>CM049427.1:119550475-120800475 GCA_026929855.1 Poa annua | reverse complement strand
TTTTTAGATCATGCATGTCATATTTTTCTAAGTGTTGCATTTATGCTTGTATGTTTATTTGTGGCTTGTTTGACTTGTTAGAAATTCCGGAGAGAAACGAAGGCTTTTGCAACTGATACTCGTGCTCTCCCTGTTGCCAAGGCTAGTGGCACACCCTCATAAATTTCCTAAGTATTTTCTATGCATTACATAGTGTATTTCTTATATGGATGTGTTGGATAGTAATGCTATGCTAAAACTACTATATCCCTTACACTAGTTGTGTCTAGAATCCTATTGGTAACTTGGTAGAAATATTGATGCTATGTAAAAGTTGTTGTATGAAAAGTTAATTTCTACTAACTTAAGAATGAAACTCCTGGGTGGAATTGGTTGTATGTGGTTTTTGTTGAGTGTTGTCTCTTAGGGGTGACCTCTAAGGGATGGTCACTTGTGGATGGCCACCCAGGGAACAAAAAGATCTGAAGAAACTCCAAGTGAAGATTGTTTCCAGTGCAACCATTAGTCAATGGGCTCTGGCTAGATGGATTAAGTTGCGTGGACTCGCCCCGACCTGACAGGTGGTCGTAGAGGTTTTGTAGGTGGAGCGCGTCAGGCCGTTATGGGGTGGGAAAATGCTTCTGAAAAGTCTCGTCTCAACTCTCTCCTTTTCCTTAGCACAAATGGTGTGCTTGAGGATAGTTTGGGTTGGTTGGGTCTAATGGTGAAAGTGCACAACCACTACAGAGTGTAAAACTAAGTACTTAGCCGTGTCCCCGGTTACGAACAATTTTGAGCAGCTGATCAAGGACGTCAACGGAGGATCCTATCATATTAATTCCTAAGTTAAAATTTGATGGGTGAACAAGGGAAGATGAGATTATGGTTTTCATGCCATACTCGTCTTGATTTCAAGAAAAGTGTTTTCAAAAGAGTAGGAAAAATTGGCTTTATGCAAATTAGGCTTGAACTCCACCAGCCAAATATGCATAATAGGCTATAGAGTTATTCCATTAAGTGTCCACCATAGTGTCACTTGCCAGACTCCATTTTTAATGGAATCTGACCCACTCTGTTGCAAAATTTTATTTGTTACAGGTTATTCAAATGACGAGTGAGGTTTCGTTAAGGGATTTCGAGTCTGCAACCAACATGTTTTCGCCTTTGGCAACATGAAGATGGAGACTCATTGCTGTCTTATTTCCGCTGTTTAGTCTTTCAAAGCTAGCTTTATGCTATACAATTTGTAAAGAATATTTTGTAAGTCTCGATCATCGATGTAATAAAATTGATACTTTGTTGTGATATTACATCATAAACTATGTGTGCAAACGAATCGATCCAGGGGTTTGCACTATACACAGGTACCTGTCATATTTTAAGTGTAGGTACGCTACAGATGGTATCAGAGCACTGCGTTGCCTGTAGGTTCGAAACCCCTAAGTCTGGATAGAAATAGGATTTGGCCATAGGATTGAAAATCTATTTTTATTCAGTTATCTATTAATGGAATCTGACCCACTCTGTTGCAAAATTTTATTTGTTACAGGTTATTCAAATGACGAGTGAGGTTTCGTTAAGGGATTTCGAGTCTGCAACCAACATGTTTTCGCCTTTGGCAACATGAAGATGGAGACTCATTGCTGTCTTATTTCCGCTGTTTAGTCTTTCAAAGCTAGCTTTATGCTATACAATTTGTAAAGAATATTTTGTAAGTCTGGATCATCGATGTAATAAAATTGATACTTTGTTGTGATATTACATCATAAACTGTGTGTGCAAACGAATCGATCCAGGGGTTTGCACTATACACAGGTACCTGTCATATTTTAAGTGTAGGTACGCTACAGATGGTATCAGAGCACTGCGTTGCCTGTAGGTTCGAAACCCCTGAGTCTGGATAGAAATAGGATTTGGCCATAGGATTGAAAATCTATTTTTATTCAGTTATCTAAAAACAAAACTTTTCATTTTATCTTGTCTTATACTCTCGTCTAATATGAAACTTCGGAAAATATCTTATCTTTTTCTAGTGACCATGTTCGTAATGTCTGAGTTCGGTACTTCATATGCAATTCCACAAGTCAACATGAAGAACTACCTACATGGAAGAACACTGAAGAATCCAGATTCATAGCTCAAACACTTAGAAGATTTTTGAAGCAAGAAGAACTTGAAGCACTCAACAAGGATATAGACAAGAGACTACCATTTAATTAGAACAACGACACCGTGATAGTGTATTGATCTTGCCAACTCAGTGTGGTACGACAATACTAGATTGCTTGTTTGTGTTGAAACTTGTTGCTCGATGTTTGTTAGATATTGTTTGTAAGATGATTTGCCTTGGTTTGTTGAGTTTGGGGTAGAAATTTTCCCTAGTATCCTTCTATCTTTTACTCATCTATGCTAAACCCAAACAGATGTCTCGCCCAAGCACCAACAATGAGATGACAGTTGCAATTCAACTATTAGAAGCTCAGAGTCAGTTGATGCAACTCATGGTCCAGAATCAAGTCCACAATCACAACAGAGAGTTACCCCAGGGAATGCAACAACTGTTGGATAACAAGACCCACATTGTGCAGATGATGCGTCACCACATGACCAACAGTAATATCAACTCACCCAGATGGACATTGGTAACAAGGATGTCAAAGGAAGTAGTTTGACAAAACCTCAAGCCTGTAAAACGTGTGGAGAAATAGGACACACATCCAAGGAATGTCATGATGAGTGGCCCCATGGTGTCTCCAACCATCCAACCGACGGATGCCCCACAACCATGGTTACTTGCTTTTTGTGTGAAGCAACAAATCACGTCCCAACTAAATGTCAACTCTATCCCATGGTGCAAGAAGTCAGTCAGCAAGTCAAAAAGGGAATGCAACCTAAACTCAGGAAATATGTGGAAGTACAAGAACACAAGGAGGAACGCAAAAGAGATACTAGCCGTATAACATATGTTACTCGTAGAGTACAAGAACATTATTCATGGGGCTGCAAACAGAAGAAGATTAGTCAGGATACTGAACAAAATCATTATCAAAATGAGATTGTGGATCAAACTAAGGTGAAAAATGAAATAAGAGTAAGGTCACTTCCGAATACATCCAAACGTAACTCCAAGTGCTGCTATAAATGTGAAGGAGGTCATTTAGCTCGAAATTGCCCCATCAAGCGAGACAGGACTTCGTCCATTGGGATAAAATATGATGAACAAGATTTAGAAGAATTTTTAGCCTTGGAAGCACCAAAGAAGAAGCGGAGCTTAAACAAGATCATTTTCTACAAGCGCAAGAGCAATGTCCATTACGCCAACGAGTGCCGAGCAAAGAAGAAGGCCAAAGAAGCTGCCAAGTCAAATCCTTTTGATAAAGGATATGTGAACCATATCACTGTGGAAGAAGTGAACGGTACATTTTGAATCAAGTTTTCATATCCAAGTTTTCACTACCAACAAAGATTTCTTTTAAGGGTGGTAGCCCACCCAGATATCCAGTTACAACCTTTGGCTAGCCTTCTCGAATCTCGAGGACGAAATTCCTTTTAAGGGTGGAAGTCTGTAACATCCTAGGATTTTTTAAATTCTGAAAAATCACAAAAATTAAAAACTTTTTAAATACTATAGGTATGTCGATTTGAAAACAAAATTCATGCATGCATTCAACATTTTGTTGCATTATTTATATTTGAAATTTCAATGGTTGAAATATTATTTCCACTTGAAAATCTATTTGAGAAAATATTAAAAAACAAAATAGAGATTATGATATTTATCTTACTTTTACTCTAATGATTTGATTGTAATTTTTTTCGAAATAATTATTTTTTTCTATGTTTACAATTATGGCACCAAATTTTATTTAACCACAAATAAATTCGTTAAAAGCTCTATTTTCAAATTTAACAAAAGTGTCAAATTTGCAGTTAATCAAATATTGAAAATTAATATTTTGAAAAAATGTTTAAAACATGTCCACAAATGTTTTAAAATAAGGATATGATTTTTAAAAATATTTAGAAATTAATTTCACTTAATTCGGAGTTCCAAAACAAAAGATATGAAAGAAATAAGAAAACAAATACGAATCGGGCCCAGCCGGCCGGCCCAATAATGGCTGCACCGAACCGAGTTGATTCCATCCTATCCAACTCATACTCTGAAAATTCGTTTTTTTCAACCACCTTCCATTCAAACACGTTTATCTCGAGAAATATAACTCCAAATACGGATCCGCTTAATCCTACGCGTTGAAAACTCTTAATTCTATTATAACTTTTTATTGGCTTGGCCAAAAATTGCAAACTTTATATTTTTAGAAATCTTATTACTAATAGAAACTTTTGGCATCATTACTTTTATGTTTTGTCAAATTAAAATTTGTTGAAATTGAAAAGTGGCATTAATGGTAATTTGAACATAACTTCCGATTTAAAATTTAAAATTTATCAAACTCTTTTACTATAAATTCGAATGTCTAAGTACTTGCCACAGGAATACTCAAATAAAGTTTTGTAGAATAATTTTCTATGATTTTGTAATTTAATTTAATTAAATACTTTTAAGTGTTGTTTTAATGATTAAAATTGATTAAAAATTTATTAAAATTTATTTTCATCATCTATTCGAATTCTAAAGTACTTAGTCATATTACGACCACTTTGGTATTAAAAGGCTCTCCGAAATATTTTGCCTCTTTAAACAAAATAAATTCTTCCTTAGAAAATATTTGATAACTATTTTTCCACAACACTCTTCCTTAGAAAAATTTCAACATCTTAAAGATGCTAAATCTTTTCCTTAGAAAATTTTAGCATCTAGAAAACTTATTTGTTTTATTTTGTTAAGTTTTGTACTTAGAAATAAATTGCATTGCATGCATGGCATATCTATTGTACAGTTATACTCCTTATAGGAAAAGTTCTTCCTCATTTTTCCCTAAGTTAGGATTATTTTCAACCTAGTGTTTTGGAAAAGTGCTATGCACTTAGACACTTGAGATTCTTAACATGAAGACTAGAAGGCCAATGAAGACATAGCCAAGAAAAATAAAACTCCTAAGGCATCTCCAAGAAGCAAAAGCACTTAGAAGAAAATCAAGAGGAACTGAAAGAAGACCATCCCCCTTTATTCCTCTAAGTCTTTCTCTCTTCTTATCTTTCTCTTAGAATTCATGGTGGCTAAGTTATATCCAATACAACTCTGAAGAATCATCAAGTGTGAAAAAACCAAAGTCTACAAAAGTTTAATAAAGACATCACACCAAGGAGAAAGTTACGATGAAGCCTAGAAGAAAAATTACATCTTCTCTTTATCCTTTTCCGACTTCCTATTCTTCTTTCACTTTGGACATAAACCAGGTCCTTAGTGATTATTACCAAGTCCTTAGAGTGCTAATTGAAGATGAAGAAAACTACAAGGGAGTTGAAGATTTCAAGACCAAGCATGTGAAGACTTGCAGCAGCATTACAACTTATTCATGTTGATTTATAACAAAGTTATTCTATCCAACCTATGACCTTGGTCCTTAGTACTTTTGACTAACACACTTGCCCCGCATTAACTTAGAATAATTTCATGGCATGACATGCATCTCTAGTCCTTAAGAATATTTTTCAGATCATGCATGTCATATTTTTCTAAGTGTTGCATTTATGCTTGTATGTTTATTTGTGGCTTGTTTGACTTGTTAGAAATTCCAGAGAGAAACGAAGGCTTTTGCAACTGATACTCCTGCTCTCCCTGTTGCCAAGGCAAGTGGCACACCCTCATAAATTTCCTAAGTATTTTCTATGCATTATTTAGTGTATTTTTTATATGCATGTGTTGGATAGTATTGCTGTGCTAAAACTACTATATCCCTTACACTAGTTGTGTCTAGAATTCTATTGGTAACTTGGTAGAAATATTGATGCTATGCAAAAGTTGTTGTATGAAAAGTTAATTTCTACTAGTTAAGAATGAAACTGCTGGGTGGATTTGGTTGTATGTGGTTTTTGTTGAGTGTTGTCTCTTAGGGGTGTCCTCTAAGGGATGGTCACTTGTGGATGGCCACCCATGGAACAACAAGATCTGAAGAAACTCCAAGTGAAGATTGTTTCCAGTGCAACCATTAGTCAATGGGCTCTGGCTAGATGGATTAAGTTGCGTGGACTCGCCCCGGCCTGACAGGTGGTGGTAGAGGTTTTGTAGGTGGAGCGCGTCAGGCCGTTATGGGGTGGGAAAAGCTTCTGGAAAGTCTCGTCTCAACTCTCTCCTTTTCCTTAGCACAAATGGTGTGCTTGAGGATAGTTTGGGTTGGTTGGGTCTAATGGTGAAAGTGCACAACATCTGCAGAATGTAAAACTAAGTACTTAGCCGTGTCCCTGGTTACGGACAATTTTCAGCAGCTGATCAAGGACGTCAACGGAGGATCCTATCATTCCAATTTCTAAGTTAAAATTTTATGGGTGAACAAGGGAAGATGAGATTATGGTTTTCATGCCATACTCGTCTTGATTTCAAGAAAAGTGTTTTCAAAAGAGTAGGAAAAATTGGCTTTATGCAAATTAGGCTTGAACTCCACCAGCCAAATATGCATAATAGGCTATAGAGTTATTCCATTAAGTGTCCACCATAGTGTCACTTGCCAGACTCCATTTTTAATGGAATCTGACTCACTCTGTTATTTTTTTTATTTGTTACAAGTTATTCAAATGACGAGTGAGGTTTCGTTAAGGGATTTCGAGTCTGCAACCAACATGTTTTCGCCTGTGGCAACATGAAGATGGAGACTCATTGCTGTCTTATTTCGGCTGTTTAGTCTTTCAAAGCTAGCTTTATGCTATACAATTTGTAAAGAATATTTTGTAAGTCTCGATCATGATGTAATAAAATTGATACTTTGTTGTGATATTACATCGTAAACTGTGTGTGCAAACGATATCGATCCAGGGGTTTGCACTATACACAGGTACATGTCATATTTTAAGGGCAGGTACGCTATACCAAGGTTATGGTTTGTTTTTGTCTTCCTCGTTAACAAGGTAGGGTATCCCATCTTCGTCACGTTGGCCTAGGGTAGAAAAGTAGTGGTCTTTTAACTCCTCCCGGAATTGCCAGCAAAGACGTCCTATTAGCTCCTGGGTGACGAGATTCAGTCCCTTCTCCAAGGAGTCACTAATCGACTTGTACTAGATGTCTTCGGTCTTGGGTTCGGTCTGGCGCCCTTGTTGAATAAGGCGAACTCCCCATAAGTCTTCTTTGTTGAAATCCTTCAGCTGACTTGCCTTGATGATGGGTGTTGGAAGCGCCAGTAGTTCTTCCAACTCCAGAAGATATCTTCCAAAACGCATGTTCTTGAAGTCCTCCGCGGTTTGATACATGAAGAACAACATCCTTAAGTTATAAGAGTAAAATTTGTTAAAACAGAATACATAAGGTGAGAAGTACTAGTCATGATGTAAATAAGTACTTAGAGAAAATAAGGGTTCTATTCTACAAGGTGATCAACACTATTATCAACTCTTTGTAAATTGGATATTCACTATAGTGAGAGAGACAGACACCCGGCCAGCCACTTATAATTGTGGAACAGGTCTCATGTACGCGGACATGTAAGGTTAGTCCCGGGCCGCTTCATCCCACTATGCCGCTAGGATCCAACATACTACAAAGATGGTAATATTATGATCAAAAGGGGCTGATCCAATCCTAAGGGCTCGAACCTACAGGCAACACTTTGCTCTGATACCATTTTGTAGCGCCCCGTCTTTTATATAAAAATGGAACACCTGTGTTAAGTGCGAGTCCCTGGATCACTGCCAGCACCACAGTACAAAATATAAAGTATCATTGCATAAGTATCAAATACTATAATGAGATCCAAAAATAGCTAAGTATAGCTTTATTACAAAGTGCATAGCCATGAAGGCTAGCTAGAATATTCAGAGTTCACAACAAAAGCAACTAGCAATGAGCCTCATTTTCAAGCATGCGCCACAGACAGACATGTTGGGTGTAGACTCGAGTCCAAACTTATTTGTCATCTAAGGTACCTGCACATTTGAATATGCAGCCCCCGAAGAAGGTCAATACAATGAAGTATTGGCAAGTGACTATGGTGGATATATTACGACAAGTCTAATTCTATATGCATATTTGGCTTGGTGGAGTTGTAGGATATTTTGCAGAAAGCAAGTTTTCTCTATCTTCTGTAAAATACTTTTGTTTCTCGTAGACTTGGCACCAAGGGATGAAGCCCAAGTGCACCAACAATTCTTTCCTTAGTCAAATTTTACTTCATGAAAACTGTGTTGAGATTCTTCCGTCCATCCTTGTCCAGCTGCTCGAAGTAGTCCATCACCGGGGACACGGCTAAGTACTCAGATTGTCGACTCTGCAGAGATTGTGCACTTTCACCTTTAGACTCAGTTAACCCAAACATCCTATACACGCGGAGTGCATTAAGGAAAGGAGAGAATTGAGACAAGAACTTTCAGAAGGAGAATTCAACCATACTAGCAAGGCCCATTCCACCTACCAACTCTACATCTGCTTGTCAAGCTGACAGGTTGAACTCTCACAACTTAATCATTCTAGACCGAGCCCATTGTACAAAGGCTGCATGGGAAGCATCTAAATTTGGAGGGACTTAGTAATCTCTTTGTTCCTGGGTGGCCGTCCACAAGTGCACTTTTGGGTGACAACCACCATGCTCATGGCACTAAATAGAATAGACATTCATCTTAGGCGACGACAACCACAAGCATAGTCCCAAATAGCCACTCAACATAAACCATACCATCCAATCCACCCAGGTGTGCATTTTAAGTTTAACATTTAGAAATATTTCCATAAAATGGCATGTAAACAATTTTATAGCATTGCTAAGCATCTAATAACTTTTAAATGTCTACATTGTAAAGGGTGGCTACACACTACTAGGATTTTTGCAAAGTGTAAAACTAACTTAACATAATGAAATAGTCCAAAAATTCCTATCATGCATACTAATCAAAATATACTACTAATGCATATAGAAAATATTGGGTAGTTTATGAATGTCTCTTGCCTAGGCAACAAGAGGAGCAAGCACAACAAAAATAACAGTCACAAGCAAGTCCTTCCTCTTCACAATCTAGCACAAGCAATACATAAACTAAATACACACACACAACACTTAAAACACCAAAACATAGAAATGTATGCATGAATGATATGCTATGAGTATAACAAGACACACTTATTAACATTTTATACTTTTTGTTATTGAATGCATGAAATGCAATTTCCAGGAATTTCTTATTTTAATTATCGATTAAATAATTGAAAACAATATAGCAAAATTTAGAATTCTACAACTACAACTTAATTTTTTTATGAAAGTTTTCAAATAAAAGTTATTTTGATGTCTCTGGACAGAGGGCAATATTACAAAACTATAACAATTAAATTTATTAGAAAAGCATTTTTATTATTTAAGTTATGAATTTAATTAGCCGAAATACTCCACTGAAAATTACATGAATTAAAAGTTATCACAAGGAAAAAACAAATGATGTAGAAATAAACTACACTAGCAGGGCTATCCGTGGATATAAAATTTATCAAATTTGGACTTACAGATCAAAAGTTATGAATTTTCTAAGTTTTGAATATTTTCTGTTTTATTTATAAAATTTCTGGGAAATAGAAAATTAAATTGGCCACGCGGCCCTCGCTGATTGGCTCGTACCGTTTTGCGCGGATCGCGAGCGTGAGCCGTCCGATCTAATTAAAAGCGAACGCGCGAGATTAGATCGATATAGATCCGTTGGATCTAGATCTAACAATCCATAATACAAGGACCAAAACGAGCGGCGCGCGTCGCCGGAATCACTCCGACCGCGGCGGCGCCATCGCCGGCGTCGATCTCTATGGCTAACGGAAGAAGAAAGGAGAGGGGTTTGCTCACCAATCGATGCGTGACGACGAGGCGAACTCGATGGCGAGGCAGGGGTTGTCGCGGTGGTCGGCTCTTCCCCCTGGTAGCTCGCCGGAGTAGAACGGCGCATGGCGGCGTCGGGTCGTGGATGGCTGCGTTGATATGGTGCACAAGCCGAGATTTGAGCGAGTCCGTTAGATGCGCACGAGAAAAAGAAGTAGCAGAGGGAGGTTGGAAGATGCCCAGGGACGCTGCACTCACCGGGACAGGGAGATTTGCAGCGGCGGCAATGGCGAGATGCCGAGCTCGAGTTTGGTCGGCCTGGGGGCGTAGAGGTTAGGGTTTTCTGGGGAAAAACGGAGGCGGCGATGCGGGGTATATGTAGGAAGCTCCCGGGAAACAAATCGCGACAAAATCACGTCGATTTGTTCCGTGTTCGGATCGATCTCCCGACGGAAATCTCGCGGGCAGAGGTTGAAGATCCCTGACGAGTGGTCCCCACATGTTGTCAGCGAGGGAGAGAGGGAGAAGAGAGCTGCGGCTGGTTCGCTGAGATAGAGAGGGATCAGCCGTTTTCTTTTCCTTTTTTCTTTTCTCAATTTAATTTCTGTTTTCAAAACTAATTCAAAAATGATTTTTAAACTCATTCAAAATATTTCATAATTGTTCATAAAAATATGTTTTGGAAAGGTTATTAAAATTAGAACTTTTTGGAAGTATCTAGATAAATAAATAACCAAATAACAATGGAATAATATATGGAGTTCATTTTTACCCCTTTGATGGAATACAAATATTATTAGATTATAATTAACTTTAAATTATTCCTTTTGTGATTTAGATGCAATATCTATATGATGCATGATGCATGAATGCAAAGTTTTAAATTTTGCAAATTTTTGGGATGTTACATTACCAACCTTGGAACTCAACCTAGATATAAGGTGACCCTTGTGATTAATGTTTTGGCAAGTAAAATAGTCCATATGTCTTCTCCTATCTTCTTTTTAACAAACTCTATTTACCATGAAGTTTTGATTTTAGCAACTACCCAGAGACCAATTATTTGAGAAAATAAAAGTATTTCCAACAGCTTCTTGTTTGAAAAACTATAAAGGACCTTATAATGGGTCCTAAAACATTTTGAGTTTAATATGTTGCTAGTGTTAGCAACCCTTATTTAAAACCTCGTAATTCAAGCCTCTTTTGAAATGATTACCAAGGATGGATTTACCCTCTTATCCAAAAATCTTTACATACCCATTTTCATCACCACCTCGCCAACTTTTTAAATACACTGTTGGAATTATGTTATGAGTGTTCGTGTGGTGTTGTTTGTGAAAATATTTTACTAACATAGTTTAATTTGAATCTAAACGTTTGTTGTTCTTATATTGCATGAGTGGAATGTGTTATCCCTTGTAAGGTTGCTTGGTGGTGATTTTCCCAAAAATTATATTTTGTAAAAAAAGAAAATATATTTTCACTCCTGCTAACTTTTAGCATTTCTAGAACATGATATTAGGGTTTAGTTTATTTAACTTGGAAATGCTCACCTAACATCATCCTCACCACCTCTACTTCTCACCTATATCATTCTTGATAATTTCCATAATTGATTGATCCCTAGTCCATGTTGGTTTGTAGTGCTTCATTTTAAGGTAACCTTATGTGGTGTTATAATATAGTGAATTGCCAGTTTTGTGTATAGTGGATACTGGACCCTTTTTACCTAAGCTCTTAAACCAAATGCTGAACCTATATCCCCTCTAATAAACCCATCTTGTCTTTTAATCTTCTCGTCAAAGGAAAGACTAATCCATCTTAACAAAGTGACCTAATCTATATTTCCCAACAATGTTTCTTTTTAACTAAACGTACCCCTCTCCCTTAGTCCTACTTGTTGTTTAGAGTGTGCTCTGGACCTTGTCAAAACCCTAGAGCAACATCTCCTTGTCCTTTTCTCTCTGGCATTTCATCGAGCAGTTGGCAGGCAGGAAACAACCTCTCCTTTACTCACCCCTTCCTGCTCTGTGCTAAGAGCTACTGTCCTAATAGGTGCAGCAGCGCTGGGCAACATTGCACACCGCCTCCCTTGCCAATCGCTGGCCAGTGCCTTCTCTCTCTCTCTCTCTCTCTCTCGTGCCATGCCTGTGAACGTGCAAATGGCCTCCCGCTCGGTTAAGACACCACAACCTCTCTCCTTCTTTCTCACCTTGCCCGTGCACCCCCTACTCTCGAGACATGCCACAGACACCACCCTTGTTGCCCAATCGCTCTCCCGTGTCCTCTCCATCCCTGCCCGTGCACGCAGTGCACGGAGGACCGGCCACCTCTTGGCTTTACGGCCACAGACCCCCTCCCGCACCCTCTATTTGCCCATTCACTTCCTCGCACTCCACTCTCCCACCTCCTACGAAATATCTTGAGCTCCCTCTCCCTCAGCCCTTGAGCAAAGGAAAAACTCGGCTCGGCCCATGGGTTTCGAGCACGTTCTCCGTCAATGTCGCCCTCCTTTGTCCTCTCTCTCAGCCCAGATCGTTCTCCTCCCTATGGGCTACCTCTTAGGCATGATCTTTTGTTTTCAGGAGCACCGAGGCTGTTGAGGCTGTGACGTTGCCGTGGCGGGAGACGACGAAAGCGCCACCGTCTCAGGACGCGCCTCTGCGATTCGAGTCCACCCTCGGACGCCCCTCGGCCTTCGCGTCCGCCTCCCACCTTCCTCATCGTCCCTAAGTCCCCCCTAGGTGAGCCTCTCATGCTCGCCACTTCCTCTAGGGTTCCGACCTATGTTCTTCCGGTCTGGAGGAAGAAGAAGACTGTGAGTCGTCCGATCTGAACATGAACATGCAAACCAGCCTCCCGCTCGGTTAAGACACCACAACCTCTCTCCTTCTCTATCACCTTGCCCCTGCACACCCCCTGCTTTTAAGACACGCCACAGACACCGCCCTATTTGCAGAATCGCTCTCCCGTGTCCTATCCATCCCTGCCCGTGCACGAAGTGCACCGTGGACCGGCCACCTCTCGACTTTAAGGCCACATACCCCCCTCCCACGCCCTCTGCTTGCCCATTCACTTCCTCACACTCTACTCTTCCACCCCCTGCGAAATATCTTGAGCTCTCCTCTCCCTCAGCCATTTAGCAAGGGAAGAACTCAGCTCAGCCTGTGGGTTTCGAGCACGTTCTCCGTCAATGCCGCCCTCCTTTGTCCTCTCTCTCAGCCCAGATCGTTCTCCTCCCTATGGGCTACCTCTTAGGCATGACCTTTTGTTTTCAGGAGCACTGAGGCTGTCGAGGCTGTGACGTTGCCGTGGAGGGTGTCGACGACCGCGCCCCCATTACAGAATGCGCCTCCGCAATTCAAGACCACCCTCGGACGCCCCTCGACCTCCGCGTCTGCCTCCCACCTTCCTCGTCGTCCCTAAGTCCCCCTATGTGAGCCTCCCGTGCTCTCCACTTCCTCTAGGGTTCTGACCTATGTTCTTCCTATCCGGAGGAAGAAGAAGGCTGCGAGCCATCCGATCCGAGATCTCTGGCCAGATTTGAACGCTCTAGGACTAAGCTCGGCCTCCGTTCCGGATCGGACGGCATGCCCCTTCGCCGCGCGCGCAGCACTTGCCGGCTGGCCCAGCACATCCAAGTTGATTGAATCAAATTCTGTAGGATGCACATGCGTTTTCTTAACCGTGTGAAACTGGCCTTTCTCAAAACGTTATTTGCATGTGTGTTCCTTGTCTGATCTAGTTAAAAGTATATTTTCCTATAAATATTGAATAAGTTGAATTCTGTAACTCTAAATCTTGCAAACTAAAATTCTCTGGAAAGCTATTGATGATACCTACCTAGATCTATAAGCTATGCATGCAGGATATTTGTGAAACTAAAGTTATATTGAGTTTAAAAGTGACAATATTAGCCTTTTGATGATTTTTAATTGATTATTAAAAATACTTTTTGGAGCAAATCCAGTTGCTTGTGTTAGATGTGGGTAGTAGCCATCATATCCCAGGTTGGTAGAATTGTCCAGACAGTGGGTTATTCCACATGAAAATGAATATTTTTATTCTATGATAATTGTGTGTGTCTAGTTTTAATTGTTTGTGCTAGGTCTGTTTATGAAATTGGGTTAGGAGTAATTTTTGTGTAGTATCTATGCATTTTATTTATCATGCAAAGTTAGTTTTGTCTAAAAATGAATTATATCTTGTGTTGTACACTATTAGTGGTAAAATGTGTTTTTCCTTTAAAACTGAAGTATTTAGGATTGTCCAAATGAAGTGAATCCAATTCCAACAGAAAGATAAAATCAGTACCTACTCATAGAAACTAGTCTTGCATCCCGGAGATTCCTAAAATTGAAACTATAATCCTTTTGGTTTTGAGACCAGTAGCATTTCTAGGATTTTTAGTTCCTGTTTGGTTATTGATTTTCATGAAAATCCAATTTTTATACCTTTCCATAGTTACTAGGTATACTGTGGTTGAAGGGTTTGAATTTAGAGTCTATATTGATTCAAGAACCTTAACTTAGACATAATAATTGGTTTATAAGCTTTAATAGTGTTGTGGTGCAAATTCTTGTTTATATTTAAGATAATCCAAATTATAACCTAAGAATGGCACCAAGTGTTTTATATGTTTTGTATGTGGTTGTTTATATGTGTTAGATTTGTTTCCAGTAAGTGGTTGTGTTTTGTAATGCTTGTTGTATGGTGTGTTAACTTTAGATTGTTGTCAACACGCTCCTTTGCAGTAATGTTTGAGGTGTTCTTTTAAATAACTCACATGCACAGTTTTAGTTATTAACTAAATACTTGCGTGAACATGGTTGTTAGCCCTTGTTGGTTGCTTAGATACTTAATGGTAGATGTTTCTATATCTGGTATCATGCTTCCATGTGAGTGTACTGAGTAGTAATGCTATTGCTTGCATGTTAACATACTTCCGTGTGAAGTATTTCCTGAAGCTAATTTAGCAACCCTTGTTAAATGATCTAATCACCATAAGAGGTGTATGGATTCAGTCTTTAGTAAAACTACCTTTTTAACAACTAGTGTTGTTATGTATATTCTTATAGGTATGTTTGTTGTTTGTCTTAGCTATATGGATTGGTTGCTTGTTACTGTTTAATTAAGTGAAATGCTTGCTTATGTTTGTAGTTTAGTTTCTTGTGCAATGCTTGTTGTTTGTTATGTCCTTGTGACTATGTCTTGCATTCTGAGTGTTGTTATTTTTTCTGTTTACAACGTTAGATATGATCAGGAAGGAACTGGAAGTGAGGAGCGAACCTGAGGAACATAAAGCTCGAGACCAAGGACATATTGCTGAGCCAGGCAAGCCACCTCACCACCCTTATGAAATCCTATTATCTTTACAAAGCATTTTTTCTTTTCAAAATAAAATAATGCATATTTTAATTCTTTTATGGCACCTTGCCGCCCAAAAACTATTTTACAAAATATTGTTTGGCCAAAGTTATCCGCTAGATTATGATAGGTGTTATAAAATTAGTTATTCACTTTATAACCCTTGTTGTTGAAGGCTCTATAAAGAAAATCATATTTTTCCTAGTATTATATCCTTATCTCAAAGTCTTAAGATTGGAGCCTGGTTTTGATGAAATGTTTTCGGAGGAAAAACCCAAATTGCTGGGAGCAATCGGCGAGCAAGTGTTTTATAAAAACCCGAGTTGCTGGGAGCAATCGGAGATGTTTGCGAAAACCCGAGCTGTTGGGAGTAGTCGGATGTTTGGAAGTTGTTTTCCAAAACCAAAGTATAGCCCTAGCGGCCACCTAAACAATTAACCCGTGCAACCACATTACCTGAGATGGGTAGGGCTTAGCGGAAGCTTGTCTTCTTTAGTACGGAGGATCTCATACTCTATAAGGGCAAACCCTCGAAGCCGGGTTGTCGTCTGTAAGAGACAATACACTACTGCGGACCAGTAGCCGGACGATTACGTTGGGTCCCTTGCCGTGGCGGTGTGGCGTCCCAAGAGAGACTAGGGGTCTAGTGGAGCACACGGTGCCGGAATGAACAAACCTATCGGGAGTCCTCTATACTAGGGCAGACATAGTGGAAAGCTTTGATCTGGTTATCCGGATCCCCGCATACTGTCGTATGACGGGCCGTGGCAGACACGGCGAAATGACCGTTTGGTGTGGGTAAAGTGCGCAACCTCTGCAAAGTGTAAATCTATTCGAATAGCCGAGTCCTCGGTCACGGACGGTTTGGAAATATCCCAGATCTAGGCGTACGGGTTTTTTGGTTTCAAAAGAAAGTGATTTTCGGAGGAAAACAAGGAGCATCAAGAAGGTACCTAGTAGGTACGGACTGGGAGAAGATGGTTGGTCTCGGAGAGACAATCGGTCCGATCTCAAGGAAGGAAAAAGGGGTAGCCCCATCCTAGTGTTTTTGACAAATTTTACTAAAGAAAGTTTTCAAGATTTGGATATGTCCTTGCTATATCCAAGAGAAGAGATTTCTATATCTAAATGTCTTCTTCAACAAAGATATAGAGATGTCGCATTCTCTATGCCTAAAAGCATCGTCTTCAAAAAACTAAGCCATATAGTCGTGTATAGCAGCTATCCTAGTTTTCGAAAAGTGTTTTCTTGCATTACCATGAAAACTTAAGCCTCAGAGATAGTCTTGCGAGTACGTAAATGTACTCATATGGCTGTGTCCCTTGATATTCAAACGTCCAGATTTCAACGAGGAGATGTACCGCAAGGAGGAGGAGTACGCCGGTGACTACGCGAGCTGAGTGTCACCGGTCTAAATGTTTTGTTATGAGTGTTCGTGTGGTGTTGTTTGTGATAACATTTTATTTACATAGTTTAACTGGAATCTAAATGTTTGTTGTTCTTATTTTGCATGAGTGGAATGTGTTATCCCTTGTAAGGTTGCTTGGTGGTGATTTGCCCAAAAATTCTATTTTATAAAAGTAGAAAATCTATCTTCACTCTTGTTAACTTTTAGCATCACTACAACATGATAATTAGGGTTTTATTTATTCAACCTGGAAATGCAACTCACCTAACATCATCCTCACCACCTCTACTTCCCACCTATATCATTCTTGATAATTTCCATAATTTATTGATCCCTAGTCCATGTTGGTTTGTAGTGCTTCATTTTAAGGTAACCTTATATAGTGTTGTAATATAGTGAATTGCCATTTTTGTGTATAGTGGATACTGGACCCTTTTTACCTAAGCTCTTAAACCAAATGTTGCACCTATATCCCCTCTAATCAACCCATATTATCTTTTAGTCTTCTAGTCAAAGGATAGAATAATCCATCTTAACAAAGTGACCTAATATATATTTCCCAACAATGTTTTTTTTACTAAACCTACCCCTCTGCCTTTGTCCTACTTGTTGTTTAGAGTGTGCTCTAGACCTCCACATCTCTGGAAAATCCTTAAGACACGACCTTGTCGAAACCCTAGAGCAGCATCTCCTTGTCCTTTTCTCTCGCATTTCATCGAGCAGTTGGCATGCAGGAAACAACCACTCCTTTACTCACCCCCTTCCTTTTACTCTGGGCCAAGATCTACTTTCATAATAGGTGCAGCAGCGCTGGGCATCATTGCACACCTCCTCCCTTGGCAATTGCTCTCTCTCTCTCTCCCGTGCAATGCCCATGAACATGCAAACCAGCCTCCCGCTCGGTTAAGACACCACAACCTCTCTCGTTCTCTATCACCTTGCCCGTGCACTCCCCCTGCTCTCGAGACACGCCACAGACACCGCCCTATTTGCACAATCGCTCTCCTGTGTCCTCTCCATCCCTGCCCGTGCACGAAGTGCAGCGTGGTCTGGCCACCTCTCGACTTTAAGGCCACATACCCCCTCGCACGCCCTCTGCTTGCCCATTCACTTCCTCACACTCTACTCTTCCACCCCCTGCGAAATATCTTGAGCTCTCCTCTCCCTCAGCCCTTTAGCAAGGGAAGAACTCAGCTCGGCCTGTGGGTTTCGAGCACGTACTCCGTCAATGCCGCCCTCCTTTGTCCTCTCTCTCCGCCTAGATCATTCTCCTCCCTATGGGATACCTCTTAGGCATGATCTTTTGTTTTCAGGAGCACCGAGGCTGTCGAGGCTGTGACGTTGTCGTGGCGGGAGCCGACGAAAGCGCCGCCGTCTCAGGACGCGCCTCTGCGATTCAAGTCCACCCTCGGACGCCCCTCGACCTTCGCGTCCGCCTCCCACCTTCCTCGTCATCCCTAAGTCCCCCCTAGGTGAGCCTCTCATGCTCGCCACTTCCTCTAGGGTTCTGAACTATGTTCTTCCGGTCCAGAGGAAGAAGAAGGCTGCGAGCCGTCCGATCTGAGATCTCCGGCCAGATTTGAACAATGTTAAGTGTAATCTCTGCCCTCCGTTCCGGATCCGGCGGCGTGCTCTAATATCCCAGAAGTATAGGGGATCGTGTGTATCCTTTTCAATAAGTAAGAGTGTCGAACCCAACGAGGAGCTAAAGGTAGGATGAATGTTCTCTCAAGTTCTATCAACCACTTATACAACTCTACGCACACCAAACGTTAAATAATACGGGTATGAGAGATAGTTTTGCAGGATAATAAATACAAGAAAGTAAATTTTAGTGCTGAATCAATAAGATATACTAAGTAACCATAAACTAACAGTAACATGAGTGTGGAAAAGTTGTGGTAATTGTGGTGGCTTTATCCAAGATTAATTAGTGAAGATACTGGTTTCATAATCTTCGATGCAGTTTTTTAAGTGGGAGAGGCTAAATATACATGCACTCCACTACATGGGATTACACATACTATATGATTGGATTGTTAGCAAACATCCGTAAATACTAACAATGCATTAAGGTTTCCCCAACCATAGCCTTAAGTTCGATGGTCCTCTTACTCCCATATGTGCATCTAACCGGTTCGAGTCCTCAGGTTTCTGTCACTCCAGCAGAACTACCCCCTTCCTTTGCACATACTACTAACTCTAGGGTGTCGATCCATGCGCGCACAAATATAATGGACACCAAAGGACAATACCATTTCCAACATACTACTCTAATGAACCTCATGCATTCAACAAAGCAATCGAAAGACAAATAACTACGCAAACATGTTATAGATCAAAGGATAAATATCATAGCATCAAACACCATGTTTACATAAGACGGTATAGAGGTTTGTGGGAGGATGAACCACTGAATACAAGGAGGAGTTGGTGATGGAGGTGGCGGTGAAGACGGCGGAGAGGGCAGCGAGGAGCGCATGGCGGCGGTGGCGCCGGCGGCGGCGCGGGGAGGTTCTTCCCCGCCGCCGGCATTATGGGGGAACACCGCCCCTTAGCACCCTTGCTTCATGGCTTCTTGGGAGCCCTCCCCCATGGAGATGGGATCTATGGGGGAGGAAAAAACGTGGCTTTTGGTGGCTGTAATTTGTGGGTGGAGGTGTCCTTCACAACCTAGGGTTTCGTTCTTTATATAGACTCTCGGATATCCGTCAACCCCTTTTGGGCCTCACAAAAACGGGCATATCTGGAGCATCCGCGCTCGGATTGGGCCAAATTATTCGTTCAAATTTATGTAAATAAAATTTCCCACAACTTTGTTTCATATTTGATTTTCATTTTACGTCATCTTCGGGGGTCAAACGAACAAAGTTCTCAGACATATTTCAGGAAAGTTCCAATTCGAGTGCAACAAGGTTTCCTCTTGTATTCTTGACAATTTCTACACATCAAAGAGTAAAAAAAAGAACATTGTGCACTTTTGCAACTATTAGTAGGTTAGTCCAAATAAATCATAAACTTAATTTAAAAACAAGTGCTGAAAACATAAAATGGCATGAAATAATACAAAATTATAGATACGTTTTGGACGTATCAACATCCCAAGCTTAATCCCTGCTCGTCCTCGAGTAGGTAAATGATAACAATTTTTTTATTGTAAATGATGTGACACAATATTGATCATATAATAATGTAATACATGTAAACTGAGATCAAATGAATAAAAGTTATAGTTTATATTGATATCAAATGAGTAATGAATAAACAAGTAGGAAGAATAAAGTAAAACTTTCAATGAATCTATACTAAAGAACAATCAAATGTGCATAGTAGATATTAAAGATGATTTAAGCTTGAAGAATAACAATATAATTATCTAATGCTTCCAACAAACATGACAACTTTGTGAAAGGTTCAAGTCAAGCAATAACACTATGTGAAGGAGATATGCCCTAGAGGCAATTAATAAAGTGTATTTCTTTATCATATCTCGTTTGTTCATAATAAGTTTTTGTGTCATGCTATAACCGTATTAAGCGGAAATATTAATACGGGTGTGATGCGCAAACAACCAGGTCCCTAGTAGCCTCTATTAAGACTAGTTTTGTTGCGATCGATGATCGAGGTTTCCCGATCATAGGGCATGGCGCCTTCGACCGTGAGATCACCTCTTATTGTGATTCCTGGAAGATACTTTGATCGCACCAAACGTCGTATCTTATATAGTATGACAATAACGGTGATACTTTTGGGTATCGAAAAGGGTAGTTGAGACGAGAGGTCAAGAGCGGGATTTGCCAATCCGCATAGCAGTATAGATACTCTAGGACCCACTCGGTGAGATTATGTCTAATGAGATTGCAAGCATGTGACTAGGTCACGGAGACATGAAATCATAGACAAGTAGAAGATAGCGTTGTCGGTAACGAGGCCAGTTAGATATGGAGATATCTATGAACGATACTCGGACACGCTAAGAGACTTTACGTCCAGGTTTGAAAGATGAGAGTCATTCGTTATATCACAGTGATTAATTCATGAAGTCCAGGCGTACGAGTTAGTCGTTGATCGGAGAGGAGTCTCGATCATACCTGTTATTATATCGAACCTCTAGGGTAACACACTTAAGGGGTTTCGACAAGACAACCGGAAAAGAAAGAGATCACCGGGAACGTCCCGGAGAGGTCCGATGGAGATCGGGCAGCGACAAAATAGTTTTCAGAGCTAGAATAAATTATATATAATATGTTTGATATTAATTAGTGTAATTAATGTCTAATTATGATTTATATTTTTATATTCGAATTTATTTAGGCTGATTTCCCTAAATGGGCCTTCTGGTCGAAAGAAGGCCCAAGAGGGGAAAATTTCCTAGGGGAATTCGGTGGGGGCATAGAGGCCGGCCTAGGTGCGCACCAGCCATAGCCACACCAGGCATGTGGGGGTTAGTCCCACATTGCCTGGCTGGCAAGTTGGTTCCCCCCTGGGAGCCTATATAAGTAGGGGCACCCCTGGCCTTTTAATTCACCAATTAATTCCCCAATTCTTGCTCGATTTCGTGATTCCCTTTGTCGGAGTTGCGCCGAGTTGAGAGGGGGATCTCTCCACCATAGCCCACTGCCGCGCTGCAGGTGTTCCGGTCCAAGTCTTCCGCTGCTCGTCCTGAAGTGGAGCTTCGGAGGCCGTCGTCTCCACCATACGTGTGTAACGCCCTACGAGGTGCTGCGCTAGCGGTGCTGGGAGGTCTGCTTCCTCTTCACGACTTTGAGGTCGGCTTCGTCGGTCTTCATCGTCAACGTTCATGCGGGAACGTAATCCCGCTATCGGTCTACAAGGGTATGTATTCCGATCTCCGTTCGTACTACTATATCTGCATATAATAGATCTTGGCATGTTTTAAGGATATCATTGCTAGTAAAAATTTTGTTTTCTGCCTACGATCCCCTTCAGTGGTATCAGAGCAGATCTATCGTAGATATAGTTGTACGCTGTTAGAACCCGTGTTCTGCACGGGGGCACCGTTCTTGTTATTTGCTACCCTCTAGCGTGCACTTGTGATTCCAGCGGCATCGAGTTGATGAAGCGGCCCGGACCAACTTTACGCGTACGCTTACGCGAGACTGGTTCCACTACTGACATATGGCTTGTACCGTATTTGTGGCTGGCGGGTGTCTGTCTCTCTCTCTTTAGTTGGTCTTGCATTTTCAATGGAGGGCCCGAAAGGGATGCTTAAATATGTAATTATTGGATCGTTGTTGTGGTCATAAGTTCGTAGGTAAGAAGCGGTTCTTTTTATGAAAGACCCAGTCACGTAAAATATGCAAAAGATAATGTAGAAGCGTCTAACTTTATTTTGCAGGGGGCAATGTGATATGGTCAAGGTAGGGTTATTAAATTGTTTATAAACTGCGGGCGCCAAGAAGACCATGGCGCAATGGACTATATCACATCGCATTACATTTGAGGTTATTGTGTGCATCTTATATTGTGTGATTATATATATTAGTATATATTAGTTACGCGGCGGTAATTATATATAAGATGATCCCTTCAAAAATACCACTAGTGTTCTTCCTCCAACGAGCACCACCAAGAAAGTTGTACGTTATGAGGCAGGCCATGACGACCGAGTGTCAGACATATCATCGTTCGCATATAGTGGGTGTAAGCCTTATTGCACAAGCGTTACATAGAGGTTATTGTGGCGAGCCTAGCATATGCAGATATGGCCTCGGAACACGGAGGCCGAAAGGTCGAGCATGAGTCAAAGAGTTGTTGTGATTGACAATTGTCTACCCTTGAAGTTGTGTTGCCGGCTCTGACGATGAGGGGTTGTGCAATGGATGGGGATCGAGTAATCGCTTAAATGACCAGGAGGGATGTTCGTTTGAGTTTGAGTTATGTCAGTTATTTTCTAAAAATACTATAACTCAAAATTATTATGAACAAAGTCTTATGTTGTTGCAAATTCCATTGTAGATGTCTCGCCCCTTGTTTAACCTAGGTCTGTTCCTTGAGAAAGAAAATCTTAAGAACAATGGGTCAAACTTCATGGCCTGGTTCCGCAACCTGAGGATCCTCCTCACTCCCCATAGGGTGGCTTACGTCATTGAAGCCGCCAAAGGTGACCCTCCAGTAGATGAAGCCTCTAATGATGAGAAGAAGGTCTTCCAGACCAAATCGGAGGATTCCGCCTTTGTCCAGAGTGGCATGCTCTACGCCATGGAAGCCGACCTGCAGAAGCGCATTCAGAAGATGAGCGTCTTTGAGATAATTTTTAATCTCAAGGCTGTCTTGCACTGCAGGCTAAGGCTAAGATATATGAAGCTTCTGAGCTTTTCTTCTCGGCCAAGATGGAGTAGCATAGCAGTGTGAGCGAGCACGTGGTCAAGATGTCTGGCTACGTTCAACGCCTGAATGCTTTGGAATGTAAGATTCCCGATGAGGTGGCGATTGATATGGTGTTGCAATCGTTTCCCCCTAGCTATAAAGGCTTCGTCATGAACTACAACATGCAGGGCATGGCTAAGTCCCTGGGTGAAGTGTTCGTGATGCTCAAGACTGCTGAGGTGGAGATCAAGAAGGAGCACACGCTGTTGATAGTCAAAAAGACCATCGATTTCAAAAAATCCGGTGGAAAGGGAAATAAGAGCTGGAAGTCCAGGAGGGAGGGCAAATTTGTTGCCAAGCCTAGGACTCCAAAATCTGGTCCCAAAGCTAACGTGGAGTGCTTCTACTGCAAGGGAAAAGGTCACTGGAAGCGCAACTGCCCCAAGTACCTGGAGGACAAGAAAGCTGGCAGGATAGTCGACAAAGAGCAAGGTATATTCTATATACATGTTATAGATGTGTACCTTACATCCGCCCGTAGCAACACTTGGGTATTTGATACTGGTTCAGTTGCTCATATTTGTAACTCTCAGGAGGAGTTATGGAATAAGAGGCGCCTGGCTAAGGATGAGGTGACGATGCGCGTCGACAACGGATCGAGAGTCGACGTGGTGGCTGTCGGCATGCTCCCTCTACATCTACCATCGGGATTAGTTTTGGTTTTAAATAAGTGTTATTCTGTGCCATCCTTGAATGTAAAGATTATCAGTGGGTCTTGCTTGTTACAAGACGGTTATTCATTTAAATCAGTATGAAGCAGTTGTGCTATTTCTATGAATGGTATATTTTATTTTGATGCTCCCGAGAGTAATGGTTTATTCTTGTTGAATCTCGACCGTAGTACTCACATCCATAACATAGATGCCAAAAGGATTAAGTGTAGTGATGATACCACCATGTATATGTGGCATTGCCGTCTCGGTCATATTGGTGTAAAGTGCATGAAGAAACTCCATGCAGATGGACTTTTGGACTCGTTGGATTTTGGATCCCTCGATACATGCGAACCATGCCTTATGGGCAAAATGACCAAGACACCATTCAAAGGTTTCGTTGAACGGGCGTCGGACTTGTTGGGAGTCATACATACAGATGTGTGTGGACCAATGAGCGTGGTGGCACGCAGTGGTTATAGTTACTTACTCACCTTCACAGATGACTTGAGTAGATACGGTTATATCTATTTGATGAAACACAAGTCTGAAACTTTTGAAATGTTCAAGAATTTCAAAGTGAAGTTGAAAATCAGCTTAACAAGAAAATCAAGCACCTCCGATCCGATCGTGGCGGCGAGTATTTGAGTTTTGAGTTTGGCACACATCTGAAGGTCTGTGGCATAGTGCCACAACTTACGCTTGCCGGAACACCGCAACGTAACGGCGTGTCCGAGCGACGTAATCGTACTCTATTGGATAGTGGCAGGTCTATGATGTCTCTTACCGATTTGGCCGTATCCTTCAGGGGCTATGCGTTAGAAACATCCGCATTCATTTTAAATAGGGCTGCGTCCAAATCCGTAGAAAGGACACCGTATGAGTTATGGTTTGGCAAGAAGCCTAAGTTATCATTTCTGAAGGTTTGGGGTTGTGAGGCGTATGTTAAGAAACTACAGCCCGACAAACTCGAACCGAAGTCGGAGAAAGTCGTCTTTGTAGGATATCCACGGGAAACCGTAGGATACGCCTTCTACAACCAAGCTGAGGGCAAAACGTTTGTCGCGAAGACCGGTACCTTTCTAGAGAAGGAGTTTCTCGCGAAAGGAGTAAGTGGGAGGAAGGTAGACCTCGATGAGATCGTTGATCCTGAACTCAAAATTCTGAGTGACGCAACGGAAGCTGTTCCGGAAACGTCCTCAACAAATGGAGTGGGAGAAACTATCGAGGAAAGTATTTTACCTCGTAGGTCTGGTAGATCTCGTATCGCACCAGAATGGTATGGCAACATGGTTTGCACCGTCATGTCAATTGAACAAGACGAATCTACAAACTACAAGGAGGCGATGGCGAGTCTAGAGTCCGAGAAATGGCTAGAAGCCATGAAATCCGAAATAGGATCCATGTATTGTAACATCCCAACATTTTGGAATGTTCAAAAATCACTAAAATTTAAAACTTTTCTTTTTATTAAAATAAAATATTAAATGCATAAGGAAACCAACTATGAAAGACTTCAAACTTGAGTTTAATATTTCAAATGTCACAGTTTAAACATTTTATTATCCACTGTATTGCAAAAACCTTAAAATGTAATTTGACAAATATTTTACAAACTACAATCCATTCTATTTTAAGTAAATAGTTTAATTATAAGTAATTGATTTCAACCACTTAGCCATATCTATTCCTAAATTCATAAATTATTTAAAAAGGGTGTGAGTTGCCAAAGGTTTTACATTCTCTCAACTAAGTTCAAAACATGGTATTAAAATTTCAATGCTGTAATTCATTTATTTTCAAAGCATGAAATGATTTATATATTATATATAAGGAAATGAATTAAATATAAAAACTTTTCCAAAGATGTTATGAAGTTTTCAAATGATTTATCATAATGTAAAACTTAATGGTGCACAAAATAAAATTGAATTAAACTTGAATCCATTATAATTTCTATTACTTTAAAAATATTTATATTATGTTATTCTACTCTTATGCCAAAATAAAGATGAATAATTACAGTAAAATGAGTTTTAATAACTCTATTTCAAACATATTTGAATGTGGGTATTTTACAAATTTTATTTAGCAAAAAGAAAATTTAATTAAGTTATAAATTCAAAATTGATATTAAGTATCAATTTTGTATTAAACCAACATTTCAAATTTATTAATTTTAAAAAGTTCTCAAAACATACCCACAACTGGTTTAACAGCAAGAGATTATTTTTACAAATTTTTAGAAATTAATTTGACATCATTTGGACATTTAAATCAAAAGATATGAATTAAATAAATAAAATCAGAAAAAGAAAATAGTTGCTGACGTCAGCGGTGACGTCAGCCGATCTTCTTCAACCTCCATCCGAAAATCCCACCCCCGATTTCTCTCCAAATCCGGCGAGATCGACGCGCGGTTGGTTCCCTCCTCCTTCCCTATAAAACCCCACGTCCCCGCCTCCATTTTCCCCCTCCTCCCTCTGCATTTGACGCCGCCGGGCTGCCACAACCGCTCGCCGGAGTCGTCCGAGTCCGCCGCCGTCTTTCTTCAATCCCGGCGAGGAGAGCCACTCCCCGAGGCCGAGACCGTGCCCATCCTCGTTACCTCGCCCGTGCGGACCCTCTGGACGCTTCCCCACCTCACCTTGGCTTCCCCACCCTCTGGACAATTCAAATTTGACTTAGTATAAAATATTCAAATTTCAAATGGGAAACTTGAGTATATTTGTAATAACTTTAAATCTATAAATCCAAAAATTGCAAATAAAATTGTTTTAGAAACTTTAGAATATTTGTAAATTAATGCCACTGCTATAAAATATTTTTGAGTAATTTTTGAATGAATGCATAGTTATATATTTAATTTGAATAGTTTGAATATTTTCAACATAACTACTAATAGAAATATTATTTTTGATTAAACCAAATTGCATTAAATATAATTAAACCACCTCTGGCTATTAACACCATCTATAAAGAAAATTGTGTTATAAAATATAAAACACATAAAACTTTAATCTATATGTTTCCTGTTATTATGTTTTGCAAATTAGAAACTAATTAAATTGCAATTATAACTTTATGCATATGTTATAAAATTCACAAAAATTAGTGTTATGTTGCTTGTGATTTAAAATTGCATTTCATGCATAGCATATTTTATAGTTATATTTTCCATAAGGAAAACTCCTCCCCATTTTCTCTAAGTTAGGATTAATTTTCAAACTTAGTATTTTGGGAAAAGTGCTATACACTTAGACACTTAGTAATTTTCAACATGGAGCTGAAATACCAAAGAAGGACTTAGCCAAACAAGACTCCAGAAGAATCTCCAAGGAGTGGAAGCACTTAGAAGAAATATCAAGAAGAAGTTCATGAAGACCAACCAGAAATATTTTCTAAGTCTTTCTCCCTCTTTCTTCTTTCTCCCTCCTTCTTCTGTTAGACTTCATGAAGACTAAGTAAATCCAAGACCAGCCTCGAGGATACAAAAATCATCAAGTCTGAAGATTCATCAAGACTACCAAGAGCTCAATCAAGACATCATCCAGAAGAAAGTTACAAGTCTGGAGATGAAGCCTGGAGGACAACTACATCCTTCTTCCTATCTTTTCCCTCTTTCCTAATCTTGTCTTTCACTTAAGACTTAAAACAATTTTTGATCATGTTATTACCCACTTGAAGTTCGTTGGATCCTAGCGGCATAGTGAGATGAAGCGGCCTGGGAACAAACCTTACATGTCCACGAACATGAGACCTGTTCCACAATTTAAGTGGCTGGCCGGGTGTCTGTCTCTCTCACTTTAGTGAATATCCAATTTACAAAGAGTTGATAATAATTGTTGATCACCTCGAAGAATAGATCTAGTATTTTCTCTAAGTATTTTGCACATCAAGACTAAGCCATTAGAGTGCTTATTCAAGATGATATAAAACAAAATATTTTATTCAACTTATGACCTTAGCCCTTAGTCCTTTTGGACCAACCTAATTGCCTTGTATAAACTTAAAAGATTTCCATGGCATGAAAAAGCATTTCTAGCCTTAGGAATATTTTGCATATCATGCATAAACATATTTTCCTTAGAAAGTTTTATAAAACTTATTTATTCATCTAGTATGTGTTTGTATGCATTGTGGAGTTGTGCTTGCTGTTGATTGTTGTATTGTTGCTTGTCTATACTGTTAGATTGAACGGAGAGTCCCGAGTATCGTTGAAAAGTGTTGTGAACAACGACAACATTCAAAGGCAAGTGGCACACCTCATAAACTTCCTATTATTTCTATATGCATTACTTAGTGTATTTTATATGCATGTGTAGGATAGTATTGCTATGCTAAACCTGTGTAGAAATCTTTATTCCTGTGTCTAGGATTCCTATGCAATACTTAGTAGAATTAGTGATGCTATGCAAATATTGTTTTGTGAAAATCTAAATTCTATCAAGTTAAGAATGAAACACCTGGGTGGTAAGTGGTTGCATGGTTTATGTTGAGTGGCTACTCAGGTCCATGTCTATGGTTCCTGTAGTATGTACACTTGTGAATGGCCACCCAGGAACAGAGGAATCTGAAGAACTCCGAGTGACAATTGCTTCCAGTGCAGCCATTGCCATATGGGCTCTGGCTTGATCAATTATGTTGCATGGACTCTCTCCGGCTTGACAAGCAGATGTAGGGGGATGTTAGGTGGAACGGGTCAAGCCAGAGTGGGAGGGAAAATTCTTCTGAAAGATCTCGTCTCATTCTCTCCTTTCCTTATCACAAATGGTGTGTAAAGGATACCTTGGGTTGAATGGGTACAATGGTGAAAGTGCACAACCTCTGCAGAGTGTAAAACTAAGTACTTAGCCGTGTCCCCGGTACGGACAATTTGAGCAGCTGATCAAGGACGTCAACGGAGGATTCCACCATTCCAACTTCAGAAATAAAACTTGATGGGTGAACAAGGGAAGAGGAGATTTATGGTTTTCATGCCATACTCGTCTTGATTTCAAGAAAAGTGTTTTCAAAAGAGTAGGAAAAATTGGCTTTATGCAAATTAGCCTTGAACTCCACCAGCCAAATATGCATATAGGCTTTAGAGTTATTCCATTAAGTGTCCACCATAGTGTCACTTGCCAGACTCCATTTTTAATGGAATCTGACCCACGTTGTTGCAATATTTTTCTTATTGCAGATTTGATCAGATGACGAGTGAGGTTTCGTTTAAAGGTTTCGAGTCTACAACCAACATGTTTTCGCCTGTGGCAGCATGAAAGTTATAGAGACTCACTGCTATTGTTTTTCCGCTGTGTACTTTTTCAATGCTAGCTTTATGCTATGCAGCTTGTATCAAATATTTTGTAATTCTGGATCGTCGATGTAATAAAATTGACGCTTTGTTGTGATATTACATCGTAAACTGTGTGTGCAAATGAATCGATCCAGGGATTTGGACTATACACAGGTATTTGCCTTATTTAAAGAGCAGGTACGTTACATGTATGATAACAAAGTGTGGACTTTGATGGAGATTCCCGAAGGGAGCAAGGCTGTCGAGAATAAATGGATCTTTAAGAAGAAGACTGATGTTGATGGTAATGTAACTGTCTATAAAGCTCGGCTTGTCGCAAAAGGTTTTTGACAGGTTCATGGGATTGACTACGATGAAACTTTTTCACCGGTAGCGATGCTAAAGTCTATTCGGATTTTGTTAGCAGTTGTTGCATATTACGATTATGAAATATGGAACATGGATGTCAAACATCATTCCGAAATGGTAACATTGAGGAAGAGTTGTATATGGCACAACCGGAAAGTTTTGTCGATCCAGAAAATGCTAGCAAGGTATGCAAGCTTCAGCGCTCCATCTATGGATTGAAGCAAGCATCTCGGAGCTGGAATATTCGCTTTGATAAGGTGATCAAAGGTTTTGGATTTGTCCAAAATTTGGAAGAGACCTGCATTTACAAGAAAATGAGTGGGAGCTCGGTTGTGTTCTTAGCACTATATGTAGATGACATATTGCTGATTGGAAATAATGTGAAACTTCTGAATAGCGTGAAGAATTGTTTAAATAGTAAATTCCATGAAGGACTTAGGAGAAGCTGCATACGTCTTAGGCATTAAAATCTATCGTGATAGATCAAGACGTCTATTAGCATTGAGTCAGAGTACTTATCTTGATAAAATACTGAAGCGTTTTGGTATGGAGATGGCAAAGAAGGGTTCTCTGCCGGTTATTGAAAGGAATATGGCCGAGAGGCAATAATAAAGTGGTTATTATCTTATTCCATGTTTATGATAAATGTTTATTTCTCAAGCTAGAATTGTATTAATCGGAAACATTAATACATGTGTGACTAATGAACAAATTTGAGTTCCTAGTAATGCCTCTCGTTTAACTAGCTCGTTGATTAACTGATGATCAAGGTTTCTTGATCATGAACATTGGATGTTGTTAATAACGTGATCACGTCATTAGGAGAATGATATGATAAACACACCCAAATTAAGTACAACAATACGATCAAGTCATTAAGTTTGTATTGTTGTACTGAGCATACGAAGTAACCCTAATCCTTAGACCATGAGATCATGTCAATCACTAACACCGGAAGAATGCTTTGATGACATCAAACGTCACACCGTAACAGGGTGACCATAAAGGTGGCGTTGGGTATTCCGAAAGTATTAGTTGAGGCTCATGGATCAAGAAGTGGGATTTGTGCATCCAGATGACGGAGAGATATACTCTGGGCCCTCTCGGTGATATCACATCGACACCGCTTGAAAGCACGTGACTAGGTCACAAGGATGTCATATCACAGAACGAGTAAAGAGTACTTCTCGGGAACGAGATCGAACAAGGTGTAGATGATACCAATCATCGGATCTCGGACAAGTAAAATATCTCGAGACAAAAGGAATTGGTTATGACGTTTTTGGTTCACACGATCACAAGATTCATCGTCGAATATGTAGGAGTCATTACGGATCTCCAGATCCCGCTGTTGACCTTTGATCGGAGAGGTGTCTCGATCATGTCTACATTATTCACGAAATGTAGGGTGACACACTTAAGGTTTGTCGACGCTTTTGGGTAGACACAGAATTTCGGATAAAAGTTTGGACAGCACCGAAATTGTTTCGGGTAATATTGAAATAGTTCAAGGGGTTAATTGTCAATAATTGACAATGGTTGTTAATAGAATTAACAGATGAACCAAGGGGGTAAGTGTTAATGTTTGTTAATAGAATTAACAAATATTAAAACGAAATTAAATTGTTTTATTTAATAAAGAAAAACCATTGGGATTTTTGAGTGGAGATTAAAAGAGAATGAGTGGACATGAGTGGATGCTCCACTCACATCAAGAGGGAAGAGGTGGAGTCACCCCTAGGGGCAACGACCCAACCTCACCCATCTCCTATATATGGAGGGGTGGGAGCTCCCTTTGGAGCACACACTTGATCCTCTCTCCCTCCTCCCGCTGCTCCACCTCTGGCCATCCGCTTGGCGAAGCCATGGCCGTTTAGTTCTCCACCACACCACGCCGTCGTGCTGTTGGAGTTCCTTGGTGGTTCTACTACTTCCGCTTCCCTGCTGGATCGAGGGAACAGAGGTCGTCATCAAGCCGTACGTGTGACCGAGTACGGAGGCGTTGCCCGTTGCAGCGCACATCTTCACGATCTTGAGATCGGCAAGTGCACGACTACATTATCCACGAGTATTATTCTCGAAACGCTTACGGTCTTCGAGGGTCAGTTACTCTTGGAATATGTTCCACTCGTTACGAGCATGTCCTAGAGTAGATCTTGGCTTGTTGGTGTGTTCTCACCATAGGAAAAAAAATTGTTTTCAATGCTACGAACCCATCAATGGTATCAGAGCCGTGTCTATGCGTAGATGCTTTGTACGGGTAGAACACATATGTGTATGTGGGCGTTGATGATCATGTTATTGCTTACTTTGTATATTTTGTATCTTAGTGGCATAGTAGGATGAAGCGGCCCCGACTAACCTTACATGTCCACGCACATGAGACTTGTTCCACGACTGACATGCAACTTGTTTTGCATAAGTGGCTTTGCGGGTGTCTCTCTCCTACTATAGTTAAGATATAAAATAGAACAGGTTGCTAATAATATTTTCATCACCGTTGTGGTTTCATGTTCGTAGGTAAGAACGGTTCTATCTTCGAAATCCCTAAGCCACGTAAAATATGCAAAAATAAATTAGAGGATGTCTAACTTGTTTTTGCAGGGCATGTGATGTGATATGGTCAAAGTTACAAATTTGATGCATGATATGATACCTTTTGTAAATTATGACAAACCGGCAGGAGCCAAATGATTGTCTTTTTTAATTTATGGCTTGCGTGCTAAATATCATATCTAGATGATATGTTGTAAATTTGGAGGACAATCAAGAAGGAGGCGCCATGGTCCTTGGTGCCACGCCGGTGGAATGATGGAGATCATGCAAAGATGCACAAGATGGAGATCAAGTGCAAGAAGGACCATATCATATCACATTATCCATGCATGTGATGTTAATCCTTTTATGCATCTTATTTTGCTTAGATCGCGATGGTAGCATTATAAGATGATCCCTCTCACAGTTAATATCAAGATAATAATGTGTTCTTCCTTAGTATGCACCGTTAAGAAAGTTCGTCGTTTCGAAGCACCACGTGATGATCGGGTGTGATAGACTCAACGTTCGCATACAACGGGTGTAAGCCAGATTTACACACGCAAATACTATGGTTTTACTTGGCGAGCCTAGCATGTACAGACATGGTCTCAGAACACGTAACCGAAAGGTAAAGCATGAGTCAAATAGATGATATTATGAATATGTCGATGTTCGCCTTTGAAGCTGCACCATCTCTCGTGATGATCGGTTATTGGTGTAGTGAATTTGGTTTGTGTAATCACTAAAACGACTAGAGGGATGTTTTTTTTGAGTGCGAGTTCACGTAATAATTTTGAATTAACTTGAACTTAATTTATCATAATCTTAGTCTAAATAGTCTTTGCAAATATGTTGTAGATCATCGCACCACCTTCTTTCAATTTTAATATGTTCATGGAGAAAGAGAAACTAGCAAACAATGGAAGCAACTTCACCAATTGGACACTTAACCTGAGGATTCTCCTCACAGCTTGTCAAAAGCTCTATGTGCTTGATGCACCGCTAGGTGCCCCGCCCGCTGATGATGCTCCCGATGATGTGAAAAATGTTTTCCTGACTCAGAAGAAGGACCACAATGTAGTTCACTACGACATTCTGTATGGTTTAGAGCCGGAGCTGCGAAAACGTTTTGAGAACAGCACCGCTTTTGATACAATGGGAGAATTGAAAATGATTTTCGATACCTATGCTGCTGTAGAGAGTTATGATGCTTCAGAAAAGTTCTTTAGCTGCATGATGGAAGAGAACAGCTCCGTTAGCGAGCACGTACTCAAAATGTCTGGGTACGCCGATAAGCTCATAGCCCTGGGTATATTGATCCCCAATGAGCTAGGAATTCATCGTGTTCTCCAATCACTCCCACCCAGTTACAAGAACTTTGTGATGAACTACAATATGCAAGGCATGAAGAAGACTCTCCCCGAGCTTCTGTCAATGCTCAAAACTGCTGAAGTGGAGATCAAAAAGGAGCATCAAGTGTTGATGATCAATAAAACCACTATTTTCAAGAAAGGCAAGAAAGGCAAGCCAAAGGGTAATTTCAAGAAGGGCGGCAAAAATGTTGCCGCACCTGAGAAAAAGACCAAGGCTGGCCCTAAGCCTGACACTGAGTGCTTTAATTGCAAAGGCACTGGGCACTGGAAGCGTAATTGCCCCAAATATTTGGCGGATAAGAAGGCCGGCAAAGTGAACAAAGGTATATGTGATATACATGTTATTGATGTGTACCTTACTAGTACTCGCAGTAGCGTCTGGGTATTTGATACTTCTTCGGTTGCTAACATATGTAACTCGAAACAGGAACTACGGAATAGGCGACAACTAGCAAAGGATGAGGTGACGATGCGTGTTGGCAATGGATCAAAGGTTGATGTGATCGTTGTCGGGACGCTACCTCTTCGTCTACCATCAGGATTAGTGATGAACCTAAATAATTGTTATTTGGTGCCTACGTTGAGCATGAACATTATATCTGGATCTTGTTTAATGCAAACTGGTTATTCATTTAAGTCTGAGAACAATGGATGTTCGATTTATATGAATGATATCTTTTATGGTCATGCACCTATGAAGAATGGTATATTTCTTTTGAATCTTGATAGTAATGATACACACATTCATAATGTGAATGCCAAAAGAATCAAGTTGAATGATGATATTGCTACATACATGTGGCATTGCCGCTTAGGTCATATTGGAGTTAAGCGCATGAAGAAGCTCCATTCTGATGGGCTCCTAGAATCACTTGATTATGAATCATTTGAAACATGTGAACCATGCCTTATGGGAAAGATGACTAGAACCCCGTTTTCCGGCACGATGGAACGAGCGACGGATTTATTGGAAATCATACATACCGATGTGTGTGGTCCAATGAGTGTGTCGGCGCGCGGTGGATATTGTTATTTTGTTACCTTCACTGATGATTTAAGTAGATAGTTTGAGACGTTCAAAAAGTTCAAAGAATTTCAGAGTGAAGTTGAAAACCATCGTAACAGAAAAATTAAATTTCTGCGATCTGATCGTGGAGGTGAATATTTGAGTTACGAGTTTGGCACACATATGAAAGAATGTGGAATAGTTTCACAACTCACTCCTGTCGGAACACCACAGCAGAATGGTGTATCCGAACGTCGTAATCGTACTTTATTGGATATGGTTCGGTCTATGATGTCTCTGACAGATTTGCCACTATCATTTTGGGGTCATGCACTAGAGATAGCTACATTCACTTTAAATAGGGCTCCATCTAAATCCGTTGAAACGACACCGTATGAACTATGGTTTGGAAACAAACCTAAGCTAGCGTTTCTAAAAGCTTGGGGATGCTATGTTTATGTGAAGAAGCTTCAGCCTGATAAACTCGAACCCAAAGCGGAAAAATGTGTCTTCATAGGATACCCTAAAGAAACAATTGGGTACACCTTCTATCACAGATCTGAAGGCAAAGTTTTCGTTGCCAAGAACGGATCCTTTTTGGAGAAGGAGTTTCTCTCAAAAGGTGTGAGTAGTAGGAAGGTAGAACTCGACGAGGTCATTGAACCTTCTCTTCCTGGAATGGCGAGTAGCGCAGCGCCGGAAATTCTTCCGGAGTTGACTTCACCAGATGAAGAGGGAACTTATGATAATCAAGATCATGAAACTCCGAAAGAGGATACTACCATACTTCGCAGGTCAACAAGGACGCATACAACTCCTGAACTGTACAGCAACCCCGTCATGAACGTCATGGTAGTTGATAATGATGACCCTGCGACGTATAATAAAGCGATGATGGGCTCAGATTCCAACAAATGGCTAGAAGCCATGAAATCTGAAATGGAATCCATGTACGAAAACCAAGTATGGACTTTCGTGGACTTACCCAATGACCGCAAGGCCGTTGAGAACATATGGAATTTTAAGAAGAAAACTGATGTTGATGGTAATGTGACCGTCTATAAGGCTCGACTTGTCGCAAAAGGTTTTCGAAAAGTTCAAGGAATTGACTACGAGGATACGTTCTCTCATGCAGCGATGCTGAAGTCTGTTAGGATTATGTTAGCAATTGCTGCATTTTTCAATTACGAAATCTGGCAAATGGATGTCAAAACTGCGTTCCTTAATGGTCACATTGAGCAAGAGTTGTACACGGTGCAACCCAAAGGTTTTGTCGATCCTAAGGATGCTGACAAGGTATGCAAAGCTCAGCGATCCATTTATGGACTGAAGCAAGCATCCCGGAGTTGGAACCTCCGCTTTGATGAGGTGATCAAAGGGTTTGGATTTGTCCAAACTTATGGAGAAGCTTGTATCTACAAGAAAGTGAGTGGGAGCTCTGTAGCATTTCTAGTATTATATGTGGATGACATATTGTTGATCGGAAATGATATAGAATTTTTGAATCGTATAAAAGGTTATTTGAACAATAGTTTTTCGATGAAGGACCTCGGTGAAGCATCGTATATATTAGGCATCAAAATCTATAGAGATAGATCAAGACGCTTAATTGGGCTTTCGCAAAGTACATACCTTGACAAGATTCTGAAGAAGTTCAGAATGGACGAAAGTAAGAAAGGGCTCTTACCTTTGTTACAAGGAAAGACATTGAGTCAGACTCAAAGTCCAGCTACATCGGAAGATAGAGAATTGATGAACAAGATCCCCTATGCCTCAGCCATAGGCTCTATCATGTATGCTATGCTATGTACAAGACCGGATGTGGCACATGCTATTAGCTTGACTAGCAGGTACCAATCTGATCCAGGTTTGGAACACTGGATGGTGGTAAAGAATATCCTAAAGTACTTAAGAAGGACTAAGGATATGGTTCTCGTGTATGGCGGTGAAGAAGAGATCGTCGCAAGATGTTACGTCGATGCTAGCTTCGACACCGATCCAGATGACTCTAAGTCACAATCTGGGTACGTATTTCTTATGAATGGAGGAGCAGTAAGCTGGAGGAGTTCCACGCAACCCGTGGTGGCGGGATCATCAACAGAAGCAGAATATGTTGCTGCCTCGGAGGCAGCGCAGGAAGGAGTTTGGATGAAGGATTTCATATCCGAACTAGGTGTGGTTCCAAGTGCGTTGGATGCGATGGTTATCTATTGTGACAACAATGGTGCCATCACCAATGCTAAAGAACCAAGGTCTCACAAGAATTCCAAGCATTTCAAGCGCCGTTTTCACTCCATCCGTGAGCATGTCAAGGATGGTGATATAAAGATTTGCAAAGTACATACGGATCTGAATGTGGAAGACCCTTTTACTAAACAACTCCCAAGGGAAAAACATGATCAACACCGGAACTCCATTGGTGTTAGGGTCATTACAATGTAATACAGATTATTGCCCCTTGTGCAAGTGGGAGACTGAAAGGAATATGCCCGAGAGGCAATAATAAAGTGGTTATTATCTTATTCCATGTTTATGATAAATGTTTATTTCGCTAGAATTGTATTAATCGGAAACATTAATACATGTGTGACTAATAAACAAATTAGAGTTCCTAGTAACGCCTCTCGTTTAACTAGCTCGTTGATTAACTGATGATCAAGGTTTCCTGATCATGAACATTGGATGTTGTTAATAACGTGATCACGTCATTAGGAGAATGATATGATGAACACACCCAAATTCAGTAAAGCAATACGATCAAGTCATTAGGTTTATATTGTTGTAATGAGCATACGAAGTAACCCTAATCCCTAGACCATGAGATCATGTCAATCACTAACACCGGAAGAATGCTTTGGTGACATCAAACGTCACACCGTAACGGGGTGACCATAAAGGTGGCGTTGGGTATTCCGAAAGTATTAGTTAAGGCTCATGGATCGAGAAGTGGGATTTGTCCATCCAGATGACGGAGAGATATACTATGGGCACTCTCGGTGATATCACATCGATACCGCATGCAAGCACGTGACTAGGTCACAAGGATGTCATATCACAGAACGAGTAAAGAGTACTTGTCGGGAGCGAGATCGAACAAGGTATAGATGATACCAATGATCGGATCTCGGACAAGTAAAATATCACGAGACAAAAGGAAATTGTTATGACGTCTTTGGTTCACACGATCACAAGATTCATCGTCGAATATGTAGGAGTCATTACGGATCTCCAGATCCCGTTGATGACAATTGAACGGAGAGGTGTCTCGATCATGTCTACATTAGTCACGAACTGTAGGGTGACACACTTCAGGTTTGTCGAGCTTTTGGGTAGACACGGAATTTCGGAGAAAAGTTTGGACAGCACCGAAATAGTTTCGGGTAATATTGAAATAGTTCAAGGGGTTAATTGTCAGTAGTTGACAATGGTTGTTAATAGAATTGACAGATGAACCAGGGGGGTAAGTGTTAATGTTTGTTAATAGAATTAACAAATATTAAAATGAAATGAAATTGTTTTATTTAATAAAGAAAACCATTGTGATTTTTTAGTGGATATTAAAAGAGAATGAGTGGACATGAGTGGATGCTCCATTCACATCAAGAGGGAAGAGGTGGAGACACCCCTAGGGGCAACGACCCAACCTCACCCATCTCCTATATATGGAGGGGTGGTCGCTCCCTTTTGATCACACACTTGATCCTCTCTCCCTCCTCCCGCTGCTCCACCTCTGGCCATCCGCTTGGCGAAGCCATGGCCGTTTAGTTCTCCACCACACCACGCCGTCGTGCTGTTGGAGTACCTTGGTGGTTCTACTACTTCCGCTGCCCCGCTGGATCGAGGGAACGGAGGTCGTCATCAAGCCGTACGTGTGACCGAGTACGGAGGTGTAGCCCGTTGCAACGCACATCTTCACGATCTTGAGATCGGCAAGTGAACGACTACATCATCGATGAGAATTATTCTAGAAACGCTTACGGTCTTCGAGGGTGAGTTTCTCTAGGAATATGTTCCACTCGTTATGAGCATCTCCTAGAGTAGATCTTGGCTTGTTGGTTTTTTCTCACCGTAGGATTTTTTTTTCTATGCTAGGAACCCATCAGTTATCAAGAATAAAACATTGCGAAAGGCACAGTGTCCGGTAACGGAACAGGGTAAGGCCGATATGACTAAACATTCTTATGCTTCAGCCATATGATCGATTATGTATGCAATGTTAAGTACTAGACCTGATGTGGCATTGGCTCTATGTTTGACAAGCCGTTTCCAGAGTAATCCAGGAATGGCGCATTGGATTGATGTTAAGAGCATTCTTAAGTATCTCTAGAAGACAAAGGAAATGTTCCTTGTCTATGTTGGTTGTGATGAAGAACTTGGCGTAACATGTTACGTTTGAAGGAGATATGCCCTAGAGGCAAATAAATAAGTAGTATTTATTGCATTATCTCATAAGTTTATAATAGGTTTGTGTATTATGCTCTAACTGTATTAATCGGAATTATTAATACATGTGTGATCCATAGACAACTAGAGTCCCTAGTAAGCCTCTATATGAACTAGTCCATTGGGCAACAGTTTATCGAGATTCCCGATCAAGGACAATAACGTCGGTTGACAATGGGGTCATCTTATTAGTTGAATAAGGTAATGGACATACGCAAAGTATTGCAATAAGATTGTATTACAATGTATGTCATTTGCAATAGATGAGAAATATGATAGCTTATTCCTTAGACCGTGAGACCGTACTTATTGCTACTTCGTAGGGGTACTTTGAGAGCATCAAACGTTGTGTCTTATATAGCATGACAATAACGGTGTCCATCTTGGGTATCCCGAAAGAGTGTTGAGACGTAAGGATCAAGAGCGGGATTTGTTTATTCTTGTAATGGAAAGATACTCTGGGCCCACTCGGTGAGATTGCATCTATATAGATGCGCCGCTTATGACTAGGTCATGGAGATGTAATATCACAGACGAGTTAATAACCTTTGTCGATAAACTAGATACAACAAAGACATTGGATGTCTACGGTCATATCTCGGACAAGGTAGTATCGCAGAAACAAAGGGAATGAATATCATGTTTATGGTTCAACAACGATATTCGTAGAATGCACAGGGGGGCGTCATATGCATCCATGTATCCCTGGCGGTCATTGGTGAGCGGAGTGTCTCGACCATGTCTGGAGTGTTCTCGAACCGTAGCGTATCAAACCTAAGGTCTTAACGACACCTGGAGAAGGTTCTGGAATAATATAGGATTTTATCGGAGAGAGAGAAATGATCCGGAAAGAGTCCCGGTGGTCCGGAAGGAGTTCCGTGAAGGTCTGGAATGGTTCCAGAAATGTCCGAAAGATGTTCGGGTGGTCCGGAAAATGTTTCGGAGTCACGGGAGATTAAATAATATGTAAATATATTAATTATGAATTAATAGTATTTTATATTAATTTAATATTAATTAAAAAAGGAGAAAAAGGGGCAACCCACTTAAATGGGCCAAGAAGGCCCAAGAGGGGGGGGGGGGGGGGGGGGGGGGGGGGGGAGCCGCACCAATGAGGCTTTGGAGCCCATGGATGGTGCGACTCCAACCCCCCCCCCCACCTCCCCCCCACCTCTCCGTTGTTTAGTCCCACATGGGGGAGCTAGGGAGTTTGCACACCCCCTCCCCCCCTTTATATAGCAAGGCATATTAATTGGATTAATTCATGGAAAATACAATTAAATTCGTAGCAAGCCGGCCAAGCTATTTCTCTGCCCGTTTTGCCTCCTCTCTCCACCAAAGCTATACCGTCGGGCGTCGTTGCCCTGCGGGATTTCAGAAAAGTTCTACCCCTGCGATTTCAGCTGGATTTGAATGACCGGGGGTTGTTGTTAAGCTCCGTATGTTTGCAAGTGCTCAGAGACGCCACATTTGAGGAGCCTGGGCGATGTCGTCTCGCCCACCCAGCAGCCCTGCCGCTGCCCTGCCGTCGGCGCCAACCCCCCCAGTCGTCGGCGCCATGCCATCTTCTGCCCAACGCTCGTCGACGGAAGTCTTCGTCGACACCTCGGCATCATCATCTACATTGTCGCGGCAAGTTCTCCGTGACCTCGAGGTCGGCTACGTACGACTTCATCGTCAACGCTTGTACGGGAGCGTAATCCCCGCTATCGGTCTACATGGAGGTAATGTAACCCGTTCCGCCACCGTTATCACATGTACTAGATAGATAGATCCTGGCTAGTTAGGGTTTCATACGCTAGAAAATTTTTGTTTTCTGCACCGGAACCCCTTCGGTGGTATCAGAGCCGATCTATGCGTAGTTCTGCTGGTACGGTTAGAACTCATGTTGAATGAGGACGTCTTTCTTATATTTGCTACCCTCTAGCGTGCACTTGCGATGGCTTCGGTATTGAGTTGATGAAGCGGCCCGGATCGACTTTATGCATACGCTTACGCGAGACTGGTTCCACTACTGACATACGGCTTGCTCCGTATCTGTGGCTGGCGGGTGTCTGTTTCTCTCTCTTTAGTCTGCAAAGCATTTTCAATGGAGGGCCTGAAAGGGATGCTTAAACATGCAATTATACGATCGACGTTGTGGTACAAAGTTCGTAGGTAGGGAAGCGGTTCTCTTACGAATAAGCCTATCTGCCACGTAAAACTTGCAAAACTAAATAAAGGTAGAGGCGTCTAACTTTGTTCTAAAGAGGCGTTATTTCATGTGACATGGTTACGGTAAGTTTGATATTACTCGTACTGTCGAAGGCAATGAAGGGCTCTATAGACTCAGAGCTATGCCGGGGCGCCGGGGCCAGGCATATGGCGCCATGGAGGTCCAGGCGCATCGACCATGTCACATCGCACTTCATTGCATCATTTGATTGTGTGCTGTTGTGTGTGCATCCTATTGATTTCTTATATGTTAGATATACAACGGTGGCATCATAAATAGGATGATCCCTAACAAATACCAAAATTGTGTTCTCCCTCGTTGCGCACCACCAAGAAAGTTCTACGTTATGAGGCAGGCCATGACGATCGGGTGTCAGACATATCGTCGTTCGCATACAGTGGGTGTAAGCCATGTTGCACGCGCATGGTCTTCGAGGTCTGATTGGCGAGCCTAGCATATGCAGATATGGCCTCGGAACACGGGAAGATCGAAAAGTCGAGCATGAGTCACAGAATTGTTGTGATGGACATTTTATGTCCACCTTTGAAGTTGTGCCGCCGGCCGTGACGATCGGGGGTGGTATGGTGGATGGGGGTCGTGTAATCGCTACTATTATTTTAGGGATAATAATTTTAGTGGAGTGTGTTTGATAATATGATTATAAACTAAAACTCACATTTATTATAAACTTTACCTTACCTCTTTTGCGATCACATCTGTAGACTACGCAACTACACTTTGGTTACTTCCTCAAGAGCGCGGATTCTACCTTGGAAGCCGACGGGTCCAACATCATCAGCTGGTACATTGGTTTTAGAAACATTCTCCTACACAAATAAACATCCTATATGTCCTAGAACGTAAGTTAGGAAATAGAGCAGATGATTCTACTAGCAAGGAGGAAGATGATGAGTTCCGTAAGCATCATGATATTTTCATAGAAGTGGAGGTCGTCATGAGCGTATGCCTAGCACCAGAGTTGAAAGTTGTTTCAACACATGGAGCCATATGTTGTGATTGATGCGATCAAAGGACACTTCAAAGATGAATTGTGTCTTGAGCAGTTCAGACAGCTTAGAAAGTTCCGGACCATTCACATGGGGAGCATACCTGTCTGGAGACTCATTTGAAGAAGTTGTATGACATCTACTCCAGGCTTACGAATATCTACGATTTCTAGATAGAGAACTCTAGTGCAATAGAAATTGCGCTTTGCCTCCTAGCTATGAAGAGCATGTGCGTGAATATGCTATAGAGACACGATGAGCTTCTTCACGTTCGTGAACAAGTTCAAATCTCTAAAAGTTGATTCCATCGAAGAAGAGTTCTTCGACGCTACGGGTATATTTGATATACGAAGATATAAATGTATTCTTCTCATACTTGATGAAAAGTATTTGATACTTGTTCTGTTTATGAAACAGTCCCTGATCATCACAAGTATGCGGCAATGGATGACGTGACAGTGCACAAGTGATGGCAAGCAAGGAAGTTGATGGCCAGTAGTGCTCACGTCCTCGAGATGTCATATTAGTTATCATCAATAGTTTTGGTAAGACATTTTGTAATAGTGAGAGTGTGATCTAGTTGGGTGTCTTGAATGTTACAAGACATAGTTATTCATATAGAACAAATCAGTTGTTTTATGTTATGAAACAAAGCAGTTGTTTTATATTATGAGTAGTGTGATCTAGTTTGGTGTCTTGAATGTTACAAGACATAGTTATTCATATATAACAAATCAGTTGTTTTATGTTATGAAACAAAGCAGTAGTTTTATATTATGAGTAATTTGTATCACATCTCAATTACATTATGCGTATGATATACATTTATAATAGCGGGAATGAAAAAATTATGTGTCCAAGCTTGATCCGAATTCTTCTATGATTATTGGTGAATAAGTGTATTTGCATAATAAATCATGAGTCTAAAATTAATTTGATGAAAGATCAAATGGGGTTTTCAGAAGAAAGATTTGTGAATATTATATTCGCAAGATTCGATCAAAGGACAATATTTTTGAATTATGGTTTCAACACAAAAGACTAGTGGAAATTCGTTTCACAATATTATAATATCATATATGGTGATATGTGAGGTATTATAATCATACTCTATTTTAGATAAAGTGTGGTCTGTCAGAATCTGTCTTAGAATCTCTCAATATGTTCGACACATTATAGTCGATGTCCACTTTAGAAAATAGATATTTTTCTCAACGAGAATTCGTGTGATCGACAATACTATCGTTATGTATATGATTATACGATAATTCAGAATATACATGAATAGTTATTTGTAGAATGCTCACATTGGATGAGAGTGTATTCCAAAACCCAATTGAAACAAAACTTGTGTTGTTGTCTATGTAATTCCGAGGAAAATATGATTTTTCGAATTATGGTTAATGGAATTAGAAGCTTGAAATAAGGTGTCAGACCTATATTCATAAAATTAGAATATTGGAAGGTGTTCCAAAGGGTATATGTCTACAAATGAAAATTTGATGATTAAGAGTGAAGGAGACTAGAAAATTGTTTTCTGCTTACAATCCTCTTCGTGAAGATCATAATGTTTTCATGAAAGAAGCTTCTAAATAAAGTGTTGTTATATCTAATATTGCTGTCAGGTCACAGCATAATATTAAGTGTTTCAGATCTTGTTGACAGATCAAGGTGCACCTTATGAATACAAAGAAAGTTGAGAAAATATCAGAATACAAACAAAGGCTTTTGTGCCTGAAAATCGAGTTACATTTAGAAAGGATTAAAACAGTAAATGTTGCTATAATTATTTTTGGAGAAATAAGATTTCTTGATCATCATATAAAGTGTTATATGAGAAATGTAACTATAAGAAAGACGTGAAAGCATATTTTGTCAAGAAATATGTCTTGGAGAAGATCAAATTTGTTGACTACATTAATGTAGACATGCTTGAAGTATGTGGGATTTGTATTATGTAATACTGTAGTTTGTATTGAATTCGAATTGATAAGAGATCAATGATTTTGGTTTGACCAAAATGTCGAAATAAATTATGAATTTAAGTGGGAGTCAAAGTTAGTTCACTCGGGTAGAATATGTAAAGGACATATTTTTGAGTGGCAGCTTAGAACCTCAAATATGTAGTTGACATGTTTTTGAGTGGGAGCTCGTGTTCTCAAATATGTGGAGACATAATTTGAGTGGGAGCCGAATTCATCTTGCGTAAATGACGCATTGTGAATTGTACCAGTAGAATTAATTAGAAAGATGAAGTTGTGAAACTATTTGAAAGTTAGCGTCTATTTGGAATAGAACGGGAATTTTAAATAGTTCGTCGAGTTGTTTTGGATTATATCTGAGGAGTCTATTTGGAATAAAACCAAAGGATGGTCCTTGGAAATCCAATTAATCATTAAGAGTAATGATACACGGTAATAGTGGTTGTATGACATGTTGTTCTATTATGTGATATTAGACATCATACATAATTCATATTATCTGCTCGATGAAATATGACCGATGTTCTTAAGAAGAAGAACAGTTATAAAAGTAAATTTAGAATTTATAGGAAGTAGAAGTGTATTAGTTATTAGATTGACATTGGAGTGTCAAGTTTTCTACATAGGTGTGAAAGTATATAGATATCACGAGGTTGTAATTGTTACAAGGATCTCACATTGACTGAGTGTGTTTTCAAGGCAATTATCTCGTAAACAGTATCAGAGTAAGCGCTGGGAAACAGAAGTCTCACTTAGTTACAGTATTTGTATATATATGTTGATATCAATGAATCACAAAAGAACGCACAATTATGTATTGTACAGATTGTTAGAGTAACACTCTTCCACAAGCAAGCATTATCATATGACGCTTATTTGATAAGGGATTTTGATGAAGTAAAATGCAGCTAGTTTATTTGTACTCTAGTGCAAGTGGGAGACTGAAGGAGATATGCCCAAGAGGCAAATAAATAAGTAGTATTTATTGCATTATCTCATAAGTTTATAATAGGTTTGTGTATTATGCTATAACTGTATTAATCGGAATTATTAATACACGTGTGATACATAGACAACCAGAGTCCCTAGTAAGCCTCTATATGAACTAGTCCATTGGGCAACAGTTGATCGAGATTCCCGATCAAGGACAATGACGTCGGTTGACAATGGGGTCATCTTATAAGTTGAATAAGGTGATGGACATACGCAAAGTATTGCAATAAGATCGTATTACGATGTTTGTCATTTGCAATAGATGAGTAATATGATAGCTTATTCCTTAGGCCGTGAGACCGTACTTATTGCTACTTCGTAGGGGTACTTTGAGATCATCAAATGTTGTGTCTTATATAGCATGACAATAACGGTGTCCATCTTGGGTATCCCGAAAGAGTGTTGATACGTCAGGATCAAGAGCGGGATTTTTAATTTTTGTGATGGAAAGATACTCTAGGCCCACTCGGTGAGATTGCATCTATATAGTTGCGCCGCTTATGACTAGGTCATGGAGATGTAATATCACAGACGAGTTAATAACCTCTGTCGGCAACGAGATACAACAAGGACATCGGATGTCTACGATCATATCTCGGACAAGGTAGTATCGCAAAAACAAAGGGAATGAATATCATGTTTATGATTCAACGACGATATTCGTAGAATGCATAGGGGGCCGTCATATGCATCCAGCTATCCCTGGCGATCATTGGTGAGCGGAGTGTCTCGACCATGTCTGGAGTGTTCTCGAACCGTAGCGTAACAAACTTAAGGTCTTAACGACACCTGGAGAAAGTTCTAGAATAATATAGGATTTTATTGGAGAGAGAGAAATGATCTGGAAAGAGTCCCGGTGGTCTGGAAGGATTTCCGGGAAGGTCTGGAATTGTTCCAGAAATGTCCAAAAGATGTTCGGGTGGTCTGGAATTCTTCCCGCCCGTTTTGCCTCATCTCTCCACCAAATCTATACCGCCGGGCGCCGTTGCCCTGCAGGATTCTAGAAAAGTTCTACCCCTACGATTTCAGCTGGATTTGAATGACGGGGGGTTGTTGTTAAGCTTCGTATGTTTGCAAGTGCTCGGAGACGCCACATTTGAGGAGCCTGGGCGACGTCGTCTCGCCCACCCAGCAGCCCTGCCGCTGCCCTGCCACCGGCGCCAACCCCCCAGTCGCCGGCGCCACGCCATCTTCCGTCCGACGCCCGTCGACGCAGGTCTTCGTCGACACCTCGGCGTCATCGTCTACATCGTCACGGCAAGTTCTCCGCGACCTCGAGTTCGGCTACGTACGACTTCATCGTCAACGCTTGTACGGAAGCATAATCCCCGCTATCGGTCTACTTGGAGATAATGTAACCCGTTCCGCCACCGTTATCACATGTACTAGATAAATAGATCCTGGCTAGTTAGGGTTTCATACGCTAGAAATTATTGTTTTCTACACCGGAACCCCTTCAACGTTGATGCAAGTTTCTGCTCAGACCCCGATGACTCTAAGTCACAGACATGTTATGTGTTCAAGGTGAATGGAGGCGCCGTGTGCTGGAGAAGTGGACGCCACCCATCAGCGTGCAGTCTACAATGGAGTCGGAGTACATTGCTGCTTGCGAAGCCGCGAATGAAGTTGTGTGGCTGAGGAAGTTCTTCATTGAACTTGGAGTGTTCCCAAGCGCGCAAGACCCTGTGATCCTCTTCTGCGACAATACGGGTGCCATTGCTAACGCCAAGGAGCCAAGGTCTCACTCCACCGCCAAACACACCGACGCTTCCATGTGATACGACAATACGTACAAGGAGGTGTTGTGAAGATTTGCAAAGTGCATACGGATCTGAATGTGGCAGATCCCTTGACGAAGCCTCTTTCGCTTGACAAGCATGAAAACACCAAGTAGCTATGGGTGTTAAGCTTTTACCAAGTTGTAATCTAGATTAATTTGTACTCTAGTGCAAGTGGGAGACTTAAGGAGATATGCCCTAGAGGCAATTAATAAAGTGTATTTCTTTATCATATCTCGTTTGTTCATAATATGTTTTTGTGTCATGCTATAACTGTATTAAGCGGAAACATTAATACAGGTGTGATGCGCAAACAACCAGGCCCCTTGTAGCATCTATTAAGACTAGTTTCGTTGCGCGATCGATGATCGAGGTTTCCCGATCATAGGGCATGACGCCTGTCGGCAATGGAAGTCATATCGTTGGTTGAACGATGTGATGGACATACCCATATTTGTAGGACGTAGTCATTACGCCTTCGACCGTGAGATCAACTCTTATTGTTATTCCTGGAAGATACTTTGATCGCACCAAACGTCGTACCTTATATAGTATGACAATAACGGTGATACTTTTGGGTATCAGAAGGGAGTAGTTGAGACGAGGGGTCAAGAGTGGGATTTGCCAATCCGCATAGCAAGATAGATACTCTAGGGCCCACTCGGTGAGGTTATGTCTAATGAGCTTGCAAGCATGTGACTAGGTCACGGAGACATGAAATCATAGACGAGTAGAAGATAGAGTTGTCGGTAACGAGGTCAGCTAGATATGGAGATATCTATGAACGATACTCAAACACGCTAAGTATCGCTATGGCAAAAGGTTTGAGACTTTACGTTCAGGTTTGATAGATGAGAGTCATTCGTTATATCACAGGGATTAATTCATGGGGTCCAGGCCTACGAGTTAGTCGTTGATCAGAGAGGAGTCTCGATCATACCTGTTATTATATCGGACCGCTAGGGTAACAAACTTAAGGGGTTTCGACAAGACAACCGGAAAAGAAAGAGATCACCGGGAACGTCCCCGGAGAGGTCCGATGGAGATCGTGCAGCGACGAAATAGTTTTCGGAGCTAGAATAAATTATATATAATATGTTTGATATTAATTAGTGTAATTAATGTCTAAATATGATTTTATATATTTATTTTCGAATTTATTTAGGCGGATTTCCATATATGGGCCTTCTGGTCGAAAGAAGGCCCAAGAGGGGAAATTCCCTAGGGGAATTCGGTGGGGGGCATGGAGGCCGGCCTAGGTGGAGAAAATGGGGCCTACCAGGGCCGACGCACCAGCCATAGCCGCACCAAGCATGTGGGGGTTAGTCCCACATTGCCTGGCTGGCAAGTTGGATCCCCCCTAGGAGCCTATATAAGTAGGGGCACCCCTAGCCTTTTAATTCACCAATTAATTCCCCAATTCTCTCTCGATTTCGTGATTCTCTTTGTCGGAGTTGCGCCGAGTTAAGAGGGGGGTGTCTCCACCGTAGCCCGCTGCCACGCTGCTGGTGTTCCGGTCCAAGTCCACCGCTGCTCGTCCTGGACTGGAGCTTCGGAGGCCGTCGTCTCCACCGTACGTGTGTAATGCCCTGTGAGGTGCTGCGCTAGCGGTGCTGGGAGGCCTGCTTCCTCTTCATGACCTTGAGGTCGGCTTCGTCGGTCTTCGTCGTCAACGTTCGTGCGGGAAAGTAATCCCGATTTCGGTCTACAAGGGTATCTATTCCGATCTCGGTTCGTACTACTATATCTGCATAGAATAGATCTTGGCATGTTTTAAGGATATCGTTGCTAGGAATTTTTTTGTTTTCTGCCTACGATCCCCTTCAATATGCATGTAGTAAATTAACTCCTTATTTGTTCACGAGAAACAAGCAAGCGTTCAACGTTGGTTCCTGGTACCAGGATGTTTTGGCTAAGAGAATGTTAACGGGGGTTTGGAAGGCCAACAGAAGAAACTCTTACAAAGCTGCAAGTGATCATTAGACAAGAGGAAGTCTTACAATCAAAGCTATGTAAGGAGTAGTGATTGCCACACAACGGATGCACATAGAGCTATAAGTGTAGGAAAGCTCTCCAATGTAATTAGTGGGGGTGCATCCAACCTGCTTGCTCGCGAAGACCTAGAGCACTTTTGAGTAGGCTCATATTGGAATATACAAGCCAAGTTCTATAGTGTAAAGTTCCCCACATAGTTATGCAAATAGGACATCAAAACTCTCTCATATGAAGTAAAGGTGCTATAACATGAGCACAAGTGTGTGATAAAGAAAAGTAATGTTGCCCCGTTTTTTCTCTTTCTTTTTTTTCTCTATTTTTTTATGTTTCTCTTTTCGATGGCCTCCATAGCTCTTTTCACTTTTAGGGGCAGACATCCTAATACGATGATATGACAATACACTGATGATACAAGTAACTAGTATGAATAACACATAATGTGTATGACAACGTTGCCTCTGCCAGTGGAGCAGGTTATGAAATGATCTAGCATAACATGGGTAAGACCACACATCAGCTTTATAGAATCACGCAAAGAAATATATGAGTAATGAATGACAACAAGTCATGTAATGTAATATAGATGTTGCATGGCAATATATCTCGGAACAACTATGGAAATTATGTAGTAGGTAGGTATGGTGGATGTTTTGAGGAAGATATTTGGCTTATGTGTAGGCACTGTTCAAGATATCGGCCGATATCCCGATTTGTCAACCGATTAATCGCTTATCATTGTCTGACCGATAAGATAAATTGGCCAATAAGTTGGCCCATATGCCGATAAACCGGTCGGTTTAGCCCTTATCATAGGTCGACCGATAAGTTTTCGATAAGCGATATCCCCAACATTGTGTGTAGGAGAACAAGATGAAGATCTCCCGCGAGTTTGTATGTACCCGCAAATTATGCACCAACTCTCAATGTGAGAAAGGGCAATACAAAGTACCTAAAAGCCTAGCAATATGGTGGTGGAAGTGCCATGAAAACCGCAGTTTTAGAACTCACAAGTAAAAATGATTCCAAATAAAAATATGATCTTACAAGGCATAATGAAAATCACTACAAGAGGTGTTGTGGCAAATGAACACTGTTGGGGACCCGACCGTAGCGCATAACACGAAGTCATTACGGTTGCCATTAGAAAATAGAAGTCATATATCATTATGCTATCAACTAGAAATTTAAGTGTGGCACAGCTTCAAGTTTTTTTAGGCCAACCATTAATCATTCCACTTAACTAAACCATCATGTTTACATTTAAGCAAATTAATATCTGAAAACAACATCAATGATTCAAGTGATACAATTTAATGATCTACAAGATTATGTATCATTTAGTTATACCATCTACCACTTTTAGCATTTTCTGTTCCCAACCAAACACCAATCAAATTATTCAAAAGATAAACTCTCCAAGTAATTAAACAATGAGATATGAGAGTATTATATAATAAATCTAACAACTCTAGCAAGAGATGCATGAAAAACAAGAGCTAGAAGTAGCTAGAGCAGAATACTCAACAAATTCAAGTGAAGAATACGAGTATTCAAAAGAATAAGAGGAGCGTGTCTCTCTCCCACAACAGAATGCTAGGGTCCATTTTATTTAGAGAATGAAAATAACATAAACAAAAACAAACAGCGCTTCAAGAAAAACACATAAGATGTGGCGGAATTAAAATATAGTTTCAGTAGAAAGGACCTGATAGTTTGTTGATGAAGAAGGGGATGCCTTGGGCATCCACAAGATTTTACGCTTGAGTCTTCTTGAAATATGTTGGGGGTTAACCACCGGGGCAACCCCAAACTTTGACTTTACTATCTTCTTGATCACATCATATCATCCTTCTCTTTTGATCCTTGAAAACTTCATCCACACCAAACTTAGAGTAAACTTCATTAGAAGGTTAGTGCACGAAAAAATATTATATTCTGTAAGAACACAATTGCTACCAATGCTACTGGACATTAGCTACAGCCACTGATACTTCATGGAATAAAAATATCCAATCAAAATAGCAAAAGAGGCTTTGCAAAATAAATGGCAGAATCTGTAAAAAACAGAACAGTCTGTAAAGACGATATTTATAGGTGCACTTAACTTGCTAAGAGCAGAAAACTCAAAACTAATGAAAGTTGCATATATATCTGAGGATTACGCACAAAAAAGGGCAGGTTATTTTGATTTCTCCATGAAGGGTTATGAATTTAACGGTGAACAGCAAAAAACTGTTTTTACGCAGAAATCCAAATTTAGCGTCAACTTTGCACTAGAGGCTTAACTTGACACAACAATGCAATAAAGTAAAGATACAAATGAATTTCTACAGAGGTAGGACAAGTAATTGACTCAAAAAAATAAAATAACAGGAATAAAAACTGGGTTGTCTCCCATAAGCGCTTTTCTTTAACGTCTTTCAGCTAGGCACAATATGTATCAACTAAGCTAAATGGGTAAAGTTTAGTACTTTATTTTTGATAAACTAATAGATCAGAGGCTGAGCAATACTTAAACATGCTAGCAGTAAGGAAAACTCTAAATAAAAAATCAAAAGTAATAGACAAATAAAACCAAAATAAAAAAACAAACAAACAAAGAAGCAAAACAAAGTAAACTATTTTGTTGTTTTCAATTTATAAGTGAAAGTAAAGAAGTAAAAAAAATAGCATAATAAAACTAACAAAGATAAAACCAAGACATATAAAAGTAACTGTAATACAAGTTAAGACATATCATATGGACGGGTAATATAGAGTATGAACGAGATAACCTCAAGTTAGTTGATGAATAGGGGGATGACTCGAGCATCCCCAAGCTAAGGTTATTGTATCTTCTTGAATATATTCTTGGGATGCACCTACACATCCCCAAGCTTGAGCTCTTGCGTCTTCTTGTTCATCCCATATCACCATATTGATTAGAACTTATTAGCTACATACACATAACTTCAGAAAACTTATTAGTACGGTTAGTACTCATTAAATAAAATCCACTCATGTTCAAGATTTGTCAAATCTCATAATATTTATTAAAAATTAGCTACTGTAATACCAAAGTTTCTTATTATTTCCGTTGTCCGTCGAAAAACTAAGGAAACTTTTCGACCCTAAGTATAATATTAAATAAACATAATAGAAATCTGCTAAAACTGAACAGTCTGTAAAGATCGAATTATTAGACCTATCTACGTACCTCAAATCAGAAAAGTTAAAACTAATAAAACTAAGGTAATAAGCAGTACATTGCACACAAGTAGTTTCAGATCAATATCTTGTTCTGGTGATTTTACACAATTTAGACGGTGAAGCACAGAAATCTATTTCTAGGTAGCAAAGTGGCAAACTTGCATCATAAACAAATTAGAAGTTATCTATACATTATGTTTTCATGGTATAGAGGAATATGTAAAATATATACATAATATATACAAGATTTTAACTGAAAATCTTCCATGGAAAGAATTGTTTTGGTTTCATAGGCATGAACACAAGTGTTCAAGGTCGAGCCCCATTTAACCATTACTCATCTTTCCAATCACTTTCCTTTTTGAAAACGTTTATAGATACTATGATAGATAACAAGTAGAACTAATTTTTTTTAATTTGCATTCCCTATCCATACTACGATAGAGAACAACTTAAAACTGAAAGTAAAAACTACTTAGAGATAAAGCAAACAAGTGCACACAAGATTATTCACCCACACGCTATTGCTCCCCGGCAACAGCGCCAGAAAAGGTCTTGATATCCCACAAGTATAGGGGATCGTGTGTAGCCTTTTCGATAAGTAAGAGTGTCGAACCCAACGAGGAGCTAAAGGTAGGATGAATGTTCTCTCAAGTTCTATCAACCGCTGATACAACTCTACGCACACCAAATGTTTGCATTATCTAGTAAATAAAACTAAAACAATAATACGGGTATGAGAGATAGTTTTGCAAGATAATAAATACAAGAAAGTAAATGTTAGTGCTGCAGCAATAAGATATACCAAGCAACCATAAACTAACAGTACCATGAGTGTGGAAAAGTGGTAGTAATTGTGGTGGCTTTATCCAAGATTAATTAGTGAAGATATTGGTTTCATTGTCTTCGATGCAGTTTTTTAAGTGGGAGAGGCTAAATATACATGCACTCCACTACATGGGATTACACGTACTATAAGATTGGATTGTTAGCAAACATCCGTAAATACTAACAATGCATTAAGGTTCCTCAACCTTAGCCTTAAGTTCGATGGTCCTCTTACTCCCATATGTGCAACTAACTAGTTCGAGTCCTCAGGTTTCTATCACTCCGGCAGAACTAACCCCTTCCTTTGCACATACTACTAACCCTAGGGTGTTGATCCATGCGCGCAAAAATATAATGGACACCAAAGGACAATACCATATCAACATACAACTCTAATGAACCTCATGCATTCATCAAAGCAATCAAAAGACAAATAACTTCGCAAACATCACTAGAGCAGAACTAGCTAAGCGTCCCGGGCCGGGAGGGCTTTTTGTCCTGGGCACGCGCCCGGGACAACGTGTTCGGGACAAATAGCCTCTCCTATTTGTCCCGGGAACGCCACGGCTCGGGACCATTAGGGGGGTCACGTGGCCAATTGAGCCAGCCTCTAGCTGGCTCTCATTTATCCCGTTTCGTAACACGAACCGGGACAATATGTATGATTTTTTTATCTTTTTTTGTTTCCTGTTTTGTTTTTTGTTTACTAGTTTTCTATTTTACTGATTCTTTTGCGTTTCTGTTTTTGATATTTATGTTTCATTTCAAACAAGATCGAGTTGCATATTATACGCTACTATATAATATATATCATGAATACACAATTTTTTCCTTGGGATGGTCATGAATACTAGCTAATATACGAGTTCTCCGAAATAATTATTTACAACCGTAAGATCATGTCTAAATATTTACAACCAGAGATCATTACATGACAGAAGAGGCATTAGACCCAGTTTTTTCCTCGGGATCGTCTTTTTCGGGTGGATCATACTGCATTTTGCGCCTGGCTTTATGACATAGTCAAGCAGAAAGCCCGCAATTTCCTCCGCAATTGGTAGTAGGCGGTCTTTTGCATCAAGCCTTTTCCGGATCGTCTCAAACTAACACTAGTGGAAAAAGAACTTTACGTCCAAAGAATTAGTCCTGCTTATATTTGCGGCCAGTACTAATGAGCATCAGTACCGGTTCGAACTGTCAGACGGGAGGGGGCAATAGTACCGTTCCGTAAGGGGCAACAGTAACACGTCCCGATACTAAAGCTCAATGGGATGGCAACGGCCGCGAGGGGCTAGCGAGGGGAGCTTTAGTACCGGGTTGTGTTACGGTCCGGTACTAAAGGTCCTAACTGTTCGACTCCCGTCACGGAGAGTTTTCTTCCATGTCTCTTCATTTTTCGATACGGCCGGGGCTTTCTCTTCTTCCTCTCTCCCTCCGGCGACACTCTCTCTCCCCTCTGATCTCTTCATCCACTCCGGCCACCATGAGTCCGGCGCCACCAATCGCGCGTTGTGGACCGGTGCTTGCACACACCGCCAATCTGAAGGTGGTTTATACCAACGATAGAACGTTGGTGGGCGATTATCTCTCCGATTTCAAGAAATGGATTGGTGAAGCTTGGGATCAAGAGAAGTTCATCGGCCTCGATTTCGAGTACACCGCCAATCAGCAAGAGGTTGCGGTGATCCAACTATGTTTTAAGAAGTATGTCTTGGTCTTCCAATGGGCAAGGTACAAAAAATCTCATCCGATCCAAATGTTATATTTTGGGGCAATTTTACTTTAATTTGTTGATTGTTGATCGATATATATAGTTGGCCGAAATGAGATTTGTTGTTTTGTTCATCAATATATAGTTGGCCGAAATAGATATTACAATAGTTGGGCCAAAATGAGATTAATTCTTCAATAAATTATTTGGCCGAATTAAATGAGATTTGTTGTTAATTATACATTCCAATGAGATTGTGTCGATCAATATATATAGTTAGCCGAAATGAGATTAAATGAGATTGTTGTTGTATACATATAGTTCCAATGAGATTGTTGATCAATATATATATATAGTTACATTGTCGAAAAATTGTTGTTGTTCATCAATAGTTGGCCGAAATAAAGATTGTTCAATAGTTGGCTGAAATGAGATTGTTAATTCAATAGTTGGCCGAATTATACATTGTTCAATTGTCTATATTGTTGTTGCATAGTTTTCAATGGTTAAATAGTAGTTGTTATTATACATTGTTGGTTAGATTGTTCTATATTGATGTTGCATATATATATTGTTGTTGCATAGTTTGGATGAAAATATCTTGACATATGAATATATTTATATTGTTGTTATTGTACATTGTTGTTGCATTGCAATGTACATAGATGTTGTTAGTATTTTTAACATGTGTTCCATTTTTGTTGCATAAGTGACAAGCAATGTAAACCACTCATGGATTTTCTTCGCAGCAGCATTCATTTTGCTAGCGTTGATATAACAAATGACAGATCAAGATGAAACACACCTGGCAGGGACTTGAGATACCATCTACCTGCCACATTGATCTCCAGGCTATCTTTAGGCTTGAGCATCTCAAGACTGGAATGGCTGCTATGGCAAGCGCCGTGCTCGACGAGGACGCGTACAAGGATATGAAGAAAAGATTCAAGAGTGTGCAGCATTATCTTTGGGAGAAGTACCCACTTGACGGTTGCAACATTCAGTATGCAGCAATAGATGCGTATGTTGCATACGAGGCTTCTCTTGCAAGATAGATTGAACACCAGAGACCTACTAGCTAGAAAGCATTTCCAGATTGAGGACTACAATTGTGTCCTATGTTCTCAGGGGATGACTGAGGAGCTAATCCATTTATTCTTTGAATACGACTTCAGTAGGAACTTTTGGTGGAAACTGAATCTTGAATGGGATACGGATCTCGACCTCCTTACCATGCTGATTGAAGCAAAGAATACTTATTGACTGATTTGCCATAAGGAAATTCTCATTGTGGGTTGCTGGAGTTTATGGAATCATAGGAACAGATGTATTTTTGATTCTCAGCCTATTTGTCTTGAGGCTTGTTTCCAGGACTTTATTTGTTTTTTTAGATTGATCATGCATAGAGCTAAGCCTTCCCTTAAGGAGGGGATGACCCAGTGGGTGGACACTTTATGAACTTTCCCTTGTATTTGTACAGTTGTTGATTGAGAAAATAGAAAATTAAACAGTAGGGATTTTTCCCTATTGTTTTGCGCCTCAAAAAAAAGGTGTACCGTAAGATTAGAATCATAAACTACGGGCAGTGTCACCTCGTACCGCGATCGGTGCACCAGGAGCCTTCTGATTCTGATTATTCGGATGACGATATGTACTAGCTAGTGTTTGTAGTGCCTTGAGGGTCTCCTCATGTATATATGCAGTACTGTTGTTGTTGGGATGTGAGCTAGTAGTGTTATTATTGCAAACACTCTAATATTTTGTAGCTAGTAGTGTTATGTTGCAAACAATTTATCACTAATATTTTGTAGTAGTGTTATTGTTGGATGTGAGTTGTCTTATTGTTGCAAAAAAATTATCTCTAATATTTTGTAGTAGTGTTATTGTTGCAAACCATAACTCTCTAATATTTTGTAGTAGTGTTATTGCTGGATGTGAGTTGTCTTATTGTTACAAATAATTTATCTCTAATTTTTTGTAGTAGTGTTATTGTTGCAAACAATAACTCTCTAATAATTCTTTTTTTGAAGTGTTTATCACATTTGAAGTGTTTATCACATTATTTAAATATTTATTATTATATAACCATTTTTTAAATAAAGTAATATTTTTTATCATTATTTATTTCAATATTATTATTATATAATATAACTACTATTTGTGTAATTTTCCTAAGAAAGATTTCTTTCTTTGAAGTGTTTATCACATTATTTCATTATTTAAATATTTATTATTATATAATCATTTTTAAATAAAGTAATATTATTTATTTCAATATTATTATTATATAATATAACCACTAGTTGTGTAATTTTCTTAAGAAAGATTTCTTTCTTTGAAGTGTTTATCACATTATTTCATTATTTAAATATTTATTATTATATAATTTTTTTATAATAAAGTAATATTTGTTTTATCATTATTTATTTCAATATTATTATTATATAATATAACCACTAGTTGTGTAATTTTCCTAAGAAAGATTTCTTTCTTTGAAGTGTTTATCACATTATTTCATTATTTAAATATTTATTATTATATAATCATTTTTAAAATAAAGTAATATTTGTTTTATCATTATTTATTTCAATATTATTATTATATTATATAATTGTTTAATCAAGTAAATTTTTATAGTATAAGAAATGAATAAGTGTTTAATCATAACCGAGTGGTTAACATGATTGATAAGATAGAACTATCAGTATGTTCTCAGTTCTCTCTTCGTATCTAGTTTCAAAGGAACCTAAATGTTAAGCGTGCTAGTGTTATAGCAATTTCAAGATGGGTGAACAATCGGGAAATTTGACAGTTCTCAAATAGATTAAGTGTGTAGAGGTTAATTGTGTAGAGAATTAAGTGTGTATAGTTAGACAAGAGATTAAGTGTGGGTTAGTGGATAGCTAAGTGAGAATTTTTGAAATTCTAAAAAATATTTGTTTCTGAAAGTTTCAAAAAATAATTATTATTTTGAAAAAAATTAGTAGTACCGGTCGGTAACATCGACCGGTACTAAAGGTCTCCAGTCGAAACCTCGGTCCACGACCCCACGTGTAGGCCTTTTGTACTGGTTGCAACACGCCCGGTACTGATGTTGGGGGGAAACAGTCCCGCTCGGGCAGTACCGGTTGCAAATCCGGTACTGATGCCCCTCCCCGACCGTTAATGCTGGTTCTTTTTTCACTAGTGTAAAAAGGAGAGATCAACACCAATATATCAATCATCATGAAAATAATTCAATTTGAAAAGTGAACAAGTTTGAATATATTTTACGTCATTCTAGTCTGCCCCCTCATTGAAGTGAATTCGAATGAACTCGCAGACATAGAATCCACACAAATTGGTGCCCTGTTGCTGCTTCACACACTTTATGAGAGAATAATATTAGAAACCAATCAAATAATAATCAAAAATATTAAAAAAATGGTATTGTGAGACTAAAATTAAAGATACGCATACGTGGACCTAGCTAGTACGGCTTACCTCTCGCCATTTAAAAGTGAGCTTCCGGGCTATACCGATGTCCTTGTGGAAAGAGGTGAACTTGTCCTAAACCCTGAAGTTTACGGTATAGAAAATTAGTGAAGAAGTTTACTAATTACGATATATTATTAGAAAAGACGAGGTCGATTGTGATAATGAACAAAATTACCTCTGGAGCATCTGTTTCGTGCCGTCGAACTTTTTTACAGGTTTCGATAATGGGTTCAAGACACCAACGATTGCCTTTTCAACATCAATCTCAAATAATACCCAGTGAAATCTGGCATATGTTTATATTGTTAATAATTAAATCATCAATTACATATACTTAACATCGAGTATGTATAAGAAAGTAAACAACTCACTCGAAGTTGAACGGGAAAATTAGGGTGTTTTTGTAATGTTGCGCCATCAAGTAAGTTAGCAAAAGCTCCTCCGTATTCACTGGGTCATGTACCAAACAATGATGATGAACTCGATTAGGGTCAATTAATCCAATCTGGTAATTGTGTCCCAACTTCGAGATTGTATAATTTCCAGTCTGCATAATAGAGTACAAAAGGAATATAGTGATGAGGATAATTTCAAGCATCTTCTCGCAACAAAGGATTGTTCCCCCCACCCCGCTCCTCCAACCCCTCTCGGGCGATTCCAATGGCGATGAGATTTCCTCCTAGTTCTTTCAAGAGGATTTCATGCGGGATCAAGGTATGGCTTCACGTGATCCTTTCTCCGATCCTCATTCCATTGCACATCGTTTGGATTTCTCCCGAGGTCATGCTTTTCGGATCAAAGTTCGAGATGATTTTTCCACCCCAGTAAACCCCGTGTCAGAATCCAATGGTTTCACGTTAATCGTGTCTTTTGGAAGGGCAGTGTTTGATCTCACTCCTCTCAACGTTAGCCTGGCTCTCTCTGCCTGTATTGGTGCTGCATTTGATGCATTGAGAGTATCGTTGGTGAAGGATAGAGTGTTTAAGTTTGATGTATGTTCTAAGGCCGTGGGTTTCTTAGTTCAGAAAAAGAGAGTTCATGTGTCACGTGAACTTGTGTGTTTCTTTGATCTTTGGGGTTCTGGTGGTCCTAATTGGCAGCGAGAAGAATTATTATGGTATGGTGAGCAGCAAGATGAATGGAATCATGTTTCTCATAAGCCAAAGTCTCCTGCAGTTCATGTCCAGCGTTTTGTTCGTGTTAGGCAACCTCAGATTTCCTATTTACAAGCCACAAATAATGTTTCCATTCCTGCTACATTATTATCTGGTGCAAACACTGTTCCCATCGGACATCGTGCATTTCCGCAACAAATTACCCCTGAGTCTGCTGATGATCGACAACCTAGGATTCTGTTGAGATCTACCCCGTCCCCGGAAATTTTGAATTCAAATTTGAACTTAGTTGGATCAGTTCAGGTTTCTGCGGAACAACCAGAGAAAACCCCGGCAGATTTTTTAATCCAAGAAGAAAATCAGGTGATTAATCCTATGGTTAAACAAATCCAGAAATATAGGCAAGTTACTTGTGGTCGTTGTTTATCCATTGGTCATAGCAGAATAAACTGTACGAAGGATATTAAATGCAAGTCTTGCAAAGAGTTTGGTCACGTATCTGCCAGCTGTCATAACAGACTCAACAAACATAAAGAAATATGGATGGTGGTTAATAAATCCCCTGAGAACTCTGTCCCGAGAGCATCGCCTACAGTACCTACATGTTCGTCTCCGCTGCTACAGAGCCTTTCCCATGTTTCTGAATCCCCTCTAGATTTCTCAAACCCTACAGCTCAATCCACCACACCCTGCGTTTTCGAGATGGCCAACTATCCATGCGATGTCTTCCCGCACGCCCCAGCGGGAATGGTGGCGATTGCGCCTGGACCTCTCCACACACAGCGGGGATATGTGGTACTCGGAGGAGAAGCGCCGCATATCTGCGATGATTGGGCAATCGCCACGCTGCTCCGTGAGATTGATGCCGATCATTACGAGCAAGGGCTGGAGATCATCATGGGACAACTTCAGGCGACTAGACTTGAGGTTCGCTCTACTTCTCGATGTGCAATGGGCACGGTGCTGATCAGGTTTGCGATTGTTACTGATAGAGATACAGCGATTGAATTCAGTCCAATGCAAGTAGGAGAGGCTATGATCCGTTTTGTTCCACAAGATCAAGGCATTAACTGTCGTGCTACTCTGCTTACGCATGATGTATGGATTATGTTGCTGAACTTACCTCAGGAATTTTGGGATGTTAACTGCATTATAAAAGTTGTAGTTCCTTATGGCAGATTCTTGGTTTGGAATGAAGATAGATCCAATCAGGCTAGAATATTAGTTAAAAATCGTGCTTTCAATGTTGATACCCTGCCAATGAGTCTGGTTGTTTTGAAGAATATTGCTGAAGATGGCCACACAGATTCCTGGTCTTGCCCGCTTGTGGTTTTATCTCGTAGGTTGCTTGGTGGCTTTGCTGGTGACGAAGACCCCCTTCCACCTCATGGTGGCAACCCCCATCTGCTGCCACCACTGAATCATGGAGCCTTCTGGCATCAGCCTCACGTTGGAGGCAATCAAGATCCTTTGCAGCATAATGCTGCACCACAACATGGAGCACCTAGGGATGCGGCACGTGTAGCTATGCAACATGGAGATGGGGGTGATGCAGCAGTTTTTGAGCCGGTTACACCACCTCTGCAACAGAACCCTCTGACAGACCGTATGGAGGATCTTAAGGGATTGATTGAGGCTCTGGTGATTAATGCCGACGACATCATTCCAAGGTTGGGCAACAGTAAGGTATCAGGAGCTAGATGCACTTTATCTGAATCCACTGGACCTGCTGGCACTATCAAGACCTGCACTCTACAAGTGAGCACCTTAACCTCATCAAGGAACTTAGGACCTTCTGCAAGCAACTTTGTGATTCCTGAGGAAGATGCGGTAACAGAAGTAAAGATCCAAGCACCAGTACCACAAGCTAAGAAACAGATAGGTTCCAAGCTAAGAATGTGTCTCAAGTAAGACGTAGTGACAGACTGGCTCTGCTTAAAGGAGGTTTCAAGGATCAGAAAAGTGCTATGGAAGCTGGAGAGGGATCCTCAGCTGGTAATCTGCAGGCCAAGTTTAAAGCTGCTCTGGTTGCTGAAGATGCAACCCCTCCTCCATATCTCCCTGTGGAAACACTCAAAGTGATTGGAGAAAGTCACTGCAAGATGCCACCTACGGTGTTATCTGAATCAGCACTAAACTACAATAGTGCAGATGATAGCGAGTGATATCAGGCACTTGTGGGCCAGGATCAGGGCTTTATACTGTTCCAGTATCTCTAGGGGTCTCATTTTGTTAGTCAAAATAGTTGGGTTGTTAGTTTCAAGGTTATTTCAGTTAAATCAGAGTCTTTTGTATCAGTGCAAACTTGCAGGATTGTATTGGGTTCAGAACAACAGTTGTTTGTGGCAGTTGATCAGTTTTCAGGATTGTTTCTTATTGCAGTCGGTTATGCTATGTGTGATTTATCTATGTGTTTTGTGCTGCTTATATTGCATGTTATGTTGGTTGACTGTTTTGAAGTTTTATTGTGATGTTCTTTTTGCGAATGTTATGCTTGTGGCAATTCTGTTTGCGAAGGTTTTGCTTAGGATGCTTTGTCAGATGATATGTTCAGAGTCTTTAACTGCATAAGCATTTACCCCCTTCCATTGAACACATTACATGTGTCCATCGTCAAACCTCTTTACATTATATCCAATGAATAGATCATGGAATTTTGTTAATTGGAATACAATAGGAGTGAACTCACAAGAAAGGTGTGATGAACTGACTAACAAAATTAGCCAAAGCAACTATAATGTCATATGTTCACAAGAAACAAAAAGAGAGAGTTTTGACATCAGTTATATCAAGAAATTTTGTCCAAGAAGGCTAAATCAGTTTATATATCAACCATCTATTGGTAATTCAGGGGGTATCATCACAATCTGGAATGGAAACCATTTTAATGGTTCAGTGGTCAGCCAAGAAAAGTTTCAAGTCACAATCAAGCTTAGTTGCAATTTATCAGCAAAACACATATATGTAACAAATATCTATGCACCATGCACATCTGAGGGTCGACAGGAATTTACTGACTGGTTCATGCAACTTGATAGCTCGAGCTTTGAAAATTGGATAATTATGGGAGATTTTAACATGATCAGAAGCACTGAAGACAGAAATAGAAGTGGGGGCATGTTAACGATATGTTGTTATTAAAATCCCTTATCCAAGCACATGATTTAGAAGAAATTCCTTTAAAAGGAAGAGCTTATACCTGGAGCAATATGCAGAATACCCCCTGGTTGTAAAAGCTAGATTGGATTTTTACATCTCCTGGTTGGACAACAACTTTTCGTAATACATCTGCTATTCCTATGGCTAGATTGGGATCAGACCATACCCCAATATTAATCCAGATATCCTAAAATATCCCCAAGGCACACATTTCAGGTTTGAGGAATATTGGATGCATTTTCCTGAATTCAAAGAGACAGTTGAGAAACATTGGCAACACACAGGGATTTATAAAAATGCAGCTCAGGATCTGACAGCCAGGTTTAAATCACTGAGATATGGTATAAATAAATGGTGCAAGACCATTTCTAATCTCTCAATCACTATTGATAATTGCAACTATGTTTTAGCAATGATTGATGGTTTGGAAGAACAAAGGGCCCTTTCAGTGCCAGAGAAAAACTTCAGCAAAAAGCTCAAAGCCCATCTATACAAGCTTTTAGAGGCTAAGAGGCTTTATTGGCAAAAGAGAGCTAATATAAGATGGGCCAAGTTGGGAGATGAAAATACAAAGTTTTTCCATGCTATTGCCACAAGTAATTATAGAAATAACAAAATTGCTTCTCTACTTTATGAGAACAATGAATTGATAAGTGAACACAATGAGAAAGCTGAAATTTTGTGGAATTCTTTCAAAAAGAGGTTGGGTGAAAATACAAATGCAACAATGTGTTTTGATTTGACCAGAATAATAATACCACATGATCTGAGTGAGCTGGAAGTACCCTTTACGACAACAGAAATTGATGAGGTGATTAATCATATGCCAGTTGATAAAGCACCTGATCCAGATGGCTTTAATGGCTTGTTCATGAAAAAAATCTGGTATTTGATTAAGCATCAGTTTTATAATTTGTGCCATAGTTTTCATGCGGGGAATTTAGATATTGACAGTATCAACACTGCTTTTATCACTCTTATTCCGAAAATTCAGAATCCTGAAACAGCTGCTGATTTCAGGCCAATATCTTTAGTCAGCATGGGTTTAAAAGTTCTTACTAAACTTTTAGCAAACAGGTTACAAAAGGTAATCATACCACTGATCCATAAGAACCAGTATGGCTTCATCAAGACCAAATCAATCCATGATTGCATTTCTTGGGCATTTGAATATCTGCATATCTGTCACCAGTCCAAGAAAGAAATTGTAATTATTAAGATTGACTTTGAAAAGGCTTTTGACATGGTAGAACATGATACTATCTTGATGATGTAGAAACATCTTGGCTTCGGAGAGGTGTTCATTGCCTGGGTTAAAAAAATTCTAGATACTGCCATGACTTCAGTTCTTTTGAATGGAGTACCTGGGAAGGTGATAAAATGCAAAAGAGGGGCCAGACAGGGCGACCCATTGTCTCCCCTTTTATTTGTTACAACGGCAGAGTTGTTACAAATTGTGATCAATAAGGCCTGGCAACAAGGAATTATCAGTCTGCCTTTGGATAACAGTTTTGGTCAGAAATAATCATGTACTTCAATATGCTGATGATACCTTAATTATAATGCCTGCAGATCAGGATCAGATTAGAAATCTGAAAGATATTCTTCAGAGTTTTGCTATGTCTACAGGACTTAAAATTAATTTCCACAAAACATCTTTAGAAGGAATTAACACTCCAGTTGAGAAGATTGAGGAACTATCTCAAATTCTGGGATGTAAAATAGAAAGCTTGCCTTTTACTTACCTTGGTCTGCCTATGGGTCACAGTAAACCGAGGATGGAGGACTTGGTTCCAGTAATCAGCCGAATGGACAAAAGATTGTCTGGAATATCAAATCTACTATCTTACTGCTCCAAATTTGTGGTAATTAAATCAATCATTGCAGCTATGCCAAATCACATTATGTGTTCTCTGAAAGTGCATATACTCACACGGATCATATGGAAAAATCCATGAGAGTATTTCTTTGGCATGGAAAAGAGATTGATAGAAAAGGGAATTGTTTAATTAAATGGGAAAAAGTGTGTCTTCCGAAAGAGGCAGGTGGTCTTGGGGTGCTGAATTTAAGATTGCATAATCAGGCCTTGTTGATGAAGAACCTGTATAAATTCTTTAATCGTCTGGATATTCCTTGGGTTAACTTGCTTTGGAAGGTTTATTATGATAATAATACTGTTCCTATGAGTAATGCAAAGAAAGGATCTTTTTGGTGGAAAAGCTGCCTTACGTTTCTAGGTGATTTCAAGAGTATTACCACATGTCAACCAAAATCTGCGGCGAGTATCCTACTGTGGGAAGATAATCTGCATGGTAATGTACTTAAGGTACAATTTCCAGAATTGTTCTCTTTTGCAATTAATAAAGCAATCAGTTTGGAATATGCTATTAGAGGAGTTGAAGATTTCTATGATCTTTTCTCTCTGCCTTTGTCCATGACTGCATTTGATCAAAGTGTTCAACTTAAGGATTTATTGGATAATATCCAAGATGATGGAAATAAAGATAAATGGTTTTTCCCATGGAATAATGGTGGATTTTCAACCAGGAAGGTTTATCTGGAATTAAATAAGCATCATGATGCTCATGCCATTTTTAAATGGATTTGGAAATCCCCATGCATGCCAAAGCATAAGCTTTTCTTCTGGTTAATGATTCAAGACAGAATAAATACAAGAGATTAGCTGGCCAGAAAAAATTTCCATATACCAACTACTGATTGTGTGCTTTGTGACGCAGCAGTAAGAGAAACAAGACTACATCTGTTGTTTGATTGCACTTTTAGCAAGGATTTCTGGGGTAGATTGGCCATCTCTTGGAACACTGATCTGCAGTTTAATGAGATGATCATGGATGCAAATGACAGGTCAAACTTTCCTTTCTTCAAAGTGGCTATGATGGTTGGGAGCTGGAGCATCTGGAATCATAGGAATAAAATTATCTTCGATAATTAAAACAGGGACATTATCTCATGTTCTAGTTTTTTTATATCTCTTTTAGAAGATGTGAGACATAGGGTTAAACCCAGTCTCAAAGAGGGCATGCAGTCCTGGTTAGATACCTTGTAATTTTTTTCTGAACTTTTTTATTTCAATGGACTCTTTGTATAGTTGTTGGAAGAGTTAATGGAAAATGGAAAATGATGCAGTGGGGGTTTTCCCCACAGTTCTTGGCTTAAAAAAAAGGATAATTTCAAGCAATGAAAAATATGTTGATCTAGAGAATTAATAACATATATACATAATTTAATTACTTACAGACAAAAGGCACAGATGATAGATTTGTCGAGCGCGTCAAAATTGAATAACTGCCATAATTCGCAATACTCAATTTGAAACTCATCATCACCTGGGCCATAAAGATCCTTTGGAATTTTCCCATAGAGCCAGTCTCCGTCTTGACTTTTCGTGGTACGCATGTACCATGCATTTAGTTGGTGCAACCTAGTTGGTAGAGTGCACACCTTAGCAGGCTCGACAAGATATTCTCCTCTAACATATCTCCGCACCACCTCATGTATGGTGACTCTCTGGCCAGATTGTAATGCCTTAAGCTCTGAAGGAGATAGACCCATTTCTCTAGCTTGCTGTGAAAACATCATCGACCGGGTCCCGGTTGTAAGGCGCCAATATGAGTGGGGGGTGCGATTTCCCGCCTGCATTCCGAGTTGTTGAACATCTCTCTTGTGGGTGGTAGCAAGTTTTCGTTCTTCATGCAGTCTCCTAGCTGTACGCACCAGAACGCGTGTGTAGTCATCGTCCATATTTAGTTCATATTGCGACGGATGCGTACAAAATTATATGGACCACCGTATCGCCTCCGAAGAATATACCGGAAAAGGCAAAGACATCTTTTTTGTCTTCTTTCTCTGGGCAGCCTGGATCTCATTGACCCATATATCGACATCTTCGCGAGAGTTCAAAAAGCGAGACTTCCCCGTTTCGCTTTTCTGAGTACTAGTCGACGTAGCGGTAGACTTTCGCTTCTTTTGCGGAGGCGATAGAGTCCGTTGACGTGGTGGCGGAGTCTGTTGACGTGGGAACGGAATCCGCTCACGCGGCGGCGAAGATCGAGATGGACTAGCGCCGTGGTTGTCGTTGTCGGGGGTGTCTGGACTAGCGCCTTGGTTGTCGTTGTTGTCGTTCTCTGGACTGGCATGTGGACTGGGAGGGCGATTTTGCTGCATGTGTGGGAACATGATGTATTCCTTTTTGCATAAGCAGGTACTCTTGCATGCAAATCTCAACTCAACCTTGTCTTCACCCATAGGGAAGTCCAGCTTAATTCCCTCATATGTCTTGTCGGGGGGCTGCCCCCCGGGTAGCGGCAGATCCCGGAATAACTCAGCAGTATGCCAACAGTACTTGACCTTTGGCGAGAGCAAGAGACACCCCCTGGTAAGCTGAAGGGGCAACTTGACCCTTAAGCGCGGGAAGAGTCCAGAGTGCCACCTGGCAGGCGCAGGGGTCGGCCCTAACACCTATAAATAGACACCCCGAGCCTTCGCAATGGCAGCAAAAGCATCAGCGGAGGCTAGGCCTAGAAATACGCATCCACGGACAAGCTCGGACACCTCCGGAAAGGATCTCGGATCTGGAGATCCGAAGAGACTCCCGGAAGCAGGTGTATTCGGCTTTACCGGATAGATGGTCCGAGTAAGTGCTAACCGGAATCTCTATCTCGGTCTTGATCTTATGCAGGAGAGGCTCACGGGGGCAAGCATAGAGGTAGCCGGCGTGAGGGATCCCGGTCGACCGTCAACGGTCTGAAGCAGGCTTTCCCGCCTGTTGCGGGGGGAAGTACCTTTCCGTCTGGCACGGAAGCATGGTCACCTCCAGCCTGACACGGAAGCATGGTCACCTCCCGCCTGAGACGGGAGCCCGTCAGCCGGTACGACAACGGTACGACAAGACACGACGTGCCTAGCCCGGCAATCCGGAAAAGGCTATCCGGGATGGGCAAAGACATGTCCTGTCTCTGACAAGGGGACAATGATGATCCAGGACGGCGCCTGCTGTCCTTGGCGAGATGATGACGAAGGGGCTACGCCGGATAGTGCGGCGACTAGGTCGCACTAGCCGGTGACGACATGCCGGCTAGGCCTGTCCGGTGGGGCCAAGCCGGTTTAGGGTTTCCGGCCCTTCTGGCCGAAACCCTATAAAAGGCGCCATAACTGCTTCTGTGAGAGCAGGACCAACTGAGGAGCCAAAGCAGTAGTTGCATTTATTCCTAGAGCTTTTACTTCTTCATACCTTGAGTTCATCTAGTTCTTCGTGTTCTTCACCTTGAGAGATCTAAGAGCAAGTTGTAGCCTTTGTACCACAGTTATATAGAGAAGAAAGGCAGGAGTAGGGGTGTTACCTCCTCACGAGGGCCCTGAACCTGGGTATATCGTGTGTGTGTTGTGTACCTTCGTGCATTTGTTCTTGTTTGTTAGATCTCCCCTGTATTGTATCCCTATTGTTTCTAGTTCTTGGGAGATCTCGGTTACACCGGGATCCTCCTCGTCTGGGCTATTCAGCTCGCTATCCCTCCCCGGATCCACCAACGTCCATCGGCCCCACACATTAGCCATCCTATGGCATCTGCCGTGACACCACCACGACAGTTGGCGCCCACCGTGGGGCTGACAGAGGCGTTGGCTGGTGTACACATCCGGACGGGCTCCCCCGTTCATTTCAGCGTTCGGGTTCTCTCTGGCCTGGTCGTAAGGCTAGGGGAGATGGACTTCGTCTGCGACAACGCAGGATGCTTTCGGAACAGACCCTTTCCGGTGAACGGGTGTCTCATCGACTTTGGTGGTTTCACCACCTACGTCGCCACCGAAGTTATCTGTAGTTACCCGGACATGGTCCTGGAAGCTGAGGACCCCCCCCCCCCATGCTCTGCGCTGCTCGGGGTCTGCGTGCCGGTCGCCCCCCGAGTTCCGTCGCGGTGATGATGGTCGGGGCAACAGAGGAGGAGTACCAGGACACTGACGGCGATACCGGAAGCGGCCACATCCGTTTGGCCAAACCTCCTCAGGAAAGAGATGCGGCCCGGGATGGCGATCCACAGCCGTCCCAGCCACGGCGTCGTCCGGATCCCCTCTCGGGCCTGGTGGCCAAGTTAACTGTGCCTATGGCTGCTGAAGCGGATACCCAGGTCACCTCGGCTGACTTGGAGGAGCAGCGGAGGTTGCTACTCGCTGAAGCGCAGGAGATCGCCGAGATCCGTCGCGAGCTCAATGCTAGCCTCCGGGAGTACAATGCAGCTCACGGATTTCTTAATATAGACTCCCGGGACAAGCGCATCGCGGATCTGCGCAAGAAAGGAAGAATGGTGAATGAGGAGCTGGCAGGTGGAGCCACAACCAGTCACACGGGAAGCCGGATTTCAGCGGGGAAGCCGGTGTACAGCTCACCGGCGAAAACTCTTAGGGCCGCCGAAGCCGCCATGGCCGAGTTGGTGGGGTTATCCGGTGAGGCCCTACGCAAGCAGCAGGAGCGAGTAAACGAGTTGGTGATTGAGGCCAACCGTCAGAATCAGGCCTTCAAGAAGAAGAACCCCGGGGCAGGATCCCAAGTGCACTCAGCCAGACCCAATAGCCAGAAATCGGACGGGGAGGCCTCTTCCCCGCATCCGAGCAGAAGCAAGAGCAAGAGCAAGAGCCGGAGCCGGAGTCGAGTTTCCGGGAAGAACAAGCAGCTACAGGCCTATGATCCGGCCTTCGCCGGTATCCAGCAAGCCGGACAGCGTAACTCGGGGCAGGCGGGATGTACCCGTGAGGACGGTAACCTGGGTGTAGGAAACAATAACCCGGTCGGCCGAGGTAATCCGCCCCGGAATCCTCCTCATGTTCAGGGAAACCCGCAAAGGGAAGTCGCCTCTGTCCCACAACAGGCTGTGATCCCGGCGCATAACCAGCTCAATGATGGCAACTCGAGACTGCAGCAGCTCGGATACCAGCCCGACGAGAATCCTTTGGGGTCTCGGATAGGAACCAGACAGCTGAATCCGGCAGACGCCAGATTCCGGCTCGACCGGATTCACCAATCCGAGCTGGTGGAAGAGCAAGGGCCTCCGGGACCTGCCTGCTTTGGACCCCGGATCATGCGGGAACCACCTGTTCGGAATTTTCAGCTCAACAGGGGTGCCAAGACCTATGACGGCAGCAAGAAGCCGGAGGACTGGCTAACCGACTATGTAACTGCAGTAAGCATAGCCGGTGGAAACAGACGATGGGTGGTACGATACGTACCGCAGATGTTGGAAGGACCTGCCCGGATTTGGCTGAACAACCTGAGAACTGGCAGCATAGATTGCTGGTTAGATTTCGAGGAGGCATTTATCAGCAACTTCACTAGCACGTACAAAAGGCCAAACAGGCCTCAACAACTCGCCATCTGTAGGCAAAGGAGCAACGAGACCGACCGGGAGTACCTTACCCGGTGGAGCAATATTTGCAATTCTTGCAAAGGAGTGGTAGAGGCACAGGCCATCTCCTGGTTTGCACAAGGATGCCGGCATGGCTCAATGCTGTGGAAGAAGTTGCAAAGAAAAATGCCGACGACCTTGGCAGAGACCATGCGCATCGCCGATACCTACACGCTTGGAGATCCCATGCAACCCCTGGTGGATGTCGGTGACTCCAACAGGAGGAATGCGGGACCTCAGCGTTCGGGACCGAGCAGGAGCCATGATCGCCAGGATTTTGGCCAGAAAAGGAATCAGCCCGAGTATCACCATGTCGCACAGCACGTCGCAGCAGTGACCCGGGAACAGGAGGATGCCGGCAACAGCCAGCGTCAAAAGACAAGTGGCCCGGCTTGGGGTCAGAGTCAGGAGGTGCAAAATACTTGGGTGGAATAAAAGAAGCCCCTGACATATGAGGAAATGCTGAACAAGCCATGCTGCTACCTTACTCTGGAGGCCAACAAGCCCGCAAACCACTCTACTCGGCAGTGCAGCTGGTATCAGCGCACATTACAGGAAGGCAGCTCGGGAGCTATTCGACCGGGTGCTCCGGCATCTCGGCCCAACATCCCGAGACCCCCTCCTCCGACGTCGGGGGCCAACGCTATCCGAATCAACCCCCCTCCGCGAGGACCCCCACCTCGGCCAGTGAATATGGTGCACACCCGGAACGACAACGGTGCAGGCCCCAGCAACCAAGCCGGACAGCAGCAGGGTAACTACCGGGAAGCACATCAAAGCTATGTGGTCTTCGTGACCGAGCCCACTGACCGGAGGAGTGTGCCACAGCGTGCCCTGGAGGTGTATGCTGTGATCCCGGCGGTGCCCAAGTTCTTGCACTGGTCCGAGATGGAGATCACATGGAACCGGAAGGATCATCCCAGGGTTATGCCTAAGCCGGGGGCGTATGCCTTGGTGGTGGACCCAACTTTTGTCGGACCAAACCTAAATGACCGCTTCAGCCGAGTTCTGATCGACAATGGCAGTGCCATTAACATCATGTACAAGGACACGATGCTGAAGCTGGGGGTGTCCATGAACACCTTGTTGCCTACCGAGACGACCTTCCACGGCATTGTGCCCGGAGTCTCTTGCTCACCCATGGGAAAAATCTGGGTTGAAGTGTTGTTCGGAACCAGGGAGAACTGCCGAACCGAGAGCTTGGAGTTCGAGGTCGTAGACCTCGAGAGCCCGTATCACGCACTGATCCGCAGGCCAGCCCTGGCCAAGTTCATGATCTCAACTCACATGGGCTACCTGAAAATGAAGATGCCGGGACCTAACGGCGTAATCACCATCTCGGGAGATCACAAGCGCTCCATGGAATGTGCCTCGGCGGGGTCATGCTTAGCTGAGTCCCTGGTGATCGCGGAAGAAAAGAAGAGGATCCAGCAGGTGGTGGCAATGGCCAAGACCTCCCAACTCGGAATGCCCGAGATGGTGAACCCGGAGCAGGGTGCGTCATTTCAGCCCCCCAAAGAGACCAAGAAGGTGGGTGTGGACCCCAGCAACCCGGAGCGCCAAGTTATCATTGGCAGCAACCTGGACAGCAAATAGGAAGGCGAGCTCGTCGACTTCCTCCGTGAGAATTGGGATGCTTTTGCGTGGTCGAGTGACGATCTGCAAGGTGTCCCGAGGGAGTTGGCTGAGCACTCTCTGTTTGTTCGACCGGATGCGAAGCCGGTGAAGCAACCAACTAGGCGTCTCTCGGATGAAAGAAGAGCCGCCGTCATGGAGCATCTGGCTATACTGCTGGCCGCGGGATAAAGAATGGAAGTGCTGCACCCAGATTGGATATCGAATCCGGTCTTGGTGGAGAAGAAGAAAGATGATCCCCTCCTGCTTAAGGTGTGGCGCATGTGCATCGACTTCACCAACCTCAATAAGGCATGCCCGAAGGACCCCTTTCCACTGCCCCGGATAGATCAAGTGATAGATTCCACTGCCGGGAGTGAGCTTTTGACATTCTTAGATGCATATTCTGGTTTTCACCAGATACCTTTGAATCGGGATGATCAATTGAAAACTGCTTTTATTACCCCTTATGGGGCTTATTGCTATCGTGTCATAACTTTCAGTTTGAGGAATGCTGGTGCTACATACCAGAGGTGCATGCAGAAATGTTTGCATGACCAGATAGGCCGGAATGCCGAGGTCTATGTCGATGACATAGTCATAAAGACAAAAGAAAAAGCCTCACTAATAGATGATCTGAGAGAAACATTTAAGAACTTAAGAAGATTCCGGATGAAATTGAACCCGGATAAATGCACATTTGGTGTTCCGGCGGAGAAGTTACTCGGTTTCCTCATCTCAAGCCGGGGAATCGAGGTCAACCCGGGTAAAATTCGTGCTATCGAGAGCATGAAATTGCCCGTGCGCCTCAAAGATGTACAGAAGTTCACTGGGTGTCTTGCATCCCTAAGTCGGTTTGTGAGTCGACTTGGGGAGAAGGCCTTGCCCCTGTACCAATTGATGAAGAAAAGCAAAACATTTGTTTGGACCCCGCAGGCTGACGCGGCGTTCAACGATTTGAAAAGAATGCTCTCAACAACACCCGTGTTGGCATCCCCATTACCCAAGGAACCTATGCTGCTGTATATTGCTGCAACCAACCGAGTAGTCAGTGTGGCAATGGTGGTAGAAAGGGAAGAAGGGGGCAAGCTGATACAAAGGCCGGTGTATTACCTCAGTGAGGTGATCTCGGAATCCAAATAGAACTACCCGCACTACCAAAAAATGACGTGTGGGGTGTACATGGCAGTAACCAAGCTCAAGCACTACTTTCAGGAACACCAGATCACAGTGGTATGCGAAGCTCCTCTGGCCGAGATCATCGGTTGCAAGGACGCTAGCGGCCGGGTAGCCAAATGGGCCATCCAGTTGTCTCCATACGCTCCGGCGTATGAGAGACGAGATGCCATCAAGTCGCAGGCGCTGCCGGACTTTTTGGTAGACTGGGCCGAGATGCAGTATGAACCCCTGATGCCGGATTACAATTTCTGGAGGATGCATTTCGATGGCTCAAAGGCTAAGATCGGATTGGGTGCCGGAGTGGTACTCACTTCCCCGAAACAAGATGTACTGAAGTATGTTCTAAAAATCCATTTTTGGGCGTCCAACAATGTCGCGGAATATGAGGCCTTGGTTCATGGACTAAGCGTTGCCAAGGAGATCGGCATCCGCCGGATAGAGTGTTTCGGTGACTCCGACCTCGTAGTGCAACAGGTGTCGGGGAATTGGGATGCCCTCGATGCAAACATGGCCTTATACAGGTTTCATGTGCAGAAAATATCCGTATTTTTTGAAGGATGCGAGTTCAAGCATATACCCAGAGGAAAAAACGAGGCAGCGGATGTCTTGTCCAAGCTAGGATCATCTCGGGATGCCATCCCACCCGGGATAGCTCTGGAGCATTTGAGGAAGCCATCTATTCAACCCTCACCCGAGTCGGATTCTATCTTCATCCCCAAAGAGCCTGGTGCAGATGGCGTACCTATGGAAGTAGATGCCGGGAGCATCACATCGAACCCGGGGACTGCATCACAGTGCTCAGAGAGGCAAAGAAAGATGATGATGGAGGTGATGTCGGCAGAGCCAATGGACATGGACGCTCCCATGTTCCCGGTTTGACCTGTCCCGGAATGGGCACAACCCATTATGACTTACATCGTGGAAGGAGCCCTCCCGGAGAATGAAGTGGAAGCCCGGCAGATAGTGCGAAGGTCAAAAGCATACACTGTCATCAATCAAGAACTGTACAAGAGGAGTGTCACTGAAGTACTCCAGAGGTGTGTAGAACCGGCAGAAGGACAAGAGATGCTCCTGGAAATACACCAGGGGGAGTGTGGACATCATGCATCATCCCGGGCCCTGGTGGCGAAGGTATTCCGGCATGGGTTCTACTAGCCCACTACGCTACAGCAAGCAGAAGACATTGTCCGGAAGTGTGGAGGATGCCAGAGGTTTGCTCACCGGATGCATATGACGGCGTCAGCACAGAAGACAATTCCTATCACTTGGCCATTTGCAGTATGGTGTTTGGATATGGTCGGGCAATTCAAACCGGCAAGAGGCAATATGACCCACATACTCGTCATGGTGGATAAATTCACCAAGTGGATAGAGGTCAAGCCAATCCGGAAGTGTGATGGACACACCGCTGTGCAATTCCTGAAAGACATCATCTTGAGATACGGGTATCCGCACAGCATTATCACTGATAATGGCACTAATTTTGCTGTGGGGGAATTCGCTCGATTTTGTGCTGAGAAGGGAATCCGGCTGGATGTAGCATCAGTTTCACACCCGGAAGTGAACGGGCAAGTCGAAAGAGCAAATGCCTTGGTCTTGGCCGGCATCAAAGCTCGTTTGATCGAGCCACTGTTGAGAACTCCAGGCTGCTGGATAGAGGAGTTACCGGCAGTTTTGTGGGGTCTCCGGACTACACCGAATAGATCTACCGGATACACGCCATTCTTTATGGTATACGGTGCCGAGGCAGTACTCCCGACCGACATACAATATGATTCCCCGAGAGTAACAATGTTCACCGAGACCGAGGCAAAGGAGGCCCGAGAAGATGATGTTGATTTACTCGAAGAGGCAAGGGAATTGGCACTGTCTCGGTCTGCAATTTACCAGCAAAACCTCCGCCGATATCATAGCCGGAAGGTGCACCCGAGGGTGTTCCGAGAAGGAGATCTTGTGCTGAGGCTCATCCAACGCACGGCCGGAATGCATAAATTGTCACCTCCATGGGAGGGACCTTTTGTGATAAGCAGGGCATTGCACAATGATTCTTATTACCTTGTAGATGCACAGGAGACTAGGAAAGGTGTAATGGACAAATCCGGAGTGGAAACCAAACGCCCATGGAATGTAGCTCTACTTCGACCCTTTTACACATAAAGGGCTCAGTGTATGATGTATCTCAGTTTTCAGTGTTAATGGAAGTAAGGCACCCCAGGAGAAACCCGGGGACTGCCTGGTTATATGCCTATTTTGTTTTGTCAAGTTCGTTTGTTGTTTTGTACCGGCATCTCGGGAAGAAACCCGGGGACTGCCGGGTAGCTATCTTTTATATTATTTGTATGCCGGAAAAGTCCCGAGTTCGGTTCTCAAAATCAGAGTAATGTATGTCATGTGAAATCATCTTGTGACTCGACTGACGAACGCCGAAATGGTAATCAAGAGCAAAGAGAGGGAAGGTGGGGAACACGAAAATGGTCTCGGGGACTCGGAGCAGGAACTTTTCCGGCATACCTGTTTTTTACTAACTCAGTTATTTTTTTTTATGTCGGGAATTCGTTTAGCTAGAACTCGGATTGTCTTAAGTAATGTATACCGTATATGGAGTTTTGTGAATCGACTGTCGAACGCCGAAATGGTAGACAAGAGCAGAAATTGCCTAAGTACGGTAAACATGAAAAGCAACTCGGAAACTCGTAACAGAATAAATTGGCATAACTTGTTCGAATAAATAACTCAGTACGAAACAAGAATATTAAATAGTGTATGTTACATCTTGCACCCGGCATCCCGGGGATTTAACGAATCTACTCTTAAGTCTTTCTAAGTGGTAGGAGAAGTCGGCTTCTCGACGGAGACATCAGCAGAAGCAGCGACCTCGGGAGCAGCAGCAGCAGGAGCAGCAGTGGCTTCAGTTCCGGTGGCGGTACTCGGGGCATCAGGGCGCACCTCGGCCTGAGAGGCCTCGGGTGTCGGAGAAGTAGCAACATCCCGGGGAACCGCGGTCTCGGTAGCAGCACCAGAGGCAGCGTCGTCTTCCTCCGGGATCTCATCATCCCCGTCACCGGTCGCACCGGTTTCTTCGTCATCCTCATAGTCGGATTCGGAATCAGAAGCAATCACGCTGGCGGTGAAGGCGCGAATGTTGGACCACGAAGCGATGCAATGCGCCACCTCTTGTCGCCGCTAGACCTTAGCCGGATCACTGCACCACGGGGAGATCGTCCGCAGGCGCTGGATCGCGTCCAGGTCGAGACCTTCGTACCAGCTAAGTACTTGGGTCAAGACCTAGTCGGCACCAGCCCGCGCACCGGAGCGCTTCCAAGCGTGGATGCGCCTCCCGGCACACCGGAGTGCGCTCGCGAGTTTGGCGACCGAAACCGTCGCGCGGATACTCGGCCACAGCGCGCCATGGACGTGGATCGCAGCGCTGAGCAGCTCCGTCCCGATCGACCGAAGAGGCACTATCCGGGCCTTCAGGGCGGTGAGGTGGTCCTCAATATCCCAGGCATCCGAGACAGCACCCTTTCCGGCACGCTTCTCCCGGGCAGCGGCAACAGCAAGGGCGGCAGCCTCGCGAGAGTGCTCGAATTCCCCTTGAAAAAGAAGAGCTGTCAAGCGACTAAGGCATAAGAAGAGCAACAACAAGGAAAGAGAGGAAGGAAAGCATGAGGGATGTCGGTCCACTTACTGTTAAGGTCCCGGTTCATTACAGTTAGCTCGGAGAGCCAACTATCGGACCTTGACCGGAGAAGAGCCAACCCGGTCTCCGCGAGATGCGCGCGCTCCTCGGACTGGTCCAGGGTTTCCCTTTGTTTCTTCGTCGCCTCAACGAAGCGCGTCTTCATCTCGGTCGCAGCAGCCTTGACCTTTTCGAGCTCACCGTTGAGTCGCGCGATCTCGGCTTGCGCGGTAGCAAGTGCGGCCTTCTGGTCTACCGAGACCTTGCGCGCGGCATCTCGCTCCTCCCGGAGGCGCCCCTCGCACTTCTTGGACTGACCGAGGTCAGCAAGAACCCGGTTGAAGATGCTGCAGCGTTTCTTGCTGCACTCCTGAAATCAAAACAAAGAAGGATGAGGTCAATCCGGGGGAAGGTGTAAGGAAATCGGGAGATTACGAGATCAGTAGCAAGTAAAGGCTCCCCGGTTGGGAGGATCTCGGGGACTCGGTGTCCGAGTCCTGCAGTTTTCTCTAAGATTGGAGCATAGTGGTCTGCTATTCGGTGGAATCTAGAGCACTAAGCACCAATCTCGGGGACTAGTGGTGATGGAGCAAATTTTGAAACAGGCTACCCGGTTGGGAGGATCTCGGGGACTCGGTGTCCGAGTCCTGCAATTTTCTCTAAGATTGGAGCCTAGTGGTCTACTATTCGGTGAAATCTAGAGCACTAAGCACCAATCTCGGGGACTAGTGGTGATGGAGCAAATTTTGAAACAAGCTAACCGGTTGGGAGGATATCGGGGACTCGGTGTCCTAGTACCGAAGTTTTCTCTAAGATTGGAGCCTAGTGGTCTGCTATTCGGTGGAATCTAGAGCACTAAGCACCAATCTCGGGGACTAGTGGGGAAGGAACAAATGTTTATTGGAGAAAGAAAGAGAACAAACTTACCGCGGTCACCCGAGTAACATCCAGCGCGGCCACCTGGAGAGCGTGCAGAGCTTGAGCGTTGCGGCTTGGGCCTGCAGCGTGCAAGTCTCCCACGCTCTCGGAGGCGTCGGCGGCAATCCAGGCCTGGTTGTATTCATCAACAACGTGTATGCCGGAGCCGCCGGGCGTGCGAGTAGCAACAGCGTCCCGGGATCTTGAAGGCACAAAGGAGCTTACGGTTGCTCGCAACATCCGCAAGGCGGCAGTAGAGATCGCGGCGGGAGGCGGTGGTAACGGTGAAAACGTACCCGTGCGCAGCACCAAGTCTTGGGCCGAGGATGTCGGGGCAGCAACAGGTTTGGCAGAAGTTGTTTTCTGCCCGGCAACCTTGGGGCGCGACTTCGCGGCAGGTTGATCAGCTTGCCGGGAAGAGGCTGCGGGCCGTTTCTCCGGGGCGGTCTTGTTCGCGGCTTGCCGGGAGGGACCGCTTGGCACGAGCTGCCGGCGAGGGCTCAGAATCTCTGCCTCAAGCCCGGGCACCTGGCGCGGACTCTCCGGAAGAAGAATGTCTCCCGAGGTGGTCGTGGCCTGTACCGGGGTCTCGTCGATCACCGGGCGTGCATCCGGAGTCACAACGGTAGCCGGTGCGGCACCAGAGGCAGCAGGCTCGCTTCCTCGAGTAGAAGGGCGAGGTGGAGAAGGGGAAGCCCGAGCCGGGCTGGGAGTCCGAGTTCCGGGAGGAGGAGGAACAGCGGGTGACGGGAGGTCGAGTGCATCCCTGAAAGAAAATATCTCAGTAATAGTTTATGGAGAAGACAAGGTCATATAGCATAAGGCAAAGTAAATTTACCCGGAGTCCACAGTGGGAGGACCCTTCCTCCGGCGTCGAGGAGGCTTCTCGGCCGTCCGTTTGTTCGGCTTGCTCCTCTTGGGGGGGTTGCCGGAATCATCGGCAGTGTCGGTGTCGGAAGCCGCACGCTTACAGCTCTCGGCACGTTTGGTCACGGCCGTCGGCTTCGGAACCACTGCTGAGGCCCAGTTGAGAGGGAGAGCGTCAATCACATCGAGAATTTGACAGTCAATCTCATCCTCATCATCCGAAGAAATGGAAACTGCCTCTGAGGTTGAAGGGTTACCCGGGGCGGCAGCTTTCACCAGAGGAACGGCAAGATGCTCCTCACCATCGGGATCCTCCCTCGGCATCTCTTCCGGTACTGGGAAGTTCGGCGCGAAATTCCCGTTGGCGTGGATAGCGTCTTCCTCGATTTGCCGCTCGAATAACTGCGCAAATAAATCACCACATGATACCCATGTCGGTTTCCAGCAGAACCCGGGTGCGAAGGCAAGTTTACGAAAGGCAGATAGGAGCACCTGTTTCAGGGGTTTTTTCCGGGATCCCCCGATGGCACCCCAAGAGTAGTCATCCGTCATCTTCGTCCGAGCAATAGCTCGAACGCGGCGGACGACCGCAGCATGATCTAACCCAAAGATACTGGTCCGGGTAGGGTCTAAATTCCCGGCCATATGGCACATCTTGTGCACTCGGGTTTGGAGGGGGCAGACGCGGCGAATGATGAAGCAACGCAGGAGATCATCGCCGGTCATCGTGTCGGTCAGGACGTTCAGAACGTCGTGCATGCACCTGACTTCCTCGGTGTCGGGGAGCCGTTTCCAGAGGTTGAATTTGCGCGGATGACCAATGGCGAACTCCGACAGATTGATGAAGTCCGGATTCGAGGATCCCGGAGCATCTCCCGAGCTTTCCCGGTTCTTCACATAGAAGAAGCAGCGCTGCCACTTCCGGCAGGACTCTAGTCCTTTGACTATTGGGAATCCGGAGTCAGCGCGGGGGATGATGGTGGCAGCTCCGCAGTCGACCAAGTCTTTTATTTTCTGATCCGGGTTGGGGATGGCTTGGCGACGAAGGATCAAGTACTTGGCCTAGAGGTCCAGGAATGGCCATACGCCGAGGTATGCTTCCGAATAAGTGGTGAAGACCGAAAGCATCATGATGGCGTTGGCAGGGAGATGATGGGGTTGGAGGCTGTAAGTGTCGAGGAAGTCGCGGAAGAAGGGGCTAGCCGGAAGCCCAAACCCACGCTCGAAGTGCGTGAGGAATACAACGTATTCCCCGGGTTGGGGTTCCGGTTGAACCTCGTCCTCCGGGAGACGGCTCTCAACTTCCGGAGGAATCCGGTGGGTCCGATATAGCCAGTCCAAGTCCTCCTGGGTGGTCTCGGATCCATCCCAGCATCCCCGGATACCTTCTTCACCCATGCCGGAGGAGTACGCAGACGTATCCGGGCTACTCTGCAGGCGCAGTGGCGGTTAGTCGGGGTTAGTCTATCGGGAGCTAAGATGCCGGATCGCAAACTCCTAAACACAACCGAGTTCAGGGCGAGTAAGATCTACCGTGTGCTGATAAATCAAAACTAAAGTGAGGAAAATATACTCGGGCTAAACTCGAACGAGGCGTAATGCGGGCGAAAGATCTAAGTCCTACCGCAACGGCGCCGCGCGCCCCGTGCGCGCCGCTTGAATCATACTCACCGGAGGCGGCGCAGCCGCGCATGTGTTAGGGGATGATCGAGTGCGAAGCATCGTTCTAGTAAAGAGGATCATCAAGGCGGAGAGAACAACTCACCAGAGAAGAGGAGGTCGATGACGCGCAAGAGGAACGGTGGCGCTCGGGATCCGGCGAACAGCAAGAGCGGTGACGTGCGGGCTACGGACACAGCTGCGGCGGTGCGCTCGAGACGACGGTGGCGGAGAAGTGAAGGAGAGGAAGAAGAAGAGGAGACCGTTCCGGTCCCCTATTTATGGGGAGGATTCCGGAGCGGTTTCCAGTTTTCCCGCCCACAATCTCCACGATCGTGGGTGGGATCCATTTTGTGCAGCGCGGCACGTGGCGCTAGCTGGAGCGCCCGATCCGGCCACACCGAGGGTCACACGGCCCCAACGGTTGGGCTTCGGATCGGCTGCGGCTCCCGGCGCGCGAACCCACGCGATGGCGTGCTCGGGCAGAAGCACTCGAGTGCATTTCTGGTCAGACGGGACGTCGGATGGGACCCAGCTCGCAATCTCGAGTTCAATACGGAGCCGACGGTCGAGATTCGCTGAGACTGCAGTATCCGGTTACAGGCTTCGCCTTCCGTTTAAAACAATCTCGGTAAGAGGATCTCGGGAAGAACCGATCTCGGTCGCTAGTCGAAGGATGGTGCCATATGTTCTCAGAAGATGGTTGCTATTAAAGCTGATCCCGCACATCATCCGAGGTCGCTGTGCAGCACCAGCTTCGGGGACTAGTGTCGGGGGGCTGCCCCCCGGGTAGGGGCAGATCCCGGAATAACTCAGCAGTATGCCAACAGTACTTGACCTTTGGCGAGAGCAAGAGACACCCCCTGGTGAGCTGAAGGGGCAACTTGACCCTTAAGCGCCGGAAGAGTCCAGAGTGCCACCTGGCAGGCGCAGGGGTCGGCCCTAACACCTATAAATAGACAACCCGAGCCTTCGCAATGGCAGCAAAAGCATCAGCGGATGGTTCCTCTAAGAACTAGCTTCTCAAAGATGTCTTTGCTGGTAAGCCAAGACATCTTTGGGAGGCTAGGCCTAGAGATACTCATCCACGGACGATCTCGGACACCTCCGGAAAGGATCTCGGATCTGGAGATCCGAAGAGACTCCCGGAAGCAGGTGTATTCGGCTTTACCGGATAGATGGTCCGAGTAAGTGCTAACCGGAATCTCTATCTCAGTCTTGATCTTATGCAGGAGAGGCTCACGGGGGCAAGCATAGAGGTAGTCGGCGTGAGGGATCCCGGTCGACCGTCAACGGTCTGTAGCAGGCTTTCCCGCCTGTTGCGGGGGGAAGTACCTTTCCGTCTGACACGGAAGCATGGTCACCTCCCGCCTGACACGGAAGCATGGTCACCTCATGCCTGACACGGGAGCCCGTCAGCCGGTACGACAACGGTACGACAAGACACGACGTGCCTAGCCCGGCAATCCGGAAAAGGCTATCCGGGATGGGCAAAGACATGTCCTGTCTCTGACAAGGGGACAATGATGATCCAGGACGGCGCCTGCTGTCCTTGGCGAGATGATGACGAAGGGGCTACGCCGGATAGCGCGGCGACTAGGTCGCACTAGCCGGTGACGACATGCCGGCTAGGCCTGTCCGGTGGGGCCAAGCCGGTTTAGGGTTTCCGGCCCTTCTGGCCGAAACCCTATAAAAGGCGCCATAACTGCTTCTGTGAGAGCAGGACCAACTGAGGAGCCAAAGCAGTAGTTGCATTTATTCCTAGAGCTTTTACTTCTTCATACCTTGAGTTCATCTAGTTCTTCGTGTTCTTCACCTTGAGAGATCTAAGAGCAAGTTGTAGCCTTTGTACCACAGTTATATAGAGAAGAAAGGCAGGAGTAGGGGTGTTACCTCCTCACGAGGGCCCTGAACCTGGGTATATCGTGTGTGTGTTGTGTACCTTCGTGCATTTGTTCTTCTTTGTTTGATCTCCTGTATCGCTGTTGTTTCTAGTTCTTGGGAGATCTCGGTTACACCGGGATCCTCCTCGTGTGGGCTATTCAGCTCGCTATCCCTCCCCGGATCCACCAACGTCCATCGGCCCCACACATTAGCCATCCTATGGCATCTGCCGTGACACCACCACGACATGTCTTCATAACCTCATCAACCCCGACAACAGCATAGCCATCTGAAATAGGGCGGCAATTGTAAGTTCCATTTGTTATAGGCGGTAGGGCACATCCGTTCGCCACCTTCACGGTTATGTTCAAGCATGGCACATGTAGGTCGCAAAGTTCCCGCTGCACGATATTATCCATGGGGTGACGAGGACCCGTCATATGATTGTGGCGATCGAGCTCCGTCGAAGCCACACTGCTTCTCCGCATTGATTTTGGATCAAGAGAAGGATCTTCAGGCGTCTCAGATTCGCAGGGCATTCGTCGAGTCTGCTTCTCAGCCTTAATCTCTGCTATCTTCTTCTCAAGCTCTAGTAGTTTATTTTCCATCCTATGGACCCGGTCGGCATGCTCTTTCTTCTTTCTCGCTGGGCTTCTGTAAGTGCCAACATCTTTGGGAAACCCAAGTATCCACGGTACGGAGCCGATGGTTCCTCGTGTTCGTCCACTGTGTTAAGGATTCCCAAGGGCTCGCGATAACTCGTCCTTCTCTCTTTTAGGGTGGAACCTGCCTTCCGTGACCTCCTTCCATACCTCTCTGAGTGCTTCAATAGGGTCAGCTTCGTGCTCCTTGGAAAAAAGAAAGTCACCTGTTACAGGGTCTAACTTCCCACCATGCCCATAGAACCAAGCCTTAAGCCGGTCTGGCCAGTCAAATGTCTTGATCTCTATACCTTTAGCCAATAACTCATCCTCCATTTTCGTCCACTTAGGCATGGCCGTCAGGTAGCCACCTGACCACATGTTATGGTGATATATCTTTTTTTCTGCATTTTTCTTATTTCTCGTACCCTTGGAAAGTACATATAGTTGTAGATGGTGCCCTGGCCAACAAGTGTAACTGTTCATCAACATTGTCTTTATTTTGGAGATGTGCTCGCAACCAACCGCCGAAAGTCACCATGTTTGTACGTACAATCCAGTTGTCAGACTTCCCCGCGTGTAGGGAGCGTACAAGATTATTGTGTTCATCGATATACAGGGCCACCAAGGTAGAACTTTGTAGAACTGCATAGTGTGCTTCAGTGAAAGAATGTCCATCCATAATTTTTTTTCTTTCCTAGTGTGCCTTTTCCACTAAGTATACCCTCATGTCGTGATTGTAGAACACCAATCGGCTTAAGGTCATGAATAAAGTCAACACAGAACTCAATGGCCTCCTTGTTACCATAGCCGTTGGAGATGCTTCCTTCTGGCCTAGCACGGTTATGAACATATTTCTTTAAGACTACATTGAACCTCTCAAATGGGAACATATTGTGCAGAAATACAGGGCCGAGAACTTGAATCTCTTTTTTTACGCATAAAGACAGTGGGGAAGACCCCCACTGTGTCGTTTTCCATTTTCAATTACCACCGCACTTCACATATTTACAGAGAGTCCAAGTTTATGAATTACAATAGGTCAAGCCACGCTTGCATGCCCTCTTTGAGACTGGGCTTTATTCTATGTCTAATGACATTAATCGAAACTACAAAGAAATCAAAACAGGAATCTAAACTTCTAGGATCACCTTCAAATATAATTTTGTTCCTGTGATTCCAAATACTCCAACATGCAACCATCACGGCAATCTTGAAGAATGGAATATTACATCTGTTCTTAGCTTCAATCAAGAGGCTAATTATCTCTGGATTATCAGGCCATGTAATGTTCAGTTTACTCCAGAAATACTTGCTGAAAGGACAGCCAAAGAAGAGATGATGCATGACTTTCTTGTATCATTGTCACATAGGACACATGATTTTGTTTGCACATAAAAATTCTTCCTGTCCAAAAGGTCTCTAGTATTTATTCTATCTTGTATCATCAGCCAGAAGAAGAATTTATGCTTTGGGAGACATGGGGACTTCCAAATCCATTTAAATGGGGTAGGTGCATCAGGCTTATTAAGAAGGGCAGTGTAAAATTCCACTCATCCTTTTCATGGTTGTTTATGTGTCCCTCCATAATGCTAACAAGCTGGTCATACTGCTGGGATGGAATCTGTGTTAATGGCCGCTGGAAGAGGGTGTGCAACTCATTCAAACCAGGTTCAGTAGCCATTTTCACCGTAATCATAGATTTGTGGGCAAAGGAATGTAGCTGTGGGAACTGCTCACAAAGGACAGTACCTGCCCACTTATCATGCCAGAGGAGAATACTCTGTCCAGTACCAATCTTGCAGGTGGTAAGATTTTTAAAATCAGTCAAAAGTGATATACAATTCCTCCACCAAAAGGATCCTTTCTGTTGCTGAACCGTTGGAACAGATTGATTGTTGTAGTGTGCATTCCAAATCAGCTGTACCCATGGTATGTCATGGCAATTATAAAATTTGAAGATGTTCTTCATTAGTAATGCTTTATTCTGTTCTCTGAGATTGATAACACCAAGTCAATCTCTTTGACTAGGTGAACCAGAAGATGTGTCATAACATCGAAGAAGGATGGAGGGAACACCAACTAAAAACTGACAAGACACTAGACCACATCATTTTGCAACCCTGGTAGAATCGCCGAACCGATTACCTTCTGAGATATTGCATTGTGGAATGCACAAAGCTTCACAATGGGTACTCGAACATTTTCTGGTAGTAGCCCCCTCAGTGCAATCGGAAGCAATTGTGTCATAATCACGTGGCAATCACGAGACTTTAGGTTTTGAAATTTTTGGAGTCTCACATCTACTATCCTCTTTATATTCGACGAGAAGCCAGCCGTGACCTTGATACTGCTAAGGCATTCAAAGAATATTATTTTCCCTTGTTTGGTAAGAGCGTAGCTGGCAGGACCTTCGTAGTGTTCGGGACTTAGGTCGTCTCGTTCTTTCACACGTTTCTGGTCCTCCCGTGCTTCCTTTGTATCTTTTTTCTTCCCGTACAAGACCAAGTAGGCTAGCAGGTTCACGCAAACATTCTTCGTCACATGCATCACGTCGATAGCAGATCAAACCTCTAGGACCTTCCAATATGGTAGCTCCCAAAATATAGATTTTTTCTTCCACATGGGTGCGTGCCCGTTAGCGTCTTTTGGAACCTGTTGTCCTCCAGGACCCTTTCCGAAGATTACTTTTAGATCCTTGACCATATCAAATATTTCTTCACCAGTACGGTTTACAGGCCTCCTACTGTGATCAACCTCACCTTTAAAATGCTTGCCTTTCTTCCTTGCGGTATGCTGATCGGAACAAATCGACGATGCCCCAGATACACACACTTCCTACATTTATCCAAATATAAACATTCAGTCTCACCCAAACAGTGTGTGCATGCATTGTACCCCTTGGTCGACTACCCTGAGAGGTTAGCAAGAGCAGACCAATCGTTAATTGTTACAAAAGCAAAGCTCGTAGGTCAAATTCCTCCTGTTTTGTGCTCATCCCACACCCATACACCTTCTTCCCGCCCCAACTGTAAAAGTTCTTCAACTAATGGCCTGAGGTACACATCAAGGTCATCGCCAGGTTGCTTCGGGCCTTGGATAAGCAATGGCATCATAATAAACTTTCGCTTCATGCACAACCAAGGAGGAAGGTTATAAATACATAGAGTCACAGGCCAGGTGCTATAACTGCTGCTCTGCTCCCCAAACGGATTGGATCCGTCTGTACTTAGACCAAACCTTAAGTTCCTTGCGTCATCTGCAAATTCCGGGAACTCTCTCTCAATTTTTCTCCACTGCGACCCATCAGCGGGGTGTCTGCACATCGCCTCTTTCTTATGGTCCTCTTTGCGCCATCGCAACAACTTGGCATGCTCTTTGTTCGTGAACAGGCGTTTAAATCATGGTATTATAGGAGCATACCACATCACCTTGGCAGGAACCCTCTTCCGGGGACGCTCACCCTCAACTTCACCAGGGTCATCTCGTCTGATCTTATACCGCAATGCAGTGCATTTCGGACATGCATCCAAATTCTCGTACTCACCGCGGTAGAGGATGCAGTCATTAGGGCAGGCATGTATCTTCTGCATGTCTAATCCTAAAGAGCACACAACCTTCTTTGCTTCGTACGTCCTGCCGGGCAACTCGTTGACCTTTGGAAGCATCTTCCTAATTATCTGCAGCAACTTTCCACATCCCTTGTCAGTCACACCACACTCTGCCTTCCACTGCGGTAATTCCAGTGTGGTACCCAGCTTTTTCTGACCATCTTCGCAACTTTGATACAACAATTTCTTGTGATCCTCTAACATCTGGTCGAACTTCAACCTCTCGTTTTCAGTTTCGCACTCTCTCTTTGCATCAGCAATGGCCCGACCAAGATCGTCAGCGGGCTCATCTGGTGCCTCTTCATCTTCAGCTTCCCCCGTTGTATACTCTCCGTACTCCGGGAACATAGGATAGTTGTCATCATCTTCCTCTTCATTGTCTTCCATCATAACCCCTTTTCTCCGTGCTTCGTCCAACAATTATAGCTGGGCATGAAACCGTGCGGAATAAGATGGCTTTGAAGGGTTCTCGCATTTGGGTGATTTGTCTTATTCTGACGGTTGACACATGGACAACACATGAAACCATTGGTACTGTGGGCCTTGGCTTTCTCAAGAAATTTCCTCAAACTTGTCATGTACTCGGCAGTGCGTCCGTCACCATACATCCATTGTCGGTCCATCTGCATTAGATAATTAACTATATCAATAACCATTACAGAACATCGAGAAATAACCACTGAACATGCACGGTATCAATTAATGACAAATGAAATGAGAAAAAAAATTAACCTCAATCAAAAAAAGGATAAACTTTAAGTGTACATCAAATCATTTTGTGAGCTCTCTTGGGCATTTAATCGAACACCTTGCGTGCATACTTAAAAAAATAGACTAGCACACACCCCCTCCTTCCATTTCAAAAAAAATGCCTCCAATGGTTTTCGGAGGGGGCTGCTGATGAGTATATATAGGCACCCACCTTTTGTCCCGGTTCCAGACACAAACCGGGACAAAAAGGCGGGTGCCTTGAGGCACGCCCCATTTGTCCCGGTTTGTGATTGGAACCGGGACAAATGGCCTGCTTCGCATGCGCCTAGGCTCTGCAGGCCCCCATCTGTCCCGGTTTGTAATACGACCAGGACAAATGGGCTAAGTGCTTTTGGTCCTTTGGCATGTTCTCTACTAGTGCATGTCATAGATCATAGGATAAATATTATAGCATCAAACACCATGTTTACATAGGACGGTACAGAGGTTTGTGGGAGGATGAACCACTGAATACAAAGAGTAGTGATGGAGATGGCGGTGAAGACGGCGGAGAGGGCAGCAAGGAACGCAGGGCGGCGTCGGCGACGGCGCGGGGAGGTGCTTCCCCGCCGCCGGCATCATTGGGGAACGCCGCCCCTTAGCCCCCTTCTTTCATGGCTTCTTGGGAGCCCTCCCCCATAGAGATGCGATCCATGGGGGAGGCAAAAACGTGGATTTTTAGTCCAGGTTTACGGAAACAAAATTTCCCACAACATTGTATCACATTTGATTTCCATTTGACGTCATCATCGGGTGTCAAACTGACGATCTCTATAAAAAGGTCTCAGACATATTTCAGGAAAGCCCCAATTCGAGTCCAACAAGGTTTCCTCTTGTATTCTTGAAAAATTCTACACATTAAAGAGTAAAAAAAGAACATTGTGCACTTTTACAACTATTAGTAGATTAGTCCAAATAAATCATAAACTTAATATAAAAACAATTGCTAAAAGCATAAAATGGCATGAAACAAAAAAAAAATATAGATACGTTTTGGACGTATCATGCTCCTTTGCTCCACGTGCAGCACTTGCAGGCCGTCCCAGCAGCTAACCTCGGCCGGCTGCGGATCTGGCCCACCCGGCGGTTTTTCCTATTAAAAATGTTTTTCTGTATTTTTCCCAATGGTTTGGTAGTTTATATTTAATTCATTTACGGTAGATCTGTGCATCCAAATTGAATGAATCAAATTTTGTAGGATTCACATGTGTTTTATTAACCGTGTGGAACTGGCCTTTCTCAAAATGTTATTTGCATGTGTGCTCCTTGTCTAATCTAGTAAAAAGTATCTTGTCCTCTAAACATTGAATAATTTGAGTTTTGTAACTCCAAATCTTGCAAACTAAAATTCTCTGGAAAGCTATTGATGATACCTACCTAGATCTATAAGCCATACATGCAGGAGATTTGTTAAACTAAAGTTCTATTTAGTTTAAAATTGACAACTGTAGGTTTTTGATGATTTTTAATTCATTATTAAAAATATTTTTTGGAGAAAATCCAGTTGCTTGTGTAAGATGTGGGTAGTAGCCATCATATCCCATCTTGGCAGAATTTTCCAGCTTGTGAGTTGCACATGGTGAATTATTTTCAAAAGCAGTGGGTTATTCCACATAAAAATGAATATTTTTATTCTCTGATAATTGTGTGAGTCTAGTTTTAATTGTTTATTCTATATATGTTTATGAAAATTGGTTAGGAGTATTTGTTTTGTAGTATCTTTGCATTTTATTTATCATGCAAAGTTTGTTTTGTCTAAAAATAAATTATATCTTGTGATGTACACTATTACTGGTAGAATGTGTTTTTTTCCTTTAAAACTGAAGTAGATGGATTTAGGAATGTCCAAATGGAGTGAATCCAATTCCTACAAAAATATAAAATCAGTACCTACCCATAGAAGTTAGCCTTGCATCCAGGAGATACCTAAAACTGAAACTATAATCCGTTTGGGTTCAAGACCAGTAGCATTTGTAGGATTTTTAGTTCTTCTTTGGTGATAGCGTTTCATGAAAATCCAATTTGTGTACCCTTACCTTTCTATAGTTATTAGGTATACTGTGGTAGAAGGGTTTGATTTTAGAGTATATATTCTTTGAGTAGTGGATTATTTTCCAAAACAGGACTTTTAAAACTAAAAATTATATTAATTTAATTCCCTGTTTTAGTTAATGTAAATTGTGTGTATGTTCTTAATCAATTTTGAGTCAAGAACCTTAACTTAAACATAATAACTTGGTTTAAAAGCTTTAATAGTGTTGTGGTGCAAATTCGTGTTTGTATTTAACATAACCCACATTATAACCTAAGAATGGCATCAAGTGTTTTAATATGTTTTGTATGTGGTTGTTTGTATGTGTTAGATTTTTATCCAGTAAATGGTTGTGTTTTGTAATTCTTGATGTGTGGTGTGTTAACTTTAGATTGTTGTCAACACGCTCCTTTGCAGTAATGTTTGAGGTGTTCTATTAAATAACTCACATGCACCTTTTAGCTATAAACCAAATACTTGCGTGAACATGATTGTTAGCCCTTTTTAGTTGCTTAGCTACTTAATGGTAGATGTTTCTATATATGGTATCATGCTCGCATGTGAGTGTACGGAGTAGTAATGTTATTTCTTGCATGTTAACATACTTCCGTCTGAAGTATTTACTGAAGCTAATTTAGCAACCCTTGTTAATGGTCTAATCACCATAAGAGGTGTATGGCTTCAGTGTTTAGTAAAACTACCTTTTAAACAACTAGGGTTATTGTGTATATTCTCATAGGTATGTTTGTTGTTTGTCTTAGCTATATGGATTGGTTGATTGTTACTGTTTAATTAAGTGAAATGCTTGCTTATGTTTGAAGTTTAATGTCTTGTGCAATGCTTGTTGTCTTAGATATATGGATTGGTTGCTTTTTACTGGAAGTGAGGAGCGAACCTGAGGAACATGAAGCTCGAGACCAAGGACATATTGCTCAGCCAGGCAAGCCACCTAGTTTTGATGAAATGTTTTTGTAGGAAAAACCCGAATTGCTGGGAGCAATCGGCGAGCAAGTGTTTTATAAGAACCCGAGTTGCTGGGAGCACTCGGAGATGTTTGCTAAAACCCGAGCTGTTGGGAGTAGTCGGAGGTTTGGAAGTTGTTTTCGAAAAACAAAGTATAGCCCTAGCGGCCGCCCGAACAATTAACTCGTGCAAGCACATTACCTGACATGGGTAGGGCTTAGCCATAAGCTTGCCTTCTTTAGTACGGAGGATCTCATACTCTATAACGGCGAAGCCCTCGAAGCCGGGTTGTCATCTGTAAGAGACAATACACTGCTCCGGACCAACTGCCGGACGATTACGTTGGGTCCCTTGCGTTGGCGGTGTTGCGTCCCAAGAAAGACTAGGGGTTTAGTGGAGCACACGGTGCCAGGGGGAAGAAACCTATCGGGCAGTCCTCTGTAATAGGGCAGACATAGTAGAAAGCTTTGATCTGGTTATCCGGACCCCCGCATACTGTCGTATGACGGGCAGTGATAGACACGGCAGAATGACAGTTTGGTGTGGGTAAAGTGCGCAACCTCTATAGAGTGTAAATCTTTTCGAATAGCTGAGTCATCGGTCATGGACGGATGGAAAGGTCTCCGATCTAGGCTTACGGGCTTTTTAGTTTCAAAAGAAAGTGATTTTTCGAGGAAAACAAGGAGGCATCAAGAAGGTACCTGGGAGTTACGGATTGGGAGAAGATGGTTGGTCTCGGGGAGACAATCAGTCTGATCTCAAGGAAGGAAAAAGGGGTATCCCCATCCTAGTGTTTTTGACAAAGTTTTACAAAAGAAAGTTTTCAAGACTTGGATATGTCCTTGCTATATCAAAGAGAAGAGATTTCTATCTCTAAATGTATTCTTCAACAAAGATATAGAGATGTCGTATTCTCTATCTCTAATAGCATCGTATTCGAAAAACTAAGCCTTATAGTCGTACATAGCAGCTATAGCAGCTATCAAAGTGTTTGAAAAGTGTTTTCTTGAATTAACATGAAAACTTAAGACTTAGAGATGGTCTTGCGAGTACGTAAATGTACTCATATGGCTGTGTCCATGGATATTCAAACGTCAAGATTACAACGAGCAGAGGTACATCAAGGAGGAGGAGTACGCCGACGACTACGCCAGCTGAGTGTCACCGGTCAACTGCTTTGTGGGAATGCGTCAGGACGTGACGAGGGCCGACGCTAGCCGCAAACTTTCGATGTATCATAGTTGATATCCGTCTGGTGCGACAATGATTGCAGACTTGGCCATGTAACTTTGTTTATGTAAGTCTTGTACTATTCGAGTTGAATGATGTAAATTTGTATACCATGTTGGTTATGTGATCGCGATGCACTGATCATTGGGATCGTGATCTTTTTACATGACGTGGCCATCTCTGACTGGTAGTTAGAGGGGTCCTTACAACTAAGACAGGGTGTTGTGGGGGCTTTTATAGACATTTCGCTCGCCACCTACACTACAAGAAATCAGTCCATTTATGACGTTTTTTAGTAACGATCTTAGAATCGTCATAACTTAGTGACGTTTCTGATATGAATCGACACTAGCCGTTGCAGAGATGCAAACCCCTCGACCTTAGTGACGTTATGAGACCAAAACGTCACAACCTAGTTAGGTTAAACGATCACTAAAATTAGTGACGATTCCAAGATCGTCGTTAAGCCTTCAAAACTGGCTAGTGACAATTTCAAGATCGTTGTTAATCCACTTACATGTGGGACCTACCCCAGTCGATGTTTTTTCCTGCGCGCCCACCCTTCTGTTGGGCTGATCGTCATATCCTCGTGTGTTGGCATGTACTGTATTGGGCTCTTTGTGATATCTCTACTTTTATACCCACCCTTCTGTTGGACCTGCTGGTGAGATCTTCCTCTGCTGGGTTGTACTCTATTGGGCTATTTGTGGTATCTCTGTTCTTTTGGCCGAAACCGAGTGGAATCCCGACGGCCCCCACCACTTTGTTGGATTGTTGGTGATATCCTCCTCTGTTGGGTTGTACTCTATTGGGATATTTGTGGTATCTATGTTCTTCTTATGGCCCATGCGCACTATAAGAAATATGTCAACCAGTGACCTTTTGTCTATGACCTTAAAAACATTGCTCATAGATTTATGACCATTTTAAACTAATTGGTCATACCCTGCTTTGGAGGGTCTAAACCTAAATATATCATGACCAATTTTATAAGAAGGGTCATAATCCAATTACATGAACTGGTCATAACCGAGATATCGGTGGTGTATGGACTTTTTTCTGACCAATTTAAATGGTCATTCACATTATTGTACAACTAACACAACAATATCACCTACGTGGCAGTGATTTGGTTTCATTTTTTATCTATGTGTTAATCTCACTGGACATCCAAGTCATTTATCTCGTCTACGTGTTACTCTGATAGGTAGGTCCTATCGGACCATGACATGCGGATCCGACCACCACCCTCCCTGACATATGGGTCCCACCCCACCTCCCTGGCATGTGGGACCTGCACCCACACGTGACACTGATGTGTGGGTTCGGAACCCACAACTGACATGTGGGACCCACCTCGCGACTACCATGTGGATCCCGTACCCGCAAGCAAGAGTCTCAATTTCTCGATTGAATCACAAAAACGTCGGACAGAGGTATCGAACCCGCGACACCAACCTTCTCTCGGTCGAACATAACCAACAGGCCACAACGTTGATGTGAAAGCCTTCCACTCAGGTTCTTTTTAACTACACTGGCGAACGGACCCGGGCCCTGGTGGGTGAGGCCACCAACATTCCTGGGGCAAAGCCCATCCTAGCTGGGCTGGTTCGGTTGTTCTACTGGGGTGGGCTGGCCTAGGCTGGGCCGAGATTACTCTGGTCACATGGATCTCTTTTTCCCCTTTTTCTTTTCTACTTTCTTACTCCAATTTAATTCAAATATGTTTCAAAATACTTATAAAGATAACCGGTCTCCTTATATGTTCCAAGTTTGTTATTTTTTCTCAAAACTAGGTCACATAGAATGACACTTGGCGAAGGATTCACACCTTTTTGATTTGTTTTAATTTCATGCGCCAATTTTAAAATACGGTCAAAACAGGGGCCGTGACCGTTCGTATCTAGGGGTGAAATTTTGTCAAACTCTTGGTGTATATATGATGAAACATCTACTTTTGTACCTAGAAATGAGTTTTCCAAAAAAATCATGAGCAAACTATAAAGCACCTGTAGTTTATATTTGACCCGGTTTCAGCTGAATTGGCGGGAATTTGTCTTTTTGGAACGGGGTGGATGGAAAGATTTTAGGACACAACCATTTGGTTATTTTCACATGAAATGTGGTCTAATATTTTATAAAAATTAAGATCTCCCATTTTGCAACATATTTTGTTAGATGCTTCACAAAAAAACTTTTTTTTACACTCGGAAAATGAAAATGTTTTTGTTTTGCAAAGGAAATGAAAACTTTTTTCGGCAACATTGTTCTCCATTCCAAGATGCACGTTTGTGCACAATAGGAGATCATTTGAACAAAATATGTCACGGTTATCGCCCTAGCATTGGTCATTTGGTCTGAAAGTCACAAATCTTCATACATGAGAGGTCATTTCGGTGAACACTTTTTGAAAATATCGTCTGTTTTCCAAGTTTGTTATTTTTCCTCAAAACTAGGTCACATATAATGACACTTGGCGAAGGATTCACACATTTTTTATTTTCTTTAAGGATTCTAGGGGTGACATTGTCGGCCCAGTGGGGACTAGGTTGTGCAGAGCCCACTCTCCCCAGGCCTCGCACACTGACAAATCAGACGAAACGAGTAAGGACCAAGCCACCGCTTGGAGAGACCCTCGAGAGACAAATCCTCTTTAGGGCCCGAAGAGGAAGCGAAGGCCTGAAGAGGACCTGCGCTTCAAGAGACTCTCCCGAGGCTCCACGCACCTGAAGAGAAGTCAACAGAAATCACTCCACAGGCCGCCTCGGGCCTGTGGGGAAGCGTCGCGGCCAAGGCAGTACTGCAGGGCGCACATGGCCTCTGCAGCAGCCGCAGAGTGACATGGGCACTCCCTTTGCCGTTTTGGTGATAAAGGAGAGAATAAAGTTGCGCCGCCTGCCAGGACAGCTGGGACTTTCCTCTCTGGTGATAAAGCGGCTGGACGGCGCAATGCTCCAAGAAGATCGTCATCGTGGGCTCCACCACGATCACTGCAACTCCTGCGAGCCGTTCTACGCACTCTGCAGCCCGTCGGCCACCGCGCCCAACTTTATCGCCGATGGACCGCGTCCATGAAGGATTCAGCCGTGGTGGACTCCAACTTCTCTGCGCCACTGCCGTGTGGGAACCCACCTTGGACGCCCTGCGCAAGGAAGACGCCCGTGGCGCCTATGAAAGGAGCAAGAGCTCATCCCTAGAGGGAGGTCGGCCAATTGCTTGCAAAACACTTGTAAACCCTAGCCCAGCTAGTAGAATAGCCTTCGGCTTGAGGAGGAAGACGACCATTGCATCCCTTTCCAAGCACGAACTGTCTCAAGAGAGCCCTCGGCAATCTCAGTTGTACTGTAACCTCTACAGTCCAATACAGACAAGCAGGAGTAGCGGTGTTACCTCCTCCTGAGGGCCGTGAACCTGGGTACGGGCTGGTGTCCATCTCTGTGGTGGGTTTTCCTCTCCAGGCCCGGCGAGCACCGTCGTTGTTCCTCTCGAGGGTCGCTTGACCTCCGTGTTCAGTCCCCTTCTCGAACTACTCTTCAGGGTGTGACTATCCCTCTTCCGTTGGAGTCACTCTCCGACAGACATTTTGTCAAACTCTTGGTGTATCTATGATGAAACATCTACTTGTGTACCTACAAATGATTTTTTTTTAAAAATCATGATCAAACTATAAAGCACCTGTAGTTCAAATGTGACCCGGTTTCTACTAAATCGGCGGGAATTTGTCTTTTTGGAAAGGGGTGGATGAAAAGATTTTCAGATACAACCGTTTGGTTATTTGCACATCAAATATGGTCTAATATTTTATAAAAAATGGTGATCTCCCGTTTTGCAACATATTTTTGGTAGATGCTTCACAAAAAAAACCTATTTTCCGCACTCGGAAAATGAAAATGGTTTTTTTGTGCAAAGAAAATGAAAACTTTCTTCGGCAACATTGTTCTCCATTCCAAGATGCATGTTTGTGCGCAATATGAGATCATTTGAACAAACTATGTCACGGTTATCGCCATAACATTGGTCATTTAAACTGAAAGCCACGAATCTTCGTACATGAGAGGTCATTTATGTGAACACTTTTTGTAAATATCGTCCGTTTTCCAAAATATTTATTTTCCTCCAAACTAGATCACATATAACGATGCAATCCGAAAGATTTTCATCGTTTTACTATTTTTTGAATTTCATATCGCGGTTTCAAAATACGGTCAAAATGACGGATATGACCGTTCGTAGCTAGGTATTGAATCTTACAAAACTATTGTGGTATCTCTGATGAAATAGGTACTTGTGTACCCAAAAATGATTTTTACAAAAAATTATTGAGAAAACTATGAGGCTCCTGTAGTTCAAATTTAACTCGTTTTCAACTGGATCGGAAGAGATTTGTCTTTTTAAAGAGAGGTGTATGGAAATCTTTTCACGAGCAACCATTTGGTTTTATGTATATACAATATGGTATAGTATTTAAAAAAAATGATGTGGTCCAATGTTACAAAATATATTTTGTAGGTGCTTCACAAAAAAATGCCATTTTTAGCAACTTGAAAAATGAAAAATGGTTTTGCCTAGAGCTAGCCAATCAGAAACAAGAATCATGTACCCACGGATCGCTCCAATAAACATATCTCAACCGTCTACGTTACCACCATCCAATGCCCAGAATTTCTTCCACCTCCCCCATTCCGAACGGAAAAGACAGGAACAGGCACCAAGCTAGCGCTGCACCACACAAATATCTAGGGGTAGTTTGGTAAAGTCTTCGACGACATCCAGATAACCCAAACCCCGGAACCCTACCCCAATCCCCACAATTTCGTCTCCGCCTCCAGCGCCGCCACCGAACTCCACATCTCCATCTGCCTCCTCCGAACTCCTCCTATCGCCCACCAGATCCAGCGCCAAGCTGAACAAATCAAATCGAAACCCTATCTAAGGAATCTCGTCCACCTTCCCGTCCGCCGCACGCCACGGGAGACCCAGGGCGGCCACCTGCGCTAAGGTCCATGGACTCGTCGCAGTTCGTGCATGAGCTGGTCCTCTACGCGGCCAGCGCCGCGCTCAGCTGGCTCGTCCTCTTCACCGGCCTCCGCCAGGTCGACCTTGTTACAGGAAACCCGAGCTGAACGATGAACACGAGAGGAGTTTTGTGTTGTGTAAACTTGCTACAACTTTTCTGATTTTCTCATTACTTATAGCGGAAGGGAAACTGATCGTGGCCTTACTCGCCACACCCTTTGTGATCGTGCCATCCCACGACCAGGTGAAACGAATCTGACGCAACAGATCGTGACTTAGCAGCTCACACATGCCGTGGCTTGCTCTAACTGAAAACGGAAATATAGCTGAATCCTAACTGACGGACTGAACTCCGACAGTAGCTAACTGAACCTGACTGTTTAACCGAAACTGAAACACTAGATTACCTAACAATCTCCTCCTAAACTAGATGTTCCGAACCTTGACGATGCCGATCTTCTCACGCATGCCCTGGAACTTGAGCCGCCCGAGTGGTTTGGTAAGTATATCTGCCAGCTGATCGTCACTGTGCATGTACTCCACGGCGACATTGCCCTTCTCAACACTTTCCCTGACGAAGTGGTATCGCGTCTCGATGTGCTTGCTCCTGCCGTGGAACACTGGGTTCTTGCAGAGCTGGATCGCCGATTTGTTGTCGACGCGGAACACTGCCCTTGTCTCCTTGCCGGTGAGTTCACCAAGGAGTTGCTTGAGCCACATGCCCTGGCATGCAGCGGTGGTGGCGGCAATGTACTCCGCCTCGCACGAGGACAACGCCACCACTTTCTGCTTCTGAGATTGCCAGCTGACCGGGCTGTTGTTGAGGAAGAGGATCATGCCGATGGTGCTCTTCCTGTCATCGACATCGCCGGCCATGTCTGCATCGCTGAAGCCGATCAAGTCGAGGTTGCCGCCGCTGGATAGACGACACCCGTAGTGGATTGTGCCTGCAATGTACCGGAGCAGATGCTTTACATCGCTCAGATGCTCCGTTGTCGGCGCCTCCATATACCTGCTCACGTACCGAACGGCGAACGTGATGTCCGGCCGGGTGTGAAACAAATAGCGCAAGCTCCCCACCATGCTTCGGTAGAACGTCGCGTCGGTGGCTGGATTCTTGTTGTCCTTTATGAGCTTCAACCGCAGTTCCATGGCCACATGTACTGGGTTGCAGCCCTCCATGCCAGCAGCTTCTTGGCGTATGCCGCCTGACCAATGGTGATCATGTCGTTGTCCTGATGCACCTCGATCCCCAGGTAGTACGTTAGGAGCCCCAGATCGCTCATCTGGAACTGGGACATCATCTCCTTCTTGAAGTCGTAGATGGCCGCAGTGCTTGCTCCGGTGATCACGAGATCGTCAACGTACACGCCAAGAAGAAGACGGTCTGCTCCGGCGCCGCGGACGTAGACTGCGTGTTCTGATGGCGTACGCGTGAACCTGAGGGAGACGAGCGTGTCGTCTAGCTTGGCGTTCCATGTGCGAGGAGCCTGACGGAGACCGTAGAGGGCCTTGTGCAGCCGGAGTACCTTCCGTTCCCGGCCATGGAGTGCGAAGCCCGGGGCTTGCTCCAGGTACACTTCCTCGTCGAGGTCGCCGTTCAGGAACGCCTTCTTGACGTCAAGATGATGCACCTCCCAGCGCTCATGTGCTGCAATGGCGAGCAGCACCCTGACGGAGTCCAGACGCTCCACGGGTGCGAAGACCTCATCGACGTCCACTCCAGCGCGTTGCACGTACCCCTTTGCCACCAGCCTGGCCTTGTGCTTCACGACCTCCCCTTGTGAGTTCTTCTTGAGCTTGAACATCCACTTGAGTCTGATGGCTCGTTTTCCTGCAGGAAGATCGCAGAGGGACCAAATCTTGTTCTCCTCGATGGACTGCATCTCGTCAAGCATGGCGACACGCCATTGTTCGTGTACCTCAGCTTCAGCGATCGTCGACGGTTCCTCCATCGCTCCAAGATGCAGCTCCACCTCTTCTTCTCCGATCAGCACGTAATCGGCGAGACGAGTGTTCGGTTGCACGATCCCATCTCGTGCACGGGTCCTCATCGGATGAGGCCCATGTTCAGGGCCAACAGCGCTCTGGGCCGGACTCGCTGTCGCCTCCTCCTCCGCACCGTGATCTCCTCCTTGCGCCGCGTCGGGGTTCTGCTTCTCTCCTCTTGATGCAGCATTGCCTTCTCTCTCAACCACGGCAGGTGTCCTTGCCGTTGCCGCTGATATTGGGATAGGCACGATGAAGAACTCGACGGTGAACTCGTCGGTGACGCTGCCTCCTTGCTCCCATGTCCAGGCTGCTTCCTCATCAAAGACAGCGTCGCGCGTGATGTGGACGCCCTTGCTTGCTGGATCGTAGGCACGATATGCCTTGGACCCGTGCTCATAGCCGATGAACACCATCTTGGTGCTGCGATCGTCGAGTTTCTTGGCGTGTGGGCGCGTGGGCTTGACGTAGATGATGCAGCCGAACGTCCTGAAGTAGTGCACGGCTGGTTTCACCCCATGCGATGCTTCGTACGACGTCTTGCCGTCGAGGCTCGCCGTCGGCGAGCAGTTCAGCAGTAGCACGGCTATGTTCACCGCCTCTCCCCAGAACTCGTTGGGCACACTCTTGGCCTTGAGTAGACAACGTGTCGTCGACACGATCATCTGGTTCCTCCTCTCCACCACGCCGTTCTGCTGCGGCGAGTACGGGGCGGTCAGGTGCCGCTGAACTCCTTGCTCCGCGCAGTAGGTGGCGAACTCGACCGACGTGAACTCGCCGCCTTGGTCAGTTCGGAGAGTGCACAGCTTGCGGCCGGTCTCCACCTCCACTCCGGCTTGGAATCGCCGGATTGCCGCAGGTGCCTCGTCCTTGGACTGCAGCAGGATCAGCCACATGTACCGGGTTAAGTCGTCGACGAGGAGGAGGAATTGCCGCTTTCCTCCCTGCGTTGCCGGTGAAATTGGTCCGCACAGATCGCCGTGCACGAGCTCGAGGCGTTCCGTTGCACGGTACCTTGCCGCTTGAGGGAATGTTAGCCTCCGCTGCTTCCCTGCCAAACAGCTCTCGCAGAGCTGATGTACGTCCCGGATGCTCGGCAGTCCGCGCACCATGCCAGCAGAGGACAACCTGCTCAGTGTCTCGAAATTCAGGTGCCCATACCTTTCGTGCCAGCGCCTGGAGTCCAGCTCGACGCGCGCTAACATGCACGTCGGTGCCGCGACGCGCACTTGCAGCTTGTACAGTCGGTTGGATCTGCGCGCGACCTCAGCCAGGAGGACGCCGTTCCTGTTCACGACGCGCATGGTGCCGCTCCGGACACGCACGTCGCACCCGATCTCGTCGAGCTGCCCGACGGAGACGATGCTGCTACGAAGCCGCGGGGTGAAGTACACCTTCTCGAGCTTGTGTTGGTGGCCGTCCTGTGTGTGGAACACCACCGTGCCCCGTCGACAGATGTCCACCTTGGAGCCGTCGCCGAACTTGACGCTGCCCGTGACGTGGTGGTCGAGCTCGGTGAAAGCTGCCTTGTCCCCGGTCATGTGGTTTGATGCTCCCGTGTCGAGGTACACTGCATCCTTGCGATCGCCGGGCTTGCCGAGCGACGTGTTCACGCGCTCCTCGTTGAGGAAGACGCGTTCTCCGTCCAGAGCGAGCTGTTGCTCGACGCCAAGGGATACCATAGACACCATGAAGAGCTCGGCAGTATCTTCTTCGTCGATGCGGTTCAGGTTTGCCTGCTCGTCTCTCTTCTTCTCTCGGCACTCGCGCACCCAGTGGCCGTGTTTGCCGCAGTAGCGGCAGTGCTCCTTGTCATCGGGCTTGCGTCCAGCGTCCTGCGCCTTGGGCTCCGGCTTGCCACCTTTGCCGCTTTTGCTGCCTTTGCTCGTGTTGCCGTTGTAGCGCTGCTTGCGACACACCTCCCACTGCTCCTCAGTGAGAAGAACGCGGCCGCTCGTGAGGCTGTCGTCGTCCTCGTTCATCCTTTCCTCGACTGAACGCAGGCGCCCGACGAGGTCCTCGAGCGACATCTTGCGCACGTCCAGCAGAATGCCGATGGCGATTGCGACGAGCTTGAACCTCTGGTCCTCCACCTTGTCCCCGAGCGTGCGAAGGTTGTTGACGAGCGACTGACGAGGTGGTAACTCGGCAAATCCCAGGGTTGTGCACCCCTGGTTGATTGATGGGGAGAGAGAGATGTTGGTGGTCACGACGGCTGACAAGCAAGGATTTACCCAGGTTCAGGCTCCCGGAGGATAACACCCTACTTCCTGCTTGTCTGATTATTGATGCGAGTAGCGATTACAATGGCGAGATTGCGATCTCGCTAGGGTTTGTGGTGGTGGTTATGAGCGTGTCCTCTAGGACGGGCAACCCTCCTGGCTTTATAGGTAGCCAGGTCTCGGGCGGTTGTTACAGATATGGCAGATTACGAAACCTAACCGAGTTTGACTAGGATACGTGGTACCCCGAGTGGGCCTTCTCTGGGCTTCTCCATGTTTGGCGCGGCCCAGGTAGCCTCATTGTGGGCTAGTCGAAAGGTAGCCCCACGTCAGTAGCCCCCGAGTGCTTGGTCGAAGCGCAGTGTCGGGCAAAGGACTTCCTCTCCCTGGACGCAACATTGGATTGCTTGATCTTGAGTTTGTACTCGTTTTCTTCAGTCGAAGAGGACACTCCCGATGGGAGTAATACCTTAAGTTGAATTTCTTTGTCTTGCTCTTCATGTGAAGCTTGCTTCTATTCAGCCTGTTGGCTTACATGTAGATTTGATTCGGCTGCTGGAGCTTACTCGACTTTCTTTGTCACCCGAATAGATGTTTCGGGTTCCTTGACCAGCGCACTGTCTTAAGATGTTTCAGCTTACAAGCTTACCACTCAAATCTTACGCTCGAGTTAACACGCGGTTTCAGTTGTTTGGAGCCGTTGGCTTGATGACGTCGCTGCTGACGTTTCCTTGCACGCCTCTGCGCCCGATGGGACGTGACATGGCGGGGCCCACTGGCAGCGCTGACTGCGGTCAGCAGTTGTCACGTCTCCGAACTGGGCGCGAAATTTTCACGCATGATGATGACGCCTCGATTCTCGTGCGTAGTGGAGGAAGTTGGCGGCGACGGTTGGCCTCTTTGCTTGACACGTGGACGGCGGGATGAAGATGCCCTGAACCGCTGCGCGACGGAGGGCTGAGATTGATTTTGCTGAGGCATAAGTACTGCGCTGCAGCGCGAGGGCATCGTCTTCTCCATTCGTCCGCGCCTCCTTTCCTCTGCCTTCTGCCATTCTCGCCCTCACCAGAGCTCCGTGCTATTTGTCCGCGCACCTTGCACTGCCCCGCGAAGCCATGGGCAAGCGGAAGATTGCCGCTGGTTCCTCCGCCGCCGCCGATGAAGCCGGGATGATGAAGAAGCCCGACGGCGACTGGCAGAGGTCGTCTGTGAAGAAGGCGGAGGTCGAACTTCTCCCCGCTCAAGGTCTCCTTCCTCCTGCTGATCAAGTCCAGGTACGCGCTCCTGGCAAAGAAGTTTATCCCGCACCCCGCGAGGGGGAACGCGTATGCTTCGTGGATTTCCTTCCGCGGGGCTTCGGGTTCCCCTTGCACGATTTTGTGCGCGGTCTCTTGTATGCCTATGTGGTTCAGATCCATGATCTGACCCCCAATGGCGTCTTGAGCATCGCGGGCTTTATTGTGCTCTGCGAGTGCTTCCTGGGTGTCGCGCCCCACTGGGTGTTGTGGAAGTCGCTCTTCCTCGTTCGCAAGAACGTCGGGAAGAGCGGGTTACCCTTCCCTGTGGGCGGCTTCGGAATCCAAGTGCGCGGTGATACCGCGTACTTCCAGATGAAGAAGTCGGACTCCGTCAAGGGGTGGCGCAAGAAGTGGTTCTACGTTCAGTCGAGCCAGGACGGCCTGGCGGCATTCGACAGTGGGCGCGGGCTGCGGAAGACTCACGCCTGGTCGCACCCGCTGGCTGCGGAGGAGAAGGAAGCTGCGCGACCGCTGCTGGGCCTGCTACGCGACCTCACCAAGACCCTTAGGCGTGAGGCGGGTGGCGTCTTCTTGATGGCCACCTTCTTCCGTCTTCCGGTGCAACCGCTCAGTGCTCGGCCCCACCCGATGTGGGCCGTCGAGGGCGTCAGTACCGAGCCACTTGACGACGCGGAGGTGGAAGCCAAGGTGAGGTCCATCACCAATCTCCAAGTCGCGGACATCTACAACGTCAAGTGCCCGGTTGCTGCATATGGGGCGACGAACCCCGTTCTTGAGGTAATGTTCCTGACTTGTTCTCTTTGCTTCTTCCTTTCTTGAGATTCTGCTTCTTAATTCGACTTGCGTCTACTTGCTTCAAGGTCGATCTCTGCTGGTCAGCCTTCCTCCTCTCCCTGAAAATGGATCCGACGACGAGTCGAGGGTTGTGGAGGAGGATGACGACGACGACGAGCTTTCGTCCGCTGTCTCCCCCAACGACGAAGTGGAGGATGATGATGACGATGACGAACCCGCACGGAAGAGGCAGAAGCGCCGGAGTGGCGGTGACTCTGCGACCGCTTCGTCGCCCGCAAGGGGTGCGGAAGCTGATCCAGAGGAAGTCTTCGCGACGTCGTCGGGTGTGCGGTCTCCAGGTGGCTGGATCGAGCCCCTGGCTGTTCCCCCCGTCATCTCTGCACCACCACGCGCGTTTGTGCGGCTGGCGTCTGTCTCCTTGGGGAGCGATGATGAACTCGAAACCTCCAGGTTAGTATCTTGTTGGCTTCGAGTTGTCTCTTGAAGTTCCAATCCTTTAGTTGGTCATTGTACTATCTTGCTTCAGCCGTCGTTCTAGCGATGTTCACTCCCCTCGTCGTGAAGCGGAGCACACGTCTGCCCCTTCGACCGAGCTGGTGACCCGGGCGGCAGCAGAGGAGCGCCCGCAACCTGCTGTCATCGCGTCTTCAAGTCGCGCTTCTCCGCCGCCTTCCGAAGATGTCGACCTCCTGGACCACGTAAGTCCCTTGTATTTGAGCTTGTCGTACTGCAGTTTCATCGGTGCGCGATCAGCGCTCCCGACGGGAGTAGCCCCCGAAGGTGTGGGTGACTACTATAGTCGCCCGCAACTTTATTAATTCCTTGCTTTTGTTTGAGCCATATTACCGCCAGCAGCTTGATGCAGCCGCGGCTTACGTTCGCCTAGAGAAGGAGAGAGGTCAGCTTCGTGCTTCTCTTGACCATGCTGATAAGCGGGTTGCTGAGCTCGAGTTGAAGATTCAGGCTCAGGGTGAGCTTGAGATGGCCATCCACGAGTTCCAGAAGCGGGAGCGGGTGCGAGTCGTCCAAGAGAAGACTCAAGTCGACCGTCTTCTCGCGCTCGCTGGTGTTCTTGGAGGTAGGTTTCGGCTTGGCGCCTACTGTTTCTTGCGCTTTTCCCTTTTCTGACATTAGATCTGCCGTTTAGATGAATGCGGTGGAACTCCTCTGGACGGCTCGTCGAGTGACACCATTGACTTGGCGACTGCTGTCGGCTTCCTCGACCGCGTCTGCGCGTACGCGTCCGATGCGCTGAGGAAGTCGGCGGCTGCGCTGAAGCAGTCGACTGGCGCGCTAACGACGGTGCACCGGAGCATCTTCCCAAGTGATGCGCCACCGACTGCCGTCGACGCTCTTGCTGCTCCGTTCAAGGAAGATGCCACCACCCTTGCGGACTTCACTCAGACGCAAACGGTACGCGGCTCCGAGCTCACCTTCTAGCTCATTCTAGGTCACCAGATTGAGGGCGATTTCGAGAAGGTTGTCAGCGGCTTCCCTCGGAGGGCTGACGGCCGGACCACGTCGCTTGGCGGAGTGAAGGCGCAGGCTAAACAGCTAGCTGTGAAGCTTGTGGCCACCTTTGAGAGGGCGCTCGCCAAGGCGTCTGAGGTGGCTGCTTCCCGGAAGACCCGCTCTCGCTCGGAGTCTGCTGCCCTGGAGTAGTAGTGTTGTAGGGGTTCGGCAGTCGCCTTGGCCTGTATTCGTACCTGTTGCTTGTAGTGACTTATATTTTGTTTGGTCTTCTGACCTTGAACAATACTTTTGTGCTGAAATTGAGTGTCTTCAATTGTATTTGCTTGCGCTGAGCAGTCGCGCGTCTGTATTGACTCTGCGAACTTATGGCAGACTGACGTGCGCGGCGGCACTTCTTCCGCTTCTGCGGCTGGTCCGAGCGGTGAGGGATCTTCGTCGGGTGCTCGCCGTCGTCGGGCGGCGCCGGCTCCGCCGCGAAGCGCGAACGACCAGCGGATCATCACCTATTTGAAGAATAAGGTCGTTGAACTTGAGGCGACTCTGAAGAATACCGAGCTATTACTGCATCGCTCCAGGTCTCATCCTACTGCAGGCTTCTCCCAGTGTGAAGATTTCCTGATCGGGGAGATCGATCTGATCAGTCGACAACTTCAAGGTTGGTACCCTCTACGCCTGATTTTCCTTGTTAAAACTTGCTGGTTCTGACTTCTAGCTTGTGTGTGCAGATGTGAACCCGGATTGGGAGGCTGAGCGAGATCGCGTTGAAGAGCGCGTTACCCGGGAGGCGTCTGGCGACTCTCACGAAGCTCGCCAATTCTGGGTGAACAAGTCGAGAGGGCGTATTCTTGCTCGCATGCTCGACCGAACTTGGCGTGCGGCTTTCCTTTTGGAGAATTGCCGGAAGACCCTATGGCATATCCATCGTATCTACTTCCCGCACAACGGACAGCCGCATGGGCTGGCCACCTTGCTGGAGAGGTTCTGTGATGGAGATGCTCTGAAGGAGATCGTCCACGCCCAGCTTGTCGCTGGGGCAAATGCGGCTCTGGCGTACGTTCGGCTGCATCGGCCTAATCTTTCGTTGGAGAGGCTGATGGGTGGGCTGCCTGGCGACGCCGAGTACGCCGATACCCTGGCGGCTGCGCGCCAGATGATTGAGCAGGTGCAGAAGCATAGCGAGCGCCTTGTAGGCCCACTCGGGGCGCCGAAGGCCGAGCCTGCAGACTAAGAGTAGATTTCGTCTGCTGTATAGGGTTAGTTTATCGTGGCAACTATGCCGATGTAAATGACAGTATATGAAGCTAAAAGAGTTCTCGAGTAACGAGTGAAACTGTTTTCATTACTGTGCGAGTATTTGCTTTGTCTTTGACTTGTGTGGCGCAACCCCCGAGTATCTTGGGTGACGGCCTAAGCCTGCGTTGTGAACCTGTGTGGCGCAGCCCCCGAGAGAGTCGAGTGGCGTCCTAGGATTCTTTCAAGTGAGACCTGTGTACCGCGGCTACCGATTCTATCGGGTGGCGATTTAGGGTTTTGGACTTGACCTGTATGGCGCAGCCCCCGAGCGGCTCGGGTGGCGGCCTAGGATTTTTCCAGTGTAGCCTGTATGGCGCAGCCCCCGAGTAGTTCGAGTGGCGGCCTAGGGATTTTCGAGTGTGACCTGTGAGGTGCAGCCCCCGAGTATGTCGGGTGGCGACCTAGGATTTTGGACTTGACCTGTGCGGCGCACCTCCTGAGTAAGTCGGGTAGAGGCCTAGGATTTTTGAGTTGTGCCTGTTTGGCGCAGCCCCCGAGTGGTTCGAGTGGCGGCTTAGGCTTTTCAAGTGTGATCTGTGAGGTTCAGCCCCCGAGTGGCCTAGGCTTTTATTTCAACCTGTGTGGCGCAGCCCCCGAGTGAATCGAGTAGCAGCCTAGGATTTTTTGTTTTCCTTGACTGAGAAGGTATAGTGAACAACATTTTCTTCAAATCACTTTATTGATTGCTGCGAACAGGCCGCCTCATTAAAACCCTTCCAGTCCCCTTAGGTACCCTGGTAAGGGAAAGAGTGCGTCTGAAACCTGCCGCCTTGACATGCTATCCTTGTTACAATGGTTGAGTCGACTAAGCATAGAACCACCGGAGTTGTGCGACGTTCCACGGGTTTCTGCAGGCTGCTCCTGTCTTCGAGTCCTTTAGGCGATATGCTCCGTTGCCAATTGCTTCTGTGACAATGTACGGACCCTCCCATGGGGAGGCGAGCTTGTGCACTTTCTTCTGTTTGAGGCGAAGGACCAGATCACCTGCGACGAAAGCTCTTGGCCGCAATCTTCGTCCATGATAGTTGTGCAGGTCTTGCTGGTAAACGGTTGATCGGGCCAGGGCGATGTCGCGTGCTTCGTCCAATATGTCCATGCTGTCTTCGAGTGCCTCTTCTGCCTCTGACTCGTCGTAGGCGACCACCCGTGGTGCGTCAAACTTGATGTCGCAGGGTAGGACTGCTTCTGCACCGTACACCATGAAGAATGGAGTTTACTGGGTGGATCTGTTGGGCGTGGTCCGCAGACTCCAGAGGACTGACGGCAGTTCTTCCATCCATGCGCCCGCTGTGCGTCTTAGTGGTACGCGCAGTCGCTTCTTGATGCCACTACACACAAGGCCATTGGCTTTCTGAAAGAACATTTCTTAATCCCTAGTGTTTTGAGTGTTAGTTAAGAATACCAATGATGTACTAATCCTATTTGCTAAGTATTTCAGTTTGTGTGAGATGCATATCACATATCCCAAATCCAAAATATAGAGGGAAAGAGTTTCTGGAATTCTTCCCAGAATCGGATTATTGAAACCGGAAATTTCCAGGATAGGAAATTCCGGATCTCATATACCTAACAGAAAAATGGCTAAGGAAAAATCAGAAAGTGGTTCTGACTTCAATCGGAAATTCAGCTCGGAAATTTCATTGACTCGGAATTTCTGAGTCACCCTCAGAAAATTGGCTAAGTCAAGTTCAGAAAGTGGTTCTGACTTCAACCGGAAATTCAGCTCGGAAATTTCACTGACTCGGAATTTCCGAGTCACCCTCAGAAATTTGGCTAAGTCAAGATCAGAAAGTGGTTCTGACTTCAACCGGAAATTCAGCTCGGAAATTTCACTGACTCGGAATTTCCGAGTCACCCTCAGAAATTTGGCTAAGTCAAGATGTCAAAGTGGTTCTGATCTCAACCGGAAATTCAACTCGGATATTTCTCAGACTCGGATATTCCGGGTGACTCGGAATTTCCGGGTGTCACTTATACCGGAATTTCCGGGTCCCCGAGGCAGCCAACGGCCAGATTTTGGGAGGGGGTACCCCCTCACTCACTCAAGAACAGCTAGCTCTCAGATTTTCTCTCTCCTACCATTCTTGAAAGCTCAAATCAACAAGATCTCCCAATCCCTCCACCCAAATTCGTTGATCTTTGGAGGATTGGAGGAAGGCCCGGATCTACATCTTCACCGAAGGGATTTGCATTTCCTCCCCATTCACTTTGGGATTTCGTGGATAGGGTTTCCGGTGGGAAAACCTAGTTCACCATTGTTGTAATCTTGGTGTTGCCTTGACCTTTTGTGGTCCTTGAACTTTTGTGGTCATCTTGAGAGCCCCCAATTAAGTTGTGGGTGGGTGCCTCAAGCGTTTGTAAGGGATTCGATCTCCGCCCTAAAAGGGGATCAATAGTGGAAGGTGGACTCGCAACCTTTGTGGTTGAGTTCATCGGAGAAGAAGGTGAGCCTTTGTGGCGTTTCGGCTAACCTTTGTGGTAGCGCACACCTCTCCAAACCAGACGTACACCCTTGGGTGGAACTCGGGATTACATCTTCGTCTCCGCGTGCTTCGCTTGGTTCCCCTTATCTTTGCTCCCTTACTTGCTTGTCTTGTTAGCTTGTTTATCTTGTTATTGCTTAGATTGTCATTTAGGTAAATTCACCGTAGTTGCATATCTAGAGAATTTACCTTTGTGTTGAGCCTAAATTTGAAAAGACCTAAAATTTGTAACAGCACCTATTCACCCCCCCCCTCTAGGTGCCAGATTCCCGTTCAATTGGGAAGAGAGCCTTGTTCACTTTTAAGGGCTTAACCGCCTAAGTGCAACGATGACGGAATCCGATGCCGAGAGGGCCGCCCGTGAGAAATTAGAGGCGGAGAAGGAGGCGTTAGCCAAAGGGGCAACCATGGCCGATCTTATTGATATGAGATCGTCCTTGGAGGCCCAACTCCTCAAGATGAATGAGATGCTCATGGCACTCTTGAAGTCTAAGGAGCCCGAGGCTACTTCTCCCTCTCCTCCTCCTAAGGAGCATGCTGAGAACTCTAAGGAGTCATCTTCGGATGGGTCCAAAGATGTTACTTCAAGTGTTCCCCTCGGGAAGGCGGAAAAGGATGAATCACCTAGCTCCTCTAACACCCTCAAAGGAGAGGAATTTCATAATGTCAACCATAATTACTCTCCTAACCCTCCTATCCCTCACCCTCATGTAAACTTTAGAAGTGATCCTCCTAAGCTTAAACCTACTCATTTCTCTCAATGGCAATTTCTAATGAAGTCTCATCTATGTAGTGCCTCCATTGAGCTATGGCGCATCATTGAAGAAGGATACAAGCCCCATGATCCAACCAACTTGACAAGAAGAGAGGTGGTTGATAGCCAACTCAACGCCACCACTCTTCATCAACTCCAAATGGCCGTTGGAGAGAAGGACATGGCGCTCATCCAACAATTCTCCACCGCCAAAGAAGTTTGGAATGCTCTTTCCGACATCTTCGTCGGGAATGAGAGCATGAAGAAGAACCGGTATGATGCCTTATGCAATGAGGTAGAAGGGTTCTACAAGTTGGATGGAGAAAGCCACGAGGACATGTACCGGAGGTTGGTGTTGGTTGCCAACTCCTTCAAGAACCTCGGGGCGGTGTACATTGATGATGCTTGGATCAAGAGGAAGTTTGTGACCGCTCTTTTGCCCTTTGAGGAAACGGATTTGAAGACACTCCAAGGGAGACATGACTTCGCAAAGATGACATCCAACGAAGTCATGCAAGAGATGACCGCATACAAGGTGGCCTCCAAGATTGCACAAGATGCAAGAGCTAGAGTCATAGGGATGCACAAGCATGCCTCAATTGCCTTGAAGGACACCGTTGAAGAAGAGGATGAAGAGGAGTATGATGATCAAGTCGAGCTATCTAGTGAGACCCTCTCAAGTACTCTTATTCAACACATGGGTCTTGCGGCAAGAACGTTTTGGAAGAACCCCGGAAGGGCCAAAGCGAGGATTGACAAGAAGTTTCCCTCCAATGGAGGAAAGCCATTCAACAAGGTGAGGCTTTGCTATAATTGTGATGACAAAAGCCACTTTGTTGCAGATTGCCCATGGGAGAGAAGAGAGGATCATGGTGGGAGGCTCGTGGCCAAGATGAAGGGCAAGGGGCCCATGCCCATGAAGAAGCCCTACTTCAAGAAGAACCAAAAGATTGTCTTGGTAACTCAAGAGCAATATCCCACCGATGATGAAGATAGCGACAAGGAGGATACTCCAACGCAAGTGGCCGCACTAGCCATTTCTTCCACACCTCCGTCACTCTTCTCCTCACCAAACGAGAGCCCCATCATCAAGAATCCAAGATGTCTCATGGCAAAGACATCCGAGGTAAAATTGCCCCCCACCTCTATATCCCATGACATTGATGATGGTATGAGCCTAGAAGTCAAGGAAGAAATTATTGCGTTTGATAAATTAAGGACTAACTTGCAAGGAGAAGGAAAGAAACACTTTGGCTCAATTATGAGTCGTATAGGTGAGCTTGAGGATAAGCTTGAATTAAAAGGTGAGATTGAGAGAGAGGATGCACACGCTAAGGTGTCCCTCCAATCCTCTCTCGAAGATGAACAAGAAGCTCATGCTCTCCTCAAGGAGAAACTTGCTAAGATCACTAAGGATCGTGATCTCTACTTTGCTAAATGTAAAATTGTGCAAAATAAAAAGTCCGAGCTTGTAGTTGCTCATGCTAGACTTTGCGAAGACCTCGAGTCACTTGAAAATACTCACAAGGTATTGACAAGTGATCACGAACGTCTCCTCAAGTCTCGTGATCAACTCCAAACTCGGATATCTATTCTTGAGAAACCTAGTACTTCTACTCCTTTGAATACTAATGCAAATGTTGTCAAGGATAAAGCTAGGATTTTGTTTGTTCCCTCCATGACAACCGAGTCGAAGACCTCCCTTGATAAAGGTAAGGGGACACTCACTATTCCTCTTCATGAGCGAGTGCCCCACAAGGGTAAGGAAGGTCTAGGCTATGTTGCTAAGGAGAAGAAGAAGATCAAGAAGAAGACCAAGCCCGCACAAGCCAAGAAAGATGACATTGCGAGTGGAAATGCCACAAGGGGCACTCCCACTTGTGATGACTTTGCGGGCATATCTAACCCCAATTATGCCTTATATGTTGATCATTATGGGGATGTCTATGCTAGATACATTGGTCCTTTTGATGGTTATATTGAATATGCTATTTGGGTTCCAAAGACCCTTGTTGCTAACCAAAAGGCACCCATTGCAAAATGGGTACCTAAACCAAAGAATTGATTGTGTGTAGGGCCTTGCTTCCGGAGGATCGAAATGGATAATTGATAGTGGGTGCACTAGTCATATGACCGGAAGCAAGGAGATTGTAACGGAGTTGAAGCCCAATGATGATCAAATGACCGTTACATATGGTGACAATTCTAAGTCTAAGGTAATAGGGCTCGGCAAGGTGTTAGTGGCACCGGACATCACACTTGTGAATGTCTTGCTTGTCGAGTCCCTAGGTTTCAACTTGATCTCGGTCCATTCCTTAACTTGTTTGGGTTATACCGTTGTCTTTGAAAAGGAAATGGTCATTCTCTTGCGGAGCAAGTCTCTCAATGTGTCTTTCGTTGGGTACATTGAGAATGGGCTCTATGTGGTTGACTTATCCGGAGTCACCACTTCCCATAGAATGTGCCTATTCGCATAGGCGGACTTGGGTTGGCTATGGCATCGCCGACTAGCCCATGTCAACATGAGGACTTTGCAAAGTCTCCACAAGGGTGGCCATATCCTAGGACTAAAAGACCATGTTTCTTTCTCGAAGGATCGAATGTGTAGGGCGTGTGTTGAAGGAAAAATGCATGACATTTACCATCCAAGCAAGACCATCATTTCTTCAAAAAGGGTTTTGGAGCTTCTCCATGTTGACCTCTTTGGTCCCATTCCGGAAGCTAGTCTTGGTGGCAAGAAATATTGCTTGGTGATTGTTGATGACTATTCAAGATACACATGGGTTTTCTTCTTCAAGACGAAGATGGAGACTCAACAAACTATCATCAACTTCTCCAATGAGACTCAACGTCAACACAATGTCCCTCTCTTGGTGATAAGAAGTGACAACGGGTCCGAGTTCAAGAACTACACCTTAAACGAGTTCCTTAGTGAAGAAGGGATTCGTCATCAATATTCCGCTGCTTATACTCCCCAACAAAATGGTGTAGACGAAGGAAGAATCGCACTCTTATTGAGATGGCAAGGTCGATGATGGCCGAGTTCAAGTCCCCTCACAACTTTTGGGCCGAAGCCGTCAACACCGCTTGCCATTCATCCAACCGACTCTTATTCCGCAAAGGACTCATGAAGACCCCCTATGAAGTGCTCACCGGGAACAAGCCCAATATCTCTTACTTCCGAGTTTTTTGTTGTAAGTGTTTTTATCTCATCAAAGGTGTTCGTTTAGGCAAGTTTGAATCTAAGTCTCTTGAAGGGACATTTGTGGGCTACGGGTCCGAATCCCACACTTATAGAGTCTATGATAAGGCCTCGCGCATAATCATAGAAACTTGTAGTGTGGTGTTCGAGGAGAATGAAGGCTCCCTTGTGGAGCAAAGTGGTGTTTCCGTTGTAGGTGATGATCAACCTCAAGATGCAATCCGAAGAATGGGGTTGGGAGTCCACCGCCCCATTGAACTCTATTATGAGGTTGCTCAACAAGGATCAAGTTCTTCACAAGTGATGGCCACCGCAACACAAGAAACACCCATCGACAACACCGTGCCCAATACGCCTAGCCAAGAAGAAGCACAAGATTCTCCAGCTGCTCCTGGAATTTCCGGAGGGCCGGAAAATCCGGTTCAAACTGGAGTCGGAAATTCCGGTGATTCGGAATTTCCGGTCCATGAACCCGGAATATCCGGTCCTGCTGACATTCCCGGTGGCAGCTCGCAAGGCCAAGATCAACCCTCTCCTTCACCGATGGACATCACTCCAATGGTTGATCAAGACCCTCAAATCTGTCAAGGCGGAGACATGAATGATCAAGATGATCAAGCGATTCCTCCCACCACTCGGAGGGAAATCGAGATCCGCCGTTTGAATAGGGTTGGCACCTCACAAGAATTAAGAGCTCTATCTCTTGACAAGGTGCTTGGTGATGTGAGAAGCAAGGTCTCTACCCGAAGACAACTTGCAAGCTTTAGTGAACATCAAGCTCACATATCCATGGTGGAACCCAAGAAGGTCTTTGAAGCTCTTGAATATAAAGATTGGCTTGATGCTATGCATGAAGAGCTCAACAACTTCGAGCGCAACAAGGTGTGGAAGTTTGTGGAAAGACCCAAAGATTGCCGCAATGTTATCGGCACCAAGTGGATTTTCAAGAACAAGCAAGATGAACATGGCATGGTGGTGAGGAACAAGGCAAGATTGGTTCCTCAAGGTTACTCCCAAATTGAAGGCATTGACTTTGGATAAACCTATGCGCCCGTGGCTTGACTTGATCAATTCGTATTCTTCTTGCTTATGCCTCTCATCATAACTTTAAGTTGCAACAAATGGATGTCAAATCCGCTTTTCTAAATGGTCCACTAAATGAACTTGTTTATGTTAAGCAACCACCGGGGTTTGAAGACCTCAAGTATCCGAACCATGTCTACAAGTTGGATAAGGCACTCTATGGCCTTAAACAAGACCCACGAGCGTGGTACGAGCACCTTAGAGAACTACTTGTAGACCGTGGATTCCAAGTTGGGGAAATCGACCCCACACTTTTCACTAAGAAAGTTAATGGAGAGCTTTTCATTTGTCAATTATATGTGGATGACATTATATTTGGATCGACTAACAAAGCATTTAATGAAGAATTCTCTAAGCTTATGACTGACAGGTTTGAGATGTCTATGATGGGTGAGATGAAGTTCTTCCTCGGATTTGAGATCAAACAATTGAGGGAAGGAACGTTCATCAACCAAGCAAAGTACATTCAAGACATGCTCAAGAAGTACGAGTTGCTTGAGCTCAAGGGTGCCTCTACCCCAATGCAAACCAAATGCCACCTTGAGCTCAACCCTAAGGGTAAAGATGTGGATCAAAAGGTATACCGCTCCATGATTGGATCTCTCCTCTACCTTTGTGCATCTAGACCGGATATAGTTCTAGCCGTAGGAGTGTGTGCAAGATATCAGGCGGCTCCTAAAGAAAGCCATGATATGGCGGTCAAGAGAATCTTTAGATATTTGGCTTATACCCCAACCTTTGGATTGTGGTACCCCAAGGATGCAAATTTCTCATTATGTGGGTACACGGATTCCGATTGGGCGGGAGATCATGATGATAGGAAGTCAACCTCCGGCGCTTGTCAATTTATTGGGAGGTCCTTGGTAAGTTGGTCTTCTAAGAAGCAAAATTGTATATCTCTCTCCACCGCCGAAGCCGAGTATGTTGCCGCCGCAAGTTGTTGCACTCAGTTGCTATGGATGAGGCAAACTTTAAAGGAGTACGGAGTCGATTGCGACAAAGTGCCTCTTCTATGTGACAACGAAAGTGCCATCAAGATTGCTTACAACCCGGTGCAACATTCAAGAACCAAGCATATTGAGATCCGCCATCATTTCATAAGAGATCATGTGGCCCGAGGAGACATTGACTTATCATATGTGGGCACAAGGGATCAATTGGCAGATATCTTCACGAAGCCCCTTGAGGAAGGAAGGTTTTGCGTTTTGAGGAATGAGCTAAATATCATTGATTCGAGGTCCTTAGCTTGATCGCTTGCACACTCACCTAGGGCGTAATTGCATCTTATCTTGTTTAGATGTAGGCATGGAAATAGGGGGAGTGCGGTCCTAATACATTGGACCATCCCTCCCCCCATTATGCCGATAGCAAGTGTTCCTTATCTCTATATTCATTCTTATGACTAATGAGCTAAAACGACGAGTATTGGTTATGTACCCAAGATACATCTTCGCGGTAACATTCCATACACTCCTACATGGTGGCCTCGGCCACCGACCGCTTCTCTTTAAAGAGTTGGTTTTATTTGGAGCTTATTGTTGCTATTTGCCCTCCTTTTCATGCATGTGGGATACCTACTCAACTTGGCGCTTTATGTTTCGATTTGGTACTTGTGAGTTGAGTATGGTGTACCAATGACAGTTTGGAAATCTATCCCAAGCCTACTTCCCCCTGAAAACATTTCTCTCTATTGCACACAAGTCATCCATTTGAAAACTGGGATTTGGTTCAGCAGGTCGGAATATCCCGTTCATTTATGAATCGGAATATCCGGTGACTCGGAATTTCCGGTGTTAGTAACACTCGGAATATCCGGTCGGGCGGTTTGTCTAAAAGTATAAGGGCAGGCTCGGGTTGAAGGGCTCATTAGTGCCCTTCTTCCACCCCCGACCTCCCTCTCCTCCAGCCGCCGCCCCTACTGCTCCAAGATCCCTCCGGAGCACTCCGACCGCCGGGGAACCTCTTTCTCGGCCGGATCTGCTCCTCCTCCGCCCCGAGAACTCACTCCTCCAAGCAATGGACTCAATGGATGAGGGTAACTTCACTTTTCCTCTTCCTTATGTGCTTGCACTAGGATCTTGATGTGGAGTTATTTGTTTCAATATTGCTTGGTAGAGATTGTTCCTAGCACTATTCCCTGCCATCTACATACATTAATTTTGCATTGTGTTGGATCGATCTAGTTTTAGACCGAGTCAATCTCAGATCTGTACTGTTTCTGTCTGACTCGGAATTTCCGACTCAGACTGACTCGGAATTTCCGGTCCCCCGGAATTTCCGGTTATGTCTGAATCAGAATTTCCGAGCCAAACACTGCAGTTTTAAGATTAACTCATGTTTAACTACATATGATTCATCAAATGCCTACCTAATGTATGTATAATCTCCTGACTTGTGTGCACTTACCTTATGCTACCCTCTATGCTCAAATTCACAGGTTCTAGTGGGAGTCCGTCCGCTGGGGCATCAAGGAACACAGCAAGGGCACCTGTTCACAAGAACCCTGTCAACAAGGGCAAGGGTCCTGCCTCCTCCAGCAATCCACCCATTCAAAGGCAGAAGAAAGCTGTTGCTAGCAAGCCACCATCCAATAAGAGGAAGAATGCTCCTATTCCTCAACGTCAGAACTACTCAAAGATGAACTCGGTTGAATACTCTCAGCTCAGACAAGGGGATTGGTACCTTAAGCCAAGGGACAACTCTCTGGATGATCGCAGCTATTGGTGCCAAGAGCAAGAGCACATACTCGTGGACCCCTACCTCTCTCTGTCGAAGCCCATTCGGCCTATGCATCCGTTTGATCTTGCAACTCTGCAGAAGAAAGCCTCCACTGTTGAAGCTATTCATATTGTCAAGACAATGGGCTTGGAGAGGCAGGTGCTCACTCGTTGTCCTTACAACTCTCAGCTTGTGATGCAGTTCTTTGCCACCCTAGTGATCAAGGGTGACTCGAAGAAGACTATGAAGTGGATGACTGGGGAATCTTTTTGTGAGTCCAACTTTGAGGAGTTTGCCAAGGTTTTGGGCTACAGGTTTGATGGTGACAATCCTCAAGGCTTTCGCATGCACCACCCTTACAAGCTCAACAAGAAGCAAACTGTGCACTTATATGGTGAGGGAGCCACCCCTGGCAATTCTCGTGACTTGCTTCCACTTTATGATGTTCTTGTGCGCATCCTGCGTGAGAACATTGCACCAAGTGGTGGCAACAACGACAATGTGGTGACCCCTCTATGCAACTTGCTCCTTCATGCCAACCGCATTGTGGAGGACCCTGGTTCTGATGAAGACTGGAGTGTGGATGTTATGGATTACATCTACAATGAGATGTATGAAGCCATGACCACCAGGGTCATTATTCCCTATGCTCCGTACATCATGAAGCTCATCAAGTTCAAGTTTCCTGACTATAACTTCAGCAATGATGATATGGAGCCGCATGACTTCAAGAAGCTTTATGAGAAGAAGACAGTGGTCAAGCCCCCTCCTAGGCCTTCTACTAGCTCAGCTCAGGGTGGATCCTTTAAGGGTAATGCTAGGAGGGCTGCTGCTCCCACTTATGTCCCAGCCACTCATGCGAAGGTAAAGAAGCTGAATTGGTTCCAACGCAACGTCCTGTGCATGAATGTGGACATCCGCAAGGAGCAATACACTGCCTACAAGGATCGCCGTCAGCTGGCCTACAAGCAAGACTTGATCCTTCATCATGCGTCTGGCTCTCCTGCTCCTGCTGAACTCTCTGATCCCCTGACTTTTGCTCAGTGGAACCAGGGTTCCTTGGCTCCGTGGACTCAGATTGACCATGACCTTGGCGGCAACTCGTACACCACTGGACATGATTATGATGATGAGGAGGAAGATGATGATGAGGAGGCAGAGTACAAGGAGGATGATGAGGATGACGATGATGATGATGCTGATGATGATGATGAGGAGACCCCCTCGGACTGAAGACCTCCATGGGACGTAGCATCGCTCATCTTCCTTTTTGGCGTTTAGATGCCAAAGGGTGAGAAGTTTCTCTAGTAGGACTCCGGGGATTTGCAAGGGTTCGGGCACAAGCATATGCGTTTACCATTTATTTGCGCTTGTGTCCATTTATCTTTTTTGAAGTTATTTGTTGAACTCTTTTATTTTCTATGTGTGATGACTATGTATTGAGACAATGTTATGCTTCTATCATTATCCTATGGTTGAGACTTCGAATTTATTGTGTTGGTATTCTCTTCATATCCTATATACACGAGGTAAGAAAATCTATCTAGTCTCAAATGCTACCATAACCTTACATTTTGTCTCTTTTCTCCTATGTGATATCTTGTGTTTGTTGTTATAAAATTGCTCCTATACTTTGTCATATTGTGTTGCTTACATGCACTTGTGTAGGGGGAGCCATTTTCTGTCAAACACATGATATTGCATTTTGTTTCTTTGCAAATCTTGGTATTGTCATCTAACACCAAAAAGGGGGAGATTGAAATAACATTTCTTAGTCCCTAGTGTTTTGAGTGTTAGTTAACAATACCAATGATGTACTAATCCTATTTGCTAAGTATTTCAGTTTGTGTGAGTTGCATATCACATATCCCAAAGCCAAAATGTAGAGAAAAAGAGTTTCTAGAATTCTTCCCAGAATCGGATTATTGGAACCGGAAATTTCCAGGATCGGAAATTCCGGGTCTCATATACCTAACAGAAAAATGGCTAAGGAAAAATCAGAAAGTGGTTCTGACTTCAATCGGAAATTCAGCTCGGCAATTTCACTGACTCGGAATTTCCGAGTCACCCTCAGAAAATTGGCTAAGTCAAGTTCAGAAAGTGGTTCTGACTTCAACCGGAAATTCAGCTCGGAAATTTCACTGACTCGGAATTTCCGAGTCACCCTCAGAAATTTGGCTAAGTCAAGATCAGAAAGTGGTTCTGACTTCAACCGGAAATTCAGCTCGGAAATTTCACTGACTCGGAATTTCCGAGTCACCCTCAGAAATTTGGCTAAGTCAAGATGTCAAAGTGGTTCTGATCTCAACTGGAAATTCAACTCGGATATTTCTCAGACTCGGATATTCCGGGTGACTCGGAATTTCCGGGTGTCACTTATACCGGAATTTCCGGGTCCCCGAGGCAGCCAACGGCCAGATTTTAGGAGGGGGTATAAATACCCCCTCACTCACTCAAGAACAGCTAGCTCTCAGATTTTCTCTCTCCTACCATTCCTGAAAGCTCAAATCAACAAGATCTCCCAATCCCTCCACCCAAATTCGTTGATCTTTGGAGGATTGGAGGAGAAGGCCCGGATCTACATCTTCACCGAAGGGATTTGCATTTCCTCCCCATTCACTTGGGGATTTCGTGGCTAGGGTTTCCGGTGGGAAAACCTAGTTCACCATTGTTGTAATCTTGGTGTTGCCTTGACCTTTTGTGGTCATCTTGAGAGCCCCCAATTAAGTTGTGGGTGCGTGCCTCAAGCGTTTGTAAGGGATTCGATCTCCGCCCTAAAAGTGGATCAATAGTGGAAGGTGGACTCGCAACCTTTGTGGTTGAGTTCATCGGAGAAGAAGGTGAGCCTTTGTGGCGTTGCGGCTAACCTGTTGTGGTAGCGCACACCTCTCCAAACGAGACGTACACCCTTGGGTGGAACTCGGGATTACATCTTCGTCTCCGCGTGCTTCGCTTGGTTCCCCTGATCTTTGCTCCCTTACTTGCTTGTCTTGTTAGCTTGTTTATCTTGTTATTGCTTAGATTGTCATTTAGGTAAATTCACCGTAGTTGCATATCTAGAGAATTTACCTTTGTGTTGAGCCTAAATTTGAAAAGACCTAAAAATTTTAATAGCACCTATTCACCCCCCCTCTAGGTGCCGGATTCCCATTCTGTAACATCCCAAATTTCTCAAAAATTTAAAACTTTGCATTCATGCATCATGCATCATAAAAGTATGGCATTGAAATCACATAAGGAGTAAGTTGAATTTTAATTATAAGGTTAAATAAAATTGTTTTCATTAAAGAGGTCTATTTGAGCTCCTCATACAAATCTGTATTTTATTATTTTATTTATTTAGCAAAATGATATCAAAAAGTTATAAATTAAATTAGCTTTTCAAAACACATTTTTATGAATTTTTCTGAAATGTTTTGATAAGTTTTAAAAATGAAATTTGAATTAAATGTTTGAAATCAGAAAAGGTTTTGTATAAAAAAAAGGGGAGACGACCCAATTTGGGACGAAGCCCACTTCGTTCCCTCGCTATCCGCCGCACGCGCAGCGCAGAGGCCCACGCCGCAGCCCCGCTTCCTCCTCGCAGTCGCTGACGGCCCGGCCCCACTTGTCATCTCCTCCATCGTGAAGAACACGAAGACTACCGAACCCTATATCGAATCGGATCAAAATCCGTTGTTAAATCGCGGTTTAATCGGTCCCCTACGTCCCCATATAACCCCCCCCCCCCTCCGCCGCCGTCTCCCGCGTCCAAATCCCTAACCGAAACTCGCCAAAATAGCGGAAAACGAGAGTTCATCGCCGGACATTGCCGCCGCCGCGTTTTGCATCGTTCCGGTGAGTCCAGCACCCGAGCTCCACCCCCACACCCCCTCTGCGACTCCCCGTCTCCGTACACATCTAATGGATTTGCTCCGGCGTCCTCCTGTGCACCAGGGCGGCTGATCCTTCGACGACCGACGCCGCCGTCCGCCGCGCATCTCCGACGAGCTCGCAGGGGAGGAGAAGGGTCATCTCGACCGCGCCTACCACGCCATCAAGTTCGCCACGACGATCCGCGTCCAGGGGTATGAGTTTCCCCCTCTCTTTAGCCGTAGAACACGAAGACAAGTGTTGCCGACGATGGCGCCGCCGCGGGCACGGGTTCGCCGGCGAACCGCGCCACCCGACCCCCTTTTTGATCCTGGCCGTCGGATCTAGATCCAATGGATCTAGATCGGGTGGATCTGATGCGTTAGATTTAAAACATATCGGACGGTCCGCGTACGCGATCCGCGCCGAACCGGTATCGGCCAATCAGAGAGCGCCGCGTGGCATATTCATTTTCTATTTTCGCAGAGAAATTGTTTTAAAAACAGAAAACAACACAAACTTACAAAATTCATAACTTTTGTTCTGTTCATCCAAATTTGATGAATTTTATATCCACGTGAAGCTCTGCTCGTGTAGTTTAATATGGTTTCATTAGTTTATCCTTTTAGTGTATAATAAATTGCGGAATTTAATTGTTTAGCTTTCGGATATTAAATCTATAACTTAATTAATAAAATCTCTTTCCAAATAAATCCAATTGTTTTGGAGATTTATTAATGCCCTCTGTCCAGAGAGTGTAACATGAGTTTTATTTGAAACTTCTTCTAGTAGACTTAAAGAAATTGGTTTTAGAATTTAAAACTACTAATATGCTCATTATTTAAATGATTAATTAAAATATTAAAATATTGATCATTGCATTTTCATGCATGAATAACAGAGAATTGAAAATAGTAATTTATTGGTCTTGTTAAGTTCATTGCATATTAAGCATGCATACATATTTTTGTATTGATATTATAAGTGTTATGCTTGTGTGTTTATTTAGCTTTATTGTTTGTCTCTAGATTGTGAAGAGGAGGAAGGTCCTTGTGATTGTTATTCTTGCTGTGCTTGTTCCCTTTGCTACCAAGGCAAGTGACATTCATGATCTATCCTATGTTTTCTATATGCATTATTAGTAGATTTTGAGTAGTATGCATGATAGGGAAATTTTGATACTATCTTATAATGTTAAGTTAGTTTACACTTTGAAAATATCCTAGTAGTGTGTAGCCATCCCTCCCCATGCAGCCACCAAAAGTTTTATTAGATGCTTATCTATGCTATAAAGGAGTTTACTTATCATGTTATAGAATTATTGCTAAGTGTTAAAACTTTGAATGCACTTCTGGGTGGAATTGGTTGTTTGGTTTATGTTGAGTGGCTTTTGGGACCATGCTTGTGGTTGTCTTTGCCTAGGATGAATTTCTATTCTACTTAGGGCCATGAGTATGGTGGTTGTCACCCAGAAGTACACTTGTGGACGGCCACCCAGGAACAAAGAGATTACTAAGTCCCTCCAAGTTTAGAAGCTTCCCGTGCAGCCTTTTGACAATGGGCTATGTCTAGAACTACTAAGTTGTGAGAGTGCAACCTGTCAGCTTGACAAGCAGATGTAGAGTGGATAGGTGGAACGGGTCTTGCTAGTATGGTTGCATTCTTCTTCTGAAAGTTCTTGTCTCAATTCTCTCCTTTCCATAATACACTCCGCGTGTATAGGATTTCTCGGACAAATTGAGTCTTAAGGTGAAAGTGCACAACCTCTGCAGAGTCGACAAACTGAGTACTCAGCCGTGTCCCCGGTGATGGACAACTTCGAGCAACTGGACAAGGATGGACGGAAGAATCTCAACATGGTTTTCGTAAAGTAAAAATTTGACTAAGGAAAGAATTATTGGTGCACTTGGGCTTCATCCCTTGGTGCCAAGTCTTTGAGATACAAAAGTGTTTTACAAAAGATAGGAGAAAACTGGCTTTCTGCAAAATAGCCTACAAACTCCACCAAGCCAAATATGCATATAGAATTAGACTTGTCATAATTTATCCACCATAGTCACTTGCCAATACTTCATTGTATTGACCTCCTTCGGGGGCTGCATATTCAAATGTGCAGGTAATTCTGATGAGGAGTAAGTTTGGACTCGATTCTACACCCAACATGTCTGCTTGTGGCGTATGCTAGAAGAGGAGGCCCATTGCTTTTATTTTCGTTGTGAACTCTGAATATTTTAGCTAGTCTTCATGACTATGCACCTTGTAATAAAGCTATACTTGGCTATTTTTGGATCTCGTTGTAGTATTTTGATACTTATGCAATGATACTATATATTTTGTACTGTGGTGCTGGCAGTGATCCAGGGACTAGCACATAACACAGATGTTCCATTTTTATTTAAAGATGGGGCGCTACAAAATGGTATCAGAGCTAAAGTGTTGCCTGTAGGTTCGAGCCCTTAGGATTGGTTAAGCCTCCTTTTTGATCATAATATTACCATCTTTGAAGTATGTTGGATCCTAACGGCATAGTGGGATGAAGCGGCCCGGGACTAACCTTACATGTCCGTGTACATGAGACCTGTTCCACAATTATAAGTGGCTGGCCGGGTGTCTGTCTCTCTCACTATAGTGAATATCCGACTTACAAAAGAGTTGATAATAGTATTGATCACCTGTTAGAAAAGAACTTCTTTTTCTCTAAGTACTTAAGTACACCACAATTAGTATATCTTACCTTTGTCTTGTTTTAATAAACTCTACCTTTATCACTTAAGGATGTCATTCTTCATGTATCAAACCGCGGAGGACTTCAAGGACATGCGCTTTGGAAGATATCTTCTAGAGTTGGTAGAACTGTTGGCACTTCCAACACCCATCATCAAGGCAAGCCAGCTGAAGCACTTCAACCAAGAAGACTTATGGGGAATTCGCCTTTACCAAGAAGGGCGCCAGACTGAACCCAAGACCGAAGATATCCAGTACAAGTCGATTAGTGACTCCTTGGAGAAAGGGCTGAATCTCGTCACGCAGGAACTAATAGGACGTCTTTGCTTGCAATACCAAGAAGAGTTAAAAGACCACTACTTTGCTCACCTTGGCCAACGTGACGAACATGGGATTCCTTACTGTGTTAGCGAGGAAGACAAAAACAAACCAGAAGCTTTGTACCCATATCTCCAAGACTTAGAACTTCACCTCTGGCAACTAGAAGAGGATAGACGCAATGAGCTGTTGAAGAATGATGAAATAATGGCACAAGTCAAGGAGACTCAAAAGAAGATTGAAGCCCAAGAAGAGGTGGCCAACGCTCAAGAGGAGAAGTTCCGAGCTCAAGAGAAGAAGTTCCAAAGTCAAGAAAAGAGAATTAGAGACAAGAACAAGGAGATCAGGACCTTGAAGGATGAAATTCTGAGCAACGACGTCGAGTTCGAGGCTGATCGAGATTTGATCGAGACTCTACGCCGTGAGAAGAGAATGCTACAAGAGAAGATTGAAGTCCTGGAGAAGGAATCAATTGAGACTCTGCACCGTGAGACGACAATATTACAGGAGAAGAATGAGGCCTTGGAGAAGGAGGTGAATGACTACAAGAAGATCCTTACAAAGGAAGGCATCACCATCGAGGAAGTGGAGGAAGATGAAGGAGACGTCATGGACGAAGTTTAGACTTAGTAGTTGGACCACCATGTTCTCCCTCGTTTAGTTCGTCGTTCTTTTTAAAACATTGATCTCCAACTTGTGGTGTGACAATGATAGAATTGTTTGGTTTGCAGACTCTTTTGTTTTATTAAATCAATTTAGACTACTTGTTTTGTTTTGCTAAGTAGACTTTTCTTTTTAAGTTGTCTTATGAGTGTTGTTTGTGTTGACTTGGTTGCTTGGTGCATGGGTAGGATTTTTCTTCTCTTAGTTCTGTCTATCTTTCACTCATCTATGCTGAAAAACCCTACAGATGCCTCCTCGTCGTGATACCAGCAACGACGACGTCATGCAACAACTGATGGCCTCTCAAGCTCAATTGATGAATATGATGACTCAGTTCATTGCAGCAACCAACAACAATAACAACAACAACCTGCCACCTCCACCCCCATCCCCAGTGGACAGACTTGCTAGATTCCTAAGGCTTAGGCCTAATAAGTTCTCCTCTGCTACTGAACCAATAGTGGCGGATGATTGGCTCCGTTCAGTCAACAAGGACTTAGTAACTTGTGAATGTTCTGAGACAGAAAAAGTGAGGTTCACTGCACACCTGTTGGAAGGACCCGCAGCATTGTGGTGGGAAAATTATCAAGTGACTCATCCTTTGGATGGCATGACTTGGGATGCGTTCAAGGAAGGCTTTAGGAATGCTCACATCTCCTCAGGTATAATGAACCTGAAGAAAGATGAATTTCGCAGCTTGAGGCAAGGAGGTAGAACTCTGAAGGAGTATATGGATGACTTCTGTATGCTATCAAGGTATGCACCAGAGGACATCGATACTGATGCAAAGAGGAAGGAAAAGTTCCTCAATGGACTTAAGGGAGAACTGAAGATACCTTTGTCTGTGGCATATACTCCAAACTATCAAGCTTTGCTGGATCAAGCTATCACCTTGGACAACAACATAAGAAAGGAAGAGAATAGGAAGAGGAAGTTTAGTGCAAGTAAGGTTCATTCTGAAGGGACATATAAGAAACACACCTCTGAAGTCAGTAGCCATAAACCCTGGAATCACTCCAACACTGGTAGTGGCCAAAAACATCATGGTCATAACCACAATGGAGGAAACAAAGGAAGCAATGGAGGATACAATGGAAATAATGGTGGATCCAGGGGAAACCATCATCATGGCCATAATCATGGGAACGGTAATCACCGTCCTAACCATGAAGGGAAGAAAGACTTGTCTCATGTGACCTGCTACAAGTGCAAGAAGACAGGACATTATGCAACTGATTGCCCAGAGAAGAAAGCAGATGAAAATTCCAAGCCCAATCCTTTCCAGAAGGGACAAGTGAACCACATCAATGTGGAAGAAGTTCATGATGAACCTGATGCTGTGATTGGTACGTTCTTGCTCAACTCCTTTCCAGCATTAGTTTTATTTGATACTGGAGCATCTCATTCATTCATATCAAGAGCTTTTGTTAACAAACATGGGTTAGCTGAGGAAAGTCTAGGAAAACCTATTAGGGTAAGTTCACCTGGAGGAGAGATGCTAGTAAATTTCGGGTGTAGGCAGTTAGACTTGCAAATTGGAAAACACACCTTCCCAACAGACTTAGTCATCCTAGAAACTCAAGGATTGAATGTTATCATCGGAATGGATTGGATGACTCGTTTTGAAGGAATCATAGATTGTGCAAATAGAGCAATCACCCTCACCACCCCAGAGAAAAGGAAGATTAAGTTCCGATCAACTTTCGAACTTAAGAAGGTTAGGCTAAATTCTCTTAAGGGGGTTAGCCTTGGTGATGTGCTTATCGTCAAGGAATACCCAGATGTTTTTCCGGAGGAACTACCGGGAATGCCACCCGATAGATATGTAGAGTTTCTCATCGAACTTAAGCCGGGAACAGGGCCAATAGCAAAAAGACCTTATCCTATGGCCGTCGATGAATTGAAGGAGCTCAAGAAGCAATTGGAGGAACATATCCAGAAAGGATTCATTCGTCCAAGTTCATCGCCATGGGGAGCACCAGTCTTATTTGTTAAGAAGAAGGATCAAACCCAGAGGCTAGTCACGGATTACAGAGATATAAACGAGCAAACTATCAAAAACAAGTACCCGTTACCCAAGATAAATGAACTATTTGATCAACTGGAAGGTGCTTGTGTTTTCTCAAAGATCGATCTTCGATCGGGGTACCTCCAAATGAAAGTTAGAGAAATGGATATACCCAAAACTGCATTTGTTACGAGATATGGCTCTTATGAGTACACAGTAATGCCTTTTGGATTAACCAATGCACCAGCCTATTTCATGAATATGATGAATAAAGTGTTCATGGATTTTCTGGATAAGTTTGTGGTCGTGTTCATAGATGATATTCTAATCTATTCCAAGAGTCACCAAGAACATGAAGAGCACTTGCGTCAGGTATTGCAGAAACTACGTGAACATAAGTTGTATGCCAAGTACAGCAAGTGTGAGTTTTGGTTAGAACAAGTCGGATTTTTAGGCCATGTGGTGTCCAAGGAAGGTATAGCGGTGGATCCTGAAAAGGTTTCAGCTGTAACTAATTGGGAACCGCCGAAGAATGTTGGTGAATTACGAAGTTTTCTGGGCCTAGCAGGATACTACCGACGATTCATTGAAAACTTCTCCAAGATTGCCAAGGCCTTGACGGAATTATTAAAGAAGGAGAAGAAATTTGAGTGGACAGAGGCATGCGAAGCCAGTTTTCAGGAGTTGAAGAAACGTCTGGTTTCAGCCCCAGTTCTATGTTTACCTGATTTGGAGAAGGAATGTAGCACCCCCGAGAGCCAGGCTAGACAAATCCCAGATATCCATCTGGTATAAGCCTAACCTCGATCTCGAGAGCCAACAGCTGAACATTCGATAACACAGCAGTGACTCTACCACTCAAAGCAATATTATACAAACTCTTAGCAGAGTGAAGATAGCAAATATTACAAGCAGAGGTCACTGACCCAACAACACATCAAACAGCGAAAGCAAATTATGTTATGCTACATAACAAGAACCAAAAGGCCTAAGAGGCCATAACATAAGCGACGTTCCGCCCATCGATTCCAGGCTGCTGCCTGGGAACCCCGATCTACTCGTCGATGTCCATGTAGAAACCGGCAGTGGAGTTGGATCCTTCACCTGTCCAAAAAGTGCGCAAGGCTGAGTACAGGAGGTACTCAACAAGACTTATTTAACCTAGTATATATCCGCCCGTTCAGAGAGTATTCATGAATGTCTTTGCATAAAGCCATCTTTGTTTCCAAATCGAGGGAGGAAAGAATCTCGCATCAGCAGACTTTTGAAATGGGATAAGAAAACAACACCTCTGACTTCGTCCTCCTTCTTCTGTAGCCACCGAGATGTCATCGCTTGCACCACCCTCAGGAATCACCCCCTCGCTCAACCCGAGGAGGTAACCCTACCACCCTTAGTTGACAGTTTTACGATTGATTTTAAGTTGTCTATGATCATCAGACATGAGGTACCAAGTCGTCCATAACCGTGGACACGGCTTTTCGAAAAGATTTACCCTGCAGGGGGTGTAACTACCCACACGCGCCAACCAACCGATACGCCAGACATTAGCACTCTACCTGGGAGTGCCGGCTGGAGGGTTGGCCACGACCTTTCCCAAGCTTCGCCTATGTTCATGAGCCACAGCAGTAGGTCAGACCGCCATCTCAGCGATCCCTAGTGCGGGTTGCCGGGGTCAAGATCAGAGCGTCACACTCTCCTGACCCGAGCCCTAAATTTTCTCCTCAAACCATTTTACCGCACACGCAGATGGAACACTCGAACTAGTGGCTTCACGTAGTAGGCTAGGCAAGTTGGAGTCGAGGGGTTTCCGAGCCCCGTGTGGATGCACGAATGGTTTTGGTTCCAAAGACGAGAACTCGGATCCTAGTGTCGACAAGAACGAGACAAACCACCACAGTCCCGATGTGGCCTCTCGTCCAAGTCTTTAATAATAAATAAATCATGTACACCCGTTCCAACCAACCTTTCCAACTGAATGATGTAAGGAACAACTAAGCAAGTCTAAGCGGCAATGCAACGCAAGTGACACTCTATACCTCGACCAAAACATCTTTGAACCGTATGCATAACACAAGAATCAAATACTTTGGAAATCTTATATGTGCGGATATAAGGTTATGCTTGCCTTGCTCTTCAGTAGCTGGGTATTGATCTTCGGGGGCGTTGCAAACACTCTCGGGCTCAAATCCTATCGCGAAGAACCAAATACCGGAAAGGAATGACACAATCAATACGATATTGATGCAATGCACAATCACATGAATGATATGTCATTTTAGACTTTCCTGGATGCAAGCATCAGATTAAATGGATGAATATAACATACCCATAATTTAAATTATGGTTTATTAAGGTGAGACTAATAACATTATTTTTCTTGTATGGAATATGTATGATTAAATTATAATTGAATAGATTTTATTTTTCTGAATATTTTGATATAAAAATCATATTTTTCTGATTTAAAATGAATTAGTTATGAATTTTCAAAGTTTAAACAATTTAATTCAAATTTCAAATTTATTTAAATAAGTTGACCCCACATGTCATAATTTTAATCATTTCAGAAAATAATAATGTAAAAAGATTAAAACTCTGACAACATGGCCCCACATGTCATATAATTAAAATAATACAGAAAAGAATTAATTAAATCAGGAAATTAAAAAGGAAAAACAGAAAATCAAGAACAGGTGACGTCACATGACGTCACCGTCCCAAATTGCCCACGGCCGAGCTCGATTCGCTCGGAATCGAGCGAAGCAACCAAATTGCTTTGCGGCACTGGACTCACGGGACCGAGGCGAGCAAGATAGGGGCGGCTCCGCCCGCTTTTGGTCACCGGAGTTGCTCCGGTGAGCCACGGGCGCGGCGGCCGGAGATGGCCCGCGGTGGCCGAAGCGCACGGGCACGGGGAAGAAGAACGGAGGGCGCGGGGAGACGCGCGGGAGCAACCTGCAGCTCGCGGTGGCGTCGGGGAGGTGAGGGGAAGCTTCTGCTCGCCGGAATGAAGCTCGCCGGCGGCGGAGCAGTGCGGGAGCAAAATCTTCGATTCTTCGCGCTGCGGGCTCCTCGGGAAGAACTGCTGGAGGAGGAGGCGTAGAGGACGAAGGCGGAGCTAGGGGAGGTCTCGCCGGAGCAAGAGGTGGCTCGGAGTCGCCGGAATCGGAGAAGCTCAGAGGCTAGGGTTTGCAGCGAATGGAGGAGAAGAAGCGAAATGGGATGATTCTAGGGTTAGCAGGCGGCGGCGGCGAGGTCTTATACCCGTGCCCGGGGGCGGCGGCGGGAATCGCGGCGCAGGCGGGCGAGGGACAGCCGGGGCCTTGCCACGGCTTCACCGGCGCCGTGGGAAGGTTGAAGAAGGCAACCTTCTTCTGAAAACCCCCCTGGGAAATTTTATTATTTGCTAAAACTTTTCACAGATAGGCCCCTGGCTGGAAAACAGAGAGTTTGAGGGCCTTTTTGCAAACAGAAAATTTGTAGAAAAATACCTCTAGATTCATAATTTCACAAGGAAGACAATGGCATCAAAGAATTTTGAAAATTTTGGATATTTTAAAATTTCTCATGAATAGCAAGAGTTTAACCATTTGTTTTAATATCAAATGTTCAAGTTTTTAATTGAAATTTCTTGCACAATTAAAATGCAATGCATGCAATGCTTGGAACACAACTTATATTACACAAAGTTGGGTTGTTAAAAATCTACCCTCCTTACAAGAATCTCGACCCGAGATTCCTAAATTTTAGAGAAGAAGTCGGGATACTCAGATCGGAGACGATCTTCGCGTTCCCAGGTTGCTTCCTCCTCAGAGTGATGAGACCATTGAACTTTGAGGAACTTGATGCTTTGACGTCGAGTTTTACGCTCGGCTTCACCAAGGATACGAACAGGATATTCACGATAGGTTAGATCCTCCTGAAGGTCAAGAGTTTCATGATCAACACCACGGATGGGATCTTTGAAGCAACGCTTCAACTGGGAAACATGGAAGACGTCATGGACGTCTGGAAATTTGGAGGGGAGTTCCAATTGGTAGGCAAGCTTTCCGCGCTTAGCAAGAATGCGAAAGGGACCAACATAGCGAGGAGCCAGTTTGCCTTTGATACCGAATCGACGGACACCCCGAAGAGGAGTGACCCTGAGATAGGCATACTCGCCGATTTCATAGTGAACATCTTGGTGATGGCTGTCATAGTAGCTCTTCTGACGGGACTGAGCTGTTTTGAGACGCTCACGGATGATATTGACTTGATCTTCTGCTTCTTTGATGATATCTGGCCCAAAGAGTGATCTTTCACCGGTTTCGGACCAATTCAGAGGAGTACGACATCTCCTGCCATACAAAGCTTCAAATGGTGCCATACCAATGCTCGATTGGAAGCTGTTGTTGTAACTGAATTCAGCGAATGGAAGACACTTCTCCCAATTCTTTCCGAAGGATATGACACAGGCTCTTAACATGTCCTCAAGAATCTGATTGACTCGTTCTGTCTGACCACCGGTTTGAGGATGATAAGCTGTGCTAAAAGAAATACGAGTTCCTAAGGCTTGTTGGAAACTAGCCCAGAACTTGGAGGTAAACAGACTTCCACGGTCAGAGATGATCTTCTTCGGAACACCATGAAGAACAACTATCCGGGATATATACAGATCTGCTAGATGAATAGCGGTAATATCTTCTCGAACAGGAAGGAAGTGAGCAACCTTAGAAAGGCGGTCCACGACTACCCAGATAGCATTGTTTCCCTTCTGAGTCTTTGGAAGACCAGTGATGAAATCCATACCAACTTCATCCCATTTCCAGACAGGGATAGATAGGGGTTGAAGTGTACCTGCTGGCCTTTGGTGTTCAGCTTTAACGCGACGACAAACGTCACATTCTGCCACAAACTTAGCAATTTCTCGCTTCATCTGGGACCACCAGAATCTCTGACGAAGATCCCTATACATCTTAGTGCCACCAGGATGGATAGAGAGAGGTGACTCATGAGCTTCTCGAAGGATAAGCTGTTTCAGATCTTGCTTCTTGGGCACCACCAGACGCTTGCCGAAATAAACGGTACCTTGATCATCGATGGTGAAGCATGTAGCTGCTCCGTCAGCAATGTTCCGCTTAATCTGAGTGATATCAGAATCATTCTTCTGGGCAGCTATGATCCGTTGTTCAAGAGAGGGTTTCACCTCTAGATTTGCCAGGAATCCACTAGGGACAACTTCAAGGTTGAGTCGTGCAAACTCCTCATAGAGGGAGGGTTGAGCTTTCTTAAGCATCAGATTGTTGCAGTAAGACTTCCGACTTAGCGCGTCGGCGACCACATTCGCCTTGCCGGGTTGGTAGTTGAGACCCAAATCATAATCTTTGATGAGTTCCAACCATCTTCTCTGTCTGAGATTCAGATCCGGCTGGGTGAATAGATACTTCAGACTTTGATGATCTGAATAGACCTCGCAGCGATTACCAAAGAGATAATGCCGCCATTGCTTTAGAGCATGTACAACAGCAGACAGCTCTAGATCATGGGTTGGATAGTTCAGCTCATGTGGTTTCAGCTGCCGAGAGGCATAGGCCACGACATGACCATCTTGCATCAACACACATCCGAGCCCTTGAAGAGAAGCATCACAGAAAACAACGAAATCCTTGCTCGTATCAGGAAGAACAAGAACTGGAGCAGTAGTCAACTTGGTTTTCAATACCTGAAAGCTTTCTTCTGCCTTTTCTGACCATTCAAACTTCTTTCCTTTCTTGAGAAGATCAGTCAGGGGCTTTGCAATCTTGGAGAAGTTCTCAATAAAGCGACGGTAATAACCAGCGAGTCCGAGAAAACTCCGAATCTCTTTAGCTGATTTAGGTGTCTCCCAATCCAAAACAGCTTGAACTTTCTCCGGAATGACGGTAACACCGTTGGCTGACACAACATGGCCAAGGAAGATGAGCTCTTTCAACCAGAACTCACACTTAGAGAACTTGGCGTAGAGACGATGCTCACGAAGCTTAGTCAACACCAGACGCAGATGCTCTGCGTGTTCCTCTTCGGTTTTGGAATAGATTAGGATATCATCGATGTAGATCACGACGAACTTGTCAAGGTACTCCATGAATACTGAGTTCATCAGCCGCATAAAAGTGGCTGGAGCATTGGTAAGACCAAAGGACATCACGGTATACTCATAGAGACCATAACGAGTTTGAAATGCCGTCTTTGGAACGTCATCCTCCCGGATTTTGATTTGATGATAACCAGACCTCAGATCCATCTTGGAGAAGACAGTAGCACCAGCTAGTTGGTCAAATAGATCGTTGATCCGAGGAAGGGGGTACTTGTTCTTGATTGTAACAACATTCAACGGTCGATAGTCAACCACCAGTCGAGGAATGTTGGTGTCCCGCTTCTTAACAAAGAGTGCAGGGCATCCCCAAGAAGAGGTGCTAGGTTGGATAAATCCCTTTTCCTCCATCTCCTCTAGCTGTCTCTTTAACTCAACCAACTCTTCCTTAGGCATGCGGTAAGGCCTTTTGGAGACTGGAGCAGTTCCAGGAACCAACTCAATAACAAACTCCACACTTCGATCAGGTGGCATACCAGGCAACTCCTCAGGAAAAACATCTGGAAATTCACGAACCACCTGAACGTCTTGAATCTCAAGGGTAGGTGTGGCGTCCATGGCACACAACTCTGAGCTTGGAAAAGATGTTGCGGAGGAAGGTACTGAGGAAGGAGACCCGTACCGAACAGTTTCACCAGAGGGGTGGGTCATATTTACAGATCTGGCTGCACAGTCAATAACGGCCTTGTACCGTACCAGCCAATCCATGCCCAAGATGACGTCAAGGTCAGTTGAATTGAGGGCAATGAGAGAAACGGGATAAGATAAAGAGCCTATAACAATGTTGGGCTCTGGGGCAGTCCAGATTGCCCGCCAACGAGATCCCGGGGTATTAATCTCCATAGAGATAGACATTTCCTCTAGAAGGATACCATGCTTTTGAGCAAATCCTTGCGAAATGAATGAATGCGATGCTCCGGAATCAAACAAAACTGTAGCTGGAATTGAGTTGAGATGAAGCATACCAAGAATGACGCTTGGATCTTCTTCAGCAGCCTCAGCAGTGACATGGGTCAGACGTCCACGTCCCGCTCCAGATGGTTTAGCATCCTTCTTTGGCGGAGGTGTTCCACCACCAATGTTCCTTTGAGGACATCCCCAAGCATAGTGTCCGGGTTGACCACAGGTGTAGCAGATAAGTCCAGCTGGAACAGCACCTGAGGGACGATAACCTTGCCCACCACCATATGTCGAAGTAGAATGGGGTGCAGCTGGGCGAGGAGCATAACCAGCAAGCTTGGGTTCATATGGGGCTCTTGGAACAGCGCTATATGGAATGAACACACGGCGCTTCTTGAAGCCGGAACCAGATGCACGAGGATCCCCGGAGACAGACCTCATAGCAGAATCCATTTCCTTCCTCCCATTCTCAAGGGTGATAGCCTGGTTGTACAGATCTTGGAAGGTTTGGAACTTAAAGGGTAGCAGCTCATACCGAAGTGCTGGGTTCAGGCCCTTGCGGAATAGCTCTTGTTTATCCGCATCATCAGTAACATCTCGAGGGGCATAGCGAGCGAGACGAGTGAATTCACGCCCGTAAGCCTCGATATTCAACCTTCCCTGGGACAGTTCCAGGAACTCTTTTATTTTGATGTCCATTACTGCCTTAGGGATGTAGGCAGCGCGGAAGGCAGTACGGAATTGTTCCCAAGTGACCTCATGTCCTGGCGCCTGCAACACCAAGAAACCTTCCCACCAAGCGCCAGCCGCACCCTCTAGCTGGTAGGTGGCGAAGTTCACACGGTCATTGGCTTGAACATGGAGAGCAGCAAACTTACGCTCAATTGTACGGATCCAGTCATCAGCTTCAAGGGGCTCCTTGTATTCACCAAAGGTAGGAGGCTGAGCTTTAAGGAAATCTCCAAGTGTAGCACAGACATTGGGACGACGTTCTGTGTTCTGGGCCACTCGCTCAAGGAGATGTTCAGTCCGCACGCGATTGTTCTCGATGTTCTGAAGAACCTACGCCATTGTGGGAGGTGGCGGCAGTTCATCATCATCACCATGGTGACGACCACCACGGCCCTGGCCACGAGTACCACTTGACATCCTGATAGCATAGAACAGAGACCACGAAGGTTAGATCCACCGGTAAACAGGATAGATGAAAGGACGTAGAAGGTAACAGGATATCAATGATAAGAGATGGTCAAGAAGTAGAATTCAAGATTGGAAGAGGAGAGATACATGCTTCAGCGGAGTTGAAACATATAGAACACTCTGAGCACCGCAACCGAAAATAGGTACGAAAGAACGCTACCCATCCTCCGAAATCCTAAGATTTTGAAATATGGGATGAGATGGTAAACCTTTAGAAATCAAATCAAGAAGAGAGGCTCCAAGAATAGATTCATGGATAAGGAGAAAAAGCATCCTATCAAGATTTTTGTCAATATTTTTAGCTTTCAAATAGGTTTCACAAACACTAAACTCAACATCGACCAACAAAAAGGGTTTCCTACAGGCAGTCCTGCTCTGATACCAAAACCTGTAGCACCCCCGAGAGCCAGGCTAGACAAATCCCAGATATCCATCTGGTATAAGCCTAACCTCGATCTCGAGAGCCAACAGCTGAACATTCGATAACACAGCAGTGACTCTACCACTCAAAGCAATATTATACAAACTCTTAGCAGAGTGAAGATAGCAAATATTACAAGCAGAGGTCACTGACCCAACAACACATCAAACAGCGAAAGCAAATTATGTTATGCTACATAACAAGAACCAAAAGGCCTAAGAGGCCATAACATAAGCGACGTTCCGCCCATCGATTCCAGGCTGCTGCCTGGGAACCCCGATCTACTCGTCGATGTCCATGTAGAAACCGGCAGTGGAGTTGGATCCTTCACCTGTCCAAAAAGTGCGCAAGGCTGAGTACAGGAGGTACTCAACAAGACTTATTTAACCTAGTATATATCCGCCCGTTCAGAGAGTATTCATGAATGTCTTTGCATAAAGCCATCTTTGTTTCCAAATCGAGGGAGGAAAGAATCTCGCATCAGCAGACTTTTGAAATGGGATAAGAAAACAACACCTCTGACTTCGTCCTCCTTCTTCTGTAGCCACCGAGATGTCATCGCTTGCACCACCCTCAGGAATCACCCCCTCGCTCAACCCGAGGAGGTAACCCTACCACCCATAGTTGACAGTTTTACGATTGATTTTAAGTTGTCTATGATCATCAGACATGAGGTACCAAGTCGTCCATAACCGTGGACACGGCTTTTCGAAAAGATTTACCCTGCAGGGGGTGTAACTACCCACACGCGCCAACCAACCGATACGCCAGACATTAGCACTCTACCTGGGAGTGCCGGCTGGAGGGTTGGCCACGACCTTTCCCAAGCTTCGCCTATGTTCATGAGCCACAGCAGTAGGTCAGACCGCCATCTCAGCGATCCCTAGTGCGGGTTGCCGGGGTCAAGATCAGAGCGTCACACTCTCCTGACCCGAGCCCTAAATTTTCTCCTCAAACCATTTTACCGCACACGCAGATGGAACACTCGAACTAGTGGCTTCACGTAGTAGGCTAGGCAAGTTGGAGTCGAGGGGTTTCCGAGCCCCGTGTGGATGCACGAATGGTTTTGGTTCCAAAGACGAGAACTCGGATCCTAGTGTCGACAAGAACGAGACAAACCACCACAGTCCCGATGTGGCCTCTCGTCCAAGTCTTTAATAATAAATAAATCATGTACACCCGTTCCAACCAACCTTTCCAACTGAATGATGTAAGGAACAACTAAGCAAGTCTAAGCGGCAATGCAACGCAAGTGACACTCTATACCTCGACCAAAACATCTTTGAACCGTATGCATAACACAAGAATCAAATACTTTGGAAATCTTATATGTGCGGATATAAGGTTATGCTTGCCTTGCTCTTCAGTAGCTGGGTATTGATCTTCGGGGGCGTTGCAAACACTCTCGGGCTCAAATCCTATCGCGAAGAACCAAATACCGGAAAGGAATGACACAATCAATACGATATTGATGCAATGCACAATCACATGAATGATATGTCATTTTAGACTTTCCTGGATGCAAGCATCAGATTAAATGGATGAATATAACATACCCATAATTTAAATTATGGTTTATTAAGGTGAGACTAATAACATTATTTTTCTTGTATGGAATATGTATGATTAAATTATAATTGAATAGATTTTATTTTTCTGAATATTTTGATATAAAAATCATATTTTTCTGATTTAAAATGAATTAGTTATGAATTTTCAAAGTTTAAACAATTTAATTCAAATTTCAAATTTATTTAAATAAGTTGACCCCACATGTCATAATTTTAATCATTTCAGAAAATAATAATGTAAAAAGATTAAAACTCTGACAACATGGCCCCACATGTCATATAATTAAAATAATACAGAAAAGAATTAATTAAATCAGGAAATTAAAAAGGAAAAACAGAAAATCAAGAACAGGTGACGTCACATGACGTCACCGTCCCAAATTGCCCACGGCCGAGCTCGATTCGCTCGGAATCGAGCGAAGCAACCAAATTGCTTTGCGGCACTGGACTCACGGGACCGAGGCGAGCAAGATAGGGGCGGCTCCGCCCGCTTTTGGTCACCGGAGTTGCTCCGGTGAGCCACGGGCGCGGCGGCCGGAGATGGCCCGCGGTGGCCGAAGCGCACGGGCACGGGGAAGAAGAACGGAGGGCGCGGGGAGACGCGCGGGAGAAACCTGCAGCTCGCGGTGGCGTCGGGGAGGCGAGGGGAAGCTTCTGCTCGCCGGAATGAAGCTCGCCGGCGGCGGAGCAGTGCGGGAGCAAAATCTTCGATTCTTCGCGCTGCGGGCTCCTCGGGAAGAACTGCTGGAGGAGGAGGCGTAGAGGACGAAGGCGGAGCTAGGGGAGGTCTCGCCGGAGCAAGAGGTGGCTCGGAGTCGCCGGAATCGGAGAAGCTCAGAGGCTAGGGTTTGCAGCGAATGGAGGAGAAGAAGCGAAATGGGATGATTCTAGGGTTAGCAGGCGGCGGCGGCGAGGTCTTATACCCGTGCGCGGGGGCGGCGGCGGGAATCGCGGCGCAGGCGGGCGAGGGACGGCCGGGGCCTTGCCACGGCTTCACCGGCGCCGTGGGAAGGTTGAAGAAGGCAACCTTCTTCTGAAAACCCCCCTGGGAAATTTTATTATTTGCTAAAACTTTTCACAGATAGGCCCCTGGCTGGAAAACAGAGAGTTTGAGGGCCTTTTTGCAAACAGAAAATTTGTAGAAAAATACCTCTAGATTCAGAATTTCACAAGGAAGACAATGGCATCAAAGAATTTTGAAAATTTTGGATATTTTAAAATTTCTCATGAATAGCAAGAGTTTAACCATTTGTTTTAATATCAAATGTTCAAGTTTTTAATTGAAATTTCTTGCACAATTAAAATGCAATGCATGCAATGCTTGGAACACAACTTATATTACACAAAGTTGGGTTGTTACAAGTAATTCCAAGTATACTGTGATGCTTCACGCCAAGGCTTGGGAAGTGTGTTGATGCAGGAAGGCAGAGTGGCATCTTATGCCTCTAGACAACTCAAGAAACATGAAGCAAATTACCCAACTCATGATCTCGAGTTAGCATCAGTAGTGCATGCTCTGAAAACTTGGAGACCATATCTAATGGGAAAAAGATGTGAGGTATTCACGGATCACAAAAGTTTGAAGTACATATTTACACAGAAGGAATTGAATATGAGACAAAGAAGATGGTTGGAACTTATTAAAGATTATGATCTAAGTCTTCAATACCATCCGGGAAAGGCTAATGTGGTAGCAGATGCTCTGAGCCGAAAAGTGTATGTGAATGGCCTTACAGCAGGAGAATTACCCGAGGATTTATGTAAGGCATTTAAGGACCTCAGGTTGGAAGTAGTACCTGAAGGGTTTGTAACCTCATTAGTTATACAGCCCACTTTGATGGACAAGATACGTGAAGCTCAGAAAGGAGACAAGGAAATAGAAGAGATCAAAGTCAATTTAAGAGCTGGAAAAGCCAAAGGATTTCATGAGGATGAGCAGGGGATTTTGTGGTTTGAAAAACGGGTATGTGTAGCCAATGACCCTGATATTAGGAAGTTAATTCTGCAAGAAGCTCATGAAACACCTTATTCAATTCATCCGGGAAATACCAAGATGTATATGGATGTGAAAGAGAGATTCTGGTGGAATAATCTGAAGAGAGAAATAGCAGAATACATCGCTAAGTGTGATGTATGTAGTCGAGTAAAGGCAGAACATCAGAAACCAGCAGGGCTCTTACAACCTTTGAAAGTACCGGATTGGAAGTGGGATTCCATTGGGATGGACTTCATCACTGGATTACCAAGGACCAGATCGGGTTATGATTCTATTTGGGTTATTGTTTGTCGTCTAACCAAAATAGCTCACTTCATACCCGTGAAGACCACTTTACTAGTGCAAAGCTAGCTGATATTTACATGAAGAGAATTGTGTGCCTTCACGGCGTTCCTAAGAGTATTGTGTCTGATAGGGGGACCCAGTTCACTTCTCATTTCTGGAAGCAGTTGCATGAATCTTTGGGAACCAGATTGGAATTCAGTACGGCTTTCCACCCGCAAACAGATGGTCAGACTGAAAGAGTGAATCAGATTTTAGAAGATATGTTAAGAGCTTGTGCGCTCGACTATGGATCAAGTTGGGATGATAATTTGCCATACGCTGAGTTCTCCTACAACAATAGTTACCAAGTTAGCATTGAAATGGCACCGTTTGAAGCCTTATATGGAAAGAAATGCACAACCCTACTATTGTGGAGTGGTGTAGGAGAACGGAGTTTCTTTGGGCCTGATATAATACAGGATGCTGAAGAGAAAGTCTGGCTGATTAAGGACAGATTGAAAATAGCACAGTCACGCCAGAAAAGCTATGCAGATTCCAAGCGTAGAGAAGTCACCTATGAAGTGGGAGATAGAACCTATTTAAGGGTGTCACCACTTCGGGGTGTGAAAAGATTTGGAATCAAAGGAAAGTTAGCACCTCGATTCATTGGACCATTCAAAATTTTGTCTCGCAAAGGTGAAGTGGCATATGAGTTAGAACTACCTGAAGTACTGTCTGCTGTGCATAATGTGTTCCATGTCAGTCAGTTGAAGAAATGTCATCCCGAGATGATGGGAGTTCCTTTAAAGGATATAGTACCCCTCGAGGAGGTACAATTGGAGAGTGACCTGACATACGAAGAGAAGCCCACCAAGATATTACAGACAGCAGAAAGAGTCACCCGTACCAAAACCATCAAGTTTTGCAAGGTCCAGTGGAATCATCACACCGAGGACGAAGCCACCTGGGAACGAGAGGATGATCTCCGAGAAGACCACCCACACCTATTTGCTGACCTTTCCGAAGCTCGAGGGCGAGCATCTTCTTAAGGGGGTTAGTCTGTAACATCCCAAATTTCTAAAAAAATTAAAACTTTGCATTCATGCATCATGCATCATAAAAGTATGGCACTGAAATCACATAAGGAGTAAGTTGAATTTTAATTATAAGGTTTAATAAAATTGTTTTCATTAAAGAGGTCTATTTGAGCTCCTCATACAAATCTGTATTTTATTATTTTATTTATTTAGCAAAATGATATAAAAAAGTTATAAATTAAATTAGCTTTTCAAAACACATTTTTATGAATTTTTCTGAAATGTTTTGATAAGTTTTAAAAATCAAATTTGAATTAAATGTTTGAAATCAGAAAAGGTTTTGTATAAAAAAAAGGGGAGACGACCCAATCTGGGCCGAAGCCCACTTCGTTCCCTCGCTATCCGCCGCGCGCGCAGCGCAGAGGCCCACGCCGCAGCCCAGCTTCCTCCTCGCAGTCGCTGACGGCCCGGCCCCACTTGTCATCTCCTCCATCGTGAAGAACACGAAGACTACCGAACCCTATATCGAATCGGATCAAAATCCGTTGTTAAATCGCGGTTTAATCGGTCCCCTACGTCCCCATATAAACCCCCCCTCCGCCGCCGTCTCCCGCGTCCAAATCCCTAACCGAAACTCGCCAAAATCGCGGAAAACGAGAGTTCATCGCCGGACATTGCCGCCGCCGCGTTTTGCATCGTTCCGGTGAGTCCAGCACCCGAGCTCCACCCCCACACCCCCTCTGCGACTCCCCGTCTCCGTACGCATCTAATGGATTTGCTCCGGCGTCCTCCTGTGCACCAGGGCGGCTGATCCTTCGACGACCGACGCCGCCGTCCGCCGCGCATCTCCGACGAGCTCGCAGGGGAGGAGAAGGGCCATCTCGACCGCGCCTACCACGCCATCAAGTTCGCCACGACGATCCGCGTCCAGGGGTATGAGTTTCCCCCTCTCTTTAGCCGTAGAACACGAAGACAAGTGTTGCCGATGATGGCGCCGCCGCGGGCACGGGTTCGCCGGCGAACCGCGCCGCCCGACCCCCTTTTTGATCCTGGCCGTCGGATCTAGATCCAATGGATCTAGATCGGGTGGATCTGGTGCGTTAGATTTAAAACAGATTGGACGGTTCGCGTACGCGATCCGCGCCGAACCGGTATCGGCCAATCAGAGAGCGCCGCGTGGCATATTCATTTTCTATTTTCGCAGAGAAATTGTTTTAAAAACAGAAAACAACACAAACTTACAAAATTCATAACTTTTGTTCTGTTCATCCAAATTTTATGAATTTTATATCCACGTGAAGCTCTGCTCGTGTAGTTTAATATGGTTTCATTAGTTTATCCTTTTAGTGTATAATAAATTGAGGAATTTAATTGTTTAGCTTTCGGATATTAAATCTATAACTTGATTAATAAAATCTCTTTCCAAATAAATCCAATTGTTTTGGAGATTTATTAATGCCCTCTGTCCAGAGAGTGTAACATGAGTTTTATTTGAAACTTCTTCTAATAGACTTAAAGAAATTGGTTTTAGAATTTAAAACTACTAATATGCTCATTATTTAAATGATTAATTAAAATATTAAAATATTGATCATTGCATTTTCATGCATGAATAACAGAGAATTGAAAATAGTAATTTATTGGTCTTGTTAAGTTCATTGCATATTAAGCATGCATAAATATTTTTGTATTGATATTATAAGTGTTATGCTTGTGTGTTTATTTAGCTTTATTGTTTGTCTCTAGATTGTGAAGAGGAGGAAGGTCCTTGTGATTGTTATTCTTGTTGTGCTTGTTCCCTTTGCTACCAAGGCAAGTGACATTCATGATCTATCCTATGTTTTCTATATGCATTATTAGTAGATTTTGAGTAGTATGCATGATAGGGAAATTTTGATACTATCTTATAATGTTAAGTTAGTTTACACTTTGAAAATATCCTAGTAGTGTGTAGCCATCCCTCCCCATGCAGCCACCAAAAGTTTTATTAGATGCTTAGCTATGCTATAAAGGAGTTTACTTATCATGTTATAGAACTATTGCTAAGTGTTAAAACTTTGAATGCACTTCTGGGTGGAATTGGTTGTTTGGTTTATGTTGAGTGGCTTTTGGGACCATGCTTGTGGTTGTCTTTGCCTAGGATGAATTTCTATTCTACTTAGGGCCATGAGTATGGTGGTTGTCACCCAGAAGTACACTTGTGGACGGCCACCCAGGAACAAAGAGATTACTAAGTCCCTCCAAGTTTAGAAACTTCCCGTGCAGCCTTTTGACAATGGGCTCTGTCTAGAACTACTAAGTTGTGAGAGTGCAACCTGTCAGCTTGACAAGCAGATGTAGAGTGGATAGGTGGAACGGGTCTTGCTAGTATGGTTGCATTCTTCTTCTGAAAGTTCTTGTCTCAATTCTCTCCTTTCCATAATACACTCCGCGTGTATAGGATTTCTCGGACAAATTGAGTCTTAAGGTGAAAGTGCACAACCTCTGCAGAGTCGACAAACTGAGTACTCAGCCGTGTCCCCGGTGATGGACAACTTCGAGCAACTGGACAAGGATGGACGGAAGAATCTCAACATGGTTTTCGTAAAGTAAAAATTTGACTAAGGAAAGAATTATTGGTGCACTTGGGCTTCATCCCTTGGTGCCAAGTCTTTGAGATACAAAAGTGTTTTACAAAAGATAGGAGAAAACTGGCTTTCTGCAAAATAGCCTACAAACTCCACCAAGCCAAATATGCATATAGAATTAGACTTGTCATAATTTATCCACCATAGTCACTTGCCAATACTTCATTGTATTGACCTCCTTCGGGGGCTGCATATTCAAATGTGCAGGTAATTCTGATGAGGAGTAAGTTTGGACTCGATTCTACAACCAACATGTCTGCTTGTGGCGTATGCTAGAAGAGGAGGCCCATTGCTTTTATTTTCGTTGTGAACTCTGAATATTTTAGCTAGTCTTCATGACTATGCACCTTGTAATAAAGCTATACTTGGCTATTTTTGGATCTCGTTGTAGTATTTTGATACTTATGCAATGATACTATATATTTTGTACTGTGGTGCTGGCAGTGATCCAGGGACTAGCACATAACACAGATGTTCCATCTTTATTTAAAGATGGGGCGCTACACGTTCACTTTCTCCACTTGCCCATTGGATTGCGGGTGCGAGACAGATGCATGGCTGAGTTTGATACCTTGCTCTGAGCAGAAGTCTTTGAATTCTTCGGCTGTGAAGTTCGAGCCGTTGTCTGTGATGATCCCGTTTGGTACTCCGAACCTGAAGATGATCGATCTGATGAAGTTGACTGCTGATGATGCGGTCGAACTTGTGATGGGCACGGCTTCGATCCACTTGGTGAACTTGTCGACTGCAACCAGGAGGTGAGTATGCCCTCCGGGTGAGGATTTCTTCAGCGGGCCTACCTTTTATAGCCCACATTGGGCGAAGGGCCAGGCTAGCGGTATTGTCTTGAGCTCTGATGCTGGCGCGTGTGGCTTGTTGGCAAACTCTTGGCACCCTGCGCATTTCCTTACTAGATCTTCGGCGTCCTGCATGGCTGTCAACCAGTAGAACCCGGCTCGTAGTGCTTCGGCCGCCAGTGCTCGACTGCTGGCATGATGCCCGCAGATACCCGCGTGGATGTCGAGTAGGATTGCTTGGCCGTCGACTGGGTCTACGCATCTCTGCAGGATTCCCGAGATGCTTCTCTTGTAGAGCTCCCCGTTGATGACGGTGAAACTTTTGGAGCGCCTGATGATGCGCTTTGCTTCGACTGGATCCGCTGGCAGCTTCTGATGCAGTATGTACGCCAGGTATGGTCCTGTCCATGTAGCTTCGACTAGCATGACCTCCATGGGGACCTTCTCTTGGCTTGGCGGGTTTGCATCGCCTTTTGCTCAATTGCAGTGCTTGCTGCGGCTTGAGTCTTGATAGATCTCTGCGTGATGCGCTCGAGGAAGATGTCGGGTGGAACTGGAACTCTGTCTGATCCCATGTTGGCGAGGACCTTGGCTTCTTCGTTGCTGTCGCGGCCGACGTGCCGTAACTTGCAACCATCGAAGTTGCCTTCCATCTGGTTGTACAGGTCTTTGTAGGCGATCATGTTGTCGGCGATGGCGTCGCAGGACTTCATGGTTTACTGTACCACCAGGTAGGAGTAGCCATATATCATGAGGTGCGTGGCGCCGCAGTTCTAGGCCATCTTCATGCCGTGGATCAGGGCCTCGTACTCGTCTTCGTTGTTGGATGGCGTCGGAAAATCCATCTGTAGGACATACTTCAGCTTGTCGCCCTTGGGGGAGATGAGCACAACACCTGCCCCGGCCGACTTTAATTTCTTGGAGCCATCGAAGTACATTGTCCATGCGTTGGACAAGTCGGGGACATTTGGTAGCTGAGCTTCTATCCACTCGGTGGTGAATTCTGGGAGGACTTGGGCCTTGATGGACTTCGGGTGAGCATACTTCAGCCCCCATGGTCCTAGCTCGACAACCCACTTGGCGCCTCGTCCTGTCGCATGTTGGTTTGTGAGAATGTCTGCTAGTCCAGAGGAGCTTACCACCGTGATCGGGTGCTCGGAGAAGTAGTGGACGACCTTCCTGGAGGTCATGAAAACTCCATATGCCAGCTTCTGGTAGTGTGGGTAGTTCTGCTTGGACAGTGTGAGGACTTCGTTGAGGTAGTAGACGGGCCTTTGCACCGGGTGACTGTGCCCTTCTTCTTCCCGCTCGACTACGAGTACCGTGCTTACCACCCTGTTTGTTGCTGAGACGTATAGGTATAGCGGCTCGTTTTCCAGCGGTGCCACTAGGACTGAGGAGGTCGTCAGGGTTTTCTTGAGATGGTCGAACGCATCCTGCGCCTCCTGTGTCCACTCGAACTTGTCCGTTTTCTTCATCAGTTGGTAGAAAGGTAAAGCTTTCTCTCCCAACTTACTAATGAACCGGCTGAGAGCTGCGACTCGGCCGGCTAATCCTTGCACCTCCCGGAGCTTGGTTGGTGCTGGCATTGTGAGTATGTTCTGCACCTTCTCGGGGTTTGCTTTGATTCCTCTTGCAGATACGAGGTACCCTAGTATCTCTCCGGCTAGCACGCCGAATACACACTTCTCTGGGTTGAGCTTAATCTGGTACACGTCGAGTGCAGCGAAGACCTTGTGGAGGTCGTCGACTAAGGTATCTTCCTTTCGGGTCGTGACGACGATGTCATCGACGTAGACTTGGACGATTTGCCCGATGAGACCTTTGAGGCACGCTTGCATTGTCCGCTGGTACGTGGCACCCGCGTTCTTTAACCCGAACGGCATCGTCTGGTAGCAAAAGACGCCGCCGGGTGTGATGAAGGCCGTCTTTTCTTCGTCCTCGACTTTCAGCCTGATCTGCTGGTAACCTGAGTAGGCGTCCAGGAAGGACAGGCGCTCGCAGCCTGCTGTCGAGTCGATGATCTGGTCTATCGGCGGGAGCGGGAAGTGATCCTTGGGGCAGCATTTGTTGACTGCAGTGAAGTCAACGCACATGCGTAGTTTCTTCATCTTCTTTTTCTCCACCAGGACCGGGTTGGCGACCCAGTCCGAGTCCTTGATCTCTCGGATGAACTTGGCGTGCAGTAGTCTGTGGACTTCCATGGTGATCGCGTCTCGCTTGGGTCCTGAGAAGCGTCGCATGGATTGTTTGACTGGTCTTGCGTCCTTGTGGACTTTTAGAGAGTGCTCGACGAGTTCCCTGGGTATTCCTGTCATGTCAAAAGGTTGCCATGCAAAGATCTTCCTGTTCTCACGTAGGAACTCGACGAGCGCGCTTTGCTATGCGGGGGTCAGGCTTGACGAAACCTTGACCGTCTTTCTGCTGTCAGTCGGATGGACCTTGTGGTTTACAGTGTCATCGTTTGTGTTGAAGGCGGCATCTTTTTCTGGCTTCTTGCGGGGTGGGAAGAGGGTCTTGTCGTTGTCGGCTGATATGGCCTTGAAGTGCTCCTCGACCCCGAAGAACTCAAAAATTTTGGCGAACTCGCGATCGCAGCTGTTGGAGAGCCCGAAGTCGCCATGTATGGTGATTACTCCTTTCGGTCCGGGCAGCTTGACCATCAGGTAGGCGTAGTGGGGTACTGCCATTAACCTGGCAAAAGTTGGGCGTCCGAGTATGGCGTGGTACTGTGACTTCCAGTCGACGACCTCGAAATCGATCGACTCCTTCCTGAAGTGCTCGGGTGTGCCGAGGATGACGTCAAGCGTGATTGTTCCCATCGGCGTGATTGCTTGCTCTGGTACTATGCCGTGGAAAGTGGTTTCTGACTCCGGCAATTTCTCTGTCGACCTGTTCATTCTTCTCAGGGTATCGACGAATATGATGTTGATGCCGCTGCCTCCGTCCATGAACACCTTCTTCAAGCTGTAGTCGCCGATCAGGGCCTCAATCACTAGTGCGGCGTGTCCGGGTCGGGTTACCTCGGATGGGTGATCTGCCCTGGAAAATGTGATCGGTGTCTCTGACCCGCGCAGGTAGTCTGGTACTGCGCGCGGGTTGTTGATGGCCTGAAGTACTTGGCGGGTGATGAGCTTTTGGCGCCTATTTGACGGGGGTCCCTTCTGGATCATGTTCACCTGCCCCCGAGCGGGTGGATACGTATCGGTCGCTGCCGACTGGCCCTGTTGCTGCAGCTGCTGGTGCGGCTGGGGGGATGCCCCGGCCGCCTGCGCCTGGTTGTTGTTTGCGGGTGCCGCCTGAATGGTTAGCTGCGGAGCTGCCTGTATTGCTTGCACTGGAGCGATGATTTGCTGCATGGCTTGGTATATCTTCCGTGCTTTGCGACAATCCTTCAGCAGATGGCTGGAACCCCACTTGCCCGTCTCCGGGTTGCGGAACGAATGATGCTTACAAGGTTGCATCAGCTCCTCTGCCGGGGTTAGCGGGCGCTTCCACTCGCGTTTCTGGCCTCCGTCATTGTGGCTAATGCTGCCGCTGCCACAGTTGTACTGACTCGAGCTGGACTGTCGACCTTGATCGTACTGTCGACTGTTGTCACGCTTGTCATCACGGGGGGTTTCATATCCCGCCGCTACTAGCTCGATTGTGTCGTGGGTGTAACGTGGTTTCTTCTTTTGACGGGCCTCGCGCCAGTTGCTTGTTTCGACTTCCTTCTTGGGGGAAGTATCGCGGACATAGTCCTCTCCTTCGGCCCATTGGTTGGTTGTCTTCATGAGCTCTATGGTGGTTTTCGGCTGGAGCCTACCAAATTCCTCGCGGAGGTCGCGGCGAGCAACACCGTGCATGAAGGCGTCCATCACCCGGTCTTCTGAGACGGGTTCCATGGTGTTGCGGAGGAGTGTCCACCGCTGGATGTAGGAGCGGAGCGACTCACCTTTCCTTGCTTGCAGGCCTGCAGCTCGATGCAGGTCGTTGGTCTTGCGAATGTTCCCGAGAAACTTTTTATGAAATTATCCTAGAATTCTTCCCAGGTTCGGAAAGAGTCCTTGGGTTGGCTTGTGAGCCACCCGCGCGCCGAATCCGTCAGCATAAGCTGGATGTACTGCATTGCCGTGGTCGACGTCCCGCCTTGGCAGGTGCAGGCGATGAGGTAGTCCTCGAGCCACAGTCGTGGATCTTGCTTCCCGTCGTACTTTGGGGTACCTGCTATCAGCTTGAAGCCCTTAGGCATGCGGGTGTCGCGGATGTTGTAGCTGAAGCATGCTGCACCGCACGGCTCGAAGTCGCGGTCGGCCTGGTCGTCTAGGTTCGCTGCCCCAGCCGAACGTTCTTTGCGGTTGCGGTCCACCGTCTTCTGCGTGATGACGTCGCGAAGGTCCTTGATTGGTTATCGCTGTGCCGCTGGGACTTCCGAAGTTGCTGGCTCGCGTGCCCGGTTTCTTGGTACCTTGGCCGCCAGAGCTTCTTCGATCGCCTTTATGGAGGCGATTTGCTGCCTGTGGAGAAGGGAACGGGCGTCTCCCTCCGGTGGCTGCGTGAGCCGGAGGTATGTCTCGACTGAGACCAGGGCGGTGTTCGCCGTCTTTGGGACGGGTATCCCGTTCTTATCCTCGGTGACGAAGGACGAGTCGAGGTTGCGGGTAACCCTGGTTCGGTCGGCGTCCGTCAGGAGGGGAACGCGGGCTCTGTTTCGCCGTGCTCCTTGGTTAACTTCCGTAGAGGAGGTAAAGGAGAGGGCAGCTCGTCTGGTACTCAATGCATCTGCGTCCCTCTTGCGTCGGAGTAACTCGGCTTTTTCGGCGCGGAGTCGTTCGCCTTCCGTTCGTAGCAAGTACTGGACTGCCAGGTGATCCTCTCTAGGCGCGTCGGGTGGAGGGAACGTGCCCTCGTCGACATGCTTCATGGCCTGGATTCCCATGTCCCGTGTGATGATGAGTTTAGTCTGGTCCGGCATGACCACTTCTAGTGGGTATGCGGGTTCTTCGTTGTCCTCGGGTGGCGCTGTGCCCGCCATGAAGCATTGCGCGGGGTAGACTTGGGTCGGGGTGTTTGTGCTGCCACTGCTGCTTCCGTCATCCGAGCCTTGCTCGGGATCGAAAATTGCTGCAACGTGGCGCGCGGCGCAGTCGTTGTTGCGCCTTCTTGCGATCGTCAACGTGTTCGGAGGTTTCGCAGCCGCCGGAGCGAGTGCGATTGGCTTGGGGTAGAGTTAGCGGCCCCATGAAGACGAAGACGCGCGCGACGTGGGTGTCGACCGCAAGCCCTTGGTCGCCCGGGCGGGTGCAGTAATTAAGTTAGATCTTGATTTAACCGACCGTGCGATCGAGATTGGTGTAGTAGACTCGATCCGCGCGGCCGTTGCTGAGGTTGTCGATGTAGTTGACGCAGATGCGATCTTCACGGGCGCGACAGGAGCAATCTTTGCGGGTGCGACAGATGCAATCTTCGCGGGTGCGGCAGATGCGATCTTCGCGGGTGCGGCAGATGCGATCTTCACGGGAGCGGCAGATGCGATCTTCGCGGGTGCGGCAGATGCGATCTTCGCGGGTGCGGCAGATGCGATCTTCGCGAGTCTTGGTGAGGGCGGCGGTAGATTCGCCGATGTGGGTGCCGCCGCGCGTGGCGCGGTTGCCGCGGACCTGAGTATTCCACGGCTGTCGGCGAAGCAGCGTACGGAGCCGAAGGTGATGTGTATACCTCTGTCCAGATCGGCGTACACCGAGCGGCGAGCCGGAGGGTGGAGGACGTACTCGAAGGAGCCAAAGCGGATCGACTCCCTGGCGACGCGGACGTCAGCCTTCATTGCGGATGGAGCCGGAGCGACCATGATTCCAACACTTTTTGTCTTCCCACAGACGGCGCCAATTGACGAGGTGGTAACTCGGCAAATCCCAGGGTTGTGCACCCCGGGTTGATTGATGGGGAGAGAGAGATGTTGGTGGTCACGACGGCTGACAAGCAAGGATTTACCCAGATTCAGGCTCCCGGAGGATAACACCCTACTTCCTGCTTGTCTGATTATTCATGCGAGTAGCGATTACAATGGCGAGATTGCGATCTCGCTAGGGTTTGTGGTGGTGGTTATGAGCGTGTCCTCTAGGACGGGCAACCCTCCTGGCTTTATAGGTAGCCAGGTCTCGGGCGGTTGTTACAGATATGGCAGGTTACGAAAGCTAACCGAGTTTGACTAGGATACGTGGTACCCCGAGTGGGCCTTCTCTGGGCTTCTCCATGTTTGGCGCGGCCCAGGTAGCCTCATTGTGGGCTAGTCGAAAGGTAGCACCACGTCAGCGACGTCATCCTCATGCCGAACACGTCGACGGTCTCGCCGTCCTTGAAGGCGATCGCCTCAAACTCCTTGCGCAACTTCTATGCCGTGGACTCACGCACGCGATCGACGCCCATGCGCATCACCTTGATGGAGTCCCAAGCCTCCTTTGTCGTGTTCTTGACGGCGAGAGTCCCGACCATGTCGGGCGGCACCGCGCGCAGAATTGCCGACAGTGCCTGCTTGTCCTCATGGAAGTCGTAGACGCCGCTCCCCTCGACGGCGTCCCACAGATACTTTGCCTTCATGTTTACCTTCATGACCAGTGCCCACTCGATGTAGTTGGTTGCCGTGAGGGTGGGGTAGGTGATGGAGCTCCGCCCGCCCCGTACCACCCGCTGCTCGACGACGCGCTCCTGGACGACGATGCTTCCCCGACGAGGTCCCCGAGTTCTGCCTAGATTGCGAAGGAGTCCTCGAGCGATCTCCGTCGGTGGGCTTCTTGCCAGCGTCTCCAGCGTTGCGCACGTCCGCCGCCTTCCCTCCAGAGCTGTCACTCACATCGCCAGGCGCCATCTCTCTCTCTCTCGCTTCGAGCAGGGCTCTGATACCAAATGTTACAGGAAACCCGAGCTGAACGATGAACACGAGAGGAGTTTTGTGCTGTGTAAACTTGCTACAGCTTTTCTGATTTTCTCATTACTTATAGCGGAAGGGAAACTGATCGTGGCCTTACTCGCCACACCCTTCGCGATCGTGCCATCCCACGACCAGGTGAAACGAATCTGACGCAACAGATCGTGACTTAGCAGCTCACACGTGCCGTGGCTTGCTCAACTGAAAACGGAAATATAGCTGAATCCTAACTGACGGACTGAACTCCGACAGTAGCTAACTGAACCTGACTGTTTAACTAAAACTGAAACACTAGATTACCTAACAGACCTCAACCGCGAGTCCCCCAAGAAGTCGCAACAACGCCCTCCTCTCTCGAGACAGCGTCGCCCGCTAACCTAACAGGAGCTCGTTCTTCACCTCTACTGCACATCCCCTTTTTGATCAGGATCCCTGAACCCTATCTCATACCCCGCATATGTGCAGGAACGGCGGAGGACGGAAAAATAATAAGGTCGGGTGAACTCCGAAAGGAAGAAAAAAATTATGCAAGAAAATTCTGTTTATAAAAAAACATCAAAACTGATGCAAGAAAGTAGACCGTGTTTATCAAAAATCTCCTAAAGACCCTTCTTTAAAGCTACAGATGATGTTTTTGCGACATGGTGGGCTGGGTAGGGAAGAGCAGGGGAGGACTGGAGGGATGAGACGATCAATCGGATCAGGAGTGCTAGACATAGGGGAGGCGGCTGGGACGTGAGGACTCGAGGGCAGATGAGCCAGCGAGCGGCGACGCGGTCGGGTCGCACGTAACAGAGACGAGTCTGCCTCGCTCGATCAGATGGAAGTCTGAAACGAGGTGTTCGCTGTGTGTGGCCCACTGGGAACGCAAGGCCCAGTTAACAGCTGAGGCAAACCGTGGCCGGCCCAATTCATGTTTTTCCTCTATTTCTTTTCCCAGAACTTCCGAAAATAAAGAAAATCTTATATATAACAGGAAAATGCCTATATATACACGAACTTTTGCCAAAAATCAAGGTAGGGCGACTGCCCAGGTGCTGATCTGGAATCTACGAGCGAGTTGATCTGTGATTCGAGAGGAACGGCAACGAGTTCAACCTATCGGAGGATGCTCCCGGGTTCCGCTCAGGTACGCTGGAAAAGCTGTAAGCGACCCCCACATGTCAACCTTTTTTTCACCTTAATCAATTTGTACCGCTGCCTGGCTTTTTAGTCTCACCTGTTTCTGTCAAGATCTGACCCTTGCACCTAGCTCCCCCTAGCTCATATCCACTTTCACATAATATTTATAGATCAAAACTATAGGGTAAATATATGGTAAACATGTCTGCATCGTTATTTATCAGATTCATGTAACACATCCTAACGGTTAAATCCTTCCATGTCGTAATTTGCCACTTATTCCTTAGTTTATATGCTTAGATACCTGAACACAACGAATAGCCAGTACATTATTTTAGTCATGTCGTTGTTTCAGATTACTGTAGAGAGCTCAGAGAGACATGAGGGCATGTACTACGGTGCAGTGTATAAAAGTTCCATATTACATCTTCGAACTTGCATATTTCTTGATGTTTTCATTTATCACAAATGCATTGTCATGTCTATTGTATTAAGTTTTCAATATAAATTGCCATCAAGTGGCAGGGTTATGAGAATTGACCAGTGCAATTTCTTTTAATATATCAAGTGTTTGCACCAAAATTGTCATGAAGGACTAAAGCTTTGCTCACATAAAAAATATCAGTTTGTACTAAACAATACAATCGTTGTTGCGTTCTTCTGAAGAACGCAGAGAGCAATGCTGAGGTCTCACTCTGATGTCCTCATTTATTCATTCTGTTATCTCATTGTGACTTTGCATTTCTTCATTCAACTTATTGTGATCGGAATTTCCTTGACCTTTTTACTTTATTTTGCCTAATTCTTCCTGTTTGTGGTCAACAGGTGAAAGGTTTGGATGTTGATGCGACTGTGGATTTTTGTCTACAGTTCTCAGGTGATAACTGGGTTCCCTTGGTCCTCTTGCCTTCCTCATGAACTCTTGTAGCACAGCCATCTTAATGAACTTTGTGTGTCTTTGGGCTGTTTTCAGTAGCTCTAAATGTTTGAAATAAAATGCATGACGTTGTCTCTGCCATGTTAGAGCTTATTATACTCGTGTACCTGATTCAGATGGACTGTTTCTTGCACTGTGTTAGTTGATTAACAACATGCAATTTGTTTAGTTATAAGCCTTGTGATCAACATGTTAATTTGTTCATCTAACTTACTATTTGGTGGTCGTACTTTCTACCTGGAGCATGTGGTGGTGGGCATTCATTTTATTGTAGGCCAGTTAGATAGCATATCAGTTATGTAAAACACGGTTTTGCTTTTGATTATGCTATTGACATTGTATGTTCGATAATGTATGATCCTTGATCAAGTATCAATTGTGTTTGTAGGAGCTCCATGCTTCAGAAAGGTGGAAAGTGAAGCCATTTGATGAATTGTGAAGCCTGGAAGCCCGACCTAGCAAAGAATAGCATACCATATTTATCTTTGTAATAGACATATTTCAGTTGTAATATAATTGGTACAGATTGTAATACACAAATTGTATTATCTGGGTTATTTGATGGTTTTCTGTCGTTGAGTTTAAGATATAGCTTATGTTTGTGATTTGAGATGGTGTGAAAATAGAAACCTGATTGGTGTGACAATTTCTGTGAAATTTGAACCTGTCTAATGAGTGCGACGAACTTTAGAGATTAGCTGACTAGTGGGCACATGTGACTGGGACCAGAATTGAAATATAATTGCTGAAAATAGAAAATCATTAATATGTAATAAGCTAGGGCACACTAAATAAATGGGCCGCATTATTGGGCCCATATAGCTATGCACAATAGACAAAGAAAAACATATTAAATGAGCTGAAATGTTGTGCTAGGCCCATCCAACAGGTTGAAACAGGTGGGCTGATTCTGGTGCCACGTCAGATTTGCCACGTTGGATCTGACGTGGACATGTTAGACGGTGAATGACCAAAATATTGGTCATAAAATTGGTGACCTTCTGTTTTGGTCATAATCGTCTATGACGAATGCACAAAAAAGGTCACGTTGTTTCGTTAGTGATTGCCAGCTTTTGACCAATTGTTTTTCGTTATAAAACGGTAATAATTGTCTAGGTGGCGGAGAGAGAATGAAGAAAGGGAAGGTTGCCTTCACTTAGTTAAAGGATAATCTCTTATGAAATAAGGGAAGACTAATTTCACCATTGTACAACTTGTCTTCCCTTAAAACTTTAATTTCCCATCAAAGTATAATTAATTCTCATTAATTGCTATGGATGGCAATAAAAGATGATGCATTGTATAACCTATAATTTTGTTTTCCCTAAATGACGTGGATGGCTAAGAGAAAGCGTGCCTTCTCTACCATTGTACATGCCCTTAACTCCCAATCTCTCACTACTCTCTCACTCTCTGACCACTCGACTGAACTGCCAGAGCACGTCCCATCAACCGCTCCGATGGTGTGACGCCCCAAAATCGGTACTATGTAGATTTAAGCGATGCCGCCGAAATCCGCATAATAACGATTTTAGGTCGCCCACCAGACATAATGTGCACGCCGAAACATGCGCATTATGTGGGTGAAATTGTGATAGCATTACAACAATTCCGATACATCCACAACAACAACAGAAGATATAAATACAACAACGACTCGAACGAGTAAAGATACAAATGATACAATACAAGCATACAAATGACAGCGGAAGCACAATAGTATCCGACTACGGATAAGATGCAAATTGGACTAAGAGTCCTGAAGATAACCGATGGCACCATATCCCTGCCTAGCCCAAGCCGGAGGGATTCCCAAGCTAACGTCGTCAGACTTCAAACCTGTTAACTGCACATAAAGCACAACCCAAAAGAGTGTCACGACACTTCCTGGCAAGCAAAACCAACATGCCTACTTTCTACACCATCTCTCAATATATTGAGTAGGTGGACTTAGCGGCAGCAGCACTAGCAAGCTAATAGAGACACACTACAACTTCCGTCTAATTAGAGAGGGATAAGAGAGCGCATAAGTAACCAACTACAACTAACACCAATCATAACCCATTCTCGGATTAACCCCCTCAAACAAGTATGAGGAAGCAATTCGGGAAACTCACGCATTGAACAGTTTTAGTTACCATTTACTGTGAAAGTAATTCTATATTACTAGTCAAATTAATTAACATTAATTAGGTGCAAGTTGTCTAGATCTTGTTAGCCAGCATCATCACCAAGTCGTCCATAACCGTGGACACGGCTCATCGATAAGATTATACCCTGCAGGGGTGCACTACTGTACCCATACTCGTTCGATCAACCCCAAAAAGCAAAACCAGAAGGTAGGGCATCTCAACACGACAAATCTCTTCTCTACAACCCATCCAGGGAACCGCATGATTGTGAGCAAGGTTGGTCAGCCCCATACCCGGAACTTCCAACACTCTAAGAATGTGCCACCCTGTATGAGAATCGACTACTCCGTCATCATGAGATCGTTATGTTACCATATGCATGCATCAAATGGAAAGCCCGAACTACTTGTGGCGCCCTGGATAAGAAGCGGATTAGATCAAAGCCGCGGGGGGCTCCATATGGCCTCCCACAAGTGGTTAGTGCGCTCAAAATTGGATCCGAGGACAAAATCTCAGTTCCTAGGTCGACACTTAGCAGAACAAAGCACCTCGCAAGGCCTTCCACCAGTGCCTTATCTTTTAGTTATAATACCCAACATAAGACAACATTTTATTAAGGTAGAACAATCTATCATACTAAGCATATGAAATTAAAGACCAACAGATGACTCGGACAACCAACTCTAAGCATGTGCTACGACTTGCAAGGCCAACAGATAAACATGCAACGGTAATAGGATCTGGGGATAAAGTTGTATAGGCTACGGGATAACATGTGATGGGATCGCGATAAAGAATCGAATACTAGGGTAGCAGAGATCAACGGTAAGTATGAAAGACAATGTATAGGTATACAAGCAAACTTTGCTTGCCTGAAATCCCGCATGGAAGAAGATCTTGTCGTTGCTCACACATCTCAACACCGTATCCGCGAAGAAGCAACAAACACTTGAAAGCGTAAAAGATGCATCTTACAACTACGGCAAAAGATCCAGCATGATCATGTGAGAATGATGCATGACATGGCAAGATGCATTATGAGACACTTAATCCAATTAAGCGGGAATGCAATCCCGACAATTAATATTTAGGTTCAAGTTATTTATCTACCCATCAATGTTAAATGTTCATTAACATGGCAAGACATTGAAAATATGATCAAGACAAATTAAATGGAATAGGACATCAATAGTAAATAAATGCCCACACCTTCCGTAATTATTATTTACGTGAATTGCTACACCCCCCCAAACCCAAGAGATGCAACACATGCAAGAATGATTCGATATGCACAAGATAGATGACATTTTATAAAATAGGCATAGGGCTAGGGTTTGGGTTCGCACGTTGGATCGGGAGAACTAGGGTTCGAAACCGACGTCTTCGGTCTGTAGAGGAAGTAGTTGTCGTCGGGGAAGTAGTCGTCGCTGAACCGAGGCATCGTCGTTTGTCGGTGTCGTGGGAGTGGTCGGAGTCGTGGTACCCGATCATCAACGCGGTCACAGACACGAAGTCGAGATCTCGTCGACGGTCACGGGCACGTAGAACTTTTCACGGTCGTCGTCGTGGCGGATCTTGTCGACGAGCAGCGATCACGAGCGAGGATCACGACGTCGGTCTTGTCGGGTCATGGACACGGAGGAGCACGACAAACGCGCACCGAGAGAAGCGAGCACAGGCGTGTACCGCAACACGGACACGGGCGGTCACGTCATCGCGGCACCGGAAGGAGCACCCGCAAGCGCACGGAGCAGCATCTCGAAGGGTGGACAAACATGGACAACAAATGCGATGCCGGAGGTCTTGCGGGCATTTTTTCGAACACCCGGCGGGCGATGGACGGAAGGAGGAGCTCGGGGTGGCGCGCCTGCGGGCTCAACTGTGGATGCGTTGGAGCTGTCCGGGGCGACGCTGGTGGCCGGGAAGGAGGAAGTGCAGGGCCGGCGAGGTCGGGGATGGGCGACGAGGCGGAACGTGCCGCGGCGGCGAGCGGCGGCGGCTGGAGGCGGGGAGGTCGAGGGCGCGCGCGCGTCGCGGGAGGACCAGGGGGTCGGGCTGGTGCGGAAGGAGACTGGTGCGGGAGGAGAGGAAGAAAGAAGGAAGGAAAAAAAAGAAAGAAAAGGAAAAAAGGAAAGAAAAGAAAAAAAGAAAGGAAGGGAAAAAAAGAAAAAAAAGGAAAAAAAAGAGAAAAGGGAGGAGGGTAGCTGCAAAAATGCAGGGGTGGGAAAGAATTTTTCCAGGGGGAAACCCTAGGGTTTGGCTTAGGTGGGCTTTGGGCCGAAAGTGGCCCATCTGGGCTTCTCTCCACACCCAATATTTTTTATTTGCAAAACCTTTGGTCAAAATTAGAATTTAGGGACGGCGTCGAACAACCCAAAACGAGGGGAGAAAATATTTGACAAACAAAATAGAGTTTAGCAAAATAATTTATTGTCAAATTGATGCAATGTTGTTGATGCATGATGTCATGATGATGTGAAAAGAAAACATGCAATTTTCTAATTGGGGAAAACCCCGGGGCTTTACTGAAGGGAATATGCCCTAGAGGCACTAAATAAACATAGTTTATTGGCAATATCCCAATTGTTCACTATATGTTTTATACCATGCTATAACTGTATTAAGCGGAAACATTAATACAGGTGTGGTAGATAAACAACCAGGTCCATAGTAGCCTCTACTAAGACTAGTTTCGTTGCGCGATCGATGAACGAGGTTTTCCGATCATAGGGCATGGTGCCGGTCGGCAATGGAAGTCATATCGTTAGGTGTAACGATGTGATGGACATACCCAATATTTATAGGACATAGTCATTACGCCTTAAGACCGTGAGACCAACTCTTATTGTTATTCCTGAAAGATACTTTGATTGCACCAAACGTCATATCTTATTTAGTGTGACAATAACAGTGATACCTTTGGGTATCGAAAGGGGGTAGTTGAGACGAGGGGTCAACAACGGGATTTGTCAGTCCGCATAGCCGGATAGATACTCTAGGGCCCACTCGGTGAGATTATGTCAAATGAGTTTGCAAACATGTGACTAGGTCACCAGCTGACATAATATCATAGACGAGTAGAAGATAGCGATGTCGGTAACGAGATCATGCTAGGTATGGAGATATTTGAGAATGATGCTCGGACGCGCGAAGTATCGCCATGACAAAGGGTTTACGACTAGACGTCCAGGTTTGATAGATGAAAGTCATTCGTTATATCACATGGATTAATTCATGGGGTCCACGCCTACGAGTTAGTCATTGATCGGAGAGGAGTCTCGATCATGTCTGTTATTATATCGAACCGCTAGGGTAACACACTTAAGGGGTTTCGACAAGACAACCGAAAAGGAAAGAGATCACCGGGAACGTCCCGGGAATGGTCCGATGGAGATCGGGCAGCGACGAAATAGTTTTCGGAGCTAGAATAAATTATATATGTTATGTTTGATATAATTAGTGTAATTAATGTTAAAATATGATTTTATATATTTATTTTCGAATTTTTAAAGGCTGGTTTCCCTAAATGTGCCTTCTGGTGGAAAGAAGACCCATGAGGGGGGGGGGGGAAGTCCCCCCAAGGCTTCAGATTGAGGGAGGGCCGGCTTAGGTGGGCCAAATGGGGCCCACCTAGGGCCGGCGCACTGCCCTAGCCGCACCAAGACATGTGGGATAGTCCCACATTGCCTGGCTAGGGAGGTTGGCTCCCCCCGGGAGCCAATATAAGAAGGGGCACCCCTGGCCTTTTAATTCACCAATTAATTCCCCAATTCTCTCTCGATCTCGTGATTCCCTTTGTCGGAGTTGCGCCGAGTTGAGAGGGGGATCTCTTCCACCATAGCCCGCTGCCGCGCTGATGGTGTTCCGGTCCAAGTCTTCCGCTGCTCGTCCTGGATTGGAACTTCGGAGGCCGTCGTCTCCACCGTATGTGTGTAACGCCCTGCGAGGTGCTGCGCTAGCGGTACTCAGAGGCCTACTTCCTCCACCCGACCTCGAGGTCATCTTCTTCGTCTTCGTCGCGCCGAGTTCTTCGCGACCTAGAGGTCGGCTACGTCGTCTTCGTCGTCAAAGCTTGTGCGGGAGCGTAATCCCCGCTATTCGGTCTACGAGGGTATGTATTCCGATCTCTGTCGTATTTCTATATCTGCATAGTGTAGATCTTGGCTAGATTAAGGATATCGTTGCTAGGAATTTTTTTGTTTTCTGCACACGATCCCCTTTAGTGGTATCAGAGCCGATCTATCGTAGATATAGCTGTACGCTGTTAGAACCCGTGTTATGCACGGGGGCACCGCTCATGTTATTTGCTACCCTCTAGCGTGCACTTGTGATCCCAGCGGCATCGAGTTGATGAAGCGGTCCGGACCTACTTTACGCGTACGCTTACGCGAGACTAGTTCCACTACTGACATACGGCTTGTACCGTATCTGTGGCTGGCGGGTGTCAATTTCTCTCTCTTTAGTTGGCTCTGCATTTTCAATGGAGGGCCCGAAAGGGATGCTTAAATATGCAATTATTGGATCGTTGTTGTGGTCATAAGGTTCGTAGGTATGAAGCGGTTCTATTTACGACATCCCCAAGCCACGTAAAATATGCAAAACATAAAGTTGAAGCGTCTAATTTTATTTTGCAGGGGCTATGTGATATGGTCAAGGTAGGTTTGATAAATTGTTTATAAACTGCGGGCGCCAAGAAAACCATGGCGCATGGACTATATCACATCGCATTACATTTGATGTTTTGTGTGCATCTTATATTGTGTGATTATATATATTAGTATATATTAGTTCTGGGACGGTAATTATATAAGATGATCCCTTCAAAAATACCACTAGTGTTCTTCCTCCAACGAGCACCACCAAGAAAGTTCTACGTTATGAGACAGGTCGTGACGATCGGGTGTCAGAGATATCGTCGTTCCCATACGGTGGGTGTAAGCCATGTTGCACAAGCGTCAGCGTGGAGGTTATAGTGGCGATCCTAGCATATGCAGATATGGCATCGGAACACGGAGGCCGAAAGGTCGAGCATGAGTCACAGAGTTGTTGTGATTGACAATTGTCTACCCTTGAAGTTGTGTTGCCAGCTCTGACGATGAGGGGTGGTGCAATGGATGGGGGTCGTGTGACGCCCGAAAATCGGTACTATGTAGATTTAAGTGATCCCGCCGAAATCCGCATAATAACGATTTTTGGTCGCCCACCAGACATAATGTGCACGCCGAAACATGCGCATTATGTGGGTGGAATTGTGATAACATTACAACAGTTCCGATACCTCCACAAATACAACAGAAGATAAAATTACAACAACGACTCGAACGAGTCAAGATACAAATGATACAATACAAAGATTCAAATGACAGCGGAAGCAAAATAGTATCCGACTACGGATAAGATGCAAATTGGACTAAGAGTCCTGAAGATAAGCAATGGCGCCATATCCCTGCCCAGCCAAGCCGGAGGGATTCCCAAGCTAACGTCGTCAGACTTCAAACCTGTTAACTGCACATAAAGCACAACCCAAAAGAGGGTCAGGGCACTCCATGGCAAGCAAAACCGACTTGCCTACTTTCTACACCATCTCCCAAAATATAGGGGGGTGGACTTAGCGGCAGCAATACTAGCAACGTAAAGAGACACGCTACAACTTCCGTCTAATCAGAGAGGGATAAGAGAGCGCATAAGATAAACATCTAGTACTAACACCAATCATAACCCATTCTCGAATTAACCCCCTCAACCAAGTACGAGGAAGCAATTCGGGAAACTCACACGTTGAACAATTTTAGTTACCAGTTATTGTGAAAGTAATTCTATATTACTAGTCAGGTTATTAACAATGATTAGGTGTATGTTGTCTATGATCTTGTTAGCCAGCATCATCACCAGTCGTCCATAACCGTGGACACGGCTCATCGATAAGATTATACCCTGCAGGGGTGCGCTACTGGACCCGTACTCGTTCGATCAACCCCAAAAGCAAGCCAGAAGGTAGGGCATCTCAACACGGCAAATCTCTTTTCTACAACCCATCCAGGGAACCGCATGATTGTGTGCACGGCTAATCAGGTCCAGTGCCCGCGGGATACGACCTTCATAGCACTCTAAGAACGTGCCACCCTATATGAGAATCGACTACTCCATCATCATGAGATCGTTAGGTAACCATATGCATGCATCAAATGGAATGCCCGAACTACTTGCGGCGCCCTGGATAAGAAGCGGATTAGATCGAAGCCGCGGGGGGCTCCATAGGGCCTCCCACAAGCGGTTAGTGCGCTCAAAATTGGATCCGAGGACAAGAACTGAGTTCCTAGGTCGACACTTAGCAGAACAAAGCACCTCGCAAGGCCTTCCGCCGGTGCCTTATATTTTAATTATAATACCCCAATAGAACAACATTTTATTAATGTAGAATAACCTATCATGCTAAGCAGGTGAAATTAAATAAGACATACAGACGACTCGCACAAACAACTCTAAGCATGCGCTACGACTCGCAAGGCCAACAGATAAACATGCAACAGGTATTAGGATGTGGGGATAAAGCTGTATGGGCTGCAGGATAAACATGTGATGGGATCGCGATAAAGAATCGAATACTAGGGTAGCAGAGATCAATGGCAGGAATGAAAGACAATGTATAGGTAAACAAGCAAACTTTGCTTGCCTGGAATCCCGCATGGAAGCAGATCTTGTCGTTGGTCACACATCTCAACGTCTTATCCGCGAAGAAGCAACAAACACTGGAAAGCGTAAAAGATGCACTTTACAACTACGGCAAAAGATTCAGCATGATCATATGAGAATGATGCATGGCATGGCAAGATGCAGTACAATGCAGGTAATCCAAATTAAGCGGGAAAGCAACCCCGGCAATTAATATTTAGGTGTAAGTTATTTATTTACCAGCAATATTAAATGTTGGTTAACATGGCAACACATGGCATGGATGATCTAATTAAATTAAATGGAATAGGGCATTATATATTTATTACCCCTAACCATTCCGTATTTAATTATTTAGTTGCAATTAACAAATTATACTAAGTATTAAAATAACAGATGCAAAATGGCATACAAATGGCATATTAATATTTATTGCATTTTTCTGATATAAAAACATATAAAGATTATTTAATTTGGAGTTATAGAATTAAAGTTATCAACATATTAAGTTTAGGGGTGTTTCTGCAATTATACAGGACCTATTCGTGATTGAAAGAGTGTCGGTGAGGTTCTTTGTGCAAAAATAGGAAAGCAGGGGGCTTGGTGCAAGATTCCAGCGAGGATTTGCCTTCTGGGCTTTTTGTCACCGAGCCTGGAACTACACCAGAGGCTGACGCGCCGGGCCCAGCGCCACGCTGGCGGGTGTGTGTGAGGTGCGGTACCCGCGGTCACTGACGCGCGGGCCATGCATGTCAGGGAGTGCGTAAAAGGGAAAAAGGGGTGGGCTTTTTATTCGGCAAAACTGGGGATCGAACCCGCGGGGTGCTTGGCTGATTCGCTCGGCTGCGCTAGCCACTGGGCTGATAGGTGTTGTTGTCAGATTAGACCGCGTCCTGTTTCTATTACCTAACATAAGCGTTACGCCTGACGAAACTGAACTTGACGGAACTGAAAACACGAGACAGAGAACACAGCGGATAGTCGCCGGCGGCGACCGCGCTCGGACGTGCGTGCGTGTGAGCTAGAGGGCGCCGGGGTGAGCTGCAAGTGCGCCGGTGCTTGTGTGTGCAGGGAACGTGGGGGTGCGTGCTAGTGAGGAGCGAAAAAGGAGCAGCAGCTCGTGCCCAAGCTTGCGGCCATGGCGGACAGCGGGGGCACCGGAGAAAACGTGGACGACTCGAGGCCTAGAGCATGGATTCGACAAGCAGAGCACGGGAATCGGAAGATGAGCTCACTGTGGTGTTCGTCGGAGGAGTGGTTCATGCCGGGGAAGACCGAATCGCCGGGAATTCGCGGCGAAGGACCCGCCGGAGTTGAGGAAGAAGAGGACGGCACCGTCGTTCCAGAGGCTCCCGGGACGCTTCCGTCGGTCGTGGAGGTCGAGGACGGAACAACGCAGCTCCGGGGAACGTCTGCTGTCCCTCGACGGCGACGTAGCAGCGGCGTGGCGGCGAGGTCCTCCGGTGGGTTCCAGTGATTTTTTTGGTGGAAGAAACAGAGAGGGGTTCGGGGTGGAGAGAAGAGGGTAGGCGGCGGCGGAGCAGGGAGAAGAGAGGGGCGAGGCTAGGGTTAGGGTTGGAGGGGAGAGGAGGCTAAAAGGAGGTGGAGTGGTTGAGGAGGTGGGGGCTGCCATGGCGTCACGCCATGTGCGTCTCCTCTGTGCTTTGTTGATCGTACGGAGAAGAAGGGGAAGGGGAGAGTGGGCCGGCCCAAGAGGGAGAGGGGAAATGGGTCAGGGGTGGGGTTTGGCCCAAGTAAGGTATTTTTTTCTGCCATTTTTATTTCTTTTATTTAATTCAAATCTGTTTTGTGTTTTTAAAATAAAATAGAGAAGAAAACATATATAACTTTTGGACAAATAATTATTATTTCAAAATACACCATTTAATAAATTAGTTTGAATATTTAAAAAGAATTTAAATACCACATTTAAATTAATTTGATTTGCAATTAGATTTAAAAGTGGAATTTGAATTTGAAAGGTGTTGAATTAAATTTAAATGCAATTAAACAAATGAAAAGACAAATGCATGATGATACGATGATATAATGATGCAAAAGAAAAACAAACAAAAAAACTAAATTGGGATAAATCCCGGGGCGTTACAGGTCGTGTAATCGCTTAAACGACCAGGAGGGATGTTCGTTTGAGTGGGAGTTCGGATAGTTATTTTCTAAAATACTAGAACTCAAAATATAATGAACAAAGTCTGTTTTGCAAAACCTTTGTAGATATTAACCATTGTGATAGCATCTTTTCAAATTAGGTGCATTCCTGCGATTGAGAAACTTAAAAGTTGGGTCCAAACTTCATAGTTTTATACTTTAGCTTGAGGATACTCCTTGTTTAAACCGTTAGCTCTTTGTGATACAATACCCGGTAGGAGATAAACCTGGAGATTCCGCTGACAAAAGATAATTTGGATCATCAGATTCTGTGCGGATGATATCATCATAGTCCAGTGTATTATGTGATCTCGGCCATAGAGAACCAACGGTGGGTACGAGTTATTAGATCGCGAACATATGAGATGGTCGCTAAACTCGGGGTACCCCTAAAGTTGGGTTGATAAAGTTTATCAGTACGTTGACTGATTGTCTTCTCAACCAAGGTGGAAGATAATACACACATTAAAGGAGCACGTGGCAGTCATACTTGATGAACATTGAGACGCCTCGCTTAGCTCGATCACTGGATGACAGACGTCGTTGCCAAGTGCAAATCCTCTGTCATAGACTATGTCATGCAAGGGGAATCGTTCACCTTCATGGTTCTTGATTACGTTGGAAGTATCAAGAAGATGAAACAGATCACCGGAAGTCATCGATGATGATGGTGTATATATGATATACATGTTATGAATGTTTTAGCTAAGCAAGTACTCGCAGTAGTGACTAAGTTTTGAACTAGTCATGTTTTATGAAAACCAGGTTTACTTCTTGAGTATCTTGAAAGCATGAGGCGACATTGCGTGTTGATAATGGCAGACAAATTGTTGTGATGGCCATAGACACTCTCCCTCAAGATCTACCATTTGGATAAATTCGTTATGATCGCCTGTTAGTATGATCGTTATAAGTGTGTCTCCTCTAGCGAGACACTTGTTCATATATGTTAGTGACAAATTCGTTGTCCTATACTTATGAAGTAATGATCATATGCCGATTTGAATTTAGATGGTAGAAGCTTCCACAGTCATAATATTAATGCCAAAGGATACAAACTTAATAAAGACACCACATATGTGTGGCACTACCGTTTAATTCATGCCAATGTTATAGTCAATGCATTAGCTCCACACCGGATGGATCTACAAGTCCTTAGATTTGATCTTTTGACACTTGCAAAATAACTATGACACCGTTTACGGAAAACGGGCATATAACTTATTGATAGTCATACATATAGATGTATGTGGTTCAATGAAATAATTGACGGGTAGTGGAGACCTTTATTTCGTGAACTTCACTGAACGTTTTGAGTATAGCTTGTTGAGAATCGTGCATATGAGTGTATGTGAATCAATGAAGTACTTTAACGTGTAGTGGAAGTCTTTATTTCATACTCTGTAGACTTCATGAATATTTCGAGTAGATATATGGATATCCACTCCGGGGAATGTTAGTATGAAAATTTTGATTCGATCAAACAAGTTCAGAATGAAGTAGGAAATAAATTTAACAAGAAAACCAAATTCCTGCAATACAGATCGAGGAAATAAAGATTTGAGTTATAATGTTGGCACATCATTGGAAGACTTGTGAGAAGAGTTTCACAAATTACGTCGCATGGAACACCATAGTGTTATGGTATGTTAGGACATCGTAATTGCACCCTATCGGATAGTGTGTGGTAAATAAATCTCTTACCGAATTATTGTGATCATTAGAGTCATATGGTAGAAACGTAAACATTCACGTTAGATAATAGGAAAACCATTTAAATCCATGGAGACAATACCATACGAGTGATGGCATGGCTTTTAGCCTGGATTGTCGTTTCAGCAATTTAGTGTTTTGATGTGATCAAACCTAAAATGGATTAATCTTTGTAGTGTACCGTACCTAAAGAGTTAGTTGGGTATATGTCTCACGACATAGGAAAAATCGTTGCCGGGATATACCATGCTAAAGAAATAGTTTCTTGTCCAAGGGTATAAGTGAGAAAGAAAGTAGAGCAAGATGAAGTTGGTGAACTTCCTCTCCAGACATCAGAGTGGCGCAACCGAAAGTGTTTTCGGTGTCATGCTCCATAGCATGAAAAAGACTGATGATACAAGATCATGATGTTCTGAGCTCATACTAAGAACGTAGGCGTACGAGGTTGTGTTCCACACTATGTGTTACGACAATCTTGTTATGAAGGTCATATTAATGGAATATGACAGACCTACGAACTACGAAAAAGAGATGGTAGACCTAAGTCCGAGAAATGGCTACGAGTCATTTATGATCCGAAATAAAATCCATATACGATTACCAGGTAATGACTTGGGAGATCTTCTTTATGGCATCTAGGATTTTAATAGAATATGGAATTTTATGAGAGAATAGACATTGAGAAGGATCGATTTGTCTTGCAACAGTTCCGACAGATTCAAAAGTTGACCACATGAGAGTTTGTCTCAAGTGGCGAAGCCTAAATATATTCTGGGTCGTTTAGCAATTACTATAATTTCGAATGAGAAATTTATAGATGGATAAGAAAACCATGTTTCTTAATGGTGTCATTAAGAAAGAGTTGTAATCAGTACGATAATGGTTTGTAATCCTGAGGATGCTAAACATGTATGCAAACTTCAATGGTCTATTCATGGGCTGAAGCAAGCATATCGGAGCTGGCATCTTCACTTTGATAATGTGATCAAAGGATTTTGGAGTTGTCCAAAATAGTTGAAGAAACCTGCATTTGCAAAGAAGTGAGTGGGAGCAAGGTAGCTTTTCTAGATCTTATATGCGGAAGGCATATTTGAGTGGGAGCTATGTAGCTTTCCTCGATCTTATATGCGGAAGGCATATTTGAGTGGGAGCTACGTGTCATTTGTGATTTTGTATGTAACGACATACTGAATGACACATATCCTCTAGTAGAGTGTAAAGGATTATTTAATGAATTAAATTTTCTATGAAATGACGTTAGGAGTATTAGGCATCCGATTTATAATTGTATAGATCAGAAGGGGCTTAATAACATTAGGTCGGAATATTTCCTAAGTTAAGATTCTGAAGTGTTTCCGAATAGAACAAGCAAAGAAAGAGGTTCTTGCTTGTATGACTAGGTAAAATATTAAGTTTATCTTGGCATTTTCAGTAATAGCAAATGATGTTCGACATTATCTATGTATCAGACATAGATGCTATCAGACTGAAAGCTCGACTTGGTGTGTCCCGAGTTCTTGGTTGAAGAACAGGTTCTAGAGTGATCCTTGTGTGGATCAATGAACAAACATTAAGTATATTTTTTAGTGTCTTTGAGAACTGAAGATATCTTTTCTAGTAAAGGGTAAGAGTGAAAAGACAACTTGCCGTAAAGCGGTTACGATGATGCAAGTTATGACACCGACACATACAACTAGAAATCTCATATAGGAGATGTCCTTTATTTTGAAGATAGACATGGTTAGTTTGCGAAGTCGCATATGAATGCACTGTCGCATAATCTACATAGGTATAGAAATATATCGCGACTTCAGAAGTAGCAAGTGTGATTGGGCTGAGCAATTTTCCGAGCGTAGGTGGTCCCCTTAATAGGTCTCTTAGACTTTTAAGGCCCATGCTACCCGAATGTTCGAGTCTCACTCCATCCACTGGGATATATTTCACCGTCATCGTAAGATACGGGATGATGCAAAACAAGGTGACATAGAAGTGTTGCAAAGCACATATAGGTCTCAATGTGTGAGATCTATTGACTGTATTCCTCTTCCACGAGGCAAGCAGGCACCAAGATGCTATGGGTGTTGAGCTTTTACCAAGTTGTAAACTAGATTAAGTGTTACTCTAGTGCAAGTGGGAGACTGAAGGAAATATGCCCTAGAGTCACTTAATAAACATAGTTTATTGGCAATATCCCAATTGTTCGTTATATGTTTTATACCATGCTATAACTGAATTAAGCAGAAACATTAATACAGGTGTGGTAGATAAACAACCAGATCCCTAGTAGTCTCTACTAAGACTAGTTTTGTTGCGCGAATGATGATCGAGATTTTCCGATCATAGGGCATGGTGCCGGTCGGCAATGGAAGTCATATCGTTAGGTGTAACGATGTGATGGACATACCCAGTATTTTTAGGACATAGTCATTACGCCTTAAGACCGTGAGACCAACTCTTATTGTTATTCCTGGAAGATACTTTGATTGCACCAAACGTCATATCTTATTTAGTGTGACAATAACGGTGATACTTTTGGGTATCGAAAGGGGGTAGTTGAGACGAGGGGTCAACAGCGGGATTTGTCAGTCCGCATAGCCGGATAGATACTCTAGGGCCCACTCGGTGAGATTATTGCAAACATGTGATTAGGTCACCAGCTGACATAATATCATAGACGAGTTGAAGATAGCGATGTCGGTAACGAGATCATGCTAGGTATGGAGATATCTTAGAATGATGCTCGGACACGCTAAGTATCGCCATGACAAAGGGTTTACGACTAGACGTCCAGGTTTGATAGATGAAAGTCATTCGTTATATCACAGGGATTAATTCATGGGGTCCACGCCTACGAGTTAGTCATTGATCGGAGAGGAGTCTCGATCATGTCTGTTATTATATCGAACCGCTAGGGTAACACACTTAAGGGGTTTCGACAAGACAACCGGAAAGGAAAGAGATCACCGGGAACATCCCGGGAATGGTCCGATGGAGATCGGGCAACGACGAAATAGTTTTTGGAGCTAGAATAAATTATATATATTATGTTCGATATTAATTAGTGTAATTAATGTTTAAATATGATTTATATATTTATTTTCGAATTTTTAAAGGCTGGTTTCCCTAAATGGGCCTTCTGGTGGAAAGAAGGCCCATGAGGGGGGGGGGGGAGTCCCCCCAGGGCTTCGGATTAAGGTAGGGCCGGCCTAGGTGGGCCAATGGGGCCCACCTATGGTCGGCGCACTTCCCTAGCCGCACCAAGGCATGTGGGATCGTCCCACATTGCCTGGCTAGGGAGCCTATATAAGAAGGGGCACCCCTGGCCTTTTAATTCACCAATTAATTCCCCAATTCTCTCTCGATCTCGTGATTCCCTTTGTCGGAGAGTTGAGAGGGGGATCTCTTCCACCATAGCCCGCTGCCGCGCTGCTGGTGTTTCGGTCCAAGTCTTCCGCTGCTCGTCCTGGACTGGAGCTTCGGAGTCCGTCGTCTCCACTGTATGTGTGTAACGTCCTGCGAGGTGCTGCGCTAGCGGTACTCGGAGGCCTACTTCCTCCACCCGACCTCGAGGTCATCTTCGTCGTCTTCGTCGCGCCGAGTTCTTCACGACCTAGAGGTCGGCTACGTCGTCTTCGTCGTCAACGCTTGTGCGGGAGCGTAATCCCCGCTATTCGGTATGTATTCTGATCTCCGCCGTACTTCTATATCTGCATAGTGTAGATCTTGGCTAGTTTAAGGATATCGTTGCTAGGATTTTTTTTGTTTTCTGCACACGATCCCCTTCATTTACAATCCACACCACTAACAAGGGATCGGGTCCCGCGATCCACGCCGAGACCACAGGAAGAGAGGGGTAACTACCGAGTCTTCACGCTCCGTGTTGAACTTCTCGACATCGCTAACAAGCGATTGTTGCTCCACCTCGAAATTCTCGACACCACTAACAAGAAGAGTTGCTCATGTCGATGACGATTCCCGAAGGTCGAACCTAATAGGTTAAGAGGCATAGAGATCATCCACCCACACGTAGGATCCTAAACTTTGAAAGTTGGATAAGAGAAGAGACTCCAAAACAAATAAGATAAGAGGAGAAATAGAATAGAGGTAAGGAGTAAAAAGAAGGGTCAATTGGTTCTGTGCCATACCTAGCTGAGTTCTATCGGTATGTGCCATACCCGCGCGGTTTCTCTGGTCTGTGCCCTGGTTTGCTCGCATATCGGCCAAACGCTCGTTTCGCTCTGGTCAACCTCCTTTGACCCGCACTTGTCCTGACTGGTGGGGTCGGGCTAGCTAAGCTCGGCTCGTTTGTCGGCTCGGTTGGGATTTTACTGGGACGGCGCGTGGGGCCGGGTACTAGTCTGACTGGTGGGGCTGTGGTACTAGTCTGACTAGTGGGCTGTGGCACTAGTCTGACTGGTGGAGCTGTGTCACTAGTCTGACTGGTGGGGACGGCACGTGGGGTGCGCGTGGGGTCAGCGTGGCACTACACCTCCGCTTGGAAGACGCATCCATGGCGGCACAACCAGGCCTCGCCGTTCCGCCCGTTCCGTTGGTCAATTGTGGACAGTTTCATCCTACTGCGGGATTGAGGTGGTTCGGAAACGAATTTAACATGTCGAACACATTGCGGGCCACACAAACCGCCTCCGATGAACAAGATTGAGGTGGTTCGGAAACAAATTCAACATGAATGCATACTGTCGAACACCTTGCGGGCACACGAACAGCCGCCGATGAACAACATAAACGGTGAACACAAATTGATTCAAACTTTTAAACGAGATATAACAAACTTACAATTACAAATCTAACGAGATTTAACAAACTTAAACCTAAAGAAAAAGGCTTTCGCCCCGCTTTATAAATAAAGCAAACCTAAACAAAGGGTTTACGGTTTAGGGTTGAGAGAGAGGCCTATGCATGGCCATCCCTCAACACCATCGCCGGCGAAGAGATACCGCTCCATCCCAGTGAGGGGGAGAAGATGCGAACCAAGTCAGCCTTGACCTGGTCCATAGCCACCGCCGTAGCGGCTGAGGCTTCTGGCTTCGCTGGCGCCGTTTTCGATTCACCGCCATGACATGCGGGGGGGGGGGGGGGGGGGGGGGGTAAGCCTCTTCGTCTTGCGTCGCCGCTTTCTTCGGTGAAAGCGACGCTGCTAACCAAGATGCAAACGCTAGTAGATGCAGATCGGGCAGCTCGGGGTCGTCGTCGTCGTTGCTGGCGTCGCCGTCCTTGCCGTCACAGTCATCGTTCGTTGAGGACAACTCCGGCGTCGGCTTTTGTCGACCGCCAAGACGCGCCTCGTACTCTTTGTCCACCACGGCCTGCCAATAGGGCGCCAAGATGGAGTACTTGGGGTCGAGCCTTTATAGGCACGACATCTCCGCCCACTTGCGCTTGATGAACTCGACGCTCGCCTGCCCGCTGAGCCGCGACGCCATCGGAATGTACACGGCGCTCCTTAGCCACCCATCCGGAAGGATGGCATCGTCGTCCACCGGCAGCTGGTGGGGGCAACTCAGTCGCGCGGTCTCCAGCGAGAGCACGAAGGTACGAGAGGTCTTGGCCTTCTCGCCCCACATGACTCGCTCGAACGCCTTGGCCATCTCCGCGTCCTCGTTGCGACGCCGGAGTTCCTCCAGCAGCAAGTGGCATTGCTGCCCGCCAGGGCTAACCGCCATGGTGGCCTATGTTTCCGTTTCCTTGGGGAGAAGAAGAGAGAGGAGGAAGTGTTGGTGTGAGAAGAGGAGGGCTGCGCTGCGTCGAGTTTTAAAGGCGGTCGGCGGAGCATGGTTGGGTGGCCTGCATTAACGCGGCCACCGCTTCGCCTGGCCGCGCATTGACGCCGACGTGACCAGACGCTGCGACTGCCAGCACGCGTCGCTTCCGTCTGCGCCATTGGAAGCGGCGCGGCGTTAGTGCGACTCCAGCCGCTGCGACTTGTGCACGCTTCCTTCCGTCTGCAGGGCGCCGACTGCAGCACCCGTCGCTTCGGTCTGCGCCCGCCAGGGGAACGGGACGCGTGATGCCACGAAAAAGACAAGTAAGAAGGGTAAAACTAAAGACCACTTGCGCAGACGAAAGCGAGGCGTGCTGGAGTCGTTTTTCAACATGAGCATCACCAGCAATTTTTGTTAATGTACTTCTATCGAACACCTTAAGTGCGCACTCTTGACGCCCTGAGAGCATGCCCGGCATGCTCTGGGCGCGCACAGGCGCACATTTGTGTAAAATTTGGCCGCGAACTAAGCCTAGACCAATCTTAGTCACTCCTAAATGATACTTTCATGAGAATTTTGAAATTATCATGTTGCAATTCTCATTTGCACATTTGAGTTATGCGATATCACATGAGATCCATGGCCTTCTCATTTGAATGTATGTAGACCATGTTTCTCAACTTGAGTCGTTAGTATATTACATAAGAAGACTATGTGCGTCGGTTTTTCAATTTTTTGATAATTTTTATGGTTATTTCAAAATTGGTCAAACCTCAGTTTAACCAACATTTAAACAAGTTTAAAACATGAAAATGAAAAAAACTAAGCATGGATCCTTCTTAGTGACTCCAAAATGAAGCTTTAGTGAGATTTTCCAAAATTTCATGTTGTAATTCCAAAACCACTTCTCTCCAACGTTAGACCTCATAGTTTGAGTTATGAGATATCACCTGAGATCCATGCCCTTCTCATTTTGAATTTATGTAGACCATGTTTTTCAACTTGAGTCGTCAGTATATGACATAAGAAGACAATGTGCGTCGGTTTTTCAATTTTTCGATATTTTTTGAATTTTTTATGGTTATTTCAAAATCGGTCAAACCTAAGTTTGACCAGCATTTAAACCATTTTAAAACATGAAAATGAAAAACTAAGCATGGATCCTTCTTAGTCACTCCAAAATGAATCATTGTTGTAGTTTTTGAAAATTTCATGTTGCAATTCCAAAACCACTTCTCTCCAACCTAAGACCTCATAGTTTGAGTTATGCGATATCACCTGAGATCCATGCCCGTCTCCTTTTGAATGTATGTAGACCATGTTTTTCAACTTGAGTCGTTAGCATATGACATAAGACGACTATGTGCGCAGGATTTTTCATTTTTTCGATATTTTTTGAATATTTGAAACTGATTTCCTATACAAGGAATCTAAAGCCGTCCGATTTCCTCTACAAGGAATCTGCGGCCGTACGATTTCCTTTAGAAGAAATCTGCAAGTAGACTCTGGGCGATCCGCGAGAAGCTCATTCTGTGATCTGATTGGACGCGCACGTAGGACAAGGGCTGTACACCCGCTGACGAGTGGACCATGGAGGACCCAACGGGGATTTTGGCTCGCGCACCCCCATTTGCCTTAGTGACACAAAATGGATATTTTGGCACACCAAATGCGGATAGCCCTGACCTTTCTCAAATCTAGCTTGGACTCGCTAAAAAATGTGTTTCAAATGACCTCGAAAGGTAGGGTAAACAACCTCATTTCTAAGCAAAAATGGTGGACTCGCCGAAAAATGTGTTCCAAATGAGATCCAAAGGTAGGGTGGTGGACTCGCTGAAAAATGTGTTTCAAATGAGCTCGAAAGGTAGGGTAAACGGCCTAATTTGTAAGCAAAAATGGCCGACTAGCCAAAAAATGTGTTTCAAATGAGTTCGGAATGTAGGGTGGTGGAATCGCTTAAAAATGTATTTCAAATGAGCTCGAAAGGTAGGGTAAATGGTCTCATTTCTAAGCAAAAATGGTGGACTCGCTGAAAAATGTGTTTCAAATGAGATCTAGAGGTAGGGTGGTGGACTCGCTGAAAAATGTGTTTCAAATGAGCTCGAAAGGTAGGGTAAACACCCTAATTTGTAAGAAAAAATGGCCGACTAGCCGAAAAATGTGTTTCAAATGAGTTCGAAAGGTAGGGTGGTGGACTCTCTTAAAAATGTGTTCCAAATGAGCTCGAAAGGTAGGGTAAATAGTCTCATTTCTAAGCAAAAATGGTGGACTCGCCAAAAAATGTGTTCCAAATGAGCTCGAAAGGTAGGGTAAACGGCCTCATTTCTGAGCAAAAATGGTGGACTCGCCAAAAAATGTGTTTCAAATGAGCTTCAAAGGTAGGGTGGTGGTCTAGCTAAAAAATGTGTTTCAAATGAGCTCCAAAGATTGGGTAAACGACCCCATTTCTGAGCAAAAATGGTGGACTCGCTTCAAAGGTGACTTATAAACCGGGATGGAGGGAGTACTAGCTATAGCAGAACGAGCGACACGTATACATTCATGTTAGGGTTACCTTCATATTTATCCATTCTAGCGTGAAAGCAAGAATCCGAAGCAAATCAATTTTTACGAGTCGTACGATGAGAGTATGAGCCACATCTGTCTGAGAGCCTTCAAGTTTGTGCGCATTGAATACGTGCGTGGCATGCCGTTGTCCACCATGTCGTCTATGTAGCGTGCACGGATAGGCATGGCCATTGAAATGAAAGTTTTTGTTATTAGATGGTTCTGCTTCGCTAGCCACTCCTCCCGCTTCTCTGGCTTCATATCCTGCATGTCGTGCATATTTCCTCAGGCGAGTAGAGCTCCGAGTCCGGCATCGGCGATGGCGTGCTCCACCATATTTTCGAGGGAGGGAGGGGAGAGAGAGGTAGAGAAAATGGAGTTTCTACTGCGAGGGAGGCCCCTTTTATTAGCCGTTGCGAGGAGGGCGGGCAAACCCTAACTGACCCACACTGACCCCACGTGCCAACCGCACGCCGACCCCACGCGCACCCCATGTGTCGTCCCCACCATTCAGACTAGTGCCACAGCCCCACCATTCAGACTAGTGCCACAAGCCCACCAGTCATAGTAAAGCCACAACCCCACCAATCAGACTAGTGCCCGACCCCACACGCCGCCCCCAGGAAATACCAACCGAGCCGACAAACGAGCCGAGCCGCGCAAGGGCGACCCCACCAGTCAGGCCATGTGCGGGTCAAAGGAGGTTGACCAGAGGGAGACAAGCGTTTGGGCGATATGCGAGCAAACCAGGGCACAAACCAGAGAAACAGCGCGAGTATGGCACAGACCAATAAAATCAGCGAACCATGGCACATAACCAATTAACCGTAAAGAGAAACCTATTGAGATATTTTCAAAATAATTTTGAGTCAAATAGTTTAGACACTCTAGAAACAACGACCGTAAGCGAGGTTATCCTACAGGCTTTTGCGGTCCCGCTGCTTCGATAAACAATCGTATCAAAACAACAAGGAGATCAAAACCTGGCTCTGATGCCACTTTGTGACGCCCCAAAATCTGTACTATGTAGATTTAAGCGATCTCGCTGAAATCCGCATAATAATGATTTTAGGTCGTCCACCAGACATAATGTGCATGCCGAAACTATGTGGGTGGAATTGTGATAGCATTACAACAGTTCCGATACATCCACAACAACAACAAAAGATATAAATATAACAACGACTCGAACGAGTCAAGATACAAATGATACAATACAAGGATACAAATGACAGCGGAAGCACAATAGTATCCGACTACGGATAAGATGCAAATTGGACTAAGAGTCCTGAAGATAAGCGATGTCACCATATCCCTGCCCAGCCCAAGCCAGAGGGATTCCCAAGCTAACGTCGTCAGACTTCAAACATGTTAACTGCACGTAAAGCACAGCCCAAAAGAGGGTCAGGGCACTCCCTGGCAAGCAAAACCAACCTACCTACTTTCTACACCATCTCCCAAAATATGGGCTAGGTGGACTTAGCGGCAACAGCACTAGCAACCATATAGAGACACACTACAACTTCCGTCTCATTAGAGAGGGATAAGAGAGCGCATAAGTAACCAACTACAACTAACACCAATCATAACCCATTCTCGGATTAACCCCCTCAACCAAGTATGTGGAAGCAATTCGGGAAACTCACGGCTTGAACAGTTTTAGTTACCATTTATTGTGAAAGTAATTCTATATTACTAGTCAAATTAATTAACATTAATTAGGTCCAAGTTGTCTAGATCTTGTTAGCCAGCATCATCACCAAGTCGTCCAAAATTGTGGACACGGCTCATCGATAAGATTATAGCTTGCAGGGGTGCACTACTGTACCCATACTCGTTCGATCAACCCCAAAAAGCAAAGCCAGAAGGTACGAAAATCTCTTCTCTACAACCCATCCAGGGAACCACATTATTGTGCGCACGGTTGCTCAGCCCCATACCCGGAACTTTGCAACACTCTAAGAACGTGCCACCCTATATGAGAATCGACTACTCCATCATCATGAGATCGTTATGTAACCATATGCATGCATCAAATGGAAATCCCGAACTACTTGCGGCGCCCTGGATAAGAAGCGGATTAGATCGAAGCCGTGGGAGGCTCCACAGTGCCTCCCACAAGTGGTTAGTGCGCTCAAAATTGGATCCGAGGACAAAATCTCAGTTCCTAGGTCGACACTTAGCAGAACAAAGCACCTCGCAAGGCCTTCCGCCGGTTCCTTATCTTTTAGTTATAATACCCAACATAAGACAACATTTTATTAAGGTAGAACAATCTATCATAGTAAGCATATGAAATAAAAGACCAACAAACGACTCGCACAACAAACTCTAAGCATGCGCTACGACTCTCAAGGCCAACAAATAAACATGCAACGGTAATAGGATGTGGGGATAAAGTTGTATAGGCTGCAGGATAACATGTGATGGGCTTGCGATAAAGAATCGAATACTAGGGTAGCAGAGATCAACGGTGACGAGGGATTAACTCGACAAGTCCCATGGTGATGTACCTAGGGTTGTATCGATAGGAAGAATATATAGGTGTTGGCGAACTCGGACGGCTAACAAGCAAATAGTTGCTCGTCGGATCTATATTATCGATCTCTCAATATGATTACAGGGATGACCCGGCGAGTTGTTGACTCGCTAGGGTTTTGGGTATATGATTGCATGTCGTCTTGCACCTCCCTCCTGACCCATATTTATAGGGATCTAGGTCTCAGGAGTTCGAATACAACTAGAGTTACATCTATTAGATACCCTTGTCGGCATGAAGCCGCCTAACTTGTTCCCTACTCCAGCTATTAAAAAGTCCTTCGTCTTCTTCTTTATATGGGCCAAGGACTGGGCCTTGCAGGAAAGCACCCTATAATATGGCCCTATGGGCATACCCATCAGGTATAACCACATTAGTAGCCCCCCAATGCCCATCTGAGTCGAAAGGATCGGGTAGGGATTCCCCCACTCTATATATCACCTGGCTATCCTCCCTTGCTGTTCACAACCTGTTTCCGAAGGTGCATAGTTATAAAAAAAGAGCGACTGTTAATCGCAAGATCACATAAATGCTTAGTTCGCCTTCTTAAGGGATGGTTGGTATAGTAGGCCTGATTCAGCCGACGGATCGGGGTCTAGTTAATTCGCGACTCGGGCGAAATACCTCACTAACCTACTCAGTCTCAAGTCCCTTGACTCGAAACTGGCAAACCGTTTAAATCCAAACCAAGCCTGTCGGGACTTACTGGTTTGAACTCGGTCAAATATAAGGTACCCTTAGCGCGTCCACCGGGATTTTGCTTCATGCCTGTTGGCACGGAATTTCAATGAGTCCACATAGCTTGTACGGGTCACCCGGCCTTATTCAGGTCTTACCGTTGCATAGTTTGATGCATCATCGAGGACTAGACTAGGCTAGAACATCCCGGAATTACTTTATATTTTATATATATATTTGTTTAACATCACCCAACGCATGTGAGTCAAAAATTCTTTGCTCTAGAGTTTGCCTCCGACTTAGCTTCATCCTTCGACTGATGCTGATCGTCGAGTGAATCTCATCCTTTGACTAACGCTGATCGCCGAGTGACTTTCATCCTTCGACTGATAAGAAAAAAAACATCGGGTGCGTGACAGCGCTCCCGATGGGAGTAGCCCCCGAGATTGAGTGCAATTGCCTGTAATTGTGCTTAATGTGAAATTGAAAAATCTGAACTAACATTATTATTGACACAAACACACTCCCGATGGGAGTGCACTTTGCAACTTACTGAGTGCCGACCCAATGATATGCACTGCCTGAAACTGTGTGAGTCTTACTGCACCCATACTGACGTGAAAAACAACCGTCGACTCCTCCCTGACTTGACAAAGTATACTGCCTTACCACTTTTTATCTGACGGACTTCAACATCTGACGCAACTGACGACGTAAGAAAAGATGCCCAACACTTCCGATGGGACATGACCTTCCGCCAGGCCCACCTTGTAGTGTCTGTACCGCTGACCGGCCAGCCTGATTTGACTGCACGACGCGCGCGGGAAACGAAACGTGATGATGGCCTCCTTAAAAATCGTGCGCAGTGGGAACCTGCGCGCGCCTCTTGCGCTTCGCAAAACAACGCATATGCACGACACGCGTCCTATCCTTCTTTCTGACGGCTGAGATGAACCGGGACAAAGTACATAAATCGTGGGAAAAGGAGAATACCTTTCCCTACCCTTCCATTTGCGCCACCTTTCTTCCTGGTCATCTTCTTCCCCGTGCTCACGCCGCACCGCACCTCCGCATTCTTCTCCATCTCTCTACATCCACCCACCTTGCCAAGAATGGCGCCGAAGAAAACCGCCTCCAAGACTACAAAAGATGCTAAGGGCTCTTAGCGCCCATCCAACCTCCGAGAAACGCAACTGGACGCCTTGCGTGATGCAGGCATTCTGCCCGCCGATGCCAATCTGCTCCGGCTACCCGGCGACGAATCCATCCCCAAAGCACACAAAGACGAGCGCATCTGCTTCGTCGACTTCCTCAACAGAGGTTTGTCCTTTCCCCTTCACCCCTTTGTGAGGGACCTCTTATGTGTCTACGGCGTGCAACTGCATGACCTGACACCTAACTCTATTCTGCACCTGGCATGCTTCATCACTCTGTGCGAGGCGTTCCTCGGCATTACCCCCCACTAGGGGCTGTGGAGGAAAAGCTTCATCATCAAGCGCCAACAAACTACCGGTCCCGGCAAAATTGGACTCCAGGTGCGTAGCGGCTCCGGCTACTTTGACATTCAATCGTCCGAGTCCATGCAGAGCTGGCGGAGCCGATGGTTCTATATCAAGCACCAGATCTCAGACGACTCGACCACCGGCCTCGCCGAATTTGACCCGAACGCCAACGTCGTCAAGAAGAGGTCTTGGTCTCACAACCTGAGTGAGTCCGAAGCACCGAGGCGGAAACTCTTCAACTGAAGGTGGTAGCGCTGCCGTTTGAGGAAGGTCAAGTGCTGACTTGCGTCCACCTGATGAGCACCTTCCTCCGCCGCCTGGTGCAGCCACTGCAAGCACGCCCACACGCCATGTGGGACTACTCAGGTACTGACGACGCATCCCGAGTGTCCAAGGCTTCTTACGATGCCACCAGACTGCTTTCAGTCGTGAAGATCTTGACTTCTGCCAAGGACCTGAGGTCCCGAGCCCTGGCCTCTCCGATCAAGCCTTTCTCCAAAGAAAACCCTAGGCTAAAGGTACGCTTGCACTATTATATTGACTGTTCAAATTGTTTATGCCGACTCTCTGCTTGTTCACACACCCACTCTGTCCACATCAATTGTACAGGACCACATCGAACCAATCAGCCGCCCTCAACTCCTGAAGAAATGGGGATCGATGATGAATTGCTCCAGGAAGCCTCAAACTCCTCACTCCCCACAGCCAACACCCACTCCGACGAAGACGGGGAGGTCGCCGAACACATCTTTACTGGAGACAAACGGAGACACGGAGAAGGAGAGGACGAGTGCTCAACCGACTCTGCCGCCACGAAGAAGTCGAAGACCCTTCCTTCCACGAGTGGTTCTGCAGTCGCGCCCTCTGCGAGTGGCAACCTTGACACCCCACTGCTAGCGATACCTCTCCGAAGTCGGCCACCGCTGGCGCCGATACGAAAACGCAAGAACCCCTTTGTTATTGAATAAGTCTCTATGAGCCCTTGCAGTGATTTTTAACCACGAGCCTGACTTCCTGCTTGCAACACCCTAGCTCTGACGAAGATGATGAGGAGCCCAGCCCGGGCATTCCTGTCCCGGCATTCACTAAGGCCTCGACTACAGCGATAACCACATCACCATCCACTACTCACGCAGAAGCCGCGGCTGCACAAACTGAGACAACCACGCTGAAAACCATGCACACTGACCAGTTTGAAATGATTCCCCGGCCTGCAACGGGGCCCTCCTCGAGGAGCTCATCAACACATGTAAGTCCAATACTAGTGCTTACAGTCTTCTCCATCGGGTGCGCGACAGCGCTCCCGATGGGAGTAGCCCCCAAGCCTGTGGCTATCCCTTGAGGGATGGGTACAGACTCCAACTTACTCCCTTTTTCTCCGTTGTACGCATCCTTTTGCTCTTCCTCTGCTGGCCGCCATAGACCAGTACGTGAAGATAGAGTCGGATAACTCCGACCTCCCCAAACAACTTCTACAAGCAAAACTAACTACTCCTTGCACTTGTTCATTTTACTCGTTAAGTCGATACGAATTTTGATGTTTCATTGTTGTGCTAACACCACCTGACCTCACGATTTTCAGCCGATGCATCTTCGGCGGAAAGGGAGGTTCAACAACTGAAGAAGAACCTGGTTGAACTTCGCGACTCCACCTCTCAGCAAGTCGAGGCTGCGCGCCAAGAAGGAGAACAAGAAGAAAAGAACCGGCAAGCTGAGCGCGATCGCGCACTCGCTGCCCGACTGTCCTCTCTGAGCCGAGCATTCTCAGGTAACCCGATGACGTCCTAGGCTGATACCCAAAAAGCAACGACATGATTGCATTGCCTTGCGCTGCTTGCTACTGACTGCCTCTTTCATGCCTACTGACTCTGGCAGCCTGTTGCACTAAATCTTCCGGAGCCCCCAAGCCCATCCGACCAGGGTGACCAGCTGACTGGAGCTACCGAGACCGCAGACACTCTGGGAAGTCGCCTTGCTACACTACTGCCGAAGGCCATAGAGTCGCTCACCGCACTCCACAACACAATATACCCACGAGTGGCTCAGCCGGATACTGTGGAAGAGCTCATCTCAACCTTCAACCCCGACGCTGCCTTGCTGGACGACTTCATCCTGGAGAAGACGATACATGGCTCGCAAACCACCTTGAAGCTTCTTCTTGCACATGGAATCCAAGGTGATTTCGAGGGGGCCCTCTCGGATTACCCTGAAGGAGGCGCTAAATCATGTCTGAAGGAGGCGAAGAGGCTAGCGAAGCTGTTAGTTGAAACCCTTAACAAGCGGAGTTCGACCTACCATGCTTCACCAGGAGTGACTGCTTCCACGGATCAAGCGCAAGCGTAGACTGCTGCTATTATTAGTTTTATGCTTTTGCGAACTTATGCTGATGTAATATTTTTGGGCAAACACAATGTGCCTGGTGCACCTGCTGGAGACGCTGCCCGCTTTATATTTAAATTTATCCGCTGGTCTTACTCGCATTTCTTCTTTTGCAAACACCTTTCACTGAGCCCCCGTGCCTGCCGCACGGGGCTTGGGCGGCCGCGAGTGAAACTGCAAAAATCTAAGTAACTCTGTCTTCGTGCAAACTGCGGCCGCGACTGCCCCTTATGCAATTCCCGCATACGACCCCCACAACAAATACAGGTATGGGATGCTGGAGAGTCGATGCAAAGCTGCCGAACAAAAACTGCGAGAGGCCCTTGGTGTCCTTGCTATCCAGAATTCGAAGCAACCGAAGCCCTTGCAGCGCGAGGACTTCATAATCTCAGAGATAGAGCAGGCTAACGACGGGTTGCTTTGTGAGTCTCCCTTATCTCCTAAGCCCCCGAGTGCTTCCTTTGATTGCCCGTGTGTTCCACACTTAACACAATTATATTTGCAGGCGTCCTGCAAGACGCGAATGATGAACAGGCACGAGTGCAATCGCGATTTGTTGGAATTACCAACAGCCTTGGTCGAGACACCACCGTAGTGTGGGCTGACCGAGCCAAGGCGCGAGTGCTGCTCACTCGAGCAAGTCCGCAAGTTTATTACCTCCTGCACCCAAGCGCTGTCCAAAGTCCACGACGGTCTGTTCCCATTGAATGATCAACCACAAGGCCTAGCTGCTCTGATGATGAAATTTCGACACGGCAACGCCATCCGCGACTTTGTTCGACATCAGCTGATTGCTGGAGCGACCGCTGCCCTTGCCTTTGTGCACCTGCATCATCCTCGACTCGACTTGCCTGCCATAGGTGCTGGGCTCCCCTGGGAGACTATGCAAGCTGGGCCTGTCGATATGCGCCCACACTACAAAGCGGCAGGGACCCGCCAACTGTCTAGTTGCCCTCGTCGAGCGAGAGACTGATCTGGAACTAGACCACCGCGCCTTGGGACCACCGAAGGAAGAGCAGCTGGCAGCGAGCTTTGCCTGACGCCGCTCGACTCCATATTGCTCTTTTGTATGTTGATGGCTATACTTAGTAACCCAACTGCCTTGGTGACTGTGCATATTACTAACCGTATTGTCAAGCATTATCAAGCTCTGCGAGCGACAGGTGAGTTTGTTTAGGTTTTATTTTCCGTCAGCCCCCGAGCACTGCTTGCACCGGGTTAAAGACTCCTTAGGGTACACAAGGCGAAGCTTGAACACATGTTCAAAGAGGAACATTATATTTTATTGCTGATCACTGTATTGTTTGCGCCTGATGCGACATAATATACTAAAAATAACTACTAGACTGATACCCTAAAAAATAACAAACTGCCGTAACTAAAAACTACGCATAAAACCGGCGCAGGTGCGCAGCGTTCCATGGATTGTGGGATGGTTCCCCTGTTTCTGCATGCTTCAGTCGGTATGCTCTGCCGCCAATGACCTCTGTAACTGCGAAGGGTCCTTCCCACGGGGATGCGAGCTTGTGAACTTTCTTCTGCTTCAGCCGAAGGACCAAGTCGCCAAGTTCGAAGGAGCAGGGTCTCAAACGGCGACTGTGATAATTCCTCAGTATTTGTTGGTACGTGGCCGTTTTGGCCAAGGAAACATCACGTGCATCGTTTGACTCTTCCTCATCATATGCCACCAAACAGGGGGCGTCGAGTTTTAGGTCGTATGGCATAACTGCCTCGGCTCCATGTACCAGAAAGAAAGGAGTGAACTGTGTTGACCTGTTAGGCGTTGTTCGCAAACTCCAGAGTACGGCGGGCAACTCCTCTGCCCAGGCGCCTGCTGCGCATTTGAGTGGTACTAACAACCTCTTCTTCAACCCGCTGCAAACTAACCCATTGGCCTTTTCGACTTGACCATTGGACTGCGGGTGCGCAACAGATGCGTACTTGAGCTTGATACCCTGCGAGGTACAGAAGTCCTGGAACTCTTCTGCTTTGAATTTGGTCCCTTTGTCAGTGATTATACTATTGGGTACTCCGAAGCTGAAGATTATAGACTTGATGAAATTGACTGCGGAAGTTGATGTGGCATTTGTGACAGGAACTGCTTCGAACCACTTGGTGATCTTGTCGACTGCGACCAGAAGGAAAGTATGACGCCCGTGGGAGGATTTCTTGAGTGGTCCAACCATGTATAGTCCCCACTGCGCAAAAGGCCAGGCTAGCGGGATGGTCTTGAGCTCAGATGCAGAGGCGTGCGGCCTGGTTGCATACTTCTGGCAGCCGAGACACTTCCGTACCAGGTCATCTGCGTCTCGCATGGCAGTTGGCCAGTAAAAACCTGCCCTTAAGGCCTTTGCAACGAGGGTCCTGCTGCTTGCATGATGCCCACATGTACCGGCATGGATATCCATGAGGATTGCTCGTCCATCCTCGGGTGCTATACACCTCTGCAGTATTCCCGAGATGCTCTGCTTGTATAACTCCTTGTTAATGACTGTGAATGACTTGGAGCGTCGAGTGATGCGTTTTGCCTCGACTGGATCACTTGGCAATTCCTGTCATGTAATATATGACAAAAAGGGTTTGGTCCAGGACGGCTCGATAAGGAACACTTCGACCGGAGGGATTGAGGTTAAGAGATTGTCGGGCTGCTGATCAGCCGATACCTTTTTGCCTTGCTCTTGCGGAGTTATGGTGTCTACTGCTGACTCGGCTGGATTTTTGATTTTGATTGATCTCTCCTTGATTCTTTCCAGAAAAACTCCAGGCGTGACAAATTCTTTTTTGGACCCTATGTTGGCCAGCATATCCGCTTCCTCGTTGCTTTCCCGACCGACGTGCCTTAACTCGCACCCGTCGAAGTTGCCCTCCATGACATTGTACATATCACGATAAGCCTGCATGTTATATGTGTTTGCATCGCAATCCTTCATTGTTTGCTGCACCACCAAATTCGAGTCACCGTATATCATCAGTCGAGTTGCTCCGCAAGCTTTGGCCATGCGCATGCCATGCAATAGCGCCTCATACTCTGCCTCATTATTTGTGGCTCGTTTAAAGTCCATCTGCAATACATGTCTCAATTTGTCTCCTTTGGGTGAGGTTAAGACGACTCCAGCTCCTGCACCCTCGAATCGCTTTGACCCATCGAAATACATGGTCCAAGAGCTGGACAAATCATGGACATGTGGCAACTGAGCCTCTCTCCACTTGGTTGTGAAATCTGGAAGAACCTGGGTCTTGATTGCCTTGGGGTGCCGATAAGTGATGTCTCTGGGACCAAGCTCGATACTCCACTTGGCGACTCGCCCAACCGCCATGGAGTTGTTGAGAATGTCGGACAATGGGGCGCTGCTCACCACCACTATTGGGTGCTCTACGAAGTAGTGTGCGACTTTGCGACTCGTCATAAACACACCATACGCTAGCTTTTGGTAGTGCGGGTACCGCTCCTTGGATGGGGTGAGCACCTCACTGAGGTAATACACCGGTCCCTGAACTGGCTGCATTTTCCCTTCCTCTGGCCTCTCGACTAAAAGTACCGTGCTGATCAACCTGTTGGTGGCGGCTATGTACAGATACAGAGTTTCTTGTTCTCGGGGCACCATGAGTACATGAGGGTTTGTGAGCATCCGCTTAAACTCTATGAACGCCGCTCGCGCCTCCGTTGTCCACTTGAACTTGTCAGTTTTCTTCATTAATTGGAAGAATGGCAGGGCCTTCTCGCCCATCCGAGTGATGAATCTGCTGAGAGCTGCCACCCTTCCCGCGAGTCCTTGGACCTCGCGGAGCTTTGTCGGCTCCGACATTTGCAAGAGATCTTGTATTTTCTTGGGATTAGCCTCGATGCCCCTGGCGGACACTAGGTAACCCAATATCTGCGCTGATGGCACCCCGAATACGCACTTGGTGGGATTGAGTTTGATTCTGTACTTGTTGAGGGCTGCGAAAGTCTCTTTCAGAACATCAATCAGAGTTCTTGTTTCTTTAGATTTGACAACTATGTCGTCAATGTAAACCTGAATATTTCTACCGATCTGATTCCTCAGGCAGTTCTGCATCATCCGCTGGTAAGTAGCCCCTGCATTCTTGAGCCCGAAGGTCATTTTGGTGTAGCAGTATACGCCGTGAGGGGTGATGAAAGATATATTTTCCTCATCCTCCTTCTTCTTCTGAATCTGCTCGTACCCCGAGTAAGCGTCAAGGAAAGACAGACGCTCGCAACCTGCCGTCGAGACCACGATCTGATCAATTCGAGGCAGGGGGAAATGATCCTTGGGGCAGCACTTGTTGAGCGACGTGAAGTCGATGCACATTCGTTCATATTTAACTCCTTTTTTTGGTACGAGCACTGGGTTTGCAACCCAATCTGACCTTTTCAACTCTCGGATGAACTTGGCGTCTAGTAGTATGTCAATTCGGACCCGACTGCCGCACGCTTCGGCTCGGACAACCTTCTCATGGTTTTCTTAACTTGCTTGGTGCCTGGATAAATTTGTAAGACATGCTCGGCAAGTTCCCTGGGTACACCTGGCATATCAGTAGGGTGCCAGGGAAAAATTTCCCAGTTCTCACAGAGGAACTTGACGAGCGCGCCTTCCTATGCTTCATCTAGACTGGACGACACGAGGACTGTCTTGTCATTGTCCGTCGGGTGAACCCTATGAGCCCTCGTGTCATTTTTGGCGCTGAACGAATTCTCAGGAGCAGGTTTCTTGGCCTCAGGGAACACTGTATGATCATTAACCAATGCGATCTCCGCAAGCTGCTCTTGCGGGCCGAAGGACTCGGATATCTTGCTGAATTCCCTGTCGCAGTCGTCAGAACGCTGAAAGTCACCGTGGACTGTGATGACTCCCTTTGGTCCAGGCAGCTTGAGCATAAGATACGCATAGTGTGGCACTGCCATAAACCTGGCAAACGTTGGTCGCCCTAGGATTATGTGGTACTGGGAAGGCCAGTCGACGACTTCAAACTCGACACTTTCCTTTCTGAAGTGGTCCTCGTCACCCAGAAATACCTCGAGCCATAAAGAGCCAAGGGGGTACACTGCCTTGCCCGACACTATGCCGTGAAATGTGTTTTCAGACTATTTTAAATTATCGAGTGACATATTCATCTTGCGCAAAGTGTCTGCGGAAACGATGTTAATTCCGCTGCCCCTATCCATAAACACTTTGTTCATCTTGAACCCTCCAATCAAAGCCTGAATGACAAGAGATGTGTGGCCTGGGCGCACGACTCGCGGCGGGTGATCCGCCCGAGTGAAGCCGATTGGAGTTTCTGAGCCTTGCAGGTACTCTTGGACTGCTGGTGGCGCTGCAATAACCAAATGAACTTGGCGACTGATGAGCTTCTGACACCAGTTTGATGGCCGCCCTTTCTGTATCATGTACATTGCCCACCTGGTTTGCGGGTACTGATCTCGGGGTGCATCCAAATTTCCATGCTGCTGGTTTTCCTGAACTACTCCCGCGATTTGCCCTGCCGGCAACGGAGGTACGCTGCGTGCACGGGCAGAGCCGGATTTGCCGCGGCGTTACGCCGTATCTCAGCCTGCATTGCGATGAAGTCGCGACAGTCTTTTAGTATGTGCATTGCTTGCAAATTGCCGAAATCATCCTTAAACAGGTGCAGTCTGCACAGGTCGTTGGGTTGCTGAGCCGGTGATCGATAGGGTCGCTCGAACCGGGCTCCTCTTGGCTTGAAGTCACGTCTTCTATTTGCATCATCCCGATTTCTGTCGAGAAGATTCCTGTCCTCCCGCTCTTCACACAAGCTCTCCCCCTTCTGGATGCTACGGTTTGCCCGGTTCTCCTGGAACCCCGCCGCTACTTGCTCGACTCCATCCATTCCCCCGAATGGCCTTGTCCTTATTCTTCTATCGAAACGGCCGCGACGTCCGTTATTGCCCTGTTGGTGATCAACCTCTGGTGATGGCACTCTGTCATTTCTTACTTAGTCTTCCCTGTCAGCCCATTTATTGGCTATTTCCATGAGGTGCGCAATTGACTTCTGGTCTTCACGACTTAATGCTTCCTGCAAGTCATTGCGCCTGACACCTTGTATAAATGCAAATATGGCGTTGTCCTCGGAGATGTTTGCTCCTGAGTTTTTCATGGTAGTCCAGCGCTGAATGTACTCGCGAATTGTTTCACCAGGCATTTGCTTGCAAGCTCGGAGCTGCTGGAACGACGCGGGTCGTTTGAACGTGGAGGAAAAGTTTCTCTTGAAGTCGCTACAAAAAGCTTCCCATGTACCATACGAACTACGCGGCAGTCCTCTGAGCCAAGCACGGGCTGATCCAGTCAACATTAACTGGATGTATTGCATGGCAGTCGTGGTATTTCCTCGCTGACATGCTACTGCCGTTGTATAGTCCTCTAACCATGCTGACGGCTCTTGACTGCCATACTTGGGAGTCTCAGAAGTTAGTTTGAACCTTTTTGGCATGCGGGTTTCCCGTACTACCGACGTGAAGCATATTGCCCCGCATGGCTCAACATCAGATTTCGAATCTGTACTGCTATGACTGGAACCTGGGGTGCGACTGTGATGCCTACACGGGTGATGGCGCCTGTTTATTAACCGCTGCGTGATTACATCTCTTGCATCGAATCCCTCCTCTGCATAATCATGATAAAACTGGCGGCTTGCCTCTGCTGACGCCGCTCCTCTCTATTACGCTTGCGCTCTTCTCTCTCGTGGCGGCGCCGAGTGGACCGCTCTTCTTCGGTCTCCTCTCTGTCTCGGCTGCTCCAATTCCGTTGCCTGGACCTGCTCCTCTCCAAGTCACCTTGGTCTCGCTCGTCGCAGTGACGGCGCCTGGACCTGCTACCTTCTTCCTTGTCCTGAGCACCTTCCTCCTGTCGCTGATTGCCGCGACGAGTGTTTTCGCCCGGGGCCGACTGATCGACTGGTCTATTGCCGTTTGAACGGGTGCCCGTACCAGGAGGATTCTGACCAGGGCTGTTCCCAGGTCGGCCCGTCGGGGTAGTGACTGGTACGAAAGCTGACCCAACATGCCCTAAAGCCTCGATCTGCGCTTGGTGAAGAGCGTGCCGTGGGTCATCCTACGGAGGCATGGTGGATCTGAGGTAGGTTGCTACAGAAGCTACGACTGTTGCTGTGGTTTTTGGAATGGGAATACTGTCCTCCGCGATAGTCATAAATTTCTGCCTGACGTTATTCAGATTTTGCCTAGCCCAGTTAACCTAGATCTGGTCCTTACATGCTCTGCTGTGTCCGGATCCGCACCAGTCTCGAGGACGAATGAGCTAGTCTTCTTGCAGAGAGCGAGTCAGCTCTGGCCTGCCGCTCGTCGAGGGTGTTCTGCAGCTCAACTAATTCGAGGTTTTCTTGTGTAACAGGTACTGGTATGCCAATAAATCCTCCCTGGCGGAGTCGACGGGTAACAATGTGCCTCTGTTGACAACATCTTCCAACCTGGTGGCCATCTCCTCTGTGATTTCCAGATCCTCACCCGCCATCCGTACTATGATAGGGTATTGGGTGCCCTGTGGTGCCGGGTGCTGCATAGGTGTGGCGTCCATCGTGCATACTTGGATAACCTATCGACTGTGCCACTGCGCACCCTGCACCTATGCCCGCACTTGTTGTCCACAAACGATCCCCCACTGTGGAGCTGTGTATGTGACTTTGAAAGCAATGTAGTCGGAGTAATAGTACGCCACACCTAACTCCTTCACGGAAGCGAACGGATTTACTGTATCCGGGGATGACGCGGGCGTGGATTTGGTTGCTGATGATGACGCGAGAATCGAAACTCCCGTGAGTAACGTAGATGCGATCTTGACTGTTGATGATGATGCAGGAGTCGAGGATCACGCGAGTGACGCAGATGCGATCTTGACTGTTGGTGATGACGCGGGAGTCGAGGATCCAGCGAGTGACGTAGGTGCGATCTTGACTGTTGATGGTGACGCGGGAGTCGAGGATCCCGCGAGTGGCGCAGATGCGATCTTGACTGTTGATGGCGACGCGGGAGTCGAGGATCCCGCGAGTGGCGCCGATGCGATCTTGACTGTTGGTGATGACGCTGAGTCGAGGATCCAGCGAGTGATGTAGGTGCGATCTTGATTGTTGATGGCGACGCGGGAGTCGAGGATCCCGCGAGTGGCGCAGATACGATCTTGGCGCCCCTGTTTGTCGATCGGATTGGGCTCGCCACGTGGAGAGTTCCCCACTGTTTGACAAGGAAACAGAAACTGCCAAAGGTCAGATCCATACATGAGTGCACACACTCGAACACTGATCGCTCGAAGCTGAGTGCGGGACGAAATCGAAGGTCCCGAGTGCGTATGGCATCCTCAGATCCAGAGGGTCCCGCGACGGCCCTACCGCTGCTGCTGGCGATGGAGCAGCCGACTCCGTTGATCCAACACCCGTTCTTCCCACAGACGACACCAATTGACGAGGGATTAACTCGACAAGTCCCATGGTGATGTACCTAGGGTTGTATCGATAGGAAGAATATATAGGTGTTGGCGAACTCGGACGGCTGACAAGCAAATAGTTGCTCGTCAGATCTATATTATCGATCTCTCAATATGACTACAGGGATGACCCGGCGAGTTGTTGCCTCGCTAGGGTTTTGGGTATATGATTGCATGTCGTCTTTCACCTCCCTCCTGACCCATATTTATAGGGATCCAGGTCTAAGGAGTTCGAATAGAACTAGAGTTACATCTATTAGATACCCTAGTCGGCACGAAGCCGCATAACTTGTTCCATATTCCAGCTATTAGAAAGCCCTTCGTCTTCTTCTTTATATGGGCCAACGACTGGGCCTTGCAGGAAATCACCCTTTAATATAGCCCGCTGGGCATACCCATCGGGTATACCCACATCAAACGGCAAGTATGAAAGACAATGTATAGATAAACAAGCAAACTTTGCTTGCCTGGAATCCCGCATGGAAGAAGATCTTGTTGTTGCTCACACATCTCAATGCCGTATCCGCGAAGAAGCGACAAACACTGAAAGCGTAAAATATGCATCTTAACCCTACGGCAAAAGATCCAGCACGATCATGTGAGAATGATGCATGACATGGCAAGATGCATTACAAGATGTACTTAATCCAATTAAGCGGGAATGCAATCCCGACAATTAATATTTAGGTTCAAGTTATTTATCTACCCATCAATGTTAAATGTTCATTAACATGACAAGACATGGAAAAGATGATCTAGTCAAATTAAATGGAATAGGGCATCAATAGTAAGTAAATGCCCACCTCTTCCGTAATTATTATTTAGGTGAATTGCTACAGCCCCCAAACCCAAGAGATGCAACACATGCAAGAATGATTCAATATGCACAAGATAGATGACATTTTATAAAGTAGGCATAGGGCTAGGGTTTGGGTTAGCACGTTGGATCGGGAGAACTAGGGTTCGAAACCGACGTCTTCGATCAGTTGAGGAAGTAGTTGTCGTCGGGGAACTAGTCGTCGCTGAACCAGGGCATCGTCATTTGTCGGTGTCGTGGGAGGGGTCGGAGTCGTGGTACCCGATCATCATCGTTTGCGGTTCATGATCTTCCTGGACACGCACGAAGGAAACCAACGCAACACGGTCATAGACACGAAGTCGAGATCTCGTCGACGGTCACGGGCACGTAGAAGTTGTCACGGTCGTCGTCCTGGCTGATCTTGTCGACGAGAAGCGATCACGAGCGAGACTCACGGCGTCGGTCTTGTCGGGTCACGGACACGGAGGAGCACGACAAAAAGGCACCGAGAGAAGCGCGCATGGGCGTGTACTACAACACGGACACGGGCGGTTACGACAACGTGACAACGGAAGGAGCACCCGCAAGCTCACGGAGCAGCACCTCGAAGGGTGAACAAACACGGACAACAAATGCGACGCTGGAGGTCTTGCGGGCATTTTGTCGAACATCCAGCGGGCGATGGACGGAAGGAGGAGCTCGGGGTGGCGCGGCTGCGGGCTCTTTTGCGGATGCAGAGGAGCTGGCCGGGGCAACGCCGGTGCCCGGGAAGGAGGAAATGCAGAGACGACGAGGTCCGGGACGGGCGACGAGGCAGAGCGTGTCGCACCGGCGAGCGGACGGAGGCGGTTGGCGAGCGGCCGGAGGAGCAGGGGGCGGCAGCGGCCGGAGGCGGGGACGGCGTTAAAATTTAGGGACGGCGTTGAACAACACAAAAGGAGGGGAGAAAATATTTGACAAACAAAATAGAGTTTAGCAAAATAATTTTATTGTCAAATTGATGCAATGTTGTTGATGCATGATGTCATGATGATGCGAAAAGAAAACACGCAATTTTCTAATTGGGGAAAACCCCGGGCCGTTACAGATGGCCTCCTCGCCTCCTCTGCCGTCTCGGTCCTAAGCCCCGTCCACAGATCCAGCGGACCTCTTCTCGGACCGGCTGAACTCCCTGCGCTCTAATGTAGTGCAGGAGGCGCTCGGCCTCAAGGCGGCGGCGCCGCCGATGCGTGCGGGTCGAATCCCAGTTCTCAATCGACCGTCGCCCATCGCCGCGAGGTTTCCTGCAAGAAGTGCTTCGGCGAGCGCGGCCGCCCTGCATGCCGCCGCCATTTTCCGTGGTCAACCCCAGATTGGGGTTTTCCACGCACCGCCCAGCCTAGGGTTTTCAGCCGCCAGGGCTGCAGCCGTGGCAGCCGGAGCGCTAGGGTCGAGCACGGAGGTCCTGGCGCCTCTTCCTCCTCCTCATCCTCCTCCACAGTTCGGTCTCATCCCCCCCCCCCCCCCCCCCCCCGATTCCTGCCGGCGCCGATGTTTCGGATGGTGCCGCCGCTAGGGAGTCCGAGGTGCGGTTATGCGCTGCCGCCCCCTTCAAGATTGGGGGCCTCTCTTTCGAGCGTGGCGCCTCCTTCTCCTCTGATCGATGCGCCTTCTTCTCCTCCGACCGATGCGCCTCCTTCTCCTCCGACCGAAGCGTGCCGTGGTCGAGGCCCTCCTCCAGGTCCACGCCGTCATCCAGGTCCAAGTCGTCCTCCGGCAGGTCGACGTCGTGGCTCACGCCGTGCTGAAGACAGTGGAGATGGCGGCGACAAAGGACTTTCTGCTCTGCGTCTGTCGACCACCGGCCCTCTTGCTCTCCTGCATGTGGTAAGTGATCTATACTTTCATGTTCTTGTAAGATTGTTACAATACGCAAGGTAGGTTGTTAGATTGTACCAAATGTAGACTGGCTATATTGTGCAATTGGCAATGTTAGAATGTTAGATACTGCGCATGATCAGCTGTTAGATTGAGCAATTGGCAATGTTAGATTGTTAGATACGCATGCACATTGGCATTGTGAAATTAATGCCGATGCACACTGCTATTGTGCAATGCCGATGCACACACTGGCATTGTGGACAATAACAGTGTGCATCGGTATGATGTGCTGATTGATCATGACACCGGATGTCTTGTGCAGAGCTGGAAGTACCTTCTGGTGAGCCCAAGTGGGCTAGTACCCAAACTCGGTGACGTCGCGGTTCGCGTTTACCAGAGGGACGTGAACGTCGCCTTGATGGAGGAATACATGCAGCTCCAGGACCCTACAAAAAAGTTGGCCGGCCGGCTGACCTGGGACATGGCCCAAGGGCACGACTACCTGCCTTATTCGTGCAGGCTTCCGCCTAGGACCTCCTTGTAGGAGCCCCTCGTCACCAAGTACAACCTCAGGTACGAGCGCTCCGCACCGACGGTGGTACTATACACCGGCGAACGATGCCAGTACAGGGTGCAACTCGCCTAGAGGGCCCCACGCGTCTGCTTTTGGAAGGGCTGGGACGTGTTCGCCAAGTAGTCCAAGTTGGCGGTGGACGACACGGTCATCTTCACCTAATGGACGACGGCTTCGCCATCTAGGTCTACAAGCATGCCACCTCCGTGGGGATTATCTGGGCCTGTAGGAGGCACCGCGCCGGCCCCTGGGAGGAGGAGATGCAGGCCAGGAATGGCCACGCCGGCGCCTTATCCTGATGTACCGTATGGTTACTCTAGTGTTAGCTACTGTTGGCCTCTAATTAATGGTTGTTGAACAATCCTTCTGAGCTCAGTATGGTTTTAGTGTTGGCCTTATATATAGGCTGGTGAACAATCCTTTTGGACCTGGGTACTCTGTCCTAGGTTTAGGCAGGTGTTTTACCTCACTGCCTGCTGCAATTAGAGCCCAAGTGCTATGTTTAGTGCATGATCCTGATGTACTTATGGTTAGTCTAGTGGTAGTGTATGCCTCAATTTAATGGTTGTTGATCAATCCATCTGAGCTTAGTCTGGTTACGTTGTAGTGTTGGCCTTACATTCGTAGGCTGGTGAACAATCCTTTTAGACCAGGTTACTCTGTCCCAGGTTTAGGCAGGTGTTTTACCTCAATACCTGCTGCAATTAGAGCCCAAGTGCTATGTTCAGTGCCTTAAGCTTTTAGACACTTGTTCTTGGAGAATTTCAAGCAGCGGCGCTATAATTTGGCATTGTAAAAGCACTATCACGCGCTGGAATGAGTGTTGCGCGCGGCCGCGTTTCGCAAAAGTTCATATTCAATCATAGTTCATGCAAAGTTCATAGATACGAAATACTAGATTAAACTACTTCATAAAATCTAAAGTACTAGTCAGAGTCCCAATCGTACGCATCCGATTCCTCGGTTGAGGAAGACACCAGATCAGACGACAATAGATTGTTCCAGCGCTGGTCGTCGGGTGGGATCGTCGGGTTCTCCACCTGCGCGGCGACGAACTTCCGCCGCATATTCTTGTCGTAGCGTCCCTCCCAATGGTTCTCCCTCCGGTTTCTCCTCCTATCTTCGGCTTCATCTTGGAAGCATATCTCCGCGCCCACTGTTTCCGTGGATGAAGCGCCAGTACATGCGTCGCTCCTCGTCCTCCTCGGCTATCTCGAAGCATCACTGCTCGGCGTGGTGGTGTCGCTGCTCATTGGAGAAATTCAGCCGCGGCGCTGGTGCTACTTGAATCGCCTGCCGGCGGGATTGAAAGTCGTGGAAGTTCACCACCTCGCGAGGAAGGCCGAAGCGCCACTCAGCGGCGTCGCGCGCGCGGGCGTCTCTGTGCGCCCTGTCAAGCCGGCCGAGGAAGATGCGATGTCCAGGACGGCCAATTAGCACGGCGGAGAAGGTGCCATTGAGGTGCTCCCAAACGCCGACGTAGTCGATGCTCCCACGGCGGGAACTGGCGGCGCGCTGGTGCGTTGGGGCGGCGGAAGCGCGGAGCGTTTTGGAAGCGGGGCGGTTGATGTCTACGCACGCATCTATTCTCGTAGACAGTGTTGGGCCTCCAAGAGTAGAGGTTTGTAGGACAGTAGCAAGTTTCCCTTTAGTGAATCACCCAAGGTATATCGAACTCAGTGAGGTAGAGGTCAAAGATACCCCTCTCAAACAACCCTGCAATTAAGATACGAGAAGTCTCTTGTGTCCCCAACACACCCAATACACTTGTCAGATGTATAGGTGCAATAGTTATACGAAAAGATAGTGAAATACAAGTAATATGGATGATTATAAGTAGTACTTGCAATCTGAATAAAAATGGCAGCAACCAAACATGTAGCAGAACTTGTTGGAAATTGTGTTTCAATGCTTAGAAACAAGGCCTTGGGATCCTACTTTCACCAGTGGACATTCTCAACAATGACATCAAAGTTAAATAAATAAACACTACTCTCAAACACTCTCATGTTGGATAAAAACACCATTCATTGTGTAGGGCTACAAGAGCACCCTCAAAGTCGGAGTAAACTAACACCAACAATATCATACACGGTGCACACACTATCACCGTTACAACCATGAATAACTCCGGAGTTCATATTAAAGTAATCTCTAGAGTGCATAATAGATAAAGAGTAGCATCACATATTCAACTAGATTACAAAGCTCATGATCATATAAATATCACATGGGAGAGAGAGATAGACCATATAGCTATCGTAGATCCCGCAGCCCCTGGGGACAACTACTCACTCCTCATCATAGGAGTCAGCAACGGTGATGGAGATGGCGGTGGAGTCGATAGAAATGGCTCCGAGGGCAATTCCTAGTCTCGGCAGGGTGCCGGAACAGAGACTTCTGTCCCCCGAATCTCGTCTTTGATGGGGGTGGCGCTCTAGAACACTTGGAGGAAAAAGGCTTATATCTTTAGGGTTTTTCGTTGGGGGGGGGGGCAATATATGGGCGAAAGGGCGAAGGCGGTGGAGGCCTGAGGGCCCCACACCATGTATAGGCGAGGCAGAGAGGGGACCCGTGCCTGGAGGTGGTGTGGGCCCCTCGGCCATCGTCTTCGTCTCCTTTCGGTGTTCTGGAACGTTCCCAGGAAAATAGGGGCTTTGGAAAAGAAATCCTCTGATTCTAAGAATATTTCCTTAAGTACTTTTTTGAAACAAAAAACAACAGAAAACAGGGAACTGGCACTGTGGCATCTTGTTAGTAGGTTAGTCTGTGAAAAAGTATAAAACCATATAAAATGCAGATAAAACATGTCATAAGTGGTATAATATAAGCATGGAATATAAAAAATTATAGATACGTTGGAGACGTATCAACATCCCCAAGATTAGTTCTACTCGTCCCGAGTAGGCAAGAAGGATAAAAGAATAATTTATGAAGTGACATGCTTTCACATAATCTTGATCAGAATATAATGTAAGGCTCATGTTATGAATGAAGTAATTCATGGCAATGATCTATAGTTTGCTAATAAATAGACAAGGAGTAAACAACTACATCTTATAAGTAAAAACTTTTAATGAAGGGTTAATTCATTTTGTGCCATGGTTCTCTGAGTTCTATCTGTCTGTGCCATACCCGCGCTGTTTCTCTGGTTTGTGCCCTGGTTTGCTCGCATATCGGCCAAAGGCTCGTTTCCCTCTGGTCAACCTACTTTAACCGGTGGGATCGGCTTGGTGGGGTCGGTCTGGCGCGGCTCGGTTGGAATTTCGTGGGGTTTGCTAGTGGGGCCGTCCCTTTGACCTTAGCATTCAAGTGGGGCAGCGACGGCGGAGAGCATGCATGGAGCCGTACGTGCGCGTCCATGCATGTTCTCGTCGTGCCTTCAATGGCCGCGCCTTCAATGGTGTGCCCCCTGGCCGGTAAACAGCTGCCTCTCCGCCTACACTGCCGGCCCGGACGCGCATCTGCTCCGCCGTCCTCGCGTCTCTCTTGCCTACTCTGTCCTGCTCCAAGCTGAGTAGTCTGGAGTCGAATTAATGTCTTGTCGCCATTACTGCCGTCTAGACCGCGACGCCGTCCAGACCGCACATGGCATTAAAAAGGAGCCATCTCCTTGCCCGTTGCGCTCACAAATCCCCTCATCCTCTCCTAGACACCTTCGCCTAGTCCCTTATCTCTCTATGGCTCGTGGTGATGGAAGCTCCACTCCCAGCTCGAACCACCGCCGCCGCCACGTCCCCTATCCTTGGTTTCTTGAGGCGAGCGAGGGAAGCGGCATGAGGAGTGGGCGTGTGCATGCGCATACTCCTCCAAGTTCAAGCGAGGGAAGCAGCATGGGACGCGGAGTCTCCAAGTCGAAGGAGCAGGGGCATGGCCATTGCTCCCGATCCCATTCCCTTCATCGATCTGTCCGACGAGGATGACAAGGATGATCAGGGTATGCACTTGACCATGGCCTGGAAGGAGGTGGTCACGGAGGTGTTGGACCCGGGTTTGGCCTAGGCCATGGCCGACCAGAAAGTCATGGACCATGCCAAGCTTTCCGCCGCCGAGCAGCAACTTCTCAAGATCTACTCCGAGAGCCAGGGGAAGAAGGAGGACATGTGGTCGGCATCGAACATCAACGCCTCAGAAGATGTCGATGGAAAGGTCAAGGGCAAGGCCGGGACGGTGGAGGTTTCCGATGACGAGGACGAGTGGTAGTCCGTTTTAGTTATTAGTTGCTGTCGGGTTATGACTCCCAGGATTCGGGGGTAGTCACTTCCTGAAGCGTAGTTCGAAAGGGGATTGAACGCGGAGGTCTAAAACCCTCAAGTGGCTCCGCGACGTTGCTCGCCGGACCCGAAGAAGACGCACACCCGACCAAGGAAGACACTGTCCTTTACCCAGGTTCACGGCCATCGTGAGGAGGTCAGACCGCTACTCCTGCATGTCTGTATTATATGTGGAAGGTTACAGTACAATTGAGCTTGCCGGAAGCCCCCTTGAGGCAGTTCTTGCCTGGGGAGGTGCAGCGATGATCTTCTTCCTCCTCCAGCCAGAGGCTAACCTAACCAGAGTTGCTAGGGTTTACAAGGCAGTTTTGCATGCAAAGGGCCAACCCTTGCTACGATGGATGTCTTCTCTCTTTTATAGGCGCGTCGGGCCTTCTCCTTCGGCTTGGCCTTCAAGGTGGCTCCCACTTGCCAGTGGCGGGGCGGAGCACGAGTCCACCGTGCTCCCTTTGTCCATGGACTCGGTCCATTGTTTATAAAGGTGACGCCGTGGCCGACAGGCGGCCGACCGCGCGGTACTATCCGCAGGGCGGGCAGTCTCTGAGGTGGAGCCCGCGATGATGATCTCCGTTGGAGGGTTGCGCCATCCACCCGCTTTATCGTTAGAGTAGAAGGTCCTCACAGCTGTTCAGCAGGCGGAGCAGCTTTGTTGACCACTTTATCGCCAGGGACAGCGACGGGGGTGTGCGCGCCAGTACACGAGCGTGGAAGAGGTCACGTGCGCTCTGCCGGGCTTCCTTGGCTACGACGTTTCCCTTCAGGCCCTAGGGGAGATTCCTGTCGGACTTCCCTCAGGCGGGTTGGTTCCTCGGGGGGAGGATCCCTTGAGGCGAGGGGTCCCTTGAGGCCCTCGCTTCCTCTTCAGGCCCTCGAGGGGGATCGTCTCTCGAGGGTCCCGCCAGGCGGTGACGCCTGGTCCTTAGTCGTTTCGTCCGTCTGGCCCGCGAGCGAGGCCTGGGGGAATGGGCTCTTGATACTCCAGTTCCCACTGGGCCGACAGTAGCCCCCGGGCCCATGATGGGAACGACTGAGCCCATGGGCTTAGGCGAAGCGTCGTGGGCCCTTAGTGCCCAGCCGGCCCGAGCCACGCGGCACTTGGACGATTAACGGCTTCGCACGATCTGGGGCATGAGTCGTGGGGGGTCCCACCACGCCCCGGTAACTGCTCTTGGAGGGGACATAAAGCCCGAGCACTGCGGCAGGGAGCCGTTACCGTTTCCAACTCCTCACAGAAAATTCCGCTCCACAGAGCTCTCCGCCTCCGCGCTCTCCTGCAAGTTTCTGTTCTCCGACTCCTTCCACCTCCGCACCCGTGACAATGAGTCCTCTCAAGAGCAAGGGTAAGGCCGCCGCGAGGTCCTCCTCCCAGGCGGAGGCCGCGGAGACCGTGATGGGCGGGGCGCTGCTCGGCGTGCGCGTCAACGAGAAGGCGCTCTCCAAGGTCCGATACCTGGTGGCGGACCGGACGAACGAGCACGGCGCCACCGCCCTGAAGCCCGCGGCGCATGGGAAGCGCCCGCGGGGGTTTTTCCCGGTCTTCCAGCACTTCCTGGCCGCGGGACTGGTGCCGCCCTTCTCTCCGTTCCTGGAGGCGGTGCTGGCGTTCTACCAGGTGCAGCTGCTGCACCTGCACCCCAACTCCGTCCTCATCCTCGCCGTCTTCGCCTACCTCTGCGAGGCGTACCTGGTCCTGAAGCCCACGGTGGGGCTGTTCCAGTGCTTCTACGCGCTCCGTAACACGGCGAAGAACGAGCGCTCCGGGTGCATCTCGTTCCGCATCGTCGACGGCATGGGGGCGTCTACATCCCCATGTCCTGGAGCGAGGGCAAGGCCATCACGTCCGTGACGAAGAAAGTAGACGACTTCCGCCAGAAGTGGTTCTTCGTCGGGGTGGAGCGTCCCTGCGTCTTCCTCGAGGTTCCCGATGAGTAGGGGTGTAAACGGATTGGATAATTTCCGCACCATATCCGATGCCGAAACCGTTTTTAACAATCCATATCCGGTTTTAAGGAATCCGACGAATAAGGATATCCGATTCGAAGTTTACACCAGGATATGGTATGTAAAATAGCCTAAAATATGGATTATCCGAAATTTAAATAGGATTATCCGATGGTTTGAATCCGAATAATCCGATTTGTTTACCGAAATGTCTAGTCTAATATAGCATAATTTGCAGCCAGTAAGTTGTCAAATTCGTTAGTCGAACAACATCTCACTTAAATAGTCACTGTAAAGATTATGAATTACAAGCTGGTAAGTTATTAGGTTATCAACTAATTATTTTTGAATGTATGGTTTGAAAATTTAATTGTACACGCATATATCGATTAATTTTGTTACCGGTCCGAATCCGTTCCGTTTCCGCCTCCGAATCCGGCATCACGGATATCCGCATCCGAATCCGCATCCGTTCATTATCCGATCCGTTCCGAATCCGATGAAAAATTATGGTATAGGATATGGTAAAGGCAAAATCCAATCCGATCCGTTTACACACCTACCGATGAGCCTCCGGTGAAGAACTCCCACTGGGGCAAGGCTACCTTCGACGGCGCCAAGAACGTGAGCCTGATGGGGCGCCTGAGCTTCCTTCGCGAGGAGGGCCTCACAGGGCAGATGGTCGTGGCGGACTTCGTGACTCGCCACATCGCGCCCCTCCAAGCTCACTCGGTCCCCATGTGGATGTACTCGGGGTCGAACGACAAGATGCGGCTCCACGTTGAAGACAACGACAAGGATGTCGTCGACAACATCCTCTCCGCGCTCTTCGTCAACTCCTCTGTGCTCCCCGTGGACGAGGTTTGCGCGACGCTCCGGCCCCTTCACCAGTACAACCTGACGGAGCGCATGGCCCGCCTGGAAGGGATGCCTTCGTTCACCCCGACAGGCCCGGCGGACTCTGATGTGCCGATGCCGGCCCCGCGGGGAGCAGAGGGGGCCAATTCTCCCTCGGCTTCAGGAGCTGGCCTAGGTGAGGAGGAAGCCACAGCTGGGGAGGTCTCGTCTTCTAGAGCTGGGCCCTTCACTGACGGGATTTGTGATATCTCGTCAGGCAACGAAGACGCCTTCGTGGTGGCGCCCTCGCGCCCCGTGGAGGAGGATGCTGAGGAAGGGGAGGCCTCAGGCGCGGAGGGCTCTCCAGGAAGGTGCGGGCCTCGCGCCAAGGTCGCCGTGGACCACACAGGGGCGAGGCCGTCTGACGCCCCTTCCAAGAGGAAAGCGGAGGCGCCCCCCGCGAGGCGTGCGCCCAAGCCCTTTCCCTCATGGCGCTCATCAGGCCTGGCGTGGGTCGATGCTGGCGCTCCCCCTCCAGGGTGAGTTTATACGTCGCTGGGTCGTTTGCCCTCTTGGGTCCTTTTTCACCTCATCCTTTGCTGAAGTTTTTTTCTTGGGCTCTTGCCAGCGGTCCTGCGCTTGCCAAGCGCCGCCGGCTCCGCAAGGCGTCCGAGGTGAAGACCGCCACGGCAGGGGCCGTGGCTGACGAGGCCGCGAGGCCTAAGGACGCAGCCCCAGCGGTCCCCCTTGAGGAGGCGCCTCAAGTAGAGGTGACGGCGCCTCTCGCGGGGGCAGCTGGTCCTCCTGTGAAGGAGAGCGCCGTAGGCCCGGATGCTCCTGCAGCGCCGCGCGAGTCTCCATCGGTTGAGGGCTCGGAGGCGAGAACTTCTGCGCCACCTCGTGCGGCCACTCCACCTCGTGCGGCTAAGCCTCCGCGCGAGGCCACTCCGCCACGTGCGGCTACTTCTCCACGCGAGGCCACTCCGCCATGCGAGCCGAAGCCTCCGCGCGCGTCGACACCTCCGGGTGTGCCTGCTGCGTCGTCTGTGCCCACCGCTTCTGCGCAGCCCGCGACGGAGACCTTCGAGGCGCCGGCAGTCGCGGGCGCGTCTGCCGGGGACGGTTCTTCCTCTCCTCCCCGCCAGGCTGGAGGCGAGGAGTGCCCCGCGGCTGCAGGGCCTGAAGGGGGCACGGGCTCCGGCGGGGCTCAAGCCAGCCCCCTTGTTCTTCCCGAGGCCGGACCTGCGGGACTCGACGCCGAGGCCGGGCCTTCTGCGGGCCGTGACCTGGCGCTCCGCGGCTGGGACTGGAGGGCGGGGCGTCGCGAGGCCGCCTTTGGCCTCCTGAGGGAGTCCCTGGAAGGCTTGGAGGCGCACCTCGCCCTTGGGGACGTATGGCTCGCTCGGCAGCAGGAGGAGCTGGCGAAATCGTGGCGTCCTTCCACGCGGCGGTCGAGGCGCGCCGGCTGGAAGATTTGGCGCTGCAGGCCGCCCACGAGGAAGCCATCAGCTTCGCCATGGAGACCCGCGAGGCGGCCATCCGCGACGCTGCAGAGCTGCTCTGTAACGTCCCCAAATTAGCTACTTGGTAATTAAGATTTGTTTGTGCATCATGAGCATCATTCGCATCTAATTAAAATTTGCATACAATTTGAGTTTAACAATAAAAGAGAAAACCCTAAAGTGGCCTAAACCACTTGTTATTTTAAATGTGTTAAAAGAATTTCAGAATTTTCAAAATCCAAAGTTGCCAATGGCTTCCTTGTGAAATTCTGAGTTTCCTGGTATTTTTGTATAAATTTTTTGTTCACAAAAATAACCTCAAATGATTTATTTTCCAAAGCAGGGGCATGTTTTCAAAGATTTTGTGGTTTCCCAGAACTGCAGGGGGTTTTCGCAAAATTGTCTTTGCTTTTCTTTCTTCTTCCTCTGGACAGAAGGACGCCGGAGCCGTGTCTTCTCCTCCACCATCCACCGCCGCGGACGTGCGCCAATATGCGAGCCGCCGACGCCGCGCCTCCTACTTATCCCTGCGCCACCGCCTCGAGAAAGCCTAGGCCACTCCATATTCTCCTCTTTTTCCCCCGCTGCCCGAAACCCTAGCTTCGGTTCTTCTCGAAAATCCCGGCGATTGCCGCCATCTCCGACGTCCTCTCACTCCGGCGAGCCGCTCAGGAGGACCGCCGTGCTCTTCTCAATCGATTTCCTCCGTCGAGTTCGCCGCCGTCGAGCTCAATATCCGGCGAACTCCGGCCTCCCCGAGCTTCCTCGACGCCTCCACGAGCACCAGGGTGAGCCTACGGTCCTCCAGGAACCCTCCATGCGCTCCCTCTTCTTCTTGTTCTTCTGGACGCCGTGCGCCGCCGCCAGCCTCCGCTCCGGCGAGCGCTCCGCCCTCTCCGGCGACCATTTGCGGCCCGTGCCGCCCCCCCTCGGTCGCCCGCGCCCGTACGCGTGCAACGCGTGAAGCCGCGCCTCCCCTCACGCCGGAAATCGTCGAATTGGTGATCGACAGGGAGGATTTCTCCACTGCTGACGTCAGCTGACGTCAGCGCCTCAATTTCTTTTCCTTTTACTAAGTTATTTATTCTTTTATGTAATTCTTTTAAATCTGACTGGTGGGGTTCCCCAGTCAGAATTTTATTCATTTCCAAATAATGTTTTATCTAATTAATAAAGTTATGACATGTGGGTCCAATTTTTATTTAAATTCATAAATGTTTAAAATGGAATTAACAAATGGTTTAAATTGAATTAAGATTTTTAATCTTTGGAAATTCATAACTAATTCATTTTAATTCAGAAAAATATGATTTTTATATCAAAATTTGCAGAAAAATAAGATCTATCCAATTATGTACCAATCATGCATATTTAAACAACTTTGAACCCTGTTTATAATAGAATAACAAATTACACCATTTCCTTTAATTATGGAGTTTGTCGAATGACACCTGTCAGGCATTCGCACTCCATTTAAAATGTTCTTCCCTGTGTAGGATTTACACTTCAATCCTCTAACTTGTCATGTCATGCATTGTGCGCATTGCATCGATGCCATGGTTGAATGTTGTTTCCGTTTCTTTCCGGTGTTTTTTCTTTCGCGGTAGAATGCGAATCCGAAGTGGATTTCGACCACACCGAAGGCTTGATAAATCATCGACGACCTACTCAAGCAGGAATCTATGAAGAGTTATTTTGGTTATTTTTATCAACACAAGCCGAAGATCTCCAATTGCTAAATATCTTGTTATCGAAGAGCAAGGCAAGCATAACCTCTTATCTGCACATATAAGATTTCAAAGTATTTGATTCTGGTATTATGCATGCGATTCAAATGTTGTTTTGAGTGGAGGCATAGATTGTCTTAAGTGTTGCATCGCGAGAGTCTACTATGCTTAGCCCTGCTTAGATCTTCCCTCTGCTCCATCTGGTTGATGAATCAGAGCAGTGAAGGAACTATCATGAAGAATGGCGTGGAGTGATCAAGATGTGTTGAATATGCTAAAGACTTGGATGAGAGGCCACAATGGGATTGTAGTGGGTTGTCTCATTCTTGTCGATCTTAGGAACTGAGTTCCTGGGTTCGGAACCAAGACTAGTCGTGCATCCACACAGGGCATTCATTTTCCCCTCGGCTCCAACTTGCCTAGGCTACTACGTGAAGCCACTAGTTCAAGTTTTCCATTTGTGTGTGCGGTAAAATGAGTTGAAGAGATTTAGGGCCAGGTTCAAGTGGGCTGCGGTCACAGATCTTGGACTTGGCAAACCGCACTAGAGACCGCTGCGCATGGTCAGATCTACTGTTGTGGCTCATGGACATAGGCGAAGCTTGGGAAAGGTCGTGGCCAACCCTCCTGCCGGCACTCCTCGGAAGAGTGCTAATAGCTGGCGAATCGGTTGGTTGGCGTGTGTGGGTAGTTACACCCCCTTCAGGGTAAATCTTTTAGGAAAGCCGTGTCCACGGTTATGGATGACTTGGTACCTTATTTCGGTGATCATAGACAACTATAATCTAAGTATAAAACTTGCCAATTAAGGGCGGATCGCTTCCTCGGGTTGAGCGAGGGGGTGATTCTGGTGGGTGGTACAACTCATGATGATCTGGTGGAGATTGAAGATGTGGATGAAGCTTGTGTTTCACTCTCTTATCCCTTTTTAAAAGTCTATTGATGCGAGATTCTATCCTCCCTCGATTTGAAAATAAAGATGGCTTTATGCAAAAGACATTCATGAATACTCTCTGAACGAGCAGATATATAGCGGGTTAAATAAGTCTTGTTGAGTACCTCATGTACTCAGCCTTGCGCAATTATTTGGACATGTGTGTTTTCTGAACATCGACATCGACGAGTAGGTTGGGGTTCCCAGACGGCAGCCTGGAATCTATGGACTGGGACGTCGCCGTTATGCTTTGTCCTCTTAGGCCTTTTGTCGGTTTTGCTATGTATAATAGCATAATTTGCCTTCCGTTGTATTGGTGATTGATAGGTCAGTGACCTTATTTTGGTGATATTTGCTTCTCAGTTCCTTTAAGAGCTTAACCTATTGCTTCCTGTGTTGTAGGGTTTCTGTTGTGTTACCCATTTCAATTGTTGGCTCCCGAGATCTTTGCTAGGCTTATCTCAGATTAAGGTCTCAGATTTGTCTAGCATGGCTCTTGGGGGTGCTACAGGTTTTGGTAACAGAGCAGGACCGTCTGTAGGAAAACCTTTCTACTAGTCGATGTTGAGTCTAGAGGTTGTGAAAAATATTTCAAAGCTAAAACTATTTACAAAAATCTAAATAGGCTTCTTTTTACTCCTTATCTGGTATCGCTCTAATTCTGGGTCACCTTACCTTGTTTTGGTTGAAAACAGTTGCTCTCTCTTTCTCTTGGTCATTCAAAATTTAGGTGCACCAAGTGCAGTTCGTTTCTCAGCCAATTAGACCTAGTGTTAAGTTTTCTAGAGTCGGGTGTGTTCTTTGATCTTTCTTTTCCTGCTTGACAGGATTGATTCCTTCCCTCGTGATCTCTCAACTTTGTCGATTTGACCTCATTCTATTCTAATCCTTGAGGTTTCTTCCACCTTGAAGATCTCCTTTTCTTCTTTTGATACTTCGGAAGCTGTGGTTGGTCTCTGAAGCTATCTCGTGATTGCTACATCGATGTGCCTTTGTGACACTCGAATGGTAGTTACTCCTTCTTTCGTTTTTCATCCTGGACTTGAACCGAAGGTCCCGGATTGTGTTGTTGGTGGTGTGTTGAGTCATATTGGTTGTTACCCATGTGATGCTCACTCTATCAGTACATGATGCTGACTTTTAACCCAAGATCCATCTTGTTGATCCCTGAGGAATGCTTGCAACCTCATAAGGGCTAGTAATGTCAGTTCTAGCTAGCCTTCTAGCTTGTGGTTTTTGTCGTAATTGGCCTACGACATCCAAGGGTTACTTCTTCCACTAGCTTTGGCAGAGGTTCTGTGATGGAACCAAAAGGATCACGATAGAGGCTCTTTGTGAGTCTCACATCTAAGTTGGTGACTCTGCCACACCCTTCTTATCAGAACAAGTTATCATATGTATGCTAACTTGATCATCTGCATCTCAGGATTTTCCTGAGCATGTTTCTTTTCTTCCGTCATGTTCTGACCCGTGTATGCCACTTGGCATCCAAGTTGTAAATGTGCATTGGTGTACTAATGCATGTTGCTCTTGTGGTCCGTCGTGAAATTCCACTTCGGGATGTCAGGGAGAAACAAACTCCCGTACCTCGTCCATACCAGGACCAGGTCAAAGTGTTGTAGTTTGCAGATAAAGAAGCTTTGTTTGCTTCTAATCTGATCCATCTCAAGGTGTCACCATCTTGTATATCAAAAGGTCGCGATGTGTCTCATGACTTTATTGATGCAGTGATGCTTTTCACGTCCTTACTCACGCTTTTCTCCTAGCTGCTCGTGCTCGGAATGCTATGGTGAGTGTATTGATGTGATTATCAAATATTCTTAGCAATTTTCATTGCTTTGCTATATAAGGACATTTGATTCCTTCCTCGTGTGATTGGTTATCCGGTCACTAAGTGAAGTTGACTGTGCTGCCAAGTCCGTTGTTCTGGTGCACATACTTGGTCAAAGAGTTAGGTTTTGCCAACGCTCTTAAGGCAACATCGTTTAGTCTTGCAAAGCAAGACTCCTGTCTACCTGTGTTGTCGTGTGGAAGCAAGATGGTATATCCTAATGGATCTGCTATCTTCTCAATCTTTGATTTGATTTGGGCTATCGACAAATCAAACTCAGTCCCAAGTACCATCGTTGATGATGTTCTACCTATGGTGTTTCGCCATCTTACATCTTCATGTCCTTGGTCATTCCATCTTGTTGGAGTATTTTAATAAGCTTGTTGTTGAGCCCATCGATAACATTCCTATTGCCTCCATGTCTAAAGAGGATCATTATGAACATTTGGCAATAATGTTGGAAACTTTTGAGAACCATCTTTGTGTCATCACGAAGTATGTGTTCTGGATGTTAGAAGTAACCTCTTCTGGTTCACATGCATTTGCTGAAAGATGTCGCCGTAAATCCAAGTAGAGTTTTCCTTTGTTTCCTCGGGAATCATCTCTAGTCGGTCATGCATGTGCAGATTATTCATGGGATGACAGGTTGTTACCTCCATTCCTTGAAGAAGTCATATATGCACACCAAGCCACTGACTGATTAGATCAAGAATGAGAAGAAGTCCGAAAACTTCATTATCTTCTTTGTTGTTTCCCAAGAAGGACTCAATTGTGTTTGTTGCATATTAATTCATGTAGGTGCAGCTGTCCTCTGAAAAATTGCTAATACATGGGTTCTGCAATCTTGCTCATCTCTTCGAGCCTGACCTTGTTGTCCATATCTTGAGAATCTGCAACCCTTCTTCGATGTTAACCATTGCACCTCTCCGTTAGGACGTTCTTAGTCTGAACTTTCATCCCAACTAGCCAGAGCTGAATCTCAGGCAGCAACGATGGTTGGTGTTCCTCAAGGATTTTGACATAGGTCCTTTTGTAACTCCGACAAGATTAATGTTGTGGTTGACACACTTACTCAGAAGGCCTATCGCTGAAATTCCTGGAATCTTCAAAAACAACCACTCCACATGAGGATTGTTGTGCGGCTTATTCTAAAAGTTGCCCCTTATGGTATTTCTCTTTCCGAAGGCCGATGTTCACCTCCTCACCTATTAAAGGCTTATCTTGAGCTTGAAATGGGTATCCGGAACATCAAGAAGAAGTTCCCTCCTCCGATGATCTCGAAGATTCTGAATGTCTCTCGACTGATCCTCCTGGTCCTTTTCTTATCCTTTGATAACATATCCATCATGAGAATTCTCCTTTCATGGTGATCATCAACATTTTGTTGATCAGTTCTTCCTTCCTTTTGCCTGTACTTGAAATCCTTTTCAACTCACACATTGTGTGAATTTTTCAGTTATCTTAGGGCCCTGGACTTTTAATCATGTGGCAAACTTCTTGTATGCCAAATGGTTGAAATCTGAAAAGGGTTCTTCTTTTCGTATCAAGATATCGTTATCTATCCATCTTAGCCTTGTGCAAAGCTCATATTCTAATCGCTTCGCGTAACAGTTGTCTACCAACTTGACACTTCTTCCTTTCCATCCGTTACCTTGATGTGTTTCATGCTCGTTAGCTCAAGAGTTGTCTTGCACACTCCTCCCTTGAGTTGACCATGAGATACTTGATCTTATTGAAGATCCTCGCTCTTGAGTTATTTCCCTCTTCTCTTCGGAGTAGTTGAAGAACAGTCCGACGAGTAATGAAGTGTCCAATCATCCCTGAAGTAAAGGATCAACCTCTTCGTTAAACAAGATCGTCGTGGGATCGACAAGATCATCCAAGACCGGTGTAGCCCTCCTCTCTGTATCTCTTTTCCTACCCAAGGAATCTCGGGGACGAGATTCTTGTAAGGGGGATAGATTTGTAACGTCCCCAAATTTGCTACTTGGTAATTAAGATTTGTTTGTGCATCATGAGCATCATTTGCATCTAATTAAAATTTGCATAAAATTTGAGTTTAACAATAAAAGATAAAACCCTAAAGTGGCCTAAACCACTTGTTATTTTAAATGTGTTAAAAGAATTTCAGAATTTTCAAAATCCAAAGTTGCCAATGGCTTCCTTGTGAAATTCTGAGTTTCCTGGTATTTTTGTATAAATTTTCTGTTCACAAAAGGACCCTCAAATGATTTATTTTCCAAAGCAGGGGGCTGTTTTCAAAGATTTTGTGGTTTCCCAGAACTGCAGGGGGTGCGCCGCCGCCAGCCTCCGCTCCGGTGAGCGCTACGCCCTCTCCGGCGACCATTTGCGGCCGGCGCCGCCCCCCCCCCCCCCCCCCCTCGGTCGCCCGCGCCCGTACATGAAGCCACGCCTCCCCTCGCGCCGGAAATCGTGGAATTGGTGATCGACAGGGAGGATTTCTCCACTGCTGACGTCAGCTGACGTCAGCGCCTCAATTTCTTTTCCTTTTACTAAGTTATTTATTCTTTTATGTAATTCTTTTAAATCTGACTCGTGGGGTTCCCCTGTCAGAATTTTATTCATTTCCAAATAATGTTTTATGTAATTAATAAAGTTATGACATGTGGGTCCAATTTTTATTTAAATTCATAAATGTTTAAAATGGAATTAACAAATGGTTTAAATTGAATTAAAATTGTTTAATCTTTGGAAATTCATAACTAATTCCTTTTAATTCAGAAAAATATGTTTTTTATATAAAAATTTTCAGAAAAATAAGATCTATCTAATTATGTACCAATCATGCATATTTAAACAACTTTGAACCCTGTTTATAATAGAAGAACAAATTACACCATTTGCTTTAATTATGGAGTTTGTCGAATGACACCTGTCAGGCATTCGCACTCCATTTAAAATGTTCTTCTCTGTGTAGGATTTACACTTCAATCCTCTAACTTGTCATGTCATGCATTGTGCGCATTGCATCGATGCCATGGTTGAATGTTGTTTCCGTTTCTTTCCGGTGTTTTGTCTTTCGCGGTAGAATGCGAATCCGAAGTGCAGTTCGACCACACCGAAGGCTTGATAAATCATCGACGACCTACTCAAGCAGGAATCTATGAAGATTTATCTTGGTTATTTTGATCAACACAAGCCGAAGATCTCCAATTGCTAAATATCTTGTTATCGAAGAGCAAGGCAAGCATAACCTCTTATCTGCACATATAAGATTTCAAAGTATTTGATTCTGGTATTATGCATGCGATTCAAATGTTGTTTTGAGTGGAGGCATAGATTGTCTGAAGTGTTGCATCGCAAGAGTCTCCTATGCTTAGCCCTGCTTAGATCTTCCCTCTGCTCCATCCGGTTGATGAATCAGAGCAGTGAAGGAACTATCATGAAGAATGGCGTGGAGTGATCGAAGATATGTTGAATATGCTAAAGACTTGGAAGAGAGGCCATAATGGGATTGTGGTGGGTTGTCTCATTCTTGTCGATCTTAGGAACTTAGTTCCTAGGTTCGGAACCAAGACTAGTCCTGCATCCACACAGGGCATTCATTTTCCCCTCGGCTCCAACTTGCCTAGCCTACTACGTGAAGCCACTAGTTCGAGTTTTCCATTTGCGTGTGCGGTAAAATGAGTTGAAGAGATTTAGGGCCAGGTTCAAGTGGGCTGCGGTCACAGATCTTGGACTTGGCAAACCGCACTAGAGACCGCTGCGCGTGGTCAGATCTACTGTTGTGGCTCATGGACATAGGCGAAGCTTGGGAAAGGTCGTGGCCAACCCTCCTGCCGGCACTCCTCGGCAGAGTGCTAATAGCTGGTGAATCGGTTGGTTGGCGTGTGTGGGTAGTTACACCCCCTGCAGGGTAAATCTTTTCGGAAAGCTGTGTCCACAGTTATGGACGACTTGGTACCTTATTTCGGTGATCATAGACAAATATAATCTAAGTATAAAACTTGCCAATTAATGGCGGATCGCTTCCTCGGGTTGAGCGAGGGGGTGATTCTGGTGGGTTGTACAACTCATGATGATCTGGTGGAGATTGAAGATGTGGATGAAGCTTGTGTTTCACTCTCTTATCCCTTTTTAAAAGTCTATTGATGCGAGATTCTATCCTACCTCGATTTGAAAATAAAGATGGCTTTATGCAAAAGACATTCATGAATACTCTCTGAACGAGCAGATATAGCAGGTTAAATAAGTCTTGTTGAGTACCTCCTGTACTCAGCCTTGCGCAATTATTTGGACAGGTGTGTTTTCTGAACATCGACATCGACGAGTAGGTTGGCGTTCCGAGACGGCAGCCTGGAATCTATGGACTGGGATGTCGCCGTTATGCTTTGGCCTCTTAGGCCTTTTGTCGGTTTTGCTATGTCTAATAGCATAATTTGCCTTCCGTTGTATTGGTGATTGACAGGTCAGTGACCTTATTTTGGTGATATTTGCTTCTTAGCTCCTTTAAGAGCTTAACCTATTGCTTCCTGTGTTGTAGGGTTTCTGTTGTGTTACCGATTTCAACTGTTGGCTCCCGAGATCTTTGCTAGGCTGATCTCAGATTAAGGTCTCAGATTTGTCTAGCGTGGCTCTTGGGGGTGCTACAGGTTTGATGTGAGATCCTGGCTCAGGGCTTAACAGGATTGATAGAATACTCATATCAACAAGTTGCAACTTCTTTTCCGGAAGCTCATCTGGAAAGAACTCCGAGGTTAAGCGTGCTTGGCCTGGAGTACTCCAAGGATGGGTGACCGACCGGGAAGTCCTTCTCGGGTGCGCACAAGTGAGGACAAAGTGTGCAGAAAAGACTAGTGTTGATCTACGGGGTCAGTCTAGAGATCCTAGAGAGCTGTCAGGCGTGATAGGCTCGGTCCAGGGGTGGGTCGGGGTGTTACAGTTGGTATCAGAGCTTACCCTCGCGGTAACTCGGGCGTCTGCGGGTCAGTGGGCAGACATGTGATATGTGCCGGCACTAGACGCATGGACGGGTGCCAAGGGGGGAAGTTCTTGGACTGGGGGCTGACCGACGAGGGCGTCGGTCTTCTAAGGGGGGAAGGATGTGAGATCCTGACTCAGATGTGAGATCCTGGCTCAGGTCTTAATAGGATTGATAGAATACTCATATCAACAAATTGCAACTTCTTTTCCAGAAGCTCATCTGGAAAGAACTCCGAGGTTAACCGTGCTTGGCCTGGAGTACTCCAAGGATGGGTGACCGACCGGGAAGTCCTTCCCGGGTGCGCACGAGTGAGGACAAAGTGCACAGAAAAGACTAGTGTTGATCTACGAGTGATAGGCTCGGTCCAGGGGTGGGTCGGGGTGTTACAGTTGGTATCAGAGCTTACCCTCGCGGTAACTCGGGCGTCTGCGGGTCAGTGGGCAGACATGTGATATGTGCCGGCACTAGACGCATGGACGGGTGCCAAGGGGGGAAGTTCTTGGACTGGGGGCTGACCGACGAGGGCGTCGGTCTTCTAAGGGGGGAAGGATGTGAGATCCTGACTCAGATGTGAGATCCTGGCTCAGGTCTTAATAGGATTGATAGAATACTCATATCAACAAATTGCAACTTCTTTTCCAGAAGCTCATCTGGAAAGAACTCCGAGGTTAACCGTGCTTGGCCTGGAGTACTCCAAGGATGGGTGACCGACCGGGAAGTCCTTCCCGGGTGCGCACGAGTGAGGACAAAGTGCACAGAAAAGACTAGTGTTGATCTACGGGGCCAGTCTAGAGATCCTAGAGAGCTGCCAGGCGTGATAGGCTCGGTCCAGGGGTGGGCCGGGGTGTTACATGCTCCACCCCCTCTAGGCGAACGCGACGCTGCGGCGAAGCTCCTGCGCGAGGTCGGGGCGGAGCGCGAGGCGATGGAGGGCTCGTTGGCGCAGAAGCGCCGCGAGCTGGGCCAGCTGGAGGCCCAGCTGCTCTCCACCCACCAGGCCGCATCGGCTGCTCTAGAGAAGGACCGCAAGGCCTTCGCTGAGCGCGAGCAGCAGCTGGTCCTCAAGGAGGAGGAGTTGCAGCAGCGCGAGGAGCAGCGCCTCCAGGCGGAGAAGGACCTGGCTGCTCAGCGCGAGGCCCTCGAGGAGCGAGATGGCGAGTTGGCCCAGGCGACCCTGAAGTACGAAGACAACGTCGCTGCCCAGAAGGTGGCTTACGAGCGCTTCGAGCGGCTCTTCGCCGAGAAGAAAAAGGAGGCTGAAGACGCCCTCGCGGAGCGCGAGAAGCAGTTCTGCAAGTCCACTTCTCAGAAGTACCGCGACATGGCCCAGTCGCAGGAGGACCACTTCAAAGCCAAGCATGCCGCGGACGCTCGGAAGATCGCCGAGCTCGAGAAGGCCAACTCCAAGCTGGAGGCCCGCCTCACTCGCGCTAAGGATGGCCGCCGCCGAGCGGAGGAGGCTCGCACCGACGCTGTCCACAACCTCAACTCCCTGGCCAAGGACGTGGAGGAGCAAGTGGCCCCGGCGATGCAGCGGACGGCGGAGGCCTCGGACTCCGCCAACGCGGCTCGGGCACTCACGAAGCAGCGCAAACGCATGTTCGAGGCGCTGGTCGCTCGTGGCAACGAGCTGGCCTCGCAGCTGGGAGCGGACGCGCCGCACACCGACGTTCGGGGCCGCGGCGATGTTGCCATGTACTTGGTTTACTTTGAACAGCTCTTCGCAGCGCTCGAGGGTCCCGTCGCCGAGCTTCGGGAGATGATCGAGGACGAGAGTCGGCAGCTCTTGGGGGTGGTGGTTGATCGCATCTTCACCAACCTCAAGCTCCTCACGCCAGACTTCGACCTAGGTTCTGTGACCAAAGCCGCCCAGGTCTAGGACGCACAGCGAGTCTCAAGCTCCCTCCGCGAGCAGGTGGACGCCTTTTGCAACCGCTTCAGGCGCACGGAGGCTGCGCCGGAGGACAGCGAGGAGGAGGCCTTCTCTGCCGAGGCTGACGAGGGCGCCGCGGAAGAGGTCCAGGACGGTGCTGCTTCTCATTGAGTCATTCTCTATTGCGCCTGCAAGCGTTTGTATCTGCACCAGCTGTGTGCTTTAGACATCTTGAAACTTTTGGCTTGTAATATACTTTAACTGCTGTTTTAATTCGAGCTTGTCTGCCCCTCGTGAGGTCTCTTTGGACTCATCTTCATGTCTATTTGTTCTCTGCGTCGTTAGGTCCCATCTCTTCGTGCCATGACTCCGTCACCTCGGTATGCGGGAGCAATGACGTGCGATGCTCAAGTGCCGGGGGGAGTTTAGGCCTAGGAGAGGTAAGAGCCTTGAGTCGCGATGCTCAAGTGCCCCCCTTAGACGTGCGAGTAGTCCATGAAGCGTTAAGGGAAAGCGAAGTCGCTCGAGGGGCAAAGACGCGCGCTAGGGAGAGAAAAACGTTGTTAAAGCGTGGGTGCGAGACTTAGCTTCTCGAGGTTTTTGCTCTGTGAAGGCTTTTCGCCTGGCGAGGTTGCCCGCTTGAGGGGTCGCTCCTAGGGAGGCTTTTTGCCTGGCGAGGTTGCCCGCTTGAGGGGTCGCTCCTGGGGAGGCTTTTCGCCTGGCAAGGTTGCCCACTTGAGGGGTCGCTCACGGATGCCCCTTCAGGCTCGCGGGGGAATTCTTCCATGCAGGTATTAGAGGGGCGAACCCAAACGTAGAACACGGATCAAGGGATCGTGCGCGCTTATAGGTCCCCTCAGGCGTTCCTTGCGAGGAGAGTAAGTACCAAGGTCCTCTGTAGAGATGGCGTGTTTGTGGGGTATTGCCCTCCATCCAGAGCTCGGACTCTTGGATTTTGCAGTGCTGCTGGTGTGTCATTTGAGGCACTGGCACCGTACTCAGCCCCCGCTCGCGAGGTACGCATGTGGAGAGATATAAGCGCACACTTCAACAATAGTAATGCGTAAATAAAAACCGCCCAAAAACGTTTTTTAAGCGGCGCCGAAGCGCTAAGTTCACTTAGGAACGAGATTGAGTCATTATGCTTGGGGTTGCCAAGTTAATGCTCTGACCATGTCGAGGCATGGGGACCACCTGTTGGTGGCAGAGACTCTCAACGGCCTGAGGTGGCTCGTTTTAATTGAGAGCTCGGAGGGTTTTCCCTCGAGTGAAGCCTTTTGGGCTTTGGAGGTTTAAGCCGTTGGCGTTTTAACCTCCAGAGACAGGAATGCTTCGAGGTTGAGCCGTAAGCTGCCTCTTCCGCTAGGAGTCTCGACGTGACAATGATCACGTGCGTGGCAATGACCACGGTTGCGTTTGTTCCCTTGGGAAACAAAGCATGTGTTTGAGGTTTAAGCCTTTTGGCGTTTTAACCTCTAGAGACGACATTGCTTGGAGGTTGAGCCGTAAGCTGCCTCTTCCGCTTGTCTTCTCGATGTGACAATGATCACGGGTGTGTCAATGACCACTTTGGCATTTGTTCCTTTAGGAGACAAAGCTATGTTTTTGGAGCTTTAAGCTTTTCGGCGTTTTAACCTCTTGAGACGAAAAATGCTTAGAGGTTGAGCCGTAGGCTGCCTCGTCCGCTTGACGTCTCGACGTGACAATGATCACGGGTGTGACAATAATCACTTTTTAACTTGTTCCTTGCAGATACAAAGGTTTGCGAGGTTTAAGCCTTGAGCTTTTAACCTTCAGGGACAAAAAGGTGCTTGGAGGTTGAGCCGTGGGCTGCCTCTTTCGGTAAATGCCCTGATGTGATAATGATCACGGGTAGAACTTGCGCAGATGCATGATGTTCCATGGATTCTTGACGGGGACGCCGTCTTCCGTCTCGAGGTGAGCCGCGCCAGGCCTGGCGATGTGGGTGACACTGTAGGGGCCTTCCCACATCGGGGGCAACTTGTGGAGGCCTTCCCAGGATAGGATTCGCCTGAGGACGAGATCGCCTGTCTCCAGTGTGCGCGAGCGCACATTGCGGCTGTGGTAGCGCCTCAGGGACTGCTGGTATTTGGCCGCCCGTAGGGCGTCGCGGCGTCTTAGCCCTTCAAGGAGCAGCAGGTCGTCGTTGTGGAGGTCCTCTTGCTGGTCCTCATTAAAGGCAAGGACCCGTGGGGACCCATGCTTTATCTCTGCGGGGAGGACTGCTTCGGCTCCATAGACGAGTGCGAATGGCGTTTCCGCGGTGGGCTTGGGTGGCGTGGTACGGATGGACCAGAGCACCGAGGGTAGCTCGTTGATCCAGCCCTTGCCGTGGCCCTTGAGGACATCGAAGGTCCTGGTCTTTAAGCCTTTGAGGACCTCTACATTTGCGCGCTCGGCATGTCTGTTGCTTTGCGGATGGGCGACTGAGGAGAAGAAGAGCTTGATGCCCATTTTCTGGCAGTAGGCTCTGAAGATGCCGCTTGTGAATTGCGAGCCATTGTCGGTGATGATGCGGTTAGGCTCTCCGAAGCGGCAGACCAGGCCTCTGATGAATTTCACCGCCGCGCCTGCTGTGATTGTGCGCGTCGCCTCCACTTCAGGCCATTTTGTGAACTTGTCAATGGCCACGAAGAGGTAGCGATATCCACCTTGCGCCGTTGGGAAATGTCCCAGGATGTCAGCCCCCAGACCGCAAACGGCCAGGAGAGCGGAATGGTTTGTAGCCCCAGCGCTGGTTGGTGGATTTGCTTGGCGTGGAATTGGCAGGCTTCACAAGCTTGAATGATGTCCGTTGCATCTTGAAGCGCTTCGGGCCAGTAGAAGCCGCTCCTGAAGACTTTCCCTGCGAGGGTGCGGGTGCACGAATGGTGGCCGCATTCCCCGCTGTGGATGTCCTTAATCAGCAGCTTTCCTTCTTCGGGAGGGACGCACTTGAGCGCGATGCCGTTTGGGCGTTTGCGGTAGAGATTTCCTTCGAGGATTTGGTACGATTTTGCTTGGCGGGAAATTCGCTCCGCTTCAACATCTTCCTCAAGAAGGATCCCTTTGTGGAGGTAGTCTTTGATCTCGTCGATCCATCCTGCCTCTTGGTGCACCGCTGTGAGCAACAGACGCTTCCCTGTGGGGGGCCCGCAGCCTGGAGCTCCGCTTGCAGGTGGTGGCGGGAGCGCTTCATCTGTGCTTGCGGGCAGGACCTCTAGGGCTGCTTTATGGATGCGTTGACGAGCCTTTCTGCAAAGACATCAGGCAGCTGGGCTTGTCTCTTTGATGCGCGCTTGGCGATGTCATCAGCCTCTTGGTTTTCCTTTCTTGGGATATGCATGAGCTCCATTCCCCTGAAGTTCTTCTCCACCCTACGGACCTCTTCAAGGTATGTGGCCATGTGGTCGTCCTTGGCCTTGAAGCTTTTGTTGGAGAAGTTGACGAGCTGCTGGGAATCGCCCTTGATGAGTATATGCTTGACGCCTAGGGCGATTGCGGCGCGTAGGTCGGCAAGCAGCCCTTCATACTCGGCGATGTTGTTGGCTATCTTGTCGATTCCGAAGCACAGCTGGACTGCGTAATACAACTTGTCGCCTTTGGGTGAGGTCAGGACTACACCTGCCCCACCGTGGCGACAAGCGAAACCTCGGTCGAACTTCATGGTCCAGTAGCTGGGCATTGCGGCTCCAGAGGACTCGTGCTCTTCTTCCCAGGGCTCTTCAGGGCTTGGATCAGTCCATTCGGCGACGAAGTCTGCCAGCGCTCTTCCTTTGATTACCCTTGTGGTATCGAAGCGCAAATTGAATGGTTGTAGCTCGATGTTCCATCCTGTGACACGATCTGTTGCATTTGGGTTGCGCAGAATTTGCTCCAGGGGGAAAGAGGTTACCACCGTGATGGGGTGCCCCTGGAAGTAGTGTCGCAGCTTTCTTGAGGCGATGAGGAGTGTGAGGAGAAGCTTCTGCTGCATCGGGTTACCGCTCGCGAGCATCATGCAGTACTGTGCTGACGAAGTAAACTGGATGCTCGACGAGAGTAGTTCCTGTTTCCTTGGCGTCTTTCGCCTGAGGTGGTCCAGCTTGGCCCTCGATGGGGTTGGCTTCAAGGGGCTTTTCCTGGGCCTCGAGGGACGTGGCCTCGAGGGACTTGGCCTCGAGGACGTGGCCTCGAGGGACTTGGCCTCGAGGGACGTGGCCTCGAGGGACGTGGCCTCAAGGGATGTGGACTCGAAGGACTTGTCCTTGAGGGACGTGGCCTCGCAGCGCTCCTCCTGGGCCTCGAGTGTGTTAGCCTCTTGAGGCTCCTCAGTCCCTTCGGCATGAACCTCTTGCAGCGGTTGACTCGGGGCGGTCCCCTCTTGAGACTTTGGGCCTGGCGGTGGCTTTGTGAGGACTGCCCTTTCGTCGAGCTCTTTATCAGGAGGCTTTTTCTTTGGAGTGGTTGCTCTCTTCTTGTGAAGTACAGGCTCCTCTCATTCCACCACAAGGACGGCACTGGCTGTTTGTGGAGTAGCTGACAAGTACAGCTTCAGGTGCTCGCCAGGCCTTGGGGCGACCATTACAGGTGGGCTGGCCAAGTACTTCTTCAAGTCCTCAAATGCTTTTTCAGCTTCAGGGGTCCACTTGAAAGTGCCCGTTCTTGTCATGATCTTGAAAAACGGTAGGGCTCTTTTGCCGAACTTGGAGATGAATCGACCCAAGCTGGCCATGCAGCCTGACAGGCGTTGCATGTCCTTGAGCCTGCGTGGAGGTTGCATGCCTTCTATGGCCTTGATTTTGTCTGGGTTCGCCTCTATGCCCCGATGAGACACGAGGAAACCCAGCAATTTGCCCGAAGGTACTCCAAAGACGCACTTGGCGGGGTTGAGCTTGATGTTCACCTTGCGCAGGCTGGCGAAGGTTTCTTCAAGGTCTCCGAGAAGAGTATTTCCTTCTCGCGACTTCACGGCGATGTCATCGACGTATGCTTCAGCGTTTCGCCCCATTTGCCCGCCAAGGGCTATCCTCATTAACCTATGGAAAGTGGCTCCGGAATTTTTTAGGCCGAAGGGCATGCAGACGTAGCAATACACACCGCATAGGGTGAGGAAAGCCGTCTTCTCCTCATCCTCTTTAGCCATCTTAATCTGGTTTTAACCAGAGAAGGCATCGAGGAAGCAGAGGAGGTCGCAACCTGCCGTGGAGTCCACGATCTGGTCAATTCAGGGCATGGGATAAGGGTCTTTGGGGCAGGCCTTGTTTACATCAGTGTAGTCGATGCAGAGGCGGCCTCCGCCGGCGGGTTTTGGGACTACCACGCCGTTGGAGAGCCAAGTGGGGTGCGCGATTTTGCGGACGACTTTGGCCGCTTTGAGCTTCTCGACCTCCTTGACGATGAATGCTTGCTTCTCGGGGGCTTGCTTTCTTGCTTTTTGCTTGACGGGGCGCGCGTTTGGGCACACGGCCAAGTGGTTCTCGATCACCTCCCTCGGTACACCAGACATATCTGACGGTGTCCATGCGAACATGTCAGAGTTTGCCTGGAGGAAGGCGACGAGCGCGCTTTCCTATTTGGGAGGCAGCGCGGCGCCAATGGTGACGCTAGCCCCCGAGCCTTCAGCCCCCGAGCTCCCTGAGCTCAGAGAGATCTTCTTGGTAGCAGCTGCCTCCTGGGAGAACAACTGCTTCTTCTTCTTGGGACTCTCGAGAGGCTCTTGGTCCTCGTCTGCAGGGAAGGCCATGGCGGCGGTCTTGTAGGCCGTCTCAACAGCGCGCGTAGCGTCCAGGACATGCCCACGTATGGTGATCGTGCCGGTGCTGCCGGGGATCTTGACCATGTTGTACGCATGGTGCGTGACGGCCATGAACTTCGCGAGCGCGGGGTAGCCGAGGATGGCGTTGTATGGCAGGCCGATGTGCGCAACATCGAAGTCGATGTGCTCGGTGCGGTAATTTTCCTCGCTCCCGAAGGTAACGGCAAGCCTGACCTGGCCTAGAGGCTCGATTGAGCCGCTGGTGACCCCTGTGAAGGGCCTCGAGGGCATAAGCCGCTCGTAGGGCACTTGAAGCGCTTCGAACGTATCTATGGAGATAACGTTGAGGCCTGCTCCGCCATCGATGAGCGTCTTGGAGACAGCCACATTGTCGATTGTGGGGGTGCAGACCAGCGGGAGGGTTCCAACAGTCTTGGTGGACTTGGAGTGGTCCTGAGCGTCGAAGGCGATGGTGTATTGCGACCACTTGAGGGGCCTGGATGTTTCCGTGCTTGGGAGGGCGGCGTTGAGCTCGCGGGCGAGCTGCTTGAACTGGTTGTTCGACTTCGGCGCCTGCGCCCCCCCCCCCCCCCGAGGATGCAGGCAATGGCGCCCCTCGGGGCTTGGTAGCCGCCGTCTTCCTCGTCAGGGAGATTGCCGTTCTTTTCTGCGGCGTTGGCTCGATTTCCAGCTGGTTTCTGGTAGCCGCCCTTGCGTCCGCTCCCGCGGTAGCCACGGCCTCGACCACGGCTGCCGCTGTCTTCTGCTTGCTCGTGTTGCTTGCTCAACCTTTTGAGGTCGTAGCAGGACTACGTAGAGTGGCCGCGCCTGTTGTGGTAGATGCAGAAAGGGTGGTGATCATCTTTCCTCTCTCCAGCCTCGGGGGAGTCCCTGCGGGTGCCTTTTGTGTCAGGCTCTGCCGCGAGAACTGCGGTGGCCTTGCGCTTGGGCTCCTCCTTTTTATTCTGGCTCTTGGACCCCTCAGCATGTTCGTCCCCTCTCGAGGACATTTTCACGAAGAGGACTCCCTCTTCAGCCTTGGCGCACTTGTCCGCCATGTCGAACAGCTTGACCACAGAGGTGAGCTTGTCCTGCATGCCCAGTTTCTCGAGCATCCTGCTGTTTGTGACGCCCTCGCAGAAAGCAGCGATGACTTGAGTGTCGGGGATGTTCGGGATCTTGTTGCGCACCTGGCTGAAGCGCTGGATGTACTTGCGGAGCGTTTCATCCTTCCTCTGCACCACAGCGCACAAATCGTTGCGGGTGAGGGCGCGCTCGTACGTCCCCTTGAAGTTGGAGACGAACTGCTTGCAGAGCTCCTCCCAGGAGTTCACAGAGTCGTCCGGGAGGTTCAGGAGCCACGACAGCGCAGAGTCGCATAGTGCGTGGGAGAACCAGTTGGCCATGACCTTGTCGTCTCCCACCGCAGCTTGGATGGAGGTGGTGTAGAGCTGCAGGAACTCGACGGGGCTGCTGGAGCCGTCGTAGCCCTTGGGAAGAGCCGGCCTGAACTTCAGCGGCCAGACCACGCGACGCAGAGAGTGAGTGAACGCCATGCAGCCAGAGGTGTACGTAGCGACCCCGTGCTGAAGCGCGCCGCGGTTCTGCTGTCCCGCCTGGCCGAGCTCCATCCCCACACGAGCGTCGGGCGCGGTGCGCTGCACGATTAAGCAATCGTGCGGCGATGACGCGTGCGAAGCAGCCCTTTGTGCCGTAGCCGGTGCAGGCCCCGGAGGTGGCAGAGGCGCATTTGCTGCGACCGTGCCCGCGTGAGAGGGGTGCACGTTGGACTACGACGGAGCGGGGCGCGTCGTGGCGATGCCGACGAGGTGGTCCAGGCGTTGGAGCCACTGCTCGTGGGCCTCAGCGGTGGGCTGGTAGCGGAGCAGCTCCTGCGCCGTGAGCAGCGCGGTGTGGGGCGCGGGGTCGGTCCTCCCCAGGCCCGAGCCGCTCGGGCGCTGCGTCGGGTGCGACGACTGCGCGTCCTCCTGGTGCTCGGCGTCGTGCTCCGGTGCCTCCGCGTGAGGGCCATAAGGGACACGCTCCTCGTGGCGGGGTCGGCCCCGCCATGAGCGGGTGGTCGCGGCACCTGGGGGCGCGCGTGTTCCCGCGGGCGCACGTCGGTTGACTCGAGCGATGCGGGTGGCGCGCGTGTTCACCATGGCGCGGAGACGAACTCGAAGGTTGTTGACGCGCCTCAATCCCCTATCTGGCGCGCCAAATGTCGGGTTATGACTCCCAGGAATCGAGGGTAGTCACTTCCTGAAGTGTAGTTCGAAAAGGGATTGAACGCGGAGGTCTAAAACCCTCAAGTGGCTCCGCGACGTTGCTCGCTGGACCCGAAGAAGACGCACACCCGACCAAGGAAGACACCATCCTTTACCCAGGTTCACGGCCCTCGTGAGGAGGTAAGACCGCTACTCCTGCCTGTCTGTATTATATGTGGAAGGTTACAGTACAATTGAGCTTGCCGGAAGCCCCCTTGAGGCAGTTCTTTCCTGGGGAGGGAAGCGATGATCTTCTTCCTCCTCCAGCCAGAGGCTAACCTAACCAGAGTTGCTATGGTTTACAAGGGAGTTTTGCACGCAAAGGGCCGACCCTTGCTACGATGGATGTCTTCTCTCTTTTATAGGCGCCTCGGGCCTTCTCCTTCGGCTTGGCCTTCAAGGTGGCTCCCACTTGCCAGTGGCGGGGCGGAGCACGAGTCCACCGTGCTCCCTTTGTCCATGGACTCGGTCCATTGTTGATAAAGGTGGCGCCGTGACCGACAGGCGGCCGACCGCGCGGTACTATCCGCAGAGCGGTCAGTCTCTGAGGTGGAGCCCGCGATGACGATCTCCATTGGAGGGTTGCACCGTCCACCTGCTTTATCGTCAGAGTAGAAGGTCCTCACAGCTGTTCAGCAGGCGGAGCAGCTTTGTTGACCACTTTATCGCCAGGGACAGCGACGGGGGTGTGCGCGCCACTGCACGAGCGTGGCAGAGGTCACGTGCGCTCTGCCGGGCTTCCTTGGCGACGACGTTTCCCTTCAGGCCCTAGGGGAGATTCCTGTCGGACTTCCCTCAAGCGGGTTGGTTCCTCGGGGGGAGGATCCCTTGAGGCGAGGGGTCGCTTGAGGCACTCGCTTCCTCTTAGGGCCCTCGAGGGGGATCGCCTCTCGAGGGTCCCGCCGGGCGGTGATGCCTGGTCCTTAGTCGTTTTGTCCGTCTGGCCCGCGAGCGAGGCCTGGGGGGAATGGGCTCTTGATACCCCAGTTCCCACTGGGCCGACAGTTGATTTATTAAGGGCAAGTGCTAATTTAGTTATTAATTGTTGATCTATTTTAGTTATTAGTTGCTTTATTAAGGGCAATGGCCTTGTGCTGGACGATTCCAATTATGTGTGTAAATCCACTTCAGTTTGCAAATTTTCCAGTGAGTCCACCATTTATGATTAGAAATGAGGCCGTTTACCCTACCTTTGGAGCTCATTTGAAAAACATTTTTTTGCGAATCCACCATTTTTTGCTTATAAATGGGGCCGTTTACCCTATATTTGGAGCTCATTTGAAACACATTTTTGCGGCAAGTCCACCATTTTTGCTTATCCCTACCTTTGGAGCTCATTTGAAACACATTTTTGCGGAGACTCCGCCATTTTTTCTTAGAAATGAGGCCGTTTACCCTACCTTTGGAGCTCATTTGAAACACATTTTTGCAGCGACTCCACCATTTTTTTGCCATTTACTCCACCATTTTTTGTGTTGGCAAGAAAACCATGAGATGCACCTGTTCAGTGCCCAAGGGTGGTTATTGATTTACACGCCGGCTGTAGTGAATTCATCACGAGCAGTTATCCCTTCACTAATAAATACCCCAATGCGCATTGGCATTGCCGTTCACTCGCTCTTCTCTCCATTCTCTCTTCTTTGCGAAAAAATCAACCACCACTTCTCTCCAACAACAATGTCGTCGGACGACGAGCCTTGGTGGGAAAACCCAGCCATCCCGAGCGACTCCAACGGGGAGGGGAACCCGATCGAGTGGTGGGAGGGGGGCCACGGGAACGACGGCGGCTCCGGCACCGACGACGACGGCGAGGGGTCCGACGCCGACCAGAGCAGCAGCGACGGCGTGGGGTCTGACCCTGACTCCAGCGACAATGACTCCGACGATCACCACGGGTCCAAGGAGGAGGACTCGGACGCGGAGTTGATTAAGGCGACGAGGAGAAGAAGGACGACGGCGAGGAGGAGGAGGACAAGAAGGAGGAGGAGGAGGACGACGACTCCTCCTCCGACGGACCGCCACCCAAGAGGCAGCGCGCGTAGGAGCCGCGCCCGGCGATCGTCGTAGTAGCAGTAGCACTGCATTAGTTGCACTGCTACTTATTAGTAGTAGTATTAGGGGGTGTTTGTTTGGGCTTTTGGTAGCTTTCCAGTGGAAAAAGCAGGTAAAACGAACCAAACGGGGTGCGGTGGCTGTAGGCTTTGCCAAAGCCGAGTATGAAAATAGGCATACGAGGGAAAGCACGTCGCGAGGTGCTTCGCGCGGCTTCCCGCAAAGACTAGCGAACCGTTTTCGTGTTTGGACATATTGGAGGAAGAAATTACGAGGGATTGCCACCGCGAGTCCCAGTCCGTTCCTTTCTTTCTCCTCTTCACAATTCCCCTAACCGGCATATCCTCTTCCCCGACCAACACCAGCGCCGCCCCGCTGTTCTTGGCCGACCACGATCTGTCCCCGCCGAGCGACTTCCTCGCTGCCACCACAAAGCCTCCCCGCCGTCGTCGCCTGACCTCGTCCCCGTCAGCTCGTCGCTCTCGCCCGAAGCGCTCAGCCAGCCTCCTCGCTCGCCGCTGACATGCGTACAATATCGTAGTGCCGGATCCACTCGCCGCCTGAAGCGCTCAGCCGACCTCCTCGTCCGCCGATGTACCTGTGCGGCCGAGCAGTGACTGCTATATGCTGGATGGATTCTCCAAATCCATTGATACATGCGTACACTTCATGATTTGCTATAAATACATCGAGATGTGTGCACTGCTATACGCTAAATAAGCTCATAAATTGTTCTAGATGCGGATGTACAACCGTTTAGATTTTTGTTCATGAATTGTTTCTGATATAATCTGTAGAAAATACACCATCTCCATTAATTATTTTAGACGATATTTTATTTGTGAAATGGCATGTATATGTATTTTAGATATATTTTTTAAAAAAAATTAATGTTAGTATTTATAGTGACATATACATAATTACACTGTAATCATAAATATATGTGTGCTTGGAACTCTAAGGGTATTTTTAGACATTTTTTAAACACACAGCTAACAGCCAGCCACATTGCCAAACAGTGACACTCAGAAAAGCAGCTTTCTCAACACAGCAGCTTTTCCTCCACCGCAGTACAGCCAGTCATAGCCAGACAGCCACAGCCCAAACAAACACACCCTTAGGCCGCCGCCAGCGTAGTAGCAGTGTTGCATGCACTGCTAATCTGTTGTAATTGTTAATATAATCCTAATATAATCATATTTGAGTTATTAATTGAGTTTCAATTAGTAGTAGCAGTTTTAGTTCGAGTTGTAAATCGAGTTTCAGTTTTCAAATCGATTTATGAATCCTATTATAAATCGAGTTTCAATTAGTAGTAACAGTTTCACTAAACAATGACGTACCAAGAAAAAATTGCCAGTTACGTTAATGTTAATCCAGTTAATTCAGTGAAAATTCAGTTAATTCGGTGTTAACGACGTGTTAATTGGGGCGGAGATACCCAACTTGGGCGCCAGACTCGTCCCTTCCTGTCCCTACTTGAGCGGTCCCACTTGGAGCAGGATGACGTACTACTACAGTCAGCCCGAGCCGTGTCAGGCCGAGCTGAGCCACGCCAGGCCGACCCCACCGGTTAAACTAGGTTGACCAGAGGGAAACGAGCGTTTGGCCGATATGTGCTGAAACCTGGGCAAATACCAGAGAAGCGGCGCGGGTATGGCACAAACAGATAGAACTCAGGTAGGTATGACACATAACCAACTGACCCTTACATGAATAGTACTTTCAAGCAAGCATCAAAAAGATTTGCATAAGAGTTAACTCATAAAGCAATATTATCTAAGTAAAAGAGCATTGAAGCAATGCAAAGGAAGATATAAGTTTCAGCATTGGCTTTCAACTTTTGAACATGTATATCATATATATAGTTGTTCACAAAAAAGAAATATAACAAGTGCAATAAGAAATCATATAAGAATTGTTGCACACAGTCGACACAACTGTTTGCTTCGGGGATAGAAAGAAGTAGGTAAACTGACTCAACATAAAGTAAACGATAGGCCCTTCGCAGAGGGAAGCAGGGATACAAGCATGTGCTAGAGCTTTTTATTTTATAGGTTTTCAAAATTATATAGAGCATAAAATTAAGTTTTTGAGCGGTGTTTGTCGTTGTCAACGAATGGTAATGGGCACTCTACCCCCTTGTCAACCAGACTTTCTTAAGAGCGGCTCCCATGAAGGACGTTATTTCTACCCAAGGGAAGATCATCCATCTTTCTCTTTTGTTTACACATGTAGTTTGGAACTAGTATCATTGCTTGGCTGATTAGATCCGGGTAAAAATATGTAGAGAATGCATTAAAGTTGTAATTAATTGGGACTGGGCACTCCTTTTGCCAGTTCCTTTTGCAAAATTAATGGATAAGCGGTGTATATGCCACTAGTCCGGTTGGTGAAAGTCTGTCTAAAAGCAAATGACAAGGTTGATATCTGTAACACCACATACTTCTCATGAGCTAATAAACATTGACACAAATAAGGGATAATAATATTTTGAATGAAAGGTAGCACATGAAGTATTTACTTGGAATGGCAGGAAATACCATGTAGTAGGTAGGTATGGTGGACACAAATGGCATGGGTTTTGGCTCAAGGTTTTGGATACACGAGAAGTATTCCTCTCAGAACAAGGCTTTGGCTAGCAAGGTTGTTTGAAGCAAACACAAGTATAAACTATGACAACAAGACGTATATAAAAAACACACTGCAAGCATTATAAAACTCTACATTGTCTTCCTTGTTGTTCAAACACTTTAACCAGAAAATATCTAGACCTTAGAGATACCAAACATGCAAACCAAATTTAAAGAAGTTTTACGGTAGTTCTTCACTAATTGGTTTTAACTACATGATGTAAAAGCTTAAACATGATCTACTTAAGAGCTCAAAACAATTGTCAAGCACCACAACATATAAGATAACAATCCATAAGAGCATGTATATCTTTCTTTATACCATCTACCACATTTAGCATTTTCTGTTTTCAACCAAACACCAATCGAGTTATTTGAAATATAAACTCTCCAAGTATTTAACAATGAAGCAAGAGAGTATAACATATGAGAACTAACAGCTCTAGCAAGAGATGCATGAAAAACAAGAGCTACAAAGTACTGAAGTAACATAGAAGAATACTCAACAAATATAAGTGAAGAATAAGAGTATTCATAAGAAAAAGCGGAGCGTGTCTCTCTAACACAAAGGAATGCTAGGATCTATTTTATTCTAGAATGAAAATAACAAAAACAAGAATAAAAAGAAACAGACGCTTCAAGCAAAGCACATAAGATATGACAGAATTAAAATATAGTTTCACTAGAAAGGACCTGATAGTTTGTTGATGAAGAAGGGATGCCTTGGGCATCCCCAAGCTTTGACGCTTGAGTCTTCTTGAAATATGTTGGGGGTGACCCACCGAGGCATCCCCGAGCTTTGACTCTTTCATCTTCTTGATCACATCACATCATCCTTCTCTCTTGATCCTTGAAAACTTCCTCCACACCAAATTTAGAGTAAACTTCATTAGAGGGTTAGTGCACAGTAAAAAATTATGATATTCTGTAGGAACACAATTGCTACCAATGCTACTGGACATTAGCTACAGCCATTTATACTTCATGGAACAGAAAGATCCAATCAAAATAGCAAAAGAGGCATTGAAAAATAAATGGTAGAATCTGTCAAAAACAGAACAGTTCATAAAGACGAATTCTTTCGAGGCAGTTCACTTGCTAAGATCAGAAAACTAAAAACTAATGAACCTTGCATATATATATGAGTCATTTCAATTTTTCTGTAAAGAGTTATGAATTTAACGGTGATCAGCAGAAAAACTGTTCCTGCGCAGAAATCCCAATCTAGCATCAACTTTCTACTAGAGGCTTAACTTGACACAACAATGCGATAAAATAAAGATACAAAGGAGTTGCTACAGAGGTAGGCAAGTTACTTTACTCAACAAAATAAAATAACAGTAAATAGAATATTGGGTTGTCTTCCAAAAGCTCTTTCTTTATAGCCATTAAGATAGGCATAGTGATTCGTATAAAGCTCTCATAAAAATGAGAGTTGAAAAACACAGTAGAGCATCAAGGTAAACATCAAACACATTTAAGTATAACCCACTTCCTATTAAAAGGACTCTTGTGATAGAATAAATTATTGAAACATAAAGCAACTACAATAGCAACATGAAACAGATGCAACTTCAAAACTTTCAACATAAAGAGAGGTGTTTCAGTAACTTGAAAACTTTTACAACCGTATTTTCCTCTCTCATAATAACTTTCAGTAGCATCATTGATAAAGTCCACAATATAACCATCACATAAAATATTCTTATCATGATCAATATGCATAAAAGTATCATTATCTCCCTCATAAGTAAAGTTATTCTCATTAATAACAAGGGGAGTAGGATCATCATAAAGAACTGGAACATGATTGACAAGTTGTATATTAAAATGATTGGTTTGAGTAATTCCTCTATAATTATGACAAGTTTCAAAAGGATAATTGTAATTATAACCCATGTCATAGTATTCTTTAATTATCAAAGACTGGAGGCATAGTATCATCATAAACAATGGAATAGTTATCCTCTAAAGTGTGTTCATTTGCAAACATGTCATCATTTTTACTAGAAGGAGATGTATCAAATATATATCATTAGAGGAAAATGATTTCAAACACCTCATCCCCGAGCTCAGAGCTTTCTATATCATCATGGGAAGAAACATGGATAGCACTAATAGTATAGCAATTATTAGCATCATCATTTTCAGAATTATTATCCCAAAGATTTTCAATATCAAAAGAAGTGTGCTTTTCCCAAGCATGATCACTAATATAAATAATAGGCATAGATTCATCATCAAGCTCAGAATCATCAAATTCATAATTATAAGTATTAATTGTAATAGGAGCGACAAGTCTGGGAGAAGATACCGTTTCCTCTCTCCTTTTACTCCTCTTTTTCGTCCTCTTTCCCTTTTTCTTCTTCTTTTCCTCTTTAGGAGGGAGAAGCTTGAAAGTAAGCTTCTCCACATAACCTTGTTTAGTAATAGAGACAATGGAAGAAACTTGGTAGAATTCCTCTCTTTCATTAATAAGATGAAAATACATATTAGTCCTATCATACTTTGGTAAAGTCCCATCCTTTATAATATTTCGTATGTAGGTGTTAGCATGGCAATTATTAACACAATAGAGATAACATGTACCGTACTTGGACATAAAATATGGCAATGTACCTGTGTATAGTGCAAATCGCTGGATCGATTCGTTTGCACACACAGTTTACGATGTAATATCAATGTATCAGTTTTATTACATCGATGATACAGACTTAGAAAATATTCTTTACAACTTGCATAGCATTAAACTAGCACTGAAAGAAGTAAACAACGGAAATAAAATATCAGTGAGTATCCATCATCTTCATGTTGCCACAGGCGAAAACATGTTGGTTGCAGACTCGAAAACCTTAAACGAAACCTCACTCGTCATCTGAACAATCTGCAATAAAAAAAAATTTGCAACAACATGGGTCCGATCCATTTAAAATGGATCTGGCATGTGACGTTGTGGTGGACACATAGTGGAATAACTCTTATAACCTATATGCATATTTGGTTGGTGGAGTTCAAGGCTATTTTACATAAAGCCAATTTTTCCTAACTCTTTTGAAAACACTTCTCTTCAATTCAAGACATCTGTGGATGAATTCCACTATCTCAATTTACCCTTGTTCACCCATCAAGTTTTAACTTAGAAATTGGAATGGTGTGATCCTCCGTTGTCGTACTTGATCAGCTGCTCAAATTGTCCGTACCGGAAACACGACTAAGTACTTAGATTTTACACTCTGCAGGGATTGTGCACGTTCATCATTGTACCCATCACTTGTGGAAAAATGCTTATAGGTGGGATGCCTCTTTGTGGCGCACCACCAGCCAATGCGCCACAAAAATCTTTTAGTGGCGCACCACACAAGTGCGCGACAAATATCTGTGGCGCACAAAATAAACATGCGCCATTGAAATTTTCATTTTTGTGGCGCATCTTCATTTTTGTGGCGCACCAAGGAATATGATTTCAGAAATCTGAGGCGTATTCTGTAGCGCACAGAAGCAAATGCGCCACAGATAGCAGGCATTTTGTGGCGCACCATGTACCATGCGCCACAAAAAGTTGACATTCTGTGGCGCATGGAACTGGTGCGCAACAGAATGTTAACTTTCTCTGGCGCATATGGAACTGGTACGCCACAGATAGTTTTCTGCCTTTTCTCCCCCTTTTCCCGCCATTTTTCTTCTCTTCTCTTCCTATAAAATCCCCCTCCAGTATGAGCTTTGGAATTATAGATTTTCAGTCTAGCTAGGCGGGTAAGGATGGTTTGTGTTGGTCCTTGCAATAAGTGTGCGTCTGGCGGGTTGCACAATGCCGCCGCCGAGTATCTCGCGCGTATTTCCCATAATTTGCTTGTTGAGGGTTGGAAAGTGTATCACGATGAACATATTGAGAGTGAGAGCCATCTCGCTTTGCTGGGAGCCAAGCTATGCATTGTTGGGTATCCATATCGGACCCCTAACCTAATTCGTCGTGAATTGATTAGGATTTGAGTCACGTTTAACAAGAACATTGAGAAGGGCAAGTTCAAGACTCAATGGGATCTTGATTCATACGCTGAGTCTTACCGTTGGGTAGATGAGAGCGATGATTCCGATGACTTCATGTCGTCATCCAAGGCCCTGAAGTCAGAAGGAGCGTCGAAGGCGAAGGGCAAGAAGGTTGAAGAGTGTATTATCGTCAAAGGGCAAGGGCGCTGCATCAACGGATTGAGTTGTGTTGCGTATCTTCATTTCAGCTATGTTGTACCATCATTTGAGTTGTGTTTTAATATATATCTTTGTGAACTAAATATATGAGTTGAGTTGTGTGTTGTATATATCTTCATAATTTGTCGTTAGATTTTTTTGCGCACCCCGGATTTTTTATTTGAAGTTGTGTTGTGTGTTGAGTTGAGTTGAGTTCTGTGTTGTATATTTCTTCATATCTTCATAATATTTGAGTTGAGTCTTTAGACTTATTTGAAGTTGAACGATTGAATAGGGTTTTTTATAGGTTAGATTTTTTTGCGCACCCCAGATTTTTGTGTGGCGCATACTACTTTTTCTGTGGCGCATGTTATTTTGTGGCGCATGTAGCTGCTTTCTGTGGCGCATGAAATGTTGTGGCGCATGCGGCTGCTTTCTGTGGCGCACCAGTCCCATGCGCCACAGAAACCCTACCCTACAAAACCCCACCTACCCCTATCCCGCACCGCACCTTATCCCTAGCACCTCCTCTCGCGCGTGCGCCTCCTCCCGCGCGCCGCCGCCGCTCGCAACGCTCCTCCCACCGCCGCAGCGCTAGCCCTCCTCCCACCGCCGCCGTGCTAGCCCGCCCCGGAGCACGAACGCTGCCGTCCGCGACGCCGCGCCCCGCCACCCCGCGCCTCGACGCCCGCGCGCATTGACGATTGCAGAGGAGCTCCGCCATGCTCCGGCCGCCAATGATGGCCCACGCGCTTCCGCGTCCTCCCCTCGGCCTCCCCTCCATCCCCTCCTCGGCCGAGGTGCTTCCTTTCTCCCTCTCCTCCCTCCCCTACCGAAGTGCACTCAAAGTGTTTGACGAAATTCCAATATGAAATTCCAATATGTTTACTTATTGTTTTTGTGCCATTTGGTAATCTCCTATGTTATTGTCTTTATTGTCAAGTTCAATATGTTACAATACCTTGCATACCCAAATTTGGCAAACAACACCAAGAATACTAGAAGAAAATTCATGATTGATTATTATTGTGATACCATGCCATCCACATACCCAAATTTGGCAAACAACACAAATATGTTACTAAATCTGGGATGATTATGATGTTATAGAATGTCATTTGGAATTGCATGTTATTTAATTTTGGCAGATGATTAAACAGATGGTTGCGCGTTGCACCTTTAGAGAGGTGTGAGTGAACCATGTTGTCTAAACATATATACATTGTTCATTCCACTTTGTTCACTGACACCGTCTCTAAATTTCATATGTGACTGATCAATTCCATATGAGGCCTTGCTTGTTTTTGTTCGGTGATTTATAATTGCATGTTACTTTTTGTACTATTTACCATCTTGTGATACGTCGATGATTAAAATGTTGTGATACAAGTTTCAGGGGTGGGGCTAGTGAGCCTTGTGATATGCATGAGTGCACAGATCTCGTGCATCCTACCTGGCTCGCTAGCTCCATCCCTGAAGCATGTCACTTCTAATTATGAGGCCTTGCTAGTTTTTGTTGAGTGTTATTTAACTTGCATTTTACCATCTTTTGTTATGCCGATGATTAAAATGTTGTGACAACATGAGATCCCGAGATGGAGTAGGTGAGGCCAGTGCGATACGACCCATGATGTACAGGAATACACATTTTCTGCATCCCACTGGCTTTCACTTACTCCGTCTCGGACTATTTGTGTGTTTCCAGTCTATGTATGAGGCAAAATTTTCTTTGAAACGAATGTAAGATGACTAATTTTGACCGATGATTAGATGGTTTCACGTTACATCTTCAGGGAGGTGTGAGTGAACCATGTTGTCTGAACATATACGTAGTATTCATTCCACGTTGTTCGCTAACACCATCTCTGAAGCAATTCCATATGAGGCCTTGTTTGTTATTTTTCTTGACTGCTTTTTAATTAACTTGCATTTTACCTTCTTTTGATATGCCAATGATTAAACCATTGTGACACCGTGTGATTTAGAGGTGGCGTCTCTGAAACTGGTGATGTGCACAAATACACATTTTCTGCATCTCACTGGATTTCGGAAACGCCATCTCTAAATTTGTGTCCACAATATATGAGGCATGCGCTTATGTTGATATTATTTCTTTGCATCTTGTTGTGTATTAGTTTTAATTTGTTGTACTAACTGCTTAACCTCCTCTTATGCATGTAGACGATGCGATGGCGCCGCGCCGTCGCGGGGCGTCCGGCTTCCGTGGTGTTCGGGAGCGGCCCAACGACACCTACTATGCCAAAATCCGTGTGGGCGGATTTCGGCAGACGCTCGGGACGTACCCCACGCCGGAGGAGGTAGCGCGCGCGTATGACGCGGTCGCGTGGCGTTTCCGGCGCCCGCGAAGCGAGTTGAACTTCCCGGGCTGCCAGGACATCGCGGAGGCGGAGTTCCTCGTGCCACGGCCAGCCCTCCTCACCAACGAAGATCGTCGCCGCCACCGCCAGGTGCAGTAGAGGATCGACACCGCCGAGAACGACGAAGAGCTGATGCGCCAGTGGAGGGAGGACTTCCCGGGCGACGTCGCCGCCGAGTTGGAGTTCTACAGGAACCGAAGAGAGCAAAGAAGGGCAGACCGTCGCCGCCGTCGGGAGGTCGCCGAGAATGCCAACAAGGATGACTGGGACACCGATGACTCCAGGTGGTCTGACATACTCTATAACACCAGCTCCGACGACGAGTAGTTTACTCGTGCGACTTGTTTTCTATCTAGCTTAGCATTTATCTTGTTTAGTTTCTTACTACTTTGTATGAGACTTCTCTTAATTAGAACTATATATGTATGTGATAAGACTTCTCGAGTTCGAATGAATGTGATATGTCTGTTCTAATTTATGTACTTGTTGAATATATATATGTGTCAACTTGTAATATATATGTATAAATCCTGTATATATGCCTATATTTGTACAACAGGAATTTTATTTCGAAAATTCCTGTTATTTATTCTGTGGCGCATTGTTTATGTTTTTGTGACCCATATATTTTTGTGGCGCATCTAAACCACATGCGCCACTGTAATATTTTTGTGGCGCAGCGAGCAGGATGCGCCACAAAAGTTTTAATATTTCTGTGGCGCACTGATGGGGTGCGCCCTAGAAATATATTTTAGTGGTGAGTTAGCTGTGGTGCACCCCCATTTTCTTGCTACGCCACAGAAAGGCTAAAGGGTCCGCCACAGGTAAGATTTTTTCCTCTAGTTCATTCAGCCCAAATTATCCTCTACACTCTGGAAGTGATATGGAGAAGAATGAGACGAGATATTTCAGAAACATTTTCCCACCTCATACTGGCTTGACCCGTTCCACCTAACACCCTCTACATCTGCTTATCAAGCCGGGGTGAGTCCACGCAACTTAGTTGATCAAGCTAGAGCCCATATTGGCAATGGCTACACTGGAAGCAATCTTCACTTGGAGTAACTTCCAATCCCTTTGTTCCTGGGTGGCTATCCACAAGTGTACTCTCAGGTGAAAACCACCGTGCTCACGGCCCTAAGTATAGTAGAAACTACCTTAGGCGAACACAACCACGAGCACATCCCTGAGTAGCCACTCAACATAAACCATTCAACCATTCTACCCAGGTTATTCATTAACTTAGTGGATGTGTACTCTCAGATGAAAACCACCATGCTCACGGCCCTAACTATAGTAGAAACTACCTTAGGCGAAGACAACCATGAGCACAACACCGCGTAGTCACTTAACATTTTGTAAAACTTTTCATCAATTGCATAGCATCAGTATTTCTACTAAGTTATTTCATAGGTACCTAGACACGTGGGAATAGGGAAAATTCTAAACAGTCTTTGCATAGCAGTACTATCCAACACATTCTATAAAAGACTTCAAACTTCTTAAAAAAGTTTAATATCTGAAATATCTCAAATAATCACTATTTTCAAAAGTTGTTTAAAGTTAAACATTATATTATCCATTGTATTTCTTAAAACCTCAATATGTAAATGGACAAATAATTTACAAACTTTCAAACCATTTTCATAATAAAATAGCTTCCTTATAAGTAATTGATTTCAACCACTTAGCCATAGCTATTCATAAATTAAAATAATAATTACAAGTCTATAGTTTATATCTTTAAAACTTCATAGAATTTAATTAATGAATTATCCAAATAGACATTTCATTAGCTTAAATGAATTTCATGAATATATCCAATATGAGAAATGAAATAAACCTAAAATATTTTCCAAAGATATGTTATGAAGTTTTCAAATAATTTATCATAATATAAAACTTAATGGTGCACAAATGATTTTGAATTAAAAATGAATACATCATATTTCCATTTTCAATTCAAATACATGAGTATGTTATTTAATGTTGTACTAAAGCCAAGTATGTTTTAATATTGAAAATTAGTTTAATTAACTTAAGATCAAACATATATGATTGTGGAAAATTCATAAATTTTATTTAACCAAAAATGAATTTATAAAATTACTAATTTCAAAGTTGACCTAAATGAGCGAATTTGCATTTTACGAATAATTCAAAATATTTTTTTTCAAAAGTGTTCAAAACATGCCCACAACTGTTTTAACACAAAGATAATGTTTTAAAAAAATTTAGAAATTTATTTGACCTCACTTGGACACTTAAATCAAAAGTTATGAAAGAAATAAGAAAATTCAGAAAAAGAAAAATTGCTGACGTCAGCGTCATCTTCAACCTCTGTCCGAAAATTGCTCCGAGGATTGATTCGAATCAGCGCCAAATCCTCTCCGTTTCTTGCGGGATTGGTTTACTTTGAATCCCCCATATAAACCACGACCCCCGCCGCATCTTTCCCCTCTCGAAAACACGCCGCCAGGCCGCTACAATAGCTCGCCGGAGACGCACTGCTGCCGCTGCCATTCTCCACCGATTCCGACAAGGTGAGCCCCTGCCCCCACCCGTTTTCCCCTCACGCGCCTTCCTCCTATCCTCCCGTACCTCCTGACCCTTGTCCACGCTCTTCCCTCGTAGTAAATCGAGTGGGGCACGTCCGACCGGAGCACGTCGGCGCCCGAGCCGCTTCAGCCACGTCTCCACGCCCCTCCGAGAAGAAATCGACCCCGCGACCAAGCCCTTCTACTCCGCCTCGCCCTGCCGCATCCCGTCGTCGTCTTCGGAAGCCCGGGGAACCTCGGATGCGACCGGCCGGTCCACACCAAGCTCCGGCGCCGCCACCTCCTCCATCTCCGGCGACTCGCGCCGCTAGCTTCGTGTCCACCGATGTAAGCCCTCCGATCCGCGTCCAAAGGCCAAGATTAGATCCAGCCCAAACGAACCGGTACTCAGATCTGATCCTTTGGATCTGGATCTAACGATCCAGATTTAATGGAGCCGAGCCGAGCCAGGGCTCAGACTCAGTCGAGCCGAGCTGAGCCGAGCCCAGCCAATCGCAGCATGCCACGTGGCCCTCTTTGTTTTCTGTTATATTTCTGAATAGAATTAAAATGGCAATTTTACAGAAAAGACCCTGCAACTTACATCTGTTATAACTTTTTAACCACTTATCCAAATTAGACAAATTTTATATATTTGGAAAGCCCTTGACTTGTAGAATATTTTGGATCTGTTAGAATTCAAATTCGACTTAGTTTAAAATATTCAAATCTCAAATGGGTGATTTGAGTATTTTTTTTGTAATAACTTTAAATCTATAAATTTGAAAATTGCAAATAAAATTGTTTTAAAAACTTTGGAATAATTGTAATATTATGCCTCTGTTATAAAATATTTTGAGTATTATTTTGAAGATTTATTAGTTACATATTTAATTTGAATAGTTTGAATAATTTTCACATAACTCTTGATAAAAAAATCATTTTTGAGTAAATCCAATTGTAATAAATTTAATTAAATCCCCTATGTCTATTAACACCATTTATAAAATCTTGTTATAGAAATTTAATCACATAAAACTTTAATCTTTTATTTATTCCTTTTGTTATATTTTGCAAAAATAGAAATTAATTAAATTGCATTTATAGCCTCATGAATACTTTATAATATCACAAAAAATACTATGATGTTTCTTATGATTAAAATTTTCATTTCATGCATAGCATATTTTATTTTGTAGTTATACTTCCCCTAGAAAAACTTCTCCATTATTTTCTCTAAGTTAGGATTATTTTCAACTTAGTATTTTGGTAAAGTGCTATGCACTTAGACACTTAGGATTTTCAACATGGAGCTAGAAGGCCATTGAAGGACTTAGCCAAAACAAGACTTCAGAAGTATCTTCAAGGAGTAGAAGCACTTAGAAGAAAATTAAGAAGAAGTTCATGAAGACCAGCCAGCAAATATTTTCTAAGTCTTGCTTCCTCTATCTCTATTCTCACTTCTTCTCTTAGACCCCTGGATGACTAAGTTATACTCAAGACCAACCTGGAGACTATCCACACCATCAAGTCTTCATAGCCATGAAGTCTACAAAATTTCAATGAAGTCATCACATCAAGAAGAAAAGGAAGCAAGGAGAAGATTCTACGTCTTTCTTTTTATCTTTTCCCTCTTTCCTAATCTTGTCTTTCACTTTAGACATAAACAATTTTTGATCATGTTATTACCATCTTGAAGTTTGTTGGATCCTAGCGGCATAGTGAGATGAAGCGGCATGGAGACTAACCTTACATGTCCACGTACATCAGACCTGTTCCACAACATAAGTGGTTGGCCGGGTGTCTGTCTCTCTCACTATAGGGAATATCCAATTTACAAAGAGTTGTAAATAATTGATGATCACCTTGAATATTAGACTTAATATTTTCTTTAAGTATTTTGCACATCATGCATAAACATATTTTCCTTAGAAGTTCATAAAACTCGTTTGTTCATTATGTATGTGTTTGTATGCATTGTGTAGTTGTGTTTTATGTTGATTGTTGTATTGTTGCTTGTCTATATTGTTTAGATTGAACGGAGAGACTCGAGTTACGTTGAAAAGAGATTGTGAGCAAGACATTATCCAAAGGCAAGTGGCACACCTCATAAACTTCATACTATTTTCTATGTGCATTACTTAGTGTATTTTTATATAAGCATGTGTAGGATAGTATTGCTATGCTAAACCTGTGTAGAAATTCCTTATATTTGTGTCTTGGTTCCTATATAATACTCAGTAGAATTATTGATGCTATGCAAATGTTGTTTTGGGAAAATCTAAATTGTACTAAGTTAATAAAGAACCTCCTGGGTGGATTGGTTGTATGGAGTCGAGTTGAGTGGCTACTCAGGCCCATGTCTATGGTTCCTGGAGTACGTGCACTTGTGGATGGCCACCCAGGGAACAGAGGAATCTGAAGAACTCCGAGTGACGATTGCTTCAAGTGCAACCATTGCCATATGTGCTCTGGCTTGATCAACTATGTTGCGTGGACTCTCCTCGGCTTGACAAGCAGATGTAGAGTGTGTTAGGTGGAACGGGTCAAGCCAGAGTGGGAGGGAAAATGCTTTTGAAAGATCTCGTCTCATTCTCCTCCTTTTCCTTATCACTATAATTGTGTAAAGGATAGTTTGGGTTGAATGACACTAGTGGAAAAAGGAATTTACGTCCAGACTATCAGTCCCGGCCAGGTTTGCGGCCGGTACTAGTGTGGCATGAGTACCGGTCCGAACAGCGAGAGGTGAGGGGGGCAGCAGTACCGATTCGTAGTGACCTTTCGTACCGGTTGGAGACACCAACCGGTACTAAAGGTCTTGGGGAATCAGTTGCTGTAAGACAAGCACCTTTAGTACCGGCTGGTGTCTCCAACCGGTACTGAATTGGTCACTGTACTTAGAGCTTCTCCCACCCCCGAGCCACACACTCAATTTTTCTGCTTGAGCACACACTCCATTTTTTCTCTCTTAACTCTCCAAAGAGCTCTAGTTCACCACATTTTTCTCCAACATTTTTCTAGATTGGTGGCACATCTATCTACACAAGGGTGAGCACCTTCATCTACTCCTCCGACGTTTCAAATTTAGCTCATTTGCTTGCTAGTTTAGCTCATTTGTTTTTTGTAGTGCTAGCAAGGTGTTTGATGAAATGCTTAACTTAGGCATTTCATTTGTTTTATATGCATTTTGAGCTCAAATTAAAATATGATTTATGATTTTTTCTAGTGTTGTTTCGTCCACTTTCTCACCGTCGTCGATCTCCCGCGTCGTCCCCTCACCGACACCACCTCGGTGAGCCTCTTGTTTTTTATTTTGTTTTAATAATTCTTAGTTATAGAATTATTACTTTAATAATTTTCTTATTTGTTTTTTTTTGGTATATATAGTGTCATGGTTTTGACATCTGTCCACACCGGCTCTCGCCCGCTCTATTATTCGGATGTGGAGGTAGTTGAGCCGGAAATTCCAACCGACCCTATTGTCGAGTTTTTTGTAAAAGAAAACAATGATTTGAAAGAAAAATTGAAAATAAGTGAAGGTCTTCGTCTCGAAGAGAAGATGAATGGGAGTTTAAGATCGCCTACGTCATCGATGATAACAAGATCAAGATGGAGGCAATGCACTTCGATCACGAGATCAAGATGAATGCAATGCGCTTGAAGCTTATAATGTTTAGAAAATATGTCATTAGTCAAGAGGCTTGGTATCATTATGCTGTTGGTTCAATAGTTACCTTAGTTGCGATTTTGATCGCATTTGTTGTTGGATTTAAGTTCTTTAACTAGTTGTATGTTAGTTTCAATTAATGAATGTTTATGAGAACTACGTATTAGATTTCTTTAAATATGGTGAACTTGTATTAATGCATTGGTCAATTATCTCTCTATTAATTATATATATAGCTATTGTGTAATTGTTTTAGATATATTTACATAATGCAGATGAATCGACAATGGATGTACGTTGACCGACGCTCTCCGGAGTTCATGATCAGCGTGCAGGATTTTATCCGTGTTGCTGAGGCAAATAAGCGGGATAGCTTTATGTACTGTCCATGTTCTGCTTGTAAGAATATCAAGGGTTACTCCAAATCAAAAACCATTCACATCCACCTGTTTGAATCCGGTTTCATGTCCGGCTATAATTGTTGGACCCAACACGGAGAAACAGGAGTCATAATGGAATACAATGAAGGAAAAGAGGACCCCGACAACTATCTTGAGTTTCCTGAATACGACGGTACTACAATGGGGGGACCTTGGGTAGACGCGCCTGACGAAGAGGCGCCGGATGAGCCCGCTGATGATCTTGCTCGGGCCATTGCTGATGCACAGAGAAACAACATAAATCAGAGGGAGTGGCTGAAGTTGGAGCGCATGTTAGAGGATCACAAAAAAAATTGTACCCATGTGTCGAAGATGACCAGAAAAAGTTGGGTACCACGCTGGATTTGTTGCAATGGAAGGCTGAGGATGGTGTATCGGACAAGGGGTTTGAAAAGTTGCTGAAAGAGATAACGAAGATGCTTCCAAAGGATAACGAGTTGCCCGATAGTACATACGAGGCAAAGAAAATTGTCTGCCCTCTAGGATTAGAGGTGCAGAAGATACATGCATGCATTAATGACTGCATACTCTACCGCGGTGAGCGGTACGAGAATCTAAATGCATGCCCGGTTTGCGGTGCACTGCGGTATAAGATTAGGCGAGATGACCCCGATGAAGTTGAGGGCGAGCGCCCCAGAAAGAGGGTTCCTGCCAAGGTGATGTGGTATGCTCCTATAATACCACGGTTGAAAGGTTTTTTCAACAACCGAGAGCATGCCAAGATGTTGCAATAGCACAAAGAGAACCGTAAGAAGGATGCGATGTTCAGACACCCCGCTGATGGGTCACAGTCAGTGCACGTAAATATGTCAGTCCGTGCGGAGTTATTGTTCGGGACACCATCCCGATCACCATCCAAGAATGGCACAAGCCGAAGTCTGGAGGATTAGTTAGTTTTGTTGACAATTGTGTCAAGAAGGAACTTCTGAAGTCACTCTATGCGCATTTCCACCTACCGACAGGCCTCTCAAATGCCGAGAAGAAGAAAGTCTTCGTATGGACTCTTGAGAAAATGGCCGAACAATTCATGAACTACAAGAAAAGGTTATACAGGGATTTTATCAAGGTGGGCAAAACTCCAGATTTTACTGACGGGCGGTACGTGAAGAGAAAAGAACAGTGCGAAGATTTCAAGGCCTATAAGGAACCAGAAGAAGCTCTAGAAATATCGAGGAAAAATAAGTTAAACGCGGACAAAAAGATATATCACCAACGTTTGGGGCCCGGTGGTTACAGGACAACCGTTCCTTTGTGGGAAGCAAGAGACGCCAAGTTAATTGAAAACGGAGTCACTCCATCTACATCGAGACATCCCACAAGGGTCAGAAATTGGGTGTATGCCTTAGGGCTGGAGCCCAACCCAGAAACACGGAGTCTTGTCTTGAGGCCAAAAGTTAAACGAGGCCGCACAGAAGAAATTGATAATGAAGCAGCAGCCAAAGCAGCCGAAGAAAGAGAAGCAGCCAAAGCAGCCAAAGAAAGAGAAACAATTTTCAATGTTGTCAAAGACCTTGATGAAGCAGTAGCTTCCCTTCAAGAGGGAAGCTTCAAGCCCGATAGAGAGCACGACGAGTTGACCCTCGTCCTCGGGAATGACGAACACACCGGACGAGTACGAGGCGTGGGCGTCGTCCCTTGGAAGGTTGGGTTGACAAGTACAAGAAAAGTTACAGGAGCCGCGATAAGAAGAAGAAACAGGAGGCCGATAAGTATGTCAGATTGGAAAACATGATAGTAGAGCTGCAGCAGAAGAATGCAGAGAGGGACGAAAGGTCATCTCAGCCGCCGGAGGACCAACTGGATATGGCATCTCAGCGGAGAAGCAGCGTGGCTTCCACGCCGTATATTCAGGCCGATGACACAATATACCCCGTGGATCAGATTAAGGTGAAGACGATGTGTGAGCTCCACACCAAAATGAAGAACCTATCCATGAAGGTGGCCGCCGGCACTGCTTTGGAGAATAAGCCCGGAGTAACCTTCCATGGCCGTCCGATTCCAGCTGGCTACGCTCGAGTCGGTGTGGATGAAATTGTTAAGGGATATGAGGAACTAGAGCTTGACATTGCTGCAGCAGAAGGGGAGATGACACTGGGAGAAGTGTTTCGTGGAATCATTCTATGGAGAAAGGAACTCATCGTTTTTCCAGAATCGACGCGTAGGCCACCAACCCCCCCAAGTAGCAATCAACCTACAAGTCCACACTTTGATAATATGGAGAGGGAACCCAGCGCGACTCCATCTCCCCGGTGCACGAGTCCAACCTACCGGGTGTCCCCGGAGCGTGCAAAGAGTCCGCCTCAGCATGAGTCCACGTCAGGGCGTGCTAAGAGTCCCCCTAGGCATGAGTCCACGCCGGAGCGTGCAAAGAGTCCGCCCACCAGCAGTAGGTCCTTCTCAATGAGGCAGAGGATGCTTGCCGGTGCGCCGAGTGGTGCTCCAAAGGACAACTTCAAGTACGGGCCTTCGTTGAAGCCTGCTCCGGTGTTAACTTGGGAACGCACAGTTGAGGAAAATGCTCCAGCGTAAAAAGCTGAGATGGACGCACGGGCCGCTGCAAGCGCTGCAAAGAAAGTCCCCCCGCCAAAGCAGATACTAAACCCTAAGGGTGTTAAACACATTCTAGACATGGTGTATGATCCTAACCGTAGAACTTTGGATGATAACTATGCACGCTCTATCTCGAAGAGTTATAACCAAGAAGAGGAGAATAAAAAGAGGCGGCAAGCTGCAAAGAAAAAGAATGGGGAAGCAGGTTCCCCAGCTCGGAGAACAGAAAGCACAGTCCCTCGCACCACTGAAGGTAAAGACAGACAAGGGTTCCAAATTTGAGAAAAATATTGGTGCTGCCGGGGACTACTTGGCAGATGATGCATTTGACGCAATGTTCCCCGAGACGCATGAGATAGCACGACAATTTGTCTACGGGGAAGATCTTCTCCCTCCTGATGAGATAGTGCGTCTAGCTTATCAAATGCGGAAATTGCATGACTGGTACAAGAAATGCACAAATAGGGGGCAGTCAGTGTTTTACGTGACATACAAGGCCGACCAATTCTTCATCGACAACGAAATATGTGTCGAATTTGAAGAATTATGGCAGTTATTCAACCGGCGTGCTCTCAACGCGACTATCATGAGTTGCTATGTTCTATAAGTGATTGTTTCTAAGTCTCTAGCTGAGCATGTAATTATCCTCACTAGTTTAGCCTGTAATTATCCTCACTATATTCTTTTGTATGCTATTATATATGCAGGTTGATGCTTGTCGAGTGCAAAAGGAAAAGAGTCTATGAAGTTGGGTTCATTGACCCATTCATAGTTAACTGCAAAAACTTAGTGCGGAAGCCCCAAGACTCCGAGGATGCATTGTTGACCGGGCTATTGAAGCAAACTCATGCTTCAGATATACTTCTTCCTTACAACTTCGGGTGAGTGTGACTGTCTTGAACACATTTCTATATTGCTAACTACTAGATGCTAACTTTAATTCATGAGTTCTATGCATGCCCCACTATATAAATGTGTGCAGCTACCATTGGATTCTGCTGGACATTATCATTGACAAGGGATTAGTTGAAGTCTTTCATTCATTACGCAAACCAGAATCAAACTACCAGGACTTGAATGACATGCTTCAGAGGTAAAGTCAACCATTAATCCATTTCATGATATGAAGTAATCAATAACTCTCATTATTCATTTTATTTTGCGAGTAGGGTTTGTAAACAATTCATCGTGAAAGAGCCTGGTGAATGGAAACCAAAGCTGACAATTAAACATATTGATGTAAGAGTACTACTGGTAAACATAATCTCTTTAATTCATCATCATTTTGGATTATTATTTACTTAATTTATATTCTTGTGAAGACCTTGATGCAACCCCTGGGAAATGAATTATGTGGATTCTACGTCTACGAGTTCATGAGGAATTTGAGCGTTGAGCAGGCATCGCGTGATAAAAAAAATGGATGTGAGTGTGACTGTCTTGCACTATATTTCAATCTTATTATGATTTAATATATATACACGCAACTAATATATTCATATTGATCTCCTTTGAAGCTTAACGACATGCGCGCTTCCATCCTACCACATCAGCGCGTAGAAGCAATTCAAGAGGAGTTGGCGGGATTTATTCTTGAGGAGGTCATGTCACCAAAGGGAGAATACCATAGTAAAAAATATAGCTATCCCACATAAAAAGAACTCCCGACGTAATGAGGAGGACGTACATAATTAATGCGATGTCGAGAACTCGGCTTGTTTATATATATGTATGTAATAGCGTAGTATGAATATATATTATATGTAAATTGTATTATATATATATATATCAATGTGTTTCGTATGTTGTATGTAGTAGCGTACGTAGAATATCTATACGAAAAGTATATTATGTGTATGCATCAAATGTGTACCGTATAGTACAACAGTAGGTGAAAAAGATAACATAAAAAAATTGCAGTACCCAAGAGAAATTGCAGTAAAGAAAAGAAAACAGAAAATAAAATGGAAAAAATAGAATACAAAAAAAAACTTCAGTTTCGGTCGGTATTACCGACCGGTACTAAAGGTTTCCTCACGAAACCTCACTCCGCGCCCCACGTGGAGGCCTTTTAGTACCGGTCGCAACACGCCCGGTACTGATACTAGGGGGGCAACAGTCTCGATTGGGCAGTACCAGTTGCAAATCCGGTTCTGATGCCCCTCCCCGACCGGTACTGCTGATACGTTTTCCACTAGTGTGGGTACAATGGTGAACGTGCACAACCTCTGCAGAGTGTAAAACTAAGTACTTAGCCGTGTCCCCGGTACGGCCAATTTGAGCAGCTAATCACGGACGTCAACGGAGGATTCCACCATTCCAACTTCACAATATAAAACTTGATGGGTGAACAAGGGTAGAATGAGACAGTGGTTTTCATGCCACGAATGTCTCGAATAGAAGAAAACAGTTTTCCAAAGAGTTAGGAAAAATTGGCTTTATGCAAAATAGTCTTGAACTCCACCAGCCAAATAAGCATATAGGTTATTAGAGTTATTCCACTAAGTGTCCACCATAGTGTCACTTGCCAGACTTCATTTTTAATGGATTCTGACCCACGTTGTTGCAATATTTTTCTTATTGCATATTGATCAGATGACGAGTGAGGTTTCGTTTAAAGGTTTCGATTCTGCAACCAACATGTTTTCGCCTGTGGCAACATGAATGTGATGGAGACTCACTGCTATTGTATTTCCGTTGTTTACTCTTTCAAAGCTAGCTTTATCCTATGCAACTTGTATTGAATATTTCGTAAGTCTGGATCATCGATGTAATAAAATTGATACTTTGTTGTGATATTACATCGTAAACTGTGTGTGCAAACGAATCGATCCAGGGATTTGCACTATACACAGGTATCTGCCTTATTTTAAGTGCAGGTACACTACACCTTTGGAAGTTTTCGGTGCTCGCAACTCCTTTCAGCGTAACTTGGGGCTCTCCGTTCAATCTAAGCAATATAGACAAACAACAATACAACAATCAACATAAAACACAACAACACAACACATACAAACACATACATAATGAACAAACCAGTTTCAAGAAACTTCTAAGGAAAAATATGTCATGCATGTTGTGCAAAATATTTCTAAGGACTAGAGATGCATGTCATGCCATGAAAATATTCTAAGTTAATGAAAGGCAAATATGTTGGTAAAAAATGAATAAGGACTAAGGTCATAGGTTTGACAAAATAACTTTGTTATAAATCAACTTGAATAAGTTGTAAGGCTGCTCCAAGTCTTCACATGCTTCTCGAAATCTTTGACTCCCTCATAGATTTATTCATCTTCAATTAGCACTCCAAGTCTAGTTTTCAAGGTGATCAACAATTATTAACAACTCTTTCTAAATTGGACATTCAATATAGTGAGAGAGACAGACACCCGACCAGCCACTTTTGCTTATGGGACAGGTCTCATATACGTGGACATGTAAAGTTTGTCTCCGGGCCACTTCATCTCACTATGCCGCTAGGATCCAACATACTTCAAAGGTGGTAATATCATGATCAAAAAGGGGTTTATGTACAAAGTGAAAGAGGGATAGGAAGAGTAGAAAAGATAGAGAGAAGATGTAGTTGGTCTTCCAAGGAACATTTCGAGGCTTCCTTGTAGCTTTCTCCTCGGTGTGATGTCTTCATTGAAATTTTGTAGACTTGATGGTTCTGATAACACCATGGCTGGTCTTTCGATTTAACTTAGCCACCACGAAGTCTAAGAGAGAGAAAAGAAAAGAGAGAAAGACTTAGAGGATAAATGGGTTGGTCTTCTTGAAGTTCCTCTTGATTTTCTTCTAAGTCTTTTGACTTATTGGAGATGCTTCCGGATTTTTTTTTCTTCGCTAAGTCCTTCATTAGCCTTCTAGTCTTCATGTTGAAAATCCCAAGTGTGTGTAAGTACAACGTTTTCAACACTATCAAAAATAAACCTAAACAAAATACTTAGCAAACTAAGGGAAAAGTTTTCCTATGAGAAGTACAACTATACAATAAAATATGCCATACATGCAATGCACGTTTTTAAAAAATAGTTCTAAAGGACAGGGGGCGTTTATATTTTTTAAAGCAATAGGATTTACTCAAAAATAATGTTTCTATATAAGGTTATGTCAAATTTAGTCAAACTATTCAAATTAAACCTATAATTGTTAAGTCGTCAAAATAATGCTCAAAAATATTTCATAACAGAGGCATCATATTACAAATATTCTAAGGTTTCTAAAACAATTTTATTTGCAATTTTGGATTTATAGATTTGGAGTTATGACAAAAATACTCAAATTATCCATTTGATGTTTGAATAAGTTAAACTAAGTAAAAACTGAAATCTAATAGTTCCAAAACATTCTACATGTTAAGAGCTTTGAAATCATATAAAATTTGTTAAATTTGGGTCTATGGTCGAAAAGATATAAGGGTTTGAATATGGAGGGGCTTTCCTGTAAGACTGCCAAATTAAACTAAATAGGAAAATCATTTTCCATGCGGGCGCTGACTTGGCGATGACGTGGTTAAGTGATTGGATCTGAACGGATCAGATCCGACGGATTTAATTGAATCGTACCGTTTCTAATCTATGTCGTTGGATTGGAATCGGAGGGCTTACATCGATTGACCGGAGACTGACGGCGAGTTTCGCCGGAGTTGGTGAGACGGCAGCGTCGTGGCTTGGTTGAGGACGAATCCCCGGCTCTGGTGGCCGCCTCTGCTTGGGGAGGTGACGAAGAGATGCAGCGTGACTTCGCGAAGAAGACGGTGGCGTCGGTCGCGCTTCTTGCTTCCTGGAATGCCGTGGACGAGCAGATGGAGGCGCGACGGCTCCGGTTGATTTGCTTTGACTCGCGCCGCTCAATTTGCTGCGTAGGGAGGACAGGGATGGGGTTAGGGAGGTCCAAAATTACACAGAGAAGAGTATGGAGGGAGTATTGAGCTCGAGTTGTTTTTGAACTCGTCGGAATTGAGAAAATACGGCGGCAGCCGAGCGCAAACTCCGGCGGCGTGGGGGCGCTATTCGCACGTTAGTGAGAGGCGAAATGAAGAGGGGTCGTGGTCTTTCTAAAGGAACCAACGGTTCTTGAATTGGTGCAGTAATTTTCCCGCAATCAATCAGAGACAAAATATCGGGCAAAACGGCCGTGCCCAATGGCGGACGAAATTAGAGCATCTTAGAGCGAGTTCTGAGAGGGCTTTTATGGGTTAATGAAGTAGGAGATCGCGGCCTTTAAGTAGAAAGAAATGGTTCTTCAATTGGAGCTTTAAATCACTGGGAATCTATTCGACAAGAAACGCATGGGAGCAGTTTTCGGTCTTCATTCCCGTGCGTTGGAGGTTGAAGACGAGGCTGTCAGCAATTTTTCTTTTTATTTTTCTGATTTTTTATTTATTTCATATCTTTTGTTTTAACTGTTCAAATGAAGACAAATAAATTGCAATTTTTTTTGCAAAAACAATATCTTTGTGTTAAACCAGTTGTGGGCATGTTTTGAATACTTTTAAAAAATTATATATTATAATATTGATTAAATACAATTTTGACACTTTTTGTCACATTTAAAAATATGAATTAAATAAATTTATTTTTGGCTAAATAAAATTTATAAAATACAACACATCAAAACAATAAAGTAGAAATAAGATAAATAGCATAATCGATATTTTGTTTTTAACATTTTCACAAATTGGTTTTCAAGTGGAAATAATATTCCAACTTTTGAAAATGCAACAATGCCATATGAGGATGAATGCATGCATGGTTTTTATTTTTGAAACAAAATACATAATTGTTTTCAAAAGTTTTTAATTTTTTTAGATTTTTCAAGACTTTGAAAAACTTGGGATGTAACTTAACATCCATGCAACAAATCATTCATATTAATATCACTCATATTTAACAAAGAAGTTTTTCTTATATCTTTTCACACCCCAAAAATAATGTAAGTTCATCATGTTGATTAGGGGTGATCATGTTATCACAAAAGTATCCTGCAATATCTTTATGAGAACCTTAGCATTGAAATTCAAAATGTCCCTCTTCATATCAAAGTTCACAAATAAAAGGATAGGTGGCACAAATCGTTTTTCCAAGATCTCTTATATGAACCTCTAGTATTTTCATTCCTACGATGGATTCAACCTTCATCTTCAATTTGATTAATTCCTCAAGGTCTATGCATTCCACAAAAATTAACATGCTTATAAGAAATTGTATTTTCATAAGTTTGAGCATGTTTATTACAATCATTAACAACAATTTCATTTTTCATGCAAGTGTCTTTGAAAGGTTCGTGATACACGTCCCAATTTTCTTTAGCAACATTAATATGAGAAGTTAAGGTTCTAGAACAATCAACAATAATATGAGAATCAAGACCAAATTTAAGCTCTTAAAAACCAGTAGTTTCAGCGAAATACTTAATACAATCATATTCATAGTTTATTCCTGATTCTTTACTTTTGTCATTCTCCCAATCTTCAACATTGTTTCGAATTGTTTCAAAGAGATCCCATCTAGCTTCAAGCTTCTTACTTGTGAAAGAGCCCTCTGAACAGGAATCTGGATAATCCTTGCAATGTCCTGAAAGTCTTGCATAAAAAGTATTAACAATTATTTTATCAGGAAGCTCATGGTTAGGACATTTGATTATTAATGTTTTTTGCCTTCCCAGGCTTGAGCAATGCTTTATCCTTCAAAAGGCCAGAAATTATATATAGAATTACGATCTTGGTGAATCTCACTTGGAGAATAAAATTTAGAATAAAAGAGAGATATAACCTCCTCCCATCCAAGAGAGTGCTTATTCTTCAACAATTTATACCAATCCGCAGCTCTTCCACCAAGTGATATAGAAAATAATTTCTTCTTAACTTTGTCCATTGAAATACGTGCACACTTGAACAACTCTCATAATTCATGTAAAAATAGCAAATGTTCGCCAAGATGGATAGTTCCACCAACAACATAGCGGTTATCCATAACACGATAAATAATTTTCATAGGTATTCTAAATGGCACTATCTCTTTAGGTGGCTTTAGAATATCACAAGCATCATTAGAATTATCACATATTGGAAGTAAAGCATTATCAAGGCTACATAATTCCTCCAAAGCTGAGGAGAAAAAGCAATTATTTTTGTTTAAACTAGCTCCCCAAGCTTAGGCTTTTCCAAGGCCTTAGCAATAATAGTGTCCAAAGAATTTATACTAATAACATTACTAACACTATTATGCAAACAAACTTCCAGGTTTTTTAATTTTCTCTTCAAAAGTAGCATGGCCTAATGCAATATAAATTTCATAGAGATCCCTAATTCCGTTTGTTGTTTTCAATTAGCCTAACTAGTGAAAATAAAAACAAGAAACAAAAAGTAATAACTGCAGAATCTAAAGGAGATACCTTCCAACGCTTACCTCCCCGGCAACGGCCAGAAAATAGCTTGATGTCTACGCACGTTTCTATTCTCGTAAACAGTGTTGGGGCTCCAAGAGCAGAGGTTTGTAGGACAGCAACAAGTTTACCTTAAGTGAATCACCCAAGGTAAATCGAACTCAGGGAGGTAGAGGTCAAAGATACCCCTCTTGAACAACAAGGTAAATCGAACTCAGGGAGGTAGAGGTCAAAGATACCCCTCTCGAACAACCATGCAATTAAAATACGAGAAGTCTCTTGTGTCCCCAACACACACAATACACTTGTCAGATGTATAGGTGCACTAGTTATGCGAAGAGATAGTGAAATACAAGTAATATAGATGATTATAAGTAGTAATTGCAATCTGTAATAAAAATGGAAGCAAGCAAACATGTAGCAGAACTTGTTGGAAACGATGTTTCAATCCTTAGAAACAAGGCCTGTGGATCCTACTTTCACCAGTGGACATTCTCAACAATGAGATCAAAGTTAAATAAATAAACAGTACTCTCAAAAACTCTCATGTCAGATAACAAACACCATTCATTGTGTAGGGCTACAAGAGCACCCTCAAAGTCAGAGTAAACTAACACCAACAATATCATAAAGGAATCACACACGGTGCATACACTGTCACCATTACAACCGTGAATAACTCCGGGGTTCATATTAAAATAACCTCTAGAGTGCATAATAGATAAAGAGTACCATCACATATTCAACTAGATTACAAAGCTCATGACCACATAAAGATCACATGGGAGAGAGAGATAGACCACATAGCTACCATAGATCTCGCAGCCCCGGGGGAGAACTACTCACTCCTCATCATAGGAGTCAGCAACGGCGATGGAGATGGCTGTGGAGTAGCTGGAGATGGCTCTGGGGGCAATTCCCCGTTCCGGCAGGGTGCCGGAATAAAGACTTCTGTCCCCCGAATCTCGTCTTCGATGGCGACGGTGCTCTGGAACTCGTGGAGGAAAAAGGGTTATATCTTTAGGATTTTTTGTCGGGGGGCAATATATGGGTGAAAGGGTGAAGGCGGTGGAGGCCCGAGGGCCCCACACCATGTCAAGGCGTGACAGAGATGGGACCCGCGCCTGGGGGTGATGTGGACCCCTCGGCCATCGTCTTCATATCCTTTTTGGCGTTCTGGAATGTTTCCAGGAAAATGGGGGCTTTGGAAAAGAAATCGTCCCATTCAGAGAATATTTCCTTAAGTACTTTTCTGAAACCAAAAACAACAAAAAATAGGGAACTGGCACTGTGACATCTTGTTAATAGCTTAGTCCCAGAAAATGCATAAAACCATATAAAATGCATATTAAACATGTCATAAGTGGCATAATATAAGCATGGAACATAAGAAATTATAGATACGTTGGAGACGTATCAGCGGTTTGGAAGCGAGCGCGGACGCGGCTGTTGTAGCGAGCGCGGCCGCGGATTTTGGAAGCGGTAGACTTCGCGCGCTCATTCTAGCATGTTCCCGCGCGTGGCCAAATTTTTGGGCAGCGTGGCCAAATTTTCCGGCCACGGCTGTTTGTTGATCCTGCGGCCCACGATTATGTCGTCACTTGGTCTGCACGGTTTAGATTCACTCACCCATGATCGTGCCTCCACCACGTGCACGACCCCGGCGCGGATTGTCTGACTTTGAGTCACTGGTACGTGGGACCAACCAGATACAGGACCTACCTGTCAATGAACCATCCGCCATGACCCACATTTTTTACCTCTATGTCTCGTTTTGACCACTGGTCGATCTTCTTCTTCCTGGAGACTCGGAGATTTGCAGATCCACCTTCCCCACTACTTCCCAAGCGCCCTTCACTGCTAAATCGATCAGTCCCCGTTATTATCTAGCACTGACCACCACATCTCTTCCTCCCCTCATCCTCGGTTGTCTTTGGGACAAAAACCCCAATGTCGATGCGCATGACTGTTGTGTGCGACGACGAGGCCGGTCCGAGCGGGTTTGCACAACACCGCTAGTAGTACGGATGGAATAATCTCCACGGCGGGACGATGGAGATGATCACCGCCGAGATCGACATCATCTCCGCCGATCGCCTTGCTCGTGACATGGTCAGCTTTCGTCTCGTGATGCGCGAGGATCTGAGGACGCATTCTTTTGGCACGCCGGGCCTTCTCCACATGGATGAGGACCAATGGGTTCCCGAAAAACAGGAATGTGGAGTTTAGATTGATTTGTTTGCTTTGGTGTGTGAGGCAACACCGATGTGATTCCCTACTAACCATGGTGTATTTTCCAGGTTTTTTTGTGACTTTGTGTCTTTGTTTTATCTCAGATCGTTGGTAGTAGTTTCATTCTTCTGGACAAGAACATGGCACCAGCATTGGTACGGATGAAGGAGGAGGGCCGGCAAGGATATGAAGGCGTACAATTCTGGGTCCGCGGCAACGGAGAGTGGTTGGTGAATATCCATGGGATGGTCCCCCAGGAAAATTGACTAGGACTAATGTCTACAGGTCAATGAAGTTCACGATGCCATCTCTGGAAGATGTTGGAATAACTCATTACGCAGATGGATGGATGCCGAAGCAGCCGTTCACTTTCAAATTCAACGGGGCAGTAATAAATCTGTTGAAGATCCAACTTGCAGGAAGGCCATATGTTGTTGAGGATGAATGGCGTTATGATGCCATTGCTGTTTTTGTCAAGCTAATTACCATTGTTCGATGGCCGCGTGAGACTGTTTGGACCATACTGCCTCACAACGACTTGCGACCATCCAAATATATGGATGTCGTCGGCGGCAACCCTAGCGCAGAACGATGTGCTCTGGATCGCATATATGCGGTTACTGAACCGTGTGGAGATGTTTATGTTTGGCAACCATGCGAATGGGGTAAGATGTTATATGCTTAGTCACATGCTTTCGCAATATGGTTCTTGCTGTCACAATGGTTCTTCCTTTGTCATAGCTTGCACGTATTAATTGACTTGATATTAACATTTTCCCCAGAACCTGTGACACCCTAACTAAAAATAACTCTCAGGTACACACGCAGCAACGTGTCTCATACAGCCCCCGGCTACTGAAGAAGGGGACGAGGGGTTATGGTTCCTGACGCTAAAGGATGATAGCCTTGTGTGGTTCCATATGCATGGCTCACAAGACTAGGCTCGTGGTGGAGTTAAATATATGGGGAGAAAGATCTACTCTTATCCAAACCAACGCTGTGATGTTTTCTCGCTGCGTGCAAGCCTACACGATGATCCTCTTAATGGATCCTGGAGCAGGGTGGACAGTCTGAATATGATGTCTGCTTTTGTTGGGATCAACTATCCATTTTTCCTTCGGGCCCCTCCCTCCACTGACTATGTTGCTGACACTGAAGAGTCAGAATTCACTGATGATGTTGGTGATTGTGGAGAACAACCTGCTGGTGAAGCTGCATTTGTTGTTGGGTTACCACCACCCTTACCACCTGCCCTGCAGTGTATGAACCTGATTGTGTGTTTGCTACACACGAGCGTGTCTTTCATTACCACCGTGAGTAGCCAGAACCTACCTGGAGCCGCATACACGTCCGCGGCAGGCCAGCCATTGGCTCAACGCTGAATGTGAAGAGGGTCCACGACTATGTGGTTCGCAAGGAGGCACCAAATTTGGTTCGTTCCGACGTTGTCGCCTGCTCCGGGTACTTGTATTGTGTATGGAGATAGAAACTACTAGTTATCTTTGCCATTTGCTATGTTTATGTTCACTAAGTCGTACATGTTGAGATACATGCTTGTCGTAGGTTTGGTTATTTTGTGTAGGAAAAGGAAGTGGTCTGATGTTGTGTGAGACTATGTGTTTTGGTTACGTCTGTAAGACTCTGTCATGGTTCACGTTAAGCTAAGTGATCTATTTATGTCATGTTTTCAGACAATCTTCTTTTCCTGATGCTTGGTTCTGCTGGAGCGCGATTGCTCCTTGAAAATGATACGCAGAGTTGTAAACCCTCCTGCACACTTGTTTAATATCAATCAAAGACCGCATAATGCAAAAAGCGGTCGTCGGTTCCCGCGTAGTGTTTGTTAATCTAGTCGTTTTTTCAGGATTGAGACTAGTGTTAGTTTCAGGTTCAGTTAAATTCAGATAGTCGTCAGCTAAGTTTCAAGGTTTTAGTTAGTTGTCCAGTCGACGTCGTTTGTGACTGGATCATGCCGCTGCATGCTATCACGATCGCCTAGACTGTTTTCTTTCTCTTAACTTATTTGTACGCGGCAGAAACATTGTCTTCTTTCTCTCTGAACTATGTACGCGGCACAAACACTGTCTTCTTTCTCTGAACTTTCAGAATTCTTGAGCGAGAGAGATCGAGAGGCTACTCCCAGATGACAAGGAGGGGTCTACTGGGGATCCAGATGGCTACGATTGTCGCATGTGCATTAGGATGACCTAAAAGTGCTACCGATACCTCCTAGATAGCTGGGAGGGGTGCACGAGGGTTAGATGACGTCACGAGGGGTCCGGATACTCCAAGATGGCAAGGATGGGTCCACTTGGGTCCAGATTGGTACGGTTGTCGTACATGCTTATTAGGATGACCTAAAAGTGCTACTGAAACTCCTAGATGCATGTGGGATCATCAGATAGCTCTTTTGTGAAAAGAGTTTTCAAGCAATTATCCATAAACCATGTTTATATTTTTTTGTAGTTACCTATGTCACATATAACAACATTTTGCCCTGGTTTTATCTTTTTTTTATTTTTTTATTACTTATGCTCATTTGAATCCATCGCTCTATTCTCGAACTCTAGACAACTATGTACAAGATAGATCTTTTTTGGAAAGAGTTTTCAGTCAATTATCCATAAACCATGTTTATATTTTTTTTAGTTACTATGTCACATATAACAACATTGTGCCCTCGTTTTATATTTTTTCGACTCTTTTTGAATTACTTAAGCTCATTTGAATATATCGCTCTATTCTCGAACTCTAGACAACTATGTACAAGATAGCTGTTTTGTGGAAACCGTTTTCAATTTATTATCCATAAACCATATTTATATATTTTTTGTAGTTACTATCTCACATATAACAACATTGTGTCGTGGTTTTATATTTTTTTTATCTTTTTTTTGAATCACTTATGCTCATTTGAATCCATCGCTCTATTCTTGAACTCTAGACAACTATGTACAAGATAGCTATTTTGTGGAAAGAGTTTTTAATCAATTATCCATAAACCATGTTTATATTTTTTTATAGTTACCATATCACATATAACAACATTGTGCCCTTGTTTTATATTTTTTGAATCACTTATGCTCATTTGAATCCATCGTTCTATTCTCAAACTGATTGTCGCATGTGCTCTAGGATGACCTAAAAGTGCTACCGATACTCCTAGATCGCCGGGAGGTGTGCACGAGGGTCAGATGACGTAAGGAAGGGGTCTAGATACTCCTTGATGGCACATGAGCGATCAACGGGGGTCCAGATGGCTACGATTTGTCACACATGCTTAGGATGACCAAAAGGTGCCACTTATACTCCTACATGGCTGGGAGAGTGCACGAGGGTCAGATGTCGTAATAAGGAGGGGTCCGAATATATACTCCTAGATGGCAAGGAGGGGGTCCAGATGGCTACGATTGTCGCATGTACTTTAGGATGACCTAAAAGTGCTACTGATACTCCTAGATGCATGGCTGGAGGTTTGCACGAGGGTCAGATGACCTAAGGTGGGGTCCGGATACTCCTAGATGGAAAGGAGGGGTCCACGAGGGTCCAGATGGCTAGGATTGTCGCACATGCTTATTAGGATGACATAAAAGTGCTACTGATACTCCTAGATGGTTGGGGGGTGCACGAGGGTCAGATGACGCAAAGTAGGGGTCCGAATGGATACGATTGTCGCACTATACGTACTGGGAGAATCCTTCTTAATTTGTCACTCCAACGGGATGGATCTCATGAGATATCACAAAACCCTCAAACGATGAGGTTTAAGGGTCAAAGAGAAGTGGTTTTGGGAATTGCAACATGAAATTTTCAAAAACCTCACACATGTATGGTCCTATGTAACAAACTAACACAACCAAACAAAAAATTTCATGCTTCTCCTCCATCTCGGTGTTGGTCGAAGGTGTAAATCGCTAGGTTTTTTTTTTACTTGTTTCCAGCTAAAAACTTTCCAAAGAAAAAAAGGCCCCAAAACCCCCAAAAGTTTCCCGCCTCTTGCTCCCTACTAGCTTCTCCCGCCTCCTGTCTGAAAACCCAATTCGATTTGAATTGTCCCGCCACTCACAAAATTTGAACACCCATACATCGTTCTATCCACACACCCCACACCTCAGCCAATCCCAAATCCACCCCCTCCACCACACCACCCAGCGACGGCCACCGACGAGCGGCGCTCCGACGAGAGGTTGAGCGGAGAACGACGCTCCGACGACGGCCGCGCGAGCGTAGACTCTCGCAACAACGATCTGCAGGCGAGTTCCTCCCTCCTCCTCTCGACCCCTGCTCCCTCTTCCATTGCTTTTTCTTGGCCTGCTTAGGGTTTGTTGGGGCTGGCTAGTGTCCATGGCAAGGGTTTGGGTTTTCTTGGCATGGCTAAGGTTAGGGATTGTCGCGGATCTTGCTTGGCGCTGCAACCAGTCCATGCTTTCTGGGGATCTTGCTTGGCTTATGCTTTGTAGCTTGTTGATATCGTTTACTATAGTCCATATATGATTACCTGCTATGTATCTTGCTTGCTACATGCAACCAGTCCAAGATTGTTGCGGATCTTGATTGGCTTAGGCTTTGTAGAGTGTAGATCTCGTTTCCTGCAGTCGATTTATGATTACCTGCTACGGATCTTGCATGCCGCAACCAATACATATATGATTGCGTGCTTCTTATCTTGCTTGCTACAAATCTTTACAAGGGATTCCCTTTAATTTCCGTTTATCAACCTATGTATTACTATTACCCTGTTATCCTGCATGGATGAACCTGCTCCCAAACATAGTTTGGTTACCCTGCTTATTTGTACATGAACCTATATGTTGCTTGCTTCTTTAATTGCATCCGCATGATGTATCTGTTGTGACTAATTCATATTCTTTTTGTTTTGCCAACATGACCCAACCCCTCAACATCAGGCATGACGAACAAGCAGCTGACTAGTAAGCAACTACAACCTTCAACATCATTATGTCTAATGCTGATAATCTTTTAGTTGAAGTTTACTGTTCCGGTCTGAATAATAATGTACCTAGGGTCTTCCCTCCTTAGGGGCATTGTTGCAGAATAGGACTGCCACAAACAGGCAGAACAACAAAGTGTTAAGTTCATATGGTATTCCCTCTTGGAGGAAAGTGTTCATGAACATCACACATCTGGTCCAAGTGGTAGCACAGTTTCAAGTCCCGAGTCATTTGTCCTAGTCGTCCCAAGCGTTCTCATGTTCCCCATGATGACCATGTTTTTGGGAGGAGGATGAGGACCTTCGCAGCTTTGTGGAGGAAACTGTGCAGAGTGATCAAGACTCTCAAGGGTTTGTTGGTGCCGGTGTTGAATTGACTGATTGAGGCAAGTTTTCTTTCGTACAGTTTTCCACACTATCTACTGCATTTGTTATCTTTGTAGACTCTTTTGGATGTGTGTTGTTTTTTGAAATCATTTACCTTAGTTGCTTGAGTTGTCTTGCTTCCCTCACTGGCTAAACTTTGTTCTTATACATGTAATGAAGCACCCCTCACTGAAATAGAGAACATCAGGGCTGCCACAATGAGGCGAAACACGCTCATGTTGCGTGCAAGTGGTATCCCCCACTTAGTGGCAATGCTTAAAAAGACAGATGGTGTTCGAGGTGGTAGGACAGTTTGAAGTCACGACTCATGTGCCATAACACAAGGCAAGAGCCTAATTCCACCAGTAATTGGGGAGGAGTCTTTGGACCTGTGCACTTTTGTGGAGGTAACTGTGCAGAGTGATCAAGGCTCCAAGTCAACAAACGAAGGAAGTCCTTATGCTGAAGGGAGTGCTGCAGGCAAGTTTCTTTTGTACACACTATCTGCTACAATTGTTATATTTGTAGACTCTTTATGTCTGCTTTTTTTAAACGATATTTGTATGTATGCTATTCAGGTGCATCAATACTAGTATGAGTGGTCTCAAGCATAAACGGATATACTTTGATTCTGATGGGTTCCTTGGTCCTGATGCAGACAAGTTTTCTTTCATACCTCATGCATTTGTGATCTTTTTAGACTCTTTTTGATGTGGGTTGTTTATTGAAATGATCTTTGTATGTATGATATTCAGGTGTGGGTGTTGTCCAGCGTACACGGAAGGGCACATGGGCGCAGGAGGTAACCCGAGTGCTGGAAGTGATGAAAGAGGAGCTGGCTGCCATGAAGAAGAACTCGGAGGCCCAAGTGGCTGCTAGATGAAGCTGAAGCCGCACAAACTCAATGTGACAAGGAATACGAGTTGCAGGGAACGGACTGAAGAGAATTTTGAAAAGGTAGCTGAGATCCTGGTGTTGTTTGGAGGTAACTAGAATTTGAGAAAGTTTAGTTATGATGCTAGTTTGCAAGGCGTATTGGTATGAAACTTGCTGGCAGGTTCGTGTCCTTTCCGGACCCTTTTTGGCAGTTGTAAATTTGACTAATATGTGAACATGTTGATGAATCTGTGAATATCTAGGTGAACATGTTGGTTCATCTCTGTGACCCTTTGTTCCCTATTTAAATGTTGTGTTAAAAGGCCAAGGCCCAATGTAACCTGGGACTATATGGGCTCTTAAAAGGGTACAGCCCAATCAAAATTAGATTTGTATATGGGTCGATTTATGAAAACCACAAATTTAAAAAGGCTGAGATCGAAATATAACTGGGTCGTAAAAAGGCCAAGGACCAATACTTTAACGGACCCTAAACTGGCCAAGGCCCAAAACTATAATGGCCTCTATAAAGGCCAAGGCCGATAATGTAACGCACCCCAAAACGGCTACGACCCAAAACTGTAGTGGACTCTAAATAGGACAAGGCCCAAAACTATAGTGGACCCTAAGTGGACCAAGGCCTAAACGGTACCGTTCCATAAACGGGCCGAAAATGGGACATGGCCCGGAAAAAATTGAAGCTAAAAAGGCTTCAATGTAGGCATAGGGATATATGTACGGGTGTTACATGGATAAGATAATTCATGCAATATCAAAACATATGCATTTACAGATAAATAAGATAAAGCATCCAGGCATTAATTAATCATAAGCATGTGTTCCAATTTAGTTGTGCATGCTCGCAATGAGAAACTTGCAAATCATATTTTATCGTACAAGCCCGTTTGCAAATTACTCTTTTTAATAAAATACCTGAGCAAAGCATTAACATTCCCTGAATAGACGTGATCCTCACATCACAGCCATCCCCTCCGGTTGTCCCATTATTGTCAGTTTGGGGCCTTCAGTTCCGGACAATAATAGGGATATGATCTAAAACAATAATTATCTTCATGATGCAATAACATGTTCAGATTTGAAATCATGGCACTCGAGCCCTAGTGTCAAGCATTAAGCATAACAAGTTGCAACAATGATGTAAAACACCGATAACGGATACTAGGCACGATGCCCTTATGATATTACAACTAATATATGAACGATCTCATCCAATCCCTACCATCCCCTTGAGCCTACAATGGTGGATTACTCATACATGGATGGGAGAAACATGGATGGTTGATGGAGAGGCGTTGGTGATGACGATGGCGATGATCCCCTTCGATGACGATGTATGGTTGATGGAGAGACTTCATGTCCCCGAATTGAGGTTCGGGGTGGCGGCGGCAAACGGAGATGTTTCTGGGAAAAAGTGTCCAGGGGTTCTCTATTTTTAGGTCAGGAGGCCTTATATCCGAGAGGGGGACGCGAGAGGGTAGTCGAGTCGACCGGATGAGGTGCTGGCTCGTGGCCCCCCTTAGTCTGGTTTTCTGGCTCCATGGGTCTTCAGGAAAAATAGGGACTTTGGCATTATGTCTGATATTTTCCCTTAAAGTTGAATTTCTGCACAAAAATAAGACACCGGCGCAATTTTGTTGAAAACAGCGTTAGTCCGTGTTAGTTGCATTCAAAACACACAAATTAGAGGTAAAACAATAGCAAAAGTGTTCGGGGCAGTAGATACGTTTTGGACGTATCAACTCCCCCCAAGCTTAGCTTATTGCTTGGCCTCAAACAATTCAGTTAACAACTGAGTGCGATAAAAGAACTTTCACGAACTCATTTGCTTCATATGATGTAAATATTCTCACTATGAGGTCAAATGCTTACGCTATTCATAAAAAGATATATGTAAATGGTGTCACCTTATAGTTATGTAAACTATGAAGAGATGTGAATTATACCAATGATAAATAACATGAAATATATCAATTCACGGGATTGGAAGGCTCATGAAAAAGTATGATAAAGTGGTATCTCACTTGCCCGAATGTGCACAGCAAAACATAAATGCCCAGGCACCTCTGAGTTTCAGGAGAAAACTAGAAATAAAAATATCAAAGATAAAAGCCTCAAGATTATACCGCAGTTAGCAGTATTCTGGGACAAGCACATTACACTAAGAATGAAAATTATCCGTTCAAGAAGGTGCTCAAAGAAGGATGGTGAGACAACAGTAAAGTAAAAGATATGCCTTTCATTGAGGGAAATAGGGATTTAACATGTGCTAGAGCTTTTCATTATTTTGAAAACAGAGGTAAAATTGTTTTGGAGTGGTGGTTGTTCCGTCAACGAATGGCAATAGAGTTCTTTTATCTTCCATACTATGCAAGTTGAGAGCGGTTCCGATTTTTTTTAAAAAAACAAGCATTTATAATATGCATCTTTATATTCATTTATTTTGATAACTTGACACTCCTCCCAACATTTGCCTGAACAACCATGGCTAACCGAATCCTCGGATGCCTACCCAATCAATCTCAAACCATGGAGGAGTGCCTATTTTATTTTCTCAAATCTTTTTGTTATTATAGTGGTCTAACCAGCCCTTTGCAAAATAATGTCGAGCAGATGTAGCATGCAAGTCGGTTACTTAATTAGTATGGAAGATAACAGACCCAACTACTACTTACTCATGAGCTCAAAACAGTGGCACAAATTGAGAAGTGTTTGAAGGTTTTAAAGATAGAACGTGCAAATTTACTTGAATGGTTTGAAATGCCATGCATAGGTATTTATGGTGGACACTTTGGGATAACTTGGTTTTCAGGGATTTGGAAGCACAAGCATTTACAGCTTAGTACAAGTGGAGGCCAGCAAAAGATGGGGAAGCGACAATTCAAGAGAGCAATAACCGTCATAATCATGCTTGCGACAAAATAAAATTAATGGAGGCGTAAAAATGATACTAGAACTCTGAGGCAAAATAAATCATCAAGACTTAATTGACTTTTTTTTTCAGTCATACCATGTGTAAGAATGTGCCAAGTCGAATCAAATGAATTATTCAGAGTAAGATACTGCAATGTCATATTCTATTATGAACAAAACAATGGAAGCAAATATCCATAAAACATGCCATCCATCATTAATAAATTGGGAACGATCATAAGAGAACATGAACTACTAAGCATCCACCAATGAACATATACCTTATACGAACCATCTAAGCATGCTCACATGAATGAGTATATGTACAAAAATGAGAAACAAATAGAGTTTATTACCAGCCTCTTACCCAACTCGCATTGTCATAGATCATCATAATTGCTTTTTCACTTGTGTGCTTGAAAGATATGAAATAATAACCAACCTCCATAGAGTAACTGAAGGTAATTACCTCTGAAACAAACTATACAAAACCAAAGAGAAACAACAAATATTTTTGGGCTTTTGGATTTAGAAACCAAAACAGAACAGCCAGCAAAGACGAATTAGTTTGAGACCCTTAACATACTCAGATCAGAAAACTCAAAACTAATGAACGTTGCATACATATCTGAGGATTATGCTCACGAGGCCATTTGGATTTTTCTGTGAAGAGTTACAAATTAAACGGTGGACAGCAGAAATCTGTCCCTACGCGAAACAACAAACAACAAAGCAAAATATTTTTATGTTTTTGCATATTGAACTAAAATAAATACTAAGCATACTAATACTAGATACTAAAACAAACCAGTAAGAGAAATAACATAAATCTTTTTGGTATTTTGAGTTTTTGAAAGCAAAGCAAAGCATGAACAAATAAAAGAAAGAAAACTAAAGTGAAACATGGATATACAAAGTATCGAATGATAATGATATATAGATGAGTGTGCAATCGGCATACCTCCCCCAAGATTAGGCTTTTTGCCTAAGTAGAGATCAATCCCAACGTCCCCATTCTTGGGTGTCATCGTGGTATGTCGAAGATCCTTCCCCGTAGTATGAGCTCGAGGACGCGTCGGCGTAGTGCGCGGTGTAGTCCTCCTCGGGTGTCTCCTCCACTATCGAGTACAACCATGACCTACTGTCAAGACTGAACAAACCGGGCTGCGGCAAAGGGATTTCCCTTTCATTCCCGTTAGCAAACATGAACCTAAATACAAGGTTCTCCGAAGTGGAGTTATTAGTAACAAATTGATGACCTTTCATTGCAGCAAGATCAAGATAGCAAGGAGCAAGTAATGTATCATTAGGATCAATAGGCAGCCTCAAATGTGCAACAATAAGTGAGGCAATAATCCCTCCATAAATGGGTCCCTTAGCAGCTAAGCGGCGAGCAGTCAAGGTGCCAAGGTTAAATGGGATTTCACCCTTAAGTACAGTAGCAAGAAATGCAAGATGATAGTTAGAAATGTTACTAGTGTTATCCCTACCAAGCACACAAGTAGCAATGTAGTAAGCAAAGTACTTAATAGCTGGGAACTGAATGTTTCTTATCTTGCCACGTTGTGCGGCGCGGGTATCTTCATTGGTCACCTCTTGATAGAGTTGTGCCAAATCTCTCAGATCCTTTACAATCTTCTTTGATGTCCCCATATCTGTTGTACCTATCACATCACAGAAAGTAGGGAGAGACATGCTAACAGGCATATCATAAATCTTGAAAGAAACAGACGAGCCAAATAATTTGTTGTTCAGGGCAAAACTTTCAGAAAAAGTCTTGGTAAGCCCGACATATTTGGGACTCTCATCCAACATGTAAGAAGTCAAGCCTACCTTGTCCACAAGAGTTAGGAAATCCTCGAGTAAACCTGTAGTACTAAGAAAGTCATAACATGGGCGGGATGCTGAGTTCGGATAACCATCATCACGGTCATCTCCAACACTTGGTGCTAGGATTTACTCATTGTAGGATTGCCTAACGCGAGTAGCAGCTCTTGAAGGCCTTGACCTCCTATGTGTATCCCTCTCAAACATGTCTTAAAAGCTATGGTTATGCATCATTGTTTTCTGAACTTTTTAGCAAATGACATAAAACTTGATTTTTAACCAACTAAATGAGGGGAAACCACTATAGTAACTTACTAGAGGCTTAAGCATGCATCAAAACTAGTTACTTCAACTTAGAACAAGCATTTAAACTCACTAAACATGATATCTACAGCAGCAAAATACTCAACATATAATCTACTAAGAAAATTCTATTTGGATAATCGGAGGAGTCACATACCGGAGAGTGAATACCCCAAATCTCAGCAACAAATATGGGATGAGCAAGGAGATTGAAATTGCAGGAGAAGAGCAGCAAGAACACAAAAAATTTCTATGTGGATGAGTTTGGTCGGGAGAGAGAAAGAGTGGGGAGGAAGGAGAGTAAGTGGAGGGACCCGTGGTTCCCACATCATGTGCTGGCGCGGCCCAGGGGCTGCAGCGCCACCATGTTGTGTGGTGGCCCTGTGGGCCCCCCTGGTTACTCTCTTGTACTCCCAGGACCCTCCTAAAAATAGAAATTTTGATATAATTTTTAATTTCCTGAGAAATTTATTTTTCACATTTTCTGGTATTTTCTATTATTAAATTAATTATTTGAGAAATTGTTTTCTAACACCAATTTCAACTAAACTTTGGAAACTAAATAACATTACAGTAGTTAGAACAAGAATGAGAGAAAGAAAATTGTTTAGCATCCTTATGTATTTAAAATGCACTTGTTAATAAGGTTGATCAAGTCTTACAACCAAATGAATTTTATATGACATAAAAAGATTTAAACCGTATAAGACACTCATGTTCCCTTATATTGTATTGGTATGGATCCAATCATGAGAGTTTTGTTTTTTTCCTTATATGGACAATCAGTACTTCCCACTTTAATAGACCTCAAATTCGTAATTTTATTAACTCCAGACGTTTTATCAACTTTCTTGGGGAAATAAACAGTATGCTCCTTGTCATGAACATTAAGAGTAATTTTTCCTTTATTGCAATCAATAACAGCCCCTGCAGTATTTACAAAAGTTCTTCCAAGAATAATAGACATATTATCATCTTCAGGCATTTCAAGAACAACAAAATAAGTCATAATTAAACAATTGGTAGTCATTTGAACAGGAACATCCTCACAAATGCCAACAGGTATAGCAGTAGATTTATCAGCCATTTGCAAAGATATATTCTGTAGGTATCAATTTATCAACATAAAGTCTCTTGTAAAGAGAGAAATGCATAACACTTACTCCTGCTCCCAAGTCACATAAAGCAGTTCTTACATAGTTATTTTTAATAGAGCAAGGAATGGTTGGTATACCTGGATCACCCAACTTCTTTGGAACCTATCCATTGAAATAGTAAATAGCAAGCATAGTAGATATTTCATCATTAGGAATTTTCCTTTTGTTAGACACAATATCATTCATATATTTAGAATGAGGAGGCAACTTAATAGCATAAGTCAAAGGAATTTGCAAGAACAAAGGTTTCATTCAATCACAAAATTTATTATAATGTTCTTCCTCTTTTGTTTTATGTTTCTTAGCAGGAAAAGCCATCGGTTTTTGGACCCAAGGTTCTCTTTCGTTACCATGTTTCTTAGCAATAAAATCTTATCGTGTACTTTTAATTTTTAGCATGCTTTTTAGGTTCCTCTTCTAATTCTTCCTTATACGAATTATCACTCTTATCATTATCATTGTTATTAGCATTATCATTTGTGTTCATTACCACTTTGTAGTGTACCTACACTTAAAATATGGCAGGTACCTGTGTATAGTGCAAACACCTGGATCGATTCATTTGCACACACAGTTTACGATGTAATATCACAACAAAGTATCAAATTTATTACATCGATGATCCAGACTTAAAAATATTCATTACAATTTGCATAGCATAAGGCTAGCATTGGAAAGAATACACAGCGGAAATACAATAGCAGTAAGTCTCCATCTTCATGTTGCCACAGGCGAAAACATGTTGGTTGCAGACTTGAAATCCATTAACGAAACCTCACTCGTCATTTGAATAACCTGTAAGAAATAAAATTTTGCAACAGAGTGGGTCTGATTCCATTAAAAATGGAGTCTGGCAAGTGACACTATGGTGGACACTTAATGGAATAACTCTATAGCCTATATGCATATTTGGCTGGTAGAGTTCAAGGCTAATTTGCATAAAGCCAATTTTTCCTACTCTTTTGAAAACGCTTTTCTTGAAATCAAGACGAGTATGGCATGAAAACCATAATCTCATGTTCCCTTGTTCACCCATCAACTTTTAACTTAGAAATTGGAATGATAGGATCCTCCGTTGACGTCCTTGATCAACTGCTCAAAATTGTCCGTAACCGGGGACACGGCTAAGTACTTAGTTTTACACTCTGCAGAGTTTGTGCACTTTCACCATTAGACCCAACAAACCCAAACTATCCTCAAGCACACCATTTGTGCTAAGGAAAAGGAGAGAGTTGAGACGAGACTTTTCAGAAGCATTTTCCCACCCCATAACGGCCTGACGCGCTCCACCTACAAAACCTCTACCACCACCTGTCAGGCCGGGGCGAGTCCACGCAACTTAATCCATCTAGCCAGAGCCCATTGACTAATGGTTGCACTAGAAGCAATCTTCACTTGGAGTTCTTCAGATCCTTTTGTTCCCTGGGTGGCCGTCCACAAGTGACCATCCCTTAGAGGTCACCCCTAAGAGACAACACTCAACAAAAACCACATACAACCAATTCCACCCAGGAGTTTCATTCTTAACTTAGTAGAAATTAACTTTTCATAAAACAACTTTTGCATAGCATCAATATTTCTATCAAGTTACCAATAGGATTCTAGACACAACTAGTGTAAGGGGTATAGTAGTTTTAGCATAGCAATACTATCCAACACATGCATATAAGAAATACACTAGGTAATGCATAGAAAATACTTAGGAAGTTTATGAGGGTGTGCCACTTGCCTTGGCAACAGGGAGAACAGGAGTATCAGTTGCAAAAGCCTTCGTTTCTCTCCGAAATTTCTAACAAGTCAAACAAGCCACAAATAAACATACAAGCATAAATGCAACACTTACAAAAATATGACATGCATGATATGAAAAATATTCTTAAGGACTAGAGATGCATGTCATGCCATGAAATTATTCTAAGTTAATGCGGGGCAAGTGTGTTAGTCAAAATTACTAAGTACCAAGGTCATAGGTTGGACATAATAACTTGGCTATAAATCAACTTGAATAAGTTGTAATGCTGCTGCAAGTCTTCACATGCTTGGTCTTGAAATCTTCAACTCCCTTGTGGTTTTCTTCATCTTCAACTAGCACTCTGACTTGGTCATAATCACTAAGGACTTGGTTTATGTCCAAAGTGAAAGAAGAATAGGATGGCGGAAAAAGATAAAGAAAAGATTTAGTTTTTCTTCTAGGCTTCCTCGTAACGTTCTCATTGGTGTGACGTCTTCATTAAACTTTTGTAGACTTTGGTTTTTCGGACTTGATGATTCTTCAGTATTGATGATTCTTCAGAGTTGTCTTGGATATAACTTAGTCACAACGAAGTCTAAGGGATACAGAAGAAGATAGAAAGACTTAGAGGAATAAAGGGGGATGGTCTTCTCGAAGTTCCTCTTGATTTTCTTCTAAGTGTTTTTGCTTCTTGGAGATGCCTTCGGAGTTTTGTTTTTCTTGTCTAAGTCTTCATTGGCCTTCTAGTCTTCATGTTGAGAATCTCAAGTGTCTAAGTGCAAAGCACTTTACCAAAACACTAGGTTGAAAATAATCCTAACTTAGGGAAAATGGGGAAGAAGTTTTCCTATAAGGAGTATAACTATACAATACAATATGCTATGCATGCAATGCAATTTATTTCTAAGGATCACACTTATCAAAATAAAACAACTAAGTTTTCTAGATGCTAAAATTTTCTAAGGAAGAGTGTTGTCGAAAAATAGTTATCAAATATTTTCTAAGGAAGAATTTATTTTGTTTAAAGAGGCAAAATATTTCTAAGTACATTTTAATACCAAAGTGGTCATAATATGACTAAGTACTTTATAATTCGAATAGATGATGCAATTAAAAAAATTAATATATTTTTAATAAGTTTTTTTTATTCATTAAAATATCATTTAAAAGTATTAAATCAATATTATTTACAAAATCATAGAAAATTATTCTACAAAAATTAGTAGAAAAGTACTACTGCCAATACTTAGACATTCAAATTTATAGCAAAAGAGTTTGATAAATTTTAAATTTCAAATTTGAAGTTATGTTCAAATTACCATTAATGCCACTTTTGAATTTCAACAAATTTTAATTTGACAAAACATAAAATTAATGATGCCAAAAGTTTCTACGTGTCATAAGCTTTCCAAAAATATTTTATTTGTAAAATTTGACCAAACCAATAAAAAGTAGTGATAGTCTTCGGTTGACTGTTGACTTTGACCGCTGACGTGGGAATTGACTCGCTGACGTGGCAGGCTGACTGGGATTTGACTATGAATTTGAACAAAAATAAATTTGCTCGGATAGAAAAACAATCTTAATGAAAGTTGTGGAGAATTACGTACTCTTTCTAATTATCACAATTATAACATAAGTGGATGAATAGATTGGTCACAAATCTCAAAATATCTTTCTGGTCTGAAACTTCAAACGCGAATATCTCTCAGCTCGCTGAACCAAAATAGGTGAGGCTTGGGGTAAAAGAAAGGTCTTGATCAGGGGAACAACTTTCGTATTGTCGTCCCAAACTTTTGAGATGGTTTGGTTACTGGAACAACATCAAACACGATCTGTATTATATAGAAAATTACGTACGTTAAAATAAAAAGTTGTCAACAGGAAAGTTGTAAATATAGAGTAGATCTACCTTTTCACCGGAGGAATTTAGATTTGGCACAACGAGCGCGAAGAGATCTGAGAAATACGACTTCAGATCTGATGGATGACGATTCGAAATTCGTCCTCCACGCTTGATAAAAAGAGTTGAGACTTATTGGGATGGAAGGTATCTACTACAACATTGATTAAGGCCCCGTCGCGATTGGAGATGGTTTTGTTCGTCAAACGAACGAAATACTATTTCGCTGATTAGGGTTTCGGTGGAATGAAAAGAATAAAAGAGATGCCGGCGGCTACAGGGGTTTATATAGGCGGAGGGATGGTGGAATAGATAGGGCTCGGAGTTGTGAACGCGTAGGATCAAGCGGATCCGGATTTAGAGTTATATTTCTCGAGATAAACGTGTTTGAATGAAAGGTGGTTGGAAAAATAAATTTTCAGAGTTTGAGTTGGATACGATGCAATCAACGGTTCGGTTCAGCCAGTCTTGGGCCGGTCCGATTCGGTTTTTTTTTCTTATTTTTTAATATCTTTTGTTTTAGAACTCTGAATTAAGTGAAATTATTTTCTAAAAATTTCTAAAAATCATATCTTTATTTTAAAACATTTGTGGACATGTTTTGACCACTTTTTAAAAATATTAATCTTGAATATTTGATTTAATACAAATTTGACACTTTTGTCAAATTTGAAAATAGAAATTTAGTCAATTTACTTATGGCTAAATGAAATTAGGTACCACAATTGTGAACATATGAAAATAATTATTTCTAATAATTACAATCAAAATATTAAAGTAAAATAAGATAAAAAGCATAATCGTTATTTTGTTTTTAATATTTTCTCAAATAGATTTTCAAGTGGAAATAATATTTCAACCATTGTAATTTCAAATATAAACAATGCAAGAAAATGATGAATGCATGCATGAATTTTGTTTTCAAATCGACATACAAATAGTTTTCAAAAAGTTTTTAATTTTTCTGATTTTTCAGAATTTGAAAAATCCTAGGATGTTACACACTTCCAGTTTCAGCATCAGAAAATATATACTATTAGGATCATTAACAGGTTCAGAGGATTCTACAACAATTTTATGTTTATTTTTCTTTTTCTTAGAAGGAACACTGGGTTCATTAACTCGTTGAGAATCTTGTTCAATTCTTTTAGAATGTCCTTCGGAATATAAAGGATCTTGAGTAGATTCACCACCTCTAGTTGTTACTTCTCAAACATATTTTTCTTTAGAAGCATTTACTAAGAATTCAATTTGCACTTTAGTAAGTTCATCAATTTGAGTTTGAAGCATATGAAAGTGTTTAATGAGTACTTTAACATCATTGGAGGTTCTATGAACTATATCATGCAAGTTACTAATAGCACGAGAATTTTCCATTAAATGATTCTCTATTCTCATATTAAAATTGCATTGCTTAGTAATAAAAGTATCAAATTCATCTAAGCATTGAGCATGAGGTTTAGAGTAAGGAATATCTCCATATCAAACCTTTGGAGAGAGTGTACCTCAATTATGGGTGAAGGAGAAATTGTCTTACATAATTCTTCAATAGGAGGTAAATTCTTCACATTTTCTGAATTAATACCCCTCTCTTTAAGAGATTTCATGGCTTCCTTCATCACTTCATCATTTAATTCAATAATACCCCTCTTCTTCGGTGTTGGGGTGGTGGTGTTGGATTAGGTTCAGGAATATTCCAATCATCATAATTCTGGCTTATCTTAGCCATTAATTCCTCAGCTTCTTCTGGAGTTCGTTTCCTGAAAACACAACTAGCACAACTATCCAAATATGTTCTAGATTCATTGGTTAGTCCACTTTAAAAAATATCAAGAAGATCATTCTTTTCTAAATCATGATTCGGCTGACCCCTTATTAGAGAGCAAAACCGTGTTCAAGCATCAGACAATTTCTTTTCTTCCTCTTGATTAAAATTGTAAATTTTAAGCAAAGCATCACGTTGAGCACTAGCTGGAAAATATTTCCTAAAGAAAGTATCAAGCAAACCAATAGGAGTAGTAATGAAACCCGGAGACAATTATTATACCAAATTTTAGCTTCTCCTTTCAATGAGAAAGAAAATATTTTTGCAACAAAATAGTTGTGTATTTTTATATCATCAAAAAATATACCACTTGAAGTAGAGAGTTGATTCATGTGTTCTATAGCACATTGATTTTAGGTTCCATAGTAAGGTTTTCTTTCAACAATAGCTATGTGAGCTAAATCAAGAGAGAAATAATAAGCTTTATCTTTAATGTTTACGAGAGACATATCAAATTTAGCCACTACAAGAAATATGTCAACTTGTGACCCTCAATTTTGATCACTGAAATGTCACTATAAGTCATTTGTAACCTTTTTGTGACCAAAACAGGAAGGTCACATACCGAGGGTCACTAATGGCAGTATGTGACTTTTTTTTAATTTGTCATAGTTTTTTGTGACCAATTCAACTGTTTGGTCACTACCAATCCCAGCCTGACCACGTTGAACGTGGAAAAGCTGAGCTGGCATTCATCCGACATGGCGCGTCTAAGCTGACAGTGACCAAATTAGATGAATTTGGTCACTGCCAGCTTGATCCCAATCCACTTGAGTCATCTAAATGGGCTAAACCCAACAAGCAAGCCTTTTTACATTTGTTTTTTATTTAATTTGACTTGTTAAATGGGCCAAAACCCACTAATTCTTTAGATGGGCCTTGCCTGTCAGGTGGGTCCTGTTTGTCAGGTTTTGGAAGCAGGACCCTATTGTTAGGGTCATTTTGCAATTCACAAATATTCCAAAAAAATATAAAACCAACATTTAAATTTCTACAAAATATGAACAAATTTAAATTGACAAAAAATGAACACGAATACTTCAAACAGAGCAAACCATCAAACTTAGGACATCGCAATCAAACATCTTTCACATTAGGCTTGCAATCAAACATAGTTCACATCAGGAGACTACAAAAATAACTAGCTGTGGAAGTATAACTAGATACAATGAGCTAGATTGTGCCGACTTTCACTTCCATCCTAGGCAAAGAGGTCGAGTCATGGCGTGCGGGAATATCTTCACAGCCTTCTTTTTTACGAGTTGTACCTGACACGAGAAAAAATGTAGATCATTTTCAGGTTATACATAAACAAAAACTATTCAGATTATCCATGATTAACCTATGTAAAAATAGAACCGAAAAACATGGACCAAGTCAAAAGACAATAATCACGTAACCTATTAAATAATGGTTATGTATTAAACAATACCAAACGACATCACTAGCAAATGACAGCAGTAGCAAATGACAGCACTAAACTTATAGAATAGTAAACTTGTAGATTTCACAAATCTAACATCCAGCAGCTAGTAAAATTGACATCAGTAGCAAATGAAAGTGGCAAATTACAGTAGCAAATGACAACGGAAGCATCAAATAGTCATGCTTCAAAATGTAACAAATAGTCCCTATATGCTCTCAATGTACCTGCATCATTAACGAGTAAACAAGTTGTGACAGCAGAAGCATCGTACCTAAACTTGATCATGTTGTACTTGTGCACCCTAATCAGCTTCCCTTGTGCCACAACTCGGTGGAGCTCCACCATCATCCCCGAGCACTCCCTGCAAAACCAGAGTGAACACACATATCAAATTCGCGAGCACTTGCTATCTAGGAGAGTGTAACATGAATAAAAACACCATGTAGGAAACAGTAGTGTATATGCGCAGTTTGTATGTATTACTTTACAAGTATCCATGCAAGTAGTAACTACAGACAAAAGGACAACATCTGGAAAACTGAAGGTGTGCAAGCACAATATAATCGATACGCAAAACTGAACTAATTTACTAATAATATGTATGAAGAATTCAACTACAGGGTAAAATCATGCTTCTGGAAAAGTGGAGGTGTGTAAGCACTTCACAAGTCACAACAAAATGACAGCTTCAGGAAAACTGAAGGTATGCAAGCACATTATAATAGATTAACAAAAACTAAACTAGTTCACTAATAATATGTATCTAGTACTCAACCACAGGGTAAAAGCATGCTTCTGAAAACTGAAGGTGCGCAAGCACAATATAATCGATGCACAAAAACTGAACTAATTCATAGTAGCAGTGTGCAATAAACATTGCAAATTAAGCTAATAGCTCACTGCTACAAGGATCAAACCACCGGCAACCGATTGCTCTCACTTCACAGTCAATACACAAGTGTTGCATCACTGCAAACGGAACACTGTGAATCATAAAAGAAGACAGGAAATCTCAGGAAAATAATAAGGTACCAATCACCATCGAGGGACCATACAAAACTGCATGCTACAAATCACAATCGAGGGACCAGGCAAAATTGCACGCTTATCTTGCAGAGCAAGGATAAAACACTTGTTCTTCCATTCATTTATTGGGGTAGCAGACAAGACTGTTTACATTACAAGCATATTTGAGAAACAGAAAAAAAAAAGATACACCGGTGAGATGGAACAAATAAATTGTAAAACAATGTCAACAAATCTATGTAAGAAGTGCACTAACTTGCATTCATTTATTGGAGCAGCAAACACAAACAAAAGATGGTGACCAAAAAACCACAACAGGAAAACAACCGGTGATTTTCATGAGATCTACAAATAGAAAGCACAAACAAGACGATATTTCGATAACACAATCGAGTTCCGATACAGTATTAGAAAATACTACCAATCGGCGCTAACTATCAATAAGCCTTTGTAGCAAGGCAACTAGGATAAGAACAAACAAGTTTAGATAACTAGGATAAGCACAAACAGGTTTAGAAGGCATATAGTGCAGCAACAAGTTTCAGATAATTAAATAACAAGGTATGTGACTTTATTATCCAGAAAAGCATACCAGGATAGAATCTAAACAAGGATAACCGACACACTTGGAGCAAGCAATGATCTACCAAGCTTTCATTATTTCTTATCATGCTAAATGTCGAAGACAAGGCATGCAAAACCTCATTACAGGCTACATCTATATATGATTATATATAATGGCACCACCACTCGCTAAATGTCCACTAACCACCGAAACCTGAAGTTAAATAAAGAGTACCATTAAAAGTCAACAATCCTGAACTAAAACTACTCAACTAATTAAGAAAAATATACATTGCACTAAGAAATTGGCAACAATTGGCACCCCTAAGATCCTCATTTTTCTACAAGAGCTAAATGACTATTCCTTAGAATCAAATGTACAGTGTCTGCATAATCAATCAAACATTTGAGCACAGACAAGAACTGCAAGTATTCACGTTCAGCATCCTACACCAGCGCATATCATCACTAAACAATTTTGTAAATGAATGACACGTCCCAATAGTCAGTAGCGCCCCAATCCCCACATAAATTGTGGCATCGCTAACGACAACAAAGATTAACAACAAGCAAATCTCATCATCGATTCAAGGGGATGTGGGAGAAGAAGGGGAGCGGTGGCGCCTTACCTTTCTGCGTGGCGTCGTCGGGTCTGAGCAGTATGGGGCAGAGGAGGAGTTCGTCGGGAGCCTTCTATCGCCTGCCCCCGGATCCCTAGCTCTACCTTGTCTATGGGGAACATGCTAGGTCTTTGAAGGCCGAGTGCGAGGACCAAACGGCTAGGTCGTTGACGAGCACCGGAAGCTTGCGCCCGCGGGGACAGACAAGATCTAGCGGAAGAGGAGCGAGCTCAGCCTTCCTAGCGGCGACGGCTCGCGTGCTTGCCGCAAGGAGGAAGCACCGGCCGTGGAGGCCCCTCCCATGCCTGCAGTCGGGACGCCTTGGGAGGCATCTCGTCACCGCCACGTATGGTGAGGGGTGGAGAAGGGGGTCGCGGCGGTGGCAGCCGTGGCCCTGCCACGGGAATGTGAGGGGCGGAGATGAGGGAGCAGGGAAGGATTGGCTAGGGTTTATAAGTGTAACATACCGTGGCATAGTTTGATAAAATATTCCCATATTACGCACAAGCGTGTATCTTAGGATAGAGAACAATGTTGCCGAACAAAGTTTCAACTTTATTAAACGGAAAATTATTTTTTATTTTTCGAGTGTGAAAAATGAGTTTTTTGTGAAGCACATACCAACATTATGATACAAAATAGTACCACATCATTCTTGTCAGATATCAGACCACATTTTATCTACAAATAACCAAAATTTTGTGTTTGTAAGCCTTTCCATCCACCATTTGCAAAAAAGACAGTTTGTGGCCACTTCAGCTGGAAACAGGTCCAATTTGAAGTACAGGTGCTTCTTACTTTGCTCATGATTTTTTGTAAAAATTATTTTGGATACACAAGTACTTATTTCATAATAGATACACAAAGAGTTTCACAAGATCTAACCCCTAGATACGAACGGTCATGTGTGTCGTTTTGACCGTATTTTGAAATCGGCGTATAAAATTCAAAAAAAATTCAAAAAGACGTGAATCCTTCGCCAAGTGTCATTATATGGGACCTAGTTTTGAGGAAAAATATCAAACTTAGAAAACGGATGATATTTTCAAAAAGTGTTTACAGAAATGACCTCTCATATACAAAGATTCGTGGCTTTCAGCCCAAATGACCAATGTTATGGTGATAACCGTGACATAGTTTGTTCAAATGATATCATATTGCGCACAAACATGCATCTTGGAATGGAGAACAATGTTTCAGAAGAAAGTTTTCATTTTCTTTGCGTAAAAATACCATTTTTCATTTTCCGAGTGTGGAAAATAGTTTTTTTGTGAAGCATTTACCAAAAATATATTGCAAAATAGGAGATCACCATTTTTCTAAAATATAAGACCACATTTAATGTACAAATAACCAAATGGTTGTGTCTGAAAATCTTTCCATCCACCCCTTTCCAAAAAGACAAATTCCCGCCGATTCAGCTGAAACTGGGTCAGATTTGAACTACAGGTGATTTATAGTTTTCTCATGATTTTTGAAAAACTCATTTCTAGATACACAAGTAGATGTTTCATCGTAGATACACCAAGAGTTTGACAAAATTTCACCCCTAGATACGAACGGTCACGCCCCCCCCCCCCCCCCGGTTTTCACCGTATTTGGAAATCAGTGCATAGAATTCAAAAAAATGTGTCATTATATGTGACCTAGTTCTGAGAAAAAATAACAAACTTGGAAAACGGACGATATTTTTAAAAAGTGTTCACATAAATGACCTCTCATGTACGAAGATTCGTGGCTTTCAGCCCAAATGACCAATGTTTTTTTAAGCTTTAAGGACTATGGGACAACTACCCCACAGTATTTATTCCACATCACCAGACTAAAGTAGCAGAGCTATTTACAAATAGGAGGAGGGGGGCAGAGGAGTAAGAAGATAACGCTACCTATCAAAAAATATATACAACATTTACATTAGGTTGTCAATCCATGTTGATAAGCTGTCAGTGTGTTTGGCCTTCACTCTATGCACATGCATGGTGAGATCATTTACAATGGCCCTCTTCCAAGATCGTAAACTTGGTAAGACATTCTGGAAAATAGCCTCATTCGTTGCTTCCAAATATGCCAGGCAGCAAGAATGACAACTTCAGTGAAGAAAGGCTGGGCAAACTCCTTTCTTGCTCTCGAGAAAACCAGCTCCATGAAGTTTCCAGATTGCCAGTTGATCTGCAGGTAGTTCCAAATGCGCACACTAAAAGGGCAATGAAAAAACAAGTGCATCCAATCTTCAGTGATATGTGATGGGCAGAGCACAGAATGATCATTATCTGTGACATTGTAATGTCTTTGTCGAAGCTTGTCTTAAGTATTGAGCCTGTCGCTGAACAAGAGCCAAGCAAAAAACCTTTATCCGAAGTATCACTTTACTGCTCCAGATCCATCCATAAATTTTGCTGACAGTAATATGACGAAAGCAGTGATGATAAAACCTGCTGGAGGTGTAAGCGCCACCCTTCCAGACAGTTTTCCATATGTCTTTTCCATTAGTGTTAAGATCAATTGTGTCGAGGATACCTTGGAGTTGTATTAACTCCTGATAAGCTTGCGGAGACAGTGGTAGCTGGAACAACTGTGTGAAATCAGGTTCTTGCAAGGCTTCTTTTACTGAGATGTTGCCGTCTAGTGCATAAGAGAATAGTCGAGGGAAAGCCTCTTGCGGTCGCAAACCATTCCAAGTATCTGACCAGAAAAGGGTTGTGTCACCAGATACTACCTGCATAGTGGTAACTTCCCTATATTTGTCAACGAGCTTCATTATGTCCCGCCACCAAAAGAGCCACAGAGATTTGTTGCATGGGGCACTCCCGTTTGATAATATCTCCACACAAGATTTACCCATGGCACATCAACTTTATTGAAAAACTTATGCAGGTGTTTAATCAATAGTGCCTCGTTTTGCTTCTGGAAATCGATAATCCCCAGGCTGCCACTCAGCTTCGGCTTGCAAACCATGTCCCACGACGCTAGGGACTGTCCTTTTGCTTCAATATCATTTTTTCTCCATAGGCATTGTCTCAGTATTCTGTTGATTTGTTTAATAATGCCAGGAGGGAAATGCAGGGAACATAGGAAGAAAATGGGCATGGAGCTTAAACATGATCTGATGAGTTGCAGTCTTCCGCCATATGCAAGAAAAATGGAGCTGGCTGTCAGTCTTCTTTGTAATCTATCGACAACTGGTGTGAGATCACTTATTGTTGGTCTTGTTGTCCCCATTGGAAGACCCATATATGTGAAAGGAAAAGTACCCACATTGCATCCAAAACCCTGCGCCAGAATCTGTACCTCTTCTTGGGACATATTAATTGGCAGCATACATGATTTGTGATAATTAACCACTAGTCCTGTTGAGAGTCTAAAGTCCTCAAGAGCTTGCTTTAAAATTTCCAATTGACTCCAATATCAATCGGCAGATTCAGAAGTCCTCTTTGCAGTAACTCATTCACCACAGATTGGAGCAAATCTCCTCCCAGGACAAAGAGAAGAGGTGAAAGAGGATCTCCTTGTCGTACTCCTCGCTTGCATCTGAATTTATTTCCAGGGACACCATTTAACAGTACAGATGAAGTACCAGTTTCCAGTGCCTCTTTGACCCAGGAGATAAATGTTTCACGGAAGCCTTTACTTCTTAAGATTCTGTAAATAGCCTCATCTTCGAAAGCTTTTTCAAAGTCAAGCTTCAGTAGAATTATTTGTTTTCCAGAGGTCTTGCAATGATGTAGATATTCAAAGGACCAGGCAATGCAATCATGAATTGTTCTGTCGTTAATAAAGCCATATTGATTTTTATGTATGCACTTTATGATTTGTCTCTGCTATCAGCCACCATTTTGGTCAGGAATTTGAGGCAACAACTTGTAAGTGAGATAGGCCTGTAATCATTAATCTGTTCTGGGGAGTGCTTCTTAGGTACCAATGTGATAAATGAAGAATTAATGTTCTCCAGGCTGACCCTCCCGTGAAAGAAATCCTCAACCAGGGTATAAAAATCATGCTTGATGATGTGCTAGCATTTTTTGATAAACAAACCATTAAACCCATCAGGCCCAGGGGCTTTGTCAATTGGCATGTGTTTCACACAGTTATCTATCCTATTTAGTGAAAGCATCGACAAGAGCATGTAAGCATGGGACTGGTGATAGCAAAGTATCCATATTGAATTTCATATCAATTCCATAGGTGGATCCCATTCTCTGTTTGTAGCAAGACCAAGAAATAGATGCCATGCCCTCATGATCGCTAACAGTGTGGCCATCTGGGAGAGTAAGGCTAGATATGGAATTTCTTCTGTACCATTCAGTGGCCATTGCGTGGAAATATTTTGTATTCTCCTCCCCCAATTTAATCCATCTTGCCCGTACACCTCTTCTTCCAATACTGGTACCGAGCTCGTAATAATTGTTCATAATGTTGTTTGACAATTTTTCTAAAGTTTTCCTCTGGGATGGATAAACCTCTTTCATCTTCTAGTTGATCCAGGAAGAGGATAACCATGTCACATTTGGCAATTAGGTGCTTGAGCTTGGATAGAGATTTTTCCATTTCTTTAGGGCAAACCTGAGAGCTTTTAATTTCTCCACTAGAGTAGCTGCGCTTGATCTGTTGCTAGTAGGCTTTTCCCACACAGTTTTTACACAGTCAAAGAAGCCAGGCGGTCTTGTCCAAAAGTTTTCAAATCTGAAAATATTAGCTTTGCGGATTACTGTGTCAATTGATATCACACAAGGAACATGATCCGAAGTAGGTTTAGCAAGGGGTAACACCAAAGTGTTAGGGTAAGTGGATATCCAGTTGGAAGTGGTAAAGAACCAATCCAGTTGAATGAGAAGAGGATCATGCTGCATGTTGGACCAAGTATACGACCGCCCCTTCAAAGGTAACTCTAGAAGCCCAGGTGGTCAATCAATTCATTAAACAAGAACATGTCATTAATATCACCTCCTGGCCTATTTCTATTCTCATTTGATCGGATAAAGTTAAAATCTCCCACAAACAACCATAACTCATCATCTGGGATGTTTAAATTAAATAACCACTGCAGAAAAAGGTCCCTCTGTTCTCCGGCACAAGGTCCATAGACCACCACCAAAGTCCAGTTTTGCTGAGTGTGAGCCGAGGAGAAAGAAATGATTATACCAAACTGTTGTACTTGAATCAGCGTTCCTTGGAAAACTCTTGAGTTCCAAACCACCAAAATGCCACCAGAACCACCCCTCGATGGTGAATAAGAAAAAATTTCAAATTGGTTCCTGTATACAAGCCACAGCGCAACCACTTTAAGTCAATTTGTTTTTCAGAGTTTACTGTTTCTCCTCGGCATTCAAACCCCTGATATTCCAGCACATAATCTTCCAAATAGAGCAACTTAAGTTGTAATCTATTGGAAACTGATAATAAGAGGTTCATACACAAATGACATAATCAAGTGTGACTCCAGACAGTGCAAAAGAGCAAGCGTACTAGGCATAGTGCTAACCAACTTAGCAATAAAACGATACAGATACCGGATGTGATTTGGAGCACATCCACTCCCAACATTACAAGTTTTACTTATCATTGGGAACCACTGGAGTTGTAAATCCTGGAGCAGCCGTAAGCTTCTCGATGGTGAGTTCAGTCGGATTAATCTCCAGCAGGCCACCAATCTTTGGTAGTATTGGCAAAGGTGTCGGAGGAGTGACACCTATCTTCGTGTTGCCATCATTTTTCTTGACAGCAACAGTGTTAGCCTTACTTGACTTCTTGCGAGGCGGTGCGGCGACTCCAGCTACTGCCGCAGGCTTATGGCGATAACCGCGACATAGTTTGTTCAAATGATCTCATATTGAGCACAAACATGCATCTTGGAATGCAGAACAATGTTACCGAAGAAAGTTTTCATTTTCTTTGCACAAAAAAATCATTTTTCATTTTCCGAGTGCGGAAAATAGGTTTTTTTGTGAAGCATCTACCAAAAATATGTTGCAAAATGGGAGATCATGGGCTAGCAAGGTTGGGTAGCAATCACGGAAGGCTCCCACCCCCATCCCCTCTCCCCTCTCGAGCGACCTCCATGGCGATTGCAATGGCAACTCCCTCAAGATCTGAAGACCCTTCCAATGGCGCGGTATGATCCCTACGGGGATCCTTCTTCCATTGCGCACTCTTTGGATTTCTCCCCGGGCCATTCACTCCGGGCTAAGGTTTGTGACTTCTTTGCCACTTCGGTGAACCCGACCTCCCCTTCCTCTTGTTTCTTCTTGGTTGTGTCGTTTGGTCGTGCTTCCTTTCGTATGCAGAGATCAACGTTAGTCTGGCGCTCTCCTCATGTATTGGGGAGCATATGATGAATTGGATGTTCAACATCTTTCTGGACGCACCTATCGTTTCTCTGTGAATTCTAAGGCAGTGGGCTTTTTTATCCAAAGGAAAAAAATCTTTTGTTGTAAGATGTTTCGTTGCTATTTCTATCTATGGGGATCAGGTGGTCCAAATTGGATTTCTGAAGAATTTCTTTGGATTAAAGAGCAAACGAATGAATGGTCCCATATTGCTAGTAAATCACGTCTTTAGACGAAGAACTCTGCTCATCAGATCTGGAAGGTTAGGGAGATCCCTAATGATCCCCTATATGTTCCTCCTGTTGCATCTTCTGCTCATCTCAGATCTGAGTCACCGCCTAAGCAACAGCTTGATCGCAATGATCGGGATCAGTTACCTACTTTCCGGCTTTCTGTTTTGCAAACGGGCGGGTTTCAAATTTCAAATTTTGGGCCGGCTTCTGCGGATGTATCAAACCAAGTATCTAGTAAGACTGGGGCCAGCCCAATACACCCATTGGGCCTTAATCATTCGGTTTTTTATCCATCGAAGATTATTCAGTCTTAGCGATAATACTGCTCAGTTATCTTGTTTTAAATGCTTAGCACCTGGTCATATTTTGCGCGAGTGTTCAAACAAAATCAGATGCAAAGTTTGTTACAACTCTGGTGACATCGCTAGAAACTGCTTCTCCTTATCTCACTTTAAAAGGAAATCGGTTTACCGTATCAAAACAAACTCTAAGCAGCAGATAAATAGCCTGGACAAGTTTGCCCCCGCCTCCACAACTTCCAATCCAACATTGCCGTCAGAAGCTGTCACATCAGCCGTGACCATGGCGAACTATCCTTGCGACCCCATCCCCCACCTCCCACCAGGCCTGGAAATCGTTCTGGTGGGTTCGATGAGAGCTAAGAGAGGGTATGTGGTGATCGGCGGCGACCTCCCTATGTCAAGCGATGATTGGTGCATTGATGTTCTTGCGCCGGAGGCGGGCGCACAAGAGTTCTTTGCGACTGTTGCTTTCAGTGAGCACTTCCTGGAAGGAAAGGGCTGGCACGTCAAAGGCACTTCACGTTGTGGTCAGGGAGCAGCTCAGATTCAGTTCTCCAGCTGTGCGGAGAGGGACACTGCCGGCAACACTAGTCCGCACTTCATCGGTGAGTATGTGCTTCGTTTCATCCCAGAGAACAGAGGGTTAAATCACCGTAGTTTTGTCTTTACTCATGAGTGCTGGCTTATGCTGATGAACTATCCACTAGAATGCTGGGATGTTGATATTGTTGCAAGATCACTGTCACCATATGGTAGATTCTTGGTCTGGAACAAAGAAGTGTCTAATAAGGCTAGGATTATTGTTAAGATTCGCCCTTCAACATAGATACTCTGCCTCTTAGTATTGTGGTGCTGCACAATAACAATGACAAGGGTGATGGTGATTCTTGGACCTGTCCAACTTATATTATCTCTCAGCGTATGCTGGGAGAAGTTGGTGCTGATGAGGACCCAACTTCACCTAGCGATGATGACTTTAATCCACACCCTCTTCCCATGGGTTTTGATGATATCTGGGTTGGTGGACATGGACATGGTGGTGTTCATGGACATGCTGGCAATGCTGGAGCTGCACAACAGGAGCAGCAACAGGAACCGATTGTTGCCCCGCATGGAGAAGAGCAGAATCCGATTAATGTTGAAGAGATGATGCCTGATCTGAACCAGCTAGCGACACCACCTGTTGAGGAAGTACCTGTGGTGAATGTTGAGATGATACCTGATCCTATTGTTGCACTACAGGGTTTAGTTGCTTCAGTTGCTGCCAATGCTAGTGATATCGTCCCAAAGCTGGGAGGTACTCAAATTATAGGTGCTAGTTGCAAGATTGTGGATGTGGAAGGACACAATGGACTTACTAGAAAATGTTTCCTGCAGTTTAGCACAGTGGATACAACTCAACATGTTGCACCAGCTAGAGAGATCATTGAGATATCTGATGATGATTCTGTGAATGTTGTTGCCACGAACAACTTGTCTGATGATCTGGTCCAGTCAGAAGTTGTGATGCAGCCTGAACAGGAGAAGACTGTGCAGTGGCAGCATAAGAGGCACAAGAAGGAACCTGGTGTCCCAACCCGTAGGAGCAGGAGGATAGCAACCTACCTTGGCGGTTTCAAGGATGTTGCAAGTGCAATTGCTGCAGGCTATCTACCAGAAGAGTTCCAGGAAGACAAGAAGGATGCCAGTAAGTCTGTGGCAGCTAACCTGGGTCCACAGTTTGAAGCAGTTGCTGTGGATAAAGATGCACCACCCCCTCCTCACCTTCCTTTTGCTACTCTGCAGGCAATGGGAACTGGTCTCTGTCAGATGCCTATTGAGGAGGTGTCTGCAAGTGTTCTGAACTATGACAGTTCCTATGATAGTGTGTAACTCTGGGCTTTTGATGGTTGTATGCAAGCCACTTAAAATTTGCATAGTTATCCCTAGTTTCGATCTTAGTTTGCCGTTTGCTATCAGGATTTTATGTCGTACCACTATTGGTACCTATCGAAAGGATATTTTGCTTTATTACTATGTTTGCCTTTATTGCTTTATTCAATCTTCTGGGTATTGGTATTTGTGGTATGTGCTTGTTTGTCAGTATACACACATGAGCAGCCCAATGAACATCGAAGCACATAAGACACATATAGAGACTACTATAATGAAACAACTTATGGCACATGAAATATATGGCATTATAGTTATTCATTACTATCAGCTTGATATCTTGGCTATGTTGATGTATTCTTCAACTAGCACAGTTCTATACAGCAGTGGTTTTAATGAGTAGAACATGGTGCATACTAGACTGGAATGTGAGAGGTATCAACTCGCAGACTAGATGGGGCGATATCAATAGAAAAATTGAAGAAAGTAATTGCAATATCATCTGTTTCCAAGAGACTAAACGAGAACATTTTGACCAAGCCTACTTGAGGAATTTCTGTCCTAGAAGATAACCCCAATTTGCCTTTGTTCCTTCCATTGGAAATTCAGGGGGACTCATTATCATCTGGATTGGCACATAATTTACTGGAACAGTGCTACATCAGCACCAGTTTGAGCTCACAGTGAAGTTAACATGTAATATGAGCAGAGAAAAGTGGGTTATCACTAATATTTATGGACCTACCAATTATGATGGGAGAATACTATTCACTGATTGGTTGTTGTCACTTAGCTATGATGAATATCAGTTGTGGATGATCCTTGGTGATTTTAATTTAATGAGGAGTACAAATGACAGGAATAGGCCAGGTGGTGATGTTAATAATATTTTATTGTTCAACACTGTTATCCAGCATTTAGACCTGGAGGAAATACCTGTAAAAGGTAGACAATTTTCATGGAGTAATATGCAATCTGAACCCATTGCTAGAAAGATTAGATTGGATCTTTACATCATCGGATTGGACTACAACATATCCAGACACAATGGCAACACCTCTGGCTCGGTTATCTTTTGATCATGTGCCGATTCAGATTAAGATTGGTAGTGCTATTCCTAATCTAATATCTTTAGATTTGAGGATTATTGGACAGATATGGATGGATTTATGGATACTGTCAATAATAACTGGTTCAATAGAGGATCTTATGAAAACCCTGCACAAGATATTACAGCCAGATTCAAAACTACAAGGAAAGCTCTGAAGAAATGGAGTAGAAATCTCTCCCAGCTTAGTATACTGATAGAGAATTGATGTTATGTTACTTCAGTTCTTGATGGCTTAGAGGATCAAATACCATTGTCAGTTAGCGAAAGTAATTTCATAATAGCTTTAAAAAGCCACACACTCAAGCTTTTGGAAGCTAAGAGGAAATATTGGAGGAAAAGAGCTAATATTAAATGGGCAAGGCTAGGAGATGAAAATACTAAAAATTTCCATGTTGTTGCTACAAGGAATTATAGGCATAATTATATATCTTGTCTGCTATCTGAGGATGGAAGGGAAGCTACTGAACATGAGCATAAAGCTGCTTTCTTATGGCAATCATATAGAGATAGACTAGGGGTCACAGATAGACCCAATATGCTTTTTGAATTAAATGCAAATACTCCAAGGGAGGAGTTGTTGGACCTTGAGGCACCTTTCACAACTGAGGAAATAGACAATATTATCAAGCATATGCCTGCGGATAAATCACCTGGGCCTGATGGATTTAATGATTGCTTTATGAAAAAATGCTGGAATACCATTAAAACACAATTCTATCAGCTTTGTCATGCTTTTAATGAAGGAAATTTGGATATGAAGACTATTAATACGGCATATATTACACTAATTCCAAAGGTTCCAGACCCTATGACAGCTGCAGACTTCACACCAATTTCTTTGGTTAGTATGGCATGAAAGATAATTACTAAGCTGCTCGCAAACAGATTGCAAAAGGTGATTATCTCGATGATTCATAAAAATCAGCATGGGTTTATTAAATCAAGAAATATCCAAGATTGTCTTGCTTGGGCTTTCGAGTATCTTGATATCTGCCATAAATCCAAAAAGGAAATTGTTATCTTAAAAATAGACTTTGAGAAAGCCTTTGATAAAGTTGAATATTCTGCAATTATTGTTATGCTAAGGCATCTTGGCTTCGGTGATAAGTTTATTACTTGGATCAGCTCTATTTTCAGCACTACATCTACTGCCATTATTCTTAATGGAGTTCCATGAAAAAAAATACATTGTAAGCGAGGAGTTAGACAGGGTGACCCCCTTTCTCTGATTCTGTTTGTTTTAGCTGCATACTTGCTACAAATTGTGGTTAACAGAGCTTGGATTGCTGGCGATATTAAATTGCCCCTGGATAGAACTTATGGTCAACAATATCCTGTATTACAGTATGCTGACGACACTTTGATAATTTTCCCGGCTGAACCAGTGCAACTGATCAGGCTTAAGAAAATACTAGATGATTTTTCAAGCTCTACCGGATTAAGAGTAAACTATCACAAGACATCCATTGTCCCTATTAATATTTCTACCAATAGATGCCAAGAGTTGGCTGATTTAATTGGTTGTAGAACTGAAAGTCTACCATTTACATATCTTGGGCTTCCAGTGGGAACCACCAGACCAAAAATTGAGGATCTAATCTACATTACTGAAAAGGTCGACAGAAGGATGGCTGGTATTGCAAATTTGCTAGCTTATTCCAGTAGGTTAATGGTCATCAAATAAATCATTTCGACCATGCCCATATTTGTTATGTGCACTATTATGGTTCCCTTTACTATTTTGTACCATGTTGAAAAGTCTTGTAGAACCTTCTTTTGGAATGACAGAGAAATACATAAGAGTGGCAATTGCCTCGCAAGATGGGAATTGATCTGCTTACCCAAGAAAAATGGAGGCTTGGGAGTTCTGAGTTTAAGATCCCAAAACAAAGCCCTCATGATTAAATTCCTTTATAAACTCTACAATCAGAAGGATATTCCTTGGGTCTAATTGATATGGGAGGCACATTACAAATATGATAAAGCACCAAATGGCAGAACACCTAAAGGTTCCTTCTGGTGGAGAGATTGTTTGAAAGTAATGGATATCTTCAAACAACAGGCAATGGTGAAAATGGGTAAAGGTAACACAGTTCTACTCTGGAAAGATAATTGGTCAAAAGATAATCAGAACTTGAGGACCGAATTGCCACAACTACACTCATTTGCTAAAAATGTAGATATTACTGTTAAAAAGGCTGTTGACAGTGCTGATATTAAAGAGTTATTCCATCCGACTATTTCTGAGTTTGCATTGCAACAGTGTGATAATCTTGAGAATTTGCTTTAATTGTCGATAATGGATGGGAATAAAGATGCTTGCTCTTTCAGATGGGGAGACTTCTATTCTTCAAAGTAGATGTATGAGGTTATTCTGGATCCCCCTGTGGCAGCTAATCCTTTTAAATGGATCTGGAAATCCTGCTGTCTCTTGAAACACAAATTTTTCTTTTGGCTATTACTTTTGGATAGACTGAATACAAAAGATCTAATGACTAGGAAATATTTTTATGTAGAGGATTCTAATTGTGTCCTTTGTGCAAGTGATCAGAGTGAGCATCTTGAACATCTGGTACATCTCTTTTTCGAAAGTGACTTCAACAAAGAGTTCTGGTTCAATCTTAATCTTACTTGGGATACATCTAAAGGCTTGATTGACATGTTGGTTGATGGCAAGCAGAGACAAAATAACATTTGCTTTAAGGAGGCTCTTCTTGTGGGCTGCTGGAGTTTATGGATTCATAGAAATAAGATCATTTTTTATCATGAGACTGCTAGTATAGACAAATGTTTCTGTTTTTTGAAAGAGTCTTTCTCCCTTATTATGCATAGAGCTAAACCTAGTTTAAAAGAAAGGATGCAACAATGGTTTGATACCTTATGAACTTTCACTTATGTGATGTAATAAGTTGTAAATATTGGCCTGCTGGCACTTAATAGAAAATGGAAAATGTGACAGTAGGGGTCTTCCCTACTGTCTTTTGCTTCAAAAAAAATGGGAGTTCACAATTTTTCTAAAATATTAGACCATATTTAATGTACAAATAACCAAATGGTTGTGTCTGAAAATCTTTCCATCCACTCCTTTCCAAATATACAAATTCCCGTCGATTCAGGTGAAACCAGGTCAAATTTGAACTACAAGTGCTTTACAGTTTGCACATGATTTACACAAGTAGATGTTTCATCATAGATACACCAAGAGTTTGACAAAATTTCACCCCTAGATACGAGCGGTCACGCCCCCCGTTTTGACCGTAATTTGAATAATTTCCAAACCCAATATAAAATAATTTATGACCTTAGTGGTATATATATTTTTTTAAGAATAAAAGCATACCCTTATAGTATATAAAGAGAGAGGTTATCTTTACAAAATTTTCAAAATATATTTGGGTTAAATTGAAGTTCAAAATCAAAAGTTATATAAGAAAATAGAAAAGAAAAAAACACCCAGCCGAACCGAAGGAATGCCGGTCCAGCCCACCAGAGCAACCGAAAAAGCCCACTAGAGTGGGCTTATCTAAGAAAAATATAGTAGTACAAAGAGAAGTGGGAGATGGTAAAAGACAACAAGATGAAGTTGATATGGTGATTGTGCTGCGCGCGGGTGAGGGGGAGGTCTTGGGTTCGACTCCCCCTCCCTCCGTATCTCTTTTACCAAATAACGGTGTGGGGCGGAGGCGGGGTCTGCTGGTGGCCCCGCACGTCGGGCGTGTGTGGGGCGGGTTTTGGTGGCGAGCCCTGTCAGAGTATCAACATAATTGATAGGAGACGGGGGGTCCTCTAGCCTATGGATGGATGTGGGGAAGAAGGTTGGAATCGTCGAGGTCGGGATTGAACACGACGAGGTTACCCAGCTTCAGATCTCGCAGCGGTGGCGAGACCCTACGTGCTGCTATAATTCACTATGAGGCAATAACCGTGAACATGTTACAATGTCTATGATGTGTATTGGAGCGTGCCCTAAAGGATCCCGGTGGCCGGCTTATATAGGCGGCCAAGCTTTGGGATACAAGGCAAGTACTTGTCCGGCAAGTAAACAGAGTCCCACACCTAGCCGGCTTAGTTGCCGCCTTCCGTCTTGAACTTGGTGGCTTAATTGGATTCGGCCTTCCGCCTTCCTTCGACCGTCCGTGTAATATCCAAAATAATAATTAGTGCTAAATAGAATTATTTTTCCGCTCAACTAGATATTTATCCAAATAAATCTGGGCTGAAAATAAATAAGATAAGAAGAACCCGTAGTACCCAAGTAACCTGTAAATTATTTAGGCTAAAAGATAAACCTATCCCTACAAATATCTGAGACTAGAACCTCCCTGGGAAATATCTACGCGGTGAGCTGATCGCGGGTAACTAGACCCGAGTGTTTCGTTCACCCTGTCATCATTTCACATTACAGGTGTCTGTCTCTCCTGTATCCCTCCAGACTATAAATAGCCTTCCGGCCACCGCTCAGACACTCACTCCACAGTGCATATCGCCCTAAGCTTTCCTCTTTCTCTGTAGAGCTAGTATGATCTGAAAATTTGGGGACAAGGACACGTACAATCAGCTACATGACCCTAGTCATGTTCTTGTTCATAAGCTAGGATCTAACTCTTGCTACTCTCTCTTATTTCTAGTTGTACAATCAAATGGTTTGGAATAGCGATTTGTCCCTTCTTTATTTGATTTGCTAGAACAAAGGATCTCCTAAAAATTAATAAATGTATTGTTGAACAAGTGCAATGACATAAATGCTAAAGTAACCTATCTGGAATCACTGATCGTACTAGTATTGCTTGAGGTGCCGCATGCATACATCTGAACTAGATAGCTTGCATGCAAGGATTTGTGGTCTTGTCACATGAGGACACTGCCATCTAGATGATGTAGTCTTTTCTCTAGCTCCTGTATCTACTCTCCCTTAAATCTGCATGCATGTTGCTTCGTTGATTAGAGTAGTGGGTTACTGGTTCTTGGTTCGATCCGATGGAGTAGAGAAATTTCTATGTATTACTAAGATCGATGTAGAAAGTAGAAACATATCACTTGGGTTCATTAAATTGATGACATTATTATTTAGTCTACATGAAGAAATGAATAAACCTAGTACTACTTAGATCGTGGTTGACTAATAAGATTACTTGCCATTTCGTAATAGTGAACCAGTCCAATTAGTACATGATGCACCCTTGTGTATTTTGGCTAAAATCAGTGTAACGTCGTGCATGAGTGTATGCATGGTCGATTGTGTGAACATAAATCTGACCATGGCTAGTAGGCTAACTAAACTATTCATGTTTCTTGCTCACGCCTCACCCTGCTGCTAGTACTATGGATGAAATAATGCCGTATTGGACTGGTAAAGTTGTATCTAATACAAGTGTGCAACCTGATTAGGTTGAAGCCAAGTTGACCAAGGAGAAAACCAACCAAGGCAAGGCTGTGCATGCCAGTTTCTTCTGAACTAAGTTCTAAATATATTTAATCTTAATGATTGATCGGTACCGATTATTGTGATGACTTGTGTGGTGGGCAAACATTGCTCACGAATCAATTCAAATGATCGCCGTCGTAATCATGGTATGTGTGGTATATCTAGCCCGAGGCGGTCGACACCCGAAATAACAATACACGGACATGCCGGTATTAGTGTGGGATGGGAAATGCCTCACACAAATAGGGGACTCGACGTCGTGATTCTCAGAGAGGGATATGACCATTGGTGGCGATTACGACGGTTATTAGTGTGACTCTGCAGAGATCATTATTTCTAGGTTCACGCTTAGTTATTAAGCATTTACAGGTGCATACACTCCTGTAAGTAAGGTAGCAGGAGGCTTGTTTTCCCTCATCTCCTAATTATTATGAATTGATTCACTGAGATGTACTTGATTAATATTTTCTATTTCCTTGCTGAGTATGTCTGGCCATTTTCTTTTCTCTGGTATGCGCAGTGTCTGAGCACCATGAACCTGTTGATGGGGACACAACTGAAATAGAGGAAAATAACTAGACACCTAGGCCATGGCGTTGGAATAAGAGATTTACCTTTCATCTTAAATAATAGTACTACTTGAACAGTGGAAAAGGCATGGTCGATGCATGCCTGGTAGCATTGGCTAGTATACTACCTAGCATGGATGCTACACTTGTCAGCTTTGATGTACTCTAATACTGCTAATAAATGGAACCTGGTTCATCTTGTGCTATAATCATTGATTACTACTTTTGCCTTGTATTGCTTATGAAGCATTTGACCTCATAACAATACGGTGACTGTCACATTTGTTCCTTCCCTTATTTGGGGCTGACAGTTTTAGTTGTATCAGAGGCAGGTTTCAGATGATTAACATAGTCACAATTAGTTAATCAAACATTAGGGTTAAATACACGTAGAATTTCGAAGGGCAATAATGTGGTAGAATATTTTGGGTGCAGCAACCTTGCTGGGTTTGCATGAAGGATTGTTTGTTTGTATAAGCTTTTATTCTTGCATGGTCTACTTGCATTTGCTTGCTAGTTAGACTAGGACGGAAAAGCTGTAGCCATGCGTCCTAGCTTATCTCTACTATATAATATGTATTGGGGACTTCGGTCGTATGTCATTTTTTCTGACGATTTTACCCCTATAGTTCTGTGATATTACCCACCACTGCCACCGCTAAGTCATCCCAGAAGATAACGTTTCGCTCGTCGGACTCGGTCTGGTCGTAGGCATGGCAGAGGCCCGATCCTCTCATCCGCGCTAGCCCTCGCGCCCGCACACCTTCCCTGCGCCCGACTACGCCGCATTCGCCATCGACCTCTTCGCGGCGACTGGCGAGGCCACGCTCTCCTTCGTCAGAGACCACGGAGATGGGAGCCGCGAGGTGGAGCTCGAAGGATGCAGCAGATGCATCCAGTGATGTGGAGGCGCTCGCACGAGTTCTTCGACCGCCTTCGACCGCCGCAAGACTGACCTCGCGGAGCTCGAGGAGGGCGATCTGTAGCGAGGGGCCAGCTCGGGTGTGGCCGTCAGGGGCGAATTCGAGCTCCGGCGGCGATGGCACGCAGGCTGCTAGCGGGGGAGCGCTCAGCCGCTGCGCTGGCCGGTGATCTAGATGGTGTCGGACGTGGCGCGGGCAGGGGCGAGTTCGGGCTGTAGCAGGGAGCGGCGCGATCATGGCTCATGGCCGGAATCGGTGAGGAAGGATAGCTCGGGCTCGCGCAAAGAGGACTAGAGGAGAGAAGGAAACAAAAAAAAGGTGTCCGACTAAAATGGATCGGGGCCGCTGGCGCACCCAGAGCCAAACGGCACATGGCCGACCACGACCAGAAATCATGTGGTCGAGCCGACCCAAACGGACGGTTTTGATCACGTTTCGGTGGTGTAGAGCTGTAATCAATTTTGCCATTCCTGGTTCTCCACCATTTATCTTAATTTTCTGTCACATTATCACACTGAATGTAGAACGAAGGTGTAGGTCTGAAACAACCGCGGATGTAAACTGTACGTGTCAAATGGATTTAAGGTGAATACGGAATGGAAGTCCAGGTTCAAATTTTAATTAAAACTGTGATTATATTAATAATACAGAGGTAGGTGTTGAGTTCCTATTGTAAAGCAGAGAAGCCAACATGGTTTTGGGAGAAGATACTCGACACTTTCAAGGCGTGAGAGCGAGAGTACAGATATTATTAAATACTAGAAAAAAGCTCTTGCTTTGTTACGGGTTTTAAGTAAATCAAACGTATTAAGAATTCAACTAAACTCGGATAGATAAATTCAAAAAAAAACATAAAAATGTCCTACTTAGGAGTCAGGAATATGAAACAGAAATAAATATGTTTTTATGTACATAAGGTGGGGGTGGAGAGGAAGGTGCGGTGGGGTTGGAGTGAGGCGGTGTGGATTGTGGAGCTCAACTTCCCTCATTCTTATTTTCCCTTCCCTGGTTGGTCACCGCCATCGCCAAGGAACGCACGGGTCGCAGCGCCGCTGTTGGTTTTCCCCCCGTAGCATAGCACGGGCCATTTTCCTAGTCTTACTAATATTCAAGACGTGTTGTCAAATCAGGATGTCGTACGCTTGAAATTCCAGCCAAGCACTTCCTGGAGGAGTTTGCAAGGATGCTCGACCTAGGTGCACCAACTGTCAGCTGGAGGCCTGCCCTAGAAGGGTCATTCATCGTAGGGGTGCAGGTTGACATGGCACCAGCTGACAGGGCTCTTTCTCTGTACTATGAGGCGTCTGGAGCAACCATTCCAGAAACTGAGCAGGCTGCTTCCTTGATGGTTATTTATGCTCTAGCTGCTCAGCACCATGTGGAAATTAGAGACATTAACTATCCTGTGGTGGGGTTCCAGCGCAAGCAGATGGAAGATCTGAGCCAAAAGTTAGTAGAGACTAAACATCTTTGTGTTGAGATGATGGATGCCCTTTCGCTCCAGTGAGAAGGAAATAGTTTTTCTGGAGCGTCTGGTTCCCAGGTTCTACTGCCGCATTCACACTCTGAAGAACACCATTGCTGCACTGCGGCATGGCAATGCGGGTGGAGGTGGAGACGACAGCTCTAATGGCAGCTCCTGAGCAAGGGTCGTAGCCAGGGCACCCTAGCAGTAGTGTTAGCTCTCTACAAGCGAGTACCCTGAGAATAAAGTTTTGCAGAGAAGTACCTTGGGTGGTGCAGTTATGGGCTGCAAGACAGTGTTGAAGCTTGGTGGAGATGGCACCGGTCATCTTTCTTGGGGCCAGGGAATGATAATGACCTATAGTAGTACTGTGTAGTCCATGGTGTGTAAAAAACTAAGTTACTTGTGTCTGATGTGCACCTGATGTAAGGATGTAAGTGCTAAGTTGTGGACTTCATATAAAGAATAACTAATTATGTCGTATTATATGCATCTTCTCTAGGCTTTAATTTGGATACAACTGAAAATTCAATGCTTATTTTGGTACTGCTTTATTCTAGATGTTTTGAAATCTCATTGAATACATTTGTATTCTTGACTTTACATACGTTTTGAAATATTTATTCTTCATGTCCGTGCAAATACATGAGTTTGCGGATGTAAGACCCAAAACATACCCGTGCCTCGCTTAATAAACTGGAGGCTGTGGCTAGTAAATGTGGCTAGTAAATTAAACAAAGCTAGCGGCCCTTTTGTGCCTGGAGGCTGTGGCTAGTAAATGTGGCTAGTAAATTAAACAAAGCTAGCGGCCCTTCTGTGCCAATAGTACTCTATGCATGCATCGTACAAGTAAGAGAAAACAAATTGCTAAGCACATGAAGGGAATATGGCCTAAAGACACTTAATAAAGATAGTTTATTGGTTATATTCCAATTGTTTATTTATGTTTTATACCATGCTATAACTGTATTAAGCGGAAACATTAATACAAGTGTGGTAGATAAACAACCAGGTCCCTAGTAGTAGCCTCAGCTATTACTAGTTTCATTGCGCGATTCATGATCGAGGTTTCCCGATCATGTGACATGTCGTCTGTTGGCGATGGAGTCATATCGTTAGGTGGAACGATGTGATGGACTTACCCATATTTACAGGACGTAGTCATTACGCCTTAAAACCGTGAGATCAACTCTTATTGTTATCCCTGAAAGATACTTTGATCGCACCAAACGTCATATCTTATATAGTGCGACAATTATAGGTGATACTTTTGGGTATCAGAATGAGGTAGTTGAGACAAGGGGTCAACAGGGAGATTTGTCAGTCCGTATAGCCGGATAGATACTCTAGGGCCCACTCGGTGAGATTATGTCAAATGAGTTTGCAAACATGTGACTAGGTCACCACCTGACATAATATCATAAACGAGTAGAAGATAGTGTTGTCGGCAACGAGATCATACTAGGTATGAAGATATCTATGAACGATGCTCGGACACGCTAAGTATCGCTATGACAAAAGGTTTAAGACTTGACGTCTAGATTTGACAAATGAAAGTCATTCGTTATATCACAGGGATTAATTCATGGGGTCCAGGCCGACGAGTTAGTCATTGATCAGAGAGGTGTCTCGATCATATCTGTTATTATATCGAACCGCTAGGGTAACACACTTAAGGGGTTTCGACAAGACAACCGGAAAGGAAAGAGATCACCGGGAACGTCTCGGGAATGGTCCAATGGAGATCGGGCAGCGACGAAATAGTTTTTGGAGCCAGAATAAATTATATATAATATGTTTGATATTATTTAGTGTAATTAATGATTAAATATGATTTTTTTTATTTTCGAATTTATTTAGGTTGATTTCCCTAAAAGGCCCTTCTGGTGGAAAGAAGGCCCATGGGGGAAAAAAACCTCAAGGGAATTCGGGGGGGGGGGGGCTTGGCCGGCCTAGGTGGGTCAAATGGGTCCCACCTAGGACCGACGCACCTATTCTAGCCGCACCAGGCATGTGGGATAGTCCCACATTGCCTCACTGGCAAGGTTGGCTCCCCCCGGGAGCCTATATAAGAAGGGGCACCCCTGGCCTTTTAATTCAACCAATTAATTCTCTTATTTCTACTTGATTTCGTGCTTCCCTTTGTCGCAGTTGCGCCGAGGAGGATGAGGTGATCTCTCTCCACCATATCCCGCTGCCGCGCTGCTGGTCTTTCGGTCCAAGTCTTTCGTTTCTCGTCCTGGACTGGAGCTTCGGAGGCCGTCGTGTCCACCGTATGTGTGTGACGCTCTGCGAGGTGCCACGCTGGTGGGCTGGGAGGTCGGCTTCCTCCACCCGACCTCGAGGTCATCTTCGTCGTCTTCGTCGCGCCGAGTTCTTCGCGACCTAGAGGTCGGCTACATCGTCTTCGTCGTCAACGCTTGTGCGGGAGCGTAATCCCCGCTATTCGGTCTACGATGGTATGTATTCCGATCTCCGCCGTACTTCTATATCTGCATAGTATAGATCTTGGCTAGTTTAAGGATATCGCCGATAGGAAATTTTTTGTTTTCTGCCTGCGATCCCCTTCAGTGGTATCAGAGCCGATCTATCGTAGATATAGTTGTACGCTGTTAGAACCCGTGTTCTTCAAGGGGGCACCGTTCCTGTTTTTGCTACCCTCTAGCGTGCACTTGTGATTCCGGCAGTATTGAGTTGATGAAGTGTCCTGGACCGAGTTTATGCTTACGCTTACGCGAGATTGGTTCCACTACTGACATACGGCTTGAACCGTATCTGTTGCTGGCGGGTGTGAGTTTCTCTCTGTTTAGTTGGCTTTGTATTTTCAATGGAGGGCCCGAAAGGGATGCTTAAACATGCAATTATTGGATCGTTGTTGTGGTCATAAGGTTCGTAGGTATGAAGCGGTTCTATTTACGACAGCCCCAAGCCACGTAAAATATGCAAAATATAAAGTAGAAGCGTCTAACTTTATTCTGCAGGGGCAATGTGATATGGTCAAGGTAAGTTTATTAAATTGTTTATGAACTGCGGGCGCCAAGAAGACCATGGCGCAATGGACTATATCACATCGCATTACATTTGATGTTTTGAGTGCATCTTATATTGTGTGATTATATATATTAGAATATATTAGTTACACGACAGTAGTTATATATAAGATGATCCCTTCAAAATACCACTAGTGTTCTTCCTCCAAGGAGCACCACCAAGAAAGTTCTACGTTATGAGGCACGCCGTGACGATCGGGTGTCAGACATATCGTCATTCGCATATAGTGGGTGTAAGCCATGTTGCACAAGCGTTACGTGGAGGTTGTTGCGGTGAGCCTAGCATATGCAGATATGGCCTCGGAACACGGAGAACGAAAGGTCGAGCATGAGTCACAAAGTTGTTGTGATCGACAATTCGTTGTCCACCCTTGAAGTTGTGTTGCCGGATCTGACGGTGAGGGGTTGTGCAATGGATGGGGGTCGTGTAATCGCTGAAACGACCATGAGGGATGTTCGTTTGAGTGGGAGTTCTGATAGTTATTTTCTAAAATACTAGAACTCAAAATATATTGAACAAAGTCTGATTTGTAAACCTTTGTGGATATTAACCAATGTGATAGCATCTTTTAAAATTAGGTGCATTCCTGTGATTGAGAAACTTAAAAGGTTGGGTCCAAACTTCATAGTTTTATACTTTAGCTTGAGGATACTACTTGTTTGAACCGTTAGCTCTTTGTGATACAATACCCGCTAGGAGATAAACACAGAGATTCCGCTAACAAAAGGATAATTTGGATTATCAGGTTTTGTGCGGATGATATCATCATATTCCAGTGTATGCTATGAACTCCTCCATAGAGGACCAACGATGTGTACGAGTTGTTAGATCGCGAACATATGAGATGATCGCTAAACTCAGGGTACACCTAAAGTCGGGTTGATGAAGTTTATCAGTACGTTGACTGATTGTCTTCTCAACCAAGATGGAAGAGAATACACACATTGAAGGAGCACGTGGCAGTCATACTTGATGACACTTGTCATACTTGATGACATTGGTCATACTTGATGAACATTGAGACGCCTCGCTCAGCTCGATCACTGGATGACAGACGTCGTTGCCAAATGCAAATGCTCTGTCATAGACTATGTCATGCAAGGGGAATCGTTCACCTTCATGGTTCCTGATTACGTTGGAAGTATCAAGAAGATGAAACAGATCGCCGGAAGTCATCAATAATGATGGTGTATATATGTTATACACGTTATGAATGTTTTACCTAAACAAGTACTCGCAGTAGTGACTAAGTTTTTGATACTAGTCATGTTTTATGAAAACCAGATTTACTACTTGAGTAGCTTGAAAGGATAAGGCGACATTGCGTGTTGATAATGGCAGACAAATTGTTGTGAAGGCCATAGACACTCTCCCTCTAGATCTACCATTGGAATAAATTCTTTTATGATCGCCTGTTAGTATGATCGTTATAAGTGTGTCTCCTCTAGCGAGACAATTGTTCATATATGTTAGTGATAAATTCGTTGTCCTCTATTTATGAAGTAATGATCATATGCCGATTTGAATTTAGATGGTAGAAACTCCCAGATGCGTAATATTAATGCCAAAGGATACAAACTTAATAAAGACACCACATATGTGTGGCACTACCTTTTAATTCATGTCAATGTTATAGTCAGTGAATTAGCTCCATAACAGATGGATCTACAAGTCCTTAGACTTGATCTGTTGACACTTGCAAGATAACTAAGACACCGTTTTCGGAAAACGGGCATATAACTTATTGATAGTCATGCATATAGATGTATGTGGATCAATTAAGTAATTGACGGGTAGTGGAGACCTTTATTTTGTGTACTTCACTGAACGTTTTGAGTATAACTTGTTGAGAATCGTGCATATGGGTGTATGCGAATCAATGAAGTACTTTAACGTGTAGCGGAAGTCTTTATTTCATAGACTTCATGAATATTCCGAGTAGATATATGGATATCCACTCAAGGAATGTTAGTCTGGAAATTTTGATTCGATCAAACAAGTTCAAAATGAAGTAAGAAAAAAATTTAATAAGAAAATTAAATTCCTGCGATACAGATCGAGGAAATAAAGATTTGGTTTATAATGTTGGCACATCATTGGAAGACTTGTGAGAAGAGTTCCACAAATTACGTCGCATGGAACACCATAGTGTTATGGTATGTTAGGACGTCGTAATCGCACCCTATCGGATAGTGTGTGCTAAATAAATCTCTTATCGAATTATTGTGATCATTAGAGTCATATGGTAGAAATGCAACATTCACGTTAGATAATAGGGAAACCATTTGAATCCATGGAGACAATACCATATAAGTGATGGCATGGCTTTGAGCCTAGATTATCGTTTCAGCAATTTAGTGTTTCGATGTGATCAAACCTAAAATGGATTAATCTTTGTATTGTACCGTACCTAAAGAGTTAGTTGGGTACATGTCTCACGATATAGGCAAAATCGTTGCTGGGATATACCTTGCGAAAGAAATAGTTTCTTGTCCAAGTGTATAAGTGAGAAAGAAAGTAGAGCAAGACGAAGTTGATGAACTTTGTCTCCAGACATCAGAGTGCCGCAAACGAAAGTGTTTTCGGTGTCATGCTCCACAGCTTGAAAGAAGCTGATGATACAAGATCATGATGCTCTAAGCTCATACTAAAGAACGTAGGCGTACGAGGTTGTGGTCCACACTTTGTGTTACGACAATCTTGTTATGAAGGTCATGTTAATGGAATATGACAGACCTACGAACTACGAAGAAGAGATGGTAGTCCTAAATCCGAGAAATGACTATGAGTCATATATGATCCGAGATAAAATTCATGTATGATTACCAGGTAATGACTTGGGAGATCTTCTTGATGGCATCTAGGCTGTTAATAGAATATAGAATTTTATGAGAGAGTAGATACTGATAAGGATCGATTTGTCGTGAAATAGTTCCGACGGATTCAAAAGTTGACCACAACGAGATTTTGTCTCAAGTGGTGAAGCCTAAATCTATTCTGGGTCGTTTAGCAATTACTATAATTTCGAATGAGAAATTGATAGATGGATAAGGAAACCATGTTTCTTATAGTGTCATTAAGAAAGAGTTGTACTCAGTACAATAATGGTTTGGTGATCCTGAGGATGCTAAACATGTATGCAAACTTCAGTTGTCCATTCATGGGCTGAAGCAAGCATATCAGAGCTGGAATCTTCACTTTGATGATGTCAAAGGATTTTGGAGTTGTCCAAAATAGTTGAAGAAAACTGCATTTGCAAAGAAGTGAGTGGGAGCAAAGTAGCTTTTCTTGATCTTATATGCGGAAGGCATATTTGAGTGGGAGCTAAGTAGCTTTCCTTGATCTTATATGCGGAAGGAATATTTGAGTGGGAGCTAGGTGTCATTTGTGATTTTGTATGTAACGACATATTGAATGACACATATCCTCTAGTAGAGTGTAAAGGATTATTTAAGTAATTAAATTTTCTATGAATAAAGTTAGGAGTATTAGGCATCCAATCTATAATTGTATCGATCGTAAGGGGCTTAATAACATTAGGTCGGAATATTTCGTAAGTTAAGATTCTGAAGTGTTTCAGAATAGAACAAGCAAAGAAAATGGTTCTTGCTTGTATGACTAGGTAAAGTATTAAGTTTATCTTGGCATTTTCAGTGATAGAAAATGATGTTCGACATTCTCTATGTATCATACATAGATTCTATCGAACCGAAAGCTCGACTTGGTGTGACCCGAGTTCTTGGTTGAAGAACAGCTTCTAGAGTGATCCTTGTGTGGATCAATGAACAAACGTTAAGTATATTTTTCAGCGTCTAGGAGAACTGGAGATATGTTTTCTAGTAAAGGGTAAGAGTGGAAAGACAACTTGCCGTAAAATGTTTACGATGATGCAAGTTGTGACACTGACCCGTACGACTAGAAATCTCATATAGGAGATGTCCTTTGTTTTGAAGAAAGACATGGTTAGCTTGCGAAGTCGCATATGAATGCACAATTGCATAATCTACGTAGGTATAGAAATATATGGCAACTTCAAAAGTAGCAAGTGTGATTGGACTGAGCAGTTTTCCAAGCGTATGTGGTCCCCTTAATAGATCTCTTAGACTTTTAAGGCCCATGCTACGCGAATGTTCAAGTCTCACTCCATCCACTAAGATATATTTCACCGTCATCGTAAAATACGGGATGATGTCAAACTAGGTGACATAGAAGTGTTGCAAAGCACATATAGGTCTCAATGTGTGAGATCTATTGACTATATTCCTCTTCCACGAGACGAGCATGCACCAAGATGCTATGGGTGTTGAGCTTTTACCAAGTTGTAAACTAGATTAAGTGTTACTCTAGTGCAAGTGGGAGACTGAAGGGAATATGCCCTAGAGGCACTTAATAAAGATAGTTTATTGGTTATATTCCAATTGTTCATTATATGTTTTATACCATGCTATAACTGTATTAAGCGGAAGCATTAATACAAGTGTGGTAGATAAACAACCAGGTCCCTAGTAGTAGTCTCTGCTATTACTAGTTTCATGGCGCGATTGATGATCGAGGTTTCCCGATCATGAGACATGGCGTCTGTTGGCGATGGAGTCATATCGTTAGGTGGAACTATGTGATGGACTTACCCATATTTATAGGACGTAGAATTACGCCTTAAGACCGTGAGATCAACTCTTATTGTTATCCCTGGAAGATACTTTGATCGCACCAAACGTCATATCTTATATAGTGTGACAATGATAGGTGATACTTTTGGGTATCAGAAGGGGGTAGTTGAGACGAGGGGTCAACAGCGGGATTTGTCAGTCCGTATAGCCGGATAAATACTCTAGGTCCCACTCGGTGAGATTATGTCAAATGAGTTTGCAAACATGTGACTATGTCACCAGCTGACATAATATCATAGACGAGTAGAAGATAGTGTTGTCGGTAACGAGATCATACTAGGTATGGAGATATCTATGAACGATGCTCGGACACGCTAAGTATCGCTATAACAAAAGGTTTAAGACTTGACGTCCAGGTTTGATAGATGAAAGTCATTCCTTATATCACATGGATTAATTCATGGGGTCCAGGCCTACGAGTTAGTCATTGATCAGAGAGCAGTCTCGATCATGTCTGTTATTATATCAAACCGCTAGGGTAACACACTTAAAGTGTTTCGACAAGACAACCGGAAAGGAAAGAGATCACCGGGAACGTCCCGGGAATGGTTCGATGGAGATCGGGCAGCGATGAAATAGTTTTCGGAGCTAGAATAAATTATATATAATATGTTTGATATTAATTAGTGTAATTAATGTTTAAATATGATTTATATATTTATTTTCGAATTTATTTAGGCTGATTTCCCTAAATGGGCCTTCTGGTAGAAAGAAGGCTCGGGGGGGGGGGGGGGGGGTGGGGGACCCTCAAGGGAATTCGGTGGGGGGGCTTGGCCGGCCTAGGTGGGCCAAATGCCCTCCTAGGGCCGGCGCACCTATCGTAGCCGCACCAGTCATGTGGGATAGTCCCACATTGCCTGGCTGGCAAGGTTGGCTCCCCCCGGGAGCCTATATAAGAAGGGGCACCCCTGGCCTTTTTATTCAACCAATTAATTCTCTTATTTCTCCTCGATTTCGTGATTCGCTTTGTCGGAGTTGCGCCGAGGAGGATGAGGGGATCTCTCTCCACCATAGCCCGCTGCCGCGCTGCTGGTGTTTTGGTCCAAGTCTAGGCTGCTCGTCCTAGACTGGAGCTTCGGAGGCCGTCGTCTCTACCGTATGTGTGTGACGCTCTGCGAGGTGCCACGCTAGTGGTGCTGAGAGGTCGTCTTCCTCCACCCAACCTCGAGGTCATCTTTGTCGTCTTCATTGCGCCGAGTCCTTCACGACCTAGAGGTCGTCTTCGTCGTCAACGCTTGTGCGGGAGCGTAATCCCCGCTATTCGGTCTACGAGGGTATGTATTCCGATCTCCGCCGTACTTCTATATCTGCATAATATAGATCTTGGCTAGTTTAAGGATATCGCCGATAGGAATTTTTTTTTCTGCCTGCGATCCCCTTCAGCACATCCATAAGTCTCGTCAATGCATGCAGTCTATAGACGCACTGATGCACTGTCTATTCTTTGGTAGACTCACTGTTTGCCTAGTTTCTCACTGGTTGCGTACGTGAGCAAGTCATGCATATTGCCTACACATCTTCAATAATTTATCGTTCTCTCGCTGGTGTGAATATTTTCTGCCAGGAATCTTAGCTAATTTATTTGAGTTATTGTGATAGATGGCTAATCAAAGCAATGGTTCGAGCCATGAGGCAAAAAACACCAGCGACAACACTAGTAGAGAACATGCCAAATGATCAAAAAGAAATAGCGGGCCATTTGTCTGCCGTATTACAAACCGGGACAGATGGGGGCGTGCAGAGCCCAGGCGTATCAGAAGCGGGCCATTTGTCCCGGTTTCAATCACAAACCGGGACAAATGGGGCGTGCCTCACGTCACCAGCCTTTTTTGTCATGTTAGTGGCTGGAACCGGGACAAAAAGTCCATGCCTATAGATACTCAGCAATCCCCCCTCTTTCAAAACCTTTGGAGGCATTTTTTATAAAATGGTAGGAGGGGGTGTGTGGTACTTTATTTTTTTACGTATGCATGCAAGGTGTTCGATGAAATGCTCGAGAGAGTTCACAAAATGATTTGATTTACACTTAAAGTTTATCCTTCTTTTCGATCAAGGTTAATTATTCTTTCATTTAATTTGTCATTAATTGATACTGTGCATGTTCAGTGGTTATTTCTCGATGTTCTATAATGGTTATTGATATGTTAATTATATAATGCAGATGGACCGACAATGGATGTATGGTGACCAACGCACTGCCGAGTACATGACGGGTTTGAGGAAATTTCTCGAGAAAGCAAAGGCCCACAGTACCAATGGTTTCATGTGTTGTCCATGTGTCAACTGTCAGAATAAGACAGATCACTCAAGCGCGAGAACCCTTCAAAGTCATCTTATTCGGCACGGTTTCAGGCCCAGCTATAATTGTTGGACGAAGCAAGGAGAAAAAGGGGTTATGATGGAAGACAATGAAGAAGAGGAAGATGATGGCAACTATCCTATGTTCCCGGAGTATGGAGATACTGCAACGGGGGGAAGCTGAAGATGAAGAGGCACCCGATGAGCCCGCTGACGATCTTGGTCGGGCCATTGCTGATGCAAAGAGAGAGTGCAGAACTGAAAAGGAGAGGTTGAAGTTCGACCAGATGTTAGAGGATCACAAGAAATTGTTGCATCCAAGTTGCGAAGATGGTTAGAAAAAGCTGGGTACCACATTGGAATTACTGTAGTGGAAGACAGTGTGTGGTGTGACTGAAAGGGGATTTGGAAAGTTGCTACAGATAATTAGGAAGATGCTTCCAAAGGTCAACGTGTTGCCCGGCAGCACGTACAAATCAAAGAAGGTTGTGTTCCCTCTAGGATTAGACGTGCAGAAGATACATGCCTGCCCTAATGACTTCATCCTCTACCGCGGTGAGTACAAGAATTTGGATGCATGTCCGGTATGCACTGCATTGCGGTATAAGGTCAGACGAGATGACCCTGGTGAAGTTGAGGGTGAGCGTCCCTGGAAGAGGGTTCCTGCCAAGGTGATGTGGTATGCTCCTATAATACCACAGTTGAAACGCCTGTTCGCGAACAAAGAACATGCCAAGTTGTTGCGATGACACAAAGAGGACCGTAAGAAAGACGCGATGTGCAGACACCTCGCTGATGGGTCGCAGTGAGAAAATTTGAGAGAGAGTTCCCAGAATTTGCAGATGACACAAGGAACTTAAGGTTTGGTCTAAGTACAGACGGCTTCAATCCTCTTGGGGAGCAGAGCAACAGTCATAACACCTGGCCTGTGACTCTATGTATTTATAACCTTCCTCCTTGGTTATGCATGAAGGAAAAGTTCATTATGATGCCATTGCTCATCCAAGGCCCGAAGCAACCGGGCGAAGACCTTGATGTGTACCTCAGGCCATTAGTTGAAGAACATTTACAGTTGTGGGGTTTGGGATGAGCACAAACAGGAGGAATTTGACCTACGAGCTTTGCTTTTTGTAACAATTAATGATTGACCTACTCTTGCTAACCTCTCAGGGCAGTCGACCAAGGGGTACAATGCATGCACACACTGTTTGGTGAGACTGAATGTTTATATTTGGATAAATGTAAGAAGTGTGTGTATCTGGGGTATCGTCGATTTCTTCCGATCAGGCATACCGCAAGGAAGAAAGGCAAGCATTTTAAAGGTGAGGCTGATCACAGTAGGAGGCCTGTCAACCGTACTAGTGAAGAAATATTTTATATGGTCAAGGATCTAAAAGTAATCTTTGGAAAGGGTCCTGGAGGAAAACATGTTTAGAAAGACGCTAACGGGCACGTACCCATGTGGAAGAAAAAATCTATATTTTGGGAGCTACCATATTGGAAGGTCCTAGAGGTTTGATCTGCAATCGACGTGTTGCACGTGACGAAGAATGTTTGCATGAACCTGCTAGGCTACTTGGGCGTGTACGGGAAGAAAAAAGATACAAAGGAAGCACGGGAGGACCAGAAACGTGTGAAAGAACGAGACTGTCTAAGTCCCGAACACTACGAAGGTCCTGCCAGCTACGCTCTTACCAAACAAGAGAAAGTAATATTCTTTGAATGCCTGAGCAGTATCAAGGTCACGGCTGGCTTCTCGTCGAATATAAAGAGGATAGTAAATGTGAGACTCCAAAAATTTCAAAACCTAAAGTTTCATGGTTGCCACGTGATTATGACGCAATTGCTTCCGATTGCACTGAGGGGGCTACTACCGGAAAATGTTCGAGTACCCATTGTGAAGCTTTGTGCATTCCTCAATGCAATATCTCAGAAGGTAATCGATCCGGCGGTTCTACCAGGGTTGCAAAATGATGTGGTCCAGTGTCTTGTAAGTTCTGAGTTGGTGTTCCCTCCATCTTTCTTCGATGTTATGACGCATCTCCTGGTTCACCTAGTCGAAGAGATTCAAGTTCTCGGTCCTGTATTTCTGCACAATATGTCCCATTTGAGAGGTTCATGGCAGTCTTAAAGAAATATGTTCATAACCGTGCTCGGCCAGAAGGAAGCATCTCCAACAGCTACGGTAACGAGGAGGTCATTTAGTTCTATGTTGACTTTATTCATGACCTTAAGCCGATTAGTGTTCCACAATCACGACATGAAGGGTAGACATAGTGGAAAAGGCACACTAGGAAAGAAAACAATTTTTTTATGGATGGACATTCTTTCACTTAAGCACACTATACAGTTCTACGAAGTTCTACCTTCGTGGCCCTGTATATCGATGAACACTAGAATCTTGTACGCTCCCTACACGCGGGGAAGTCTGACAACTAGATTATACGTACACACATGGCGACTTTCGGTGGTTGGTTGCGAGCACATCTAAAAAATAAAGACAAGGTTGATGAACAGTTACACTTGTTGGCCAGGGCACCATCTACAACTATATGTACTTTACAAGGGTAAGAGATAAATGGGAATACATTTTACACGAGTGTCCAAGATAAAAAGAGCACAAACCAAAACAGTGGTGTTCGCATTGATGCAACAAACAACAATAGGCAGAAGAACACATATTATGGTTGCATAGAGGAGATATGAGAACTTGACTATGGACCTTAAGATCCTTTGTTTCGGTGCAAATGGGTCAATCTGAAAGGCGGGGTTGAGGTAAACAAGATGTAGGGAATGACAACGGTGGATCTAAACAATCTTGCGTACGGAGACGAACCATTTGTGCTAGCTAATGATGTGGCTCAGGTTTTCTATGTGAAGGACATGTCTAGCAGACCCAAAAAAACAAACATCGTGGGAGTGGAGGAGCCGAGGCGTCACATAGTTTCTTCAAGAAAAAGAAACATCGTTGGAGTGGAGGACAAGACAGACATGTCAGATGATTATAATAATTTTGAAGAAATTCCGCCCTTTGTAGTGAACATTGACCCAATCATCAAGTTGATTGAAGAAGATGCTCCATGGTTCCGACCCAGTTGAACTAGCGGCGTTGTGTGATGGAGATGTTGGTGCGATGAAATTAATATATTAAACTTTTAATATGAAGAAGATGATCCATTTTTACCTGCATATCAAATGGATCTGTCGGCGTTGATAGAACAAAACACACGATTTCACCTGCAGACAGCCCCACGGTGGCTCCTGAGTGCCTGCATATCAAATGCACCGTGGGGCGTATGAAGGGAATCCGAGTGATTTGTATTCCTCAGTAGATGAATTGAACTATTTTTTTGATAGAACGAATCACACGGTTTCCCCTGCATACAACCCAACCGTGGCTCTTGAGTGCCCCGCATATCAAATGCACGGTCGGACGTATGCAGGGAATCCGAATGCTTTGTATACCACCACCCGGGCACTAGAAAGAGGATACACTAAGTGCTCCCCTCGTCCGAGAGGGGGCTCTATATAGGGTCATGTGGCTCAACTAGTGGTACTGATAGTGGTTATCCAACAGCGCACAAGTGCTCAAAAGAAGCACACCCCTGATCCAACGGCTAACAAGTGTTTGAAAGAAACACACGATCCGTGTGCTTCGTTAGTCCCGGTTTGGAAATGAAAGTGTTTATCGAACAGCTCACAAGCCATCAAAAGAAACACACACTTGATCGAACAGCTCACAAAGTTTTTGAAATTCCAAAGTATACAAAAATTATACAGAAATTCATATTCAAACTAGTTTTAAACTGATTAAAATAATTATGATAGAAAACAAAAAATGTTTTTGAATTAGTTAGTCAAATTCAAACACTTTTCATATTGAATTTTTTTCAAATTCCAAAGTTTGCAAAAGTTATTCAGAAATTCAGTGGAAAGGATGCCAATGAAGAGAAGTGCTGGAAGCACAAGCTTTCTTACAAAGATTCTTGTTCTGATGACCGATTCCACTAGTGTCAGTTCTTCCTCTCTAATAATCTAAGGAAAGGGCGCCTATTTCTTGCAGAAAGTCAAGAAAGCGGGTTCGTTTGAAAGATGTGTTTGTGTCGCTAAGAAAGCTGGGTACAATGTATCTACCCCACCCACCTAATCAAGAACTATATTCAAACTAGTTTTAAACCGATTAAAATAATTATGATAGAAAATAGAAAATGCTTTTGTATTAGTTAGTCAAATTCAAACACTTTTCATATTGAAAGTTTTTTTTCAAATTCCAAAGTTTGCAAAATTTATTCAAATTCATATTCAAACTAGTTTTAAACTAATTAAAATAATTCTGATAGAAAACAGAAAATGTTTTTGTATTAGTTAGTCAAATTCAAACACTTTTCATATCCAAAGTTTTTTCAAATTCCAAAGTTTGCAAAAGTTATTCAAATTCATATTCAAACTAGTTTTAAACTAATGAAAACAATTATGATAGAAAACAAAAAATGGTTTTGTATTAGTTAGTCAAATTCAAACACTTTTCATATTCAAAGTTTTTTCAAATTCCAAAGTTTGCAAAAGTTATTTAAAACAGAAAATGAAAAAGAAAATAAAACAAAAAACAAAATGAAAAAAACCCCATCTATCCCGGGTGGTGGCTCAACCAGGGACAAATGGGGGGCTCATCTATCCCGGGTCGTGGCTCAGCCCGGGACAAATAGGAGTCATTTATCCCGGTTCCAGCCACGGCCCGGGACAAATGCATCTCCACCTATATAACCAACACTTAGCCACAGTTCAAGCCACAACCCGGAGCAAAAACAGATCAACGCCGTCAGGCTGCCGAAATTTCCCCTCGAGCGCCTCCGGCTCCTTCCTCGACTTCGGTCGGGCCTCGCTCCATCCTCGAGCGCCGCCACCTTCCTCCTCGACTCCGGCGACTAGGTGAGCCTCGCGCGTGCCCTGAACCCTAGCTCGTGCCTCTTCCCTCTCTCTGTGCGTGCCCCAAACCCTAGGCTGCCAGCACCGCGCCGCCGTGCGAGTAGATGGAGCAGCACCGTGCCGTCGCGCCGCCGCACGGCCTCGTCCCCCCGTGGCTCCAATCGCCGTAGCCGCAACTCGCCACCGCACGGCCTCGTCCCCGTGTGCCTCCAATCGCCGTGGGAAGTCTTCGGCTCCGCGTCCTCGCCGATTTCTGTGTACGCCTTGCTCTACATGCTCTGCGCGCCGCCCGCGTACGACGCCGGCCACCGCGAGCTCGCCAGCACCATCGTCGCCCGCTGATGTCGCGAGCTGACGTCAGCATTGTGTGGCTGACGCATGGGTCCCACCTGTCAGGGATTTATTAATTACAGGAAACGCCGAAATTAAAAAAAATCATATCTCCTCATGTCCAGTTCGGAAAAATGCAAATAAACTACCAAAAATTTCAGAAAAATATCTTTCCATTTAACACATTGGGAATTAGTATGCGAATTAGTATTTGAAAACTTGTGTATGCAAATAAAAAATTGTGTATACGAAATAAGTATTTGTAGCATGTGTATGCAAATAAATGACTTAGTATGACTTAGTATTTGTAGCATGTGTATGCGAATTAGTATGTGAAAACTTGTGTATGCAAATAAATGACTTAGTATTTGTACCATGCCATCTCCGTCTCCTCCCCATCGTCTTTCTCCTCCCCGTCGTCTCCTCCCCGTAAAATTACAAATTTGAATCTACACCGCCATCCGCGTGCACATCTCTCGCCCCAATGCCGGTGCGGTGAGCACCCCCACCTCTGGCCGCAACGCCGGTAGTTAGTTGAAGTTACTTGTGTATTCAAATTAATGACTTAGTATGAGTATCATGCAAATTAGTATGCAAATTAGTATTTGTAGCATGTGTCAGTTAAATATCATGTGTAGTATTGCTCATGTCGGGTTATGACTCCCAGGAATCGGGGGTAGTCACTTCCTGAAGTGTAGTTCGAAAGGGGATTGAACGCGGAGGTCTAAAACCCTCAAGTGGCTTCGCAACGTTGCTCGCCGGACCCGAAGAAGACGCACACCCGACCAAGGAAGACACCGTCCTTTACCCAGGTTCACGGCCCTCGTGAGGAGGTAAGACCGCTACTCCTGCCTGTCTGTATTATATGTGGAAGGTTACAGTACAATTGAGCTTGCCGGAAGCCCCCTTGAGGCAGTTCTTGCCTGTGGAGGGAAGCGATGATCTTCTTCCTCCTCCAGCCAGAGGCTAACCTAACCAGAGTTGCTAGGGTTTACAAGGCGCAAAGGGCCGACCCTTGCTATGATGGATGTCTTCTCTCTTTTATAGGCGCCTCGGGCCTTCTCCTTCGGCTTGGCCTTCAGGGTGGCTCCCACTTGCCAGTGGCGGGGCGGAGCACGAGTCCACCGTGCTCCATTCGTCCATGGACTCGGTCCATTGTTGATAAAGGTGGCGCCGTGGCCGACAGGCGGCTGCCCGCGCTTGTACTATCTGCAGAGCGGGCAGTCTCTGAGGTGGAGCCCGCGATGACGATCTCCGTTGGAGGGTTGCGTCGTCCACCTGCTTTATCGCTAGAGTAGAAGGTCCTCACAGCTGTGCAGCACGCGGAGCAGGTTTGTTGACCGCTTTATCGCCAGGGACAGCGACGAGGGTGTGCGCGCCACTGCACGAGCGTGGCAGAGGTCACGTGCGCTCTGCCGGGCTTCCTTGGCGACGACGTTTCCCTTCAGGCCTGAGGGGAGATTCCTGTCGGACTTCCCTCAGGCGGGTTGATTCCTCGGGGGGAGGATCCCCTTAGGCGAGGGGTCCCTTGAGGCCCTCGCTTCCTCTTCAGGCCCTCAAGGGGAGTTGTCTCTCGAGGGTCCCGCCAGGCGGTGACGCCTGGTCCTTAGTCGTTTCGTTCGTCCAGCCCGCGAGCGAGGCCTGGGGGGAATGGGCTCTTTATACCCCAGTTCCCACTGGGCCGACAGCTCACCGCCGGTGACTCCGGTGACCAAACGGTCAACCGCGCCGCTCAATCGAATCACAAATGTTTATAATCTGTGTTAGTTAGATTTTGTCAAATGTCTTGTGTTTGATTTCATTATAACTATTGTTGCAATGCAGATTCACAGATTTGTCACTTCATCGTAGCTGCCGCCCTCTCGGAGCCCTAGCAAAGTTCGAGATACTACAAAGAGAAATGTAAATGAAATTGAAATATTCGAGACGATTGAAATGTGTTTGTACAATTGAAATGTCTTGATGTGTTTATACAATTCAAATAACTTTGCTCCGGGTTGAAATTGAAATGTGTTTGTACAATTGAAATCCCTTGCAGAAACTATGGACACCGGTAGAAACCTTGAACAAGAAGAGGACATGTTCGGCATCATCCGTGAAAGTGATGGATTGGACCCCGGTACTTTCCTTCAACAAGAAGAGGAACACTTAGACGATTTCACCGGACAATTTCTGAAAGAGTCTGGTGATGGATTGGAGGGGCCTTCGGACGGAATAAACGTCACCGACAGTTCAGTTCACCGACTCTACTGAAAGTCGTAAGCCGAGGAAGATATATGCCCTTAGGTGTTTGTCTCTGTTGAATATATTTGTGTGTATACATATATTAACTATCACTTTTTCTTGTGTTTAGCCGTCGATGGGCCATGAACCGGGACGAAGCAAAAAAGCATCTGTGAAACGAGGCGGACCACGAACCGGGAACAAGAAGCTGCAAGGGAAACAGAAGTACCACATCGACGTAATCAATGAAAAAGACAAACCGATTGCTCCCGCTAACCACGACAGGAAATTTGTAGCTCAGTGCGGAGTCATTGTTCGCGACAGAATCTCCATCAGGGCTTAAGAATGGTATAAGCCAAAGGTGCCAAAAGAGGGGGTTATTTTTGTCTCGGATGAAGACAGACAACTCCTTTGGGACGAGCTCATGCAGAATTTCACTTTACCGGAAGAGGAGGATGTAGAGAACCCGCTTATAGAGAATCGATGCAAGGCCTGGACTTATATGGAGATGGGTGAACTGTTCCGCAGCTGGAAGAAGAGGCTAAACAAGTTCGTAACTAAAGGTACTACTCCACAATTTGTCGTCTATGAAAAGATAAATGATGAGTGGCCCGCATTTACGGCATACAAGCAATCGGAAGTCGCTAAGAAAATCTCAGCGAGAAATAAGAAATATGCAGGAAAAAAATATCACCATAACATGGGGTCAGGTGGCTACCTGACGGCCATGCCTAAGTGGACGAAAATGGAGGATGAGTTATTGGCTAAAGGTATAGAGATCGAGACATTTGACTGGCCAGACCGGCTTAAGGCTTGGTTCTATGCGCATGGTGGAAAGTTAGACCCTGTAACATGTGACTGTCTTTTTTCCAAGGAGCACGGAGCTGACCCTATTGCAGCACTCAGATAGGTATGGAAGACAGGTTCCACCCTAACAGAGAGAAGGACGAGCTATCGCGAGCCCTTGGGAATCCTGAACACAATGGACGAACACGAGGAACCGCCGGCTCTGTACCGTGGATACTTGGGTTTCCCAAAGATGTTGGCACTTATAGAAGCCGAGCGAGAAAGAAGAAAGAGCATTCCGACCGGGTCCAGAGGATGGAAAATAAACTACTAGAGCATGAGAAGGACATAGCAGCGCTGAAGGCAGAGAAGCAGACTCGACGGATGCCCTGCGAATTTGAGACGACCGAAGATCCTTCTCCTGATCCAAAATCAATGCGGAGAAGCAGCGTGGCTTCGACGGAGCTCGATCACCACAATGATATGACGGGTCCTCGTCACCCCGTGGATAATATCATGGAGCGGGAACTTTGCGACCTACATGTGCCATGCTTGAACATAACCGTGAAGGTGGAGAATGGCTGTGCCCTACCGCCTATACCAAATGGAACTTATCATTGCCGCCCTGTTCCAGATGGCTATGATGTTGTCGGGGTTGATGAGGTTATGAAGACATATGAGGGAATTAAGCTGGACTTCCCTACCGGTGAACACGAGGTAGAGTTGAGATTTGCCAACAAGAGTACCTGCTTATGGAAAAAAGGAATACATCGTGTTCACACACATGCAGCAAAATCGCCCTCCCAGTCCACATGCTAGTCCAGAGAACTACAACATTGACAACCAAGGCGCTAGTCTAGACACCCCCGACAACGACAACCAAGGCGCTAGTCCATCTCCATATCCGCCGCCGCGTCAACGGACTCCGTCGCCTCCGCAAAAGAAGCGGAAGTCCACCGCTACGTCGACTAGTACTCAGAAAAGCGAAACAGGGAAGTCTCGCATAGTGAACTCTCGCGAAGATGTCGATATATGGGTCAACGAGATCCAGGCTACCCAGAGAAAGAAGGCAAAAAAGATTTCTTTGCCTTTTCCGGTATATTCTTCGGAGGCGATACGGTGGGCCATAGAATTTCTTTTGCATCCGTCACAATATGAACTAAATATGGACGATGACTACACACCCGTTTTGGTGCGTACATCTAGGAGAGTGCGGGAAGAACGAAAACTTGCTGCCACCCAAAAGAGAGATGTTCCACAACTCGGAATGCAGGCGGGCCAATCAGCCCCCCCCCCCCCCACTCATATTGGCGCCTTACAACCGGGACCCGGTCGACGATGTACTTTCGCAGCAAGCTAGAGAAATGGGTCTATCTCTTTCATAGCTTAATGCATTACAATCTGGGCAGAGTGTAACCATACATGAGGTGGTGCGGAGATATGTTAGAGTAGAAAATCTTGTCGAGCCTGCTAAGGTGCGCACTCTACCAGCTAGATTGCACCAACTAAATGCATGGTACATGCGTACCACAAATAGTCAAGACGGAGACTGGCTCTATGAGAAAATTCCAAAGGATCTTTATGGCCCAGGTGATGATGAGTTTCAAATTGAGTATCGCGAATTATGGCAGTTATTCAATTTTGACGCACTCGACAAATCTATCATCAGTGCCTTTTTCCTGTAAGTAATTAAATTATGTATATATGTCATTAATTTTCTATCTCAACTTATTTTTCATTACTTGTAATTATCCTCATCACTATATACCTTTTGTACTCTATTATGCAGGCTGAAAATTGTACAATCTCGAAAGTTGGGACTCAATCACAAGATTGGATTCATTAACCCTAATCGAGTCCATCATCATGGTTTGGTACATAACCCAGAGAATACGCAGGAGCTTTTGCTAACTTACTTGATGGCGCAACATTACAAAAACACCATAATTTTCCCGTTCAACTTCGAGTGAGTTGTTTACTTTCTTATACGTACTCGATGTTAAGTATATGTAATTGATGATTTAATTATTAACAAATATAAACATATGGAAGATTTCACTAGGTATTATTTGAGATTGATGTTGAAAAGACAATCGTTGGTGTCTTGGACCCATTATCGAAACCTGTAGAAAAGTTCGACGACACGAAACAGATGCTCTAGAGGTAATTTCGTTCATTATCACAATTAACCTCGTCTTTTCTAATAATATATCGTAATTAGTAAAATTCTTTACTAATTTTCTATACCGTAAACTTCAGGGTTTGGGACAAGTTCAGCTCTTTCCACAAGGACGTCGGTATAGCCCAGAGGCTCACTTTTAAATGGCGAGAGGTAAGCCGTACTAGCTAGGTCCACGTATGCATATCTTTAATTTTAGTCTCACAATACAATTTTTTCAATATTTTTCATTATTATTTGATTGGTTTCTTATCTTATTCTCTCATAAAGTGCGTGAAGCAGCAACAGGGCACCAATTTGTGTAGATTCTATGTCTACGAGTTCATTCGAATTCACTTCAATGAGGGGGCAGACTGGAATGGCATACGTAAATAATATATTCAAACTTGTTCACTTTTCAAATTGAATTATTTTCACGATGATTGATATATTGGTGTTGAGATCTCCTTTTTAGTTTGAGACGATCCAGAACAGGCTTGATACAAAAGACCGCCTACTACCAATTGCGGAGGAAATTGCGGGCTTTCTGCCTGACTATGTCATAAAGCCAGACGCGGAATGCAGTATGATCCAGCCGAAAAAGACCATCCCGAGGAAAAAATAGGGTCTAATGCCTCTTCTGTCATGTAATGATCTCTGGTTAGAAATATTTAGACATGATCTTAAGGTTGTAAATATTTGTTTCGGAGAACTCGTGTATTACTAGTATTCATGACCATCCCGAGGAAAAAATTGTGTATTCATGATATATATTATATAGTAGCGTATAATATGCAACTTAATCTTGTTTGAAATGAAACATAAATATTAAAAGCAGAAACACAAAAGAATCAGTAAAATAGAAAACAGTAACAAAAAGAAAATAGGAAACAAAAAAGAGAAAGAAAAACATTCATATTGTCCCGGTTCGTATTATGAACCGGGACAAATAAGAGCCAGCCAGAGGCTGGCTCAATTGTCCACGTGCCCCCCTCTAATGGTCTCGGGCCGTGGCGTGCCTGGAACAAATAGGGGAGACTATTTGTCCCGAACACGTTGTCCCGCCCGCGTGCCCGGGACAAAAAACTCTCCTGGCCCGGGACAAGTAGCTAGTTCTGCTCTAGTGCAACAATTCCAGAATGATGGTACAAGATCTTGGAGACCAGAATGCGTTGGTTAGTCTGCTTACCAACATACTGGGCAAGCAGCAGGAAACCCAAGAGCGCCAAATGGATCTCCTGGAGTGGGTCATGAAGAATATGATAGTCAACGTAGCGGACTTTGGAAATTTCAACAACTTAAGCCACCTTCATTTTCTGGAACAGCGAATCTATTAGAAGCTGAAGACTGGATGACTGCCATGGAAAAAGCATTTGTGGCGATGGACTGCACCAATCAAGAGAGGGTCGCGTATGCAGTCTATATGCTACAGTCAAGTGCCTTTGAATGTTGGGATGCACACAATAAGTCCTATCCCAATATATTAAAAAGACATTTTGGTGGAATAATATGAAGAGGGAAATAGCAAGATTTATTATGGGGTGTGACATATGTCAACGCATAAAGGCTGAACATCAAAGACCTGCTGGACTGCTGCAACCATTGTCTATACCTCTTTGGAAATGGGAAGAAATTAGTATGGATTTTATTGTTGGACTAACTAGGACACCATCAGGGCATGATAGCATATGAGTGATAGTGGACCGACTAACAAAGTCTGGACATTTTAAACCTGTAAAGATTACTTATACTCTAGAGAAGCTAGCAAAATTATATATCAAGGAAATAATATCCCTTCACGGTGTTCCTGTGCGCATTGCATCAGATAGAGATCCTCGCTTTGTCTCATATTTTTGGAAAAGTTTGCAGAAGGCGTTAGGGACTAAACTTGACTTCAGTACGGCATACCATCCACAAAGCGATGGATAGACTGAGCAGGTGAACCAAATTGTAGAAGCCATGCTTAGGGCATGTGTTCTGGAATTCAAAGGAGCTTGGGATGAGTATATGGCTTTGGCTGAATTCGCCTATAATAACAACTATCAATCAAGTATTCAAATGGCTCCCTATGAGGCTTTATATGGAAGAAGATGTCGAGCACCAATATGTTGGGATGAGGTTGGAGAAAGAAAAATTCTAGGACCAGACCTAATCCAGGAAACTGAAGAGAAAATAAGACTTATTCGTGAGCGACTCCAAACTGCACAAAGTAGACAGAAAAGCTATGCAGATGGCAAAAGGAGGGACCTTCATGTTAAGGAGGGTGAACTAGTGTACTAAAAAGTATCTCCAATGAAAGGAATCAAGCGCTTTGGACAAACAAAGAAATTAAGCCTAAGGTATATTGGTCCTTTTCCTGTCATCAAACAAGTTGGAGATGTTGCTTATCAACTAAAGCTACCCGATTCACTATCAGGCGTACACACCGTGTTTCATGTTTCTTTATTTCGTAAATGCCTGAAACCGCCACACGAGCAAGTGGAGCTGGAACAACCTGAGTTAAATGAAGATATAACATACGATAAACATCCTGTTCGTATATTAGATTTTAAAGACCGCAAGGCTAGACGTCAAAATATTCGGTTTTCCAAAGTCCAATGGAGTAATCACACCGAAGATGAAGCAACCTGGGAAAGGGAGAAAATGACGGTATGCAAATTCGAGGTCAAATTTTTTTATAAGGAGGATAGGATGTAATATCCAAAATAATAATTAGTGCTAAATATAATTATTTTTCTGCTCAACTAGATATTAATCCACATAAATATAGGCTGAAAATAAAGAAGATAAGAAGAACCAGTGGTACCCAAGTAACCTGTAAATTATTTAGGCTAAAATATAAACCTAAGCCTACAAATATCTGAGACTAGAACCTCCCTAGGAAATATGTAGCGTATCTGCACTTAAAATATGGCAAGGTACCTGTGTATAGTGCAAAACCCTGGATCGATTCGTTTGCACACACAGTTTACGATGTAATATCACAACAATGTATCAATTTTATTACAGAGATGATCCAGACTTACAAAATATTTAATACAAGTTGCATAGCATAAAGCTAGCATTGAAAGAGTAAACAACATAAATACAATAGCAGTGAGTCTCCATCACATTCATTTTGCCACATGCGAAAACATGTTGGTTGTAAACTCGAAACCTTTAAGCAAAACCTCACTCGTCATTTGATTAATCTGTAATAAGAAAAATATTGCAACAACGTGGATCAGATTCCATTAAAAATGGAGTCTGGCAAGTGACACTATGGTGGACACTCAGTGGAATAACTCTAATAACCTATATGCTTATTTGGTTTTTCCTAACTCTTTGGAAAACACTTTTCTTCTATTCGAGACATTCGTGGCATGACAACCAATGTCTCATTTTACCCTTGTCCACCCATCAAGTTTCGCATTTTTGAAGTTGGAATGGTGGAATCCTCCGTTGACGTCCGTGATCAGCTGCCCAAATTGTCCGTACCGGGGACACGGCTAAGTACTTAGTTTTACACTATGCAGAGGTTGTGCACGTTCACCATTGTACCCATTCAACCCAAATTATCCTTTACACTCCTATAATGATAAGGAAAAGGAGAAGAATGAGTCGAGATCTTTCAGAAGCATTTTCTCTCCCACTCTAGCTTGACCCGTTCCACCGAACACCCTCTACATCTTCTTGTCAAGCCGGGGAGAGTCCACGCAACATAGTTGATCAAGCCAGAGCCCATATGGCAATGGCTGCACTGGAAGCAATTTTCACTCGGAGTTCTTCAGATCCCTTTGTTCCCTGGGTGGCCATCCACAAGTGCACGTACTCCAGGAACCATGGATATGGACCTGAGTAGCCACTCAACATAAAACATACAACCACTTTCCACCCAGGTATTTTTTCTTAACTTAGTAGAATTTAGATTTTCACAAAACAACCTTTGCATAGCATCGATATTTCTACTAAGTATTATATAGGAACCTAGACACAGGAGTAAGGTATTTCTACACAGGTCTAGCATAGCAATACTATCCTACACGTGCTTATATAAAAATACACTAAGTAATGCATATAAAAAATAGTAGGAAGTTTATGAATGTGCCACTTGCCTTTGGATGATGTCTTTCCTCACAAACTCTTTTCAACTTAACTCGGATCTCTCCCTTCAATCTAAACAATATAGACAAACTATACAACCATCAACATAAAACAGGACACAACACATACAAACAGATACATAAAGAACAAACAAGTTTTATAAATTCTAAGGAAAATATGTTTATGCAATATGTGCAAAATATTTCTAAGGACTAGAGATGCATGTTATGCCATGAAAATCTTCTAAGTTAATGCAAGGCAAACATGTTGGTAAAAAATGACTAAGGACTAAAGTCATAGGTTGGAAAAATAACTTTGCTATATATCACACTGAATAAGCACTCTAATGGCTTAGTCATGATGTACATAAATAGTTAGAGAAAATACTAAGTCTATTCTTCAAGGTGATCAACAATTATTATCAATCTTTGCAAATTGGATATTCACTATAGTGAGAGAGACAGACACCCGGCCAGTCACTTAAGTTGTGGAACATGTCTCATGTACGTGGATGTAAGGTTAGTCTCTAGGCCGATTCATCTCACTATGCCGCTAGGATCCAACAAACTTCAAAGATGGTAATAACATGATCAAAAGTTGTTTAGGTCTAAAGTGTAAGACAAGATTAGGACAGAGGGAAAAGATAGAAAGAAGAATGTAGAATCTTCTCCTTGCTTCCTTTTCTTGTTGATGTGATGACTTCATTGAAATTTTGTAGACTTGATTGCTTTGAAGACTTGATGGTGTTGATATCAATTCAGGTTGGTCTTGAGCATAACTTAGTCATCAAGAGGTCTAAGAGAAGAAGTAAGAAAAGAGAGAGAGAGAGGAAGCAAGACTTAGAAAATATTGCTGGTTGGTCTTCATGAACTTCTTCTTGATTTTCTTCTAAGTGCTTCTACTCCTTGAAGATACTTCTGAAGTCTTGTTTTCTTGGCTAAGTCCTTCATTGTCCTTCGAGCTCCATGTTGAAAATCCTAAGTGTATAAGTGCATAGCATTTTACCTAAATACTAAGTTGAAAATAATCCTAACTTAGAGAAAATGAGGGAGGAGTTTTCCTATGAGGAGTATAACTATATAATAAAATAAGTTATGCATGAAATGCACTTTTAATCATAAGAAATATCATACTAATTTTTGTGATATTTATAAAGTATGCATGAGGCTATAAATGCAATTTAATTAATTTCTGTTTTTGCAAAAAATAAATAAAGGAATAAATATAAGATTAAAGTATTCTGTGATTAAATTTTTATAACAAAATTTTATAAATAGTGTTAATAGACAGAGGGGATTTAATTAAATTTTTAGCAATTGGATTTATTCAAAAATGATTTTTATATCAAGAGTTATGTCAAAATTATTCAAACTATTCAAATTAAACATATAACTTTAAATCATCAAAATAATTCTCAAAAAGATTTTATAACAGAGGAATAATATCACACATATTCTAAAGTTTCTAAAACAATTTTATTTACAATTTTTGGATTTATAGATTTAAAGTTATGACAAATATACTCAAATCATCCATTTGAAATTTTAATAATTTAAACTAAGTCAAAGGTAAGTCTAACAGATCTAAAATATTCTACATGTCAAGGGCTTTCCAAATATATAAAAATATTTGAATTTGGATATGTGGTTAAAAAGTTATAACAAATATAAGTTGTAGGGTCTTTTATGTAAAACTGCCAATATAATTTAAATAGGAAAACAATTTCTGACGTGGCTGCTGACTGGGATCTGACTGGGCGCTGACAGGATCGCTGACGTGGATAAGTGAAATGATCTGGGCCGTCCAGATCTAGATCTACGGCAGACAGTCACCCGTACCCTCTCGATCTACACGATCTAATCATGGCCATCTAAACAAGATCCAACGGCTCGGGAGCGAGGGCCAGTACCTGGTGGCGCGGGGGTCGTCAGACTTGGAGAAGATCGGCGGCGCTGTGCTCGGCGAGGACGACGGCGATGATGCGGTGCTCCTCTGGCCCCTGGAAGATGTCGACGATGTTCGCCGCAGTACGGCGGAGGCAATGGAGGCCTTGGAACGTGTCTTGATGCCGTGAGGAGACGAGGTCGGAGGCGCGGCTACGGCGGCGAGCTTCGGCTTTGCACGAGGCGCTCGATTTTCCTGAGAAGGAGGGGCGGGGATTGCGTCAACGGATTCGGAACGGCGAGTGGAGAAGAAAGGACTTGGTCTCGGGTAAGGGTAGTGGCTCACCTGACCAGGGAAGGAGAAAAACGGGGGCGGCTCCGGCGAAATCCGGCGAGGATTTGTGGCAGCCTGGGGGCACGACTTGCACGGGAAAGAGAGGGGAATGAGCGAGGAGGGGTTAGGGATTATATAGGAACGCTCGAAGGAAACAAATCCCACTAATTTCGCCCTCGATTTTATCCGGGTTCGGGAGACGAGTTTCGGCCGAAAATCTCGCTCGAGGTTGAAGACGAGGTGACGTCATCAATGACGTTAGCAGGTATTTTCTTTTTCTGATTTTTTTATTTAATTCCTATCTTTTGATTTAAGTGTCCAAATGAAGTCAAATAAATTTCCAAAATTTTGTAAAAAACAATATCTTTATGTTAAACCAGTTGTGGGCATGTTTTGAATACTTTTGAAAAATCATATTTTCAAATATTGGTTAAATACAAATTTGACACTTTATGTTAAATTTGAAAATATGGTTTAAATAATTTTATTTTTGGCTAAATAAATTTATAAATTATAATACTATATAGGTTTTGAATTTAAGTTATTTAAACTCATATTCCAATATTAAATCATTTTTAGGTTTAGTAGAATATTAAATAACATATTACGACTATATGAAAATGTATTAATTTTTAATTCACATTATTTTGTGCACCATTAAATTTCATAATATGATAACTTTATCTGAAAACTCCATTAAATACCTTTCGAAAAATATTCTAGATTTTGTTCATTTCTTATATTGAATATATTCATGAGAATAAATTTATGTTTTGAAAATTAATGAAAATCATTTAAGCTAATGAAATGTCTATTTGGATAATTCATTAATTTAAATCTATGACATTTTAAAGATATAAACTATAGACTTGAATTTCCAAAACTATGTTTTGAACTCAGGTAAAAGAATGAAAACCATTTGACAAATAGATCAAGTTTTTAATAGTTTAAAAGGATACTTGTAAACATTATTTTAATTTATCAATAGCTATGGCTAAGTGGTTGAAATCCAATATTTAAAAAGAAACCTTTTATTACATGAAAATGGTTTGGAGTTGGTAATTCATTTGTCAAATTATATATTGAGGTTTCAGAAAATACAATGGATATTATAATGTTTAACTAGAAACAACTTTTGAAAATAATGATAAATTGAGATATTTGAAATATTAAACTTTTTCAATATGTTTGAAGTCTTTTATAGTTGGTTTTCTTATGCATTTTAATATTTAATTTAATAAAACAAAAGTTTTAAATTTTAGTGATTTTTAAACATTCCAAAATATTGGGATGTTACAGACTACCACCCTTAAAATGAATCTCGTCCCCGATATTCGGAGAGGCTAGAAAGAAAAGCAAATGCTTGGAATGATTCTGATAACTCGAGAGGTTTTGAGAAATGTAATTTTTGACATGGAAACTTGAAAACTGGTAAGGGAAGATTTTTCTGATCGGGGAGGCTAGAAGAAAGATGGGTTTGGATCTCCGGGATTAGGCAACTGGGTTTGAATTATCTGGGTGGCTACCACCCTTAAAAGGAAGTTTTGTGGCCAGTTTAGAAACTATGTTTAATCTTTCTTACTTTTCTGATGTAGAGTGTACTAAAACACAAAATACAATAGTATGTGGTGATACGGAAAGTTATAGTACTCACGTTTTCCACTCGGTCCTTGGGGAGATTTATCCTTCTTCCACTCAGGGCAGCCACTAACATAGTGCCCTGTTACTCCGCATCTGCGGCATGTCACGGGACTGATGATTTTCTTGTGCGAGCGGATATGGCAGTTCTCCTTCATCTTTTCTGGGCACTTATCAGCATAATGTCCCTTGTCTTTACATTTGTAGCAAATTACGTCGCTTAAGTTCTTCTTCTTCTTTGGTGTTTCCAGGGCTAAAAGTTCCTCCAAATCTTGTTTACCATACTCTATCTCAATTGATGAAGTCCAGTCTCGTTTGATGTGAAAATTTCGGGCTAGGTGATCTCCTTCACACTTATAGCAACACTTGGAGGTACTTTTGGATATCTTCGGGAGTGACCTGACTCTTATTTCATGTTTCACCTTAGTAAGATCCACAATCTCATTTTGATAAAGATTTTGTTCAGTATCCTGACCAATCCTTTTCTCTTTGCAGTCCCATGAATAATGTCCATGTTCTCCACAGGTAAAACATGTTATATGGCTAGTATTCATTTTGTTTTCCTCCTTGTTTTCTTGTACTTCCACATACTTCATGAGATTTTGTTGCATTCCTCTTTGGCTTGCTGACTGACTTCTTGCACCATGGGGTAGAGTTGACATTGAGTTGGGACGTGATTTGTTGCTTCACACAAAAAGCAATTAACCTGAATTGTTGGGCATCCTTTAACTAGATGTCTTGTATCACCATGGGGCCACTCATCAGGACATTCTTTGGACGTATGTCCTATCTCTCCACAAGTTTTGCTTGCCTTTGGTTTGGTCATAAGACACTCTTGATACTTACTATGGTTTTGATGAATCTTAGGCAGGAGGTCATTGATCAAATTCCACAACTGACTCTGGTTCTCTAATAGTAGTCGCATTTTTGTGTGCATATCATTGGTGTGGGTATTGGGGTGAGACATCTGTTTGGTTTAGAAAATAAATGAGTTGAATTATAGGTACTATGGAGGAATTCTAATTCAATAATTCAGAACAAGGCAACCAATCTCTAACAAAATCAATCAACATGGTTCAAACACAAGCAAACACATACGTGACGAATTTCAAACTTCTTTTGAGAAACCGAACTAATCGTTTATCGAACGAAACACACCAATGTCATGGTAAGACAAAATTGATAGTACTGCCATACCAAAATTTGATAGGTCAATACATCATCGGATCTCGTTATTCTAACGGGTAGATGGTTTAATCTATCTTTTTCTTGAGTGTCTCGAGTTCCTCCTCTACTTCCTTGAGTTCTTCAAGATACTTCTGGGTGTTGTGGAGTCTAAAACGAAGTCTTTCTACAAGGTACTCGATGGCTCTACATTTTGCATTTCTTGCTGAATCAAAGAATGATGTATGAAGTATTGGGTTGGTGAACATGCAGTCACCCTCAGTCTTGCGGTCATCTTCTTTGCTCCTGTATAGATGGACTTGCACCCACCAGTACTCTTGACCTTCATCCATGAAAGGAAAACCTTTGTTTATTTCTTCTCCTTCAAAACCTAAGCTATTCATATTATCCTTAAGTGCTCTTGGAAACTCCGTCTCACATTCCAAGGTCATGGTCATCATTGGTCCCTTGTTGAGTGATTCTACGAGGGCGGTCATCTAAAGAAAACAAGAGAAGATACTTAGAAAGGAAATAGTTAAGATAGTTACAAGAATTATGTTTGAAAAGTTCTTATTTTCAGCAAACTGAATGAAATAGATTTTCAATCCTATGGCCCAATCCTATTTCTATCCAAACTGAGGGTTTTGAACCTACATGCAACACAGTGCTCTGATACCATATGTAGCGTACCTGCACTTAAAGTATGGCAAGATACCAGTGTATAGTGCAAATCGCTGGATCGATTCGTTTGCGCACACAGTTTACGATGTAATATCACAACAGTGTATCAATTTTATTACATCGATGATCCAGACTTACAAAATATTTAATACAAGTTGCATAGCATAAAGCTAGCTTTGAAAGAGTAAACAGCGGAAATACAATAGCAGTGAGTCTCCATCACATTCATGTTGCCACAGGCGAAAACATGTTGGTTGTAAACTCGAAATCTTTAAACGAAACCTCACTCGTCATCTGATCAATCTGCAATAAGAAAAATATTGCAACAACGTGGGTCAGATTCCATTAAAAATGGATTCTGGCAAGTGACACTATGGTGGACACTCAGTGGAATAACTCTAATAACCTATATGCTTATTTGGTTGGTGGAGTTCAAGGCTATTTTGCATAAAGCCAATTTTTCCTAACTCTTTGGAAAACACTTTTCTTCTATTCGAGACATTCGTGGCATGACAACCACTGTCTCATTCTACCCTTGTTCGCCCATCAAGTTTTACATTTTTGAAGTTGGAATGGTGGAATCCTCCGTTGACGTCTGTGATCAGCTGCTCAAATTGTCCGTACCGGGGACACGGCTAAGTACTTAGTTCTACACTCTGCAGAGGTTTTGCACGTTCACCATTGTAACCATTCAACCCAAACTATGCTTTACACTCTTATAGTGATAAGGAAAAGGAGAAGAATGAGACGAGATCTTTCAGAAGCATTTTCCCTCCCACTCTGGCTTGACCCGTTCCACCTAACACCCTCTACATCTGCTTGTCAAGCCGGGGAGAGTCCACGCAACATAGTTGATCAAGCCATAGCCCATATGACACTGGCTCCACTGGAAGCAATCGTCACTCGGAGTTCTTAAGATCCCTTTGTTCCCTAGGTGGCCATCCACAAGTGCACGTACTCCAGGAACCATAGACATGGACCTGAGTAGTCACTCAACATAAACCATACAACCACTTTCCACCCAGGTGTTTTATTCTTAACTTAGTAGAATTTAGATTTTCACAAAACAACCTTTGCAAAGCATCGATATTTCTACTAAGTATTATATAGGAACCTAGACACAGGAGTAAGGTATTTCTACACAGTTCTAGCATAGCAATACTATCCTACTCATGCTTATATAAAAATACACTAAGTAATGCATATAGAAAATAGTAGGAAGTTTATGAATGTGCCACTTGCCTTTGGATGATGTCTTTCCTCACAAACTCTTTTCAACGTAACTCGGGTCTCTCCGTTCAATCTAAATAATATAGACAAACAATACTACAATCAATATAAAACACGACACAACACATACAAACACATACATACAGAACAAACAAGTTTTATAAAACTTCTATGGAAAATATGTTTATGCATGATGTGCAAAGTATTTCTAAGGACTAGAGTTGCATGTTATGCCATGAAAATCTTCTAAGTTAATGCAACGCAAATATGTTGGTCAAAAATGACTAAGGACTATAGTCATAGGTTGGAAAAATAACTTTGCTAAATATCACACTGAATAAGCACTCAAATGGCTTAGTCATGATGTGCATAAATACTTATAGAAAATACAAAGTCTATTCTTCAAGGTGATCAACAATTATTATCAACTCTTTGTAAATACAAAGTTTAGTCTCCAGGCCGCTTCATCTCACTATGCCGCTAGGATCCAACAAACTTCAAAGATGGTAATAACATGATCAAAAGTTGTTTATGTCTAAAGTGAAAGAAAAGATTAGGACAGAGGGAAAAGATAGAAAGAAGAATGTAGAATCTTCTCCTTGCTTCCTTTTCTTCTTGATGTGATGACTTCATTGCAATTTTGTAGACTTGATGTTGTTGATAGCAATCCAGGTTGGTCTTGAACATAACTTAGTCATCAAGAGGTCTAAGAGAAGAAGGAAGAAAAGAGAGAGAGAGAGGAAGCAAAACTTAGAAAATATTGTTGGTTGGTCTTCATGAACTTCTTCTTGATTTTCTTCTAAGTGCTTCTACTCCTTGAAGATACTTCTGAAGTCTTGTTTTCTTGGCTAAGTCCTTCATTGGCCTTCGAGCTCCATGTTGATAATCCTAAGTGCATAAGTGCATAGCATTTTACCTAAATATTAATTTGAAAATAATCCTAACTTAGAGAAAATGAGGGAGGAGTTTTCCTATGAGGAGTATAACTATATAATAAAATAAGTTATGCATGAAATGCACTTTTTAATCATAAGAAATATCATACTAATTTTTGTGATATTTATAAAGTATGCATGAGGCTATAAATGCAATTTAATTAATTTCTATTTTTGCAAAATAAAAATAAAGGAATACATATAAGATTAAAGTTTTCTGTGATTAAATTTTTACAATTTTTTTTTATAAATAGTGTTAATAGACAGAGGGGATTTAATTAAATTTATAGCAATTGGATTTATTCAAAAATGATTTTTATATTAAGAGTTATGTCAAAATTATTCAAACTATTCAAATTAAACATATAACTATTAAATCATCAAAATAATACTCAAAAATATTTTATAACATAGGCATAATATAACACATATTCTAAAGTTTCTAAAACAATTTTATTTACAATTTTTGGATTTATAGATTTAAAGTTATGAAATATACACAAATCATCCATTTGAAATTTGAATAATTTAAACTAAGTCAAACATGAATTCTAACAGATCCAAAATATTCTACATGTCTAGGGCTTTCCAAATATATAAAAATATTTGAATTTGGATATGTGGTTAAAAATTTATAACAGATCTAATTTGCAGGTCTTTTCTGTAAAACTGCCAATTTAATTTAAATAGGAATACAATTTCTGACGTGGCTGCTGACTGGGATCTGACTGGGCGCTGGATCGCTGACGTGGATAAGTGAAATGATCTGGGCCGTCCAGATCTAGATCTACGGCAGACAGTCACCCGTACCCTTTCGATCTACACGATCTAATCATGGCCATCTTAACAAGATCCAACGGCTCGGGAGCGAGGTCCAGTACCTGGTGGCGCGGGGGTCGCCGGACTTGGAGAAGATCGGCGGCGCTGCGCTCGGCGAGGACGACCGCGATGATGCGGTGCTCCTCTGGCCCCTGGAAGATGTCGACGACGTTCGCCACACTACGGCGGAGGCGATGGAGGCCTTGGAGTCGTGCAACGTGACTCGGCGCGGCGAGGAGACGAGGTCGGAGGCGCGGCTACGGCGGCGAGCTTCGGCTTTGCACGAGGCGCTCGATTTTCCTGAGAAGGAGGAGCGGGGATTGCGTCAACGGATTCGGAACGGCGAGTGGAGAAGAAAGGACTTGGTCTCGGGTAAGGGTAGTGGCTCACCTCACTAGCGAGGATTTGTGGCAGCCTGGGGGCACAATTTGCACGTGAAAGAGAGGGGAATGAGCGAGGAGGGGTCGGCGATTATATAGGAACACTCGAAGGAAACAAATCCCACTGATTTCACCCTCGATTTGATCCGAGATCGGGAGACGAGTTTCGGCCAAAAATCTCGCTGGAGGTTGAAGACGAGGTGACGTCATCAATGACGTCAGTAGGTATTTTCTTTTTCTGATTTTTCTATTTAATTCATATCTTTTGATTTAAGTGTCCAAATGAAGTCAAATAAATTTCTATAATTTTGAAAAAACAATATCTTTGTGTTAAACCAGTTGTGGGCATGTTATGAATACTTTTGAAAAATCATATTTTGAAATATTGGTTAAATACAAATTTGACACTTTATGTTAAATTTGAAAATATGGTTTAAATAATTTTATTTTTGGCTAAATAAATTTATAAAATTATAATACTATATCGATTTTGAATTTAAGTTATTTAAACTCATATTACAATATTAAATCATTTTTAGGTTTAGTAGAATATTAAATAACATATTACGACTATATGAAAATGTATTCATTTTTAATTCACATTATTTTGTGCACCATTAAATTTCATAATATGATAACTTTATCTGAAAACTCCATTAAATACCTTTAGAAAAATATTCTAGATTTAGTTCATTCCTTATATTGAATATATTCATGAAAATCAATTTATGTTCTAAAAATTAATGAAAATCATTTAAGCTAATGAAATGTCTATTTGGACAATTCATTAATTTAAATCTATGAAATTTTAAAGATATAAACTATAGACTTGAATTTCCAAAACTATGTTTTGAACTCAGGTAGAAGAATGAAAACCATTTGACAAACAGATCAAGTTTTAAATAGTTTAAAAGGATACTTGTAAATATTATTTTAATTTATGAATAGCTATGACTAAGTGGTTGAAATCAAATACCTAAAAAGAAACCTTTTATTACATGGAAATGGTTTGGAGTTGGTAATTTATTTGTCAAATTATATATTGAGGTTTAAGAAAATACAATGGATATTACAATGTTTAACTTGAAACAAGTTTTGAAAATAATGATAAATTGAGATATTTGAAATATTAAACTTTTTCAATATGTTGAAGTCTTTTATAGTTGGTTTTCTTATGAATTTTAATATTTTAATTTAATAAAACAAAAGTTTTAAATTTTAGTGATTTTTAAACATTCTAAAATATTGGGATGTTACAAAATATCTACGCGGTGAGCTTATCGTGGGTAACCAGACCCGAGTGTTTCTTTCACCCTATCATCATTTCCCAGTATAGGTGTCTGTCTCTCCACACTAGACTTTCCTCTTTCTCTGTAGAGCTAGTACGATCTAAAAAGTTGGGGATAAGGACGTGTAGATCAACTACTTGACCCTAGTCCTGTTCTTGTTCATAAGCTAGGATCTAGTTCTTGCTACTCTCTCATTTCTGGTTGTACAATCGAATGGTTTGGAATAGAGATTTTCCCTTTTTTATTTGATTTTCTAGAACAAAGGATCTCCTAAATAATAATAAATGTATTGTTGAACAAGTGCCATGACTTAAATGCTAAAGTAACCATTCTGGAATCACTAATCGTACTAGTATTGCTTGAGGTGCCGCATGCATACATCTGAACTAGATAGCTTGCATGCAAGGATTTGTGGTCTTCTCACATGAGGACTGCCATCTAGATGCTGTAGTCTTTTCTCTAGCTCATGTATCTACTCTCCCTTAAATCTTCATCCATGTTGCTTCGTTGATTAGAGTAGTGGGTTACTTGTTCTTGGTTTGATCCGACGGAGTAGAGAAATTTTTAAGTATTACTAAGATGGATGTAGAAACATATCACTTGGGTTCATTAAATTGATGCCATTATTATTTAGTCTACAGGAAGAAATGAATAAACCTAGTACTACTTAGGTCGTGGTAGACTTATAAGATTACTTGCCATTTCGTAATAGTGAACCAGTACAAGATGCACCCTTGTGTATTTTGGCTAAAATCAGTCTAACGTCGGGCTTGAGTGTATGCATGGTCGATTGTGTGAACATAAATCTGACCAAGGCTAGTAGGCTAGCTATACTATTCATGTTTCTTTCTCAGGCCTCACCCTGCTGCTAGAACTATGCATGAAATAATGCTGTAGCTAATACAAGTGTGCAACCTGATTAGGTTGGAGCCAAGTTGACTAAGGAGAAAACCAACCAAGGCAAGGCTGTGCATACCCTTTCTTCTGAACTAAGTTCTAAATATATTTAATCTTGAGATGATTGATCGGTACAAAATACCTAACTACTACACATGTGATATTTATCGATGATTGTGATGACTTGTGTGGTAGGCAAACATTGCTCACGAATCAATTCCAAACGATCGCCGTCGTAATCATGGTATGTGTGGTATATCTAGCCCGAGGCGGTCGACACCCGAAATAACAATACGCGGACATGCCGATATTAGTGTCGGATGGGAAATGCCTCACACAAGTAGGGGACTCGACGTCGTGATTCTCAGAGAGGGATATGACCATTGGTGACGATTACGGCAGTTATTAGTGTGACTCTGCAGAGATTATTATTTCTAGATTCACGCTTAGTAATTAAGCATTTACCGGTGCATACACTCCTGTAAGGTAGCAGGAGCTTGTTTTCGCTCATCTCCTAATTATTATGAATTGATTCACTGAGATGTACTTGATTAATATTATCTATTTCCTTGCACGGCCATTCTCTTTTCTCTGGTATGCGCAGTGTGTGAGCACCATGAACTTGTTGATGGGGACACAACTGAAGTAGAGGCAAATAACTAGACACCTAGGCCATGGCGTTGGAATAAGAGATTTACCTTTCATATTAAATAATTGTACTGCTTGAATAGTGGAAAAAGCATGGTCGATGCATGCCTGGTAGCATTGGCTAGTATACTGTTGAATAAATGGAACCTGGTTCATCTTGTGCTATAATCATTGATTACCACTTTTGCCTTGTATTGCTTATGAGGCATTTGACCTCATAACAATACGGCGACTGTCACATTTGTTCCTTCCCTTATGTGGGGTGTGACAGTCCGCCTACTTTCTTATACGTTAGCTATCTGTGCCGCCCGGTAGGCATCAGCCTTACCACGCTTGGGCCACACTGTACTAGCCGGATTGATTCATGTCAGAGATACCCCTAGTTGGTATATCCCCAACAGGCCCCCCGTGTCAGCCTGAGTGAGGGGTGCGCTAGTCGTGATGCCGGTACCACATGTCAGCGGGGACGGGTCCCGCACGTCAGCTAATGGTGATGCGGGTACCTCATGTCAGCAGGGGCGGGGTCTGCTGCCCCGCACGTGGGGCGGTTGTGGGGCGGGGGCGGGTTCTGGTGGCCGGCTCCTGCGTCAGCCTGAGTGAGGGGGTGGGCTCCGTGCGTCAGCCTGAGTGAGGGGGCGGGTCCTGCGCGTCAGCTGGTGGTGATGCGGGTACCAAATGTCAGCGGGGGCGGGGTCTGCTGGCGGCCCCACACGTCGGGCGGGTGTGGGGCGGGGGCGGGTTCTGGTGGAGGCTCCCCGCGTCATCCTGAGTGATGGGGTGGGCTCTGTGCGTCAGCCTAAGTGAGGGGACGGGTCCCGCGCGTCTGCTGGTGGTGATGCGGGTACCACATGTCAGCGGGGGCGGGGTCTGCTGGCGGCCCCGCAAGTCGGGCGGGTGTGGGGTGGGGGGCGGGTTCTGGTGGCAGGCCCCCCCGCGTCAGCGTGAGTGAGGGGGTGGACTCCGTGCGTCAGCTTGAGTGAGAAAGCGGGTCTCGCGTGTCAGCTGGTGGTGATGCGAGTACCACATGTCAGCGGGTGGGGTGATTCGAGGTGTTAGGGTGGGGCGGGACCCCTATGTAAGGCTGGATAAAAGACGGGTCTCACATGTCATATTTGTTAGCAGTCAACACCTCCTGTCAAAAGGCCCTACATGTCAGTGTGGTGACACGTAAGAACAAATGATACATAGGAAGTGACATGTAGGCGAGAGGCATTGCCACGTAGGCGATAGGCAATGATACATATGCGACCTTGCTTAGGTGTCAGCCTAGTGACACTAATATATCAGTGCTATGAATTTATGACCAATTGATGTCGGCGTATTATGACCTTTGTAAAGTAGAAGGTCATAAACTTTGGGGTTTTCGTCCCTCTTGATTTGGTTTATGACCAACGAGTTAAAATGGTCACAAAATTATGACCAAAAAACTTGGTCGTTAAGACAAGGTCACTAGTTGACATATTTCTTGTAGTGAGCATTAGGATATTATTACACTTAACAACACGTTTTTCAAGAAGGCTTTTACTAGCACCAGCATCCTTAGCAGCATTAATCTCATCAAAAAAATCATCATAAAGATCCACATACATTTCATCAGGATCATCATAAGCATTATTTGTAAATTCATGTGAATTAATAGGTGTTTCAGCATTTTCATTAGGAATTTCAGCATTTTCACATTGTTTAGATCTAGCAATTGTAGCATCTAAAAAGGGACCTAATGAACTAGATTCATCAACAACAATAGAAAAGCATCATAATTAATTTCAGATTCAACAGTAGTAATAGAACATGTAGGTTGTGGTGGTGTAACAAGCTTACTCAGCACATACGTAGAATCAAGAGCACCAGCGGAATTCAGAGTTGTACCTTTTCTTGTAGTGGGTGGTACGATGGGAAACATCTTATCAGCAGGTCTTCCCATGATTATTAAATTCCAGCGTACAATATCACACTTAGGTGAACTTATAAATAAAGCTATGCTCCCCGGCAACGGCGCCAGTAAATAGTCTTGATGACTCACAAGTATAGAGGATCGCAACAGTCTTCGAGGGAAGTAAAACCCAAATTTATTGATTCGACACAAGGGGAGCCAAAGACTATTTATAAGACTTATCCGATGAACTGTTAGTACAGCTGCACCTGTGAATAGACTTGCTCGAGATAGATTATCAGTAGCAACAGTTTTATTGCAGTGATAGTAGTGAAATAATAGCAACAGTAGAAACAAGACAACATTTGTGATTATAGTAGACAACAGGATTAAAATACTGTAGGCATAGGGACGGATATATGGGCGTTGCGTGGATAAGATAATTCATGTAATATCAAAACATAGGCATTTGCAGATAAATAAGATAAATCACCCAGGTATTAATTAATCATAAGCATGTGTTCCAATTTAGTTGTGCGTGCTCGTAATGAGAAACTTGCACATCATCTTTTGTCCTACCAGCCCGTTTGCAGCAGGGCCTCTAGGGAATCTACTGGTAATTAAATTACTCCTTTTAATAAAGTACCAGACAAAAGCATTAACATTCCGTGAACACACGTGATCCTCACATCACAGCCATCCCCTCCGGCTGTCCCAATTATTATCACTTTGGGGCCTTCGGTTTCGGACAATAATATGTGTATATAACTCATAGATATGATCTAAAACAATAATTATCTTCATGATACAATAACATGTTCATATCTGAAATCATGGCACTCGGGATCTAGTGTCAAGCATTAAGCATAACAAGTTGCAACAATGACGTATCACACCGATAACGGATACGAGGCACCATGTCGTAATGATATTACAACTATTACATGAAAGATCTCATCCAATCCCTACCTTCCCCTTGAGCCTACAGTGGTGGATTACTCACACATGGATGGGGGAAACATGGATGGTTGATGGAGAGGCGTTGGTCATGACGATGGCGATAATCCCTTCGGTTCCCCGTCCCGGCAGGGTGCCGGAACAGAGACTTCTGGTCCCCGAATTAAGTTTTGAGGTGGCGGCAGCGTACAGAGATGTTTCTTGGAAAAGTTTCCAGGCGTTCTCTGTTGTTAGGTCAGGAGGGCCTTATATCCGAGAGGGGGAAGCGACGGGGTGCTGGCGCGGCCACGAGCCTGCCGCGCTAGCCCAGCATCTGGCTAGCTCGTGGCCCCTCTCCGTATGGTCTTCTGGCTCCGTGGGTCTTTGGGAAAAATAGGGAGTTTTGCATTATTTGTGGTATTTTCCCCTAAAGTTCAGTTTCTACACAAAAAATAGGACACCAGGGCAATTCTGCTGAAAACAGTGTTAGTCTGTGTTAGTTGCATTCAAAATACACAAATTAGAGGTAAAACAATAGCAAAAGTGTTCGGTAAAGTAGATACGTTTTGGACGTATCATACCACCTTCCAAAACACGATAGAAGACCCCAGAAGGCTTGGGAAGCAAGGCGCGACCAGGGGACACCACCTAACCACTGTCAACCCCTGTCCGTGGCTGTCCCCAAAGGTGGCAGAGATCCCATAAACCCGGTGACCGATACTTGGAGGAGAAGAGGCCACGTGGCCTTCTCTACCATGAAGACAGGTTGCTTCCCGCCAAAACCCCTCACGCTCCTCGCATGACCTCTGTGGTATCCCCTTTCCCTATAAAAGAAGGACCAAGGCCATGGCGAAGGGGGAGGTCGAACCATTGATCCAAGATAGCTTAGTAGGCAAGCAAACTCCGGTTGGCTCGTCGTCGACCCAAGAAATAAGACCATCACCAAGCTAGGCTAGGGAGAAGAAGAGAAGGAAGTAATCTCCTCAGGGCAAGGATTTGTCCTTCTTCTTCCTCCTTGACGGCGGACCCTGCCGGGTACCTCGTCGGGACACACCATGATCCGGCCATCTATAAAGACATGCAAAGTAGGGCGTTTAGCCTCCGGGCGGCCTGAACCTGGGTAGATCGCTTGTGTGCTTTCCTTGTTTGTCCACCACGTCGAGATCGAAGAGCGAGTGAGAAACTTGTCCGGTGATCGTACCCCGAGAGATGTTTTCAGCCTCCTTCACGCCTGTACCGAATCTACAAAGGGGGTGCCTCGCATCCCCGGTGTCCGTCCTTCGAGACACGACAATTGTCTTCGCCGACCATGTCACTTGGGGATTTCGTCCTCAACATCAGTCATTTATTGGTATTATGTGAGGCTTACATAGTCATAGAACCCTCTCATCCTTTTTTCCTCGAGTTCTTTTACTTCATACCACATAGGGAGAACAACGACGGTCCTTTGGTCATCTGCGGCGGGGTCACCATCCAGCGGCGAAGGAGTATCATCTTTCCGGGTGTTGTTCTACACTCTCATCCTAAGGACTCGCAGAAGACTTGGTTGTACTACAAGGCGGCTACTCCGCCGGTGAGCCGGTTCTTCCTGGTTTCAGCGTGGAGCGGCTAAAGATGAATGACAACATGAACTCCTTCGCCGACATCGAAGCCCGAAAGGCCCTTGAGCCTTTGGTTGGCCGGGTTTGCGCTCTTCTTGCTCACGGCTTGACAGGCACCGACCTCGTGAAGACCTGGATGGGGTGGCATATCCAGCCACTCGCTGTGCGCCCGGGTCTGATGCATCAATACTCCGGGTCACTTGAAGATCCTATGCGTTTCAACAAGAAACAACATACGGACGTGGTCCTGGTAAAGGCCATCCGAAAAATCGTTAATGAGACTGCGGATGATCTTCCAAAAGATGGCCTCGTCCCTTTTTCCGTCCCTTTTATCTTTTATCTTTTGCTGTGATGTATCATGTCTTGTCTATATTGTGACTCGGTGTATTTCAGGCTGGTGACCCCTGGTGGGCCGCCACATTGTCAACTGCACCTGACTCGGGCGCGGAGTCAGAAGAAGAGCAGCCGGAGGCTGAAGTTGAAGGCGCTGGCTTGGAAGCCGGCGTAGAAGAAGAAGAAGAAGAAAAAGAAGAAGAAGAGTAAGAAGAATAATAAGAAGAAGGTGAGCTTAACTCCATCACTCGACTTTTCCTTGAACTGTTAGACGCCGATCTTTTCCAGGAAAGCTGGTCAACTCCTAATCAAGACACACATCTGTCATATACAATCCTCCCCTCCGTAGACCCAGCTCCTCCGGCCGTGAAGAGGAAGCTTAGGTCGGACGTCGCGAAGGTAAGGCCTATAAACTTATCTTGTCTTTGATCTTTCGTTGATGTTTACTAACTTATTTAATTTCTCAGGAGCAAAAGGAAGCCCACTGCCAACGCCGCCGGCTTCGGTCCGCTGACTCTGACGAGCCTCTGAGCGAAGGTATTCCTGAAAGGAATATGCCCGAGAGGCAATAACAAAGTAGTTATTATCTTATTCCATGTTTATGATAAATGTTTATTTCTCATGCTCGAATTGTATTAATCGGAAACGTTAATACATGTGTGAGTAATGAACATATTAGGGTTCCTAGTAACGCCTCTCGTTTAACAAGCTGGTTGATTAATTGATGATCAAGGTTTCCTGTTCATTAACATTGGATGTTGTTAATAACGAGATCACATCATTAGGAGAATGATATGATGCACACACACCCAAATTAAGTATAGCAATACTATCAAGTCATTAAGTTTACATTGTTGTACTGAGCATACGAAATAACCCTAATTCTTAGTCCATGAGATCATGTCAATCACTAACACTGGAAGAATGCTTTGATGACATCAAACATCACACCATAAGAGGGTGACTATAAAGGTGGCGTTGGGTATTCCGAAAGTTTTAGTTGAGGCTCATGGATCAAGAAGTGGGATTTGTCCATCCAGATGATGGAGAGATATACTATGGCCCTCTCGGTGATATCACATCGACACCGCTTGCAAGCATGTGACTAGGTCACAAGGATTCCATATCACCGAACGAGTAAAGAGTACTTGTCGGGAACGATATCGAACTAGGTATAGATAATACCAATGATCGGATCTCGGAAAAGTAAACTATCTCGAGACAAAAGGAATTGGTTACGACGTTTATAGTTCACGCGATCGAAAGATTAAATCGCTGAATGTGTGGGAGTCAATAGAGGTCCCCAGACCCCACTGTTGATTATTGATCGGAGAGGTGTCTTGATCATGTCCACATTATTCATGAACCATAGGGTGGAAAGTGCATTCTTTGCACTCCTATGTTTTGGTGACTAATGACAACACAAAAGGTGTTCTAATGTTTGTGATGAACTATGCAGGTTTTAGTGCAGGTGGGTTGATAAGAGTGAACACTTAAAATTGCCTGGTTTTCAGTATTGCATCTCATTGATAATCATCAGGAAATCCAGGAGGAGATTTCCGGAACCCGGAGATTTCTGGTCCCCTGTCCGGAGATCTCCGAGCAGCACAAGATGTTCTCTAAGTCAGGAACTCCAAAGCGCACTGACTACAATTCGAGTTCAACCGGAAATGCTCAAGGAGATTTCCGGAGCTCGGAGATTTCAGGGCCCCAGTCCGGAGATCTCCGAGTGGCAGAAGAATTTCCACCAAGTCAGGAACTCAGAGCGCACTGACCCCAGATGGACCTCAACCAGAATTGTTCTAGGAGATTTCCGGAGACCGGAGATTTCCAGGCCACCGTCCGGAGATCTCTGGCTCACAAATGATTTCTCGCCAAGTCAAGAAGACCAACCATCACTGACCTCCAGACCATCTCGGCTGGAATTGTTACCGGAGATTTCCGGAGGCCGGAGATCTCTGAACCTCAACCTGGAGATCTCCGAGCTAGCGGTTGTACAGCGGGCATAATTTGGGGAGGGGTATAAATACCCCTCCACCTACCTCCAGCATTTCAAGCTTCCAAATTCTCTCTCCTCCATTGGTGTTGAAGCTCGTTTCTTCCGGTTCTCCCAATCTAGCCACTCAAATCCTTTGATACTTGGGGATCCGAGGGAGAAGCCACCGATCCACATCTCCACCGAAGCGATTTGATTTCCCCCCTATTTCTTGAGGGGCAACGAATCTAGGGTTCCTTTGTGGATTCCTAGGTTCTACCTTGTGTGTTCTGATCCTTTGTGGATTCCTTTGTGGAAGTGACCTGTTGTGGTCTATGTGAGAGCCCCCAATTCAGTTGTGGATGTGCGCCTCACGAGTTTGTACATGACCTTTTTCCGCCCATAAAGGAGTCCTTAGTGGAAACGTGGATTCACAACTTTGTGGTCGAATTCACCGGAGAATAGGGTGAGGCCTTTGTGGCGCTGAGCAAACCTTTTTGGTAGATCACACCCCTCCAACGAGATGTACACCTATGTGGTGGAACTCAGGATAAAATCTTCGTCTCCGAGTCCCTACGGTGGTCTTGCTCCATTCTTCTTTACCGCTTTCTTATTTCCCGTACTTGCTTAGTTTCTTTGTTGTCTATCACTTGTATCATCTAGTTACCATATAGACAACTCACTTTTCGCTTGCCTATCACTTAAAAGACATACCACCTATTCACCCCCTCCCCTCTAGGTGGTCAACTGCCGTTCAAGGGCGACACGGTTAAGGCAAGAGAAGCACTTGAGAAGATACGAGACGTCAGAAAAATATTTGAGAGCATCCGGAATTGTTTCGGGGATCACCGGAATTGTTTCGTGAAATTTTCACCGGAAGTGTTTCGGGTAAATACTCAAGGAGCTTTTTACAAATGTTTGGTAATTATTGATTAACAAAATTCTGTACAAAAGAATTAAATTTTGAATTTATTCATTAATGGTAATGCCTCTTCATTTTTTAGTGGAAAATTAATTCATGTAAGTGGATTTTGAGTGGAACATGAGTGGAGATGAATGAAATTGATGAGAGTAAGAGGTGGGGGCACCACCATGGTGGCCAGCTACCCCTTGGGTCGTCCACCCCCTCACCTATAAAAGGAGGGGTGGAGATCTTCTCATACTTGCACTTTGAATTGTCATTCTATCTCCCTCCTAGCTTACATTCTCCAGTTCTAAGGTACCAACTTGGTGAAGCCCTGCCAAAGTAGATTTTCTGTAAGCACCACCCCGTTGTCTTGCTCAACTTGTTCGGAGGATCTTCTACTTCCGCTGCCCTGCTGGGATGGGGGACGAAGGTCGTCATCAAGGCGTCAGTGTGACCGAGTACGGAGGCACTGCCCGTTGCAGCGCACATCTTCACGATCTTGAGATCGGCGAGTGAACGATTACATCATTCACGAGAATTATTCTCGAAACTCTTACGGTCTTCGAGTGTTAGTTCTCTTGGTACCTGGCTTACGCGTTGCTCACAGCTACTAGATTAGATCTTGGTGACTTGGCTGTTCTTAATTTTTTTTGTTTTCTATTCTATGAACCCATCAGTTGTATCAGAGCCATGTCTATGCGTAGATTTTTGTACGGGTAGAAAACATATCTGTATGTGGGCGTAGATGATCATGTTATTGCTTCCTTTGTATATGAATCTTAGTGGCATAGTGGGATGAAGCTGCCTAGACTAACCTTACATATCCACGCATATGAGACTTTTTCCCCGACTGAAATGTAACTTGTTTTGCGTAAGTGGATTTGCGGGTGTCTGTTTCTCCCACTATAGTTAAGATATAAAATAAAACCGGTTGTTAATAAAAAATTATCACCGTTCTGGTATCATGTCCGCAGGTAAGAACGGTTCTATCTTTGAAAGCTGTAAGCCACGTAATATATGCAAAAATAAATAAGAGTACGCCTAACTTGTTTTTGCATGGCATGTGATGTGATATGGCCAAAGTTACCTGTCATATCACGGAACAAGACGTCAGAAAAATATTGAGGGCATCGAAATAGTTTCGGGAATTTTTCACCGGAAGTGTTTCGGCTAAATACTCAAAATGCAAGGGGGCTTTGTACGAATGTTTGCTAATTAATGAATTAAAAAAAATTGTACAAAAGAATTAAATTTCGAATTTATTCATTAATGTTAATGCCTCTTCATTTTTGAGTGGAGAATTAATTCATGTAAGTGGATTCATGAAAGGAAGAGGTGTGGGCACCACCATGGTGGCCAGCTACCCCTTCGGTCATCCACCCCCTCACCTATAAAAGGAGGGCTGGAGCTCTTCTCATACTTGCACGTTGGATTGCCATTCTATCTCCCTCCTAGCTTAGATTCTCCAGTTCTCAAGTACCAGCTTGGTGAAGCCCTGCCAAAGTAGTTTTTCTGTGAGGACCACACCGTTGTTCTGTTCAAGTTGTTCGTAGGATCTTCTACTTCCGCTGCCCTGATGGGACGGGGGACGGAGGTCGTCATCAAGCCGTCCGTGTGACCGAGTATGAAGGCGCTGCCCGTTGCAGCGCACATCTTCACGATCTTGAGATCGGCGAGTGAACAATTACATCATCCACGAGAATTATTCTCGAAACACTTACGGTTTTTGAGGGTTAGTTCTCTTGATACCTGGCTTACCTGTTGCTCACATCTACTAGATTAGATCTTGGTGACTTGTATGTTCTTACAGTAGCAATATTTTTGTTTTCTATGCTACGAATCCATCAATTCCTAACTTCTCGACTCCTCGTCGGGTTAAGTCTCCACAAAGGCGTCCTTCAATTCTATGTCCTTTTGCCGGGACCCCACGAAAAGCTAAGTCCCAGTCTCTCTCAGATTCCTCAGATACCAACATTGACTTGTTCTCCGACTTCACCGTTAATGAAAGGCAAGTCTTTGTGTTGATTCTTCTAACACTTACACTTTTCTCAAAGGTCGCGCTGCTCCGGTTTCTATCCCGGCTCCTCCTGAGTCAGTCGAAAAATCTCCCACACCTTCTGATGGGAATAATGATAAGTCGGCCTCACGCCCGGCTTCTCCTTTGCCTCAAGATAACCAGGCTACTACGTCGCCTGAAGTGGAGATAACCGGCTCTCAGCAAGGACAAATGTCTGTCGGCTCCCGTCTATCCAAGAACGCTGAGTCGGAGGCCACGCCGGCTAAGGTTCCTCGCGGCAAGGCCCATGTGCCCAGTGGTAGCTTCCAGTCTTATAAGTACTTGGATTTCAATGTTCTCTTCGAAGAATTTCAGCGGTGCATAGGGGAGCACCGCCAGGCAGAGGACAGTGTGATCGCTGAGCTCCAGGATAAATTCGAGGTATGTGAATACTCCTATCCTAGTCCCCAAGTGTCGAGTTATCAGCTTGCCATGACTCGGGAATTCTTATAATTTGTCCTTTCTTTCCTACATACGTAAAATTTAATTCGATGAGTAGTTCCCAAGAGTCGGGCTATCATCTTGCTGAGGTCCGAGTCTTCCTTGCGGTTAATGTTGCTTATTTTTGAACTGGGTAGTCCACCAGAGTCAGAATAATTGCCTGCAATAGTTCGAATCTTCTTGCTTTTCTTAAACTTGTAAAACTTTTGTTTGAGTAGTCCCCAAGAGCCGGACCTATAGCTTGCTGTGTTCCGGGTGTTCTTTGAGAACTATTTCCACCTGTTTTAGCTTCAAAGTGAGTAGCCCCCAAGTGTCGGGTTTCTGCTTGTGACAACCTGGGACTTATAACAATGTAAGATTTTGTAACTGTCTTTTTCTTTAATCGCTTTCATCACTTGACTGTCTTATGTATCTTGACTATTGCAGGACCAAACTCGACATCTTGTTCATACTCTCGGCTTGGTGAAGAAGGAGCAGAAGATTGAAGCCGGCAGTCGCCCTTAGCTTGAGAAAAAACTTGAAGAACTGGAGACCAACCTCGGCCAGTCCGTCGAAGAAAACGCCCAGCTTCAACAAGATATGGAGGAACATGAGGCCAGCTAGAATGAGCAGCGAGATAAGCTGCAGCATGACTTGAAAGCCTCCAATGACAAATTTAAAAAGCTTGTTTCTTTTATTTCTTAGATGGTGGCCTCTCTCTTTGGTAAACTTAATTTTCTCTGGCTTCTTTCTTTGAACTCATTATAATTTCTCCGTCTTAAGGTCTATCTGTCTTTGTTTTAGGATCCTGGAATCCCATATGTCAGCTTGAGCCGGAAATGAAGCTCAAGGCTGCCTATACACTTGCGCAACAATTGTATTATGGTGCTAGCAGGGCTATGATGGCTTGCCATGGTTGGGAAAAGCCACCAACGACTCAGGCAAATTTCTTGAAACAATTGAATATACTGTCGGCTTGGATGGATAGCGGGAGGAGGTCTACTGCCCGAAGAGCTGCCATGCGGGTTCTGGACTGAGCTTGCGGCTGCCGGCTCTGCGTGTCGGGTTCTGGTATGACTTTTATGTGGATCTGAATTGAAAGCTTGTGAACCGTGTGGGTTATTGTTTTGCTAGACCAGGCGGTTTTCAATAACTCGATGGCTCTCCTTGCTTCCATGTCGGCTGGTGAATTATCGAACGAGAACTGCTCTAGGGCGTGCGCAGCTGCAAAAACATTGTCAACGGGGTTATTATAATGACACGGGGGAGTGTTAAACCTAGAGGGTGGTGGTGGTAGCTGTTCTACGACTGCTGCCCTGGCTCTGGCTCCTCCAGTCGGGTTCCTTGCGTTTCCTCCAACTTGCGCTCCTTGTAACCCGGCTTGTGTCGCGCCGGCTCCCACTACAGTGTTGACTGCTACCGCATGTATGTGTGCATTGGGTGGTGTTGTCTGATACTGTAGGACTTGATGAACGACATATGCCCTAGAGGCAAATAAATATATAGTATTTATCGCATTATCTTATTAAGTTTATAATATGTTTTTGTATCGTGCTATAACTGTATTAATCGGAATTGTTAATATACGTGGAATTGTTAATATACGTGTGATAAATAGACAAACCAGAGTCCTAATAAGCCTCTATATAAACTAGTTCATTTGGCAACTTTTGATCGAGATTTCCCGATCATGGACAGTCACGTCGATTCACAATGAGGGCATTGACGAGGGGTTAACTAGGCAAATCCCATGGTAAGGTACCTAGGGTTGTATCGAAAGGAAGAGTATATGGGCGTTGGCGAACAGGGACTGCTGACGAGCAAGGATCTGCTCTTCGAGCTAATAGTACTGAGTTTACAGGAGTAGCTACAATGGCGACCCGGCGAGTTGAGGACTCGCTAGGGTTTGGTATGATCAAATTGCACGTGTCTCTACTATCTCCTTCCTGACCCTTATATAATAGGTCAGGTCTCAGGAGTTTGAATACAACTCGAATCTTGTCTCTAGACATACTAAGTCCACACGAAGCCTCTTTACTTGATCCGTACTCCAGCTTCTCTGGACCTCATCATCTTCTTGATCATATCTTTTACACGGGCCTCCAGGAGGGCCTTCGAGCAGATTACTCATTATTATAACCGGCTGGGTATACCCGTTGGGTATAACCACATCAGTAGCCCCCGAATGCCTATTCGACTCCGAATGATCGGGTAGGGATTCCCCACTCAATATTCCACCGGGTAATCCTTGTATGGTTTATGCAACCTGTTCATGAAGATGTATAATCGTTGGAAAATGTGAGTAATAATAATAAAGTCCAATTATCGCTATTTTGCTCGTCTGTAAGGGATGGATGGCATAGAAGGCCTGATTCAACCGACGGATCGGGGTCAAGTTAATTCGCGACTCGAGCGAAATACCTTACTAACCTACACAATCTTGAGTCCCTTGACTCGAAACCGGTAAAACCATTCAAGTCCGAACAAAGCCTGTCGGGACTTACTAGTTCGAACCCGGCTATAAATAATATACCCTTGACGCGTCCGCCGGGATTTTGCTTCATGCCTGTTCGCACGGAAATTTAACGGGTCCACGTAGCCTGTACGGGCCACCCGGCCTTATTCAGGGCTTACCGTTGCACTTGTTTGTACAACATCAAGGACTAGACTAGGATAGAACATCCCGGAATTGTTATTTGAATTGCATATATTTTTGGCCACTCATTACTACCGAGTGAACTCACCCTTCGACTGACGCTGATTGTTGACTGAAATTCATCCTTTGACTGACGCTGATCGTCGACTGAAAAATCATCGGTGCGCGATAGCGCTCCCAATGTGTCGGCTTTTGACTCCCTAGAATCGGGGGTAGTCACTTCCTGAAATGTAGTTCGTGAAGGGGATTGAACGCGGAGGTCAAGACCCTCGAGGGACACGGCGACGATGCTCGCCGGACCTGAAGACGAAACACCCACGACAGAGATAGACACCGGCCCGTACCCAGGTTCACGACCCTCGTGAGGAGGTAAGACCGCTACTCCTGCTTGTCTGTATTGGATTACGGTGGTTACAGTAGAGCAGAACTTGCCGAGGGCCCCCTTGAGGCAGTTCTTTCCTGGGGAGGGAAGCGATGGTCTTCTTCCTCCTCCAGCCAGAGGCTATCCTACTTGGTATTGCTAGGGTTTACAAGCGTGGTTGCAAGCAATTGGCCGACCTCCGCTACGATGGAGGTCTTGGTGCTTTTATAGGCGCCTCCGGCGCTCTCCTTCTGCTTGGCCTTCAAGGTGGTTCCCACACGACAGTGGCGTGGAGGTGCAGGAGTCCACAACGGCCCGTTCGTCCATGGATGCGGTCCATCACTGATAAAGGTGGGCGCGGTGGCCGACAGGCGACCGACCGCGCTGTACTGTCCGCAGGGAGGGCAGTCTCTGAGGTGGAGCCCTTGATGACGTACTCTTTGGAGGGTTGCGCCGTCCACCTGCTTTATCACCAGAGTGGAAGGTCTTGGCAGTCATGCCGCATGCGGCGCAACTTTATTGACTCCTTTATCACCAAAACGGCAACTGGGGTGCTTGCGTCACCACGTGGGCGTGGCAGAGGCTATGTGCGTCTCGCCGTACTTCCTTGGCCACGACGTTTCCCCTCAGGCCTAGGGAGGCCTGTGGGGGAATTCCCGTTGACTTCCCCCCCCCCCCCCCCAGGCGCGCTGGCGCCTCGGGAGGGTCTCTTGAAGCGAGGGACCCCCTGAGGCCCTTGTTTCCTCTTCAGGCCCTCGAGGGGAAGTGCCTCTCGAGGGTCCCGCCAGGAGGCGAGGCCTGGTCCTTAGTCGTTTCGTCGTATTAGACCGCGTGCGAGGCCTGGGGGGAGTGGGCTCTCCATAGCCCATCTCCCACTGGGCCGACAGTAGCCCCCGGGCCCGTGATGGGCACGATTGAGCCCATGGGCTCAGGCGAAGCGTCGTGGGCCCTTAGTGCCCGGCCGGCCCGAGCCACACGGCACTCAGACGAGTAACGGTCTCGCACGATTCGGGGCGCCAGTCGTGGGGGGTCCCACCACGCCCCAGTAACTGCTCCTTGAGGGATATAAAGCACGAGCGTCGCAGCAGGGAGCCGTTACCGTTTCCAATCTTTCTCGCAGAAGTTTCCGCCTCCTAGAGCTGTCCGCCTCCGCTCTCTCCTACGATTCTTCTCCTTCCGTCTCCCTCAGCACTCCGTGCCCCCGACGAAGAGTCCCCTCAACAGAAAGGGAAAGGCCGCTGCGGGGTCTTCCTCCCAGACGGAGGCCCCTGAGGTCGTACAGGGCATGGCGCTGCTGGGTGTGCGCTTTAACGAGAAGGCGCTCGCCAAGGTCCGGTACCTAGTTGCGGACCGGACGAACGAGCACGGCGCCACCACCCTGAAGCTCGCGGCGCACAGGAAGCGCCCGCGAGGGTACTTCCCGATATTCCAGCGCTGCCTCACCGCCGGGCTGGTGCCACCCTTCTCGCCGTTTTTGTAGGCGGTCCTGGCGTTCTACCAGGTGCAGTTGCTGCATCTGCACCCCAACTCCATCCTCATCCTCGCAGTCTTCGCCTACCTCTGCGAGGCGTACCTGGGCTTGGAGCCCACGGTGGGGTTGTTCCGGTGCTTCTACGCGCTTCGGAGCACGGCGAAGAATGAGCGCTCAGGGTGCGTCTCATTCTGCATCGTCGACGGCATGGGGAGCGTCTACATCCCCATGTCCTGGAGCGAGAACAAGGCCATCACTTCTGTGACGAAGAAGGTGGACGACTTCCGCCAGAAGTGGTTCTTCGTCGGGGTGGAGCACCGCTGTGCCTTCCTCGAGGTCCCCGACGAGCCACCGCTGAAGAACTCCCATTGGGGCAAGGCGACCTTCGACGGCGCAAGGAACACGAGCTTGATGGGGTGCCTGAGTTTCCTCCGCGAGGAGGGCCTCATGGGGCAGATCATCGTGGCGGACTTCGTGACGCGCCGCATCGCCCCCCTTCAGGCACACTCGGTGCCTATGTGGATGTACTCGGGGCCGAATGACAAGATGCGGCTCCACAAGGAAGACAACGATTAGGACACCATCGATAATGTCCTGTCCGCGCTCTTCGTCAGCCCGGCGGTGCCTGCCGTGGATTTACTCCCTGCGACGCTCCGGCCTCTCCATCAGTACAACTTGACGGAGCGCATGGCCATCCTGGAGGGGATGCCTCCGTTCACCCCGACAGGCCAGGCGGACTTGGAGGTGCCGACGCCAGCCAGGCGGCGAGCGGAAGGGGCAGATTCTCCCTCGGCCTCAGGAGCTGGCCTAGGTGAGGAGGAGGCCACGACAGGGGAGGTGTCTTCTTCGAGGGCCGGGCCATTCACTGACGAGGTCTGCGACATCTCGTCAGGTGATGACGATGCCTTCGTGGTGGCTCCCTCGGGCCCCGTGGAGGAGGAGGCTGAGGAAGGGGAGGCCTCTGACGTGGAGGACTCCCCAGGAAGGCGCGGGCCCCGTGGAGGAGGAGGCTGAGGAAGGGGAGGCCTCTGACGTGGAGGACTCCCCAGGAAGGCGCGGGCCCCGCACCAAGGCCGTTGTGGACCACTCGGGGGTGAGGCCATCTGACGTCCCCTCAAAAAGGAAAGCGGTGACGCCCCCTACGAGGCCTGGTGCCAAGACCTTCCCCTCATGGCGCTTGCCAGACTTGGCGTGGGTCGATGCCGGCGCCCCCCCTTCAGGGTGAGTGTTCATGACGCTTGGTCGCTTGCTTTTTGTTCTCTTTTCATTTTTCCCTTTAATGAAGATCTTTTCTTGGGCTTTTCGTCAGTGATCTTGTGACTGCGAAGCGCCGTAGGCTTCGCAAGGCAGCTGATGTGAAGAGAGCCACGGCTGAGGCCGTGGCTGACGAGGCCATGAGGCCAGTGGAGACGGCCTCCACAGGCCCCACTGAGGGGGCGCCTCAAGTGGAGGCGGCTGCGCCTCAGGCGGGGCCGGCAGAGCCTCAGGCGGAGGAGGAAGCGCCACGCCCAGAGGCACCTACACCGCCCCCCGAGCCAATGGTGGTGGAAACTACGGAGGAGAGGGCTTCCACGCCACCTCGCGCTCCTACTCCTCCGCGCGAGGCAACTCTGCCGCGCGAACCAACGCCGCCGCGCGTGTCGACGCCACCGCGTGCACTCACTCCGCCGTTTGCGCCCACTGCTCCCGTGCAGCCTGCGACGGCAGCGTGCGAGGCGCCAGCAGGCGCGGGCGCGTCCGCAAGGGGAGATTCTTCCTTGTCTCCGCGTCCAGCTGAAGATGATGGGCGCCCTGCTGATGCGGGCGCCGAAGAGGTCGCGGGCGCAGACGGGAGCGGCGCTCAGCCTAGCCCCCGAGCTCAACCTGGGGCCAAGCTCTCGGGACTCGACACCGGGGTGGGGCCCTCGCCACGCCAGGAGCTGATCCTCCGTGTCTGGGATTGGAGCGTGGGGCGCCGCGAGGTCGCCTTTGGCCTCGTGAGGGAGTCCCTGGAGGGCCTGGAGGCGCACCTCGCTCTTGGGGACATACAACTCGCCCGGCAGCAGGAGGAGCTGGCGAGGTCGTGGGCGTCCTACCATGCGGCGGTCGAGGCGCGGCGGCTGGAGGGCTTGGCGCTGCAGGCCGCCCGCGAGGTGGCCATCCTCTTTGCCAAGGAGGTCCGCGAGGGGGCCATCCGTGACGTCGACGAACTTCTCGCGCCCCTCCAAGCGGAACGTAATGCCGCTGCGGAGCTCCTGCGCGAAGCCACGGCCGAGCGCGAGGCGATGGAGAGCTCGTTGGCGCAGAAGCGCCGCGAGTTTGGCCAGCTGGAGTCCCAGCTGCTCTCCGCCCACCAGGCCCATGCCGCCCTGGAGGAGGACCGCAAGGGCCTTGCCGAGCACGAGCGGCAGCTGGCCCTAAAGGAGAGAGAGCTGCAACAGCGCGAGGAGCAACGCCTTCAGGCAGAGAAGGACCTGGTCACCCAGCGCGAGGCCCTCGAGGCGCGTGAAGGAGATATGGCCCAGGCGATCTCGAAGTACGACGAGAACGTCGCTGCCCAGAAGCTTGCTTACGAACGCTTCGAGAAGCGGTTCGTCGAGAAGAAGAAGGAGGCGGAGGATTCCCTGGCGGAGCGCGAGAAGCGGTTCCGGCTGACCAAGTCTCAGGAGTACCAAGACATGGTTCAGAAGCAGGAGGATCGCTTCAAGGCCATGCACGCCGCGGACGCTCAGCGGATCGCTGACCTCGAGAAGGCCAACTCCAAGCTGGAGGCCCGCCTGAAGCACGCCAAGGATGGCCGACACCGAGCGGAGGAGGCCCGCGACGAGGCAGTTCACGGCCTCAACTCCTTGGCCAGGGACGTGGAGGAGCAGGTGGCTCCTGCGATGGAGCGGGCGGCGGAGGCGACGGACTAAGCCCAGGCGGCTCGCGCGCTCACGAAGCAGCGTGAGCGTATGTTCGAGGCGTTGGTCGCCCGAGGCAACGAGCTCACGGTGCAGCTTTGCGTGGACGTGCCGCACACCGAGGTCCGAGGCCGAGGCGATGCTGCCATGTACCTGGTCTATTTTGACCAGCTCTTCGCGGCCCTCGAGGGCCCAGTCCCCGAGCTCCGCAAGATGATCGAGGACGAGAGCCGGCAGCTCCTGGGGGTGGTTGTTGATCGTATCTTCACCAACCTCCGGCTCCTCACGCCAGGCTTCGATCTCTCCACCGTGACGGAGGCTGCCCGAGGCGAGGATGTGCACAGGGTCTCCAACTCCCTCCGCGAGCAGGTTGATGCCTTCTGCAACCGCTTTAGGCGGGCGGAGGCTGTAGCGGAGGACAGCGAGGAGGAGGACGCTTCTACCGAGACCGAGGAGGGCGCCGTGGAGGAGGTCCAAGACGACGCCCCTTCCGCCTGAGCCACACCTTATCGCGCCTGCGTGCGCTTGTATCTGAAACAATCTTGTGTTTAGACATTCATGACCTTTTGGCCTGTAATATTCTTTCATTTGCCATTTGCTTTTAGCTTGCTTGCCACTCGAGAGGTCTCTTTGGACTCATCTTCATGTCTATTTGTTCTCTGCGTCGGTAGGACCCATCTCTTCGTGCCATGACTTCACCACTTCGCTATGTAGGAGCAATGACTCCACAAGGCTGGGGGGGGGGGAGTTTAGGCCTAGGAGAGGTAAGAGCCCTGAGTCGTGATGCTCAAGTGCCCCCCTTAGATGTGCGAGTAGTCCATGAAGCGTAAGGGAAAGCGAAGTCGCTTGAGGGGCAAACATGCGCTAGAGGGAGAGAAAACGCTCTTAAGGCGTGGGTGCGAGACTTAGCTTCTCGAGGTTTTTGCCCTGTAGAGGCTTTTTGCCTGGCGAGGAGGTCCTCTCGAGGGGTATTACCCGGATGCCTCCTCAGGCTTGTGTGGGCTTTTCTTCCATGTAGATGTTCGAGGGGTGAACCCAAACGCTGGAACTCGGTGCATGGGACTCGTGCGGGCTTATAGGTCCCCTCAGGCGTTCCTCACGAGGAGAGTAAGTACCAAGGTCCTCTGTAGAGATGGCGTGTTTGTGGGATCTTGCCCTCCAGCCAGAGCTCGGATCCTTGGGTTTTGCAGTGCTGCTGGTGCGTCATTTGAGGCACTGGCACCGTACTTAGCCCCCGCTCATGAGGTACGCATGTGGAGAGATATAGGCGCACACTTCAACAAAATAATGCGTAAATAAAACTCACCATCATATATTACATAGCGGCGCCGAGGCGCTAAGTTCACTTGGGAACAAAATTGTCTCATTATGCTTGGGGTTGCCAAGTTAATGTTTTGACCATGTCGAGGCATGGGGACCACCCATTAGTGGCAGAGACTCTCAACGGCCTGAGGTGGCTCGTTACAAGGAGAGCTCGGAGGGTTGACCCTCGAGGGAAGCCTTTGGAGCTTGGAGGTTTAAGCCGTGAGCTTTTAACCTCTGGAGACAAAAAAAGCTTGGAGGTTGAGCCGTAAGCTGCCTCTTCCGCCAGATGTCTTGACGTGACAATGATCACGGGCGTGACGATGATCACGTTCTGCGTTTGTTCCTTCTGGATAAAAAAAATTCTGTGAGGTTTAAGTCGTGAGCTTTTAACCTCTGGAGACAAAAATGCTTGGAGGTTGAGCCGTAAGCTGCCTCTTTTGCTAGATGTCTTGACGTGACAATGATCACGGGTGTGACGATGATCACGGGTAGAACTTGCGTAGGTGCATGATGTTGCATGGATTCTTGACGGGGATGCCGTTTTGGGTTTTGAGGCAAGCCGCGCCAGGCCTGGCGATGTGGGTGACCCTGTAGGGGCCTTCCCACATCGGGGACAACTTGTGGAAGCCTTCCCTGGAGAGGGTTCGCCTAAGGACGAGATCGCCTGTCTCCAGGGTACCCGAGCGCACATTGCGGCTGTGGTAGCGTCTCAGGTCCTGCTGATATTTGGCCGCCCGGAGGGCGGCGCGGCGTCGTAGTCCATTAAGGAGCACCAGGTCGTCGTTGTGGAGGTCCTCTTGCTGGTCCTCGTTAGAGGCAAGGACCCGCGGGGATCCATGCTTTATCTCTGTGGGGAGGACTGCTTCGGCTCCATAGACGAGGGCGAATGGTGTTTCCCCCGTAGGCTTGGGTGGCGTTGTGCGGATGGACCAGAGCACCGAAGGGAGCTCATTGATCCAGCCCTTGCCGTGGCCTTTGAGGATGTCGACGGTCCTGGTCTTCAGGCCCTTTAGGACTTCTGCGTTTGCGCGCTCAGCCTGTCCGTTGCTCTGTGGATGAGTGACGGAGGCGAAGCAGAGCTTGATGCCCATTCTTTCGCAATAAGCTCTGAAGATGCCACTGGTGAATTGCGAGCCATTGTCGGTGATGATGCAGTTAGGCACTCCGAAGCGGCAGACCAGGCCTCTGATGAATTTCACCGCCGCGCCTGCTGTGATTGTGCGCGTCGCCTCCACTTCGGGCCACTTAGTGAACTTGTCGATGGCCACGAAGAGGTCGCGATATCCTCCTTGCGCTGTTGGGAAATGTCCCAGGATGTCCAGCCCCAGACCGTGAACGGCCAGGAGAGCGGAATGGTCTGTAGCCCCAGCGCAGGTTGGTGGATTTGCTTGGCGTGGAATTGGCAGGCTTCACATGCTTTGACGATGTCCACTACATCCTGAAGTGCTTGAGGCCAGTAGAAGCCGCTCCTAAAGACTTTTCCTGCGAGGGTGCGGGCGCACGAATGATGGCCGCATTCCCCGCTGTGGACATCCCTGATCAGCAATTTGCCTTCTTCAGGAGGAACACATTTGAGCGCGGTGCTGTTTGGGTGGTTGTGGTAGAGATTTCCTTCGAGGATTTGGTAAGATTTTGCTTGGCGGGCGAGTCGCTCCGCTTCGACATCTTCCTCGGGAAGGATCCCTCTGTCGAGGTAATCTTTGATCTCGTCGATCCATCCTGCTTCTTGATGCACTACTGTGAGCAACAGACGCTCCCCTGTGGGGGGCCCACAATTTGGAGCCCCGTTTGTGGGTGGTGGCGGGAGCGCTTCGTCTGTGCTTGCAGGCATGGCCTCCTCAGGCTGCTTTATGGATGCCTTGACGAGCCTTTCTTCAAAGACGCCTGGCGGCTGAGCTTGCCTCTTTGACGCGCGCTTGGCGATTTCATCAGCCTCTTGGTTCTCCTTTCTTGGGATGTGCATGAGCTCCATTCCCCTGAAGTGCTTTTCAAGCCTACGGACCTCTTCAAGGTATGCAGCCATGTGGTTGTCCTTGGGCTTGTAGCTTTTGTTAGAGAAGTTGACGAGCAACTGGGAATCGCCCTTAATGAGTAGATGCTTGATGCCTAGGGCGATTGGGGCTCGTAGGCCAGCAAGCAGGCCTTCGTACTCAGCGATATTGTTGGAGATCTTGTCGATTCCGGAGCACAGCTGGACCGCGTAATCCAACTTGTCGCCTTTTGGTGAGATCAGGACCACGCCAGCCCCACCGTGGCGACAAGCGAAAGCTCCGTCAAACTTCATGGTCCAGTGGCTGGGCATTCTATCTCCAAGGGGCCCTTGTTCTTCTCCCAAAGGCTCTTCAGGGGCTGGGTCAGTCCATTCGGCGACGAAGTCTGCCAGCGCTCTTCCTTTGATTACCCTTGTGGCATCGAACCGCAAATTGAATGGCCGTAGCTCTATGTTCCATCCTGCGACACGATCTGTGGCGTTTGGGTTGCACAGGATTTGCTTCAGGGGGACAGAGGTGACCACCGTGATGGGGTGCCCCTGGAAGTAGTGTCGTAGCTTTCTTGAGGCGATAAGGAGTGCGAGGAGGAGCTTCTGCTGCATTGTATATCGCTCGCGAGCATCACGCAGTACTGTGCTGACGAAGTAGACTAGATGCTCGACGAGGGTAGTTTCTGCAGCCTTGGCGTCTTTATCCTGAGGGGGCTCAGCTAGGCCCTCAAGGGGGTTGTCCTCAGGGGGATTGTCATGGGCCTCGAGGGGGTTGGCCTCCTGAGGCTTGTCATGGGTCTCGAGGGGGTTGGCCTCCTGGGGCTTCTCAGGCTCCCTAACGGGATTTCCTTGCAGCGATTGACTTGGGGCGGGCCTCTCTTGGGGCTTTGGGCCTGGCGGTGGGTTTGTGAGGGCTGCCCTTTCGTCGAGCTCCTGATCAGGAGGCTTTGGCTTTGGAGTGGTTGCACTCTTCTTGTGGAGTACTGGCTCTTCCCTTTCTACCACGAGGACGACACTGGCTGTCTGTGGAGTGGCTGATAGGTACAACTTCAGGTGCTCGCCTGACCTTGGGGCGACCATTAATGGTGGGCTGGCCAGGTACTTCTTCAAGTCCTCAAACGCTTTTTCAGCTTCAGGGGTCCACTTGAAAGTGCCCATTCTTTTCATGATCTTGAAGAACGGAGGGCTCTTTCGCCTAACTTGGAGATAAATCTGCCCAAGCTGGCCATGCAGCCTGCTAGGCGTTGCATGTCCTTGAGTCTACGTGGAGGTTGCATGCCTTCTATGTCCTTGATTTTTTCTGGGTTTGCTTCTATGCCCCGATGGGACACGAGGAACCCAAGCAATTTGCCTGAAGGTACTCCAAAGACGCACTTGGCGGGGTTGAGCTTGATGTTCACCTTGCGCAGGTTGGCGAAAGTCTCTTCAAGGTCCCTGAGGAGAGTGTTTCCCTCTTGGGATTTTACGACGATGTCATCGACATATGCCTCGGCGTTTCTCCCCATTTTTTCGCCAAGTGCCATCCTCAGCAGCCTCTAGAAGGTGGCTCCGGCATTTTTTAGGCCGAAGGGCATGCAGACATAGCAATACACATCGCAAGGGGTAAGTGTCGGGTTATGACTCCCAAGAATCGGGGGTATTCACTTCCTGAAGAGTAGTTCGTGAAGGGGATTGAACGCGGAGGTCTAGACCCTCGAGTGGCTCCGCGATGTTGCTCGCCGGACCCGAAGAAGAAACGCACACGAAAGAGGAAAACACCGACCCTTACCCAGGTTCACGGCCCTCGTGAAGAGGTAAGACCGCTACTCCTGCTTGTCTGTATTAGATGGTGGACGTTACAGTACAATGGAGTTTGACGAAGGCCCCCTTGAGGCAGTTCTTGCCTGGCGAGGGAAGCGATGGTCTTCTTCCTCCTCCAGCCATAGGCTATCCTAACAAGTGTTGCTAGGGTTTACAAGGGTTGTAGCACGCCAAGCGTCGACCTGTGCTACGATGGATGTCTTGTCCCTTTTATAGGCGCCTCTAGCGCTCTCCTTTGACTTGGCCTTCAAGGTGGCTCCCACATGGCAGAGGCACGGTGGAGTTGGAGTCCACCGCGGTTCGTCCGTCCATGGACACGGTCCATTGTTGATAAAGGTGGGCGCGGTTGCCGACAGACGGCCGACCGCGCTGTACTGCCCGCAGAGAGGGCAGTCTCTGAGGTGGAGCCCACGATGACGTTCTCCTTTGGAGGGTTGCGCCTTCCACCCGCTTTATCGCCAGAGGAGAAGGTCCTGGCAGCTGCGCAGAAGGCGGAGCTGCTTTATTGACCCCTTTATCACCAAAACAGCAATGGGGGTGCTTGCGTCACCATGTTGGCGTGGCAGAGCCCATGTGCACCTTGCCGTACTTCCTTGGCCGCAACGTTTCCCCTCAGGCGCGGGAAGGCCTGAGGGGAGATTCCTGCGGGACTCCCTCAAGGCGAGCTGGCGCCTCGGGAGGGTCCCCTGAGGCGAGGGATCCCTTGAGGCCCTCGTTTCCTCTTCAGGCCCTCGACGGGGATTGCCTCTCGAGTGTCCCGCCAGGCGGTGATGCCTGGTCCTTAGTCGTTTCGTCTGTCTGGCCAGCGTGCGAGGCCTGGAGGGAATGGGCTCTCCATACCCCAGTTCTCACTGGGCCGACAGTAGCCCCCGGGCCCATGATGGGCATGATTGAGCCCATGGGCTCAGGCGAAGCGTCGTGGGCCCTTAGTGCCGAGCCGGCCCGAGCCACGCGGCACTTGGACGAATAACGGTCTCGCACGATCCGGGGCGCGAGTAGTGGGGGGTCCCACCACGTCGGGTAACTGCTCCTCGAGGTGACATAAAGCCCGAGCGAGGCAGCAGGGAGCCGTTACCGTTTCCAAATCTTGTCGCAGAAATTTCCGCTCTATAGAGCTCTCCGCCTCCGATCTTTTCTGCGAATCTCTGTCCTCCAACTCCTCCAAGCTTCCGCTCCCACGATGATGAGCCCACTCAAGAGCAAGGGCAAGGCCACCGCGGGGTCTTCCTCCCAGGCAGAGGCCACTGAGACCGTGGTGGGTGCGGCGCTGCTGGGCGTGCGCGTCAACGAGAAGGCGCTCGCCAAGGTCCGGTACCTGGTGGCAGACCGGACGAACGAGCACGGCGCCACCGCCCTGAAGCCCGCGGCGCACCGGAAGCGCCTGCTCGGGTTCTTCCCCGTCTTCCAGCATTGCCTGGCTGCGGGACTGGTGCCTCCCTTCTCGCCGTTCCTGGAGGCGGTGCTGGTGTTCTACCAGGTGCAGCTGCTGCACCTGCACCCCAACTTCATCCTCATCCTCGCCGTCTTCACCTACCTTTGCGAGGCGTACCTGGGCCTGGAGCCCACGGTGGGGCTGTTCCGGTGCTTCTACGCGCTCCGGAACACAGCGAAGAACAAGCGCTCTAGGTGCGTCTCGTTCCGCATCGTCGACGGCATGGGGAGCGTCTACATCCCCATGTCCTGGAGCGAGGGCAAGGCCATCACTTCGGTGACGAAGAAGGTGGACGACTTCCTCCAGAAGTGGTTCTTTGTTGGGGTAGAGCGTCCCTGCGCCTTCCTCGAGGTCCCCGACGAGCCCCCGGTGAAGAACTCCCATTGGGGCAAGGCCACCTTCGACGGCGCCAGGAACGTGAGCTTGATGGGGCGCCTGAGCTTCCTCCGCGAGGAGGGCCTCTCGGGGCAGACGATCGTCGCGGACTTCGTGACGCGCCGCATTGCGCCCCTCCAGGCACATTCGGTCCCCATGTGGATGTACTCGGGGCCGAAGGACAAGACGCGGCTTCACGTCGAGGACAACGACAAGGACGCCGTCGAGAACATCCTCTCCGTGCTCTTCGTCAATCCATCGGTGCTTCCCGTGGATGAGCTCCCCGCGGCTCTCCGACCCCTTCACCAATACAATCTGATGGAGCGCATGCACCTCCTGGAGGGGATGCCTCCGTTCACCCCGACGGGCCAGGCGGACCTCGAGGCGCCGATGCCGATCACGCGGGGAGCGGAGGGGGCCGACTCTCCCTCGGCTTCAGTAGCTGGCCTAGGTGAGGAGGAAGCCACGGCTAGGGAGGTTTCCTCTTCAAGAGCTGGGCCATTTACTGACGAGATTTGCGATATCTCGTCAGGCGATGAAGACGCATTCGTGGTGGCGCCCTCGCGCCACGTGGAGGAGGAGGTTGAGGATGAGGAGGCCTTTAGCGTGGAAGCCTCTCCAGGAAGGCGCGGGCCTCGCACCAAGGCCGCCGTGGACCACTCGAGAGCGAGGCCGTCTGACGTCCCCTCCAAGAGGAAAGCGGAGGCGCCCCCTGCGAGGCCTGCTTCCAAGCCCTTCCCCTCATGGCGCTCCCCAGGCCTGGCGTGGGTCGACGCTGGCGCCCCCCCCCCCTTCAGGGTTAGTGCTCATGATCTTGGATCACGTCTTTTAGCTTTCTCTTTCGCTTTTCTTTTTTCTGAAGTCTTTTCTTGGGCTCTTGCCAGTGACCTTGTACCTGCAAAGAGCCTCCGGCTTCGCAAGGCATCTGAGGTGAAGAGCGCCACGGCAGGGGCCGCGGCCGACGAGGCCGCGAGGCCTGCGGAGGCGGCCTCCACGAGCCCCCTTGAGGGGGCGCCTCAAGCGGAGGCGGCTATGCTCCAGGCGTGGGCAGCAGAGCCTCAGGTGGAGGAGGGCATGGCATGCCCAGAGGCACCTGCACCGCCCCCCGAGCCTCTGGTGGTGGAAGGCTCGGAGGAGACAACTTCCGCGCCGCATCGCGCTCCTACTCCTCCTCGCGCGGCTACGCTTCCGCGCGAGGCCACTCCACCGCGCGAACAACCGCCGCCACGCGTGTTGACGCCTCCGCGCGCGCCTACCCCGCCACCTGCGGCCACTGCTCCCGTGCAGCCTGCAAGGGAAGCACGCGAGGCAGCAGCAGGCACAGGCGGACCTGCTGGGGGAGAAAATTCCTCGACTCCTCGTCAAGCTGTGACCGAGGAACGCCCCACAGCTGCAGGGCCGGAAGAAGAGGCCGGCGCGAGCGCAAGCGAAGCTCAAGCTAGCCTCCAAGCTTTCCTCGAGGCCGGGCCCGCGAGACCCGCCGCTGGGGCCGGGCCCTCCATGAGCCAGGAGTTGGTCCTCCGCGGCTGGGATTGGAGCGCGGGGCGCCGCGAGGTCGCCTTCAGCCTCGTGAGGGACTCCTTGGAGGGCTTAAGGCCCACCTCGCCCTCGGAGACATATGGCTCGCTCAGCAGCGGGAGGAGCTAGCGAAGTCGTGGATATCCTTCCACGCAGCGGTCGAAGCGCGCCGGCTGGAGGATGCGGCGCTGCAAGCCGCGCGTGAGGAGGCCACCCGCTTTGCCAAGGAGGTCCGCGAGGGGGCCATTCGCGACGCTGTGGAGCTCCTTGCGCCCCTCCAATCAGAACGTGACGCAACAGAGGAGCTCCTGCGCCAGGTCAAGGCTGAGCGCGAGGCGATGGAGGGCTCGCAGGCGCAGAAGCGCCGCGAGTTGGGCCATTTGGAGACCCAGCTGATCTCCGCCCACCAGGCCGCACAGGTCGCTCTGGAGGAAGACCGCAAGGGTTTTGCCGAGCGGGAGCGCCAGCTGGCCCTCAAGGAGAAGGAGCTGCAGCAGCGCGAGGAGCAGATACTTCAGGCGGAGAAGGACCTGGTCATCCAACGTGAGGCCCTTGAGGAGCGCGAGGGAGACCTGGCCAAGGCGACCGCGCAGTACGATGAAAACGTCGCTCCCTAGAAGATAGCTTACGAGCGCTTCGAGCGGCGTTTTGCTGAGAAGAAGAAGGAGGCTGATGACGCCCTTGCGGAGCGCGAGAAGCAATTCCGCAAGTCCACTTCTCAAGAAGTACCGTGACCTGGCCCAGGCGCAGGAGGACCGCTTCAAGGTCAAGCACGCCGCGGATGCTCGGCGGATCGCCGAGCTCGAGAGGGCCCACTCCAAGCTGGAGGCTCGCCTCAAGCGCGCCAAGGATGGCCGTCGCCGAGCAGAGGAGGCCCGCACCGAGGCGGTCCACAACCTCAATTCCTTGGCCAAGGACGTGGAGGAGCAAGTGGCCCCGACGATGCAGCGGGCGGCGGAGGCCTCAGACTCTGCCACTGCGGCTCGCACGCTCTCGAAGCAGCGCGGGCGCATGTTTGAGGCGTTGGTCGCCCGTGGCAACGAGCTTGCCGCGCAGCTCGGCGCAGACGCGCCGCACACCGATGTTCGAGGCCACAACGATGCTGCCATGTACCTGGTCTACTTCGACCAGCTCTTCGAGGCGCTCGAGGGTCCCGTCGCTGAGCTTCGTGAGATGATCGAAGACGAGAGCCGGCAGCTCCCGGGGGTGGTTGTTGATCACATCTTCACCAACCTCAAGCTCCTCACGCCAGGCTTCGACCTCTCCTCCGTCACAGAAGCTGCTCAAGGCGAGGATGCGCGGCGGGTCTCCGGTTCCCTCCATGAGCAAGTTGACGCCTTCTGCAACCGCTTCAGGCGCGTGGAGGCTTCGGCTGAAGACAGCGAGGAGGAGGCCTACTCTACCGAGACGGAAGATGGTGCCGCGGAGGAGGTCCCAGGCGGCGCTGCTTCCCCCTGAGCCTTTCCTTATTGCGCCTGCGAGCGCTTGTATCTGAAACGGTTGTGTGTTTAGATTTCTCGAGACCTTTGGCCTGTAATATACTCTTTATTGCAGTTTAAATCGAGCTTGTCTGTCCCCCATGAGGTCTCTTTGGACTCATCTGCATGTCTATTTGTTCTTTGCGTCGGTAGGTCCCATCTCTTCGTGCCATGACTCCGCCACTTCGGTATGCAGGAGCAGTGACTCCGCAAGGCGGGGGAGGGGGGGGGGGGGGGGAGTTTAGGCCTAGGAGAGGTAAGAGCCCTGAGTCACGATTCTCAAGTGCCCCCCTTAGACGTCCGAGTAGTCCATGAAGCGTAAGGAAAGCGAAGTCGCTTGAGGGGAAAACGTGCGCTAGGGGGATAAAACGCTCTTATGGCGTGGGCGCGAGTCTTAGCTTCTCGAGGTTTCCTCCCTGCAGAGGCTTTTCGCCTGGCGAGGTTGCCCACTTGGGGGGTCGCTCCTGGATGCCTCTTCAGGCTTGTGGGGGGATTTTTCCCTGCAGATGTTAGAGGGGCGAACCCAAACGCTGGAACACGGTTCAAGGGACTCGTGCGCGCTTATAGGTCCCCTCAGGCGTTCCTTGCGAGGAGAGTAAGTACCAAGGTCCTCTGCAGAGATGGCGTGTTTGTGGGATCTTGCCCTCCAGCCAGAGCTCGGACTCTTGTATTTTGTAGTGTTGCTGGTGTGTCGTTTGAGGCACTGGCACCGTACTCAGCCCCCGCTCGCGAGGTACGCATGTGGAGGGATGTAAGCGCACACTTCAAGAGAGTAATGCGAAAATAAACTCACCAAATACATTTTAAAGCGGCGCCGAAGCGCTGAGTTCACTTGGGAACGAAATTGAGTTATTATGCTTGGGGTTGCCAAGTTAATGTATTGGCCATGTCGAGGCATGGGGACCACCCATTAGTGGCAGAGACTCTCAACGGCCTGAGGTGGCTCGTTAAATGGAGAGCTCGGAGGGTTTTCCCTCGAGAGAAGCCTTTGGAGCTTGGAGGTTTAAGTCGTGAGATTTTAACCTCTAGAGACAAAAATGCTTGGAGGTTGAGCCGTAGGCTGCCTCTGACGCTAGGAGTATCGACGTGGCAATGATCACAGGCGTGGCAATGACCACGGTTGCATTTGTTCCCTTAGGAGACAAAGCATTCTTTGGAGGTTTAAGCCGTGAGCATTTTAACCTCTAGAGACAAAGATGCTTGGAGGTTGAGCCGTAGGCTGCCTCTTCCGCTTGAAGTCTCTACATGACAATGATCACGGGCGTGGCAATGACCACGGTTGCATTTGTTCCCTTAGGAGACCAAGCATGCTTTGGAGGTTTAAGCCGTGAGCATTTTAACCTCTAGAGACTAAAATGCTTGGAGGTTGAGTCGTAGGCTGCCTCTTCCGCTTGACGTCTCTATGTGACAATGATCACGGGCGTGACAATGATCACGTTTTGCGTTTGTTCCCTTAGGAGACAAAGCATGTTTTGGAGGTTTAAGCCGTGAGCATTTTAACCTCTAGAGACAAAAATGCTTGAAGGTTGAGCCGTAGGCTGCCTCTTCCGCTAGAAGTCTCGACGTGACAATGATCACGGGCGTGACTATGATCATGTTTTTAATTTGTTCCTTGTGGATACAAGGTTTGTGAGGTTTAAGCCTTGAGCTTTTAACCTTGAGGGACAAAAAGTGCTTGGAGGTTGAGCCGTGGGCTGCCTCTTTCGCTAAATGTCTTGACGTGACAATGATCACGGGTAGAACTTGCGTAGGTGCATGATGTTCCATTGATTTTTGACAGGGACGCCGTCTTGCGTCTCGAGGCGAGCGTGCCAGGCCTGGCGATGTGGGTGACCCTGTAGTGACCTTCCCACATCGGGGACAGCTTGTGGAGGCCTTCCCTGGAGAGGATTCGCCTGAGGACGAGATCACCTGCCTCCAGGGTGCGTGAGCGCACATTGCGGCTGTGGTAGCGTCTCAGGTCCTGCTGGTATTTGGCCGCCCAGAGGGCGGCGCGGCGTCGTAGCCCTTCAAGGAGCAGCAGGTCGTCATTGTGGAGGTCCTCTTGCTGGTCCTCGTTAAAGGCAAGGACCCGTGGGGATCCATTCTTTATCTCTGTTGGGAGGACTGCTTCGGCTCCATAGACGAGGGCGAACGGTGTTTCCCCAGTGGGCTTGGGTGGCGTGGTACGGATGGACCAGAGCACCGAGGGGAGCTCGTTGATCCAGCCCTTGCCATGGCCCTTGAGGATATCGAAGATCCTGGTCTTTAGGCCTTTGAGGACCTCTGCGTTTGCGCGCTCAGCCTGTCCGTTGCTTTGCGGATGGGCGACTGAGGCGAAGCAGAGCTTGATGCCCATTCTTTCACAGTAGGCTCTGAAGATGCCACTGGTGAATTGGGAGCCATTGTCGGTGATGATGCGGTTAGGCACTCCGAAGCGGCAGACCAGGCCTCTGATGAATTTCACCGCCGCGCCTGCTGTGATTGTGCGCGTCGCCTCTACTTCAGGCCATTTTGTGAACTTGTCAATGGCCACGAAGAGGTAGCGATATCCACCTTGCGCCGTTGGGAAATGTCCCAGGATGTCCAGCCCCCAGACCGCAAACGGCCACGAGAGCGGAATGGTCTGTAGTCCCAGCGCTGGTTGGTGGATTTGCTAGGCGTGGAATTGGCAGGCTTCACATGTTTGAATGATGTCCATTGCATCTTGAAGCGCTTGAGGCCAGTAGAAGCCGCTCCTAAATATTTGCCTGCGAGGGTGCGGGCGCACGAATGGTGGCCGCATTCCCCGTTGTGGATGTCCTTGATCAGCAGTTTGCCTTCTTCAGGAGGGACGCATTTGAGCGCGACGCCGTTTGGGCGCTTGCAATAGAGAATTCCTTCGAGGATTTGGTACGATTTTGCTTGGCGGGCGATTCGCTCCGCTTCAACGTCTTCCTCGGGAAGGACTCCTTTGTGGAGGTAATCTTTGATCTCGTCGATCCATTCTGTTTCTCGGTGCACCGCTGTGAGCAACAGACGCTCCCCTGTAGGGGGCCCACAGCCTGGAGCCCCACTTGCAGGTGGTGGCGGGAGCGCTTCGTCTGTGCCTGTGGGCAGGGCCTCTTGGGGCTGCTTTATGGATGCCTTGACGAGCCTTTCTTCAAAAACACCTGGCGGCTGAGCTTGCCTCTTTGATGCGCCCTTGGCGATGTCATCAGCCTCTTGGTTTTCCTTTCTTGGGATGTGCATGAGCTCCATTCCCCTGAAGTTCTTCTCAAGCCTACGGACCTCTTCAAGGTATGCGGCCATGTGGTCGTCCTTAGGCTTGTAGCTTTTGTTAGAGAAGTTGACGAGCAGCTAGGAGTCGCCTTTGATGAGAAGATGCTTGACGCCTAGGGCGATTTCGGCGCGTAGGCCGGCAAGCAAGCCTTCATACTCGGCGATATTGTTGGATATCTTGTCGATTCCGAAGCACAGCTGGACTGCGTAGTACAACTTGTCGCCTTTGGGGGAGATCAGGACTACGCTTGATCCACCGCGGCGACAAGCGAAAGCTCCGTCGAACTTCATGGTCCAGAGGCTGGGCATTGCGGCTCCAGAGGGCCCTTGCTCTTCTCCCAAAGGCTCTTCAGGGGTTGGGTCAGTCTATTCGGCGACGAAGTCAGCCAACGCTCTTCCTTTGATTACCCTTGTGGTATCGAAGCGCAAATTGAATGGCTGTAGCTCAATGTTCCACCCTGCGACACGATCTGTTGCGTTTGGGTTGCGCAGTATTTGCTCCAGGGGAAAAGAGGTGACCACTGTGATGGGGTGCCCCTGGAAGTAGTGTCGCAGCTTTCTTGAGGCGATGCGGAGCGCGAGGAGAAGCTTCTGCTGCATTGTATACCGCTCGCGAGCATCACGCAATACTGTGCTGACGAAGTAGACTGGATGCTCAACGATGGTAGTTCCTGTAGCCTCGGCGTCTTTTGCCTGAGGTGGCTCAGCTTGGCCCTCGAGGGGGTTTGCCTCAGGGGGCCTAGCCTGGGCCTCGAGGGGGTTGGCCTCAAGGGGCTTGCCCTGGACCTCGAGGGGGTTGGCCTCAAGGGGCTTGCCCTGTGCCTCGAGGGGGTTGGCTTCGTGAGGCTCCTCAGGCTCCTCGGCATGAATTCCTTGCAGCGGTGGACTTGGGGCGGCCCTCTCTTGGGGCTTTGGGCCTGGCGGCGGGTTTGTGAGGGCTGCCCTTTCGTCGAGCTCCTTATCAGGAGGCTTTTCCTTTGGAGTGGCTGCACTCTTCTTGTGGAGTACTGGCTCTTCTCTTTCCACCATAAGGACAACACTGGCTGTTTGCGGAGCAGCTGATAAGTACAGCTTCAGGTGCTCGCCATGCCTTGGGGCTATCATTACTGGTGGGCTGGCCAGATACTTCTTCAAGTCCTCAAATGCTTTTTCAGCTTCAGGGGTCCACTTGAAAGTGCCCGTTCTTTTCATGATCTTGAAGAACGGCAGGGCTCTTTTGCCGAACTTGGAGATGAATCGACCCAAGCTGGCCATGCAGCCTGCCAGGCGTTGCATGTCCTTGAGCCTGCGCGGAGGTTGCATGTCTTCTATGGCCTTGATTTTGTCTGGGTTTGCCTCTATGCCTCGATGAGACACGAGGAACCCAAGCAATTTGCCTGAAGGTACTCCAAAGACGCACTTGGTGGGGTTGAGCTTGATGTTCACCTTGCGCAGGCTGGCGAAGGTTTCTTCAAGAACTCCGAGGAGAGTATTTCCTTCTCGTGATTTTACAACGATGTCATCGACATATGCTTCGGCGTTCCGCCCCATTTGCCCGCCAAGGGCTATTCTCATCAACCTCTGGAAAGTGGCTCCGGCATTTTTTAGGCCGAAGGGCATGCAGACGTAGCAATACACACCGCACGGGGTGAGGAAAGCCGTCTTGTCCTCGTCCTCCTTAGCCATCTTTATCTGGTGATAACCAGAGAAGGCATCAAGGAAACAGAGGAGGTCGCAGCCTGCCGTGGAGTCCACAATCTGGTCAATTCTGGGCATGGGATAAGGGTCTTTGGGGCAGACCTTGTTTACATCAGTGTAGTCGATGCAGAGGCGGCCTCCTCCGGCGGGCTTTGGGACTACCACGCCGTTGGAGAGCTAAGTGGGATGCGCGACTTCGTGAACGACTTTTGCCGCTTTGAGCTTCTCAACCTCCTTGATGATGAATGCTTGCTTCTCGGGGGCTTGCTTTCTTGATTTTTGCTTGACGGGGCGCGCGTTTGGGCCCACGGCCAAGTGGTGCTCGATCACCTCCCTCAGTGCACCAGACATATCTGACGGTGTCCATGTGAACATGTCAGAGTTTGCCTGGAGGAAGGCGACGAGCGCGCTTTCCTATTTGGGAGGCAGCGCGGCGCCAATGGTGACGCTAGCCCCCGAGCCTTCAGCCCCCGAGCTACTGGAGCTCAGAGAGATTTTCTTGGTAGCAGCTGCCTCCTGGGTGAACAACTGCTTCTTCTTCTTGGGTCTCTCGAGAGGCTCTAGGTCCTCTTCTGCGGGCAAAGCCATGGCGGCGGTCTTGTAGGCCATCTCAACGGCGCACGTAGCGTCCAAGACATGCCCACGGATGGTGATCGTGCCAGCGCTGCCGAGGATCTTGACCATGTTGTAGGCATGGTGCGTGAAGGCCATGAACTTCATGAGCGCGGGGTAGCCGAGGATGGCATTGTACGGCAGGCCGATGTGTGCTACATCGAAATCGATGTGCTCGGTGTGGTAATTTTCCTTGCTCCCGAAGGTGAAAGCAAGCCTGACCTGGCCTAGAGGCTCGATCGAGCCGCTGGTGACCCCCGTGAAGGGCCTCGAGGGCATGAGCCACTCGTAGGGCACTTGAAGCGCTTCGAACGTATCTATGGAGATAACGTTCAGGACTGCTCCGCCATCAATGAGAGTCTTGGAGACAGCCACGTTGTCGATGGTGGGGGTGCAGACCAGCGGGAGGGTTCCAACAGTCTTGGTGGACTTGGGGTGGTCCTGAGCGTCGAAGGCGATGATGTACTGCGACCACTTGAGGGGCCTGGAGGTTTCCGTGCTTGGGAGAGCGGCGTTGAGCTCACGGGCGAACTGCTTAACCTGGTTGTTCGACTAAGGCGCCTGCGCTCCCCCGAGGATGCATGCAATGGCGCCTCTCGGGGCTTGGTATCCGCCATCTTCCTCGTCAGGGAAGTTGCCATTCTTTTCTGTGGCGTTGGACTGATTTCCAGATGGTTTCTGTTAGCCGCCCTTGCGTCCGCTCCCGCTGTAGCCACGGCTACCACTGCCCTCTGCTTGCTCGCGCTCCTTGGTCAACCTTTTGAGGTCGAAGCAGGACTCCGTAGAGTGGCCGCGCCTGTTCTGCTGACCCGCCTGGCCAATCTCCTCCACGAGCCTGTTCTGGCGGTCTCGCTGGAGCTCCATCCCCACGCGAGCAGCGGGCGCGGTGCGCTGCACGATCAAGCAATCGTGCGGCGAGGACGCGTGCGAAGCAGCCCTCTGCGCCGCAGCCGGTGCAGGCCCCAGAGGTGGCGGAGGCGCGTTTGTCGCGACCGTGCCCGCGAGAGAGGGGCGCAGGTTGGACTGCAATGGAGCGGGGCGCGTCGTTGCGATGCCGACGAGGTGGTTGAGGCGTTGGAGCCACTGCTCGTGGGCCTCAGCGGTGGGCTGGTAGCGGAGAAGCTCCTGCGCCATGAGCAGCGCGGTGTGAGGGGCAGGGTCAGTCCTCCCCGGGCCTGAGCCGCTCGGGCGCTGCGTCGGGTGCGACGACTGCGCGTCCTCCTGGTGGTCGGAGTTGTGCTCCGGCGCCTGTGCGCGAGGGCCAGAAGGGACATGCTCTTCATGGCGGGGTCGGCCCCGCCGTGCGCGGGTGGTCGCGGTGCCTGGCGGTGCGCGTGCTCCCCCAGGCGCACGTCGGTTGACGCGAGCGACGCGGGTGGCGTGGGTGTTCACCATGGCGCGGAGACAAACTCGAAGGTTGTGGACGTGCCTCAATCCCCTACCTGGCGCGCCAGATATCGGGTTATGACTCCCAAGAATTGGGGGTAGTCACTTCCTGAAGAGTAGTTCGTGAAGGGGATTGAACGCGGAGGTCTAGACCCTCGAGTGGCTCCGCGACGTTGCTCGCCGGACCCGAAGAAGACATGCACACAATAGAGGAAAACACAGGCCCTTACCCAGGTTCACGGCCCTCGTGAAGAGGTAAGACCTCTACTTCTCCTTGTCTGTATTACATGGTGGAGGTTACAGTACAATGGAGTTTGCCGGAGGCCCCCTTGAGGCTGTTCTTGCCTGAGGAGGGAAGCGATGGTCTTCTTCCTCCTCCAGCCAGAGGCTATCCTAACAAGTGTTGCTAGGGTTTACAAGGGTTGTAGCACGCCAAGCGTCGACCTGTGCTACAATGGATGTCTTGTCTCTTTTATAGGCGCCTCTGGCGCTCTCCTTCGGCTTGGCCTTCAAGGTGGCTCCCACATGGCAGAGGCACGGTGGAGTTGGAGTCCACCGCGGTTCGTCCGTCCATGGACGCGGTCCATTGTTGATAAAGGTGGGCGCGGTGGCCGACAGGCGGCCGACCGCGCTGTACTGCCCGCAGAGAGGGCAGTCTCTGAGGTGGAGCCCACGATGACGTTCTCCTTTGGAGGGTTGCGCCGTCCACCTGCTTTATCGCCAGAGAAGAAGGTCCTGGCAGCTGCGCAACAGGCGGAGCTGCTTTATAGACCCCTTTATCACCAAAACGGCAACGCGGGTGCGTGCGTCACCACGTGGGCGTGGTAGAGCCCATGTGCGCCTTGCCGTACTTCCTAGGCCGCAACGTTTCCCCTGGGGCGCGGGGAGGCCTGAGGGGAGGTTCCTGCGGGACTCCCTCGAGCCGAGCTGGCGCCTCGGGAGGGTCCCCTGAGGCGAGGGATCCCTTAAGGCCCTCGTTTCCTCTTCAGGCCTTCGAGGGGGATTGCCTCTCGAGGGTCCCGCCAGGCGGTGATGCCTGGTCCTTAGTCGTTTTGTCTGTCTGGCCAGCGTGCGAGGCCTGGATGGAATGGGCTCTCCATACCCCAGTTCTCACTGGGCCGACAGTGAGGAAAGCCGTCTTCTCCTCATCTTCCTTAGCCATTTTTATCAGATGATAACCAGAGAAAGCATTGAGAAAACAGAGGAGGTCGCATCCTGCCGTGGAGTCCACGATCTGGTCAATTCTTGGCATGGGATAAGGGTCCTTGGGGCAGGTCTTGTTTACATCAGTGTAGCCGATGCAGAGGCGGCCTCCTCCGGCGGGTTTTGGGACTACCACATCGTTGGAGAGCCAAGTAGGGTGCGCGACTTCGCGGAGAACCTTTGCCGCTTTGAGCATCTCGACCTCTTTGACGATGAACGCTTGCTTCTCGGGGGCTTGTTTTCTTGCTTTTTGCTTGACGGGGCGCACGTTTGGGCACACGGCTAAGTGGTGCTCGATCACCTCCCTCGGTACACCAGACATATCTGACGGTGTCCATGCGAACATGTCAGAGTTTTCCTGGAGGAAGGCGACGAGCGCGCTTTCCTATTTGAGAGGTAGCGTGACGCCAATGGTGACGCTAGCCCCCGAGCCTTCAGCCCCCGAGCGGCTGGAGCTCATATATATTTTCTTCGTAGCGGCTGTCTCCTGGGAGAACAACTGCTTCTTCTTATTGGGTCTCTCGACAGGCTCCATGTCCTCGTCTACGGGGAACGCCATGGCGGTGGCCTTGTAGGCCGTTTCGACTGCGCGCGTAGCATCCAGGACATGTCCACAGATGGTGATTGTGCCAGCGCTGCCGGGGATCTTGACCATGTTGTAGGCATGATGCGTGACGGCCATGAATTTCGCGAGCGCGGGGTAGCTGAGGATGGCATTGTACGGCAGGCCGATCTGTGCGACATCGAAGTCGATGTGCTCAGTGCGGTAATTTTCCTCGCTTCCGAAGGTGACGGCAAGCCTGACCTGGCCCAGAGGCTCGATCGAACCGCTGGTGACCCCCGTGAAGGGTCTGTAGGGCATGAGCCGCTCGTAGGGCACTTGAAGCGCTTCGAACGTATTTGTGGAGATAACATTCAGGCCTGCTCCACCATCGATGAGAGTCTTGGAGACAGCAACGTTGTCGATGGTGGGGCTGCAGACCAGCGGAGGGTTCCAACAGTCTTGGTGGACTTGGTGTGGCCCTGAGCGTCGAAGGCGATGGTGTACTGCGACCACTTGAGGGGCCTGGAGGTCTCAGTGCTTGGGAGGGCGGCGTTGAGCTCGCAGGCGAACTGCTTGAACTGATTGTTCGACTTTGGCGCCTGTGCCCCACCAAGGATGCAGGGAATGGCGCCTCTTGGGGCTTGGTAGCCACCATCTTCCTCGTCAGGGAGGTTGCCGTTCTTTTCCGCGACATTGGCCTGATTGCCAGATGGCTTCTGGTAGCCGCTCTTGCGGCCGCTCCCGCGGTAGCCACGCCCTCGGCCGCGGCCGTCGCTGCCTTCTGCTTGCTCGCGCTCCTTGCTCAACCTCTTGAGGTCGAAGCAAGATTCTGTAGAGTGACCGCGTCTGTTGTGGTAGATGCAGAATGGGCGGTGGTCATCTTTCATCTCTCCAGGCTCAGGGGAGTCCCTGCGGGTGCCCTTCGTGTCAGGCTCTGCCGGGAGAACCGCGGTGGCCTTGCGTTTGGGCTCCTTCTTTTTCAGGCTCTTGGACCCTCATCGTGTTCGTCCCCTCTCGAGGACATCTTGACGAAGAGGAGTCCCTCTTCAGCCTTGGCGCACTTGTCCGCCAGGTCCAACAGCTTCACCACAGAAGTGAGCTTGTCGTGGATGCCCAGCTTCTCGAGCATCCTGCTGTTTGTGACGCCCTCGCGGAAGGCTGCGATGACTAGGGTGTCAGGGATGTTCGGGATCTTGTTGCGCACTTGGCTTAAGCGCTGGATGTACTCGCGAAGCGTCTCATCCTTCTTCTGGACCACAACACGCAGGTTGTTGTGGGTGAGGGCGCGCTCGTACGTCCCCTTGAAGTTGGAGACGAACTGCTTGCAGAGCTCCTCCCAAGAGTTCACGGAGTCCTCGGGGAGGTTCAGGAGCCACGACAGCGCATAATCGTGAAGCGCGTGGGGTCACCATCTGCCGCTTGGATGGAGGTGATGTAGAGTTGCAGGAACTCTATGGGGTTGCTGGAGCCATCGTAGCCCTTAGGGAGAGCCGGCCTGAACTTCGGGGGCCAGACCACGCGTCGCAGGGAGTGGGTGAACGCCATGCAGCCTGTGGCGTACGTGGCGACCCCGTGCTGCAGCGCGCTACGGTTCTGCTGGCCCGCCTGGCCGATCTCCTCCACGAGCCTGTTCTGGCGGTGGCACTGGAGCTCCATCCCCACGCGAGCGTCGGGCGCGGTGCGCTGCACGATCAAGCAATCGTACGGCGAGAACGCGTGCGAGGCAGCCCTCTGCGTCGCATCCGGTGTAGGCCCTGGCGGGGGCGGAGGCGCGTTTGTTGCGACCGTGCCCGCGAGAGAGGGGTGCACGTTGGACTGCGACGGAGCGGGGCGCGTCATGGCGATGCCGACGAGGTGGTTGAGGCGCTGGTGCCACTGCTCGTGGGCCTCAGCGGTGGCTGGTAGCGGAGAAGCTCCTGCGCCATGAGCAGCGCGGTGTGAGGCGCAGAGTCCGTCCTGCCTGGGCCGGAACCGCTCGGGCGCTACATCGGGTGCGACGACTATGCGTCCTCCTCATGCTCGGAGTTGCGTTCTGGCGCCTCCGCATGAGGGCCCGAAGGGGCGCGCTCTTCATGGCAGGGTCGGCCCCGTTGTGCGCGGGTGGCCGTGGTGCCTGGCAGAGCGCGTGCTCCTTCAGGCGCGCGTCGGCTGACGCGGGTAGCGCGGGTGTTCGCCATGGTGCGGAGACAGCTCAAAGGTCGTTGACGCGCCTCAACCCTCTACCTGGCGCGCCAAATGTCGGGTTATGACTCCCTAGAATCGGGGGTAGTCACTTCCTGAAGTGTAGTTCGTGAAGAGGATTGAACGCGGAGGTCAAGACCCTCGAGGGACACGGCGACGATGCTCGCCGGACCTAAAGACGAAACACCCACGACTGAGATAGACACCGGCCCGTACCCAGGTTCACGGCCCTCGTGAGGAGGTAAGACCGCTACTCCTGCTTGTATGTATTGGATTACGGTGGTTACAATACAACAGACCTTGCCGAGGGCCCCCTTGAGGCAGTTCTTCCCTGGGGAGGGAAGCGATGGTCTTCTTCCTCCTCCAGCCAGAGGCTATCCTACTTGGTATTGCTAGGGTTTATAAGCGTGGTTGCAAGCAATTGGCCGACCTCCCCTACGATGGAGGTCTTGGTGCTTTTATAGGCGCATCTGGCGCTCTCCTTCTGCTTGGCCTTCAAGGTGGTTCCCACACGGCAGTGGCGTGGAGGTGCAGGAGTCCACCGTGGCCCGTTCGTCCATGGGCGCGGCCATCACTGATAAAGGTGGGCGTGGTGACCGACAGGCGGCCGACCGCGCTGTACTGTCCGATGGGAGGGCAGTCTCTGAGGTGGAGCCCTTGATGACGTACTCTTTGGATGGTTGCTCCGTCCACCTGCTTTATCACCAGAGTGGAAGGTCTTGGCAGTCCTGCCGGAGGCGGCGCAACTTTATTGACTCCTTTATCACCAAAACGGCAACATGGGTGCTTGCGTCACCACGTGGGCGTGGCAGAGGCCATGTGCGTCTCGCCGTACTTCCTTGGCCGCGACGTTTCCCCTCAGGCCTGGGGAGGCCTGTGGGGGGATTCCCATTGACTTCCTCCCCCCCCCCCCAGGCGCGCTGGCACCTCGGGAGGGTCTCTTGAAGCGAGGGACCCCCTAAGGCCCTCGTTTCCTCTTCAGGCCCTCGAGGGGAAGTGGCTCTCAAGGGTCCCGCCAGGCGCCGAGGCCTGGTACTTAGTCGTTTTGTCTGATCAGCCCGCGTGCGAGGCCTGGGGGGAGTGGGCTCTCCATACCCCAGTTCCCACTGGGCCGACACGATGGGAGTAGCCCCCGAGGTTGAGTGCAATTGCATGTAATTGTGCTTAATCTGAAAAAGAAGACCACAAAAATTGTCAATAGAAATTACATTCCCGATGGGAGCCTTGGCGCCAATCCAACGTCAAAATCGCCCAGCTCGAAGCTTTGCGCAATGGCGTCGTTCTGCCCGCCGAAGCTGATCTCATCCGCCTTCCTGGCGAGGAAGTGGTCCCCAACCTCGCAAGGGTGAGCGCATTTGCTTCACTGACTACCTCAACAGAGGTCTATCTCGGGATGGCGAGGAAGTGGTCCCCAACCTCGCAAGGTCTACCTCGAATCTTTGCGCAATGGCGTTGTTACGGGCCTTCTCTGCGTTTATGGCGTGCAACTGCACGACCTGGCTCCCAAATCCATTCTGCACCTGGCGTGCTTCATCACCCTATGCGAGGCGTTTCTCGGGATCGCTCCGCACTGGGGACTCTGGAGACGCTGCTTCATTATCAAGCGCGAATCGCCAATCGGACCCAGCAAGATTGGTTTGCAGGTCCGTCCCGGCTCCGGCTACTTCGACATCCAATCGTCTGAGTCGGTGCAAGGATGGCGATCTCGCTAGTTCTACATCAAGGACCCAATCTCCGCTGACCAGCAGACCAGGCTGGCGGAATTCGACGCCAACACGGAGATTTCCAAGAAGAGGTCCTGGTCCCAGAGTCTGATAGCAACATAAGCGAAAGAAGCAGAGGAACTACGAGAAAAGGTGGAGAAGCTGTAGTTCGAAGAGGTCTAGGTACTAACCGGCATTCACCTAATCTCCACCTTTCTTCGTCACCAAGTTCAACCGCTATAAGATCGCGCCCACCCGATGTGGGAGTATGCTAGCGTTGACGACTCACCAGGGTTTCGAAAATGTCATTCGACGCCACTGGGCTTCTGCAAGTTGTGAAGATCTTGACCTCCGCCAAGGACTTGCGCACTCACGCCCTTGCTTCTCCAATAAAACCCTTTGGTAAAGAGAACCCTTGGCCCAACGTTTCTCGTTATAATGTGCGACTTCTATACCGACGCAACTTATACCCTCTTTACAGAATCAAATCGATCTGAAAAGTCGACCTCCTACTCCTGAAGAGCTAGGAAACAATGACGAGCTCCTTATTAATGTTTCTTCATCATCGAACCCCGCGGCAAACTCCTAGTCCGAAGACGAAGTCGAAATGGTTGGAGAGGCGCCCGTCGGAGGCAAGAGGAAACGAGCAGAAGATGAGGAGGGGAGCTCGACCGACTCCGCCATCTGGAAGAAAAGCTCCATGGCACCCCACACGAGTGGGGAAGCAGCCATGACGGGTGCGGGTGGATCTCTATCCGACCCGTTAATGGCAATTCCTTTCAGGATACGAGCACCTACAGCACCGTACCCAGGAGACGCAACCCCTTCGACTCTGAGTAAGTTTGCCACACGTTTTCCCCCTGACAGGTTGCTAATTCTGTTCGATTGTTACTGGCTAAAACTGAAACTTGGTACTAAATCCAGCTCTGACGATGACGACGAGGACCAAGTGCCGGAAATCCCTGTTCCATCTTTTACCGAGGTGTCGGCGACTGGGTCCGTCAAGCCGATTGACAACGTGGAGACACCCATGTTGACTCCGGATGTTCCGACGCCAGAAACGATAGATGCGAATCAGTTTGAGGTGGTCCATCGCCCTGCACCAGGCCCCTCTTCCTCTAGCTCCTCCAACCATGGAAGTGAACTTCTGCCATAACTGAAGATACATTGTTTTGTTACATCAGGTGCGCGACAACGCTCCCGATAGGAGTAGCCCCCGAGGCTGTGATTAGCTCCTCAGAAGTGATTGCAGTCTCCAACTTTGCATGCTGGACGCCATTCTCAATTTGACTTGAACTATCAACCTTCTTGCGGCTGTAGCCCTTCGCAGGTCCACTTCTTGCAGCTATAGACCAATTTGTGAAGCTTGAAGCTGAAAACGCTGATCTGCCCAAGCAACTGCTGAAGGCCAAAAGCAATTTTCATTCCCCATTGTTTTGCTTCCAACTGTCACTGATCCAATTGAGCACCCTTTACAACATTTAACTATCTTATTCACACCTACGCAACTGCTGCTTCTTCGGCCGAGACAAACTTGAAAAGAGTTCGGACACAGCTAGAAGAATTGCAGGACTCAACCGAGTCCAAAATGGCGGCTACGCGTCAAGATGGCGCCGAGGAAGAGAGGACAAAGCAAGAAGAGCGTGAAAAGACGCTCACAACCCTCCTATCATCACTTGCTCGAGCCTTTGCAGGTACCTTGCTTGTTCCACACTTGGGCTTTGCCAGCCTTTACGTTCTTGCTTTTGCACCTGTTGACAGACGAACTGATTCTTGTTTTCTGAATTGACTGCTTGACTAGTGGCGCTGGACATTCCGGAGCCCCCAAGTCCGGGTGCGACGGAAGATAGCCTGGTGAAGGCCACCGAGTATGTTGATGCGTTGGGGAGTCGCCTTGCTGCGCTGATGCCAAAGGCAGTGGAATCCCTTATGGCTTTGCACAACACTGTCTTTCCTCGGGCCCCGCAACCCAAGACTCTGGAGGAGCTGATGACGGTCTTCAACCTAGAAGCTGCGAACTGGAGGACTTCATCCTGGAGCAGACGATACGTGGCTCCCAAACCGCTCTGAAGCTTCTACTTGCGCACGGGATTCAAGGCGACTTCGAGGGAGGTTTCTCGGAGTTCCCTGAAGCTCGTGTTAAGGCTAATCTTAAGGAATCAAAGAGACAGGCGGGACTGATGCTAGAAATGCTAAACAGACGTACTGCTTCGCGTAGCGACCAGACAGCCGTGACTGCTTCTGGGAACCAGGACCTAGTTTAGACGTGACATGTAGTCTGCTTGAACGACACTCGAGATAATGTGCTGTAAACTTTTGTGAAAACTTTCTATGTTCGTAAGTTGATGTGCCCTGAGCTGAACTTGGTCCGCTTACTCTGATTAGCCCCCTGAATTTGCATTATCCGACTGCGTTGTGTACTCTGTTTTCTGAGACAACTCGTTTTTGTGCAGACTGCCTCTACGGCTGCTGCGCCTGCTACGGTTCCACCGTATGACCACCATCATAGATCTAGGTACGGGGTGCTGGAGAGCCGTTGCAATGCCGTGGAGCAGAAATTGCAAGAGACCCTGGGTGTACTTTCTATCATGAAGTCAAAACAACCCAAGCCCTTGCAACGTCCACTCGAATTTGTCGGCTTTCTTCATCAACTGATAGAATGGCAGAGCTTTCTCGCCCATTCGACTGATGAATCTGCTCAGAGCTGCAACTCTCCCATGCGAGTCCCTGAACCTCGCAAAGTTTTGTCGGCTCTGGCATTTGGAAGGGAGCTTGAATTTTCTCCGGGTTGGTCTCAGTGCCCCTGACGGACATGAGGTAACCCAATATATGTCCTGACGGCACCCCAAACATGCATTTGGTGGGGTTGAGTTTGATTTTGTACTTGTAGACAGCTGTGAAAGTCTCCCTCAGGTCGTCTATCAGAGTGTTCGTTTTTTGGGTCTTGACAACTATGTCGTCGATGTATACTTGGATTTTTGTGCCGATCTGATCCCTCAGGCAGTTCTGCATCATACGTTGGTAGGTTTCCCCTGCGTTCTTGAGCCCAAAGGTCATCTTGGTGCAGCAGTATACGTCATGAGGGGTGATAAACGCTGTCTTTTCTTCGTCTTCTTTTTTCATCTGAATCTGTTGGTGTCCTGAATAAGCGTCGAGGAACGAGAGGCACTCGCATCCTGCCGTTGAGACTAAGATCTGATCTTTTCGTGGGAGCGAAAAGTGATTCTTGGAGCAACACTTGTTCAGCGACGTGAAGTCGATGCACATTCGCTCGTACTTGACTCCCTTCTTTGGTACGAGCACTGGATTTGCGACCCATTATGACTTTTTGAGTTCTCGAATGAACTTGGCGTCTAGCAGTCTGTGAATTTCTGACCCGACTACCGCTCGCTTCGGCTCGGATAATCTTCTCATGGTCTGCTTAACTAGCTTGGTGCCAGGATAAAATTTTAAAGCGTGCTCGGCAAGTTCCCTGGGTACTCCTGGCATATCACTCGGGTGCCAGGAAAAAATCTCCCAGTTCTCACGGAGGAACTCGACGAGCGCGCCTTCCTATGCTTCATTTAAACTGGACGACACGAGGACTGTCTTATCTCGTCCGTTGGGTGTACCCTGTGTGCCCTTGTGTCGTTTTTAGCGCTGAAATAATTCTCAGGAGCGGGTTTCTTGTTCTCAGGGAACAAGGTGCGATCATTGTCCAAAGAAATCTCCGCAAGCTGCTCTTGCGCCCCGAAGGACTCGTATATCTTGCTGAATTCCCTGTCACAGTCGTCAGATTTCCGGAAGTCGCCACGGACTGTTATGACCCCTTTTGATCCGGGTAACTTGAGCATGAGGTAAGCGTAATGAGGTACTACCATGAACCTGGCGAACGTTGGCCACCCGAGGATTACGTGGTACTGAGACTGCCAATCAACTACCTCGAACTCGACACTCTCGTTTCTGAAGTGATCTGCGTCACCCAAAACAACCTCGAGCCACAAAGAGCCCAGAGGGTAAACTACCTTTCCTGGTACTATGCCGTGGAATGTGTTTTCAGACTGCTTTAGGTTGTCGAGTGAAATGTTCGTTTTGCGCAAAGTGTCCGCGAAGACGATGTTGATGCCGCTGCCACCATCCATGAAGACTTTGCTCATCCTGTACCCTCCAACCAGAGCTATGAAAAATTGATGAATTAGAAGATGCTATGAATACTTTAAGTTCAACCTTTGCCTCTATTTAAACTAAGAAAGATAGGTTTTTTGTAGGGCGGGAGAAAAAGTTCATTTATATTCCCAAACTCAAACCTCCCAATATGCCTATAAGTGATGGTTGACGTAATAGGACACACTCATGTATACCAAAAACACCTATTACAACCAACCATGTTTTAGAGGAAATTATCGATGTTGATGCTTCAACTCTTGATAATACTTGAGTTTTGCTTTCTGTGCCTAGCTGAAAGGCGTTAAAGAAAAGCGCTTATGCGAGACAACCCTTTATTTATTCCTGTTATTTGATTTTGTTGTGTCAAGGAGGTTGATCACCTCTGTAGCAATTCCTTTGTATCTTTATTTTATTGCATTGTTGTGTCAAGTTAAGACTCTAGTTGAAAGTTGATGCTAAATTTAGATTCCTGCACAGAAACAGTTTTCTGCTGTCCACCGTTAATATCATAACTCTTCACAGAAATATCCAAATGACCTGCTCTTTTTTGTGTGTAATCCTCCGATATATATGAAACTTTCATTAGTTTTGAGTTTTCTAATATGAGCAAGTTAAGTGTCTTGAAAAAAATCGTCTTTACGGACTGTTCTGTTTTTGACAGATTCTACCATTTATTTTGCAGTGCCTCTTTTGCTATTTTGATTGGATCTTTTTATTCCATGAAGTATCAGTGGCTGTATAAAATATCCAGTAGCATTGGTATCAATTTTGTTCTTACAGAATATCATAATTTTTGTGCACTAACCCTCTAATGAAGTTTACTCTAAGTTTGGTGTGGAGGAAATTTTCAAGGTTTAAGAGAGAAGGATGATATGATGTGATCAATAGGATAGTAAAGGCAAAGTTTGGGGATGCTCCGGTGGTTCACCCCCCAACATATTTCAGAAGACTCAAGCGTCAAAGCTTGGGGATGCCCAAGGCATCCCCTTCTTCATCAACAAACTATCAAGTTCTTTCTACTGAAACTATATTTTAATTCCACCACATCTTATGTGCTTTTCTTGAAGCGTTTGTTTGTTTTTGTTTTTGCTAATTTCATTATCTGAATGAAATGGACCCTAGCATTCCTTTGTGGGAGAGAGACACGCTCCGCTTTTTCTTATGAGTACTCGTATTCTTAGCTTATATTTATTGAGTATTGTTCTCAAGCTACTGCTTTGATGGGTTCGTATTATAGAAAACAAAAAAATTCCTACGGTGAGAACAAACGAACAAGCCAAGATCTTATCTAGGAGATGCTCGTAATGAGTGGAACAAATTCCAAGAGAAACTCACCCTCGAAGACCGTAAGCGTTTTGAGAATAATTCTCGTGGATGATGTAGTCGTTCACTCGCTGATCGTGAAGATGTGCGCTGCAACGAGCAGCGCCTCCGTACTCGGTCACACGTACGGCTTGATAACGAACTCCGTTCCCTCGATCAAGCGGGGCAGCGGAAGTTGTAGAACCACCAAGGAACTCCAACATGTCGAAGGCGTGGTGTGGGGGAGAACTGAACGGCCATGGCTTCGCCAAGCGGATGGACAAAAGGTGGAGCAGCGGGAGGAGGGAGAGAGAGGATCAAGTGTGTTTATAAGAGGGAGCTCCACCTCTCCTTATATAGAAGAAGGGGGCAGCCCAAGGGTGTGGTGCCACTCAAGAGCCCCCACCCCTTCCTCTTCATGTGAGTAGAGCATCCACTCATGCCCACTCATTCTCTTTTAATTTCAAGGGTTTTTCTTTATTAAATAAAACAATTTCATTTCTTTTTAATATTTGTTAATTCTGTTAACAAACATTAACACTTACCCCCTTGGTTCATTTGTTAATTCTATTAACAACCATCAACCATTGACAATTAACCCCTTGAACTATTTCAATATTACCCGAAACAATTTTTGTGTTGTCCAAACTTTTCTCCGAAATTCCCTGTCTACCCAAAAGCGTCGAAAAACCTTAAGTGTGTCACCCTACGGTTGGTGAATAATGTAGACATGATCGAGACACCTCTCCGATCAATAGTCGACAACGGGATCTGGAGATCCGTAATGACTCCTACATATTCGACGATGAATCTTGTGATCGTGTGAACCAAAAAAGTTATTACCAATTCCTTTTGTCTCGCGATATTTTACATGTCCGAGATCTGATCATTGGTATCATCTATACCTTGTTCGATCTCGTTCCCGATAATTATTCTTTACTCGTTCTGTGATATGATATCCTTGTGACCTAGTCACGTGCTTGCAAGCGGTGTCGATGTGATATCATCGAGAGGGCCCAAAGTATATCTCTCCGTCATCTAGGTGGACAAATCCCACTTCTTGATCAATGAGCCTCACCTAAAACTTTCAGAATACCCAACGCCACCTTTATAGTCACCCTGTTACGATGTGACGTTTGATGTCATGAAAGCATTCTTCCGGTGTTAGTGATTGACATGATCCCATGGTCTAAGGATTAGGGTTACTTCGTATGCTCACTATAACAATATAAACTTAATGACTTGATCGTATTGCTATACTTAATCTGGGTGTGTTCATCATATCATTCTCCTAATGACGTGACCCCGTTATTAACAACATCCAATGTTCATGATCAGGAAACCTTGATCGTCAGTTTATCAACGAGCTAGTTAAACGAGAGGCGTCACTAGGAACTCTAATTTGTTCATTAGTCACACATGTATTAATGTTTCCGATTAATACAATTCTACCATGAGAAATAAACATTTATCATAAACATGGAATAAGATAATAACCACTTTATTATTGCCTCTCGGGCATATTCCTTTCAGTCTCCCACTTGCACTAGGGGCAATAATCTGTATTACATTGTAATGGCCCTAACACCCATGGAGTTCCGGTGTTGATCATGTTTTGTCCCTGGGAGTTGTTTAGTCAAAGGGTCTACCACATTCAGATCTGTATGGACTTTGCAAATCTTTATATCACCATCCTTGACATGCTCACGGATGGAGTGAAAACGGCGCTTGAAATGCTTGGAGTTCTTGTGAGACCTTGGTTCTTTAGCATTGGCTATGGCACCATTTTTGTCACAATAGATAACCATCGGATCCAACACACTTGGAACCATACCTAGTTCGGATATGAACTCCTTCATCCAAACTCCATGCGCTACCTCCGAGGCAGCAACATATTCCGCTTCTGTCGACGATCCCGCCACCACGGGTTGCTTGGAACTCCTCCAGCTTACTGCTCCTCCATTCATAAGAAATACGTACCCAGATTGTGACTTAGAGTCATATGGATCGGTGTCGAAGCTAGCATCGACGTAACATCTTGCGACCATCTCTTCTTCACCGCCATGCGCGAGAAACATATCCTTAGTCCTTCTTAAGTACTTTAGGATATTCTTTACCGCCATCCAGTGTTCCAAACCTGGATAATATTGGTACCTACTAGTCAAGCTAATAGCATGTGCCATATTCGGTCTTGTACATAGAATAGCATACAATTATAGAGCCTATGGCTGAGTCATAGGGGATCTTGTTCATCAATTCTCTATCTTCCGATGTAGCTGGACTTTGAGTCTGACTCAATGTCTTTCCTTGGAACATAGGTAAGAGCCCTTTCTTACTTTTGTCCATTCCGAACTTCTTCAGAATCTTGTCAACGTATGTACTTTGTGAAAGCCCAATTAAGTGTCTTGATCTATCTCTATAGATTTTGATGCCTAATATATACGATGCTTCACCGAGGTCCTTCATTGAAAAACTATTGTTCAAATAACCTTTTATACTATTCAAAAATTATATATCATTTCCTATCAACAATATGTCATCCACATATAGTACTAGAAATGCTACCGAGCTCCCACTCACTTTCTTGTAGATACAAGCTTCTCCATAAGTTTGGACAAATCCAAACCCTTTGATCACCTCATCAAAGCGGAGGTTCCAACTCCGGGATGCTTGCTTCAGACCATAAATGGATCGCTGGAGTTTGCATACCTTGTCAGCATCCTTAGGATCGACAAAACCTTTGGGTTGCACCATGTACAACTCTTCCTCAATGTGACCATTAAGGAACTCAGTTTTGACATCCATTTGCCAGATTTCATAATCGAAAAATGCAGCAATTGCTAACATAATCCTAACAGACTTCAACATCACTACAGGAGAGAAAGTCTCCTCGTAGTCAATTCCTTGAACTTGTCGAAAACCTTTTGCGACAATTTGAACCTTATAGACGGTCACATTACCATCAGCGCCAGTTTTCTTCTTAAAAATCCATTTGTTCTCAACAACCTTGCGGTCATTGGGTAAGTCCACCAAAGTCCATACTTGGTTTTCGTATATGGATTCCATTTTTGATTTCATGGCTTCAAGCCATTTGTTGGAATCTGAGCCCATCATCTCTTCATCATACGTCGCAGGGTCATCATTATCAACTACCATGACGTTCATGACGGGGTTGTTGTACAATTTAGGAGCTACACTCGTCCTTGTTGACCTGCGAAGTATGGAGGTATCCTCTTTCAGAGTTTCATGATCTTGATTATCATTAGTTCCCTATTCATCTGGTGAAGTCAACTCTGGAACAATTTCCAGCGCTGCGCTACTCGCCATTCCAAGAAGAGAAGGTTCAATAACCTCATCGAGTTCTACCTTCCTACTACTCACACCTTTTAAGAGAAACTCCTTCTCCAAAAAAGATCTGTTCTTGGCAGCGAAAACTTTGCCTTCAGATCTGTGATAGAAGGTGTACCCAATTGTTTCTTTAGGGTATCCTATGAAGCACATTTTTCCTCTTTGGGTTCGAGTTTATCAGGCTGGAGCTTCTTCACATAAACATCGAATCCCCAAACTTTTAGAAACGATAGCTTAGGTTTGTTTCCAAACCATAGTTCATATGGTGTCGTTTCAACAGATTTAGATGGATCCCTATTTAAAGTGAATGTAGCTGTCTCTAGTGCATGACCCCAAAATGATAGTGGCAAATATGTCAGAGACATCATAGACCGAACCATATCCAATGAAGTATGATTACGACGTTCGGATACACCATTACGCTGTGGTGTTCCGGCAGGGGTGAGTTGTGAAACTATTCCACATTCTTTCATATGTGTGCCAAACACGTAACTCAAATATTCACCTCCACGATCGGATCGCAGAAATTTAATTTTTCTGTTATGATGGTTTTCCACTTCACTCTTAAATTCTTTGAACTTTTCGAACGTCTCAGACTTGTGTTTCATTAAGTAAATATACCCATATCTACTTAAATCATTAGTGAAGGTAACAAAATAACGATATCCACCGCGCGCCGACACACTCATTGGACCACACACATCGGTATGTATGATTTCCAATAAATCCAGCGCCCGTTCCATCGTGCCGGAAAACGGGGTTCTAGTCATCTTGCCCATAAGGCATGGTTCACATGTCTCAAATGATTCATAATCAAGTGATTCTAGGAGCCCATCAGAATGGAGCTTCTTCATGCGCTTAACACCAATATGACCTAAGCGGCAATGCCCACATGTATGCAGCAATATCATCATTCAACTTGATTCTTTTGGCATTCACATTATGAATGTGTGTATCATTACTATCAAGATTCAAAAGAAATAAACCATTCTTCATAGGTGCATGACCATAGAAGATATTATTCATATAAATCGAACATCCATTGTTCTCAGACTTAAATGAATAACCGTTTTGCATTAAACGACATTCAGATATAATGTTCATGCTCAACGCAGGCACCAAATAAAAAATTATTTAGGTTCATCACTAATCCTGATGGTAGACGAAGAGGTAGCGTCCCGACAGCGATCACATCAACCTTTGATCCATTGCCGACGCGCATCGTCACCTCATCCTTTGCTAGTTGTGGCCTATTCCGTAGTTCCTGTTTCGAGTTACATATGTTAGCAACCGAACCAGTATCAAATACCCAGGCGCTACAGCGAGTACTAGTAAGGTACACATCAATAACATGTATATCACATATACCTTTGTTCAGTTTGCCGGCCTTCTTATCCGCCAAATATTTCGAGCAATTACGATTCTAGTGCCCAGTGCCCTTGAAGTAAAAACACTCAGTGTCAGGGTTAGGGCCAGCCTTGTTCTTTTTCTCAGGTGCGGCAACAGTTTTGCCGTACTTCTTGAAATTACCCCTGGGCTTCCTTGAAACTAGTAGTTTTATTGATCATCAACACTTGATGCTCCTTTTTGATCTAAACTTCAGCAGTTTTGAGCATTGACAGAAGCTCGGGGAGAGTCTTCTTCATGCCTTGCATATTGTAGTTCATCACAAAGTTCTTGTAACTTGGTGGAAGTGATTGGAGAACACGATGACTTCCCAGCTCATTGGGGATCGATATGCCCAGGGCTATGAGCTTATCGGCGTACCCAGACATTTTGAGTACGTGCTCGCTAACGGAGTTTTTCTCTTCCATCATGTAGCTAAAGAACTTTTCTGAAGCATCATAACTCTCTATGGACGCATGGGTATCGAAAATCATTTTCAATTCTCCCATTGTATCAAAAGCGGTGCTATTCTTGAAACGTTTACGTAGCTCCGGCTCTAAACCATACATAATGCCGCAGTGAACTACACTATGGTCCTCCTTCTCAGTCAGGAAAACATTTTTCACATCATCGGGAGCGTCATCAGCGGGCGGGGCACCTAGCGGTGCATCAAGCACATAGAGGTTTTGACAATCTGTGAGGAGAATCCTCATGTTAAGTGCCCAATTTGTGAAGTTCCTTCCATTGTTTGCTAGTTTCTCTTTCTCCATGAACATATTGAAATTGAAAGCAGGCGGTGCCATGATCTACAACATATTTGCAAAGACTATTTAGACTAAGATTATGATAAATTAAGTTCAAGTTAATTGAAAATTATTACGTGAACTCCCACTAAAAAACAACATCCCTCTAGTCGTTTTAGTGATTACACAAACCAAATTCACTACACCAATAACCGATCATCACGAGAGATGGAGCAGCTACAAAGGCGAACATCGAAAATATTAATCATATCATCTATATGGCTCATGCTTTAACTTTCGGTTACGTGTTCCGAGACCATGTATGTACATGCTAGGCTCGCCAAGTAAAACCATAGTATTTGCGTGTGTAAATCTGACTTACACGCGTTGTATGCGAACGTTGATTCTATCACACCCGATCATCACGTGGTGCTTTGAAACGACGAACTTTCTTAACGGTGCATACTAAGGAAGAACACATTATTATCTTGATATTAACTGTGTGAGGGATCATCTTATAATGCTATCGTCGTGATCTAAGCAAAGATCTAAGAAAAATAAGATGCATACAAAGATTAACATCACATGCATGGATAATGTGATATGATATGGTCCTTCTTGCACTTGATCTCCATCTTGTGCATCTTGGCATGATCTCGATCATTCCACCGGCGTGGCACCAAGGTCCATGGCGCCTCCTTCTTGATTGTCCTCCAAATTTACAACATATCATCTAGATATGATATTTAGCACGCAGGCCATAAATTCAAAAAGACAACCATTTGGCTCCTGCCGGTTTGTCATTATTTACAAAAGGTATCATCTCATACATCAAATTTGTAACTTTGACCATATCACATCACATGCCCTGCAAAAACAAGTTAGACATCCTCTAATTTATTTTTGCATATTTTACGTGGCTTATGGCTTCCGAAGATAGAACCGTTCTTACCTACGAACATGAAACCACAACGGTGATGAAAATATTATTAGCAACCCGTTCTATTTTATATCTTAACTATAGTAGGAGAGACAGACACCCGCAAAGCCACTTATGCAAAACAAGTTGCATGTCCGTCGTGGAACAAGTCTCATGTGCGTGGACATGTAAGGTTAGTGCGGGCCGCTTCATCCCTCTATGCCACCAAGATACAAAATATACAAAGGAAGCAATAACATTATCATCAACGCCCACATACATATATGTGTTCTACCCGTACAAAGCATCTTTGCGTAGACACGGCTCTGATACCACTGATGGGTTCGTAGCATAGAAAACAAAAAAAATTCCTACGGTGAGAACAAACCAACAAGCCAAGATCTAATCTAGGAGATGCTCGTAACGAGTGGAACATATTCCAAGAGAAACTCGCCCTCGAAGACTGTAAGCGTTTCAAGAATAATTCTCGTGGATGATGTAGTCGTTCCCTCGCTGATCGCAAGATCGTGAAGATGTGCGCTGCAACGGGCAGCGCCTCCGTACTCGATCACACGTACGGCTTGATGACGAACTCCATTCCCTCGATCCAGAGGGGCAGCGGAAGTAGTAGAACTACCAAGGAACTCCAACAGCACGACGACATGGTGTGGGGGAGAACTAAATGGCCAAGGCTTCGCCAAGCGGAGGGCTGAGAGGTGGAGCGATGGGAGGAGGGAGAGAGGATCAAGTGTGTTCATAAGAGGGAGCTGAAGGGGATCGTGTGCAGAAAACAAAAATTTTCCTAGCAACGATATCCTTAAACTAGCCAAGATCTATTCTATGCAGATATAGTAGTACGAACGGAGATCGGAATACGTACCCTTGTAGACCGAAAGCGGGGATTACGTTCCCGCACAAACGTTGTCGATGAAGACCGACGTAGCCGACCTCAAGGTCGTGTAGAGGAAGCAGGCCTCCGAGTACCGCTAGCGCAGCACCTCGCAGGGAGTCGCACACGTACGGTGGAGACGACGCCTCCGAAGCTCCAGTCCAGGACGAGCAGCGGAAGACTTGGACCGGAACACCAGCAGCGCGGCAGCGGGCTATGGTGGAGGAGATCCCCGACTCCTCTTACTCGGCGCGGATCCAACTTGGGAACGACGAGATCGAGAGAGAAATCAGGAATTAATTGGTGAATTAAAAAGGCTGGGGGTGCCCCTTCTTATATAGGCTCCCAAGGGGAGCCAACCTTGCCAGCCAGGCAATGTGGGACTAACCCCCCACAGCCTGGTTCGGCTAGGGAGTGCGCCGGCCCCCTGGTGGGCCCCTTGTGGCCCACCTAGGCCGGCCCTCCTGGCCCCCACCGAATTCCCCTAGGGAATTTTCCCCTCTTGGACCTTGTTTCGTCCGGAAGGCCGATTTAGGGAAATCTGCCTTAATAAATTCGAAAATAAATATATAAAATCATATTTGCATATTAATAACACTAATTAATATCAAACATAATATATATAATATTTCCTAGCTCCGAAAACTCTTTCGGCGCTGCCCGATCTCCATCGGACCTCTCCCGTGACGTTCCCGGTGATCTCCTTCCTTTCCGGTTGTCTTGTCGAAACCCCTTAAGTGTGTTACCCTAGAGGTTTGATATAATATCAGGTATGATCAAGACTCCTCAATGATCAACGACTAATCCGTAGACCTGGACCCCCTGAATTAATCCCTGAGATATAACGAATGACTTTCATCTATCAAACCTGAACGTGAAGTCTTAGACCTTTTGCCATAGCGATACTTAGCACGTCCGAGCGTCGCTCCATAGATATCTCCATACCTAATCCCGACCTCGTTACCGACGATGGCATCTTCTACTCGTTCATGATCTCATGTCTCAGTGACCTAGTCACATGCTTGCAAGCTCATTAGACAAGATCTCACCGAGTGGGCCCGAGAGTATCTATCCTGCTACGCGGACTGGCAAATCCCGCTCTTGACCCCTCGTCTCAATACTCCTTTCCAATACCCAAAAGTATCACCGTTATTGTCATACTAAATAAGATACGACGTTTGGTGCAATCAAAGTATCTTCGGGGAATATCAATAAGAGTTGATCTCACGGTCAAAGGTGTAATGACTATGTTCTCCAAATCTGGGTATGTCCATCACATCACTCTCCAGCGATATGACTCTCATTGCCGACCGGCGCCATGCCCCATGACCGGGAAACCTTGATCATCAATCGCGCAACGAAACTAGTCTTAGTAGAGGCTACTAGGGACCTGGTTGTTTGCGTATCACACCCGCATTAATGTTCCCGCTTAATACGGTTCTAGCATGACACAAAAACATATTATGAACAAACGAGATATGATAAAGAATACACTTTATTAATTGCCTCTAGGGCATATCTCCTTCAGTCTCCCACTTGCACTAGAGTACAATTTAATCTAGATTACAACTTGGTAAAAGCCTAACACCCATAGCTAATTGGTGTTGTTCATGCTTATCAAGCGGGAGAGGCTTCGTCAGCGGATCTGCCACATTCAGATCCGTATGCACTTTGCAAATCTTCACATCGCCTTCTTGTACGTACTGACATATCACATGGAAGCGTCGGAGAATGTGTTTGGCGGTGGAGTGAGTCCTTGGCTCCTTGGCGTTCGCAATGGCACCCGTATTGTCGCAGAAGAGGACCACGGGGTCTTGCATGCTCGGGAACACTCCAAGTTCGATGAAGAACTTCCTCAGCCACACAGCTTCATTCGCGGCCTCGCAGGCAGCAATGTACTCCGACTCCATTGTAGATTGTGCGACTATGGGTTGCTTCCCACTTCTCCAGCACACGGCGCCTCCATTCACCTTGAACACGTAACCTGTCTGTGACTTACAGTCATCGGGGTCTGAGCAGAAACTTGCATCTACGTAACCCGTTACGCCAAGTTCCTCATCGCAGCCACCATACACAAGGAACATTTCCTTTGTCTTATTGAGATACTTAAGAATGCTCTTAACAGCTACCCAATGCGGCATTCCAGGATTACTCTGGAACCGGCTTGTCAAACTTAGAGCTAATGCCACATCCGGTCTAGTACTCAACATTGCATACATGATCGATCCTATGGCTGAAGCATAAGGATGTTTCGTCATTTCGGCCTTACCCAGTTCCGTCACCGGACACTGCGCCTTACGCAATACCTTATTCTTGATAACCGGCAGAGAACCCTTCTTTGCCTTCTCCATATGAAAACGCTTCAATATTTTATCAAGATAAGTACTCTGACTTAGTGCTAATAGGCGCCTTGATCTATCACGGTAGATTTTTATGCCTAAAACATACACAGCTTCTCCTAGGTCCTTCATGGAAAACTTACTGTTCAAATATTCCTTCACGCTATTCAGAAGTTCCACATCATTCCCTATTAGCAATATGTCGTCAACATACAGTGCTAAGAACACAACCGAGCTCCCACTCATTTTCTTGTAAATACAGGTCTCTTCCACATTTTGGATAAATCCAAAACCTTTGATTACCTCATCAAAGCGAAGATTCCAGCTCCGAGATGCCTGCTTCAATCCATAGATGGATCGCTGAAGCTTGCACACCTTGTTAGCACTTCCTGGATCGACAAAACCTTCCGGCTGTACCATGTACAACTCTTCCTCAATGTTTCCATTCAGGAAGGCCGTTTTGACGTCCATCTGCCAGATTTCATAATCATAGTAGGCAGCTACCGCTAACAAAATCCGAATAGACTTAAGCATCGCTACCGGTGAAAAGGTTTCATCGTAGTCAATTCCATGAACTTGTCGGAAACCCTTTGCGACAAGCCGAGCTTTATAGACGGTCACATTACCATCAGCATCAGTCTTCTTCTTAAAGATCCACTTATTCTCGACGGCCTTGCGCCCTTCGGGAATATCCACCAAAGTCCACACTATGTTATCATACATGGATCCTATTTCGGATTTCATGGCTTCAAGCCATTTCTCGGACTCTGGACTCTCCATCGCCTCCTTGTAGTTCGTAGGTTCGTCTTGCTCGACTAGCATGACGGTGCAAACCATGTTGCCATACCATTCTGGTGGGATCCGAGATCTACCAGACCTACGAGGTAGAACATCTTCCTCGACAGTTTCTCCCACTCCTTCCACGGAGGACGTTTCCGGAATTGCTTCCGTTGCGCCACTCGGAATCTCGAGTTCAGGATCAACGATTTCATCGAGGTCTACCTTCCTCCCACTTACTCCTTTCGCGAGAAACTCCTTCTCTAGAAAGGTACCGGTCTTCGCGACAAAAGTTTTGCCCTCAGCTTGGTTGTAGAAGGTGTACCCAACGGTTTCCCGCGGATATCCTACAAAGACGACTTTCTCCGACTTCGGCTCGAGTTTGTCGGGCTGTAGTTTCTTAACGTACGCCTCACAACCCCAAACCTTCAGAAACGATAACTTAGTCTTGTGGCCATACCATAATTCATACGGTGTCGTTTCAACGGACTTGGACGGAGCCCTATTTAAAATGAATGCGGCTGTTTCTAACGCATAACCCCAGAAGGACACTGGCAGATCGGTAAGAGACATGATAGATCGGACACTATCCAGTAGAGTACGATTACGTCGCTCGGACACACCGTTTCGCTGCGGCGTTCCGGCGGGCGTAAGTTGGGGCACTATGCCACAACTCTTCAGATGTGTGCCAAACTCAAAACTCAAGTACTCTCCACCACGATCGGACCGGAGATGCTTGATTTTCCTATTAAGCTGATTCTCAACTTCACTCTGGAATTCTTTGAACTTTTCAAACGTTTCAGACTTGTGTTTCATCAAGTAGATATAACCGTATCTACTCAAGTCATCAGTGAAGGTGACGAAGTAACGATAACCATTGCGTGTCGAAACGCTCATTGGTCCACGTACGTCTGTATGTATGATCCCCAATAAATCCGACGCCCGTTCAACGAAACCTTTGAACGGTGTCCTGGTCATTTTGCCCATGAGGCATGGTTCACATGTATCGAGGGATCCGAAATCCAACGAGTCCAAGAGTCCATCGGAGTGGAGTCGCTTCATGCGCTTTATACCAATATGACCAAGACGGCAATGCCACAAAAACATGGCGGTATCGTCACTACACTTAATTCGTTTGGCCTCTATGTTATGGATGTGAGTACTATGATCGAGATTCAACAAGGATAAACCATTACTCTCGGGAGCATCAACATAAAAGATATCATTCATATAAATAGCACAATTGCTTGACACTGATTTAAATGAATAACCGTCTTGTAACAGGCAAGACCCACTTATAAGGTTTACACTCAAGGATGGCACAAAATAACATTTATTTAAAACCAAAACTAATCCCGATGGTAGATGCAGAGGGAGCGTGCCGACAGCCACCACGTCGACTCTCGATCCGTTGCCGACGCGCATCGTCACCTCATCCTTCGCCAGCCGCCTTCTATTCCGTAACTCCTCCTGAGAGTTACATATATGAGCAACAGAACCAGTATCAAATACCCACGTATTGCTCCGGGCGGATGTAAGGTACACATCTATAACATGTATATAAAATATACCTTGCTCTTTGTCGACCGTCTTGCCAGACTTCCTATCCTCCAGAAACTTGGGGCAGTTGTGCTCAGGTGATCCGATGGTTACCTCCATCTTCTTCAGCTTGATTTCTAATTCGGCCACTTCGAGCATCTTCAGGATTTCCGACAGGGGTTTTGACGTCCCTTTCATGCCGTAGTCCACTATGGCGTTCTTATAGCTAGGGGGCAGAGAAATCAGCGCCCTATCAATCACCAACTCCTCTGGGATCACACTTCCCAGATCACTCAGAAGTCGAGCGCAGCCAAACAACTTGGCCAAGTGCTCACTGATATTGCCGTGCTCTTCCATCTGGGCTGAGAAGAGAAGCACAGTTGCCTCGTATGTCTCAGCCTTGACTTGTCGTGCAAAAACAACCATGAGTTCAGTGATTATTTCATAAGCACCCTTGTTCAAGAAGCGGTTTTGCAGGTCAGCCTCCATGGCAAAGAGCATGCCACTCTGGACATAAGAAGAAATCTCCGCTTTTACCCCATGGACAATCCTATCGATTTCTGGGGCAGTGCTGGGAAGATCACCTAAGGGGGAATCAAGGATGTAGGCCACCTTGTGGGTTTCAAGGATGGACTTCAGATCGCGGAACCAGGACACGAAGTTAGACCCATCGGTCTTAAGCTTCTCTTTCTCAATGAACAGGTTCAGGTTAAAGGAGGGGTGAGACATCTACAAAGGAATTTGCAACAACATAAGACTTTGTTCATAATAATTTTGAGTTATGGTATTTTTAGAAAATAACTAACATAACTCCTACTCAAACGAACATCCCTCCTGGTCGTTTAAGCGATTACACGACCCCCATCCATTGCACCACCCCTCATCATCAAAGCCGGCGGCACAACTTCAAGGGTAGACAAAATCGTCTGCCACACCAATTTTGTGACTCGTGCTCGACCTTTCGGTCTTCCTGTTCCGAGGCCATACCTCTGAGTATGCTAGGCTCGCCACCAAAGACCTCCACGCTGACGCTTGTGCAACATGGCTTACACCCACCGTATGCGAACGAAGATATGTCTGACACCCGATCATCACGGCCTGCCTCATAACGTAGAACTTTATTGGTGGTGCGCGTTGGAGGGAGAACACTAGTGGTATTTTGAAGGGATCATCTTATTCAACTACCGCCGTGTAACACACAATCACACACAAAATAAGATGCACACAAAACATCAAATGTAATGCAATGTGATATAGTCCATCGCGCCATTGTCTTCTTGGCGCCCGCAGTTTATAAATTTTTTAATAAACCTACCTTGACCATATCACATAGCCCCTGCAAAATAAAGTTAGACGCTTCTACTTTATCTTTTGCATATTTTACGTGGCTTGGGGCTTTCGTAAATAGAACCGCTTCATACCTACGAACCTTATGACCACAACAACGATCCAATAATTGCATGTTTAAGCATCCCTTTCGGGCCCTCCATTGAAAATGCGAAGACCAACTAAAGAGAGAGAAACTGTCACCCGCCAGCCACAGATACGGTACAAGCCGTATGTCAGTAGTGGAACCAGTCTCGCGTAAGCGTACGCGTAAAGTCGGTCCGGGCCGCTTCATCAACTCAATGCCGCTGGAATACACAAGTGCACGCTAGAGGGTAGCAAATAACAGGAACGGTGCCCCCGTGCAGAGCACGGGTTCTAACAGCGTACAGCTATATCTTACGATAGATCGGCTCTGATACCACTGAAGGGGATCGTGTGCAGAAAACAAAAATTTTCCTAGCAACGATATCCTTAAACTAGCCAAGATCTATTCTATGCAGATATAGTAGTACGAACGGAGATCGGAATACGTACCCTTGTAGACCGAAAGCGGGGATTACGTTCCCGCACAAACGTTGTCGATGAAGACCGACGTAGCCGACCTCAAGGTCGTGTAGAGGAAGCAGGCCTCCGAGTACCGCTAGCGCAGCACCTCGCAGGGAGTCGCACACGTACGGTGGAGACGACGCCTCCGAAGCTCCAGTCCAGGACGAGCAGCAGAAGACTTGGACCGGAACACCAGCAGCGCGGCAGCGGGCTATGGTGGAGGAGATCCCCGACTCCTCTTGCTCGGCGCGGCTCCAACTTGGGACTCGCGAGATCGAGAGAGAAATCAGGAATTAATTGGTGAATTAAAAAGGCTGGGGGTGCCCCTTCTTATATAGGCTCCCAAGGGGGGCCAACCTTGCCAGCCAGGCAATGTGGGACTAACCCCCCACAGCCTGGTTCGGCTAGGGAGTGCGCCGGCCCCCTGGTGGGCCCCTTGTGGCCCACCTAGGCCGGCCCTCCTGGCCCCCACCGAATTCCCCTAGGGAATTTTCCCCTCTTGGGCCTTCTTTCGTCCGGAAGGCCCATTTAGGGAAATCTGCCTTAATAAATTCGAAAATAAATATATAAAATCATATTTGCATATTAATAACACTAACTAATATCAAACATAATATATATAATATTTCCTAGCTCCGAAAACTCTTTCGGCGCTGCCCGATCTCCATCGGACCTCTCCCGGGACGTTCCCGGTGATCTCCTTCCTTTCCGGTTGTCTTGTCGAAACCCCTTAAGTGTGTTACCCTAGCGGTTCGATATAATATCAGGTATGATCAAGACTCCTCAATGATCAATGACTAATCCGTAGGCCTGGACCCCCTGAATTAATCCCTGAGATATAACGAATGACTTTCATCTATCAAACCTGAACGTGAAGTCTTAGACCTTTTGCCATAGCGATACTTAGCACGTCCGAGCGTCGCTCCATAGATATCTCCATACCTAATCCCGACCTCGTTACCGATGATGCCATCTTCTACTCGTTCATGATCTCATGTCTCAGTGACCTAGTCACATGCTTGCAAGCTCATTAGACAAGATCTCACCGAGTGGGCCCGAGAGTATCTATCCTGCTACGCGGACTGGCAAATCCCGCTCTTGACCCCTCGTCGCAATACTCCTTTCCAATACCCAAAAGTATCACCGTTATTGTCATACTAAATAAGATACGACGTTTGGTGCAATCAAAGTATCTTCGGGGAATATCAATAAGAGTTGATCTCACGGTCAAAGGTGTAATGACTATGTTCTCCAAATCTGGGTATGTCTATCACATCACTCTCCAGCGATATGACTCTCATTGCCGACCGGCGCCATGCCCCATGACCGGGAAACCTCGATCATCAATCGCGCAACGAAACTAGTCTTAGTAGAGGCTACTAGGGACCTGGTTGTTTGCGTATCACACCCGCATTAATGTTTCCGCTTAATACGGTTCTAGCATGACACAAAAACATATTATGAACAAACGAGATATGATAAAGAATACACTTTATTAATTGCCTCTAGGGCATATCTCCTTCAGGAGCTCCACCTCTCCTTATATAGAAGAAGGCGGCAGCCCAAGGGTGTAGTGACGCCCGAAAATCGGTACAACGTAGATTTAAGCGTTCCCGCCGAAATCCGCATAATAACGATTTTTGGTCGCCCACCAGACATAATGTGCATGCCGAAACATGCGCATTATGTGGGTGGAATTGTGATAGCATTAAAACAGTTCCGATACATCCACAAATACAACATAAGATATAATTACAACAACGACTCGAACGAGTCAAGATACAAATGTTACAATACAAATATACAAATGACAGCGGAAGCAAAATAGTATCCGACTACGGATAAGCAAATTGGACTAAGAGTCCTGAAGATAAGCAATGGCGCCATATCCCTGCCCAGCCAAGCCGAAGGGATTCCCAAGCTAACGTCGTCTGACTTCAAACCTGTTGACTGCACATAAAGCATAACCCAAAAGAGGGTCAGGGCACTCCCTGGCAAGCAAAACCGACTTGCCTACTTTCTACACCATCTCCCAAAATATAGGGGAGGTGGACTTAGCGGCAGCAGCAGTAGCAACCTAAAGAGACACGCTACAACTTCCGTCTAATTAGAGAGAGATAAGAGAGCGCATAAGTAAACAGCTACTACTAACACCAATCATAACCCATTCTCGGATTAACCCCCTCAACCAAATATGAGGAAGCAATTCGGGAAACTCACACATTGAACAATTTTAGTTACCATTCATTGTGAAAGTAATTCTATATTACTAGTCAAATTAATTAACATTATTTAGGTGTAAGTTGTCTAGATCTCATTAGTCGGCAACGCACCAAGTTGTCCATAACCGCGGACGCGGCTCATCGATAAGATTATACCCTGCAGGGGTGCACTACTGGACCCATACTCGCATGATCAACCCAGTCAAAAACATTAGGGCCTTTCAACCCAACCCTTTTCCTTCACCGCAACAAGTCTAGGAGCCACGGGAGCTATGCTGGTCCCGGCCAAAAGGGTGCGGACTCCCGCAGGACACACCCCTCCGCACCAACAGGCCGCGCCCTATATGCATGTAACAAGGCACACCGCCAAAGTAAAATACTACACTAGTATCATCAATGCATATGAGACAAATGGAAAACCCGAACTAGGTGTGGCTCCCGGACAAGTTGAAGTTCCAGTCAAAGTCGAGGGGGGCTCCATACGGCCTCCCACAAGTGGTTAGTGCGCTCAGTCTTGGATTAGGGGAGCAAGATCTTAGTTCCTAGGTCGACACTTAGCAGAACAAAGCACCTCGCAAGGCCTTCCGCTGGTGCCTTATCTTTTAATTATATTACCCCAATATGATATAACATTTTATTAAGGTAGAATAATCTATCAAGCTAAGCATATGAAATAAAAGACCAACTGACGACTCGCACAACCAATTCTAAGCATGCACTACGACCCGCAAGGCTAACAGATAAACATACAACAGGTGATGGGAGGTGGGGATAAAGCTGTATCGGCTGCAGGATAACATGTGATGGGATCGCGATAAAGAATCGAATACTAGGGTAGCTGAGATCAACGGCAGGAATGAAAGACAATGTATAGGTAAACAAGCAAACTTTGCTTGCCTGGAAATCCCGCATGGAAGCACATCTTGTCGTTGCTCACACATCTCAACGTCTTATCCGCGAAGAAGCAACAAACACTGGAAAGTGTAACAGATGCATTTTATATCTACGACAAAAGATTCAGCATGATCATACGGGGATGATGCATGGCATGGCAATATGCAATACAATGCAGGTAATCCAAATTAAGCGGGAAAGCAACCCTGGAAATTAATATTTATGTGCAAGTTATTTATTTACCAGCAATATTAAATGTTAGTTAACATGGTAACACATGGCATGGGTGATCTAATTAATTTAAATGGTATAGGGCATCATATATTTATTACCCCTAACATTCCATATTTAATTATTTAGTTGCAATTAACAAATTATACTAAGCAATTAAAATAACAGATGCGAAATGACATACAAATGGCATATTAATATTTATTGCATTTTTCTGATAAATAAACATATAAAGATTATTTTAATTGGAGTTATAGATTTAAAGTTATTGCCTTTATAAGTCCAGGGGTGTTTCTGCAAATTCCAGGGACTTGTTCTTGATAAAAAAGTGTTTCTGGGGGGTTCCTGTGCAAAAACCAGAGATCCAGGGGGCTAGGCGCAAAGATCCAGATCCAGATCTGGATCTGGCCTTTTCTCACCGGGGCCAGGCCAACCCGAATGGCTGCCGTGCGGGCCAGGCGCCACGCTGGCGCGGGTGTGTGTGGTGCGGGCTCCCACGGTCACTGACCCGTGGGGCCCGCCTGTCAGTGCGCAAGCAAAATTGGAAAAAGGGGGGTTTTTAATCGGCGAGGCTGGGAATCGAACTCGCGCCGCGCGGACGGAGGAATTGGCCGGCGATGCTGGCCAGAGATCCCTGTGAGTGTTGTTGACAAGCTATGCAAAGCATAGTTTTTAAACTTTCCTAACAGCCACCAAAACCTGACGAACAGAACATCACCGGTGACAGATGCACGGCAGACTGAATTCGTACGCAGGCGGCGACCACGGGCTGGTGGTGCTAGGGCGCGGGCGTGCGGGTGTGGAGGAGGGAAAGGACTAACGCGTGTGGTACGGAGGAGGAGGATCTCGTGTAGAGGGAGACAGAGGAGGCCAAAACTCGAACCTGCGCTCGACAATGGCGGCGAGCACGAAGGCGCCACGGGATGACACATACAGGACGCGCTCGACGCGGAGGAGAGGGTAAAATGACAGAGGGGCTCACGTAGAGGGGGACGGTGTAGTGGTTCTTGCTCGGGGTCGACCGGAGGCGGCCAAATTTGAGCGGCGGCGACGGCGATGTCGAGGACGACGGGGACGAGTCCGACGGCCCCTAGCAGCTACAGGCCCAACTCCTTCGGGGAAGAGGACGGTGGCGACGCGGCGAGGTTTCTGGGCTCCTCTGATGGGCTTCGACGGCACCGGGGCGGCGGCGCAACGGCGTGGTCTCCGGCGAGCTCTCGGTGGAGAAGATAAAATAGAGGGCAACGAAGGGGGAGAAGAAAAGGATGCGGCGGCGCGGCTGTGAGGGAGAGGAGGGTGGCGGCTAGGGTTTTGGAGGACGGTCGGGGCAGGCTAAGTAGAGGGGAGGAGTGGGTGAGGAGAGCACGTGGTGAGCACCATGGACACGGTGGAAAGCACCGGCTCTCCTCTGATCGTACGGAGGAAGAAAGCGACTAGGGGAGATGGACTGGGCCAAAGGAGAGGAGATGGGCCAGGTAAGTGGTTTGCGGCCCAGAAAGTGTTTTTCTTTTCTGAATTTATTTTTTCTTTTAATTCTTTTCTGTTTTTCTATTTTGAAAACAAAATAGAAAAGGAAAATGAATTAGGAGATTTTACAAAAATAGATTTAGTTTAAAATAGGAAATTTAATAAACCAGTTTTATAATATTTGCAAAATATTTAAGAACTCATATTTAAACTAATTTGATTTGCATTTGAATTTAAAAGTGGGAAAGAATTTAAATGGAGTTGAATTTAAATGCAACAATTTAAATTAAGATTGACAAATGCAAATGATGCATGATGATGTCATTTTGATGCAAAAAGAAAAACAAAACAATTTTCTAATTGGGAAAAATTCCCGGGGCGTTACAGGTGTGGTGCGGCTCAAGAGCCCCCACCCCTTCCTCTTCATGTGAGTGGAGCATCCACTCATGTCCACTCACTCTCTTTAAAACTCCACTCAAAAAATCCCAAGGGTTTTTCTTTATTAAATAAAACAATTTCATTTCTTTTTAATATTTGTTTATTCTATTAACAAACATGAACACTTACCCCCTTGGTTCATCTATTAATCTATTAACAACCAATGTCAGCCATTGAAAATTAACCACTCGAACTATTTCAATATTACCCGAAACAATTTTGGTGTGGTCCAAACTTTTCTCCGAAATTCCGTGTCTACCCAAAAGCGTCGACAAACCTTAAGTGTGTCACCCTACGGTTCGTGAATAATGTAGACATGATCGCGACACCTCTCCGATCAATAGTCAACAGCGGGATGTGGAGATCCGTAATGACTCCTACATATTCGACGATGAATCTTGTGATCGTGTGAACCAAAAACGTTATAACCGTTTCCTTTTGTCTCGCGATATTTTACTTGTCCGAGATCCGATCATTGGTATCATCTATACCTTGTTTGATCTCATTCCTGACAAGTACTCTTTACTCGTTCAGTGATATGACATCCTTGTGACCTAGTCACTTGCTTGCAAGCGGTGTCGATGTGATATTCTCGAGAGGGCCCAGAGTATATCTCTCCGTCATCTAGATGGACAAATCCCACTTCTTGATCCATGAGCCTCAACTAGTACTTTCGGAATACCCAACGCCACCTTTATAGTCACCCTGTTATGGTGTGACGTTTGATGTCATCAAAGCATTCTTCCGGTGTTAGTGATTGACATGATCTCATGGTCTAAGGATTAGGGTTACTTCATATGCTCTGTACAACAATATAATCTTAATGACTTGATCGTATTGCTATACTTAATTTGGGTGTGTTCATCATATCATTCTCCTAATGACGTGATCCCATTATTAATAACATCCAATGTTCATGGTCAGGAAACCTTGATCATCGGTTAATCAACGAGCTAGTTAAACGAGAGGCGTTACTAGGAATTCTAATTTGTTCATTAGTCACTCATGTATTAATGTTTCCGATTAATACAATTCTAGCATGAGAAACAAACATTTATCATAAACATGGAATAAGATAATAACCACTTTATTATTGCCTCTCGGGCATATTCCTTTCATGCTTTGCTTTCTAGACCTTGTTTTTCATACATCTCTTGCTAGAACTGTTAGATTTCTTATATGATACTCTCATATCTCATTGTTTAATTACTTGGGGATTTTATCTTTTAAATAAGCTTATTGTTGTTTGGTTGAGAACAGATAATGCTAAATGTGGTAGATGGTATAGCTAAATGATACATAATTTTGTAGATCATTAAATTGTGTCACTTGAATCATTGATGTTGTTTTGAGATATTAATTTTCTTAATCATGATGGTTTAGTATAGTGGAATGATTAATGGTTGGTCGAAAAAACTTGAAGCTGTGCCACTCTTAAATTTCCTGTTGATAGCATAATGATATATGACTTATATTTGTCTATGGCAACCGTAATTACTTTGTGTTATGCGCTATGGTCGGGTCCCCAACAGTCACTTGTTCATCTGCCATAGTTCCTCATGGATTCATTGTCATTATACCTTGTAAGATCATATTTTTATTTGGAATCTTTTTACTTGTGAGTTCTAAAGCTGCGGTGTTCATGGCACTTCCAACACCATATTGCTAGCCTCTTTGGTAATTTGCATTGCCCTTTCTCACATTGAGAGTTGGTGCATATTTAGCGGGTACATCCAAACTCGTGGGAGATCTTCACCTTGTTCTCCTACACATAAGCCAAATATCTTACTCAAAACATCCACCATACCTACCTATTACAATATTTTTGTAGCTGTTCCGAGATATATTGCCATGCAACATCCATCTTATATTACATGACTTGTTGTCATTCATTACTTATATATTGCTTTGCATGATTCTATAAAGCTAATGTGTGGTTTTACCCATGTTATGCTAGATCATTGCATAACCTGCTACACTGGCAGAGGCACCGTTGTCATATACATTATGTCTTATTCATATTAGTTACTTGTATCATCAGTATGTTATCATATCATCATTAGTTTGTTGTCATATCATCAAATTAGGATGCTTGCCCCTAAAAGTGAAAAGAGTCATGGAGACCATCGAAAAGAGAAACAGAAAATACAAAAAAAAGAGAAAAAGAGAAAAATAAAAGAGTAAAATAAAAAAGGGGAAGCATTTCTATTCTTGATCACACACTTGTGCTTATGTTATAGCACCATATCATTCGTAGTCATCACTTGTGCTCATGTTATAGCATTGTATCATTTTTTATCATCATTTGTGCTCATGTTTAGCACATTTACTCCATATGAGAGAGTTTTCATGTCTTACTTGCATAACTATGTGGGGAACTTTACACTATAGAACTTGGCTTGTATATTCCAATGATGAACCTCCTCAAAAGTGCTCTAGGTCTTTGTGAGCAAGCAAGTTGGTTGCACCCACACTAGTTCCTTTGGAGAGCTTTCATATTGACGAGGGATGTCCCCATCAATACTGGCCTAGGGAAAGAGTTATGGGGTAGAGAATGCGGAGTGTTGGTAGATTCGTCGGCTGACAAGCGGGAATTACCCAGGTTTGGGGCCCTCGAGTGAGGTAAAACCCTTACTCCTGCTTGTCTGTTATTTATTTTGTATATGCGGCAAGTATATAGGTCTAGCAAGATGTCAATCTTGCTAGGGTTTGGTGATTCTGGTTGGGCGTGTCTCTGATCGGTTGCTAACATGTCCTTTATATAGGGGTACATGTCTCGGGTCGTAACCAACTAGTACTACATTTATGGAAAGTACTACCGACTATGCTATCTATGTAGAAATCTTTGACTTGGGCTTCGCTTGTTGGGCTTTCTTCATTCTATTGACAATTGGGATTTAGTCATTACATGCACCAGGTACCCACACGAAAGGGTACCCGTTTGGTATAACCTTGTCATTAGCCCCCAAGTGCTTGGCTAATTCAGAGAATCAGTCATGGACTCACTACATAGTGCACGTCTCATGTTTTATGCTTTTGATATGATATTTTTTGTCTTTCTGACTTATGAATTATGACAAAGGATTTCGACTGAGTAGGCCTGGGATTATTTGATGAGTCGAAACCAGTTAACTGCACTTGGGGTAAAACCTTACTAGCTTTCAATCAGGTTATGAGTCCTTGGGCTCGAACCTGGAACATACTGGACAGACTCACCTCAGGCCAGTCGATGGACTTACTGATATTGTTTTGCAGTTTTAATTTGCTACCCAGCGCGTCCGCCAGGATTTTCATCGTATCTGCTGATACGGAAATGTCTAGGATTAAAACACTGCTGGAGTGATCCTCGGCCCACTCGATTGATCGATGGGTCTTACCTTTGTATTTTTCGTATACAACATCCGAGGTGTTTTTATCGACTGCTTTCACTCGGGAATTCTTATGCTTTGAATGTTTTTGATTCTATCGGGTGCACGAAAGTGCTCCCGATGGGAGTAGCCCCCGAGATTGTGCTTTATTGCTTGCAGTAGACAATAATATCAATTTTGTGTTTCGTCAGTCGAATACTTTTTTCCTTCTCCCGATGGGAGTTTCCCACTCGACCATTCTCTACCTTTGCTTTGCATTTTTTGCTTTCGAGTTGTAAGGAGATTTTCCTTTTTGTCAGTCGTGGTATGACGCCTTTCTGCGTTTGTTCATCTGAAATGATGTCATGCGTGACATCCTTGGCGTGCGAATAGCACTCTGATGGGACATGCCATAGTGGGTCCTCCTCTTTGACCGTTGTGGACGCCGGTTAAGTTCCGATTTGACCTGACGTGGCGAGATTTTCGCAGACGTGATGATGATCTCGTTTTGCACGCGTAGTGGGCGGCGTGGCTCACTATGATTGTCCTCCGATTGTGCCACGCGTCGTGGTAATTCAGCTTGGACGGTTGCGATGAACTTTCTATTTTTTACCATAAGTACGGATTTCTCCGTTGCGAATTGTTTTACCTTACCATTTGCCTCTTGCTTCCTTCTGCTTCATATTCTTTCTTGCTCCCACCGCCGCTCTGTCTTTGCGCCGTCGCACCATCTCCCTTTCGCATTCACCACCCGCCATGGCTCCCAAAAGGAGCTCGGCGTCCTCTGCTGCATCTGCGCCACCGGCGAGAAAAGGAAGAAGGCGAGTGCCGCCACCGTCCCCCCTGAGCTGAAGAAGGAGTCCGGCGGTTGGACTTCGTCAATCTTGACGGAGAAGAGGTAGATATTCCTTCGCAATGAAGGGTTGCTGCCACCTGCGACGGAGCTCGCCGTCCACGATCCGGGCAAGGAGAACTCCCCCGCGCCACTCCTCGGTGAGCGGGTGTGCTTTGGCGAATTCCTCCCTCAGGGTTTTGGTTTTCCGCTGCATGATCTTGTGCGTGGTCTTCTTTTTGCCTACGGGATACAGATCCATGATCTGGTCCCCAATGGTGTTCTGCACATTGCCTGTTTAATGGTGATGTGTGAGTGTTTCTTGGGGGCATCTCCTAGCTGGCCCCTTTGAAGGTCCATGTTCCAGGTGCGCCATATGGCCCGCAACAACCGGGTGAACCTAGTCGGGGGTGGGGGGGGGGTCGCTTCCAGGTCAAGAGCGGCTGCAAATACTTCTCTTTGAAGGCAGTCGACTCCGCTCTTCCAGGTGCGCCATATGGCCCGCAACAACCGGGTGAACCCAGTCAGGGGGGGGGGGGGGGGGGTCGCTTCCAGGTCAAGAGCGGCTGCAAATACTTCTCTTTGAAGGCAGTCGACTCCGCTCAGGGATGCAGGACCAGGTGGTTCTACGTCCCCATGGACCAGGACGTCAAGCCAGCCTTTTCGACTGGAGGTGCTCCTGAGAAGACGATGGCCTGGGAGCACACCCTTACTCTAGCCGAAGAGCACGAGACTGCCCCGCTGCTGGAGAAGGTCAATAGGTTGCTGAGCACCGGTGTTACCGGTGTTCAACTGATCTACACCTTCTTGAAGCGCTGAGTGTGTCCCCTCCAACAGCGCGTGCACCCGATGTGGGCGTATGAGGGGGTACATGACGCCACCAAGATCAGTGCCGTCGAGCTGTCAGCGAATGAGCTTGACGCACTTGTGAAGTCCGTGACCAACTATAAAGCTGAGGACACCATCGACTATGCTTTCGCCACAGCTCCCTTCAGCTTCCAGAATCCCCTTCCTGAAATATGTTCTTTGCTTTTACTTGCATCTTTTTTGTCGACTGGATTTTGTTATCGTCTTCTCATCTACTCTTGCATTTGCTTTTGCTTTCCCTCGTGTAGGGGCATTCGACAAAGTCTTCACTTCCCCCCCCCCCTTCCTGAAGCTGGGTCTGTCGAAGAGACGGTTCTGCTGAAGGAGCAAGAGAAGTCGATATACTCCCTGCCTGAGGCCAAATCTTCTTCTTTGGAGAAATCTGAAGTCGATGGAAAAGGTGTAGGGCAGCGCGAGGCTGAGACGGCCATTGAGCCCGCTCTCAAGCGCCAACGTCTGGTGCGCACAGGTGAAGGTGAGGAGGCAGCGGACTCCGGTGCTTCTTCTCTTGTGAGGGACGTGCCACCCTTGGCCCAGCGCTCGCCACCACCTTCCACTTGCCAATCTGGCTTCGGCGGGCCTCGCTTCGACTTTGACCTCACTTCTGACGAAGATGGGCGAAGGTAATATCTTTGTCATATGAATGTGTGTACATCTTTCGATTGTTTGCTATGTTTTATTCTGTGAATGTCCTTCCTCCGCATATTTCATACTCTAGCGATGACCGGGCCGCTAGTCCTTTGGCTGCCCGCGCCACGACTGCGAACTCCTCTCCTGTTGCGGAGGCGGTAGTCGCTCCCTCGCCGCCTTCCGTTCCTGCGCCAGAAGTCGCGGCGCCCATCGTGAACGCTTCGATTGCCGCGCCTTCATCTTCTTCCATGCCCTCCTGGCGGAATCATGCAAGACTTCTTCTTTCTGTCAGTATAGTGTTCTTGTTTTTGGCATGTGCGTGTGATGTATGCCTTATGCTTGTAGCCGGCCGTAAGCGGCCTTGCTTCCTTTGGCGAGGCTTTTGCGCAGTCGGAGGAGGAGCGAGCCGTTCTTCGCTCTCAGTTAGACCAGCTCAACCGTAAGTCCCTACTTTTTCTTACGCATGCTGTCTTTCTTCTTCCATGTGACCGTAGTTCTTCCGTTTTGTTTCATGGGAGAAAGGTATTTTGGAATCCCGGTTGGCTGAAGTAGAGAAAACCCTCTCCCAGGAGTCGACTGCCGAGGAGGAGCTTGATGCTCTTCGTGCTTCTGAGGGGGGAGCGGGCGAAGCGACTGCTCGGTTTTGCACATTCCCTTTCGGGTGAGAATGGTATTCTTTTTTGTGTGAGAATTTGCTGTTGGTCTTTTCTATCTTCTTGACTCGTTTTTTGTTTTGCAGGTCCCTCTTCCAGCTCAAGTGGTGTAGCGAGTGACACTTTGTCACTCGACCAAGCCATTGATCAGGTTGGGGTGACCATACAGCATGCCAGGAAGTCTCTCGAGACCACCGTCTAGATGCTTGGCGCTGTTTTCAAGGAGGTACCGCCTTTGGCTGAGGTCCCGTCGACTGTTGCGGGTTTTGCTGCGCAGCTGGGCCCTGAGTCGAAGACTTTGAAGGACTACGTGCAGGATCTGATGGACGCGGCTCAGACTCCACCCTCAAGCTTCTCCTTAGTCGTGGAGTGGATGCTGACTATGAGTCCGTCCTATCTGACTTTCACAAGAAGTCAGATGGGAGGCCTTCGAGTCTCAAGAAATATAGCACCCGCGTCTCCAGCCTTGCTAAGTCTAGCATTGAGACTATAAAGCGTAGTTCGGCAGCCGTTGTTGCTGTCTGAAAAGCTTGGTCTGAGCCTGCTGGCTAGCCATAGTCAGAATTTGCTAGAGCCTTTTGTTTTAAGAAAAGTTTTAAAACAGAAGCTTCTGTTGGTCCTTGCTGTGTATTTTTGTGCCTCCTTTTTGTTTTCACTTGTATCTTGTCTGAGACTGTGCGATTGTGTCCCAGTTGAGCATCTCCACCACTCAGAATGACGTTCCTGTGGAAGGAGAGTTCCGCTCGACTACACAGCTGAGGAATGATGCCCGAGTTCTTGAGTATGCCAAGAAGAAGATTGTTCAATTGGAGCAGGAGCTTAAATCAGCTCGAACTGACATGGAGATTCTTCGAGGGAGGCCTTCTCTCTCTACCCATATAGAAAAGTATGTTCTTTATGAGATGGAGGACTCGAATAGGCAGCTTGAAGGTATTTTGTGTGTCGACTTTGCTTTTTGCGTATGTGCGAGTTGCGCCTAATGTCTCGTCACTTTGCTCTACCTGCAGTTTTTGTAGATGACTCTCAAGCTGAAGCTGCTCGCGTGGCGGGACGCTTGGCAGATGCTACCCCAACGGCTGTCGCCGGTCCGCAACATTTCTGGCTTGATACATATCATGTCAACATCCTTGCCACTCTGAAGGACCGCGTGTGGCGTGGTGCTATCTTGCTGGAGCGCTGTCGGGCGGCACTTATGAGGGCGAACCACTACCTGTTTCCTGAAGGACCCCAACCTCGAAGGATCCATGCTCTGGTTGACTTGTTTCGCGCTCATGAACCCTTTTGAGAGGTTGTGATCCGTCGGGTTGTGCTTGGCGCCGACGCTGCGTTCGCCTATATGAAGAGTCAAGACTGTTGGAGCTTCGACTGTTGAGTGAAGATATGGAGCGGACTCTTGCTCCTACTGAGAGGTTGATAAGCCGGGCGTGTAAGCAACTAGTCGACTCCAACTTACCGTTGAAGGACGAAGATGCTTAGCCTCTGTCTTTATAGGTTTTCTGCTGTATATGATGTACAGTATAGGGACTCAGCCCCCGAGTATAGCGAGTGGGGTTTTGTTTGTATGCTTGCTTATGATAGAAGTCCATTACTCATGTGTCTGAGGTGCTTCCTTTGCAATCTCCTTTTGATGCAGGGGCTCCGAGTGTAGCGAGTATTTTCCTTTTGATGAGGTTTGCATTTTGTTCTTCGATACATACGCAGGCCCCGAGCGTGTCGAGTGGCTGCTTTTGTGCATTTTGTCCTTTGATGTGCAGCCCCCGAGCGTATCGAGTGACTGTTTTTCGTTGTGACGATAAATTATGCGAGGAAAGTATGGATAATCTCTTTTCTTTATAAATGTTGACCAGCAAGCCGCCTCATTAAAACCCTTCCAGTCCCCTTAGGTACCCTCGCAAGGAAAAGATCGCGTCTGGAACCTGCTGGTCTTTTTGATTCATGAGCTTTTTGCTACATCGACTAGATGTTTTTGCTAAATGCTGATAACCCTAATTGGCCATGTTCTTCGAGTTGTATGCTTCCTCCTGGTGTTGTAGCATCTTTGGCTTGTACCTTCTCTCGTACGACCTCTTTGGCTCTTGCAGTCGAAATGTAAGGGTCTCCCTGTGAAATGAGTATTTCCATGGTAGTGCGATGTGCATAGCAGTAAAACCTTTGAGTGGCAGCGCACCTTTTGCGTCTTGCTCCACCATTTTGTGATTGCCACTTATGATGACACAGTTCGGCACTCCTTGGCTGAAGATATTAGTGATGTGGTTTGGATTTGTCACCCTGCTTGTGCCTGACCTCGCCTTATCAATCATGGCTTGATTTGTTTTGCTTGGAGGATAATCTTGGTCCGGTTTCTGTATGGAGGCTTTTGTTGCTCGAGTGGCCTACGGGTGCCACCTTCTGATTGATCTATGGTTTATGTGCTTGAAGAAAATGCCTGGCGGTCTCTGCGCCTTTGCTGCTCTGATGTTTGCCAGCCTGTTGGCTTGTTTGTTACGTGTGCGCGCTACATGTTGTAGCTCGCAACTGTGAAATCTTCTATGCCACATATCGAAGTAATCCTGATATCTGGCCAGCTTGTCCATGCTCATCCTACTCGCGTCTGCCACGTTTTGCGTGATTATGCATGAGTTCCCCTGGATGATGATGTTTTGTGCTCCTGAGGCTCTTGCTTTTCGCATACCTTGGAATAGACCTTCGTAGTCTACTTCGACTTTTGATGGAGACGGAAAGTCTATCTGCAGTACATGGCTTATTTGTTCCTTGTGGAGTGTTATGAGTATCATACATGCGCCTGTAAATCTGCCGTTTTTTGACCCGTCAAAGTGTATTGTCCATGGTTTGGTGTGTGTGTCTTCTTCTTCTGCAGGCTCGACTGTCCATATGGCGTTTAGCTCATGTGCCACAGTTGTAGTTACGCGCTTATTACGCTCTGGCTCCGCTGCCGTTTCCCTTTCGACGCGCGTCCTGTCTGAGGTTTGCTCAGCTCCGAATGTCTCCGAGATTCTGCAAAAGTCTTTGTCACAGTCATGTGATTTCTGGAAGTTTCCATTGACTATGATGACTCCTTTGGGACCTGACATTTTGAGCTTGAGGTATGCATACTGCGGCACTGCCATGAACCTTGCGAATGCCGGCCGTCCCAATATGGCGTGGTATTTTGATTTCCAGTCGATGACGTCGAAGTCGATGAGTTCACTTCTGAAGTGGGTTGCATCCCCGAATGTGACGTCGAGTTGGATTTTCCCTTCTGGCCGTACGGCTTTGCCTGGTACAATATCGTGGAAGGTATTTGTAGATTTTGAAAGATTCTCGACTGACCTGTTCATTCTTCGGAGCATGTCTATGAATATTATGTTGACGCCACTGCCTCCGTCCATGAATATTTTGGTCATAGTATATCCTCCGATCTGTCCTTCAAGTACTAGAGCGGGCTGTCCCGGTCGATAGATGGCTGGCGGGTGATCCTCCTGATCAAAAGTGATTGTTATGTTTGACCCTCACAGAAATTCTGTTACTGGGGATGGAGCTAATACTGCCATATCGACGTTTCTGGTGTGGCGCTTTTGTTGTCTGTTGGAGGCGCATCCCTTCTGGATCATGTACATCTGTCCTTTTGGCTGTGGATATTGAATGTCCACATTGTTCGGTATGTGATGTATGGCGCCTGCCATCTGGTTATTTGCATCGTGTTGCGGCGGTGGCGGTAATGCTGCGACTGTTTGTGGAGGCGCTATGTATGCCGCTGGGATAGCTTGTGGTTGTTCTCTCCTCATCTGATTTATGTAATCCATCGCCATTTGCCCGAATTCGCGGCAGCTTCCCATTGTATGATGCGATGTTAACCGCCCAGTCGCCAGATCATTGAACATATGGAGTCTGCACTCGTCCTCCATCTTTTCTTGAAATAATTCTCGACCCTTGGCTCTGAGCGTCTTTGCTAGTCTTGTCTTCTATAGCCCCCGTTGACAAGGTTAAACCAAACGGGTACCCCTTCGTGTGGGTACCTGGTGCACGTAATGACTAAAGCCCCATTGTCAATAGGCTGAAAAAGCCCAACAAGCGAAGCTTAAGTCGAAGACTTCTACCATACATAGCATAGTCGGTAGTACTTTCCATAAATATAGTCCTAGTCGGTTACGACCCGAGACCTGTACCCTCATATAAAGGACAGGAGGGTGGCCGATCAAGGACACGCCCAACCAGAATCACCAAATCCTAGCAAGATCGACATCTTGCCAGAGCTCTGGACTCGCCGCATATACACGATCAATAACATACAATCAGGAGTAAGGGTTTTACCTCACTCGAGGGCCCCGAACCTGCGTAATTCCCGCTTGTCAGCCGACGAATCTACCAATACTACGCGTTCTCTACCTCATAACTCTTAACCTAGGCCAGTAACCATGGGTTTTGATGGGCCCTCGTCAATTGGCGCCGTATGTGGGAAAAGGTCCAATATTCAAACGGCAACTCGCCGACTTCTTCAAAGGGATGCACAACAACAACAACAACAAATCACATCCAGCGCGTAGGCGATCACTCGCCAAAGGCAGCATCACCGCCCAGGATGAAGCCATACTCACCCGAAGCTCAGGAGATCTACTCCAATTTCAATTCCGGTTTTGATCTAACCATTGGAGAACATAATTTTTTTGTTGATCAGTTTGTTGTGCAGGATCTAGCCGAACAGATCGCAACTAAGCCACCCCAGGAGAAATCAACTGAGATCGCATCTTCGGCAGACAAAGAAGATACCTCATCACAACTTAATCTGATCCCGCCACCAAAATCCCCAACGGATTCGATGTCTTCTACAGAATTCAACAATCATGGGAGATCAATTTCCCGAAGTCGAAGAACAATCGGCTCCCTCAGCCGACGATATGGTTATATCAATGGCATAGGCTGGAAGCGTCGGAGTTACAACGTCACAGATCGGTCCGATCTCATCTATAGAAGGATCCATGTCCACAATGGAATTCAACGGGTTCATGATGCAAAACGAGATAGAAGAGGAGGTTCCATCAACTCTTCATACCAATCCAGTCGAAGATCGTATTAAGATCGACACCCCAGAAGAAAGCTTCCACCTCTCCGAATACGACGAGACTATAGAAGATAGCATACGTTTGACAGACTTCGCCAACCCAGAGATCCAATCTCCACATCACGCTTCTGTCGACTGCGAAGAACACATGCAACAAACAGAAGATGGCGAAGACAGCAAAAACAAAAAAGCAAGCATAGAGTGGGATAGCAACACCGAAGCATCATATGAAGAACACTCAGACTACACATATCCTTACCACATACTCCAGCAGGTTTACGTGGCAACAGCTGTAGAGACATTAGAAAACGCAGCCGACCGCCAGCCAGTCGAATACCCCCGCACGGTCACTCTACCAGATGGTACCACCACTCTAGATATCACGACAGAGATGGCTGCAAAAGTGACAAAAGTCATTGAAGAGGGCATAATGATGCCAGCAGACGCAACTCCAGATGAGTTGGCAAAATACAACTACTTCAACTGGAAGGAGTCTCAGCGCCTAAAGCAATACAGGGCAACACTCAAGGAACGAAGAAGGCAAGCAAACATATCAAGTGCACGCAGACGACAACTATCTATAAGCTCTACAGGAGCAACTGAGGCACGACGCAGATCCAGATTAAACAAAATCCCTGAACACGAAAGGGCAGACGTCACTCGAAACCTGGACAACTCGTTCCTAACAGTCGACTCTAATGGCATAATCCTACCCAAAGCACCAGAAGGAGTCCTCGTATCCATAGGAGCATACCTTCAAGCCGGAGAACCACCGGCAAGTGATCCAGCCGAGGGAATATACCTCCAGCAAATGAAGTCACTAGAGATTGCAGCCAAAGAACTGGTGAATGGTGGAAGGCGAAGACGAAGCCGAAGTCACTCGAGAGGACGTCACAGTCGCAGTCCTCATCGAAGCAGCGGCAGAAAAAGCTCAATCCGTCGCAGATCAAGAAGCCGCTCAAGGAGCAGGTCTAGGAGATTAGGCAGTCGCGAGTCACCCGACAATCGCAACGCAGGACCATGCGGAGCACAATGTTTCACTCGGCGGATCCAAGACACAAAGTTGCCAAAAAAGTTTGGTCTACCAACCATGCCGAAGCTCAACTGAAAACAAGAACCCTCAGGCTGGCTGGAAGATTACAAACTGGCAGTCATATGCCAACGAGGAACAACAATGACGGAACTGCAATATCTACAACTGATGCTGGAAGGAACATCATGCGACTGGCTCAAGTCCTTACCTGAAGGAACCTACAACTCTTGGGACCACTTCAAGGAAGACTTCATAAAATATTTCGACCCTCTCTGCGAAAGGATGAAAACATTTGAGGAACTAAGAGCACGCCGGCAAAAGACAGACGAGACGCTCAGGTCTTACATCAGAAGATGAACCTCCATCAGGAACTTTGCGGGTGCAACATCGGAAGACAGAGCCATGTACGCCTTCACGAATGGAGTCTAAAGAAAATATTTCAGGGAAGCACTCGGGCGACAAAAACCAAAAAAAATGGCATAACTCATGAAGCTAGCAACCGAGTGGGCAGATGGCGAAGACGCAGTCCAGAGCAAAACTCCACACTCACCACGTCGACATCGCGATTGACAAGACAGTCGAGATCACCAAGAAAGCCGAGATCGTCGAGATAAAGACGAGAAGCGACGAAGACGCGACTACGATCGCAGGGGCAAAGCCAATGTCAAATTCATGGCAGAGTGTTCTCGCATAATAATCGCAATCAAGACGACAGAAAACAAGACGACCATCGAGAAGCCAGAAACAGTTACAAGAACGACAGACTAGTCGACCGGCATGACAACAGAAACCGTGATCTGCGCGGAAGCTACAGCAAACAAGATGGACAAAAACGCTCAGATCCAAGGATAGAAAATCCATGCAGATTGCACTTATTAAAAGACCCAGAGACTGGAAGATTAATATCAAGTCATACCATTGAAAACTGTCGAGAATTCGAGCAGTTGGCAATCGAGTATGCAAAAAAGGCAGAGAAGCAATACATTCGAGCAGATGGTATCCACACCACAAGGCATAGCACTACCACCACCCCCATCATATGACCCTAACAGTCAGATCAGCACTCTAGTCATCAGAGGCAAGCATACATGATCCAGAAGGGGCGACCATCCAACAGGCAGCAGCAACTGCACACCAGATATGTCAACATGGCAGTCATGGCACCACCAGCTGTACTAGAATACCTCCGCGGCAACAATCACATTCAGTCGAGAGGACCACCCACCATCTGTATATAGGCAAGGTCATTCCGCCCTGGTGCTCGAAGCTCAAATAGGCAGCTACAACATGACCAAGGTCTTCATGGATGGAGGAAGTGGAATCAATATCATTTTCGCCGACACACTGCGACGAATTAAGAGGTCAGTCAACAATTTACTTCCATCATCAAATACTTTTCATGGCATAGTTCCAGGCAAAGCCCTTGTGCCAAAACGCACAATACAGCTCGATGTCACATTTGGAGACGCAACACACTTCCACAACGAGACAATGGAATTCGAAGTTGTCGACTGTAGATCACAATACCACGCCATACTAGGGCAACCAGCGTTCGCCCGATTCATGGCAATACCACATTACGCATACCTCCAATTAAAGATGCTAGGCCCAAAGGGAGTAATCACAGTCAATGGAAATTTTCAAAGGTCAGATGCTTGTGAACGCGACTTCACCAAGATTTCTGAGACATTCGGGGCAGAACAGACACTGGAGGAACTCTCGCTTCTTCATGATACAACATACATGCCAGAGCACAAAAAACAGGCCACCGACAAAGCATGCAACACTGCAGATGACACACGCACACACCAGGTCCATCCGACTGACCAGGTGAAAACAGTCAAGGTATCAACAAGCTTGACTTCCGCATAGGAAGGCACGCTCATCGAATTCCTCCGTGAGAACAGGGATATGTTTGCATGGTCAGCAGCATACATGCCAGGCATACCCCGGGAATTCGCCGAGTACTCTCTCCAACTCAGTCCAGGAACTAGGCTTGTCAAACAAACGGTATGACGCGTCTCAGGGCCTAAAAGAGAAGCCATGGAGAAGCATGTGAACAAGCTACTCAACGCAAACTTCATTCGAGAAATCAAGAAATCAGAATGGGTAGCTAACCCTGTGATAGTCGAGAAAAAGAAGACAATTGAAACTAGGATGTGCATCGATTTTACAGGGTTAAACAAGTGTTTCCCGAAGGATCATTTCCCGCTACCTCGCATCGATCAGATTGTCGACTCCACTGCAGGATGTGCTCGACTGTCATTTCTCGACGCATATTCTGGATATCACCAGATAAGGATGAAAGCAGAGGACCAGGAAAAGACAGCTTTCACAACTTCACCAGGAGTATATTGCTACACCACAATGCCTTTCGGCCTCAGAAAACGCAGGAGCCACCTATAAGCGCATGATGCAAAATTGTCTGAAAACACGGATTGGGAAAAATGTAGAAGTCTACGTCGACGACACAGTGATCAAGTCAAAGAAAGAGGACACTTTGCTAGTAGACATAAAAGAGAGATTTGACAACCTCAAAAGTTACAACATAAAATTAAACCCGAAAAAATGTACCTCCGGAGTACCAGCCGGAGAATTGTTGGGTTACCTGGTACCGGCCAGAGGAATCGAAGCAACTCCAGAGAAGATACAGGCCATACTAACTATGAAAAGGCCTATAAAGCTTTACGAGGTACAACAGTTGACAGGCAGAGTGGGAGCCCTCAGTCGGTTCATAAGCAAGTGAGGCGAGAAGGCACTACCACTTTATCGATTAATGAAGAAATCAGATAAATTTGAATGGACAGAAGAAGCAGAAGCAGCTTTCATAGACCTCAAGCGAACACTCACTAAACCTCCCATTCTAGCAGCACCGAAAGAAAAGGAGCCGCTATACCTCTATGTGGCAGCAACAAACAGGGTGGTCAGCACCGTGCTTGTAGTCGAGCGCATGGAAGAAGGAAAAGATCAGAGTATGCAAAGACCAGTCTACTACATCAGCGAGGTGTTTTCCCTATCAAAGCAAAGATATCCACACTTCCAGAAGCTTGCTTATGCAGTGTTCATAACAACAAGAAAGCTATAGCACTACTTCACAGAGCACCCAATAACGATGATCAGCAAATCGGCAATCGGAGACATACTCACCAATCCAGATTCAAGAGGACGAGTCGCAAAATGGCTCATTGAGATGGGGCCACTCGGGATCACATATGGTCACCCAAAGGCTATCAAAGCTCAAGTGTTACCTGATTTCACTACCGAGTGGATCGAATCCCAGTTGCCGGGGGTACCGGACATATCCAACTCATAGACAATGTACTTTGATGGATCCAAGAAAAATGAAGGAGCAGGAGCAGGAGTAGTACTCATATCCCCAAAAAGGGACAAACTGAAGTACGTACTCCAAATGGACTTCCCGACACCATCCAATAACGAGGCTGAATATGAAGGTTTAATACACGGCATACGGATGGCCAAAGCATTGGGATGCACCCGACTGAGATATACGACGACTCAAATCTGGTGGTACAACAGACAATGAAGGCTTGCGACGCAGTAGCAGACAATATGATCGCATATCGTGACTTATATAACACGTTAGAAGGGGACTTAAATGGATACAAATTGCGGCACATCGGACGAGAAAGCAATGAAGAAACATATATGCTAGCTAACATTGGGTCGACTAAGGCGCACGTCCCGCCAGGTGTCTTTTTAGAGCGCATCCCGCACATATCCATCCATAAGAAGCGACCACCAGCAAGCTCAAAGGAGGCTACAACAGGTAATACGCCTACCACAATGGACCCGCCAGTCGAAGTCCTGTTATGTCAGGGTGATTGCGTGGCTCCGGCCTGGACCGAGCCAATCCTAACTTTCATGCTACGGGAAGAACTATCAGATGACAAAGTAGAAGCTAGGAAAATAACCCGACGTGCCAAAGCATACACCATTATGAACAGTGAACTCTACAAACGAAGCACCTCAGGCGTTTTTCAAATGTGCATTGAATTTGAAGACGGCAAAACTATACTTCGTGACATTCATGCAGGAACTTGTGGGCACCACGCCGGCAGTCGATCACTGGTAGCAAAGACCTTCAGAGCAGGGTTCTACTTGCCCACCGCACTCAAAGACGCAGAAGATATCATTAGAAGATGCATCGGGTGCCAGAAATTCACAACCAAACCCCACGCGCCAGCATCAGCGCTCAAAACCATACCATTAACATGGACATTTGCCCAATGGGGGCTCGACATGGTGGGGCCACTCAAAAAGTCGTCACTTGGAGGGCATACACACCTACTAGTAGCAGTCGACAAATTCACAAAATGGATTGACGCAATCCCAATCATAAGCTCAACAACAACAACAGCAGTCAAGTTCATACAATCCATAGTCTATCGCTTTGGTGTTCCTAATAGCATCATCACAGACAAAGGCACAAATTTCACAGCAGAAGAGTTCCAAACCTTTTGCAAACAGTGGGATATTACACTCAACTACGCATCAGTAGCCCACCCGCAGTCAAATGGCCCAGTCGAAAAAGCAAATGGCCTCGTATCCACTCAAGAGAGCTGCGGGTGCCTGGGTCGAAGAACTACCAGTAGTACTTTGGAGTCTCCGTACAACTCCAAATTCCTCGACTCAATTCACTCCATTTTTTATGGTTTACGGAGCAGAGGCAGTACTGCCACCTGAGATCAAATTCACTGTGCCAAGGGTAGAAGCATACGAGGAAGAGGACACAAATATATCACAAGAAGACGCTTTGGATGTACTCGAAGAAGCACAATACACGGCTTTAGCTCGCACGGCTGTCTACCAGCAAGATCGGAGGAACTATCACAGTCAACGTCTCCGACCCAGGACATTCATGGTGGGAGACCTAGTGCTACGACTAAAGCAGAAAAAGTACACAAACTTGCGTCACCATGGGAGGGCCCATTCATCATCACTGAAGTTATCGAAGGACGCGCCTATCGGCTGAAGCACACACAAACAGGAGAATTATCACACAACCCATGGAACGTGGCACACCTGCGTCATTTTTACGCATAGATCTCTCGACAAATCATTGTAAAAACCAGTAGATTTCACACGCGCTCTTTTCCTTACCAGGGTACCTAAGGGGACATGAAGGTTTTTAATGAGGCGGACTACTGGACATATATGTGCAATAAAAAGGATTTATCGCATACCTGATCATTCTACATCTTATGCCTTATTCATATAAACCCACTCGATATATTCGGGGGCTAGGTGTTGTTGAAAATTCCACATTCATATAAACCCACTCGATATACTCGAGGGTTGGGTCTTGTTAAGAGTACAAATTCATATAAACCCACTCGATAGACTCAGGGGCTGGGTCTTGTTAAAAGTACACATTCATATAAACCCACTCGATCGACTCGGGGGCTGGGTCTTGTTAAGAGTACACATTCACATAAACCCACCCGATACACTCAGGGGCGGGTCTCACTGAAAATGCAAAATCATACAAACCCGCTCGATAGAGTTGAGGACAGGATCCTACTGAAGCCAAGAAGGTTATCAAGACTCATTCAGAAGCATATGAAGAAGAGAACAATCACACAAAACTTATATCACAAAGATATCATCTTATAAACAAAACCCCCCACAAATTACAAAAGAAGCAGTTACTCGCGACGTGCTATCTTTGTTTTGCCATCACGAGATTGGCGCTCAGCAGATACGGCGGCCTAGCGATGCTCTCGAGTGCAAATACTAGCCTTTGCGAGGCAGGCAGTGGCAGCGAAAACTCCCCAGAAAGACAAAGGTTTCCTGTTTGGTTTCTTTGGGTAATCCGACAAAGCAGCTTCTTAATTAGCTTCAACGCCATTCGCTAGCAATAGCTTCAAAGGAAGTTCCGAGCCACGGACTGCCAAGTTGCATGCCCATGCGTTAATGGTCGTTGAGCCAGGACCCAACACCGTGGAAAACTCCTCCACAGTCGATGGCACCACAGCCCCAGGCAAGACCTCGGCGAAGACAGCGCCAAGGGTCTGGATAGACACATCCAATGAACGCTGGGCGCTGTCTGATGCTTAGCGAGTGCGTACTTGCTGATGATAAAGTTGCTTTTCCAACAGGGCCAACCGATCTTCAAGAGTAGTTTTTTCCTCTACAATGAACATAACATAGGAAGTCGATACCAATGTCTAGCATATGATTCATAAGTCAGGCGACAGGAGAGAGTCTTACGACTGATTCGCTCTAAATCAGAAAGTAGGCGGACTCGCTCCTCCTCAGCTTGCACAAAAGCCTGGCCGACAGCAACCAAGACGCTCACAGAAGGCTACAAAAGGAGCAGGCAACACACAGTCGAGTCAAAGAGAAGCAATATTACGAGAAAGACAAACAAAGCAAAAGCAAGAATCTTACATGATCAGCCCAAGAAGAAGAGGCGGAGGACGGCTGCCTAGCAGCCCTAGCAGGAGGAGAGCGACGATCTTGCCTGACAAAGGGAATGTTCGAGGAATCAAAACAAAGAACGGTAAAAACACATAGAGTAGGGTCAGTCCGAAAAAATTACTTCTCCAGGTCATCATCAGCAGATGAAGCCGCGAAAGCCAGCGAATGATCAGTAGTATTAGGGCAAGCATCGCCGGTCCGGCGCAGACGACGCTTGACAAAAGGCTTAGTCGCAGGGTCAGCTACTGTTGAGCAGAGAGGAGCCTGTTCAGTAGCCTCCGCCTCAGACGCAGAAACACAACCCAAAGGATGGGAGGTCGCGACTGTGCCAACCTCACCAACAGGAGTCGCCTCCATAGATGGGCCATGTTCAGGAAGAGGCGGCAAGGAGGTAACAATTGATAATCCCTGGGCGCAGCAAAGGAAAGACACGTCAGTCATGAACACATATACACAAAGAAGATACTTATGGCTAGTAAGCAGGTATCCGCAAGAAAAGTTCACAAGTACCTTGGGAATAGGAGTCCCAATGCCGTAAGGGAATGAAGAGAAGTCGAAAGATGCACTATCGGTAGGAGAGATGCTGGTAATGTACTTGATATGTCCATGAAATACACAGTCTACCAGCTCAACTTCGCTCATACGAGTGGCATCAAGACACCCCTCATATCGCCATAAAGGATGCACCCGTTGACGCAAGGGCCAAACTCGACGCTTCACATAAGTGCTGATTAATTGGATCCCTGGGACAAATTTTCGTAGTTCTTGGATTCTAAGCATAAGAGAGGAGGCTTCCTCCTCTTCCTCAGTCGACAAGCTATGCTCCCAAGACGCTAATGCTACAGGGGGCGCAGTCAAAAAAGCAGGTAGCATACTCTGGGCGACTGGGACATAAAAATACTTTTCCTCCATTTTTTAGCAGGTTCTGCAGACGTCAGATCAAAATACCGACAACCGTCACACACTTCAATACAGAAACCACCAGTCGAAAAGGGGCGGCTATCACAATGGAGTAAACGCACTCTGAAAATACACTTCTTGAGAGCCAGCTGGGGTGAACGCCAAGAAAGCACTCGCACGAAACCACAAAACAGGCGATATGCAAAACGCCATGAGGGTCGAGGTCGTGCATCTGAACCCCGTAGAAATACAGTAGGCCTCGGACGAAATCATGCAAAGGAAACCCGAATCCCCGGGGAAGAAAATCTGCAAAACAAACTCGCTCTCCGGGAAAAGGCATGGGAAGTACCTCTTTGTGCGCAGGAGCCCAAGCGGCAACAACCTCCAATGGCGACAGAATCCCCGCATGACGGAAATCTTCCAGCTTCTTTTCTGTAACAATAGATTTTACCCAATCCCCGGTGACCTTCTTTGCCACAGCAGTAGGGAGGGCGGCGGAATCACCAGAGATAAGCTTATCTTCCTTCGACCGAGTGGTGACAGAAGAGGGAAGACCAATGGAGGAGGAGAGATTGCTCTGGGACGCCATGGCCTGAACATATGCGAGGACGAGCAGAGAGGCAAAGACGAGCGCGAGGAAGAAGATGAAGCAGAAATGGCGAAGAACAAATGGCAAGGAAAAATTAAACGCAGCAGAAGATCCTATATCTACGGAGAAGACAACCATTCATCAAAGCCGTCTGAGCAAAAGTTACCACAACGCGTGGCATAATCGGAGGGTGCTCGCCATGGCCCACATAGCCCACTAGGCGCGCAGAACGAGGAAATCATCATCACATATGCGACAATGCCGCCACGTCGGGTCAAATTAGAACTAAAACCGCGTCTACAACGGTCAAAAGGGGGGACCCATTGCGTCACATCCTATCAAAACACTATTCGCATGTCAGGGATATCATAAATGACATCATTCATCTAAAAGGCCAGCAAACGCATACAACAAAGGATCGTCACAATGCGACGGTAAAAAAGGAGAGCTCCATGCAACTCGAAAGCAAAGCAAATGCAAAAAAATTGTCTGAGTGGGAAAACTCCCATTGCGATAAGGCGAAAAGTATTCGACTAACAAAACACAAATTGAGATTATCCTCTACTTCAAGCAATAAAGCACAATCTAGGGGGCTAATCCCATCGGGAGCACTGTCATGCACCCGATAGAATCAAAAACATTCAAAGCATAAGAATTTCCGAGTGAAAATCAGTCGATAAAATACCTCGGATGCTGTAAACGAAAAATACAAAGGTAAGACCCATCGATCACTCGAGTGGGCCAAGGATCACTCCAGTAGTGTTTTAATCCTAGACATTTCCGTATCAGCAGATATGATGAAAATCCTGGCGGACTCGTTGGGTAGCAAATTGCTGCAGTACAATATTAGTAAGTCCATCGATTGGCCTGAGGTGAGTCTGTCCAGTGTGTTCCAGGTTCGAGCCCAAGGACTCGAAACCTTATTGAAACCTAGTAAGGTTTTGCCCAAGTGCAGTTAACTGGTTTCGACACATCGAATAATTCCAGGCCTACTCAGCCAAAATCCTTTGTCATAATTCATAAGTCAGAAAGAAAGAAAATATATATCAAAAGCATAAAACATGAGACGTGCACTATGTAGTGAGTCTATGACTCATTCTCCGAATTATCCAAGCACTCGGGGGCTAATGACAAGGTTATACCAAACGGGTACCCCTTCGTGTGGGTACCTAGTGCACGTAATGACTAAAGACCAATTGGCAATATGCTGAAGAAGCCTAACAAGCGAAGCCCAAGTCGAAGACTTCTACAATAGATAGCATAGTCGTTAGTACTTTCCATAAATGTAGTCCTAGTCGGTTATGACCCGAGACCTGTACACCTATATAAAGGACAGGAGGGTGGCTGATCAACGACACGCCCAACCAGAATCACCAAACCCTAGCAGGATCGACATCTTGCTAGACCTCTGTACTCACCGCATATACACAATCAATAACAGACAAGCGGGAGTAAGGGTTTTACCTCACTTGAGGGCCCCGAACCTGGGTAATTCCCGCTTGTCAGCCGATGAATCTACCAACACTACGCGTTCCCTACCTCATAACTCTTACCCTAGGCCAGTTTCCATGCGTATTGATGGGGACATCCCTCGTCGCGCGCGCAGGTCACGGCCTCGGTCGTCGCGTGTAGCGTACCTGCACTTTAAATAAGGCAGATACCTGTGTATAGTGCAAATCCCTGGATCGATTCGTTTGCACACACAGTTTACGATGTAATATCACAACAAAGTATCAATTTTATTAAATCGATGATCCAGACTTACAAAATATTCGATACAAGTTGCATAGCATAAAGCTAGCATTGAAAAAGTACACAACGGAAATACAATAGCGGTGGGTCTCCAACAACTTCATGTTGCCACAGGCGAAAACATGTTGGTTGCAGACTCGAAACCTTTAAACGAAACCTCACTCGTCATTTAATCAATCTGCAATAAGAAAAATATTGCAACAACGTGGGTCAGATTCCATTAAAAATGGAGTCTGGCAAGTGACACTATGGTGGACACTTAATGGAATAACTCTATAGCCTATATGCATATTTGGCCGGTGGAGTTCAAGGCTATTTTGCATAAAGCCAATTTTTCTTATCTCTTTGGAAAACACTTTCTTCAAATCAAGACAAGTATGGCATGAAAACCATAAATCTTATCTTCCCTTGTTCACCCATCAAGTTTTATTTCTGAAGTTGGAATGGTGGAATCCTCCGTTGACGTCCGTGATCAGCTGCTCAAATTGTCCGTACCGGGGACACAGCTAAGTACTTAGTTTTACACTCTGCGGAGGTTGTGCACGTTCACCATTGTACCCATTGAACCCAATTTATCCTTTACACACCATTTCTGATAAGGAAAGGAGAAGAATGAGACGAGATCTTTCAGAAGCATTTTCCCTCCCACTCTGGCTTGACCCGTTCCACCTAACATCCCCCTACATCTGCTTCTCAAGCCGGAGAGAGTCCGCGCAACATAATTGATCAAGCCAGAGCCCATATGGCAATGGCTGCACTGGAAGCAATCGTCACTCGGAGTTCTTCAGATTCCTCTGTTCCCTGGGTGGCCATCCACAAGTGCACTCTCAGGTTGACAACCCCCATGCTCATGGCCCCAAGTATAGTAGAAACTACCTTAGGCGAAGACAACCACAAGCACAGTCCTGAGTAGCCACTCAACATAAACCATTCAACCAATCCACCCAGGTGTTTCATTAACTTAGTGGATGTGTACTCCCAGGTTGACAACCACCATGCTCACGGCCCTAGGTAGAATAGAAATCCATCCTAGGCGACGACAACCATGAGCACAGCCCTGAGTAGTCACTTAACATTCTGTAAAACTTTTCATCAATTCCATAGCATCAATATTTCTGCTAAGTATGATATAGGAACCTAGACACAGGAGTAAGGGAATTCTACACAGGTTTAGCATAGCAATACTATCCGACACATGCATATAAAAATACACTAAGTAATGCATATAGAAAATAATAGGAAGTTTATGAGGTGTGCCACTTGCCTTTGAATGTTGTCGTTGTTCACAAACTCTTTTCAACGATACTCGGAACTCTAATGAACAATAAAAACAAACAACAATACAACAATCATAAAAAAAAACACAACACATACAAGCATACATAATGAACAAACAAGTTTCATAACTTCTAAGGAAAACATGTCATGCATGATATGCAAATTATTTCTAAGGACTAGAGATGCATGTCATGCCATGAAATTATCTTAAGTTAATGCAAGGCAATTAGGTTGGTCAAAATGACTAAGGACTAAAGTCATAGGTTGGACAAAATACTTTGTTATAAATCATCTTGAATAAGCACTCAATGACTTAGTCATGATGTGCATAACTACTTAGAGAAAATACTAACTCTATTTTTCAAGGTGATCAACAATTATTAACAACTCTTGGTAAATTGGATATTCACTATAGTGAGAGAGACAGACACCCGGCCAACCACTTAAATTGTGGAACATGTCTCATGTACGTGGACATGTAAGGTTAGTTTCCAAGCCGCTTCATCTCACTATGCCGCTAGGATCCAACAAACTTCAAGATGGTAATAACATGATAAAAAATCATTTATGTATAAAGTGAAAGATAAGATTAGGAAAGAGGGAAAAGATAGTAAGAATGATGTAGTTGGTCTTCCAGGCTTCATCTCCAGACTTGTAATATTCTCATTGGTGACGTCTTAATTGTATTCTTGGTATACTTGAATAATCTTCAGACTTGATGATTCTCATATCACCGAGGTTGGTCTTGGAATTAACTTAGTCTTTATGAAGTCTCAGATAAGAATGAAGAAAAGAGAGAGAGCAAGAAAGACTTAGAGAATAAAGGGGGTTGGTCTTCTTGAACTTCTTCTTGCTTTTCTTCTAAGTGCTTCTACTCCTTGAAGATACTTCTGAAGTCTTGTTTTGGCTAAGTCCTTCAATGGCCTTCTAGCTCCATCTTGGAAATCCTAAGTGTTTAAGTGTACAACACTTTACCAAAATGCTAAGTTGAAAATAATCCTATCTTAGAGAAAATAATGAAGAGGAGTTTTCCTATGGGAAATATATCTATATGTGAAAATAAGTTATGCATGCAATGCACTTTTTAAATCCTAAGAAATATCATACAAAATTTGTGATATTTATAAAGTATGCATTTGGCTATAAATGCAATTTAATTAATTTCTATTTTTGGAAAATATAATAAAAGGAATAATTCTAAGATTAAAGTTTTCTATGATTAAATTTTTATAATAAATTTTTATAAATAATGTTAATAGACAGGGAGCATTTAATTAAATTTATAGAAATTTGATTTAGTCAAAGATAATATTTCTATTAATAGTTATGTTGAAAATACTCAAACTATTCAAATAAATATATAACTATGTTTTCATTCAAATATTACTAAAAATTATTTTATAGCAGTGGTATTAATTTAAAAATATTCCAAATTTTCTAAAACAATTTTATTTGTAATTTTTGAATTTACAGATTAAAAGTTATGACAAAAATACTCAAATTCACCATTTGAAATTTGAATATTTTAAACTAAGTCAAATTTTAATTTTGGCAGATCCATAATATAATACATGTCGAGGGCTTTCCAAATATATAAAAATATTTGAATTTGGATAAACAGAGAAAAAGATATGATAGTTTGAATAGACATGGGCTTTTCTACAAAACTGTCAATTAATTTAAATCGCGAAAATGATTTTACACGTCTGCGCTGACTGTGCGCTGACTGGGCTGACACGCTGGTGCTGACGTGGATAAGTGACTGAATCTAGATCATTGGATCCAGATCTGACGATCGAGATCTACTCGTATCGATTCGTGCAGGGATCTAATCCTAGCCGTCGATTTACGATCGAAAGAACCAGAACGCGAGGTTCTTACCTCGCCGGTGCAGAAGTCGCCGGAGACGATGAAGACTGCGGCGCGACTCGGTCGAGGACGAGGACGACGTCCCGGCGGTTCCCCGGACGCGCGGAAGATTCCCCCGAGTGCGGCGCGTCGCGGCGAAGTAGATGGAGGTGACGAGGTCGTCTCGGGCGTTCCGGAGCTCCGTGAGGCGTGGCCGAAGGTGCTCGGGTGCCGGCGAGCTCCGGTGAGCTCCCTCCGATCGAATTAGCTGCGTAGGAGAGATTGGGAGGAGTTAGGGAGGTGTGGTTCCGCGAGGGGAGGAAGAGGGGGTCGGTCTCGGGCTCGGGGGTGGCTTACTTCATCGGGAACGGAAGAAATACGGCGGCGGAGGAGACGAACTCCGGCGAGCTCGTGTGATGGCCTGGGGGCGTGAAACGAAGAGGGAGGAGAGGGGAAATACGCGACAGAGGCTGGGGGTTTTATAGGGCAGGAGAGGGAAACCGATTGCGCGATCATCTCGCCGGATTTTGGAAAGAATCGGGGGCGGGATTCTCGGGCGTGATTTTTGCCGGAGGAGGAAGACGATGACGGCAGCGATGACGTCATCCATTTTTCTTTTTCTTTTTCTGATTTTTCCATTTAATTCATATGTTTTGATTTATTTGTCCAAATGATGTCAAACAAATTTCTAAAAAACTGTAAAATTATTATCTTTGTGTTAAACCAGTTGTGGGAGTGTTTTGAACACTTTTCAAAAATAATAATTTCGAAATATTGATTAAATGTAAAATTGACACTTTATGTTTAATTTAAAACTAGGGTTTAATTAATTTAAATTTTGGCTAAATAAATTATATGAAATACCCATATTCAATTATGTTTGAATTTAAGTTATTTAAACTTGTTTTGCTGAAATCATTCATCTTTATTTTGGCCTAATATTAAAGAACTAAATATAAATAATTTTAAGGAAATGGGAAATATAAGGTATTCATTTTTAATTGCAATTAATTTGTGTACCATTGTATTTTATATTATGATAATTCATTTGAAAATCTTATAACAACTTTTGAAAAAGATTTTATATTTAATTCATTTCTTATATAGAAAATATGAAAATCATTTTATGTTTTGAAAATAAATGACAATCATTTAAGCTAATGAAATGTTTATATGAATTTATTGAAGTTATAAACTACACTATGTTTTGAACTTAGTTGAAGGAATAGAATCCAATTGACAAATAGATCATGTTTGAAATAGTTTAAAAGAACACTTGTGAATATTACTTTAATTTATGAATAGAAATGGCTAGGTTATTTAATTCAAATACTTATAAAGAAACTTTTTATTATATGAAATTGGTTTGAAAGTTTGTCAAACATTTATCAATTTACATGTTAAGGGTTTTGAAATACAATGGATAATGTAATGTTTAATTGGAAATAACTTTTGAAAATTCATGACACATTGAGAATTTTGAAATAATAGACTTTTTCAAATTGGTTGAAGTCTTTTATAGTTGGTTTCTTTAAGCATTTTAGTATTTTATTTCAATCAAAACAAAAGTTTTAAATTTTACTGATTTTTGAACATTATAAAATGTTGGGATGTTACATCGCGTCTGTCGACTGGTCTATCTCGTCTGTAGTTACCAATTGGTGTGTCTCGACGATCGTCTTGTCGACTGCTTCGTCGGTCATCTTGCTTTCTATCGCCTTGATTCCGATCGTCCAGCGAGAATCCAGCTTCTACGAATTTGACTTTGTCTTTGCTGTCGTGATCGTAGTCGCGCCTTCTTCGTTTGTTGTCCCTATTTTTGCGATCTCGACTATCGCGGTGCTCTCGACTATCTCGTCGGTCACGATGTCGTTGCGGTGAGTGCGGAGTTTTGCTTTGAACTGCGTCTTCGCCGTCCGCCCATTCAGTTGCTAGATTCATAAGTTCTGCCATGTTTTTTGGCTTTTGTCGTCCCAGTGCTTCCCTGATATCCTTTCTTTAGACTCCATTTGTGAAAGCGTCCATAGCCCTGTCTGATATTGCGTCCACAGAGTTTCGGATGGAAGTCCATGTTCTGATGTATGCTCGGAGTGTTTCGACTATCTTTTGTCGGCATGCTCTTAATTCCTCGAATGTTTTCGACCTTTCGTAGAGAGGGTCAAAATATTCTCTGAAGTCTTCCTTGAAGTGGTCCCAAGAGTCGTAGGTTCCTTCAGGTAAGGACTTGAGCCTGTCGCGTGCTGTTCCTTCAAGCATCAGCTGTAGATATTGTAGTGCCGTCGTTGTTGTTCCTCGTTTGCATATGACTGCCAGTTTGTAATCTTACTACCAGCCTGAGGGTTCTTGTTTTGAGTTGAACTTTGGCATGGTTGGTAGACCAAACTTTTTTGGCAACTTTGTTTCTTGGATCCGCCGATTGAAAATTGTGCTCCGCATGGTCCTGCGTTGCGATTGTCGGGTGACTCGTGACTGCCATATCTCCTAGACCTGCTCCTTGAGCGGCTTCTTGATCTGCGACGGCTTGAGCTTTTTCTGCCGCTGCTTCAATGAGGACTGCGACTGTGACGTCCTCTCGAGTGGCTTATGCTACGTCATCTCCTTCCTCCGTCTAGCAGTTCTTTGGCTGCGATTTCCAGGGCCTTCATTTGCTAGAGGTATCTTGCTTCAGTAGGATCCCCTGCTGGTGACTTTCCATCTTGGAGGTATGCCCCTATGGATATGAGGGCTCCCTCTGCTGTTTTGGGTTGGTTTATGCCATTAGAGTCGACGGTCAGAAACGAGTTGTCCAGGTTTCGAGTGACTTCCGCCCATTCGTTCTCTAGGATTCTTTCGAATCTGGATCTGTGTCGTGCTTCGGTTGCCCCTGTAGAACTCATAGATAGTTATCGTCTGCGTGCGCTTGATATGCTTGCTTGCCTTCTTCGCTCCTCGAGTGTTGCTCTGTATTATTTCAAGCGCTGTGATTCCTGCCAGTTGAAGTAGTTGTATGTTGCCAACTCATCTGGAGTTGCGTCTGCTGGCATCATTATGCCCTCTTCAATGACCTTTCTCACTTTTGCAGCCATGTCTGCTTTGATATCCGGAGTGGTGGTACCATCTGGTAGAGTGACCGTACGGGGGTACTCGGCTGGTTGGCGATTGGCTGCATTTGCAGATGTCTCTACAGCTGTTGCCACGTAAACTTGCTGGGGAATGTGATAAGGATATGTGTAGTCTGAGTGTTCTTCATATGCTGCCTCGCTGTCGCTATCCCACTCTGTGCTTTTGTTTTTGTTTTTTCTGTTTTCGCCATCCTCTATTTGCTGCATATATTCGCCGTAGTCGACGACAGCGTGATGTGGAGATTGGATCTCTGGGTTGGCGAGGTCAGTCAGATGTATGCTGTCTTCTGTAGGCTCATCATACTCTGAGAGGTGGAAGCTTTCTTCTGGAGCGTCGATCTGCATATGATCATCGACTGGGTTGATAAGGAGGGTTGATTGCACTTCTTCTTCTATTTCGTCTTGCATTATGAACTCGCTGAATTCTTGTGTGGATATGGACCCTGCTATGGATGAGATCGGATCGAACTGTGATGCTGCAGCTCCAGTGCTTCCAGCCAAAGCCATCGATACGATCATATCGTTAACTGAAGTAGTCGACGGTCCTTCCTCTTCAGGGAACTCTTCTGCCATGAATTTGTTGAACTCCGCTGATGACACCGAATCCATGGGGATTTTGGTGTTAAGAACAGATCGAGCTGGGGTGAGGCACCCTCTTTGTCTGCCGGAGATGTGATCCCAGTTGATCTCTCCTGGAGTGGCTTAGTTGCGATCTGTTTGGCTAGATCCTGCACACCAAGATGATCAACAAAAAAATTATGTTCCCCATAGTTAGATCAAAACCTGAATCGAGATTAGAGTAAATCTCCTGGGCTTCGGGTGAGTATGGCATGATCCTTCCTGGTGACGCTGCTTTTGGCGAGTGGTCGCCTATGATCTGGATGTGATCTTCTATTGCTGATGTGCAGCTCTTTGCAGGCGTTGGCGGGTCGCCGTTTGAAATTTGGACCGAAAAATCCGTAAATCCCACACTACCTTTGCCCACAGACGGCGCCAATTGATGAGGGATGTCCCCATCAATACCCATGGTTACTGGCCTAGGGTAAGAGTTATGAGGTAGAGAATGCGTAGTGTTGGAAGATTTGTCGGCTGACAAGCGGGAATTACCCAGGTTCGGGGCCCTCGAGTGAGGTAAAACCCTTACTCCTGCTTGTCTGTTATTGATTGTGTATATGCGGCGAGTTCAGAGGTCTAGCAAGATGTCGATCTTGCTAGGGTTTGGTGATTCTGGTTGGGCGTGTCTCTGATCGGTTTCCCTCCTGTCCTTTATATAGGGGTACAGGTCTCGGGTCGTAACCGACTAGGACTACATTTATGGAAAGTACTACCGACTATGCTATCTATGGTAGAAATCTTTTACTTGGGCTTCGCTTGTTGGGCTTTCTTCAATCTATTGACAATTGGCCTTAGTCATTACGTGCACCAGGTACCCACACGAAGGGGTACCCGTTTGGTATAACCTTGTCACATATACTTTTAGCTGCATGTGCATCTGTTGTGTGGCAATCACTACTCCTTGCGTAGCTTCGATTATAAGACTTCCTCTTGTCTAATGATCACTTGCAGCTTTGTGAGACCTTCTTTCGTTGGCCTTCCAAACCCCTCTTAACATTCTCTTAGCCAAAACATCCTGGTGCCAGGAACTAACGTTGAAGGCTTGCTTGTTTCTTTTGAACAAATAAAGAGTTGATCTTCTTTGTGCATATTGATATTGCTTGACTTGATCCTTTCACAAAGTTGTCATGTTTGTTGGAAGCATTAGATGATTATATTGTTGTGCTTGAAGCTTAAATCATCTCTAATATCTACTTTGCACAGTTGATTGCTATCTAGTACTATATCATTGAAAGCTTTGCATTGCTTTGCCTACTTGTTTATTTATTACTCATTTGATATCAATATAAACTACAACCCTTATTCATTTGATCTCAGGTTACCTACCTTACATTATTACGTGATCAAGATTGTGTTAAAGCATGTCACTTCAAAAATTATTCTTCTTTATCGTTCTTGCCTACTCGGGACGAGTTGAACTAAGCTTGGGGATGTTGATACGTCTCCAATGTATCTATAATTTATTATGTTCCGTGTTATATTATACCAAGTTATTACATGTTTTATATGCATTTTATATAGTTTTATGCATTTTCTGTGACTAACCTATTAACAAGATGCCACAGTGCCTGTTCCCTGTTTTCTGTTTTTTTGTTTCAGAAAAGTACTTAAGGAAATATTCTCGGAATTGGACGATTTCTTTTCTGAAGTCCATTTTAATCGGGAACGTTCCAGAAGACCGAACACTAGACGAAGTGGGCGACCTAGGAGGCCACAGCACATGCTCGCGCGGCAGGATCCTAGGCCGTGCGAGCAACAGAACTAAGACGGTGTTCATTATTTCCTCCATGGGTCCTAAGACGCCGCAGTCGTCAACACCAATTCGGGAGAGATCAGAACTACTCCCCGCCATCCTGCCGGGAGGGGGAATCGATTCCGGAGGGCTCTACGTCACCATGCCCGCCTCTAGACTGATGCATGAGTAGTTCACCCATGGACTACGGGTCCATAGCAGTAGCTAGATGGTTATATTCTCCTCTTGTGCTATCATGTTTAGATCTTGTGAGCTGCTTATCATGATCAAGATCATCGTTATGTAATACTTCATGTTGTGTTTGCTGGATTTCCGATGAATATTGAGTACTAAAGTTATCGCTTCATAATATATCATGTGTGCTATTTAATGATCTTACATACTCTCCATTACTAGTAGATGCTCTGGCCAAATAGATGCTTGTGACTCCAAGAGGGGGTATTTATGCTCTATAGTAGGTTCAAGTCTCTATTTAATCTCGGGTGGTGACAGCTAGCTCTAAGGTTGTAGATGTATTGTTGCTACTAGGCATAAGACAGTAATACTTTGTCTAAGGATGATGTTACTTACTTACTTTACACACAGTGCTTAAGGCGATAATCTGTTGCATGCATCTTAATACTGAAAGGGGTGCGGACGCTAACCGGAAGGTGGATTATTAGTCATAGATGCGGTTGGAACGGTCTATGTATATTGTTGTAATGCCCAAATGAATCTCACACTATACATCATAACGTTAGTATATGCAATATTACACACTTCTTTATTCTATCAATTGCCCAGCTGTAATTTGTTTACCCGCATGATTGTTATTATTATTTATGAAGAGACACCACTAGTGAATTGTGGACCCCCGCTCCTTCTCTTTAATCTGATAAACCACCAACTGCAAACATGTTACTTTCTCCAAACAAACATCTTTCTTCCACAGATACGTTCGATCCTTTGTTACGGCAAGCCGGTGGGAATGACACCCTCACCGTTGAGTTGGGACAAAATACTTTGATTGTGTTGTGTGCAGGCTCCACGTGAACTACACGCCACCAAGAAATCCTGGCGCCATTGGCACCTCTAGGGAATTCTCATTTCCTACTGGTTCGATAACATTGGTTTCATAACTGAGGGAAATCTTGCTGCTGCACTACTTCGCACCTTCCTATTGGGGTTTCCCCACCACATACCTGTGATCATCAAGGTTGCAGAGGTGCTGAGTCCTCTCCACCAGCTCTCCATGAAGAAGCGCATGGCAATCCTGGAGCAGATGCTGGCGGTCACCCTGCTTGGCCTGGCGGGGAAGGAGAAGGACGAGATGGTAGTGCCTGTGGTGAAGGAGGCAGGGGCCATGGAGGCAAGGACGAACCCCTCGATCGGCGAGGCGAGCTCGTCAAGGGATGTGCCCCTTGACGAGGATATTTTCTAGGTCTCGTCTGGCGACGGTGAGTCCTTCAGTGTGGCTCCTTCGCGCTCCGTTGCGGAGGAGGAAGAAGACGATGACGGCGAGACCACGGCGGGGCGGCGAGAACCCCGTTCCAAGGCGGCCTCGACAGGCCTATGGCAAGGTAGTCAGACGTTCCCCTCAAGAGGAAAGCAGAGGCGCCTCCCAAGGGGTCTTGAGCCAGGACCACGCCTTCGTGGCGCTCGCCGGGCTTGGCGCGGGTTGACACCCGCGCTAAGAAATCTGAGTAAGTATCTTGACCTTGATCGTCTATTTCTCAGTCTCTTCTAACGCACTCTCTTCTGATGGATTTTCTTGCTCTTTGCTAGTGACCTGGTGCTTGCGAAGCGTCAAAGGCTTCGCAAGGTTGCCGAGTTGAAGAAATCCACGCCAAAGGCCACGGTTGACGAGGCCTCGAGGCCTGTGGTGGTGGACGCACCTCAGGAAGAGGCGACCGCGCCAGGTCCAGAGGGGAAGGGCCCTGAGGAGCGAACAGAGAGGGCGCCCACTCCACCTCGTGCACCCACTCCACCTGGTGCGGCTACTCCACCTCGTGTGACCACCCCTCCAGCTCAACAGGAGGCCAAGGTAGGCATGGCCCTGATCCAGAGTCTGCCAAGGGCCAACGAGACGGAGGAGGGAGCTCCTTCGCCGCCCTCGCCACACTCTGCAGCAGGAGCAGAGAAAGTGGCGACGAGGCAGGCTCCTCCAGCCACGGAGTCCCACGAGGAGGTGGTGCTCGAGCGCAGCGACAGCGGGGAAGAGCTTGCCGCCCATCTTGACAAGCAGATGTAGAGTTGGTAGGTGGAACGGGTCTTGCAAGTATGGTTGAATTCTTCTTCTGAAAGTTCTTGTCTCAATTCTCTCCTTTCCTTAATGCACTCCGCGTGTATAGGATATTCGGGTCAATTGAGTCTAAAGGTGAAAGTGCACAACCTCTGCAGAGTCAATAATCTAAGTACTTAGCCGTGTCCCCGGTGATGGACTACTTCGAGCAGCTGGACAAGGATGGACGGAAGAATCTCAACACCGTTTTCATGAAGTAAAATTTTACTAAGGAAAGAATTGTTGGTGCACTTGGCCTTCATCCCTTGGTGTCAAGTCTTTGGAAATAAAAAGTGTTTCTTAAAAGATAGGAGAAAACTTGCTCTCTACAAAACAGCCTCCAACTCTACCAAGACAAATATGCATATAGATTCTAGACTTGTCATTTTATATCCACCATAGTCACTTGCCAATACTTCATAGTATTGACCTCCTTCGGGGGTTGCATATTCCAATATGCAGGTAATTCAGATGAAGAATAAGTTTGGACTCGAGTCTACACCCAACATGTTTGCCTGTGGCGCATGCGTGAAGATGAGGCTCATTGTTATTTTGCTTTTGTTGTGAACTCTGAATATTAGCTAGCCTTCATGGATATGCACCTTGTAATAAAGCTATAGTTAGCTATTTTTGGATCTCGTTGTAGCAATTTGATACTTATGAAGTGATACTTTATATTTTGTACTGTGGTGCTGGTAGTGATCCAGGGACTAGCACTTAACACAGGTGTTCCAACTTTAATAAAAGTTGGGGCACTACAAAATGGTATCAGAGCAAAGTGTTGCATGTAGGTTCGAGCCCTTAGGTTTCGTTAAGCCCTTTTTTATCATAATATTACCATCTTTGAAGTATGTTGGATCCTCGCGGCATAGTGAGATGAAGCGGCCCGAAGACTAACCTTACATGTCCACGTACATGAGACCTGTTCCACAATTATAAGTGACTGGCTGGGTGTCTTTCTCTCACTATAGTGAATGTCCAACTTTCAAAGAGTTGTCAATAATGTTGATCACCTTGTAGAGCAAAACTGATATTTTCTCTAAGTATTTTTGCACATCAAGACTAGTACTTCTTGTCTTATGTTTCTATTTGATAATTTTACTCTTATAACATAGGATGTCATTCTTCATGTATCAAACCACGGAGGACTTCAAGGATATGCGTTTTGGAATATACCTTCTGGAGATAGTGGAAATACTGGCATTTCCAACACCCATCATCAAAGCAAGCCAGTTGAAGCACTTCAACAAAGATGACTTATGGGGTGTTCGCCTTTTTCAATACGGGCGCCAGACTGAACCCAAGACCAAACACATCCAGTACAAGACGATTAGTGACTCCTTGGAGAAAGGACTTAATCTTGTCACGCAGGAGCAAATTGGACGTCTTTGTGGACAATACCAAGAGAAGTTAAAGGATCACTATTTTTCTATCTTGGGCAAACGTGATGAAGATGGAATACCCTTCCTTGTGAATGAGGAGGACAAAAACAAACTAGATTCTTTGCACCCATATATTCAAGACTTAGAAAATCACCTCTGGCAGCTAGAAGAGTTGCTAAGGAATGATGAAATAGTGGCCCAAGTCAAGGAGACTCAAAAGAAGATAGAAGCCCAAGAAGAAGTGGCCAACCCCCAGGAGGAGAAATTCCGAGCACATGAGAAGAAGTTCCAGAATCAAGAGAAGAGAGTTAGAGACTAGAACAAGGAGATTAAAAATTTGACGGATGAAATTCTGAGTAACGATGTCGAGTTCAAGGCTGATCGTGATCTGATCGAAACTCTGCGTCGTGAAAAGAGAACGTTGCAAGAGAAGAATGAAACCCTGGTGAAAGAAGTGATCGAGACTCTGCGCCGTGAGAAGGCTATGATACAGGAGAAAAATAAGGCCTCAGAGAAGGAAGTGAGTGAGTATAAGGAGATCCTCTTGAAAGAAGGCATCACCATCGAGGAAGTCGAAGAAGATGAAGGAGATATCATGGAAGAAAATAATTAACCTGGTAGTTGCACCACCCCATGTTTCTTCACGTTTAGTTTGTCGTTTGAAAAATATTGATCTCCAATTTGTGGTATGGCAATATTAGAATGTTTGGTTTGCAGACTTGGTCGTTTTATTTAATCCATCAACTTTGTTTCATTCCTAAATTGCTAAGAAAGAAAAAGTTTAAGTTATTTGTTGATTGTGGATTGCTTGACTTGACTGTTTTGTGCATGGGTAGGATTCCTTCTTTTAGCTATATCTATCTTTTACTCATCCATGCTAAAAACCCCACAGATGCCTCCACGTCGTGATCCCGACAACAACGAGGCTATGCAGCAGCTGATGGCAGCCCAAGCCCAGTTGATGAGTTGTAACATCCCAAAAATTGTAAAAATTAAAACTTTGCATTCATGCATCATTCATCATTTAGGCATAACATTACATCACATAAGTACTAAATTAAATTTCAATTATAAGTTTAAATAATTAATAATTCAATAAAGTGTTTATTTAAACTTCTTTAATAAATATAATTTTTCCAAATTATTTAATGGGCAAGTATAATACTAAAAGTTCTAATTTTAATAACCTTTCCAAAAGATAGTTTTCTGAATTTTTCTGAAATGTTTTGAATAAGTTTGAAAATCATTTTGGAAATCAGTTTTGAAAACAGTTCTTAATGTTATTTAAAAGAATAGGAGTTCGGGCCGGCCCATGTGCTATCTGCCGCGCGCGCGCAAGAAAACGGCCCAGCCAGCCCGCGCAGCCCCTTCTCTCTCTTCCCTCTCGCTGACAGGTGGGGCCCACCTGTCAGGTTCGTGAACCTACCGCCGAAGATCACGCTTATTCCAAATCGGAGCCGGCCGCGATTTCCGAGCGGAATCTGAGCACGGTTGCTCACCCCGCGTCCTCTACTTAAACCCCCACCCCACCGCCAGTCTCCTCGCCCCAAACCCTAACAATTTTCGCCGCCGGGCTGCCCGGGATCGAGCTTGGAACGCCGCCACCCCCGCCGCCGTAATCCTCACCATACGGAGTAATCCGGTCACGCCGGACCCTCCCCTCGCCTCCCTTCGATTCCCCTTTTCCTAGTGATCGTTTTTGACCTTGCCCCGTCTCTTGAACCGCAGTGCTACGTCGCCTTCGTCCGCGACCGACGCCGCCGTCCGCCTCGTCGTCTCCGTCGAGGACCCGAGGAGAGGAGGAGACGCCCGCGAAGCTCCCACCACGCCATCGTCTTCGGCACGCCCCCCTGCACCGCGTAGTAACGATTCCCCCCTCCCGCTCCTTTGCGTGCGCGATTCCGGCGATGGCGCCGCCGCGGTCGGGAGTATTCCGTCGACTGCGCCGCCCGTTTTTGGTCCTTGCGTTGTGAACCGTTAGATCTAGATCCAACGGATCTAGATCGATCTCATCTCGTTCGTCCGTTTCTAATTAAATCGGACAGCTCGTGCCGCGATCCGCGCGCATCGGTACGGGCCAATCAGCGATCGCCACGTAGCCCTCCCTTTATTCATTTTCGCAGGGATTTTATAAATAAAACAGAAAACATGCAAAACTTAGAAAATTCATAACTTTTGATATGTAAGTTCAAATTTGATAAATTTTATATCCACGGATAGTCCTGCTAGTGTAGTTTATTTCTACATCATTTTTTTTCCTTTTGATAAATTATAATTCGTGTAATTATCCGATGAGTATTTCGGCTATTAAATCCATAACTTAAATAATAAAAATGTTTTTCAAAAAAATTTACATGTTTTAGTGTTGTATTATTGCCCTCTGTCTAGAAATATTAATATGTGTCTTATTTGAAAACTTTTATAAAACAATAAAAGTTGTAGTTGTAGAATTCATGGTTTTGTAATATTGTTTTCAATTATTTAATTGATAGGTAAAATAAGAAATTCCTAGAAATTGCATTTCATACATTTAATAACAGAAGATATAAATTATTAATAAGTGTGTCTTGTTATACTTATGGCATATCATGCATGCATACATATTTATGTTTGGTGTTGTGTGATATTGTGTGGGAATTTATTTTATGTATTGCTTGTGCTAGATTGTGAAGAAGAGGAAGGACTTGCTTGTGATTGTTATTCTTGTTGTGCTTGCTCCTCCTGCTACCAAGGCAAGTGACATTCATATTATACCTCATATTTTATATATGCATTTGTAGTATATTTTGAGTAGTATGCCTGGTAGGAATTTTTTTGAACTATTTTATAATGCTAAGTTAGTTTATATTTTGCAAATATCCTAGTAGTGTGTAGCCACGCTTCTACCATGCAGCCATAAAAGTTTTTATTAGATGCTTAGCTATGCTATAAAACTGTGTTAAACCTAAAATACACACCTGGGTGGAATTGGTTGGTATGGTTTATGTTGAGTGGCTATTTGGGACTATGCTTGTGGTTGTCGTCGCCTAGGATGAATGTCTATTCTACTTAGGGCCATGAGCATGGTGGTTGTCACCCAAAAGGGCACTTGTGGACGACCATCCAGGAACAAAGAGATTACTAAGTCCCTCCAAATTTAGATGCTTCCCGTGCAGCCTTTTGACAATGGGGTCTGTCAAGAATAATTAAGTTGTGAGAGTGCAACCTGTCAGCTTGACAAGCAGATGTAGAGTTGGTAGGTGGAACGGGTCTTGCTAGTATGGTTGCATTGTTGTTCTGAAAGTTCTTGTCTCAATTCTATCCTTTCCTTAATGCACTCCACGTGTATAGGATGTTTGGGTTAATTGAGTCTAAAGGTGAAAGTGCACAACCTCTGCAGAGTCGACAATCTGAGTATTTAGCCTTGTCCCCGGTGATGGACTACTTCGAGCAGCTGGACAAGGATGGACGGAAGAATCTCAACACCGTTTTTATGATGTAAAATTTAACTAAGGAAAGAATTGTTGGTGCACTTGGGCTTCACCCCTTGGTGCCAAGTCTTTGAGAAACAAAAGTGTTTTACAAAAGATAGGAGAAAACTTGCTTTCTGCAAAATAGCCTACAACTCCACCAAGCCAAATATGCATATAGAATAGACTTGTCGTTTTATATCCACCATAGTCACTTGCCAATACTTCATTGTATTGAGCTCCTTCGGGGGCTGCATATTCCAATGTGCAGGTACTTCTGATGAAAAATAAGTTTGGACTCGAGTCTACACCCAACATGTCTGCGTGTGGCGCATGCTTGAAGATGGGGCTCATTTGCTATTTGATTTTGTTGTGAAATCTGAGTATTCTAGCTAGCCCTCATGGCTATGCACTTTGTAATAAAGCTAAACTTAGCTATTTTTGGATCTCGTTGTAGTATTATGATACTTCTGCAATGATACTTTATATTTTGTACTGTGGTGCTGGCAGTGATCCAGGGACTAGCACTTAACACAGGTGTTCCATCTTTATATAAAAGATGGGGCGCTACAAAATGGTATCAGAGCAAAGTGTTGCCTGTAGGTTCGAGCCCTTAGGATTGGTTAAGCCTCCTTTTGATCATAATATTATCATCTTTGAAGTATGTTGGATCCTAGCGGTATAGTGGGATGAAGCGGCCCGGGACTAACCTTACATGTCCGCGCACATGAGACCTTTTCCACAATTATAAGTGGCTGGCCGGGTGTCTGCCTCTCTCACTATAGTGAATATCCAACCTACACAGAGTTGATAATAGTGTTGATCCCCTTTCAGAATAGAACCCTTATTTTCTCTAAGTACTTAATTACACCATGACTAGTACTTCTTACCTTATGTATCCTGTTTTAACAATTTCTACTCTTATAACTTAAGGATGTCGTTCTTCATGTATCAAACCGCGGAGGACTTCAAGAACATGCGTTTTGGAAGATACCTTCTGGAGTTAGTAGAACTACTGGCGCTTCCAACACCCATCTCAAGGCAAGCCAGTTGAAGCACTTCAACAAAGAAGACTTATGGGGAGTTCGTCTTTTTCAACAAGGGCGCCAGACTGAACCCAAGACCGAAGATATCCAGTACAAGTCGATTAGTGACTCCTTGGAGAAAGGGCTGAATCTCGTCACGCAGGAGCTAATAGGACGTCTTTGCTGGCAATTCTAGGAGGAGTTAAAAGACCACTACTTTTCTAACCTAGGCCAACGTGACGAAGATGGGATACCCTACCTTGTTAACGAGGAAGACAGAAACAAACCAGAACCTTTGCACCCTTATCTCCAAGACTAAGAAATTCACCTCTGGCAACTAGAAGAGGATAGGCGCAATGAGCTACTGAAGAATGATGAGATAATGGCCCAGGTCAAGGAGCCTCAAAAGAAGATTGAAGCACAGGAAGAGGTGGCCAACGCTCAAGAGGAGAAATTTCGAGCTCAAGAGAAGAAGTTCCAAAATCAAGAAAAGAGAATCAGAGACAAGAACAAGGAGATCAAGACCTTGAAGGATGAAAGTTTGAGCAACGACGTCGAGTTCGAAGCTGATCGAGATTTGATCGAGACTCTACGCCGTGAGAAGAGAATGCTACAAGAGAAGATTGAAGCCCTGGAGAAGGAAGCGATCAAGACTCTGCACCATGAGAAGACAATGCTACAGGAGAAGAATGAAGCCTTTAAGAAGGAGGTGAACGACTACAAGGAGATTCTTATGAAGGAAGGCATCACCATCGAGGAGGTCGAAGAAGATGAAGGAGACGTCATGGACAAAGTTTAGACTTAGTAGTTGGACCACCATGTTATTCCTCGTTTAGTTTGTCGTTTTTTAAAAAACATTGATCTCCAACTTGTGGTGTGACAATTTTAGAATGTTTTGGTTTGCAGACTCTGTCGTTTTATTTAATCAACATAGAATGCCTGTTTCGAATTGCTAAGTAAGAAAATTTCTTGGTTGTTTATTGAATGTTGATTGTTTGACTTGGTTGTTTTGTGCATGGGTAGAAATTTTCTTCTCTTAGTTCTATCTATCTCTTACTCATATATGCTGAAAACCCCATAGATGCCTCCTCGTCGTGATACCGACAACAATGATGCCATGCAACAACTGATGGCTGCTCAAGCTCAGCCGATGACTATGATGACTCAGTTCATTGCCGCAACCAACAACAACAACCACACCAACAACAACCCACCACCTCCACCACCACCACCCCAAGTGGGAAGACTTGCTAGGTTCCTAAGGCTTAGGCCTAATAAGTTCTCCTCTGCTACCGAACCAATAGTGGCACATGACTGGCTCCGTTAAGTCAACAAGGAATTAGTAACTTTTGAGTGTTCTGATGCAGAAAAAGTGAGGTTCACTGCACACCTGTTGGAAGGACATGTTGCACTGTGGTGGGAGACTTATCAAGTGACTCATCCTTTGGATGGCATGACTTGGGATGCGTTCAAGGAAGGTTTCCGCAATGCTCACATTTCCTCTGGCATAATGAACCCGAAGAAAGAGGAATTTCGCAGGTTCAGGCAGGGAGGTAGAACTCTGAAGGAGTATATGGATGACTTCTGTATGCTATCAAGGTATGCACCAGAAGACATTGACACTGATGCTAAGAGGAAGGAAAAATTTCTCAATGGACTTAAGGGAGAACTGAAGATACCCTTGTCTGTGGCATATGCTCCTAACTATCAAGCTCTTTGGATCAAGCAATCACTCTGGACAACAACATAAGAAAGGAAGAGAACAGGAAGAGGAAGTTCAATGCAAGTAAGGTTCATTCTGAAGGGACACACAAGAGACAACACACCTCTGAAGTCAGTGGCCATAAACCCTGGAATCACTCCAACAATGGTAGTGGCCTAAAACATCACGGTCATAACCACAATGGAGGATACAAAGGAAGCAATGGAGGATACAAAGGAAGTAATGGAAGATACAACGGAAATAATGGTGGATCCAGGGGAAACCATCACCATGGCCATAATCATGGAAATGGTCATCACCGTCCTAACTATGAAGGGAAGAAAGATTTGTCTAATGTGACTTGCTTCAAGTGCAAGAAGACAGGACATTATGCAACTGAATGCCCAGAGAAGAAGGCTGATAAAAATTCCAAGCCCAATACTTTCCAGAAGGGACAAGTGAACCACATTAATGTGGAAGAAGTTCACGATGAACCTGATGTTGTGATTTGTACGTTCTTGCTCAATTCTTTTCCAGCATTAGTCTTATTTGATACTGGAGCATCACATTTATTCATATGAAGAGCTATTGTAAACAAACATGGGCTAGCTGAGGAAATTCTAGAAAACCTATTAGGGTAAGCTCACCTGGATGGGAGATGATAGTAAATTATGGGTGTAGGCAGTTAGACTTGAAGATTGGTAAGCACACCTTTCCAACAGACTTAGTCATCCTAGAAACCCAAGGCTTGGATGTTATCATCGGAATGGATTGGATGACTCGTTTTGAAGGAATCATAGACTGTGCAAATAGAGCAATCACCCTCACCACCCCAGAGAAAAGAAAGATTATGTTCAGATCAACTTTCGAACTTAAGAAGGTTAGGCTAAATCTCTTAAGGGGGTTAGCCTTGGTGATGTGCTTATTGTCAAGCAATACCTAGAAGTTTTTCCGGAAGAACTACCGGGAATGCCACCCGATAGAGATGTAGAGTTTCTCATCAAACTGAAACCGGGCACAGGACAATTAGCTAAAAGACCATATCCTATGGCCGTCGATGAACTGAAAGAGCTCAAGAAGCAACTGGAGGAACACATCCAGAAAGGCTTTATTCGTCCAAGTTCAACACCATGGGGAGCACCAGTCTTATTTGTTAAAAAGAAAGATCAAACTCAGAGTCTAGTCACGGACTACAGGGATATAAATGAGCAAACTATCAAAAACAAGTACCCGTTACCCAAGATTAATGAACTATTTGATCAACTGGAAGGTGCTTGTGTTTTCTCAAAGATCGATCTTCGATCAGGGTACCTCCAAATGAAAGTTAGAGAAATGGTATACCCAAGACTGCCTTTGTTACGAGATATGGCTCCTACGAGTACACCGTAATGCCTTTTGGATTAACCAATGCTCCAGCCTATTTCATGAATATGATGAATAAAGTGTTCATGGATTTTCTGGATAAGTTTGTGGTAGTGTTCATAGATGACATTTTAATCTACTCCAGGAGTCACAAAGAACATGAAGAGCATTTGCGTCTAGTATTGCAGAGACTACATGAACATAAGTTGTATGCCAAATACAGCAAGTGTGAGTTTTGGTTAGAACAAGTCGGATTTCTAGGCCATGTGGTGTCCAAGGAAGGTATAGCGGTGGATCCTGAAAAAGTTTCAGCTGTAACTAATTGGGAGCCGCCAAAGAATGTCGGAGAATTATGAAGTTTTCTTGGTCTAGCAGGATACTATCGTAGATTCATTGAAAACTTCTCCAAGATTGGCAAGGCTTTGACGGAATTGTTAAAGAAGGAGAAGAAGTTCGAGTGGACGGAGGCATGTGAAGCCAGTTTTCAAGAATTGAAGGAACGTCTAGTTTCAGCCCTAGTTCTATGTTTACCTGATATAGAGAAGGAATTCCAAGTGTATTGTGATGCTTCACGCCAAAGCCTGGGAAGTGTGTTGATGCAAGAAGGCAGAGTGGCATCTTATGCCTCCAGACAGCTCAAGAAACATGAAGCAAACTATCCTACTCATGATCTAGAGTTAGTCTCAGTGGTACATGCCCTGAAGACTTGGAGACCCTATCTGATGCGGAATAGATGTGAAGTATTCTCGCACCACAAAATTTTGAAGTACATTTTTACATAGAAGGAATTGAACATGAGACAGAGAAGATGGTTGGAGCTTATTAAAGATTATGACCTAAGTCTCCAATATCACCCGGGAAAAGCTAATGTAGTGGCAGACGCCCTGAGTCGTAAAATGTATGTGAATGGCCTCACATCAGGAGAAATACCCGAGGATTTATGCAAGGCATTCAAGGACCTCAGATTGGAAGTAGTACCAGAAGGTTTTGTAGCATCATTAGTAGTACAGCCTACTTTGATGGACAAGATACGTGAAGCTCAGAAAGGAGACAAGCAAATAGAAGAAATCAAAGTCAATCTGAGAGCTGGAAAAGCTAAGGGATTCCATGAGGATGAGCAAGGGATTTTGTGGTTTGAAAAATGCGTATGTGTGGCCAATGATCCTGATATTAGGAAGTTAATTCTACAAGAAGCTCATGAGACACCTTATTCCATTCATCCGGGAAATACCAAGATGTGTATGGATGTGAAGGAAAGATTCTGGTGGAACAATCGGAAAAGGGAAATAGCAGAATATATCGCAAAGTGTGATGTATGCAGTCGAGTAAAAGTAGAACATCAGAAACCAGCAGGACTTCTACAACCTTTGAAAGTGCCGGACTGAAAGTGGGATTCTATTGGGATGGATTTCATCACCGGATTACCAAGGACCAGATCGGGTTATGATTCTATTTGGGTTATCGTTTGCCGTCTAACCAAAATAGCTCACTTTATACCCGTGAAGACCACGCATACAAGTGCTAAGTTAGCGGAAATTTACATGAAGAGAAATGTGTGCCTTCATGGCGTTCCTAAGAGCATCATGTCTGATAGGGGGACCCAGTTCACGTCACATTTTTTGAAGCAAATGCATGAATCACTGGGAACCATATTGGAATTCAGTACGGCTTTTCACCTGCAAAGAGATGGCCAGACTGAAAGAGTAAATCAGATTTTAGAGGATATGTTAAGAGCTTGTGCGCTCGATTATGGGTCTAGCTGGGACGATAATCTCCCTTACGCTGAGTTCTCCTACAATAACAGTTACCAAGCCAGCATTGAGATGGCACCGTTTGAAGCCTTATATGGAAATAAATGCACAACCCCATTGTTGTGGAGTGGTGTAGGAGAACGGAGTTTCTTCGGACCTGATATAATACAGGAGGCTGAAGAGAAGGTCAGACTGATTAAGGATAGATTGAAAATAGCAAAGTCACGCCAGAAAAGCTATGCAGAAGTCACCTACGAGGTGGGTGATAGAACCTATCTTAGAGTGTCTCCACTCCAGGGTGTAAGGAGGTTTGGTGTAACATCCCAACATTTTATAATATGCAAAAATCACTAAAATTTAAAACTTTTCTTTTATTAAAATAAAATATTAAATGTATAAGGAAACCAACTATGAAAGACTTCAAAATTGAGTTTAATATTTCAAATGTCACAGTTTAAACATTTTATTATCCACTGTGTTTCAAAAAGCTTAAAATATAATTTGACAAATATTTTTCAAACTACAATCCATTTTATTTTAAATAAATTAGTTTCTTTATAAGTATTTGAATTAAACCACTTAGCCATATCTATTCATAAATACAAGATTATTCAAAATGGTATAAAATTTCTAAATGGTTTCATTCCTTTAAACTAAGTTCAAAATATAGTTTGGAAATTATAAGCCTATAGTGTATAACTTTAAAACTTCATAGATTTTAAATTAATGAAATAGCCAAATAAACATTTCATTTGCTTAAATGAATTTCATCTATTTTCAAAGCATGAAATGATTAATATATTCTAAAGAAGAAAAAAATTTAAACAAAGGTCTTGTCCAAAGTTGTTATGAAGTATCAAATGCATTATCATATTATAAAATATAATGTTGCACAAATAATTTTCAATTAAAAATGAATACCTTATACTCCACATTTTCTAAACATTATTTATGTTTAGTTCCTTAATATCATGCCAAAATAAAGAAGAAGGATATCAGCAAAACAAGTTTAAATAACTTAAATCCAAACATAATTGAATATGGGTATTTCATATAAATTATTTAGCCAAAATTAAAATTTATTAAACCCTAGTTTAAATTAAACATAAAGTGTCTATTTTTACATTTGAGCAATAGTTTGAAATTATTATTTTTGAAAATGGTTCAAAACACTCCCACAATTGGTTTAACAGAGAGATAATGATTTTACAAATTTTTAGAATATAATTTGAGTTGAATTGGAGTTATATTTTAAAATTTATTTTAAATACAGAATACAGAAAATGAATTGTCAAAAAAAAAGAGGAAAGGAGAAGAACAGCCCGAGCCGTTGGGCCGAAGCCCATCCTCTCTCTGCCGCGCGCGCAGCCGCAGTGGCCCAGCAGAAGCCCACTTCCTCTCCCCTCACGCTGACATCCGGACCCCACATGTCATCACCTTCCCCAAATCGTATCACGAACGAACTCTAACCGAAATCAAATTCGGATCAATCTGATCCTTTTCTTGCGGAGTAATCCTCCTCCGTGCGGCCCCATAAATACCCCAGAGACGCCGCCCTCTCCCGCACCCGAAAACCCTAGCTCATCGCCTCCAGGCTGCCCACAATCGTCCCCGCCGTGTCGCCATTGCCGTCGGCGTCTTCGACGATTTCCGGTGAGCTTCGATCGATCTAGCCCTTCTCATCCACCCCCTTAGCTTCCCCTCGATCTTATGCACCTCCCTGACTTGGCACGGTAGCTTATTGCGCAGCAGAACGAGCCATCCGTCCATGACCGAAGCTCCCCGCCGCCGTGCGCAACTCCGACGAGGTGTTGCCGAAGAACGAGGAAGCGCCGAGGACCACGAGCACGCCATCGACCTCGCCTGGATCTCCTCTTCATCACGGTACGCTCCGCTAGTCCTTTTAGGTTGTAGATCATCGGAAACGCTCGTCACCGGCGTGTCGCCGCCGCGGGAATTAGGTCACCGGAGTTATTCCGGCGAACCGCGCCGCCCGAACTTAGTAGAATAGATCTACACCTTTAGATCTCGATCCGGCGGTTGGAATAGAATGACTTAAACGAAGGGGTATCGGCGAATCAGGGAGGGACACGTCATGCCACGTCAGCGCCTCGTCAGCATCCGCGTCAGCGCCAGCGTGTAAATCATTTTCTATTTTTAATTTTAATTGGAAATTTTGCAGATTAGTCCCTGTAATTAAAACATCTATAACTTTTTAACCACTCATCCAAATTTAACAAACTTTATATATTTGGAAAGCTCTTGACATGTAGATTATTTTAGATCGGCCAAATTCAAATTTGACTTAGTATAAAATATTCAAATTTCAAATGGGAAATTTGAGTATATTTGTAATAACTTTAAATCTATAAATCCAAAAATTGCAAATAAAATTGTTTTAGAAACTTTAGAATATTTGTTAATTAATGCCACTGCTATAAAATAATTTTGAGTAATTTTTGAATGAATTCATAGTTATATATTTAATTTGAATAGTTTGAATATTTTCAACATAACTATTAATAGAAATATTATTTTTGTATTAAATCAAATTGCATTAAATATAATTAAACCACCTATGGCTATTAACACCATCTATAAAGAAATTGTGTTATAAAATATAAATCACATAAAACTTTAATCTATATGTCTCCTCTTATTATGTTTTGCAAATTAGAAACTAATTAAATTGCAATTATAACTTTATGCATATTTCATAAAATTCACAAAAATTAGTGTTATGTTGCTTAAGATTTAAAATTGCATTTCATGCATAACATATTTTATAGTTATATTTTCCATAAGGAAAACTCCTCCCCATTTTCTCTAAGTTAGGATTATTTTCAAACTTAGTATTTTGGGAAAAGTGCTATACACTTAGACACTTAGGATTTTCAACATGGAGCTGGAAGACCAATGAAGGACTTAGCCAAAAACAAGACTTCAGAAGTATCTTCAAGAAGAAGAAACACTTAGAAGAAAATCAAGAAGAAGTTCATGAAGGACTTAGAAGAAAACAGACTCTGGAAACATCCCAAAGATGTCAAGCACTTGGAAGAAAAGTGAGAAGAAGTTCAAGAAGGCCAACCCCCTTTTATTCTCTAAGTCTCTCTCTCTGTCTTTTCTTCTCTTCTGAGACTTCATGAAGACTAAGTAAATCCAAGACCAGCCTCGAGGATACAAGAATCATCAAGTCTGAAGATTCATCAGGACTACCCAGAACTCAATCAAGACATCATCCAGAAGAAAGTTACAAGTCTGGAGATGAAGCCTGGAGGACAACTACATCTTTCTTTCTATCTTTTCCCTCTTTCCTAATCTTGGCTTTTAGACTTAAACAAATTTTGATCATGATGTTATCATCTTGAAGTTGTTGGATCCTAGAAGCATAGTGAGATGAAGCGGCCTGGAAACAAACCTTACATGTCCACGTACATGAGACCTGTTCCACAATTTAAGTGGCTGGCCGGGTGTCTGTCTCTCTCACTATAGTGAATATCCAATTTACAAAGAGTTGATATTAATTGTGATCACCTCGAAGAATAAGAGCTAGTATTTTCTCTAAGTATTTTGCACATCATGGCTAAGCCATTAGGGTGCTTGCTTAAAGATGATATAAAACAAAGTATGTTTATCCAACTTAAGACCTTAGTCCGTAGTCATTCTTGACCCACCTATTTTCCTTGCATTAACTTAAGAGATTTTTATAGCATAACATGTATCTCTAGCCCTTAGAAATAATTTTCATATCATACATGACATGTTTTCCTTAGGAGTTTACAAAACTTGTTGTTCATTTGATATGAGCATGTATGTTTGATGATTGTTGTATTGTTGTTTGCTATTATTGTTTAGATTAAACGGGGAGCAAACGTTCGTTGTTGAAAAGATTTGTGAACAACGACAACATTCAAAGGCAAGTGGCACACCTCATAAACTTCCTATTATTTCTATATGCATTACTTAGTGTATTTTTTATATGCATGTGTAGGATAGTATTGCTATGCTAAACCTTTGTAGAATTCCCTTACTCCTGTGTCTAGGTTCCTATATCATACTTAGCAGAAATATTGATGCTATGCAATGGATGAAAAGTTTTACAAAATGATAAGTGACTACTCAGGGCTGTGCTCATGGTTGTCGTCGCCTAGGATGAATTTCTATTCTACTTAGGGCCGTGATCATGGTGGTTGTCAACCTGGGAGTACACAACCACTAAGTTAATGAAACACCTGGGTGGTAAGTGGTTGTATGGTTTATGTTGAGTGGCTACTCAGGTCCATGTCTATGGTTCCTGTAGTATGTACACTTGTGAATGGCCACCCAGGAACCGAGGAATCTGAAGAACTAAGAAACGAGTGACGATTGCTTCCAGTGCAGCCATTGCCATATGGGCTCTGGCTTGATCAATTATGCTGCATGGACTCTCTCCGGCTTGACAAGCAGATGTAGGGGGATGTTAGGTGGAACGGGTCAAGCCAGAGTGGGAGGGAAAATGCTTCTGAAAGATCTCGTCTCATTCTCTCCTATCCTTATCACAAATGGTGTGTAAAGGATACCTTGGGTGGAATGGGTACAATGGTGAACGTGCACAACCTCTGCAGAGTGTAAAACTAAGTACTTAGCCGTGTCCTCGGTTACGGACAATTTTGAGCAGCTGATCAAGGACGTCAACGGATGATTCCACCATTCCAACTTCAGAAATAAAACTTGATGGGTGAAAAGGGAAGATGAGATTTATGGTTTTCATGCCATACTCGTCTTGATTTCAAGAAAAGTGTTTTTCAAAAGAGTAGGAAAAATTGGCTTTATGCAAATTAGCCTTGAACTCCACCAGCCAAATATGCATATAGGCTTTAGAGTTATTCCATTAAGTGTCCACCATAGTGTCACTTGCCAGACTCCATTTTTAATGGAATCTGACCCACGTTGTTGCAATATTTTTCTTATTGCAGATTTGATCAGATGACGAGTGAGGTTTCGTTTAAAGGTTTCGAGTCTACAACCAACATGTTTTCGCCTGTGGCAGCATGAAAGTTATAGAGACTCACTGCTATTGTATTTCCGCTGTGTACTTTGTCAATGCTAGCTTTATGCTATGCAACTTGTATCAAATATATTTTGTAATTCTGGATCATCGATGTAATAAAATTGACGCTTTGTTGTGGTATTACATCGTAAACTGTGTGTGCAAATGAATCGATCCAGGGATTTGCACTATACACAGGTATCTGCCTTATTTAAAGTGCAGGTACGCTACATTTGGAATCAAAGGAAAGTTAGCACCTCGATTCATTGGACCATTCAAAATCCTTTCTCGCAAAGGTGAAGTGGCATATGAGTTAGAACTGCCAGAAGTTCTGTCTGTTGTTCATAATTTGTTCCATGTTAGTCAGTTGAAGAAATGTCGTCCCGAGATGATGGGAGTTCCTTTAAAGGATACTGTACCTCTTGAGGAAGTACAATTGGAGAGTGACCTGACCTACGAAGAGAAGCCCATCAAGATATTGCAGACAGCAGAAAGAGTCACCCATACCAAAAGCATCAAGTTTTGCAAAGTCCAGTGGAATCATCACACCGAGGAAGAAGCCACCTGTGAACGAGAGGATGACCTCCGAGAAGACCATCCACACCTATTTGCTGACCTTTCCGAAGCTCGAGGGCGAGCTTCCTCTTAAGGGGGTTAGTCTGCAACATCCCAAAAATTGAAAAAAATTAAAACTTTGCATTCATGCATCATTCATCATTTAGGCATAACATTACATCACATAAGTACTAAATAAAATTTCAATTATAAGTTTAAATAATTTATAATTCCATAAAGTGTTTATTTAAACTTCTTTAATAAATATAATTTTTCCAAATTATTTAATGGGCAAGTATAATGCTAAAAAGTTATAATTTTAATAACCTTTCCAAAAGATATTTTTATGAATTTTTCTGAAATGTTTTGAATAGGTTTGAAAATCATTTTGGAAATCAGTTTTGAAAACAGTTTTTAATGTTATTTAAAAGAATATGAGTTCGGGCCGGCCCATGAGCTATCTTCCGCGCGCGCAAGAGAACGGCCCAGCCAGCCCGCACAGCCCCTTCTCTCTCTTCCCTCTCGCTGACAGGTGGGGCCCACCTGTCAGGTTTGTCAACTCTCGCCGGAGATCACGCTTATTCCAAATCGGAGACGGCCGCGATTTCCGAGCGGAATCCGAGCATGGTTGCTCCCCTCGCGTCCTCTACTTAAACCCCCACCCCGCCGCCAGTCTCCTCGCCCCAAACCCCAACAATTTTCGCCGCCGGGCTGCCCGGGGTCGAACTTGGAACGCTGCCACCCCCGCCGCTGTAATCCTCACCGTACGGAGTACTCCGGTCACGCCGGAACCTCCCCTCGCCCCCCTTCGACTCCCCTATTCCTAGTGATCATTTTTTACCTTGCCCCGTCTCTTGAATCGCAGCGCTACGTCACCTTCGTCCGCGACCGACGCCGCCGTCCGCCTCGTTGTCTCCGGCGAGGACCCGAGGAGAGGAGGAGAAGCCCGCGAAGCCCCCACCGCGCCATCGTCTTCGGCACGCCCCCCTGCACCGCGCGGTAACGATTTCCCTCTCCGGCTCCTTTTCGTGCCCGATTCCGGCGATGGCGCCGCCGCAGTCGGGAGTATTCCGGCGACGGCGCCGCCCGTTTTTGGTCCTTGCGTTTGTGAACCGTTAGATCTAGATCCAACGGATCTAGATCGATCTCATCTCGTTCGTCCGTTTCTAATTAAATCGGACGGCTCGCGTCGCGATCCGCGTGAATCGGTACGGGCCAATCAGTGATCGCCACGTAGCCCTCCCTTTATTCATTTTCGTAGGGATTTTATAAATAAAACAGAAAACATACAAAACTTAGAAAATTCATAACTTTTGGTCTGTAAGTTCAAATTTGATAAGTTTTATATCCACGGATAGCCCTGCTAGTGTTGTTTATTTCTACATCATTTGTTTTTACTTTTGATAAATTATAATTCGTGTAATTATCCGAGGAGTATTTCGGCTATTAAATCCATAACTTAAATAATAAAAATGTTTTTCAAATAAATTTAATTGTTTTAGTGTTGTATTATTGCCATGTGTCCAGAAATATTAATATTTTTCTTATTTGAAAACTTTCATAAAACAATAAAAGTCTTAGTTGTAGAATTCAAGTTTTTGCTATATTATTTTCAATTATTTAATTGACAGGTAAAATAAGAAATTACTAGAAATCGCATTTCATACATTTAATAACAGAAGATATAAATTATTAATAAGTGTGTCTTGTTATACTCATGGCATATCATGCATGCATACATATTTATGTTTGGCGTTGTGTGATATTGTGTGGGTATTTATTTTATGTATTGCTTGTGCTAGATTGTGAAGAAGAGGAAGGATTTGCTTGTGATTGTTATTCTTGTTGTGCTTGCTCCTCCTGCTACCAAGGCAAGTGACATTCATATAATACCCAATATTTTCTATATGCATTTGTAGTATATTTTGAGTAGTATGCATAATAGGATTTTTTTTGAACTATTTTATAATGCTAAGTTAGTTTATATTTTGCAAATATCCTAGTAGTGTGTAGCCACCCTTTTTCCATGCAGCCATTAAAAGTTTTTATTAGATGCTTAGCTATGCTATAAAATTGTTTATATACCATGCTATGGAAATATTTCTAAGTGTTAAACTTAAAATACACACCTGGGTGGAATTGGTTGGTATGGTTTATGTTGAGTGGCTATTTGGGACTATGCTTGTGGTTGTCGTCACCTAGGATGAATGTCTATTCTACTTAGGCCATGAGCATGGTGGTTGTCACCCAAAAGTGCACTTGTGGACGGCCACCCAGGAACAAAGAGATTACTAAGTCCCTCCAAGTTTAGATGCTTCCTGTGCAACATTTTGACAATGGGCTCTGTCTAGAATAATTAAGTTGTGAGAGTGCAACCTGTCAGCTTGACAAGCAGATGTAGAGTTGGTAGGTGGAACGGGTCTTGCTAGTATGGTTGCATTCTTCTTCTGAAAGTTCTTGTCTCAATTCTCTCCTTTCCTTAATGCACGTGTATAGGATGTTTGGGTTAATTGAGTCTAAAGGGGAAAGTGCTCAACCTCTGCAGAGTCGACAATCTGAGTACTTAGCGGTGTCCCCGGTGATGGACTACTTCGAGCAGCTGGACAAGGATGGACGGAAGAATCTCAACACCGTTTTTATGAAGTAAAATTTAACTAAGGAAAGAATTGTTGGTGCACTTGGGCTTAACCCTTTGGTGCAAGGTCTTTGAGAAACAAAAGTGTTTTACAAAAGATAGGAGAAAACTTGCTTTCTGCAAAATAGCCAACAACTCCACCAAGCCAAATATGCATATAGAATAGACTTGTCGTTTTATATCCACCATAGTCACTTGCCAATACTTAATTGTATTGACCTCCTTCGGGGGCTCCATATTCCAATGTGCAGGTACTTCTGATGAAGAATAAGTTTGGACTCGAGTCTACACCCAACATGTCTGCATGTGGCGCATGCTTGAAGATGGGGCTCATTTGCTATTAGCTTTTGTTGTGAAATCTGAGTATTCTAGCTAGCCCTCATGGCTATGCACTTTGTAATAAAGCTAAACTTAGCTATTTTTGGATCTCGTTGTAGTATTATGATACTTTTGCAATGATACTTTATATTTTGTACTGTTGCGCTGCCAGTGATCCAGGGACTAGCACTTAACACAGGTGTTCCAGCTTTATATAAAAGATGGGGCGCTACATGAGTATGACGACTCAGTTCATTGCTGGAACCCAACTACAACAACAACCCGCCAGCTCCACCACCACCTCAAGTGGACAGACTTGCTAGATTTCTAAGACTTAGGCCAAACAAGTTCTCTTCTGCTACATAACCTATAGTGGCAGATGACTGGCTCCGCTCAGTCAACAAGTACTTAGTGATTTGTGAATGTTCTGAGGCAGAGAAAGTGAGTTCACTGCACATCTGTTGGAAGGTCCCGCTGCACTATGGTGGGAGACTTATCAAGTGACTCATCCTCTAGAGGACCTGACTTGGGATGCTTTCAAGGAAGGTTTTCGCAATGCTCACATTTCCTCTGGTATAATGAATCTGAAAAAGGAGGAATTCCGCAGCTTGAGGCAGGAAGGAAGAACTCTGAAGGAGATAGGATGACTTTTGCACACTATCAAGGTATGCACCAGAAGACATTGACACTGCTGCTAAGAGGAAAAAAAATTCTCAATGGACTTAAGGGAGAATTGAAGATACCCTTGTCTGTAGCCTATGCTCCTAATTATCAAGCTCTATTGGATCAAGCCATCTCTTTGGACAACAACATAAAAAGGAAGAGAACATGAAGAGGAAGTTCAGTACAAGTAAGATTCAGTCTGAGGGAACACACAAAAGGCACCATGTTCCTGAAGGCAGTGGACATAAACCATGGAATCACTCCAACAATGGTAGTGGCCAAAAGTATCATGGTCATAACCACAATGGAGGATATAAAGGAAACAATGAATGATACAAAGGAAACAATGGAGGATACAAAGGAAATAATGGAGGATTCAAGGGAAAGCATCACCATGGCCATAATCATGAAAATGGTCATCACCGTCCTTACTATGAGGGCAAGAATGACTTGTCTGATGTGACTTGCTTCAAGTGCAAGAAGGCGGGACATTATGCAACTGACTGCCCAGAGAGGAAGGCCGATGAAAATTCCAAACCCAATCCTTTCCAGAAGGGGCAAGTGAACCACATCAATGTGGAAGAAGTTGTAACATCCCAACCTTTTATAATGTTCAAAAATCACTAAAATTTAAAACTTTTCCTTTTATTAAAATAAAATATTAAAAGCATGAGGAAACCAACTATAAAAGATTTCAAAGTTTAATATTTCAAATGTCACAGTTTAAAACATTTTATTATCCCATGTAATTCAAAACCTTAAAATATAATTTGACAATTATGTTACAAACTACAATCCATTTTATTGTAAATAAATTAGTTTCTTTATAAGTATTTAAATTAAACCACTTAGCCATCTCTATTCATAAATATGAGATTATTCAAAATGGTTTATAATTGCTAAATGGTTTTCATTCCTTTAACTATGTTCAAAATATAGTTTGGAAATTATAGGCCTATAGTGTATAACTTTAAAAACTTCATAGAATTTAAATTAATGAATTAGCCAAATAAACATTTCATTTGATTAAATGAATTTCATTTATTTTCAGAGCATGAAATGATTAATAGATTTTAAATAAGAATAAAATCAAAACAAAGGTCTTGTCAAAAGTTGTTATGAAGTTTCAAATGAAATTATCATAATATAAAATATAATGATGCACAAGTTATATTCAATTAAAAATGAATACTTTATATTCCACATTTCTAAACATTATTTATATTTAGTTCTTTAATATTATGCCAAAATAAAGATGAATAATTACAGTAAAATAAGTTTTAATAACTCTATTTCAAACATATTGAATGTGGGTATTTTACAAATTTTATTTAGCAAAAAGAAAATTTAATTAAGTTATAAATTCAAAATTGATATTAAGTATCAATTTTGTATTTAACCAACATTTCAAATTTATTAATTTTAAAAAGTTCTCAAAACATACCCACAACTGGTTGAACAGCAAGATATTATTTTTACAAATTTTTAGAAATTAATTTGACATCATTTGGAGTTATAAATCAAAAGATATGAATTAAAGAAATAAAATCAGAAAAAGAAATTAGTCGCTGACGTCAGCAGTGACGTCAGCCCATCTTCAACCTCCAGCCGGAGATCTCGCCCCCGAATCCTCCAACAAAATCTTCCAAAATCCGGCGAATTGGTTGCGGATTTTGCTCTCTCCTCTGCCCTATTTAATCCCCTGCCCCTCCTCCGCATCTCCCCTCTTCTGCCTCACTTTTTATTGCCCCCAGGCCGCCGCAATCCACCATCGCCCTCCGCCACAGCCGCCGGTGAGAAGCTTCAGTTCCGGCGAGCTCCGTGATCCCCAAGACCACCCACCTCCTCCATCCTTCCTATTTCTTCATTGCGCATCGTTTCGACTAGATACGGCTCTTTGTTTTGCAGCAGATCGAGCAGCCCGTGCCCAGCCGAGGCTTGCCGCCGCTCCGTCGACTCCGGCCGGTCTCCATCACCGTTCTAGGACGAGATCGAACACGCCGTCGCATCCATCGTCTCCGCCGTGACGTTCTGCACCGCGTCATCGTCTTCCCCAGGCCCGAGCGTCACCGGAGCGTCGAGCGCGTCCAAGGCCGAGCCACCGCCGCCGTCGTCCTCTTCTCCGGCGAGAATTGCGCCGCCACCTCCTGGGAACCACGGTGAGCCCTTGGATCTGCTTTTAACGGTCACGATTAGAAGTCGAAGACGAAGCGGTACGATCTGATCTGGACCGTCAGATCCAGATCTGACGGCCCAGATCTATAACTTATCCACGTCAGCGCCGCGTGGCAGCCACGTCACTGCCCAGTCAGCTGCCACGTGGAAAACAATTTCCTTAATTAAATTTAATTGGCAATTTTACAGAAACACCCCTGTCACTTAGATCTCTCATAACTTTTTAACCACAACTCCAAATTTAATAATTTTTATATATTTGGAAAGCTCTGGATGTGTAGAATAATTTGGATCAGAAAAAATTCAAATTTGACTTAGTATAAAATATTCAAAATTCAAATGGAAATTTGAGTACATTTGTAATAACTTTAAATCTATAAATCCAAAAATTGCAAATAAATATGTTTTAGAAACTTTGGAATATTTGTAAATTAATACCACTGCTATAAAATATTTTTGAGTAATTTTTGAATGATTTCATAGTTGTGTGTTTAATTTGAATAATTTGACTAATTTTGAAATAACTTTTAATAGAAACATTATTTTGGATTAAATCCAATTGCAATAGATTTAATTAAATGCTCTCTGTCTATTAACATTAATTATAAAATTTTGTTATAAAATTTAGTCATAGGAAACTTTAATCTTATAATTATTCCTTTTAGTATATTTTCCAAAATTAGAAATTAATTAAATTGCATTTATAAATTCATGCATATTTATAAATAAAACACAAAAGTTATTTTTATGTTTCTTGTGATTTAAGATTTCATTTCATTCATAGCATAATTTATATTGTAGATATAATTCTCAAAGGAAAACCCCTCTTCAATAGTTTCTCTAAGTTAGGATTATTTTCAAACTTAGTATTTTGTGAAAAGTGCTATGCACTAGACACTTAGTAGTTTTCAAGATGGAGCTAGAAGACCATTGAAGGACTTAGCCAAAAACAAGACTTCAGAAGTATCTTCAAGGAGGAAACACTTAGAAGAAAATCAAGAAGAAGTTCATGAAAGACTTAGAAGAAAACAGACTCTGGAAGCATCCCCAAGATGTCAAGTACTTAGAAGAAAAGTGAGAAGAAGTTCAAGAAGGCCAACCCCCTTTCTATTCTCTAAGTCTTTCTCTCTGTCTTTCCTTCTCCTCTGAGACTCCGTGAAGACTAAGGAAATCCAAGACCAGCCTCAAGGATACAAGAACCATCAAGTCTGAAGATTCATCAAGACTACCAAGAGTTCAATCAAGACATCATCCAGAAGAAAGTTCAAGTCTGAAGATGAAGCCTGGAGGACAGCTACATTTTTCTTTCTATCTTTCCCTCTTTCCTAATCTTGTCTTCTAGACTTAAACAAAATTTGATCATGATGTTATCATCTTGATGTTGTTGGATCCTAGCAGCATAGTGGGATGAAGCGGCCTGGAAACAAACCTTACATGTCCACGTACATGAGACCTGTTCCACAATTTAAGTGGCTGGCCGGGTGTCTGTCTCTCTCACTATAGTGAATGTCCAACTTACAAAGAGTTGATAATAATTGTGATCATCTTGAACCAATGACTTAGTATTTTTTTCCCTAAGTATTTTGCACATCTTGGCTAAGCCATTTGAGTGCTTGTTTCAAGAAGTTATAAAACAAAGTATGAGTATCCAACTTAAGACTTTAGTCCTTAGTCCTTTTGGACCAACCAAATTGCCTTGCATAAAATTTAAAAGATTTCCATGGCATGAAGAGTATTTCTAGCCTTAGGAATATGTTGCACATCATGCATAAACATATTTTCCTTAGAAAGTTTTATAAAACTTATTTATTCATCTAGTATGTGTTTGTATGCATTGTGAGTTTTGCTTGCTGTTGATTGTTGTATTGTTGTTTGCTTATATTGTTTAGATTAAACGGAGAGCAAACGTTCGTTGTTGAAAAGAGTTGTGAACAACGACAACATTCAAAGGCAAGTGGCACACCTCATAAACTTCCTATTTTTATGCATTACTTAGTGTATTTTTATATGCATGTGTTGCTATGCTAAACCTGTAGAATCCCTTATTCCTGTGTCTAGATTCCTATGCAATACTTAGTAGAATTATTGTTGCTATGCAAATGTTGATTTGTGAAAATCTAAATTCTACTAAGTTAAGAATGAAACACCTGGGTGGTAATTGGTCGGATGGTTTATGTTGAGTGGCTACTCAGGTCCATTTCTATGGCGAGTATGTATACTTGAGAACGGCCACCCAGGAACAGAGGAATCTGAAGGAACTCCAAGTGACGATTGCTTCCAGTGCAGCCTTTTGACAATGGGCTCTGTCTAGAATAATTAAGTTGTGAGGGTGCAACCTGTCAGCTTGACAAGCAGATGTAGAGGGATGATAGGTGGAACGGGTCTTGCTAGTATGGTTGCATTCTTCTTCTGAAAGTTCTTGTCTCAATTCTCTCCTTTCCTTAATACACTCCGCGTGTATAGGATTTCTCGGACAAATTGAGTCTAAAGGTGAAAGTGCACAACCTCTGCAGAGTGTAAAACTAAGTACTTAGCCGTGTCCCCGGTTACGGACAATTTTGAGCAGCTGATCAAGGACGTCAACGGAGGATTCCACCATTCCAATTTCTAAGTTAAAAGTTGATGGGTGAACAAGGGAAGATGAGATTTATGGTTTTCATGCCATACTCGTCGATTTCAAGAAAAGTGTTTTCAAAAGAGTAGGAAAAATTGGCTTTATGCAAATTAGCCTTGAGCTCCACCAGCCAAATATTCATATAGGTTTTAGAGTTATTCCATAAGTGTCCACCATAGTGTCACTTGCCAGACTCCATTTTTAATGGAATCTGACCCACGTTGTTGCAATAATTTTCTTATTGCAGATTTGATCAGATGACGAGTGAGGTTTCGTAAAGGTTTCGAGTCTACAACCAACATGTTTTCGCCTGTGGCAGCATGAAAGTTATAGAGACTCACTGCTATTGTAATTCCGCTGTGTACTTTTTCAATGCTAGCTTTATGCTATGCAACTTGTATCAAATATTTTGTAATTCTGGATCATCGATGTAATAAAATTGACCTTTGTTGTGATATTACATCGTAAACTGTGTGTGCAAATGAAACGATCCAGGGATTTGCACTATACACAGGTATCTGCCTTATTTTGAGAGCAGGTACGCTACAGATGGTATCAGAGCACTGTGTTGCCTGTAGGTTCGAAACCCCTAAGTCTGGATAGAAATAGGTCTGACCATAGGATTGAAAATCTATTTTTCTTCACATTTCTAAAAACAAATCTTTTCACCAAGTCTTTTCGTATTCTCATCTACTATCAACCTTCTGAAAACCTCTTATCTTTTTCTAGATGACCATGTTCTTGTAGTCTAAGTCTGATTCTGCTGCTTCATATGGAAAAGCTATGATTCAACATGAAGTTCTACATGCATGGAAGACCACTGAAGAACCAAGATTCGACCAACACTTTGAAGATATCCATAAAAGGTTAACAAGAACTTGAAGCACTTGCGAAGGAAATAGATTTGACCACCACCAAAAATAGAATGACGATATCGTGTTAGTGTATTGATCATATCAAATTAGCTATATGACAATACTAGATTGTTTGTTTGTGTGTTTGTTGTGAACCTTGTTGCTTGATGTTTGTTAGATGTTGATTGATTATGTTATAGATTGGTTGCCTTGTTTTGTTTTCTTGAACTAGGATTCCTCCATAGTACAAATAATTCAACTCATTGCTTTCTAAAATAAACAGATGTCTCACCCCAACACCAACACCAGTGATTTGCATACAACTATGCGACTACTATTAGAGAACCAGAGTCAGCTGTTGAAGATGATCAATGACCAACTGCCTGAGATTGATCAAAACCATAGGGATTTTGAAGAGAACCTTATGACCAAACCAAAGGCATGCAAAACTTGTGGAGAGATAGGACATACGTCTCAAGAATGCACTGATGAGTGGCCCCATGGTCATACCGAACATCCAGTTAGGGAATGCCCCACAAGTCAGAGGTCTTGCTGTTTTTGTGAAGCAACAAATCATGTTCCAACTCAACATCAACTCTACCCCGTGGTGCAAGTCAGTCAGCAAGCCAAAAAGGGGATACAACAAAATCTCATGAAGCATGTGGAAGTACAAGAAAACAAGGAGGAACACAAAAGAGATACTAGCCATATAACATGTGTTACATGTGGAGAACTAGGACATTATTCATGGGGCTGCAAAGAGAAAAGGACTGGTCAGGATACTGAACCAAATCTTCATCAAAATGAGATAAGAGTAAGGTCACTTCCGAAGAAATCCAAGAGTACCTCCAAGTGTTGCTATAAATGTGAAGGATATCACCTAGCTCGACATTGTCCCATCAAACGAGACAGGAGTTCTTTAATTGAGATAGAATATGGCAAACAAGATTTGGAAGAACTTTTAGCCCTGGAAACATCTAAGAAGAAGAAGAGGAACTTAAGTGACGTAACTTGCTACAAATGTAAAGACAAAGGACATTATGCTGATAAGTTCCCAGTGAAGATGAAGGAGAAATGCCTTACCCGCTCACCCAAGAAAATCATCAGTCCCGTGACATGTCGCAGATGCGGAGCAACAGGACACTATGTCAGTGGCTGCCCCGAGTGGAAGAAGAATAGATCTCTCCAAGGACCGAGTGGAAAGCGTGAGTGCTAAAAACTTTCTGTATCCACCACATGCCGTTGTATTTTGAACACTTGTACGCCCTACCTCAGAGGAATAAACAAGATTACTCAAAGTTTCTAGACTGACCACAAAATTTCTTTTAAGGGTGGTAGCCACCTAGATAATTCAAACCCAGTCACTTAAACCCAGAGATCTCAGACTAACTTCTTTCCACCCTCCTAATTTGAAAAACCATTCACTGTCAAGTTTTCAAGTTTCCATGTCAGAAATTTCATTTTCCAAAACATCCCGAGTAATCAGAATCAATCAAACAATTGCTTTGTCTTTCTAGCTTCTCCGAATCTCGGGGACGAGATTCCTTTTAAGGGTGGTAGTCTGTAACATCCCAACCTTTTATAATGTTCAAAAATCACTAAAATTTAAAACTTTTCCTTTTATTAAAATAAAATATTAAAAGCATGAGGAAACCAACTATAAAAGATTTCAAAGTTTAATATTTCAAATGTCACAGTTTAAAACATTTTATTATCCCATGTAATTCAAAACCTTAAAATATAATTTGACAATTATGTTACAAACTACAATCCATTTTATTGTAAATAAATTAGTTTCTTTATAAGTATTTAAATTAAACCACTTAGCCATCTCTATTCATAAATATGAGATTATTCAAAATGGTTTATAATTGCTAAATGGTTTTCATTCCTTTAACTATGTTCAAAATATAGTTTGGAAATTATAGGCCTATAGTGTATAACTTTAAAAACTTCATAGAATTTAAATTAATGAATTAGCCAAATAAACATTTCATTTGATTAAATGAATTTCATTTATTTTCAGAGCATGAAATGATTAATAGATTTTAAATAAGAATAAAATCAAAACAAAGGTCTTGTCAAAAGTTGTTATGAAGTTTCAAATGAAATTATCATAATATAAAATATAATGATGCACAAGTTATATTCAATTAAAAATGAATACTTTATATTCCACATTTCTAAACATTATTTATATTTAGTTCTTTAATATTATGCCAAAATAAAGATGAATAATTACAGTAAAATAAGTTTTAATAACTCTATTTCAAACATATTGAATGTGGGTATTTTACAAATTTTATTTAGCAAAAAGAAAATTTAATTAAGTTATAAATTCAAAATTGATATTAAGTATCAATTTTGTATTTAACCAACATTTCAAATTTATTAATTTTAAAAAGTTCTCAAAACATACCCACAACTGGTTGAACAGCAAGATATTATTTTTACAAATTTTTAGAAATTAATTTGACATCATTTGGAGTTATAAATCAAAAGATATGAATTAAAGAAATAAAATCAGAAAAAGAAATTAGTCGCTGACGTCAGCAGTGACGTCAGCCCATCTTCAACCTCCAGCCGGAGATCTCGCCCCCGAATCCTCCAACAAAATCTTCCAAAATCCGGCGAATTGGTTGCGGATTTTGCTCTCTCCTCTGCCCTATTTAATCCCCTGCGCCTCCTCCGCATCTCCCCTCTTCTGCCTCACTTTTTATTGCCCCCAGGCCGCCGCAATCCACCATCGCCCTCCGCCACGGCCGCCGGTGAGAAGCTTCAGTTCCGGCGAGCTCTGTGATCCCCAAGACCACCCACCTCCTCCATCCTTCCTATTTCTTCATTGCGCATCGTTTCGACTAGATACGGCTCTTTGTTTTGCAGCAGATCGAGCAACCCGTGGCCAGCCGAGGCTTGCCGCCGCTCCGTCGACTCCGGCCGGTCTCCATCACCGTTCTAGGACGAGATCGAACACGCCGTCGCATCCATCGTCTCCGCCGCGATGTTCTGCACCGCGTCATCGTCTTCCCCAAGCCCGAGCGTCACCGGAGCGTCGAGCGCGTCCAAGGCCGAGCCACCGCCGCCTTTGTCCTCTTCTCCGGCGAGAATTGCGCCGCCACCTCCTGGGAACCACGGTGAGCCCTTGGATCTGCTTTTAACGGTCACGATTAGAAGTCGAAGACGAAGCGGTACGATCTGATCTGGACCGTCAGATCCAGATCTGACGGCCCAGATCTATAACTTATCCACGTCAGCGCCGCGTGGCAGCCACGTCACTGCCCAGTCAGCTGCCACGTGGAAAACAATTTCCTTAATTAAATTTAATTGGCAATTTTACAGAAACACCCCTGTCACTTAGATCTCTCATAACTTTTTAACCACAACTCCAAATTTAATAATTTTTATATATTTGGAAAGCTCTGGATGTGTAGAATAATTTGGATCAGAAAAAATTCAAATTTGACTTAGTATAAAATATTCAAAATTCAAATGGAAATTTGAGTACATTTGTAATAACTTTAAATCTATAAATCCAAAAATTGCAAATAAATATGTTTTAGAAACTTTGGAATATTTGTAAATTAATACCACTGCTATAAAATATTTTTGAGTAATTTTTGAATGATTTCATAGTTGTGTGTTTAATTTGAATAATTTGACTAATTTTGAAATAACTTTTAATAGAAACATTATTTTGGATTAAATCCAATTGCAATAGATTTAATTAAATGCTCTCTGTCTATTAACATTAATTATAAAATTTTGTTATAAAATTTAGTCATAGGAAACTTTAATCTTATAATTATTCCTTTTAGTATATTTTCCAAAATTAGAAATTAATTAAATTGCATTTATAAATTCATGCATATTTATAAATAAAACACAAAAGTTATTTTTATGTTTCTTGTGATTTAAGATTTCATTTCATTCATAGCATAATTTATATTGTAGATATAATTCTCAAAGGAAAACCCCTCTTCAATAGTTTCTCTAAGTTAGGATTATTTTCAAACTTAGTATTTTGTGAAAAGTGCTATGCACTAGACACTTAGTAGTTTTCAAGATGGAGCTAGAAGACCATTGAAGGACTTAGCCAAAAACAAGACTTCAGAAGTATCTTCAAGGAGGAAACACTTAGAAGAAAATCAAGAAGAAGTTCATGAAGGACTTAGAAGAAAACAGACTCTGGAAGCATCCCCAAGATGTCAAGTACTTAGAAGAAAAGTGAGAAGAAGTTCAAGAAGGCCAACCCCCTTTCTATTCTCTAAGTCTTTCTCTCTGTCTTTCCTTCTCCTCTGAGACTCCGTGAAGACTAAGGAAATCCAAGACCAGCCTCAAGGATACAAGAACCATCAAGTCTGAAGATTCATCAAGACTACCAAGAGTTCAATCAAGACATCATCCAGAAGAAAGTTCAAGTCTGAAGATGAAGCCTGGAGGACAGCTACATTTTTCTTTCTATCTTTCCCTCTTTCCTAATCTTGTCTTCTAGACTTAAACAAAATTTGATCATGATGTTATCATCTTGATGTTGTTGGATCCTAGCAGCATAGTGGGATGAAGCGGCCTGGAAACAAACCTTACATGTCCACGTACATGAGACCTGTTCCACAATTTAAGTGGCTGGCCGGGTGTCTGTCTCTCTCACTATAGTGAATGTCCAACTTACAAAGAGTTGATAATAATTGTGATCATCTTGAACCAATGACTTAGTATTTTTTTCCCTAAGTATTTTGCACATCTTGGCTAAGCCATTTGAGTGCTTGTTTCAAGAAGTTATAAAACAAAGTATGAGTATCCAACTTAAGACTTTAGTCCTTAGTCCTTTTGGACCAACCAAATTGCCTTGCATAAAATTTAAAAGATTTCCATGGCATGAAGAGTATTTCTAGCCTTAGGAATATGTTGCACATCATGCATAAACATATTTTCCTTAGAAAGTTTTATAAAACTTATTTATTCATCTAGTATGTGTTTGTATGCATTGTGAGTTTTGCTTGCTGTTGATTGTTGTATTGTTGTTTGCTTATATTGTTTAGATTAAACGGAGAGCAAACGTTCGTTGTTGAAAAGAGTTGTGAACAACGACAACATTCAAAGGCAAGTGGCACACCTCATAAACTTCCTATTTTTATGCATTACTTAGTGTATTTTTATATGCATGTGTTGCTATGCTAAACCTGTAGAATCCCTTATTCCTGTGTCTAGATTCCTATGCAATACTTAGTAGAATTATTGTTGCTATGCAAATGTTGATTTGTGAAAATCTAAATTCTACTAAGTTAAGAATGAAACACCTGGGTGGTAATTGGTCGGATGGTTTATGTTGAGTGGCTACTCAGGTCCATTTCTATGGCGAGTATGTATACTTGAGAACGGCCACCCAGGAACAGAGGAATCTGAAGGAACTCCAAGTGACGATTGCTTCCAGTGCAGCCTTTTGACAATGGGCTCTGTCTAGAATAATTAAGTTGTGAGGGTGCAACCTGTCAGCTTGACAAGCAGATGTAGAGGGATGATAGGTGGAACGGGTCTTGCTAGTATGGTTGCATTCTTCTTCTGAAAGTTCTTGTCTCAATTCTCTCCTTTCCTTAATACACTCCGCGTGTATAGGATTTCTCGGACAAATTGAGTCTAAAGGTGAAAGTGCACAACCTCTGCAGAGTGTAAAACTAAGTACTTAGCCGTGTCCCCGGTTACGGACAATTTTGAGCAGCTGATCAAGGACGTCAACGGAGGATTCCACCATTCCAATTTCTAAGTTAAAAGTTGATGGGTAAACAAGGGAAGATGAGATTTATGGTTTTCATGCCATACTCGTCGATTTCAAGAAAAGTGTTTTCAAAAGAGTAGGAAAAATTGGCTTTATGCAAATTAGCCTTGAGCTCCACCAGCCAAATATTCATATAGGTTTTAGAGTTATTCCATAAGTGTCCACCATAGTGTCACTTGCCAGACTCCATTTTTAATGGAATCTGACCCACGTTGTTGCAATAATTTTCTTATTGCAGATTTGATCAGATGACGAGTGAGGTTTCGTAAAGGTTTCGAGTCTACAACCAACATGTTTTCGCCTGTGGCAGCATGAAAGTTATAGAGACTCACTGCTATTGTAATTCCGCTGTGTACTTTTTCAATGCTAGCTTTATGCTATGCAACTTGTATCAAATATTTTGTAATTCTGGATCATCGATGTAATAAAATTGACCTTTGTTGTGATATTACATCGTAAACTGTGTGTGCAAATGAAACGATCCAGGGATTTGCACTATACACAGGTATCTGCCTTATTTTGAGAGCAGGTACGCTACAGATGGTAAAGAAGAACCTGATGCTGTGATTGGTACGTTCGTGCTCAATTCTTTTCCAGCATTAGTCTTATTTGATACTGGAGCATCACATTCATTCATATCAAGAGCTTTTGTAAACAAACATGGGCTAGCCGAGGAAAGCCTAGGAAAACCTATTAGAGTCAGTTCACCTGGAGGTGAGATGATAGTAAATTCTGGGTGTAGACAGTTAGATTTAAAGATTGGAAAATACCTGTTTCCAACAGACTTAGTCATCCTAGAAACCCAAGGCTTGGCTGTTATCATTGGAATGGACTGGATGACCCGTTTTGAAGGAATCATAGACTGTGCAAATAGAGCTATCACCCTCACCACCCCAGAGAAACAAAACATTAAATTCAGATCAACTTTCGAACTTAAGAAAATTAGGCTACATTCTCTTAAGGGGGTTAGCCTTGGTGATGTGCTTATCGTACAGGAATACCCAGATGTTTTTCCAGAAGAACTACCGGGAATGCCAGCCGATAGAGATGTGGAGTTTCTCATTGAACTAAAACCGGGTACTGGACCAATAGCTAAGAGACCATATCCTATGGCCGTCGATGAACTGAAAGAACTCAAGAAACAACTGGAGGAACACATTCAGAAAGGATTTATTCGTCCAAGTTCATCGCCATGGGGAGCACCAGTTCTATTTGTTAAAAAGAAAGATCAAACACAGAGACTAGTCACAGACTACAGGGATATAAATTAGCACACCATCAAGAACAAGTACCCGTTACCCAAGATAAATGAACTATTTGATCAACTGGAAGGTGCTTGTGTCTTCTCCAAGATTGATCTTCGATCAGGTTACCTCCAAATGAAAGTTAGAGAAATGGATATACCAAAGCAACGTTTGTTACGAGATATGGCTCTTATGAGTACACAATAATGCCTTTTGGATTAACCAATGCCCCAGCCTATTTCATGAACATGATGAATAAAGTGTTCATGGATTTTCTGTATAAGTTTGTGGTAGTTTTTATCGATGACATTTTAATCTACTCCAAGAGTCACAAAGAACATGAAGAGCATTTGCGTCTGGTATTGCAAAGACTAAGTGAACATAAGTTGTATGCAAAATATAGTAAATGTGAGTTTTGGTTAGAACAAGTCGGATTTCTAGGCCATGTGGTATCCAAAGAGGGTATAGCAGTGGATCCTGAGAAAGTTTCTGCGACCAATTGGGAACCACCAAAGAATGTGGGAGAATTGCGTAGTTTTCTGGGTCTAGCAGGATACTACCGAAGATTTATTGAAAACTTTTCCAAGATTGCTAAAGCATTAACGGAATTGTTGAAAAAGGAGAAGAAATTTGAGTGGACTGAGGCCTGTGAAGCCAATTTTCAGGAGTTGAAGAAACGTCTAGTTTCAGTTCCAGTTCTCTGCTTATCTGATTTAGAGAAAGAATTCCAAGTGTACTGCGATGCTTCACGCCAAGGTCTTGGAAGTGTATTGATGCAGGAAGGCAGAGTGGCATCCTATGCCTCTAGACAGCTCAAGAAACATGAAGCAAATTATCCTACCCACGATCTCGAGATAGTCTCAGTATTACATGCCCTGAAGACATGGAGACCCTATCTGATGGGAAAAAGATGTGAAGTATTCACTGACCACAAAAGTTTGAAGTATACTTTCACTCAGAAGGAATTGAACATGAGGCAGAGAAGATGGTTGGAACTTATCAAAGATTATGATCTAAGTCTGCAATATCATCCGGGAAAGGCTAATGTAGTAGTTGATGCCCTGAGTCGTAAGGTTTATGTGAATGGCCTCACGGCAGGAGAAATACCTGAGGAATTATGCAAGGCATTCAAGGACCTCAGATTGGAAGTGGTACCAGAAGGTTTTGTAGCCTCATTAGTAGTGCAACCAAATTTGATGGACAAGATACGTGAAGCTCAGAAGGGAGACAAAGATATTGAAGAAATCAAAGTCAATCTGAGAGCAGGAAAAGCTATGGGATTTCATGAAGATGAGCAAGGAACCTTGTGGTTTGAAAAACGTTGGCAAATGATCCTGATCGTAGGAAGTTAATTCTACAAGAAGCCCATGAGACACCTTATTCCATTCATCCAGGAAATACCAAGATGTATATGGATGTGAAGGAGAGATTCTGGTGGAACAATCTGAAAAGGGAAATAGCAGAATATATCCCAAAGTGTGATGTATGCAGTCGAGTAAAAGCAGAACATCAGAAGCCAGCATGACTTCTACAACTTTTGAAAGTGCCGGACTGGAAGTGGGATTCTATTGGAAAGGATTTCATCACCGGATTACCAAGGACCAAATCGGGTTATGATTCTATTTGGGTTATTGTTTGCCGTCTAACAAAAATAGCTCACTTTATACCCGTGAAGACCACTTATACAAGTGCTAAGTTTGCTGATATTTACATGAAAAGAATAGTGTGCCTTCATGGCGTTCCCAAGAGTATAGTGTATGATAGAGGAACCCAGTTCACATCTCATTTCTGGAAACAATTGCATGAATCACTAGGAACCAGATTGGAATTCAGCACAACTTTTCATCCGCAAACATATGGTCAGACTGAGAGAGTTAATCAGATTTTAGAAGATATGTTAAGAGCTTGTGCGCTCGATTATGGATCTAGCTGGGATGATAATCTACCTTACGCGGAGTTCTCATACAATAACAGTTATCACGCCAGCATTGAGATGGCACCGAAAGAAATGCACTACCCCGTTGTTGTGGAGTGGTGTAGGAGAACGTAGTTTCGTTGGACCTCACATAATCCAGGATACTGAAGAGTAGGTCAGACTAATCAAAGACAGATTGAAGATAGCACAGTCACGACAGAAAAGCTATGCAGATTCCAAACGTAGAGAAGTCATCTATGAGGTGGGTGATAGAGTCTATCTTAGTGTCACCACTTTGGGGTGTAAAAAGGTTTGGAATCAAAGGAAAGCTAGCACCACGATTCATTGGACCATACAAAATTCTTTCTCGCAAAGGTGAAGTAGCATATGAGTTAGAATTACCAGAAATTCTGTCTGCGGTCCATAATGTGTTCCACATCAGCCAATTGAAGAAATGTCACCCCGAGATGATGGGAACTCCATTAAAGGATACTATACCCCTCGAGGAAGTACAATTGGAGAGTGATCTAACCCATGAAGAAAAACCCATCAAAGTATTACAGACAGCCGAAAGAGTCACCCGTAATAAAACCATCAAGTTTTGCAAGGTTCAGTGGAATCATCACACTGAGGAAGAGGCCACATGGGAACGAGAAGATGACCTTCGAGAAGACCATCCTCACCTATTTGCTGACCTTTCCGAAGCCCGAGGGCAAGCTTCGTCTTAAGGGGTTTAGTCTGTAACATTCCAAAATTTTCAAAAATTTAAAACCTTGCATTCATGCATCATTCATCATATAGACATCACATTTCAATCACATGAGGACTAAATAAAAATTCAATTATAAGTTTAAATAAATTATAATTCCATAAAGTTGTTTAATTGTACTCCTTATAAAATTCCTTTATATAAAATTATTTGATAGACAAGAATGATACTAAAAAGTTGTAAATTTGATAAGCTTTCCAAAACAATTTTTTATGAATTTTTCTGAAATAATTTGAATATGTTTAAAAATCATAATTGAAATTTGTTTAAAAAAAATCAGAAAAGGATTAGAATAAAAATAATTGATTTCAGAGCCGATTGGGCCGTGGCCCGTATCTATTCACCGCGCGCGCAATGCAGCGAACCGCCAGCGGCCCATCTCTCTCTCTCTCTCTCGCAGTAACTGTCAGGTGGGACCCACCTGTCATCACCCCCGCGGAGCCGTTCGTCCTCAAATCATGCCTCCGTCCCACGACTGAAACGCCCGAATTGATTCTAGCGATTACGGGCGATTTACTACTCCATTTACCGCACCGTTTTCCCCTACTAAAATCCCTCTCCGCTCTCTTCCATTTGCCCCAAACCACTCCTCCTGAGAGCCCCTAGGCTGTCCGCTAGGGACCTCGCTTTTCCGCTGTGGCCGTCGGAAAGATTTCCGTCGGACGCACGACTCCGGACGCCTCGGACCCTCTCTCTACTTCCTTTCGCATCCTTTTAACCGTGCGCATCAAATTGACACGGTGGAGCAATTGTTTTCGCAGCGAATCCACGCCTCCGTCCACGACCGAGAGGAACCGCCGCCGCAAGCGTCTCCGGCGAGCTCTTCCGGGGAGACGAGGACGCTCCGGTCATCGCCACCGCGCCATCGCCTTCACCTCGACGTCGCGCACCCCCTGGTGAGCTCCGTTACTATCCTAGAGCCGTAGAACACCGCTAGCGCAAACGCCGACAATGGCTCCGCCGCGCCCGCGCGTCTCCGGCGACTCGCGCCGCCCACGTTAGGTCAATGCATCCTGGACCGTTGGATCTAGATCCAACGGATCCGTTTTATTTTATATTGCGTCGCGGTTGATTTAATCTGGTGCGTCCGTTTCATTAAGATCTAACGGCTTCCGGTCGCGATCCGCGTCGAAGCGGTATGGGCGAATCAGATCGCGTCGCGTGGCCGATTCTTTTTCTATTTCGAATAGAATTTAGAAATCAAAACAGAAAACTATTAAAACTTGCAAAATTCATAACTTTCAATCTTCTAGTCCAAATGTGATAAAATTTATATCATTGGAAAGCCCTGCTCATTTAATTTATTTCTATATCATTAGTTTGTCATTTTAGTGTCTTTAAAATTGAGAAATTTACAGATTGGCATTTCGGCCGTTTAAATTCATAACTTAAATAATCAAAATGTCTTTCATCTAAATCCAATTGTTTTGGATTCATAATTTTGCTCTCTGTCCAGAAAGTGCAACATGAGTTTTTATTGAAAGTTTTATAAAAGAACTAAGTAAATTGAGTGTAGTACTTAAATTGACTATAATTGTTTTCTATATTTTAATTGTTAAAATAGAAAATAAAATATTGTTCATTGCATTTCATGCATTAAACAAACAAAGAGAATAAAATTGATAATAAGTTGTTTTGGTTATGTTCATAACATATCATGCATGCATACATATTTATGCTTTGATGTTTTAAGTGTTGCATGTTGTGTTTATTTATTTTTGTTTTGCTTGTTGTTAGATTGTGAAGAGGAGGAAGGATTTGCTTGTGATTGTTATTCTTGCTGTGCTTGTGGCTCCTGTGACCAGGGCAAGTGACATTCATAAACTACCCAATATTTTCTATATGCATTAGTAGTGTATTTTGCGTAGTATGCATGATAGGAATTTTTGGACTATTTTATTATGCGAAGTTAATTTTATACTTTGCAAAATTCCTAGTAGTGTATAGCCATCCTTTACCATGCAGCCAATTAAATTTTTTATTAGATGCTTAGCAATGCTATAAAATTGTTTACATGTCATGTTATAAAAATGTTTCTAAGTGTTAAACTTAAAATACATCCCTGGGTGGATTGGTTGTTATGGTTTATGTTGTGTGGCTATTTGGGACTATGCTTGTGGTTGTCGTCGCCTAGGATGAATTTCTATTCTACTTAGGGACATGAGCATGGTGGTTTTCACCCAAAGGTACACTTGTGGATGGCCACCTAGGAAAAAAGAGATTACTAAGTCCCTCCAAGTTTAGATGCTTCTCGTGCAGCCTTTTGACAATGGGCTATGTCTAGAATAATTAAGTTGTGAGAGTTCAACCTATCAGCTTGAAAAGCAGATGTAGAGTTGGTAGGTGGAACGGGTCTTGCTAGTATGGTTGAATTCTTCTTCTGAAAGTTCTTGTCTCAATTCTCTCCTTTCCTTAGTGCACTCAGCGTGTATAGGATATTCGGGTTAATTGAGTCTAAAGGTGAAAGTGCACAACCTCTGCAGAGTCAACAATCTAAGTACTTAGCCGTGTCCCCGGTGATGGACTACTTCGAGCAGCTGGACAAGGATGGACGGAAGAATCTCAACACCGTTTTCATGAAGTAAAATTTGACTAAGGAAAGAATTGTTGGTGCACTTGGGCTTCATCCCTTGGTGCCAAGTCTTTGGAAATAAAAAGTGTTTCTTAAAAGATAGAAGAAAACTTGCTTTCTGCAAAACAGCCTCCAACTCTACCAAGCCAAATATGCATAAAGATTCTAGACTTGTCATTTTATATCCACCATAGTCACTTGCCAATACTTCATAGTATTGACCTCATTCGGGGGCTGCATATTCCAATGTGCAGGTAATTCAGATGAAGAATAAGTTTGGACTCGAGTCTACACCCAACATGTCTGCCTGTGGCGCATGCGTGAAGATGAGGCTCATTGCTATTTTGCTTTTGTTGTGAACTCTGAATATTAGCTAGCCTTCATGGCTATGCACCTTGTAATAAAGCTATACTTAGCTATTTTTGGATCTCGTTGTAGCAATTTGATACTTATGCAATGATACTTTATATTTTGTACAGTGGTGCTGGCAGTGATCCAGGGACTAGCACTTAACACAGGTGTTCGAACTTTAATAAAAGTTGGGGCACTACATCCGTAGGATACTCTAAGTGCATCAAACGTCATGTCTTATATAGCATGAAAATAAAGGTGTCTATATTTTGTATCTCGAAAGAATACGTTGAGACGTATGGATCAAGAGCGGGATTTTTGCATTCACGTAATGAAAAGATACTCTGGGCCCACTCGGTGAGATTATGTCTATATAGCTGCGTAGCTTATGACTAGGTCATGGAGATGTAATATCACATACGAGTTATTAACCTTTGTCAGTAACGAGATACAACAGGATGTCGGATGTATACGAATATATCTCGGACAGGGTAGTATCGTAGAAACAAAAGGAATGAATATCATATTTATGGTTCAACGACCATATTCGTAGACGGCACAGGGACCGTCATAGGCATCCACGTCTCCCTGGCGGTCATTGGCGAGTGAGGGGTCTCGACCATGTCTGGAGTATTCTTGAACCGTAGTCTACCAAGACATAATGTCTTAACGACACTTGGAGATAGTTTTGGAATGATAGATGAAGGAAATAGGGAGAGAGAAATAATCTGTAAAAGGTTCCGATGGTTCCGGAAGGAGTTTCAGGGAGGTCCGGAAGGAGTTCGGGTGGTCCGGAAAATGTTTCGGAGTCACGGAAGATTAAATAATATGTAAATATATTAATTAAATTTTATATTACTTTAATATTAATTAACAGAAGAGAAAAAGGGGGCAACCCACTTAATGGGCCAAGAGAGGCCCATTTGGGAGCCGCACCATGGGGGGGGGGGGGGGGGGGGGGAGCCCACATGGCTGGTTCGGCCGAACCAGCTTCCCCCTCCTTTTCCCTTGTTTTTGTTTAGTCCAACGTGGGGAGCTAGGGAGTTTGCACAACCCCTTCCCCATTTATATAGAAAGGCATATTAATTGGATTAAATACATATAAAGTACCATTAATGTTGTATTTGCCGGCTTGAGTTAATTCTCCGCCCGCTTCTCTTTCTCTTTCCCACTAAGCTATACCGCTGGGCGCCGTTGCCCTGCGGGATTCAAGAAAAGTCCTATTCCTGCGATCCCAGCTTGATCTAAGTGACCGGGGGTTGTTGTTAAGCTACGTAAACTTGTGAGTACTCAGAGGCGCCACATTTTATGTGCCTAGGCGACAACTTCTCGCCACCGCCGCTGCCCTGCCGCCGGCGCCACCCCCTGCCGCTGGGCGTGTCCTGTCCCTGCCGACGTCGGGTCTTTGTCAACATAGCTGCGTCATCGTCTACTTCGTCGCGTCGAGTTCTTCGCGACCTAGAGGTCGGCTACATCGGCTTCAGCGGCAACGTTTGTGCGAGAACGCAATCCCCGCTATTCGGTTTACCAGAGGTATATGACCAGTTCCACCAACATTATCGCATGTACTAAATAGTAGATCCTGGCTAGTTTGGGTGTCGTAAGTTAGAATTTTTTTTAGAGCCGATCTATGCGTAGTCCCTCTAGTACGGTTAGAACTCATGTTAAATATGAGGACGTCTTTCTTATATTTTCTACCCTCTAGCGTGCACTTGCTTTGCCTTCAGCATTGAGTTGATGAAGCAGCGAGGACCGACTTTACGCGTACGCTTATGCGAGACTGGTTCCACTACTGACATACGGCTTGTACCATATCTTTGGCTGACGGGTGTCTGTCTCTCTCTCTTTAGTCGGCTTTGCATTTTCAATGGATGGCCCGAAAGGGATGCTTATGCATCCAATTGTATGATCGATGTTGTGGTACAAAAGTTTATAGGTAGGGAACGGTTCTGTAACACCCCAATCTTCTTAGCCTAGAATTCTGGTGTTATGCTTGAAGGTTTAGCCTTAGTTAAAAACTCTTTGTGTGTGAAAAATAAATATGACACTATTTTATGTTTGATTGTTCTTACTAATCTTGTTTGAATGTTCCCTAGTCATCTAAGTTGTTAGAAGCACTAAAGTAAAAAAAATAGATATAACCAAAAATTCAACTCCTATGATCTTCATGTAATTTAAAACATAGCAAAACTAGAACCTATTATTAAGCAAATCTTACACAATTTTGGTCATGCAAAAGAACCAACTTGGTCTAGTTAAAATATATTTTGGTGTGCTGACTTTAAAATAAATTTTGGATTTGTTTCAATGTAAAACCAAGGGGTTTAAGTATACATCAAAAATCAATGACCATTAGCTCTCACTTTCTTTTCTGATTTTATTTTTCCATCTGTTATTTAGGGAATTAGTAAGTAAACTCTAAATTGATCAAAGTCTTCTATTAGCTTGTGTTTGGGTATCTTTTGTTTTGCATTTCAAATTCAAATATTTCTTTGGGTTTTTGAAAAGAGGAGAAAAAGAAGAAAACGGAGGAGAACAAGAAAAACCTAATCTACCCGAACCCTATCTACCCCTCTCCTCTCTCTCTCGACCATCTCTTCTGGAGACAAGGAGGGGACATCACCCCTAGGTCCTGCCCCACCTGCCAGCCTCCCTCTTCTCTCCCTCCTCCACTCATTCTTCTCGCTTTTTCCTCCCCGGCCAACCCGAGCTCTCCTTCCTCTCTTCTACTGGCCAAACCTCGTCATCCCGACCACCATCTCTCCTGCCTCTCTCCACCGCCCAGGAGAGCCAATAAGCTCACCCATCCACCCTCCCCAAACCGCTCCTGCCAGAGAGAACCCTAAAACCGGCCCCTGGTTTTGAGCCGTGTCGAGCCACGCCCTCCCCATTTATTCGCTGCCCGAGACCCTCCCACATCTCCTCTCCTCTCCCCTGCCAACCTCGCTCAAAATCTCGCCCTCCTTCGTGCTCTGGACGAAGAAAACACCGTCTGGTTCCCACGGCACTCGCCATCGTTCATCTTCATCTCTCTCTGCCATTCTTGTCTCCTCGAGCGTGTCTCGACTAGACCTAACTCCCCCTGCCCTCCGTTCCTCTTTTAGGTGACCTCATCTGCCGCATTCATCCTCGAGCCGAGGAGCACGTCGCTGCCGTCGCCATGAACGCCGGCATCGCATGGGGGAGTTGAGGACATCGCCGGGTTTGTCATCATCTTCTCCGACGACCCCTGCCCTTCCCCTGGCCTCGCACGGCCCCTGGTGAGCGCCCGTCGCCACCCCTTTCTCTTTTCCGCGACTGGTTCGTCCGCACGATGACGCGCGGAAGACGACGACCGCGAGCCGTAGATCGCGAGATCTACGGCCAGATTTGAATTCCGCCGTGCGCGCGCGCCCTTGCCCAGTTGGGCCGGCCCAGCTCCATCTCCCGCGCAGATCCGCGCTGCTCCTGGGCCGATCTGGCCCGCCTAGCCGTTTCGTGTTAATCTTTTCTGTGTTTAAAATTCCAAAGAAATATTAGGCTAGCTTTTATTTATTTGTGGTAAATCTGTGTATGCTAAAATAGTGAGGTTAATTTTGTATCATAGCTACACGTTTTAATAATCATGTGGCATTGGTTTTGATCCAAAATATGCTCTATGTTGTGTGATAATATATCTAGTAAAAAGTATCACTTTCACCAATTTCTTAATAACTTGAGATTTATAAGTCCAAATCATGCAAACCAAGATTTTTTGGAAAGCCTATCAAAATGCCTACCTAGATCTATAAGTCTTGTATGTAGAAGATTATTCTAGCAAAAGATCTTTTAAGTTTAAGTAAAACACCAGTAGGTATTTGGTTATTTTTAATTCTTAAATTAAAATACTTTTTGGGGTAAATCCAATTGGATGTGGTATATATAAGTGGTAGGTGTCATATACTATCAAGGTAGATTTTCCAGCAAATATTGTATGCTTGATAAATCAATTCCTTAAAATAGGAGGTTATTCCTCATAAAATGTATATTTAGATTCTCAGAAAATGATGTTTGTCTAGTTTTCGTTGTGTAAGCTACCTCTGCCCATGAAAATATGTTTGGTGTATTTTTGTGGAGTAGCCACAAGTTTTATCTAACTTACCCCACTAGTTAGGCACAAAAATAATTTATATTTTTATTTGTACTTAAATAATGGTGAAAAGTTGACTTTATTTTAAAACAGAGATAAATTGAGTTAGGATTATCCAAATTAGGTAAACCAAATTTGTACTGAAAGATAAAATTCATATATTTCCAAGGAAATTAACTTAGCATACAGGAGATCTATAAAACTGAAACTACAACCTTTTTGGTTTTGATAATCAGTAGCTATTAGGTGATTTTTAGCTTCAGTTTGGGAGTAGTCTTTAGTGCACATCCAATTTTTCGGAGTTTCCTTTAGTATCCAGGAGTACTGTGGTAGAAGGGTTTCTCTTTTTGAACAATACTCTAAAAGTGATGCCTTTTTCATTGAAACAGCACCATAATAACTATTTAAAAGCAATACTTGTATTTTATGTTTTTGTATAAAAGCAAGTTGGAGTCTAAATCTTGTCAACCTTGTAATCCAGGAGCTAAACTAAACCCTCACACTTGCCTCTTAAAACATTAATGATTTTGTGTTGTTCCTTGTGTGCGATTAGCATACTCCATTTTATGCCATCGTGTAGCACTATATGATTGGTGTGTTCTGTTTGTAAATTGTGCTGTGATTAGGTGAATCCCTCTTATGGATGATTCTGTTTTATGATGCTTTTTGCCTGCTTCTTTACTTTAGATTTTTGTCAACTCGCATTTTAGGATTCACACTAGTCTCGTTTATTTTCATGTTACGGTAGATCCGCAAACAGAGGAGGAGCTGAACGTGGTAGCTGAGCACACCTACGAAGAAGAGCAAGACCAGGGGAAATACTTTGAACAAGGCAAGCCACCTAACCACTATAATGAATCCTACTATTTTACCAAGCATGGTTTTGTCTTCAAAATAAAATAATGCATGTTTTACTTCTTTCGTGGCACCTTGCCACCCGAAAACTATTTTACAGACTATTATTTGGCGAAAGTTATCTACTATGATATTTACTAGGTGTTACAAAATAAAATTTCACTTGATGAACCTTGTTGTTGAAGGCTCCATCAAGAAGATTAAGATTTCTAGGACTATACTTCTATTCCCTTACCTCAAAACTATAGGATGGGGGCCTGTTTTGATCAAATGTTTTCCGGAGAAAAACCCGTGTTGCTGAGAGCAATCGGCGAGCAAGTGCTTTATTAAAACCCGAGTTGCTGGGAGCAATCGGAGATGCATGAAAAAAAAACCGAGCTGCTGGGAGTAGTCGGAGGAGAAAGTGTTTTGAAAAACAAATTGTGACCCTAGCTGCCGCCCGAACAATTAACACGTGCAACCACACTACCTGACATGGGTTGGGCTTAGCCGGAAGCTTGTCTGTTTTAGTATTGGGTCTCTCATACTTTCTATGAGGGCTGGGCCCTCGAAGCCGGGTTGTCGTCCGGAAGATACAATACACTGTTGCGGATCAGCTGTCGGACGATTGCGGCGGGTCTCCTGACGTGGCGGTGTGGTGTCCCGAGGAAAGAACAAGAGGTCTAGTGGAGCACACGGTGCCGGGGAGAACAAACCTACCGAAAGGCCCCGGTACTAGGATGGAAATAGTGGAATGCTTTGATCGCGTTATCCGGACCCCCGCACGCTGTCGTATGACGGGCTGTGGCAGAAACAACGAAATGACCGATAGGTGTGGGTAAAGTGTGCAACCTCTGCAGAGTGTAAATCTATTCGAATAGCCGCGTCCACGGTCATGGACGGTTGAAAAGGTCCCACTAGGCATGCTGGATGATTTTAGTTTTAAAAAGGAAGGTGCTTTTCTGGAAGAAACAAGGAGGCATTAAGGAGGTACCCGGGAGGTACGGATTTTGGGTGAGGATGGTTGATCTCGGGGAGACAACCAATCCGACCTCAAGTCGGGAAAAAGGGGTATCCCTATCCTAGTGTTTTGATAATTTTTAACAAAAGAAAGTTTTGAACTTAGATATGTCCTTGCTATATCTAAGAGAAGATAATTATATCTCTAAATGTTTTCTTCAACAAAGAAACAGAGATGTCGTATTCTCTATGTCTAAAACCATTGTATTCGAAGATGAGCCCTATAGTTATATATAGGAGCCATCCTAGTTTTTGAAAATGCTTTATCTGCATATCCATGAAAAACTGTAAACCTAGAGGTTGTCTTGCGAGTATGTAATTGTACTCATATGGCTTTGTCCCTGGATATTCAAATGTCCAGATTACAATGAGGAGGCTTATGTCGAGGAAGAGGTGTATGACGACGACTTCGCCGCTGAGATTTCACCGGTCAACTGCACTTGTGGGATAAGCGTCCGGAGATGACAAGGGCCGACGCTAGCCACGAGCTTCCGCTATCTTAGTTTATTTCCGTCCTACGTGACGAGGTTTGAAGACTTGGTCGTATGACCATCTATGTGTTGTAGGACTTTTATTCATACGATTTGAATGATGTTACTCTTTGATACCATGTGGGTTATGTGATTGCGATGCACTGATCATTGGGATCGTGATCTTTTACATAACGTGGACATCTCGGACTTGTTTTGAGGGGTCCTTACAGACTTGGTATCAGAGCCATCGTTGACCTTAGGAGACTTTAGCTAGGTTGGGCGTCGACGTCACGCAAAATGTTTTCCCTAAAAATTTAGGAGAGATACTTAAAATGTGCAGAATATACCGCTACTCCCTCCCCTCTGTTATTAATTACTATTTAATATTATACTTGCATTAAACCACATGTTTTTACTTGTTTAAAATTTTGCACACCGTTCACTAATTCAACCTTCATTTAAAATTTTGTGTAGATGAACGGAGAGTTCTTGTCGTCGATTCTGTTGGGAGTTGTGCATGACTCGGGAGTTTCGCGTCTCTTTCAGGCGGATTTGCTCCAGCTGACTCGTCACTTGGGACGCCCGCTACCTTAGCTGCTCATAGGGCGCTGCTTACCTATGGTTGGAGACGAGATGTCCTGGACCGTGAGGTGCACCCTTCAAGGGCCGCTAGTGCCACCCTTCGCTGAGGAGCTGATTGAGGATGCCCTTGCACCGACGCAGATGGGGGAGACTGTGACAGTATTGCAGAGAGCTCTCACTCGCTTGGTGTGCGCCCACAGCGCCGAGCTGGTCGGCACCCGCTTTGAGTTCTACTCAGGCCTGGACGAGCAGAGTAACCCTGTGCCGCCGCATCCCCACCCCACTTTCGGGAACCACTTGGCCGAGCTGGGACTCTTCGTCGAGTACACCCAGTCCCAGCTGGTCACCACTCGTTTTGAGAGTGATCTTCACTGTCTGAACCACGACGGTGCAGAGGTTCGGTTTTCGACAGCTGAGCTGAGGATCGAGGACTTGGAGGCTCAGCTCAAGGCATCCTAGGATAAGCTGAAGGCCGAGGAGCTGAGGCTCAAGACCTCAGAGGAGCGACTAGTTGAGTCTCAGGCAGAGAGCAAGAAGGTGCGCAAGGAGCACCGCTCCACCTTTGCGCGTTTCCAGACTACACGCTTCTACAAGTTCCAGCTTGACGGTATGGTCGACGTGCTCAGGGCGACCATTGACGCCCGTGACGAGCGGATCAGAGAGCTGGAGGGCGAGGTAGAGGCGTTGAGCAAGGAGAACGACGACCTCCTGCCGGATGATGAGGACCCTGTGGAGGATATGGACGTGGAGCTCGAGAGCGAGCAGGACGACGCCGACCTTCGAGGCGAGGGCGGTGACGACTCGGGGGCTGTGATGTCCGAGGACGAGGACCCCGACGAGCCACCCTTTGACAGTGACGCTGCCGTGGACGTGGAGTAGTTATTCGCGTAGTCTCTTTTGGGTTAGGACCGAACCATCGCGATAAGTTGCTGCGATTGTGTGGTCTAGTCAGCATGAGTGTGTATTTGGATGATTGTAAGACTATGTTAGTCCGAGGTCATCTGTTTGGGAACTATGTTGTGATGCTTTTGGAACCTTTTTATGGAGTGGATCATGTTTTATTATGAGTATTTCCTTGCTGTAATTTTTATTCATGCTACTAAGTTTATGAATGACGTGTTCTATTCCAAAGCATGTTTGAAAAATAAACGGTTTCGGATAGGAAAATTAATGTGTGTTTTATTCTAAACTTCAGAATGGCGAGGGATCACCACCACCCCCGCCAACCAAGCCATCTTTGGCTTAAGTGTTGCATCTTCTCATGGAGGATCGCGAAGCAGCTCGCACTGAGAGAAATGCCAATCTCGCCACTCTACAGCACCTCGCTCAGATCGCCGTCAACCCGAATGGCTGCCAAGGAATGAGGAGCCCTGCTCCAAGCTTCGTGACTTCCAGAACACCAACCCACCAGTTTTCTCCAAGAGTGAAGTGCCGCTGGATGCCGACGACTGGATTCGTACCATCGAGAATGACCTGAAGGTCGCCCAAGTTGGTGACAATGAGAAGGTGGTCTACGCCACCCACTACCTCTTAGGGCCTGCCCGAGCATGGTGGGAGGCCGTTCGTGCTATACTGACGCAGTATGAAGTCGTGACTTGGGAGGCGTTCAAGGCCAAGTTCTTGAAGCGTTATGTGCCTTCATGACTCGTCAGTATCATGCGAGAGAAGTTCCTGCAGCTCAAACAGGGCGGTATGTCCGTCAGTGAGTACCTAGAGAAGTTCACCATTCTGGCAAGGTATGCGCCTGCCGACACCGATACTGAGGACAAGAAGAAAGAGGGGTTCATGAACGGACTTCATGATGAGATGCAGTGCATCCTCGTGGTGATGCCCTTCACCGACCTGGAGTCCTTGGCAGATGCAGCCATTATGATGGAGCACAAGCGCAAGGCTTCGTTTGACAACCGCAAACGTCGGCAGCAAATGCAGCAAGGCAGTAGCAGCAGCAGCCCTGCTGGAAGTTACCCCCGCCCGCGCCCTTCACCTCCATAAAGGCCTGCATATCGGCCACCAAGGTCTTCTTATCCGACATCAAGGCCGTCATCTTTTGCACCCAGACCCAGCTACCCCAATCGCCCGCCTGCCCCTCGTACTGGAGGTGGTTTCAACCCCGGCCTCAACTTTAATAGGCCGCCTGCTCCTACACCATCTGGAGGATGTTTCACTTGTGGGCAGCCTGGCCATTTCTCTAGAGAGTGCCCCACTAGACAGCCCGCAAGTGGTCGCCCTAATGCGACAAAGATGAATCAAGGGTCATCCCGTGCATATGGCGGCAAAGCCCCTTACCCGAAGAAAACAACCCCTGTCACCCGAGGTCATCTGAACCACATCAGTGCAGAGGAAGCTCAGGAGGCTCCAGATCTTTTTTTGGGTACGTTCCCTGTCAACTCAGTACCCACCTCAGTTTTGTTTGATTCGGGAGCTTCCCCTTTTTTTTCACGGAGCCGTTTGTTAAAGAGAGTGGTATGACTCCAACTTTGTTGCACCGTCCTATGCTTGTGCAAATTCCGGGGGCCACTACGAGAGCCAACGTTGTATGCAGGGAGACTCCTGTGGAGATCCAGGGAGCCCGATTTCCATGCAGATCTCGTGGTGTTGGGAAAACAAGGGATAGAAGTGGTTTTAGGAATGGATTGGATGGCAGTGAAACGTGGACTTATAGATTGCACTAACAAATCCATCACACTAACCACCCCGGAAGGAGAGGAAGTTATACACTTCTCGACCCACCATTCTACCTTGGGTCATTGCCATAAGAGTGTAGCTGAACCCATTTTGGAGGAAGTACCGGTAGTTTGTGAATACCCGGACGTATTCCCCGGAGAGTTACCCGGTATGCCACCTGAACGGGATATCGAGTTCATCATTGAGTTAGTACCTGGTACTGGACCTATAGCTCAGAAACCGTATCGAATGAATCCCGAGAAGTTGGAGGAATTAAAGAAGCAGTTGGATGACATGCTTCAGAAGAGGATGATTCGCCCTAGTGCATCACCCTGGGGGTCGCCAATTATTTTGTGGATAAGAGAGACTGTACCACTCGCTTGTGTGTGGACTACCGTAAGCTGAATAACGTTACTATCAAGAACAAATACCCCCTAGCCAAAATCGAAGACCTGTTTGATCAACTCAACAGAGCTCGAGTCTTCTGCAAGATCGATCTCCGCACTAGTTATCATCAGCTGAAAGTGAGAGAGTCAGACATCCCTAAAACAGCCTTCATCACTCGTTATGGATTGTTTGAGTATACCGTGATGTCTTTTGGCCTGACCAATGCCCCTGCCTATTTCATGAATCTCATGAACAAGGTGTTCATGGAATACTTGGATAAATTTGTGGTTGTCTTTATCGATGAATCCTAATTTACTCCAAGTCTAAGGAATAGCACGAAGAGCATCTGAGATTGGTTCTCGGTACCCTTCGTGAGCATCAGCTGTATGCTAAGTTCAGCAAGTGCCAGTTTTGTCTTATGGAGGTAGCCTTTCTTGGTCATGTTATCTCAGCTGGAGGAATATCGGTTGACCCAACTCATATCAAGTCCATTCTTGAATTCCCGACTCCCACCAACAAGACCGAGGTGAGGTCCATGCTCGGATTGTCTTGATATTATCGCAAGTTTGTTGAAGGATTCTCAAGTATCGCAAAGTCTCTTACTCAACTGCTAAAGAAGGATCAGAAGTTTGTTTGGACCAAAAAGTGTGAAGCCAGTTTCCAAGAATTGAAAAAGCGCCTTACCACTGCACCTATTTTAACCATGCCCGATGTGACCATAGATTTTGTCGTATACTGCGATGCCTCCAAACTTGGACTTGGGTGTGTCCTTATGCAAGAGGGAAAGGTGATTTCCTACTCATCACGACAACTCTGCAAGCACGAGCAGAATTACCCCACTCATGATCTTGAGCTTGTTGCCGTGTTCATGCACTCATGATTTGGCGCCATTTTCTGATGGGCATACGTTGCGAAATCTACACCGACCACAAGAGTTTGAAGTATATCTTACTCAGAGGGATCTGAATATGAGGCAGCGGAGATGGATAGAGCTCATCAAGGATTATGCCTTGGACATCCACTATCACCCTGGAAAAGCTAACGTCGTAGCTGACACCCTTAGCCGATAGCCGTGTTCGTTCAACTCCATGATCAAGACTCGACAACAAGAACTTTTGGAAGAGTTAGACAAGATGGGTATAGAAGTAGTCAGTTATGGAGCTGTCGATCAACTCTTATTGCAGCCCACTTTATGGGATCAGATCAAGAAGGCACAGAAGGGTCAGAAAAGTATTGAGGGCTTCAAACGAAGGAAGGACGAAGCGGAAGTCCCTGGATTCACTATTGATTCTGAGGGTACTCTCTAGATTGAAGGGCATATCTGCGTACCATCAGATCATGATTTGAAGCAGTTGATTATGAAGGAGGCCCACGAGACTTTGTACTCCATCCACCCCGGTGGAACCAAGATGTACCAGGATTTAAAGCAGAATTTCTGGTGGCATGGCATGAAGCGTGAAATTGCGCTCTTTGTCCAAAATTGTGACATCTGCAAAAGGGTCAAAGAAGAACATCAGCGACCGGCTGGATTACTCCAACCCCTCAAGTTTCCCGAATGGAAATGGTATGAGATCGCCATGGATTTTATCACTGTACTACCCCGATCTAATCGCGGTCATGACGCCATTTGGGTTATTGTGGATAGACTCACTAAGGTTGCACATTTTCTCCCAGTGAGAACTCGTAACCGATCTGATCAACTGGCCGATATTTACATGTCCCGCATTGTCAGCCTTCATGGGGTACCCAAGACTATCGTATCTGATCGAGGAACTCAGTTTACTTACCAATTCTGGACTAAGCTTCAAGAGGAGCTCGGGACCAAGCTCTTTTTCAGCACCGCATATCACCCTCAGACGGGAGAACAAACGGAAAGGGTCAACCAGATTATAGAAGATATGCTTAGATCTTGTGTTTTAGCATATGGAGCCAAATGGGAAAGTTGTTTGCCATTTACCGAGTATTCCTACAACAACAGCTATCAGGCCAGTCTAAAGATGGCACCATTTGAGGCTCTATACGGGCGCAGGTGTCGTACTCCTTTGAACTGGTCGCAGACCGGAACAGTTAAATCTTTGGGGTTGACCCTCTGAGAGAAGCTGAAGAACAAGTTCAACTGATCCGCGACCGTCTTAAGGCCGCTCAATCAAGGAAGAAGAGTGTAGCGTACCTGCACCTTTAATAAGGCAGATACCTGTGTATAGTGCAAATCCCTGGATCGATTCGTTTGGAGACACAGTTTACGATGTAATATCACAACAAAGTATCAATTTTATTGCATCGATGATCCAGACTTACAAAATATTCAATACAAGTTGCATAGCATAAAGCTAGCTTCGAAAGAGTAAACAGCGGAAATACAATGGCCACTGTTCAAGATATCGGCCGATATCCCGATTTATCGCTTCTCACTGTCTGACCGATAAGATAAACGGGCCGATAAGTCGGCCGATATACCGATAAATCGGCCGATATGCCGGTAAACCGGCCGATTTAGCCCTTATCATAGGTCGACCGATAAGTTTCCGATAAGCGATATCCCCAACATTGACAATGGCAGTGAGTCTCCATCAACTTCATGTTGCCACAAGTGAAAACATGTTGGTTCTAGACTCGAAACCTTTAAACGAAACCTCACTCGTCATCTGATCAAATCTGCAATAAGAAAAATATTGCAACAATGTGGATCAGATTCCATTAAAAATGGAGTCTGGCAAGTGACACTATGGTGGACACTTATTGGAATAACTCTAATAGCCTATATGCATATTTGGCTGGTGGAGTTCAAGGCTATTTTGCATAAAGCCAATTTTTCCTATCTCTTTGGAAAACAATTTCTTCAAATCAAGACAAGTATGACATAAAAACAATATTCTCATCTTCCCTTGTTCACCCATCAAGTTTTATTTCTGAAGTTGGAATGGTGGAATCCTCCGTTGACGTCCGTGATCAGCTGCTCAAATTGTCCGTACCGGGGACACGGCTAAGTACTTAGTTTTACACTCTGCAGAGGTTGTGCACGTTCACCATTGTACCCATTCAACCCAAACTATCCTTTACACACTTATAGTGATAATGAAAGGAGAAGAATGAGACGAGATCTTTCAGAAGCATTTTCCCTCCCACTCTGGCTTGACCCGTTCCACCTAACATCCCCCTACATCTGCTTGTCAAGCCGGAGAGGGTCCACGCAACATAATTGATCAAGCCAGAGCCCATATGGGAATGGCTGCACTTGAAGCAATCGTCACTTGGAGTTCTTCAGATTCCTCTGTTCCTAGGTGGCCATTCACAAGTGTACGTACTCCAGTAACCATAGACATGGCCTGAGTAGCCACTCAACATAAACCATACAACCTCTTACCACCCAGGTGTTTCATTCTTAACTTAGTAGAATTTAGATTTTCACAAAACAACATTTGCATAGCATCAATAATTCTACTAAGTATTGCATAGGAGCCTAGACACGGTAATAAGGAATTTTTACACAGGTTTAGCATAGCAATACTATCCTACACATGCTTATATAAAAATACACTAAGTAATGCATAAAGGAAATAATAGGAAGTTTATGAGGTGTGCCACTTGCCTTTGGATGAAGTCTTTACTCACAAACTCTGTTCAACGAACTCGGGTCTCTCCATTCAGTATAAACAATAAAAACAATACAACAATCATAAAACAAAACAACACAACACATACAAACAAGTTTCTTAAACTCCTAAGGAAAACATGACATGCATGATATGCATATTATTTCTAAGGACTAGGAATGCATGTCATGCCAAGAAATCTTTTAAGTTAATGCAAGGCAAAAATGTCAAAATGAATAAGGACTAAGTTCATAGATTTGGACAAAATAACTTTGCTATAAATCATTTTTAATGATCACTCCAATGGCTTAGCCATGATGTGCAAAAATACTTAGAGAAAATACTAAGTCTATACGGTGATCAATCATTATTATCAACTCTTTGTAGATTGGATATTCTAGGATCCAACAAACTTTAAAGATGATAACATCATGATCAAAATTTGTTTATGTCTTAAAATACAAGATTAGGAAAGAGGGAAAAGATAGAAAGAAAGATGTAGTTGGTCTTCCAGGCTTCATCTCCAGACTTGTAATATTCTCCTTGGTGATGTCTTGATTGAATTCTTGGTTGACTTGAATAATCTTCAAACTTGATGATTTTTGTATCACCTAGGCTGTTCTTGGATTTACTTAGTCTTCATGAAGTCTCAGAGAAGGAGGGAGAAAAGAAAGAAAGAGGGAGCAAGACTTAGAAAATATTTCTGGTTGGTCTTCATAAACTTCTTCTTGATTTTTCTTCTAAGTGCTTCTACTCCTTGAAGGTACTTCTGAAGTCTTGTTTTGGCTAAGTCCTTCATTGGTCTTCTAGCTCCATGTTGAAAATCCTTAGTGTCTAAGTGTATCACTTTACCAAAATGCTAAGTTGAAAATATTTCTAACTTAGAGAAAATGGGGAAGGAATTTTCTTATGGGAAATATAACTACAAAATAAAATATGATATGCATGAAATGCAATTTTTAATCACATGAACAATTATGCTAATGCAATTTAATTAATTTCTATTTTCACAAAATATAATAAAGGAATACATATAAGATTAAAGTTTTCTATGATTAAATTTTTATAACAAAATTTTATAAATAGTGCTAATGGGCAGGGGACGTTTTATCAAAAAAATTAGCAATTGGATTTACTCAAAAATAACGTTTATATCAAGAGTTATGTAAAATTTACTAAATATCATATTTTAAATTTGAATAAATCTAAATTTCTATAGGTCATGGGCTTTTCAAAGATATTTTATTTACAAATTTTGACCTTACAGAATTAAAACTGTAATTAAAATAATATTTTACATGTTTCTGTAAATACCAAGTTAGTGCACGACTAAAATATAAGTTTTTATTATACCACTATTTTCTACACGTTCATACGATTCCATAGACTTCAAAAACATAAAAAACGGAGTTACGGTTGATTAAATATGAATTTTGGAAGTTATATCTAGGCAGAAAAACGAAAATATTGAATAGGTGACCTACGACGTTTTTCTAAGCTGCTACCCTTCAACAAGTGATATGTGTAACAAGATAGAAGGAAGCACAACAGCAGCTCACCGGTGTGAGAAGATGACGGCGGCGGTGGATCGGCCGGGCGATCGCAGGCGGACGCGGACGGTCGGCGTGTTGTGGTTGTCGGCGACGGGTGTGAACGGCGGCGACCTTTCGGAACCTCCCGGACGCGAGGGAGACGACGGCGACGCGCGTATGGACACGGCGGAGCGGAAGACGGTGTCGGAGTTGAGCAGCGATTCCCGGAGCTGCGTGGAGAGGCAGACGGAGTGGCGACGGCGACGATGACCTTCGGGTCGAGCTCGGCCTCCACGATTTGGCTGTGGAAATGAAGCAAGGAGGGTGTTTAAAGGAGCGCACGGACGTGGGAAAGAGTAAGGACCAAGAATCGGCGGCGGGGACTCACTCTGCTCGCCGGAATCAAAGAAATACGGTGGCGGTCGAGCGAAACTCTGGCGAAGAAATTTGTCGGCCTGGGGGCGTATTGGAGAGGGCTTTGGGGGGGGGGAATGGAGGAGGAGGTCGAGGGCTATCTATAGGAACCAACCGTGCTTGTTTTGTGTGCAGTAATTTGCTCGCAATCAATCGGAGATTAATTTCGACCAAAAACGCCCATGTCTAATGGCGGACGAAATTAGAGCAATTTAGGGCATTTAAGAGAGGGCTTTTGTGAGGGAATGAAAGAGGAGATCATGGGTTTTAGTTAGAAAGAAACGGTGCGTCATTTGGTGCTCTAAATCACCGGGAATCATGTAGAGAAAATGCACGGGAGTGGTTTTCGCGTGCGAATGCGTTTCTGGTTTCCTGGGATGAAGACGATGATGACGTCAGCATGACGTCAGCATTTTTTCTTTTTCTTTTTCTGATTTTTCTTATTTCTTTCATAACTTTTGATTGAAGACTCCAAATCAAGTAAAATAAATTTCTAAAAATTTGTAAAAATAATATATTTGTGTTAATCCAGTTGTAGGCATGTTTTGAAAACTTTTCGAAAATCAAAATTTTGAATTATTGATTAAATACAAATTTGACACTTAATGTCAAATTTCAAAACATGGCTTAAATAATTTTGTTTTTGGCTAAATAAAATTTATAAAAATACAACACTTATATAAGTTTAAAATTAAGTTATTTAAGCTCATTTTCCAATATTAAATCATTTTTGGCTTTAGTACAATATTAAATAACATCACACATTTATTTGAAATGAAAAGGGAAATATAATGTATTCATTTTTAATTCAAAATATTTTGTGCACCATTAAGTTTTATATTATGATAAATCATTTTAAAACTCTATAAAATACCTTTGGAAAAGATTTTAGATTTATTTCATTTCTTATATTGAATATATTCATGAGAATCATTTTATGTATTGAACATTAATGAAAATCATTTAAGCTAAGGAAATGTTTATTTGGACAATTCATTAATCATATAATCTATGAAGTTTTAAAGTTATAACCTATAGACTTGTAATTTCCAAAACTATGTTTTGAACTCATGTAAGATAATGAAACCCATTTGACAATTTGACCATGTTATAAATAGTTTAAAAAGGATACTTCTAAGAATTATTTTAATTTATGAATAGTAATGGCTAAGTTATTTAAATCAAATACTTACAAAGAGACTTTTTATTATGAAAATGGTTTGAGAGTTTGTAAATTATTTGTCAATTTACGTATTGAGGTTTTAACAAATACAATGGATATTATAATGTTTAACTTGAAACAACTTTTTAAATAATGATTATTTGAGATATTAAAGATATTAAACTTTTTCAATATGCTTGAGGTTTTTTATATTTGGTTTTCTTATGCATTTTAATATTTTATTTTAATCAAACAAAAGTTTTAAATTTTAGTGATTTTTAAACATTCCAAAATGTTGGGATGTTACAAAGAGTTACGCAGATTCTAGAAGGCGTGAATTGAGTTTTCAGACTGGGGACATGGTGTACCTTAAAGTGACTCCGCTCAAAGGAATGCAGTGTTTTCATGTCAAAGGCAAGCTCACACCCCGTTACATCGGCCCTTTTAAATTCTCTCTCGACGGGGGAAAGTGTCGTACCGACTGGAGCTGCCACCCCATCTGACAGAGTTTCATGATGTGTTCCACCTATCGCTGCTCCGGAAGTGCCTGCAAGTTCTAAATGGTACTCATTCTTATCAAGAAGTAGATCATCACACCATTGACCTTAATCATGATCTCACCCACCGTGAGCGACCACTTCGTATTCTCGCCGAGGACATCCGTTTGACCCGAAGACGGAAGATTAGATTTCTGAAAGTTCAATGGAGCAACCATTCGGAGGAAGAAGCCACCTGGGAACGTGAAGATTATTTGGAGCGTGAATTTCCTGGTTTCCTTTCTTCATCAACTCTGGAATCTTGGGGACGAGATTTTCCTAAGGGGGGAAGGTCTGTAACACCCCAATCTTCTTAGCCTAGAATTGTGGTGTTATGCTTGAAGGTTTAGCCTTAGTTAAAAACTCTTTGTGTGTGAAAAATAATTATGACACAAATTTATCTTTGATTGTTCTTACTAATCTTGTTTGAATGTTCCCTAGTCATCTAAGTTGTTAGAAGCTGTCGGCCCAGTGGGATCTGGGGTATGGAGAGCCCATTCCCCCAGGCCTCGCACGCTGGCCAGACAGACGAAACGACTAAGGACCAGGCATCACCGCCTTGCGGGACCCTCGAGTGGCAATTCCCCTCGAGGGCCTGAAGAGGAAACGAGGGCCTCGAGGGTTCCCTCGCCTCAGGGGACCCTCCCGAGGCGCCGGCTCGCCTCGAGGCAGTCCCGCAGGAATCTCCCCTCAGGCCTCCCAGCGCCTGAAGGGAAACGTTGCAGCCAAGGAAGTACGGCAAGACGCATATGGCCTCTGCCACGCCCACGTGGTGACGCAAGCACCCCCGTTGTCGTTTTGGTGATAAAGGGCTCAATAAAGCGGCTCTGCCTGCTGCGCAGCTGCCAGGACCTTCTACTCTGACGATAAAGCGGGTGGACGGCGCAACCCTCAAAGGGAGAACGTCATCGTGGGCTCCACCTCAGAGACTGCCCTCTCTGCGGGCAATACAGCGCGGTCGGCCGCCTGTCGGCCACCGCTCCCACCTTTATCAACAATGGACCGCGTCCATGGACGAACACGCCGCGGTGGACTCCAACTCCACCCTGCCTCTGCCATGTGGGAGCCACCTTGAAGGCCAAGCCGAAGAAGAGCGCCAGAGACGCCAATAAAAGGGAGAAGACATCCATCGTAGCAGAGGTTGACTCTTTGCGTGCTACAACCCTTGTAAACCCTAGCAACACTTGTTAGGATAGCCTCTGGCTGGAGGAGGAAGAAGACGATCGCTTCCCTCCCCAGGCAAGAACTGCCTCAAGGGGGCCTCCGGCAAGCTCCATTGTACTGTAACCTCCATCATCTAATACAAACAAGCATGAGTAGCGGTCTTACCTCCTCACGAGGGCCATGAACCTGGGTAAGGGCCGGTGTTACCTCTGTCATGTGCGTGTTTCTTCGGGTCTGGCGAGCACCATCGCGGGGTCCCTCGAGGGTCTAGACCTCCGCGTTCAATCCCCTTCACGAACTACACTTCAGGAAGTGACTACCCCCGATTCTTGGGAGTCACAACACAACATTTGGCGCGCGAGGTAGGGGATTGAGGCGCGTCAACAGCCTTCGAGTACGTCTCCGCGCCATGGTGAACACCCGCACCACCCGCGTCGCAAGCGTCAACCGACGTGCGCCTGGGGGAGCACGCACGCCGCCAGGCACCGCGACCACCCACGCACGGCGGGGCCGACCCCGCCATGAAGATCATGTCCTTTCTGGCCCTCACGCAGAGGCGCCAGGGCACAACTCTGACCACCAGGAGGACGCGCAGTCGTCGCACCCGACGCAGCGCCCGAGCGGCTCGGGCCCGGGGAGGACAGACCCTGCACCTCACACCGCGCTGCTCATGGCGCAGGAGCTTCTCCGCTACCAGCACACCGCTGAGGCCCACGAGCAGTGGCTCCAACGCCTCAACCACCTCGTTGGCATCGCCATGACGCGTCCTGCTCCGTCGCAGTCCAACCTGCGCCCCTCTCTCGCGGGCACGGTCGCGACAAACGCGCCTCCGCCACCTCCGGGACCTGCACCGGCTGCGGTGCAGAGGGCTGCTTCGCACGCGTCCTCGCCGCACGATTGCTTGATCGTGCAGCGCACCGCGCCCGACGCTCGCGTGGGGATGGAGCTCCAGTGAGACCGCCACAACAGGCTCGTGGAGGACATTGGCCAGGCGGGTCAGCAGAACCGCGGCGCGCTGCAGCACGGGGTCGCCACGTACGCCTCAGGCTGCATGGCGTTCACCCGTTCTCTGCGTCACGTGGTCTGACCCCCGAAGTTCAGGCCTGCTCTCCCCAAGGGCTACGACGGCTCCAACAACCCCATCGAGTTCCTGCAGCTCTACACCACCTCCATCCAATCTGCGGGTGGAGATGACAAGGTCATGGCCAATTGGTTCTCCCACGCGCTTCGTGATTCTGCGCTGTCGTGGCTCCTGAACCTCCCGGAGGACTCTGTGAACTCCTGGGAGGAGGTCTGCAAGCAGTTCGTCTCCGACTTCAAGGGGACATACTAGCGCGCCCTCACCCACAATGACCTGCGCCCTGTTGTGCAGAAGAAGAAGGAGGAGCCCAAGCGCAAGGCCACCGCGGTCCTCGCGGCAGAGCCTGACGCGAAGGGCACCCGCAGGGACTCCCCCGAGCCTGGAGAAAGAAGAGATGACCACCGCCCTTATGCATCTACCACAACAGGCGCGGCCACTCTACGGAGTCCTGCTTTGACCTCAAAAGGTTGAGCAAGGAGCACGAGCAAGCAGAGGGCAGTAGTAGTTGTGGCCGAGGCCGTGGCTAGCGCGGGAGCGGACGCAAGGGCGGCTACCAGAAACCGTCTGGAAATCAGGCCAACGCCGCAGAAAAGAACGACAACCTCCCTAACGAGGAAGATGGCGGCTTCCAAGCCCCGAGAGCCGCCATTGCCTGCATCCTCGGGGGGGGGGGGGGGGGGGGGCGCAGGCGCCGAAGTCGAACAACCAATTCAAGCAGTTCGCCCGCGAGCTCAACGCCGCCCTCCCAAGCACGGAAACCTCCATGCCCCTCAAGTGGTCGTAGTACACCATCGCCTTCGAAGCTCAGGACCACCCCAAGTCCACCAAGACTGTTGGAACCCTCCCACTGGTCTGCACCCCCACCATCATCAACGTGGCTGTCTCCAAGACTCTCATCGATGGCCGAGCAGGCCTAACCGTTATCTCCATAGAAACATTCGAAACGCTTCAAGTGCCCTACGAGCGGCTCATGCCCTCGGGGCCCTTCACGGGGGTCACCAGCGGCTCGATCGAGCCTCTAGGCTAGGTCAGGCTTGCCGTCACCTTCGGGAGCGAGGAAAATTACCGCACCGAGCACATCGATTTCGATGTCGCACACATCAGCCTGCCGTACAATGCCATCCTTGGCTACCCCGCGCTCGCGAAGTTCATGGCCGTCACGCACCATACCTACAACATGGTCAAGATCCCCGGCAACGCTGGCATGGTCACAATTCGTGGGCATGTCCTGGACGCTACGCGCGCGGTTGAGACGGCCTACAAGACCGCCGCCATGGCATTCCCTGGGAAGAGGACTGTAGCACCCCCAAGAGCCAGGCTAGACAAATCCGAGACCTTAATCTGAGATAAGCCTAACAAGGATCTCGGAAGCCAACAGTTGAAAATCGGTAGCACAACAGAGACCCTACAACACAAGAAACAATATATTAAGCTCTTAACAGAGCGAAGAAGCAAATATCACGAAAATATGGTCACTGACCTATCAATCATCAATACAACGGAAGGCAAAATATGCTATGAGACATAGCAAAACTAGCAAAAGGCCTAAGAGGCCAAAGCATAACGGCGACGTCCCAGTCCAGAGATTCCAGGCTGCCGTCTGGGAACCCCAACCTACTCGTCGATGTCGATGTCCAGAAAACACACCTGTCCAAATAATTGCGCAAGGCTGAGTACAAGAGGTACCCAACAAGACTTATTTAACCTGCTATATATCTGCTCGTTTAGAGAGTATCATGAATGTCCTTTGCATAAAGCCAGTTTTGTTATCAAATTGAGGGAGAAGAGAATCTCGCATCAGTAGACTTTTAAAATGGGGTAAGGGAGTAGCACTAGCTTCATCCACATCTTCAGTCTCCACCAGATCATCATGAGTTGTACCACCCACCAGAATCACCCCCTCGATCAACCCGAGGAAGCGATCCTCCCTTACTTGGCAAGTTTTATAATTAGATTCTTGTTATCTATGATCATCAGACATAAGGTACCAAGTCGTCCATAACCGTGGACACGGCTTTCCGAAAATATTTACCCTGTAGGGGGTGTAACTACCCACACACGCCAACCAACCGATTCGCCAGCTATTAGCACTCTTCCGGGGAGTGCCGGCAGGAGGGTTGGCCACGACCTTTCCCAAGCTTCGCCTATGTCCAAGAGCCACAGCAGTAGGTCAGACCGCCATCTCAGCGATCCCTAGTGCGGGTTGCCAGGGTCAAGATCAGAGCGCCACACTCTCCTGACCCAAGCCCTAATTTCCTCAACTCATTTTACCGCACACGCAAATGGAGCACTCGAACTAGTGGCTTCACGTTGTAGGCTAGACAAGTTGGGATCGAGGGGTTTCCGAGCCCTGTGTGGATGCACGAATCGTCTTGGTTCCGAAGACGAGAACTCAGTTCCTAGGTCGGCAAGAATGGAACAACCCACCACAATCCCTATGTGGCCTCCCATCCAAGCCTTTAGCATATTAAACGCATCTCTAACCATTCCACGTCATCCTTCACAGCTCCGGTTCATCAACCGGATGGAACAGAGTAAAGATCTAAGCAGGGCTAAGCATAGCAGACTCTCGCGATGCAACACTTATGACACTTTAAACCTCAACTCAAAACCAAATTTGAATCGCATGCATAATACCAGGATTAATACTTTGAAATCGTATATGTGCAGATAAGAGGTTATGCTTGCCTTGCTCTTCGATAGCAAGATATAATGCTTTTGGAAATCTTCGGCTTCACTTGATCGAGATAACCAAAAATAACCCTTCATGAATTCCCGCTTGGGTATGTCGTCGATGATCCAGCACTGTCCTTCGATATTGTCAATCTCCACTTCGGATTCGCATTCTACCGCGGAAAGCGAAACACCGGAAAAGAAACGGAAAACAACATTCAACCATGGCATAGATGCAATGCGCACAATGCATGACATGACAAGTTAAAGGATTGAAATGTAAATCCTATGCATGGAAGGACATTTTAAATGGAGTTGGAATGCCCGAGAGGTGACATTCGACAAGTTCCATATTTAAAAGAAAGGGTGTAATTTGTTCCTCTATTATAAACATGGTTCAAAGTTGTTTAAATATGCATGATTTGGACATAATTAAATAGATCTTATTTTTCTGCAAATTTTGATATAAAAATCACATTTTTCTGATTTAAAATGAATTACTTATAAATTTCCAAAGATTAAACAAATTCAAATCAATTTAAAACATTTATGAAATTAAATTAATAATTTGGACCCACATGTCAGATTTTATCAATTACAGAAAACATTATTTTGAAATGAATAAATTTCTGACAAACAGGGCCCACCTGTCATAACTTTATTATTACAGAAAACAATAAATGATTTTCAGAAAAGAAAAGGGCTCGCTGACGTCATGATGACGTCAGCAATGGAGCAGTGGCTCCCTGTCGAGCATGGATTCCTCGAATCCGAGCGCGAGGGGCAACAAGGAGACGCGCGAGAGATGCGTGCTGGCGCGGGGAGCCAAAGGAGGGCGGCGCTGCTGGCAAAAGTTCGCCGGAGCAGCTCCGGCGAGGTGCCCGCGCGGCGGCCGGAGATGGAGAACGGCGGCCCGAGCAATCCGAGCACGAGGAAGAGGGAATAGAGTTCTGGGGGGACCGTTGGCTCACCCTGAAGCTCGTGGAAGCGTCGAGGATGCGTGGGGAGCTCGGAGGAGGCCGAAATCGAGCTCGACGGCGGCGGCCCGAGGTTGAAGAAGATGGAAGAAATCCTCATTTTTTCGGCTTCCCTACACGAATGGATCGAGGAGGAGGGAGAGGGGATCACGGAGCTTCTCCAGAGCGTCTCGCCGGACCTCGGGGTGGCCGGAGTCGACGGAAATCGCCGGAGACCCGAGAGCAAGGGTTTCGGGCAATGGGGAAAAAGAAAGGAGAAGGAGAAGAAGAACTGGGCTTCTCCGTGGCGGCGGCGAGCTTCTTGTAGCTCCTCGGCGAAGCGGCGGCGCGAATCGCGGCGTAGGGAGGCGAGGGACGGCGGAGCATGCGCCACGGCACAACGGCGATGTGAGAAGGAAGAGGACGGCAACCTTTTCTGAAAACCCCCCCGAGAAAAATAAAAATTTCCAGTTTTCTTTACAAACAGGCCCATGGTTCCTTATTTAAATGGTTAGGGGCCTTTCTGTAAAGGGAAAAATTTGCAGAAAAATACTAGGAAGTTCAGAATTTCACAAGGAAGCCATTGGCAACTTTGGATTTTGAAAATTTTGAAATCTTTTTAACACATTTAAAATAACAAGTGGTTTAGGCCACTTTAGGGTTTTTCTCTTTAATTTTAAAACTCAAATTTTGTGCACATTTTAATTAGATGCAAATGATGCTCATGATGCACAAACAAATCTTAATTACCAAATAGAAAATTTGGGGACGTTACAAGGACCTAGAGCCTCTCGAGAGACCCAAGAAGAAGAAGCAGTTGTTCTCCTAGGAGGCAGTTGCTACCAAGAAGATCTCTCTGAGCTCCGGTAGCTCGGGGGCTGAAGGCTTGGGGCCTGGTGTCACCATTGGTGCCGCGCTGCCTCCCAAATAAGAAAGCGCGCTCGTCGCCTTCCTCCAGGCAAACTCTAAAATGTTCGCGTGGACACCGCCAGATATGTCTAGGGTACCGAGGGAGGTAATCGAGCACCACTTGGTCGTGTGCCCAAACGCGCGCCCCATCAAGCAAAAAGCAAGAAAGCAAGCCCCTGAGAAGCAAGCATTCATCGTCAAGGAGGTCGAAAAGCTCAAAGCGGCAAAAGTCGTTCGCGAAGTCGCGCATCCAACTTGGCTCTCCAACGGCGTGGTAGTCCCAAAGCCCGCCGGAGGAGGCCGCCTCTGCATCGACTACACTGATGTAAACAAGGCCTGCCCCAAAGACCCTTATCCCATGCCCAGAATTGACCAGATTGTGGACTCCATGGCAGGTTGCGACCTCCTCTGTTTCCTTGATGCCTTCTCTGGTTATCACCAGATAAAGATGGCTAAGGAGGACGAGGAGAAGACGGCTTTCCTCACCCCGTGCGGTGTGTATTGCTACGTCTGCATGCCTTTCGGCCTCAAAAATTTCGTAGCCACTTTCCAGAGGTTGATGAGGATAGCCCTTGGCGGGAAAATGGGGCGGAACGCCGAAGCATATGTCGATGACATCGTCGTAAAATCACGAGAAGGAAATACTCTCCTCGGAGACCTTGAAGAAACCTTCGCTAGCCTGCGCAAGGTGAACATCAAGCTCAACCCCGCCAAGTGAGTCTTTGGAGTACCTTCAGGCAAATTGCCTGGGTTCCTCGTGTCTCACCGAGGCATAGAGCCAAACCCAGACAAAATAAAGGCCATAGAAGACATGCAACCTCCACGCAGGCTCAAGGACATACAACGCCTGGCATGCTGCATAGCCAGCTTGGGTCGGTTCATATCCAAGTTCGGTGAAAGAGCCCTGTCGTTCTTCAAGATCATGAAAAGAACGGGCACTTTCAAGTGGACCCCTGAAGTTGAAAAAGCATTTGAGGACTTGAAGAAGTATCTGGCCAGCCCACCAGTAATGGTCGTCCCAAGGCCTGGCGAGCACCTGAAGCTGTACTTATAAGACACTCCACAAACAGCCAGTGTTGTCCTTGTGGTGGAAAGAGAAGAGCCAGTACTCCACAAGAATAGTGCAGCCACTCCAAAGAAAAAGCCTCCTCACAAACCCACCGCCAGGCCCAAAGCCCCAAGAGAGGGCCGCCTCAAGTCAACCGCTGCAAGGAATTCATGCCGAGGAGCCTAAGGAGCCTCACGAGGCCAACCCCCTCGAGGCACAGGGCAAGCCCCTCGAGGCGAACCCCCTCGAGGCACAGGGCAAGCCCCCTGAGACCAACCCACTCGAGGCCCAGGGCAAGCCCCCTGAGGCCAACCCCCTCGAGGGCCAAGCTGAGCCACCTCACGCAAAAGACGCCAGGGCAACATCAACTACCCTCGTCAAGCATCCAGTCTACTTCGTCAGCACAGTACTGCGTGATGCTCGTGAGCGGTATACAATGCAGCAGAAGCTTCTTCTCGCACTCCTCATCGCCTCAAGAAAGCTGCGACACTACTTCTTGGGGCACCCCATCACGGTGGTCACCTCTTTCCCCCTGGAGCAAATCCTGCGCAACCCAAACGCAACAGACCGTGTCGCAGGATGGAACATAGAGCTACAGCCATTCAATTTGCGCTTTGATACCACAAGGGTAATCAAAGGAAGAGCGTTGGCAGACTTCGTCGCCGAATGGACTGACCCAACCCCTGAAGAGCCTTTGGGAGAAGAGCAAGAGCCCTATGGACCCGCAATGCCCAGCCACTGGACCATGAAGTTCGACGGAGCTTTCGCTTGCCGCCACGGCGGGGCAGGAGTAGTCCTGATCTCACCCAAAGGCGACAAGCTGTATTACGCAGTCCAGCTGTGCTTCAGAATCGACAAGATATCCAACAACATCGTCGAGTATGAAAGTATGCTTGCCGGCCTACGCGCCGCAATCGCCCTAGGCGTCAAGCATATACTCATCAAGGGCGACTCCCAGCTGCTCGTCAACTTCTCTAACAAAAGCTACAAGCCTAAGGACGACCACATGGCCGCATACCTGGAAGAGGTCCGTAGGCTTGAGAAGCACTTCAGGGGAATGGAGCTCATGCACATCCCAAGAAAGGAAAACCAAGAGGCTGATGACATCGCCAAGCGCGCATCAAAGAGGCAAGCTCAGCCGCCAGGTGTCTTTGAAGAAAGGCTCGTCAAGGCATCCATAAAGCAGCCCCAAGAGGACCTGCCCGCAAGCATAGACGAAGCGCTCCCGCCACCACCTGAAAACGGGGCTCCAGGCTGCGGGCCCCCTACAGGGGAGCGTCTGTTGCTCACAGCGGTGCACCATGAAACAGGATGGATCGACGAGATCAAGGACTACCTCCACAAAGGGATCCTTCCCGAGGAAGACGTTGAAGCGGAGCGAATTGCCCGCCAAGAAAAATCGTACCAAATCCTCGAAGGAATTCTCTATCGCAAGCGCCCAAATGGCGTCGCGCTCAAATGCGTCCCTCCTGAAGAAGGCAAACTGCTGATCAAGGACATCCACAGCGGGAAATGCGGGCACCATTCGTGCGCCCGCACCCTCGCAGGCAAAGTCTTCAGGATTGGCTTCTACTAGCCTCAAGCACTTCAAGATGCAATGAACATCATTCAAGCATATGAAGCATGCCAATTCCACGCCATGCAAATCCACCAACCAGCACTGGGACTACAGACCATTCCGCTCTCGTGGCCGTTTGCGGTCTGGGGGCTGGACATCCTGGGACATTTCCCAACAGCATAAGGTGGATATCGCTACCTCTTCGTGGCCATTGACAAGTTCACGAAATGGCCTGAAGTGTAGGCGACGTGCACAATCACAGCAGGCGCGGCGGTGAAATTCATCAGAGGCATGGTCTGCCGCTTCGGAGTGCCTAACCGCATCATCACCGACAATGGCTCACAGTTCACCAGTGGCATCTTCATAGCCTACTGTGAAAAAATGGGCATCAAGCTCTGCTTCGCCTCAGTCGCCCATCCACAAAGCAACGGACAGGCTGAGCGCGCAAACGTAGAGGTCCTATAAGGCCTAAAGACCAGGACCTTCGATATCCTCAAGGGTCACGGCAAGGGCTGGATCAACGAGCTCCCCTCGGTGCTCTGGTCCATCCGTACCACGCCACCCAAGCCCACCGGGGAAACACCGTTCGCACTCGTCTATGGAGCCGAAGCAGTCCTCTCCACAGAGATAAAGCATGGATCCCCACGGGTCCTTGCCTTTAACGAGGACCAGCAAGAGGACCTCCACAACGACGACTTGCTGCTTCTTGAAGGGCTACGACGCCGCGCCACCCTCCGGGCGGCAAACTACCAGCAGGACCTGAGACGCTACCACAGCCGCAACGTGTGCTCGCGCACCCTGGAGGCAGGAAACCTCGTACTCAGGAGAATCCTCTCCAGGGAAGGCCTCCACAAGCTGTCCCCGATGTGGGAAGGTCCCTACAAGGTCACCCACATCGCCAGGACTGGCGCGGCTCGCCTCGAGACGCAAGACGGCGTCCCCGTCAAGAATCCATGGAACATCATGCACCTACGCAAGTTCTACCCGTGATCATTGTCACGTCAAGGCATTTAGCGAAATAGGCAGCCCACGGCTCAACCTCCAAGCACTTTTTGTCCCTCAAGGTTAAAAGCTCAAGGCTTAAACCTCACAAATCTTTGTATCCACAAGGAACAAATTAAAAACGTGATCATAGTCACGCGCGTGATCATTGTCACGTCGAGACTTCTAGCGGAAGAGGCAGCCTACGGCTCAACCTCCAAGCATTTTTGACTCTAGAGTTTAAAATGCTCACGGCTTAAACCTCCAAAACATTTTTTGTCTCCTAAGGGAACAAACGCAAAACGTGATCATTGTCACGCCCGTGATCATTGTCACGTCGAGACTTCAAGCGGAAGAGGAAGCCTACGGCTCAACCTCCAAGCATCTTTGCCTCTAGAGGTTAAAAGCTCACGACTTAAACCTCCAAAGCATTCTTTGTCTCCTTAGGGAACAAATGAAACCGTGATCATTGTCACGCCCGTGATCATTGTCACGTCGAGACTTTAAGCGGAAGCGGCAGCCTACGGCTCAACCTCCAAGCATCTATGTCTCTTGAGGTTAAAAGCTCACGGCTTATACCTCCAAAGCATTCTTTGTCTCCTTAGGGAACAAATGAAACCGTGATCATTGTCACGCCCTTGATCATTGTCACGTCGAGACTCCTAGCGGAAGAGGCAGCCTACGGCTCAACCTCCAAGCATCTTTGTCTATAGAGGTTAAAAGCTCACGGCTTAAACCTCCAAGCTCCAAAGGCTTCTCTCGAGGACAAACCCTCCGAGCTCTCCATTTAGCGAGCCACCTCAGGCCGTTGAGAGTCTCTGCCACTAATGGGTGGTCCCCATGCCTCGACATGGTCAAAACATTAACTTGGCAACCCCAAGCATAATGACTCAATTTCGTTCCCAAGTGAACTTAGCGCTTCGGCGCCGCTTTAAAATGTATTTGGTGAGTTTTATTTTCACATTACTCTGTTGAAGTGTGCGCTTACATCACTCCACATGCGTACCTCGCGAGCGGGGGCTGAGTACAGTGCCAGTGCCTCAAATGGCACACCAGCAGCACTGCAAAATCCAAGAGTGTGAGCTCTAGCTGGAGGGCAAGATCCCACAAACACGCCATCTCTACAGAGGACCTTGGTACTTACTCTCCTCGCAAGGAACGCTTGAGGGGACCTATAAGTGCGCACGAGTCCCTTGAACCGTGTTCCAGCGTTTGGGTTTGCCCCTCCACAAGCCTGAAGAGGCATCCAGGAGCGACCCCTCAAGTGGGCAACCTCGCTAGGCGAAAAGCCTCTGCAGGGCGAAAATCTCGAGAAGCTAAGTCTCGCACCCACGCCTTAAGAGCTTTTTCTCCCCCTAGCGCACGTTTGCCCCTCGAGCGACTTTGCTTTCCCTTACGCTTCATGGACTACTCGCACGTCTAAGGGGGGCACTTGAGCATCGCGACTCAGGGCTCTTACCTCTCCTAGGCCTAAACTCCCCCCCGGCCTTGCGGAGTCATTGCTCCTGCATCCCGAAGTGGCGGAGTCATGGCACGAAGAGATGGGACCTACCGACGCAGAGAACAAATAGACATGAAGATGAGTCCAAAGAGACCTCACAGGGGGCAGGCAAGCTCGAATTAAACAACATTAAAGAGTATATTACAGGATAAAGGTCTTAAGAAATCTAAACACAGTTGTTTCAGATACAAGCGCACACTGGTGCGATAAGGAAAGGCTCAGGGGGAAGCAGCGCCGCCTTGGACCTCCTCCGCGGCACCCACCTCAGACTCGGCAGAGCAGGCCTCCTCCTCGCTGTCTTCAGCCGCCGCCTCCGCGCGCCTGAAGCGGTTGTAGAAGGCGTCAACTTGCTCGCGGAGCGAACCGGAGACCCGCTGCGCGTCCTCGCCTTGAGCAGCTTCTGTGACGGAGGAGAGGTCGAAGCCTGGCGTGAGGAGCTTGAGGTTGGTGAAGATGCGGTCAACAACCACCCCCAGGAGCTGCCTGCTCTCGTCTTAGATCATCCCGCGAAGCTCGACGGCGGGGCCCTCAAGTGCCACGAAGAGCAGGTCGAAGTAGGCCAGGAACGTGGCGGCGTCATAGCCTCGGCCTCCGGGGCACGGCACATCCGCACCAAGCCACGCCGCAAGTTCGTTGCCGCGTGCGACCAAAGCCTCAAACAGGTGATCACACTGCTTCGTGAGCATGCTGGCCGCCTGGGCTGAGTCCGGCGTTTCCTCCGCCCGCTCCATCGCCGGAGCCACCTACTCTTCCACGCCCTCGACCGAAAGGCCGAGGCCGTGAACTGCTTCGTCGCGAGCCTCCTCCGCTCGGCGCCGAACAGCGTTGGCGCGCTTGAGGCGGCGCACCAGTTTGGAGTTGGCCTTCTCGAGAGTCAACCAGCCGCTGAGCGTCCGCAGCGTACTTGGCCTTGAGGCGTTCCTCCCGCTTCCGGACCTGAGCGCGGTACTTCTGAAGGAGGGACCGACGGAACTGCTTCTAGTTCTCCACGAGGGCCTTCCTAGCCGCCTTTGTCTTCTTGGCGAAACGCCGCTCGAAGCGCTCATAAGAAAGCTTATGATCAGCGACATGCTTGTCGAACTTCGAGATCGCCTGGGCCAGGCCTCCCTCGCGCGCCTCGAGGGCCTCGCGCTGGGCAAACATGTCCTTCTCCGCCTGAAGACGTTGTTCCTCGCGCCGATGTTGCTCTCTCCCCATGAGGGCCAGCTGCCGCTCACGCTCGGCCAGACCCTTGCGGTCCTCCTCCAGAGCAGCATGCGCGGCCTGGTGGGCGGAAAGCAGGTGGGACTGCAGCTGATCCAGCCCGCGGCGCTTCTGCGCCAGTGAGCCCTCCATCGCCTAGCGCTCCGCCTTGGCCTGGCGCAGGAGCTCCGCTGCGGCGTCACGTTCCGCTTGAAGGGGCTCGAGGAGCTCTGCGGCGTCGCGGATGGCCCCCTCGCGGACCTCCTTGGCAAAGAGGGTGGCCTCCTCACGCGCGGCTTGCAGCGCCGCGTCCTCCAGCCGGCGCGCCTCAACCGCCGCATGGAAGGATGTCCACGACCTCGTCAGCTCCTCATGCTTCTGGGCGAGCTATATGTCACCAAGGGCGAGGTGCGCCTCCAGGCCCTCCAAGGACTCCCGCACGAGGCCGAATGCCACCTCGCGGCGTCCCGCGCTCCAATCCCAGACTCGGAGGACCAGCTCCTGGCTAGACGAAGGCCCAACCGCGGCGTCCGGTCCCGTGAGACCGGCCCCTGGTCAAGCTTGGGGGCTGAACGTGGCTCCGCTTCCGTCCACGCCTGCCTCCGCTTCGGTGCTCGAGCCAATAAGGCGCTCGTCTTCTCAAGCCGGATGAGGGGGCCAGGAAACACCCCCTCCTACAGACGCACTTGCGCCCGCTGGCGCCTCGATCGTTTCCTCCGGGTGCGGTGCGGGAGCCACGGGCGTGCACGGTGGAGATGACGCATGCATCGGCGTCAACTCGCGCGGCAGGGTCGGCTCGCGGGGCGGAGCTGCCTCACGCGGAGGCGTAGCCGCGCGAAGGAGTGTAGGAGCGCGAAGTGGCGTAGAAGCCTTCTCCTCTGCGCCTTCCACCCCCAATGGCTCGGGAAGCGATGAAGATGCCTCTTGGCGTGGCGCGCCCACCTCCTCTTGAGGCTCAGCCGTCCCCACCGGGGGCACGGCCGCCTCCACTTGAGCCGCCCCCTCAGCAGGGCCTGAGGTGGCCGTCTCCGCAGGCCTCGTGTGTCTGTCGGCCACTGCCTTTGCGGTGGCTCTCTTCACGTCTGCAGCCTTGCGAAGCCGGCGGCGCTTCGCAGCCACAAGATTGCTGACAAAAAACACAGGAAAAGGCAGTCAAGAGAGAGCAAAGCTGGGGAAAAAACAAGTGCCGAGAATGGCCAGGTGCCAGAAATACTCATCCTGAAGGGGAAGCACCGGCATCGACCCATGTCAGGCCTGAAGAGCGACAGGAAGGCGTGGTCTTGACGCCTGACCCCCCCGGAGGCGTCCCCGCTTTCCTTTTGGAGGGGACGTCGGAGGGCCTCACCCCAGAACGAACCACCACAGCCTTGGTGCGAGGTTCGCGCCTCCCCGACCAAGCGCTTGTCTCGGAGGACGTCCCCGCCTCGGTCACCTCCTCCACGGGGAGTGAAGGCGCCACCACGAAGGCGTCGTCGTCCCCTGACGAGATGTCGCAAATCTCGTCGGTGAAGGGCTCGTGCCTCACCAGGGACGCCCCTCCTATCGCGGCCTCTTCCTCGCCACTCCAGGCATGGGAGGCTGATGAAGAGTCAACACCGACAACTGCATGCGCCGACGGAGCGACCACCTGATCCATCACCCCCGCCATACCATATGGGGTAAAGTCCGGCATTCCGTCCAGGATGTTCATGCGATCACCCAGAGGGAGCTGATGCAGAGGTCACACGGAGCCGGCGATCTTCTTGGGCACCTCCGACTTGACAAAGAGGATGTTCAAGATGGTGTCGACAACATCCGAGTCGTGATCCTCAGGGTGAAACCGAATTGGGTCCGAGGGGCCATTGTACATCCACATCGGCTCTGAGTGTACCTGGAGGGGCGCGATGCGGCACATCACGAAGTCCGCCGCGACCATCTACCCCGTGAGGCCCTCCTCGCGGAGGAAGCTCAAGCGCCCCACCAGGTGTGTGTTATCTGCGCCGGGAAGGGCAGACTTGCACCAGTGAGAGTTCTTCACGGGCGGGGCGACTGGACGCGCAGGGCGACTGGACACCAATGAGCAACCACCTCTGATGGAAGTCACCCACCTTCTTGAGCAGGGCCGTGACAGGCTTGTCTCCACTCCACGACATGGGAATATACACACTCCCCAAGCCATCCGCGATGCGGAAGGAGACGCACCCAGTCGCCAGCCGTGAACTGCAGAGAGTAGAAGTTCCGGAAGAGTGCTACCGAGGGGCGCACGCCCAGATAAGCCTCGCAGAGGTAGGCGAAGATGGACAGGATGAGCACAGACTTTGGATGAAGATGAAGGAGTTGAATTTGATAGAACTCCAGCACCGCCTCCAAGAAAGGCGAGTATGGCAGCACCAGCCCGGCGGTGATGGCATGGAGAAAAATGGGATAAAATCCTTGGGGGAATCCCCCGAACGCGCGGCTTGAAGCGCGCTGGCGCCATAATCGTTGGTCGGCCCCGCGACCAGGTGGCGGATCCTCTCCAACACCTGAAGATCCATGCGCGCCCCTCGAGAGCCGCGCCCTCCACTACCTATAGGGTTTCTGCTTGAGAGGAAGGTCCCGCGGCGGCTCTGCTCTTGCTCTTGACTGGGCCCATCGTCACGAGTGGGGAGGATCGAAGGAAATGGAGAATGGAGATTCGCAGGAGAAAGCGGAGGCGGAGAGCTCCGTAGAGCGGAAATTTCAGCGAGAAGAATTGGAAACGGTAACGGCCCCCTGTTGCCTCGCTCGGGCTTTATGTCACCTCAAGGAGCAGTTACCGGGACGTGGTGGGACCCCCCACGACTCGCGCCCCGGATCGTGCGAGACCGTCATTTGTCCAAGTGTCACGTGGCTCTGGCCGGCTGGGCACTAAGGGCCCACGACGCTTCGCCTGAGCCCATGGACTCAGTCGTGCCCATCATGGGCCCGGGGGCTACTGTCGGCCCAGTGGGAACTGGGGTATGGAGAGCCCATTCCCCCCAGGCCTCGCACGCTGGCCAGACAGACGAAACGACTAAGGACCAGGCCTCACCGCCTGGCGGGACCCTCGAGAGGGAATTCCCCTCGAGGGCCTGAAGAGGAAACGAGGGCCTCAAGGGATCCCTCGCCTCAGGGGACCCTCCCGAGGCGCCGGCTCGCCTCGAGGCAGTCCCGCAGGAATCTCCCCTCAGGCCTCCCCGCGCCTGAAGGGACACGTTGCGGCCAAGGAAGTACGGCAAGACGCACATGGCCTCTGCCACGCCCACGTGGTGACGCAAGCACCCCAGTTGCCGTTTTGGTGATAAAAGGGGTCAATAAAGCGGCTATGCCTGCTGCGCAGCTGCCAGGACCTTCTACTCTGACGATAAAGCGGGTGGACGGCGAAACCCTCCTAGGGAGAACGTCATCGTGGGCACCTCAGAGACTGCCCTCTCTGCGGGCAGTATAGAGCGGTCGGCCGCCTGTCGGCCACCGCGCCCACCTTTATCAACAATGGACCGCGTCCATGGACGAACACGCCGCGGTGGACTCCAACTCCACCCTGCCTCTGCCATGTGGGAGCCACCTTGAAGGCCAATCCGAAGGAGAGCGCCAGAGGTGCCTATAAAAGGGAGAAGAAATCCATCGTAGCAGAGGTCGACTCTTTGCGTGCTACAACCCTTGTAAACCCTAGCAACACTTGTTAGGATAGCCTCTGGATGGAGGAGGAAGAAGACGATCGCTTCCCTCCCCAGGCAAGAACTGCCTCAAGGGGGCCTCCGGCAAGCTCCATTGTACTGTAACCTCCATCATCTAATATAGACAAGCAGGAGTAGCGGTCTTAACTCCTCACGAGGGCCGTGAACCTGGGTAAGGGCCGGTGTCTACCTCTGTCATGTGCGTGTCTTCTTCGGGTCCGGCGAGCGCCGTCGCGGGGTCCCTTGAGGGTCTAGACCTCCGCGTTCAATCCCCTTCACGAACTACACTTCAGGAAGTGACTACCCCCGATTCTTGGGAGTCACAACCCAACAGAAGCACTAAAGTAAAAAAAAACATATAACCACAAATTAAACTCCTATGATCTTCATGTAATTTAAAACATAGCAAAACTATAACCTATTATTAAGCAAATCTTACACAATTTTGGTCATGAAAAAGAACCAACTTGGTATAGTTAAAATTTATTTTGGTGTGCTGACTTTAAAATTAAATTTTGGATTTGTTTCAATGTCAAACCAAGGGGTTTAAGTATACATCAAAAATCAATGACCATTAGCTCTCACTTTCTTTCCTGGTTTAATTTTTCCATCTGTTATTTAGGGAATTAGTAAGTAAACTCTAAATTGATCAAATTCTTCCATTAGTTAGTGTTTGGGTATCTTTTGTTTTGCATTTTAAATTCAAATATTTCTTTGGACTTTCAAAAGAGGAGATAAAGAAGAAAATGGAGGAGAAGAAGAAAAACTTAATCTAGCCGAACCCTATCTACCCCTCTCCTCGCTCTCTCGACCATCTCTGCTAGAGACAAGGAAGGGGACAGCACCCCCAGGTCCTGCCCCACCTGCCAGCCTCCCTCTTCTCTCACTCCTCCACTCATTCTTCTTGCTTTTTCCTCCCCGGTCAAACCGAGCTCTCCTCCCTCTCTTCTACTGGCCCAACCTCGTCATCCCGACCACCATCTCTCCTGCCTCTCTCCACCGCCCAGGAGAGCCAATAATCTCACCCCTCCACCCTCCCCAAACCGCTCCTGCCGGAGGGAACCCTTAATCCGGCCCCTGGTTTTGAGCCGTGTCCAGCCACGCCCTGCCCCATTTATTCGCTGCACGAGACCCTCCCACATCTCCTCTCCCCTGCCAACCTCGCTGAAATTCTCGCCCTCCTTCATGCTCTGGAAGAAGAAAACACCGCCGGCGACCGTCTGCTTCCCACGGCACTCGCCATCGTTCCTCTTCATCTCTCTCTGCCATTCTTCTCCTCGAGCGCGTCTCGACTAGACCTAACTCCCCCTGCCCTCCGTTTCTATTTTAGGTGACCGCATCTGCCGCATTCGTTCTCGACCCGAGGAGCACGTCGCTGTCGTCGCCATGAATGCCGACGTCGCATGCGGGAGCTGAGGACATCGTCGGGTTCTTCATCGTCTTTTCCGACGACCCCTGCCCTTCCACTGGCCTCGCACGTCCCCTAGTGAGCGCCCGTCACCACCCCTTTCTCTTTTCCGCGACTGGTTCGTGCACGCGACGTCGCGAGGAAGACGACGACCACGAGCCGTAGATCGTGAGATCTACGGCCAAGTTTGAATCCCGCCGTGCGCGCACGGCCTCGCCCAGTTGGGCCGGCCCAGCTCCATCTCGCGCACAGATCCGCGTAGCTCCTGGCCCGATCTGGCCCAGATCTGGCGCGCCTAGCCGTTTTTTTTAATATTTTCTGTGTTTAAAATTCCAGAGAAATATTAGGCTATCTTTTATTCATTTGTGGTAAATCTGTGTATGCTAAAATAATGAGGTTAATTTTGTATCACAGCTACATGTTTTCTTAATCATGTGGCATTTATTTTGATCCAAAATATGTTCTTTGTTGTGTGCTATAATAGATCTAGTAAAAAGTATAACTTTCACCAATTTCTTAATAACTTGAGATTTATAAGTCCAAATCAAGCAAACCAAGATTCTCTGAAAATCCTATCAAAATGCCTACCTAGATCTATAAGTCTTGCATGCAGGAGAATTTTTTAGCAAAAGATATTATAAGTTTAAGTAAAACACCAGTATTTGGTGATTTTTAATTCTTAAATTAAAATACCTTTTGGGGTAAATCCAATTGAATGTGGTACATATAAGTGGTAGGTGTCATATACTATAAGGGTAGATTTTTCCAGCAGATATTTTATGCTTGATAAATCAATTCCTTAAAATAGGAGGTTATTCCTCATAAAATGTATATTTAGATTCTCAGAAAATGATGTTTGTCTTGTTTTGGTTGTGTAAGCGACCTCTGCCGATGAAAATATGTTTGGTGTATTTTTTTGGAGTGGCCACAAGTTTCATCTAACTTACCCCACTGGTTAGGCACCAAAATAATTTATATTTTTATATGTACTTAAATAATGGTCAAAAGTTGACTTTATTTTAAAACAGGGATAACTTGAGTTTGGATTATCCAAATTAGGTAAAACAAATTTCTACTAAAAGATAAAATTCATATCTTTCCAAGGAAACTAACTGTATATACAGGAGATCTATAAAACTGAAACTATAACTTTTTTGGTTTTGACAACAGTAGCTATTAGGTGATTTTTAGCTTCTGTTTGGGAGTAGGTTTTAGTGCACAACAAATTTTCAGAGTTTCCTTTAGTATCCAGGAGTACTGTGGTAGAAGGGTTTCTCTTTTTAAACAGTACTCTAAAAGTTATGCCTTTTTCACTTAAACAACACCATAATAACTATTTAAATGCAATACTTGTATTTTCTGTTTTTGGTTTAAAAGCAAGTTGGAGTCTAAATCTTGTCAACCTTGTAATCCAGGAGCTAAACTAAACCCTCACACTTGCCTCTTAAAACATTAATGATTTTGTGTTGTTCCTTGTGTGCGATTAGCATAATCCATTTCATGCCATAGTGTAGCACTATATGATTGGTGTGTTCTGTTTGTAAATTGTGTTGTGATTAGGTGAATCCCTCTTATGGATGATTCTGTTTTATGATGCTTGTTGCCTGCTTCTTTACTTTAGATTGTTGTCAACTCGCATTTTCGAATTCACACTAGTCTCGTTTATTTTCATGTTACGGTAGATCCGCAAACAGAGGAGGAGCTGAACGTGGTACCTGAGCACACCTACGAAGAAGAGCAAGACCAGGGGCAATACTTTGAACAAGGCAAGCCACCTCACCACTATAATGAATCCTACTATTTTACCAAGCATGGTTTTGTCTTCAAAATAAAATAATGAATGTTTCACTTCTTTCGTGGCACCTTGCCACCCGAAAACTATTTTACAAACTATTGTTTGGCCAAAGTTATCTACTAGGATATTTACTAGGTGTTACAAAATAAAATTTCACTTGATGAGCCTTGTTGTTGAAGGCTCCATCATGAAGATTAAGATTTCTAGTACTATACTTCTATTCCCTTACCTCAAAACTATAGGATGGGGGCCTGTTTTGATCATAATGTTTTCGGGAGAAAAACCCGCGTTGCTGAGAGCAATCGGCGAGCAAGTGCTTTATTAAAACCCGAGTTATTGGGAGCAATAAGAGATGCTTGCGAAAAACCCGAGCTGCTGGGAGTAGTCGGAGGAGAAATTGTTTTGAAAAACAAAGTGTGACCCTAGCTGCCGTGTAGTGTACATGCACTTTAAATAAGGCAGATACCTGTGTATAGTGCAAATCTCTGGATCGATTCATTTGCACACACAGTTTATGATGTAATATCACAACAAAGCGTCAATTTTATTACATCGATGATCCAGAATTACAAAATATTTGATACAAGTTGCATAGCATAAAGCTAGCATTGAAAAAGTACACATCGGAAATACAATAGCAATGGGTCTCCATCAACTTCATGTTGCCACAGGCGAAACATGTTGGTTGTAGACTCGAAACCTATAAACGCAACCTCACTCGTCATCTGAACAATCTGCAATAAGAAAAATATTGCAACAACGTGGGTCAGATTCCATTAAAAATGGAGTCTGGAAAGTGACACTATGGTGGACCCTTAATGGAATAACTCTAAAGCCTATATGCATATTTGGCTGCTGGAGTTCAAGGCTATTTTGCATAAAGCCAATTTTTCCTATCTTTTTGTAAAACACTTTCTTCAAATCAAGACAAGTATGGCATGAAAACCATAAATCTCATCTTCCCTTGTTCACCCATCAGCTGCTCAAATTGTCCGTACCGGGGACACGGCTAAGTACTTAGTTTTTCACTCTGCAGAGGTTGTGCACGTTCACCATTGTACCCATTCAACCCAAATTATCCTTTACACACCATTTGTGATAAGGAGAGGAGAAGAATGAGTCGAGATCTTTCAGAAGCATTTTCCCTCCCACTCTGGCTTGACCCGTTCCACCTAACATCCCCGTACATCTGCTTGTCAAGCCGGAGAGAGTCCACGCAACATAATTGATCAAGCCAGAGCCCATATGGCAATGGCTGCACTGGAAGCAATCGTCACTCAGAGTTCTTCAGATTCCTCTGTTCCCTGGGTGGCCATCCACAAGTGCACTCTCAGGTTGACAACCCCCATGCTCATGGACCCAAGTATAGTAGAAACTACGTTAGGCGAACACAACCACAAGCACAGTCCTGAGTAGCCACTCAACATAAACCATTCAACCAATCCACCCAGGTGTTTCATTAACTTAGTGGATGTGTACTCCCAGGTTGACAACCACCATGCTCACGGCCCTAAGTAGAATAGAAATTCATCCTAGGCGACGACAACCATGAGCACAGCCCTGAGTAGTCACTTAACATTTTGTAAATTTTTCATCAATTGCATAGCATCAATATTTCTGCTAAGTATGATATAGGAACCTAGACACAGGAGTAAGGGAATTCTACACAGGTTTAGCATAGTAATACTATCCTACACATGCATATAAAAATACACTAAGTAATGCATATAGAAATAATAGGAAGTTTATGAGGTGTGCCACTTGCCTTTGAATGTTGTCGTTGTTCACAAACTCTTTTCAACAACGAACGTCTGCTCTCCGTTTAATCTAAACAATATAAGCAAACAACAATACAACAATCAACAAACAACAATCATCAAACATTCATGCTCATATCTAGTGAACAAACAAGTTTTGTAAAACTTCTAAGGAAAACATGTCATGCATGATATGCAATTTATTTCTAAGGACTAGAAATGCATGTCATGCCATGAAAATCTTTTAACTTAATGCAAGGAAATGTGTTGGTCAAAAATGACTAAGGACTAAAGTCATAAGTTGAATAAAATATTTTGTTTTATATCATCTTGAATAAGCCCTCTAATGGCTTAGTCTTGATGTGTAGAAATATTTAGAGAAAATACTAAGTCATTTCTTCAAGATGATCAACAATTATTATCAACTCTTTGTAAATTGGACATTCACTATAGTGAGAGAGACAGACACCCGGCCAGCCACTTAAATTGTGGAACAGGTCTCATGTACGTGGACATGTAAGGTTTGTCTCTAGGCCGCTTCATCTCACTATGCCGCTAGGATCCAACAAACTTCAAAGATGATAACATCATGATCAAAATTTGTTTAAGTCTAAAAGACAAGATTATGAAAGAGGGAAAAGAAGGAAATAAAGATGTAGTTAGTCTTCCAGCTTCATCTCCAGACTTGTAGCTTTCCCCTTGGTGATGTCTTGAATGAATTTTTGTAGACTTGATAAATCTTCAGACTTGATGATTATTGTGTCCTCGAGACTGGTCTTGGATTTAACTTAGTCTTCATGGAGTCTCAGAGGGGAAGAAAGAACAGAGAGAAAGACTTAGAGAATAAAAGGGGGTTGGCCTTCGTGAACTTCTTCTCACTTTTCTTCCAAGTGCTTCTACTCGTTGAAGATATTTCTGAAGTCTTGTTTTGGCTAAGTCCTTCAATGGCCTTCTAGCTCCATCTTGATAATCCTAAGTGTCTAAGTGTATAACACTTTACCAAAATGCTAAGTTGAAAATAATCTTAACTTAGAGAAAATGGGGGAGGAGTTTTCTTATGGAAAATATAACTACAAAATAAAATATGCTATGCATGAAATGCAATTTTAAACCACAAGAAACATAATACAAATTTTTCTGATATTTATAAAGTATGCATAAAGTTATAATTGCAATTTAATTAGTTTCTAATTTTGCAAAACATAATAAAAGGAAAACATATAGATTAAAGTTTTATGTGATTTATATTTTATAACACAATTTTTATAAATGGTGTTAATAGCCATAGGTGATTTAATTAAATTTATTGCGATTTGATTTAATCATAATTAATATTTCTATTAATAGTTATGTATAAAATACTCAAACTATTCAAATTAAATATATATAACTATGAATTCATTCAAATATTACTCAAAAATATTTTATAGCAGTGGCATCAATTTACAAATATTCCAAAGTTTCCAAAACAATTTTATTTGTAATTTTTGAAATTACAGATTAAAAGTTATGACAAAAATACTCAAATTCACCATTTGTAATTAGAATATTTTAAACTAATTTAAATTTGAATTTTTGCTGATCTAAAATGTTCTACATGTCGAGGGCTTTCCAAAAATATAAACTTTGTTAAATTTGGATAAGTGGTTAAAAAGTTATGACAGATCTAAGTGGCAAGGGCTTTTCTGTAAAACTGCTATTTTAATTTTATTCGGAAAATAAATCAGAAAGCCAGAGACACGTGGCGCGATAGGATTGGATGGCTCGGGGTCGGCTCGGGCTTGGCTTAGCTGAAATGCGGCTCGGCTCGGCTTATTCAAATCTGGATCGTCTGATCCAGATCTGGCGGTCCAGATCCAAAGGTACCCATTCGTAGGCTAGATCTAATTTAGGCCGTAGGATTTCGATCGGAGGGCTTACACGCGTTGACCGGAGGGTGGTGGCGGAAACTCGCCGGAGGTGGGGATGCTGGCGGCGCCGGCGTCGGGCTTGGATGCTCTAGTTCCTCCGGTGCACCCCCGGACTCGGGACGAAGATGGAGAGGTACGACGCGTCAAGGGAAAGGCGCTGGTCGCCATGGCGTCGCCTCGCACATCCCGGAGCGGCAGCGCAGCTCGGGCGAAGATGCGGCGGCTCCGGCAACCTTTGGGCGCGCACAACTCTTTGCTACGGCTGCAAACAAAATAACAGGAGGGTTTGGGGAGGAGTGTGTGGGCACGGCGAAGCGAAAGGAAGGAACCACGGGCTCATATGGGTACTTTTCATTACCGGAATTCGAACAACTTGGCCGCGGCTTCAAGAAACTCCGGCGAGCAACCGTGGCGGCCCGGCGGCGTTATTTTCGTGGGGAGGAGAGGGGAAACGGAGGCGGGGACGCGGGGTTTATATTGGGGGGGAAGGGAGATCAAATCCCGCAAAAGAACGCCGCGAATTTTAGCTCGGATCGGTGGAGGAATCGGAGGCGAAATTTTCGGCTGGAGGTTAGGGATGAAGTCCCCTGACAGGTGGGTCCCGCTGTCAGAGATTTCTCTTTTTCCTTTTCTGATTTTCTATTTTCTTAGTAACTTTTGATTTATAACTCCAAATAAAGTCAAATAAAATTCTAAAAATTTGTAAAATTATTATCTTTGTGTTAAACCAGTTGTGGGTATGTTTTGAAAACTTTTTAAAATTAATAATTTGGAATTATTCAAAAATACAAATTTGCCCATTTAAGTCAACTTTGAAATTAATAATTTAATAAATTCATTTGGGGTTAAATTAAATTTATGAAATTGCCACAATGTTATATGGTTGATATGAAGCCATTTAAAACTCATTTTTAGTAACCATTTATTTTTGTTTTGGCATAATAGTAAAGTAATAGAGTATAAATATTTTCAAAGTAATAGAATTTATAATTGATTCAAGTCTTAATTCATTTTATTTTGTGCACCATTATATTTTATATTAAGATAATTCAATTGAAACTTCATTATAGCTTTGGGAAAGATTTTAGTATTAATTCATTTCTTATTAGACTATGCTAATCATTTCATGCTTTGAAAATAAATGAAATTCATTTAAGCAAATGAAATGTTTATTTGGATAATTCATAAATTTTAATTTTATGAAGTTTTGAAGTTATAAACTATAGGCTTATAATGTCCAAACTATATTTTAAACTTAGTTAAAAGAGTGAAAACCATTTGGCAAAAAGATCATGTTTTAAATAGTTTAAAGGAACACTTGTAACTATTATTTTAATTTATGAATAGCTATGGCTAAGTGGTTGAAATCAATTTCTTATAAGTAAACTATTTTATTAGAATAAAATGGTTTGAAAGTTTGTAACACATTTGTCAATTTGTATAATGAGGCTTAAGAAAATACAATGGAATAATAAAATGTTTAACTTGAAACAAGTTTTGAAAATAATATTAAACTGAGATATTTGAAATATTAAACTCTTTAATATGTTTGAAGTCTTTTATAGTTGGTTTTCTTATGCATTTTAATATTTTATTTTAATAAAAAGATAAGTTTTAAATTTTAGTGATTTTTGAACATTATAAAATGTTGGGATGTTACATGCCGCCCAAACAATTAACCCGTGCAACCATACTACCTGACATGGCTAGGGCTTAGCCGGAAGCTTGTCTGTTTTACTATTGGGGCTCTCAGACTTTCTATGAGGGCTGGGCCCTCGAAGCCGGGTTGTCGTTCGGAAGAGACAATACACTGCTGCGGATTAGCAGCCGGACGATTACGGCGGGTCTCCTGACGTGGCGGTGTGGTGTCCCGAGGATAGACCAAGAGGTCTAGTGGAGCACACACTGCCGGGGAGAAAAAACCTACCGGGAGGCCCCGATACTAGGATGGACATAGTGGAAAGCTTTGATCGCGTTATCAGGACCATCGCATGTTGTCGTATGACGGGCTGTGGCAGACACAGCGGAATGACCGGTAGGTGTGGGTAAAGTGTGCAACCTATGCAGTGTGTAAATCTATTCGAATAGACGTGTCCGCGGTCATGGACGGTTGGAAAGGTCCCACTAGGCATGCTGGATGATTTTAGTTTTAAAAAGGAAGGTGCTTTTCTGGAAGAATCAATGAGGCATTAAGGAGGTACCCGGGAGGTACGGATTTTGGGTGAGCATGGTTGATCTCGGGGAGACAACCAGTCCGACCTCAAGTCGGGAAACAGGGTTATCCCTATCCTAGTGTTTTGATAAACTTTTACAAAAGAAAGTTCTGAACTTAGATATGTCCTTGCTATATCTAAGAGTAGAGAATTCTATCTCTAAATGTTTTCTTCAACAAAGATACATAGATGTCGTATTCTCTATGTCTAAAACCATTGTATTCGAAGATGAGACCTATAGTTATATATAGGAGCCATCCTAGTTTTCGAAAATGCTTTATCTGCATATCCATGAAAAACTGTAAACCTAGAGGTGGTCTTGCGAGTATGTAATTGTACTCATATGGCTTTGTCCCTGGATATTCAAATGTCCCTGGATATTCAAATGTCCAGATTACAATGAGGAGGCTTATGTCGAGGAAGAGGTGTATGGCGATGACTTCGCCGCTTAGATGTCACCGGTCAACTCCACTTGTGGGATAAGCGTCCGTAGATGACAAGGGCCGACGCTAGCCTTGAGCTTCCGCTATCTTAGTTTATTTCCGTCATGCGTGACGAGGTTTGAAGACTTGGTCGTATGACCATCTATGTGTTGTACGACTTTTATTCGTACGACTTGAATAATGTTACTCTTTGATACCATGTTGGTTATGTGATTGCGATCCACTGATCATTGGGATCATGATCTTTTACATAACGTGGACATCTCGGACATGTTTCGAGAGGTCCTTACAGGTTCTCTCACGAATAAGCCTAGAAGCCACGTAAAACTTGTAAAACTAAAGAAAGGTAGAAGCGTCTAACTTTGTTTCATAGAGGCGTTTATATATGACATGGTTACGGTAAGTTTTGTATTACTCGTACTGTCGGAGGCAATGGAAGCACCGTAGACTCGGAGACATGCCGGGGCGCCCGGTCCAGGCACATGGCGCCATGGAGGTCCAGGCGCACGACCGTGTCAGATCGCACTTCATTACATTATTTGATATTGTGTTATTGTGTGTGCTTCCAATTGATTGCTTATATAGTAGATATAAAACGGTAGCTATAATAGGATGATCCCTAACAAATACCAAAATTGTGTTCTCCCTCGTTGTGCACCACCAGGAAAGTTCTATATTATGAGGTAGGCCATGATGATCGGGTGTCATACATTTCGTCGTTCGCATACAGTGGGTGTAAGCCATGTTGCACGCGCAAAACCACCGAGGTTTAATTGGCGAGCCTAGTATGTGCAGATATAGCCTTGGAACACGGAAAGATCGTAAGATTGAGCATGAGTCACATAGTTGTTGTGATCGACATTTATGTCCACCTTTGAAACTGTGTCGCCGGCCGTGACGATCAAAGGTGGTATAGTGAATTTGGGTCGTGTAATCGCTAAAATTATTGTGGGGATAATAATCTTAGTGGAGTATGTTTAAATAATTTGATTATAAACTAAACTCACAATGTTATAAACTTAGCCTTACCTTCTTTGCGATCATATTTCTAGATGGTGCTCTACTTCGGACACTTCCTTATAAGTGCGTCCCTGTTAGCTGATAAGTCCAACTTCATCTGCTGGTACAAGAAACTTAGAGAGACTCTCATACACAATGATATACTATATGTCATAGAACAAGGATTAGGAGAGAGACCAGATGATTCTGCTAGCGAAGAGGAAGATGTGGAATTTGTCAGCGTCGTGACGTTTTCATAGAAGTGCAAATCGCCATGACCATAAGCTTGGTACCAGAGTTGAAAGAGCAGTTTTCAACAATTGGAGCCTTATTATATGATTGATCCGATCAAGGAGCGCTTCATAGATGAATTTAAGTATGAGCAATTCAGAAAACTGGGAAAGTTCCAGTCACTTCAGATGGAGGAACATACCTGTTTGGAAACTCATTTGAAGAGGATGTAAGACATTTACTTCAAGCTTACGAATGTCTGTGACCATTGGAAGGCGGACTCATGTGCGATAGATATTGTGTTGATATCTCTACCTCCCGGCTATGAGGAACATGTCTGTGGTTATGCTATAAAGAGAGATACGATGAATTTCTTCGTGTTCACAAACCAGTTCAAATTTGTAAAGGTTGAACCCATCGAAGGAGAAATCTTCGACGCTACAAGTATATTTCATATACAAAGTTGTAAAGGTATTCTTCTCATGATACTTGATGAAAAGTATTTGATACTTATTTTGTTTATGAAATAGATGCGCAAGTGATGGCAAGCAAAGGAGTTGATGGCCAGTGATGCTCTCGTCCTCAAGTTATCATAGAAGTTATCATTAATAGTTTTCTATAAGTCCTTTTGTAATAGTGAGAGTGTGATTTTGTTTTGTGTCTTGAATGTTACAAGACAAAGTTATTCATATATGTAATAGAAAAATTAGCTGTTTTATGTTATGGAACAAGTCAGTTGTTCTTTATGAGTAAAGTTTTTATGCAATCACATCTCGATTACATTACTTGAATGATATCATGATATACATTTATAAAACCAGGAATGATAAAATCATATATCCAAAGATTAAATGATTTGCTTCAAGAACAAACACCACCGAATTTGATCATGAAAGCAGTGTAAGAAATATATATACTTCGATCTATCAAAGTTACATGTGCCGAATTTATTTAAATAAATTGGATATTGAAATGTCAATATACAAAGGAAATTGATTGAACGTCATACTAGACGATTATTAAATTAAATAAGTGGTGAACATCATTGTTTCGATTTTTTCTATGATTCTAAGTAAATAAATGTATTTTCTTAAGGGAACATGAGTCTGAAAACAATTTGATAAAAGATCAAAGGAATTTTCAGAAGAAAGATGAGTGAATATTGTATTCACATGATTTAATCAAACAGGACAATATTTTTGAATTATGGTATCAACACAAAAGGACTTGTGGAAATTCGTTTCACAAAATTATAATATCAGATATGGTGATATATGAAATATTATAATCATACTCTATTTTAGATAAAGTGTGGTCTATTAGAGTCTCTTATAGAATCTCTATTTCCCGCTGGCCCATCTTGACGAAGAGGAGTCCCTCTTACGCCTTGGCGCACTTGTCAGCGAGGTCGAACCATTTCACCATAGAGGTGAGCTTGTCGTGGATGCCCAACTTCTCGAGCATCCCACGGTTCGTGATGCCCTCTCTGAAGGCGGCGATGACTTGACTGTCGAGGATGTTCGGGATCTTGTTACGCACTTTGCTGAAGCGCTAGAAGTACTTGCGGAGGGTCTCGTACTTCTTCTGCACCAGATCATGCAGGTCGTTGTGGGTGAGCGCACGCTCATATGTGCCCTGGAAGTGGCAACGAACAGCTTGCAGAGCTCCTCCCACGAGCCGACGGAGTCCTCAGGTAGGTTCAGGAGCCACGACAACGCGGAATCCCTGAGCGCGTGGGAGAACCAGTTGTCCAAGACTTTGTCGTCCCCTCGTGCAGCTTGGATAGAGTTGGTGTAGAGCTGCAGGAACTCGATGGGGTTGTTGGACCCGTTGTAGCCCTTGGGAAGGGCTGGCCAGACCACGTGGCGCAGAGCGCTGGAGAAGGCCATGCAGCCGGTGGCGTACATGGAAATTCCGCCCTAGAGAGCCCTGTGGTTCTGCTACCCTGCCTGGATGATTTCCTCCACGAGACGGTTCTGGCGGTCCCGCTGGGCTCCATCCCCACTCGCGCGTAAGTCGCGGTGCGCTGCATGATCTGGCAGTCGTGCGGTGAGGACGCATGAGAGGCTGCCCTCTGGGTCGCGGCAGGAGGTGGTCCCAGAGGTGGCGGAGGACAATCCGGCGCGGCCGTTCCGGCGCAGGAGTGGTGCACCATTGACCGTGACGGAGCGGGGCACGTCGTCGCGACGCCGATGAGGTGGTTGAGACGGTCAAGCCACTGGTCGTGGGCCTCCGGGTTGGGCCAGCAGCTGAGGAGCTCCTGCGCCATGAGCATCCCGGTGTGTGGACCGGGCTCTGCACATCCTTGAGAGGACGTGCTCGAGCGCCGAGACGGGTGCGTGGACTCAGCATCCTCGTGGTGCTCGGAGAGGTCCTCGTCGCCGAGGCGGTTGCTGCCCTGGTGTTCCTCACTCTTGGGATCCTCTACGTGCGGGCCGGTGTTGGCGTGCTTCGTCCTGGGAGGACGGCCACGGCAAGCGCGAGTGGTGGCAGCGCCGGGCTCGGTATGAGCCCCTCCAGCTGCTCGCTTGGTTGCGTGGGTCGTGCGGGTGTCCATCATAGCGCGGAGGCTGGTCGAAGGTTGCAGACGCGCCTCAGTCCCTACCTGGCGCGTCAAATGTCGGGGAGTGACTCCCAGGAAATGGGGATGGTCACACGCTGCAGAGAATGTTCGAAGGGGGACTAAACGCTTAGGTCAAGCAACCCTCAACCGTCACGGCGACGGTGCTCGTCGAGCCTGAGGAGGGACATCACGACAGAGAAGGACACCAGCCTGTAACCAAGTTCACGGCCCTCAGGAGGAGGTAAAACCGCTACTCTTGCTTGTCTGTATTGCACTACAGAGGTTACAGTACACTGAGCTTGCCGAGGGCTCTCTTTTGGCAGTTTGGAGCTAAGGGAGGGAAATATAAGATCTTCTTCCTCCTCGAGCGAGGTTTTCTATGCTATGATCTTTTCAAGTCTTCAAGTGCTCAGTTCCCAATCCCTTGCTATGGAGGTGCTCCCTCTCCTTTTATAGGCGCCCCGGGCCTCATCCTCACGCCCTGCGCAGTGGATGGGTTCCCACATGGCGGCAAAACGGAGGAGCGGGGTGCACCGCAGCTGGGTTCTCCATGGACTCGGTCCACATGTGCAAAAGACTGCCGCGGGGGCAGGATAGCCACCGTCCGCGCAGGACGGCCAGCTGGTGCCGCAGAGATCCTGGGGGAGCCCACGATGACGTTGTTGTTGGAGCGTATCGCCGGCCACCCGTTTTATCACCGAAGAAGAAAGCTTCATAGTCTGGCGCGGGGGGCACATATTTGTTGACTCCTTTAATCCCCAGAACGGCAACTGCGGCGCCATCGTCACCACGCGCAGGCGGGCACGTCACTCCGCTACAGTGGCAGAGGCCATGTGCGCTCTGCAGCGGTTGCTTCACAGTGAAGTATCTCTACAGGGCCTATGCGGCCTTGTGGAGTGATTTGCGTTGACTGCTCTTCTAGGGAGAGAGCCTTGTAGAGGAGCAGTTGCAGGAGTAGCCTCTTCAGGCCTTCGCTTCCTCATCAAGCCCTCTCGAAGACGTTTAGCCCGAGAGTCTCTCCAAGCGTTTGGCTTGGTCCTTAGTCACTTCTCTGATGTTGTCGCGTGTGAGGGCTGTGGAGAGTGGGCTCTGCACACCCTGGTTCCCACTGGGCCGATAGTATTTGTGGCTGGCGGGTGTCTGTCTTTCTCTCTTTAGTTGGCTTTGCATTTTTAATGAAGGGCTTGAAGGGGATACATAATCATGCAATTGTTTGATCGATGTTGTGGTACAAAGTTCATAGGTAGGGAACGGTTCTCTCGCGAAAGCCTTAGAAGCCACGTAAAACTTGCAAAACTAGATAAAGGTAGAAACGTCTAACTTTGTTTTGCAGAGGCGTTTAAATATGACATGGTTACGGTAAGTTTTGAATTATTCGTACTGTCGGAGGCAAAAGAGGTACCGTAGACTCGGAGCCATGCCGGGGCGCCCGGTCCAGGCGCACGGCGCCTTGGAGGTCCAGGCGCACAACCATGTCATATCACACTACATTACATTATTTGATCTTGTGTTGTTGTGTGTACATCCTATTGATTGCTTATATATTAGATATATGATGGTAGCTATAATAGGATGACACCTAAATACCAAAACTGTGTTCTCCCTCGTTGTGCACAACCAAGAAAGTTCTACGTTATGAGACAGGTCATGACGATCGGGTGTCACACATTTGATCGTTCACATACAGTCGGTGTAAGCCATGTTGCACGCGCAATAACACCAAGGTTTAATTGGCGAGACTAGTATGTACAGACATAGTATCGGAACACGGGAATATCGAAAGAGCGAGCATGAGTCACATGATTGTTGTGATCGACATTTCGATGTCCACCTTTGAAAATGTGCCGCCGGCTGTGATGATCGGGGATGGTACAGTGAATTGGGGTCATGTAATCACTAAAATTATTGTAGAGATAATAATCTTAGTGGAGTATGTTTAAATAATTTGAATATAAACTGAGCTCATATTATTATAAATTTAGCCTTACCTTCTTTGCGATCATATATGTACATGGTGCTCTACCCTCGCGACAAGTTCTAATTCGAATACTTCCTTAGAAATCCGCCTGTGTTGGCTGATGGGTCCAAATTCCTCTATTGGTACAAGACACTAAGAGAAGCTCACAGACACAATAATATACTCTATGTCGTAGAACAAGGATTAGGAGACGAACCAGAAGATTCTGCTAGCGAAGAAGAAGATGAGGAATTTCGTCAGCGTCGGGACATTTTCATAGAAATGCAAACCATCATGGTCATAAACATGGTACCAGAGTTGAAAGAGCAGTTTTAATAAATGAAACCTTATGATATGATAGATTCGATGAAGGCGCATTTCATGGATGAAATTAAGTATGAGCAATACAGACAACTGAGGAAGTTCCATTCACTCCAGATGGAGGAACATACCTGTTTGGAAACTCATTTGAAGAAAATGTATAACATTTACTTGAAACTTACGAATGTCTACGACTATTGGATGGCGGATTCATGTGAGATAGCTGCTGTGTTGATGTCTTTACCTCCCAGCTATGAGAAATATGTCCGTGGCTATGCTATAAGAAGAGATACGATGACTTTCTTCGAGTTCATAAGCCAGTTCAAATCTGTAAAGCTTGGATCCATCGAAGGCGAAATCTTTAACGCTATAGGTATATTTGATATACAAAGTTATAAATGTACTCTTCTCATGATACTTGATGAAAAGTATTATATGCTTACTCTGTTTATGAAACCAGTCTTGATTATCACAAGTATGCAGAGAAATATGATGTGACAGTGCGCAAGTGATGACAAGCAAAGGAGTTGATGGCCAATGGTGATCACGTCCTCAAGTTATCATTATAGTTATCGTTAATAGTTTTTGATAAGACCTTTTTGTAAAAGTGAGAGTGTGATTTTTCTTTATGTCTTGCATGTTACTCCCTCGGTTTCTAATTATAGTGCGTTTAGGATTTTTTGTACAACTTCTGTCAGGTACAATTTTTTGTATTGTTTCCAGTTTTACCCACCCGCAGAACAGCTTACGTCTCCCCACTCCCTCTCGCTCCTCGCTCCCTCTCGCTCCCCACTGTCCGCCCCACTCCCTCTCGCGCTCCGGCCGCCCCACCTCGCCGCCTCGCCGTACCGCCGCCTCCCCCCACCGCTCCCCATCGAACCCTTTCTCCCCACCCCACCATTTTCTCTCGAACAGCTCACACCCCGCATGCGTGTGCCAGGAATTTGTTGGTCAAAGATTGAATTTTTTTGCCGCTGACGAGCTTCTCGGCGACGGATGCGCTCGATCTTCACGCACCAGCGCTGGATCTGCGTGCTCGGGTGCTGGATCCAGTGACGGAGGTGTCAAGGAGGGGCGGGGCTGTGGGCACAGTCGTGGCTGTGAGCCAAGACGGCGATCCTCCGGTGCTCCTCCTCGGTGAGCTCCCAGCCGCCGACTTCGAGGTTCTCGCGCATCCGGGCCTCGTCGAATCTCTTGACGATGAGGCAGTCCCCCTGCTCGTAGACCCACCGCAGGCACACCTTGTGGCACGGTCTTACCCCTGGCCGCGGCGATCTCCGGCAGCAAGCATGTGTCCATCACGGCGTCACTTCCCCAGTGCGTACCCTTGGCGCCCAGCGGCGAGTAGGCGCACAGCTGGATGCCATGCTCCCTGCAAAACTCTCTCAGCTTCCCCTGCTGCCACACCGGGTTCACCTCCACCTGGTTGACAACGAGAGGGATGGTGGCGAAGGAGAGCAACGTCTATAGCTTCTTGCAGGAGAAATTGGCGACGCCGATGGCCTTGGTGAGGCCCAGCCTATGGCACTCCTCCATGGCCTCCCACACGGCGCGCATGTCGAACGACTCGAAGTCGTTGGCGGTGAAGGGGGCCTTGAACCGCCCTGCCTTCATGGTCACTGGCCAGTGGACAAGGTACAGGTCCACATACTCCATCTGAAGGTTTCTGCAGTGGCAGTGCATCATGGTGAAATTCAGGTCAGTAAGTCATGGTAAATACCAGAACAGTCACACCATTTCTCGAACAGTTCAACATTGGGTTCAGTGTTTCAGTATCGCAACTCGTGAGAGAGGTGATCGATGCAGGACGACCGGGACTGATTTGATCTGTGTGTGGAGCTACCTAGCTCTAGCTTGCTAACTCCAGTAGCAGCAAGTGTCTTCTGAGAACTGGCATGTTGGTTCCTTAACATGAAGAAGGATTACAAGGACGGCAGGTTCTCCCAGGTCGTCTCTAACCAGGTCGACATGAAGCTCAGGGATGACCTCGAGAGGCTCAAGAAGACCCGGTATGAAGTTCTCTCTACTCTTATAGTATTACACATGTTGGTTGATGAACACTGATTTATTGGATGCAACAACTGTTGGTGCTTGCAATTCACATTTTGGACATGCTTATCAGTAGTGTCTTAGTGGCGGAGCCAGCCGTTCATCAAAGCCTGGAAGCAAGTGCCTGCTTGCTGTGATAAACACAACTTAAATATTTTGTGTGCTCCATTAGGAGTATGTGTATTGCTTCTTGTACTCTTATCTCCTCTAACTGAAATAGAAGTAACAACAACAACATACGAAATTATTTAAGTTGACTGATTTTTTTCATTATAGCAACACACACAAACACACATGATAAACACACAAACAGGTGCAACATACACAAAAGCACACATGATAAACACACAAACATGAGTAACATTGACTGAATTTTTTTCATTACATCAACACACAAGCATTCACTTACACACAGACATGTTTAGGCAACATCTTGGGCTAGGCCTAGGAAGTTTAGAGTATGTGCAATGACCTCAGGAGGGCAATGCAGCCTTATAGGTTGATGACCCAACCTTTCAAGCCTCTACTTGTTTGCATGAACTATCTTGAGACCATTTTCTCCTGCATTGTTCATTACCTCAACAATAACCGACATTAAAGTTAGGAAAATTCGGTTCAGCTTTGATGATTCATATGCTGTGAATTCAGCCTCAACACCTTTTATAAACTCTTTCAGAGTTTTAGAGCTAAGGGTATTTGTTAGAGATTGTATGGCTCTAAAAATCCTAGATCAAGTACATTCAGATCTTGACTGTTTGCTGGCTGCTGAATCAGCTTTATCTTAAATCTTGAATTGGCCACAGCTTCTGCGAATTCTGGGTCATTGGGAAAAAGATGCGGCTTCGCATTATCTTGCTGTATGAAATTGTCTGTCCCACATCTTCTTGAGGCCAAAGTAACTCTATTATATGCAGTAGTTTTTCAATAAAGTACTCCCGCATCACTTCCCTCGTTACAACCAGGTTCTTGGTCTCCATTGTCCCTTTATCACTATTTTGGCTTCTTCTTTGCACCGGTACCTCTTTCACGAAAGGCCACATACCTATTTTCCCATCAAATGTCATATTCCCTTCACTGTCATACCTAGTTTGAGCAACTGCAGTGAGAAACATGACTTTGCCTATGCAATTTCCAGCTAGAACCCTTTTAGGATCTGTCTCATCAGGCAGCAAGTAGCAGACCTTGTCATTCACTGTCATATTGAACCATTTTTCATCAACATGCAAAAATCTGTACATGTCATTGAAAAGGGGAACTGCAGTTGCAATTGTGTCTTCATCTACCATTCCTAAACAAAATTGTGACATGTTTCTCTTGTGTTTCTCGGTGAGTGGAGGCGTTAAGGCATTTGAGTGTCTTCAGATTAGTTTCATCTCAAACTATCTGAATAGTGTCGTAGCATTGACTCCAAGTTGCAAAGCGAGAGACCTAATTGTTGACCTCTTGTTTAGTGGGATACTAGGGATTCCTGATAGATCAATATCTAGTGGCTTCCTTCCGCACCTGCCCTTTCTTCTGCTTGAAACGTCAACCGGCAAACCATCCTCAATCTGCTTCATATCTTCTTTATCAAATTTACCACCTCCTTTCATACATAGTGCATGCAAAGCTACATAAGCAGCATATTTTTGAGTGTCACTGAGTGTTTTCCGTGTCTTCTTTGCTTGCTGAGCACCCACGCCTGCAGCATCATGTTCTTCAATAACTGCATCTTGATCATTTTCATTAACTGCATCTTGAACATTTTCCATAATTGTATCTTGACCATTGATCATTTCAGGTGTTGCTGGAAAGTTGAGGTCCAGCATTGCAGCTTCTGCTTGGACATGATGATTGAGATGATTAGCACCCACACCTCAGCAAATGGAGTAAATGTAAGTACATGTAAGCAAATGGATCAATTAGTATTAGCTAATTTACTGGATGTACTACTACTGCTAAATGATGATAATCAAGTAGCATTAGCTAATTTACTGGATGTACTATCTCTTCTTTCTGATCTTTATGTGCAGAAAATTGAAGCGGATAAGCTCTTCAATTTATTTTCTATTTATGGAAATATATCACCCTCCGCAATAAGCCAGACCATGCCCTTGTCCAGATGGCTCAGGGGCTTCAGGCCGAGCTTGTTGTACACTATTTGAAGGTGCTTTGTGGTCAGTCGACTCCTACCTTAGTTCTTCCATTCCGCTTCTGCTTCGGTACAAACCCCCTAGCACCGAAAAAAACGATCGGAGACTCTGGCAGGCCGAACAGGCCCATGTCTACGTTTCATTGTCCATGTTTGGATCGGCGGTTCGGCGTATCCCATATATTTGTCCGCATATCCCAATCCCACAAAAAACATGTACGTAGAATACGGTACACGTACGCGCAGGGCACGAAGCGACGCCCCATATAAAAACTTTTCGGTCATCATCGTCTACCCCTCGCACCTCCATTACTCCCCAATCAGAAGCAGCAAAAAACCCCGGCCTTCGTCTAGCTTTCCAAAATCCGCCCAAATATCCACCGGCTATGAATATAGGATGCGAACCAGAGGAGGCCTTTGACGCCTCTGTGGCCGGTGCGGACGCATCTCCATCGCCCGTGCCCGGCGCGGCCGGAGCTCCATCATCGATGACCTGCAATCCTTCCGATTACGTCTCCCCCTACGATCCTGGCTACTATTCCTCTGATTTGGAATCTCCATCGCCGGTATCCGGTGCGGCCACAGCTCCAACGCCATGGAATTTCAATCCTTTCGATTACCTCACTCCCTACGATCCTGGCTACTATTCCTCTAATTCGGAACAAACTTGCTTCCTGTACCAGGTCGGCCATGAGGATGAAGAAGAGGTAGGAGTACTGTTCCGCTAAAGATATGGTTTTTTATGTCTCAATCTTGTTAAATAGAACAACGCAGAGTTTATATTTAGTTATAAATCCGGTATACAAACAATTTATTTAGGAAAAATCTACCTGTTGAAAACTAGGGTCTGTTTCTGTGATTGAACATAATTGCCTTCGTATGCCAAGTATTTGCGTGATACCTTCTATTGTACTTAATTTGTACATAAATTCATGTTCACCATATGTTTGTAATTACAAATATACTTTAGTTAAGTTCATTGATGTGCACCAGATGGTTTTCCACGAACTAATATGCTAGTTAAGTTCATTGGTGTGTACCAAATTCTTGCAGGGAACAATTTCCAAGTTAATTTCATTGTAGGGCACCAATTGGTTTAGGGTTTAGGGATAATGAAAACCTCATTTAGAGTAACATAATAACAATACATATGTGGTTATTTTAGTAAGATGATACCCTTATATAATAACTTAATTAGCAACTAGTTTTTCAATTTAGTTGATATTAACATTTCAAATTTAACCCTGTCCGACAGCTGCAGGAGGTGGAGGAGAAAGCGGTGACTGTGGGGGAGGAGGAGATGGCAGTGGAGGATGACGAGGAGGTGGCTGTGGAGCAGAAGGTGGTGAAATATATGGCTGTGGAGGATGACAAGGAGGTGGTTGTGGAGATGAAAGTAGTCAAGGAGATGGCTATGGAGAAGGAGTTGGCTGTGGGGGAGAAGGAGGTGAAGGAGATGGATTTGGAGCAGAAGGTTATCACTGTGGAAGAGGAGGTAAACTAAACCTGGCATAGCTAGCCCATGCTAATCAAATTTAGGAAAAAAACAATCATCGGATGTTTTACTGATATATTTAGTGCTCCAGCCATTGTATTGAATCAGACTTGTATGCCAAGTATTTTATGATCCGCACCTCGCTGAGTATTGGTGTGCAACCTTCTTTTGTACTTAATTTGCACATAAATTCATGTTCGCCAAATGTTTGCGAGTACAAAAATACTTTAGTTTAGTTCATTGATGTGCTCCAGATGGTTTCCAGGGACCCATATCCTAGTTAAGTTCATTGGTGTGTACCAAATGCTTGCATGGAATAATTTTCTTGTTAACTTCATTGTAGGGCATCAATTGGTTTAGGGTTTAGCGATAATATGCTATATTAAATTACAATGATGTTCAACACTACACATGGCGTGCTTTAAACATTGTCAGGCTCAGCTAGGCTAATAAGCTAAATGTGTAATATTTAATCCTGTCCGAGAACAGGCGGTGGAGGAGAAAGCGTTGACTGTGGGGGAGAAGGAGATGGCGGTGGAGGATGACAAGGAGGTGGCTATGGAGCAGAAGGTGGTGAAAGATATGGTATTTGAGGAGGACAAGAAGGTGGTTGTGGAGCTGAAGGTGGTCAAGGACCTGGCTATGGAGAAGGAGGTGGCTGTGGGGGACAACAAGGAGGTGAAGGAGATGGATTTGGAGAAGAAGGTTATCCCTGTGGAGGAGGAGGTAAACTAAACCTGACATAGCTAGGCTATGCTAATAAAATTTAGGAAAAAACAATCATCGGATGTTTTACTGATATATTTAGTGCTCCAGCCATTGTATTTAATCAGGCTTGTATGCCAAGTATTTTATGATCCGCACCTGGCTGAGTATTGGTGTGCAACCTTCTTTTGTACTTAATTTGCACATAAATTCATGTTCATCAACTGTTTGCAAGTACAAAAATGGTTAGTTCAGTTCATTGATGTGCACCAGATGGTTTCCAGGGACTAATATGCTAGTTAAGTAAATTGGTGTGCTGAGGAATTTGCTATAGTTAACTTCATTCTAGTGCCGAGGAGGTTATTAAAACAATTTTCTTTTTGTCAAGTTCCAATAAATTCATTTGTGCTAAACATTGTTTAGGTGCCCAAGAAGAGAAAGTACCAGGAATTCGTTGAGATGGCTATGGAGAAGCAGGTGGCTGTGGGGGACAACAAGGACGTAAAGGAGATGGATTTGGAGAAGAAGGTTATCCCTGAGGGGGAGGAACCTGAGGAGTGATTGCAACAATAATGGGCATGTTTCCACGTCATCTATAAGGATGATGTTACTTTTGTTGGTACTGTTGAGCTGCTTGCCTAATTTCCATGTATGTATGTTGGAAGAATTTTAGTAAGTGTTAGTGTTTGATTTTGTACTCCTCCTCACTTTATATATATACTATCAAATTTTAGTAAGTGTTAGTGTTTGATTTTGTACTCCTCCTCACTGTATATATATACTATCATCTATCTATATGATATGTCCTAAAATATATACTACTTTGGAAACAGGCCGTACTGCTACTTTGAGGCCCCAAAGCATAAACAGAGAGTGACATGTAAGAAAAAAATGGTTTAGTGGAAAGAGAGTTATACGGTACTTGGACATGTAAAAAAGAGGTTTTAGCACCGGGGGTACAAATACTTGCAAGGTGGGAGAAAATTCATACAACTACTTGTCAAACTGAACAAACTCATACAAAATACGCATACAAACGAGCTGTGGATGCAACACGTCTCCGGCAGGGTGGAAATGGCATGGGCGCCTGTGTGCTGGAATTTGACTTAAAAAACCCTGAGACTTCAGAATCAGCATGAACCAGTCCCCAGCGAATTCCACGATATCCCGATTCCAATCCTAACCCTAGGGGAGCGGCGACGGCTGAGGCGACGCGGCGTAGGGCACATCAGCGGCAATGTCTTGGTTCTCAGATGCTTCTTCCGCTCCAGGATTCCATCGAGCCATCGGGAGGGGTGACTCTGAAGCGCGGTCTCCTATTCGTTATCGTAAGGGAGCCATGGCGTACGAGCCGCCACGCTTCTGCCGCTGCAATCCCGCCGAGGAAGGCTCCGAGGTGGATTTCCTGGAGCCATATGAACCCAGGCCGGAGGTACTACACCTGCGTGGATGCAATGGTGAGCACACTCACATTTCCCTCTGATCCTCGTTTTCACGAATCACGATCTGCAGCTTCTGTTCTTCGATTTGCATCTTATAAATTATTTGCTTTGCAAAATTATGTTAGCATGGTGGTTGTGGATTTGTGGAATGGCATGATGATCCACTCCCCAAGTTCTTCAAAGAGTTGATTGGAGATTTGCGCGATGATGTGTGGAGGTTGAATGGTTCAGGAAATGGTGCAGGCAATGAAAAAGATGCAGCTACAGATCTGCTGATATGCTCTCTGGAAGATGAGGTGAAGAAAAAGCAGTCTGAGATGGATGCAATGAAGTACAAGCACAATACTATATTGGGTGTTGGGTTTTTGTTTCTGCTAGGTTTAGTGTTAGGGAAATTGGTAGTGCAGTAGTTTGGAATGTGGTAAGTGGCAACTGTTCTGTGATTTGTGAGTGCACTAGGTTGATCAGATAACGTATGAGTTTGTATGGTTTCGTTTTAATAAAATGATGCATTTCAACCAGTTTCTCACACATTGCAATGAAAACATCTCAGTCACCCAGGAGACACAAAATGTAGAGTACATAATTTAAGGTATCTCCAAATCACCCCAAATTATGTGTGTGTGCTTCCATTTAGTCAATATAGAGTATTTTAAAACAAAATAAAAAAAGAGTTTCATATTAGGGTAAAATAGGTATAGAACGGTATTCTGGGACCTGAGGTTCGACAATATATTATAAATTATATAAAATTTAAAAACATGTAAAATCTGCACAATACATCTTGGTTTGTGTAATAGATCATGTGTAAAAAATTAGAGATCATTTGGAGGTTGTCGAAAAAATCACCTTGCTAGAAAAACCGGCCAAAGTGAAACCAAACGGTCTGTCGCTAAGCATGTGATTTTTTCGACCATCTCCAAATCAACCCAAATTTTGTGTGTGTGCTTCCATTTAGTTAATATAGAGTATTTCAATAAAAATCCAAATATGGAGTTTCATATTGGGGAAGAAAGGTATAGAACGGTATTCTGGGACCTGAGGTTCGACAATATATTATAAATTATTTAAATTTCAAAAACATATAACATCTTCACAAGACATCTTGGGTTGTGTCATAGATCATGTGTAAAAAATTAGAGATGATTTGGAGGAGGTCGAAAAAATCACCTTGCTAGAAAAACTGGCTAAAGTGAGACCAGACGGTCTGTCACTAAGCATGTGATTTTTTCGACCATCTCCAAATCACCCCAAATTTTGTGTGTGTGCTTCCATTTAGTTAATATAGAGTATTGTGGAAAAAAAGGAGTGAAGTTTAAAAAATCAAATGTTACGTTCTAAACTTATAAATATATTTTAACTCATAAACAAGTAGTCTAAAACGAAACCAAACTTTCTCCGAATCTATAACAAAACTCATAAACAATTACAGGTTCTCAATTACAATGCTTAATCTTGCATTGTCATCATTCAACTTCTTTAGTTCTCCCTGAGCCGTCAGTTTAGCCTCTTGGGTGGCGATGGCATATTTGAGTTCTTTGTGGCGTTCATCTATGGCCTTGATTTTCTCACGAATTAGGTCTTCATTCTTCATCTCGAGCTTCTTCTTCTCTACCAGAAGCTCCTTGATCAGGCCTATCGCCTTGTTGTTCGATTCAGAATTCATATTTTTTACCTTGTACAAGCTTGCTACCTCAATCCGAAGTTTGTTGCGGTCCGCACGAAGATTTGCTGCTTTGGTCGCAATTTTTTGAGTCGCCGTCCTCTGCAGCTCCAAATCTTCACCGAGTCGTGCACACTCTTTTTTCAGCAGCTTTATATTGATTAGAAGGGTGGCACACCAGGCATTTGTCTGAGCCTCCTTCAGTTCGATCCTAGTACTGGCTTCCTGCAGGCAGTTATTAATTTGTAGTGAGACTACTCTGAAATTGAGGAGTAGAATCAAAAAGTGGAAAGTTGAGACCTCACTCTGTCGGAGAGCATGGACGAGGTTACCGAATGATTCTATCTCTCTTGCTACGACATTCCTTGAGTTCGATGGATTGCTGATGGAAGAGCCGCTCGCTATGAGATATGTACAAAATATGCTTCATTTTATCTTAAAAAATAATGCTTCATGGATTTTAAAACGTACCGGTTCTCGCTCAGATTTAACAGGGTTTTCGCCTCCGTCATATGACAGTCTTGTTCGTCTCCATCTACTTGAGCCGCTATCTTCTTACGGCGTTTTTCCTCGCGGGCCTCTTCAGCCCTCGTCGCACTGAACCGTTTCTTCCAGCTTGCAGCTCCACGACGCGTAGACATGGCTGGGGTGGTATGCGGAGTGGGGATTTCTCCGCCGACTGGTGGCGAGTGGGGAAGAAGGTGAATAGTAAAGTGACCGAGACTTCTACTGCCTTCGGTACTTTAATACGTGGCAACCGTCTCCTCACATTCACCGAGAAATCTGGTCCGTCCATTTAGAATCTACGAACGCACAGATGGAATCACCTTAGTCCTCGCCTCACCCTCTTTCTTAGTTCAGCCATTCCCAAAAAAACCCAGGCCACCTATTCCCCAGCAGCGGCGGCGGCGTCTTCCTCACCGACAACCTTCCCGTTCTCCGCAAAGCCGTAACGTCGTCCACATATCGACATCCCTTCCTTAACCGCTGACTTGTAAGCATAAGCGATTACTTTCCTTTGCCTCCACATTTTGATGTACCTAAATCTTGGTTAAATCCCGTAGTTTCGTAGTACGAAACCACGCCTAGCTAAGACCTATGTTAGATCCCTGAGAATTTCGTATGGTTGCGATCCCCCACCATCACACGGAAATGGCCATTTTGGAATAAGTGAATATTGAGACTGGGCTCGTATTTTCCCCACCTCTTTACACGAAAAAAATACTTTAAATTGACCTCCTCTCATAATGTTTTTTACCTAACATATTTGCTTTGTTTTTTGCATTTTTCATGTTTTACATAGATGGACAACAATGAATGTGTTGTTTGTGGAAAGAGTGCCGAGTTCTGTCGTCGATATGATCGTCAAGCAGTTTCATGTCATATAAAGATGATAAAGGATTTTGATTGCTACGCGGTAAATTATTTTTAAAGTACTTGTCATAGACTGTTCTACAAATAGTAGTAGCCTATTTTGTGTTTAAATTCTCTGTGAAATGCAGATTATCCCTTGTTATATGAAAGATCGCATAAATGCTCTTTCCGTGAACTGGTTGGTCGCTGAGGCTTCAGGAAATCGTTTGTATGATCTGTATATTCGGAAGACTGAATTGAGATCTTATTTCTGTGGCCCCTATCTGAAAGTGCATTCTATGCACTCCCAGATTTTGGTGACTAATGACAACACAAAAAGTATTCTAATGTTTGTGATGAAGCATGCAAGGTCTTTTACAGGTAGACTGATAAAGAGGAACACTTATTTTGCCTAAGTTTCTTTTCAACCTCACTTGGTATTTGTTAAGGAATTCAGTCAGGAGATTTCCGGGGTTTGGAGATTTCCGGTCCCCAGACCGGAGATCTCCGAGCCATCCAAGTTTTTCACCAAGTCTGAATTGAAATGCGTACTGACTCCAACTCCAGCTGAGCCGGAAATACTCTCGGAGATTTCCGACGCTCGGAGATTTCCGAGCCCCAGTCCGGAGATCTTCGAATGACACAAGAATTTCGACCAAGTCCAGAACTCAAAATGCGTACTGACTCCAAAACATTTTTAGTCGGAAATGCTCTCGGAGATTTCCGGCTCTCGGAGATTTCCGAGCCCCAGTCCGGAGATCTCCGAGTGTCAGAGATTTTTCTACTAAGTCAAGAAGCCCAACCGGTACTGATCCAGATTCAAGCACAGCCGGAATTTGCTCCGGAAATTTCCGGGGTCCGGAGATCTCCGGTCCTCAACACGGAGATTTCCGGGCGGGCGGCTGTACAACGGGCAGTTTTTGGAGAGGGGTATAAATACCCCTCCACCTACCTCCAGAAGATCAAGCTTCCAGATTTTCTCTCTCCTCCATTGGTGCTGAAGCTCGTTTCTTCCGGATCTCCCAATCTAGCCACTCAAATCCGTTGATACTTGGGGATCTGAGGGAGAAGCCACCGATCTACATCTCCACCGAAGCGTTTTGATTTCCCCCCTCTATTTCTTGAGGGGCAACGAATCTAGGGTTCCTTTGTGGATAGCTAGGTTCAACCTTGTGTGTTTTGATCCTTTGTGGATTCCTTTGTGGAAGTGACCTGTTGTGGTCTTTGTGGGAGCCCCCAATTCAGTTGTGGGTGTGTGCCTCACGAATTTGTACGGGACCTTCTCCGCCCTTAAAGGAGTCCTTAGTGGAAGCGTGGATTCGCACCTTTGTGGTCGAATTCACAGGAGAATAGGGTGAGGCCTTTGTGGCGTTGAGCAAACCTTTGTGGTAGCTCACACCCCTCCAACGAGACGTACACCTATGTGGTGGAACTCGGGATAAAATCTTGGTCTTCGAGTTCCTACGGTTGTTTCGTTCCACTCTCCTTTACCGCATCTTTAATTCTTGTACTTGCTTAGTTTCTTTGTTGTTTATCACTTGTATCACCTAGTTGCACTTTTAGACAACTTACTTTCCGCTAGACTAAAACTGAAAAAGACATAAAAATTGCTCACCACCTATTCACCCGCCCCCCCCCCTCTAGGTGGTCAACTGCCGTTCAATTGGTATCAGAGCCAAGTTGTCTCTTAAAAGCTTCACCACTTGAGACCAACCTTGGACAATGCAAGTTGACTCAAACGAGGGTTCCCAAACGGACGCCGCGACTTTGGCGGCAATGCAAGAGAAAGGTGCCACTATGGCCGATATCAACTCTTTGGAAACAAAGTTGACATCGTCCATACAAACCGAGTTCAAGAAGTTTCATGATATGCTTGAGTCTCTCAAGACATCTAAGGAAACCTCTCTTGCATTGCCCTCAAAGCCTCCGGTGCTTCCGGGAATTACTCTTGATGTGGACCCCGAATTGATAAAGGGAAAGCAATTGCCTTTGGATGGGAAGGGTGATGCTAGTAGTTCCTCAACCCATCAAAACACTCCATCATCCAATGATGAAGTGCCTAAAGGCTACAACGCCACTCCTCCCCCATCCCAATACCATACCCCCGATCCCATTATTCCTCACCCGCAAGTTTCTCATAGGGGTGATCCCCCGTTGCTTAAAGATTATACTTTTTCTCAATGGCAATATATGATGAAGTCTCATGTGTGCAGCTCTTCAATCGAGTTGTGGCGCATCATTCAAGTTGGATACAAGCCGCATGATCCGACCAACCTAACAAGAAGAGAAGTGGTGGAGGCTCAACTTGATGCCACCGCTCTCTACATGATCCAAAAGGCGGTTGGGAACAAGGACATGTCTCGCATCCAACATCTCACCACCGCCAAGGAGACATGGGATGGTCTATCCGAGTTGTTCGTTGGAAATGATAGCATGAGAAGGAACCGCTATGACTCTTTGAGAAATGAAGCCGAGGGATTTTTCAATCTTGATGGTGAAGACCATGAGATGATGTATCGAAGATTGGTGACCATAGCCACAAGCTTTCGAGAAGTGGGTGCCTCTCATATTGATGATGCTTGGATCAAGAGGAAGTATGTTAGCTCTATGATGGCTTGTGAGCCTACCGACGTCAAGAGTCTTCAAGGAAGACACAACTACCATCTCATGACGTCTAATGAGGTTATGCAAGAGATGGCCGCATACAAGGTGGCCACTAAGAATGCTCAAGATGCAAGGGCAAGGGCTCTTGGAATGCAAAGAGGCACAACCAACCTCGCTTTGAAGGCTACCGTTGAGAAAGACAACGATGATGATGATCTTGGAAGCTTTGCCGCTATGCCCGAGGAAGCACTCAAGATTGCTTACAATGATCATCTCGCTCTTGCGGCTCGCACCTTTTGGAACAATCCCTCAAGAGGCAAGATGCGTTTTGACAAGAATGCACCTCAAGCCGATAGGGTCTCACCCTCCAAGTAAAGGACATGTTACAATTGTCAAGACAAGTTCCATTTCGTTGCCGAGTGCCCTTATGAGAAAAGAGAAGAGCATGGTGGACGTCTAGTGCTCAAGGACAAAACCAAGATGCCTCCCAAGAAGGCCTATGGAAAGAAGAGGCCTTTTAATAAGAAGCCTCGCATCATGTTGTTGACTCAAGAGGAGTATCCCACCGATGATGAAGAGTCGGAGGAAGAAACGCCAAATGAAGTGGTAGCCCTTGCCACCACCTCGACAACTACCGTCTCTCCATCAACGACAAGAACTCTTTCACCTACGACAAGCTCTTCATCGTCTCTATTCACATCGCCTAATGAGAACTCCATCACCAAGAGCTCAAAGTGTCTTATGGAAAAGGCATCGGAGGTACCTTCATCATCTTCCTCTCTCATGAATTAAATGAATGAGTTTGATGATGCCTCTAGCTTTCAAATCAAGCAAGAGCTTGTGGCGTTCGACTCCTTTATCACTAACTTGCAAGGTGATAGCAAGAAACATGTTGGTGCCCTCATGGTCGAATTGGTGAGCTAGAGCATCTCAATGAAGAGAAGGGTAAGATAGAAAGAGAAGACGCTATTTCTCTATCTTATTTGAAGTCCTCTCTTGAGGAGGTTGAAGAGTCTCATGCTCGTCTTGATGAGCAACTTGAAACTATTAAGGAAACTCATAACTCCTCACATGCTAAGCTCATTAAGGATCGTGATATGTACTTTGCTAAATTCAAGGTGGCTCAACAAGATAAAGCCGAATTTGCGGTTGGGCATGTTCGACTCATTGAGGACATGGAGAAGCTCGTCATAGCTCACAAGGCTTTGGAGAGTGAACATGCTCTTCTTAAAGAGTCGTATGCCCAATTCCAAACTCGGCTAACTAACCTTGATTCTCTTAGCATCTCTACCTCTAAGTGTTCTTGTGATAATGCTAATCTTGTGAAGGAGAATGCTTGGTTGAAGAGTGAGATGACTAAGGCCTCCACATCCAAGATCATCCTTCTCAAGGGTAAACAAGTTGTTGAGACTCCCATCGTAGAGCCTCACACTCGACAAGGAAAGGAAGGTCTTGGATATGTGCCTCCCATAAAGATGAATGCCAAGAAGGGCATTCCCAAGAGCATCAACCCCATCCAAGTCAAGAAGGCCGACTCCATTCAATACAAGGAAGGTCTTGCGAGTAGGAATGTCACAAGGGGCAAGCCTACTCGTAAAGATCACGCCGGGGACAACAACCCTAACTATGCTTTATATGTCGATTATTATGGGAATGTTTGTGCTCGTTACATTGGACCCTACTATGGTTTTATTTCATATGCTATTTGGGTTCCTAAATCTCTTGTCGCTAACCATAAAGCCCCCATTGTGAAGCAATGGGTTGCTAAATGCAAGAATTGATCTCGTGTAGGACCTTGCTCCCGGTGGTTCAAAATGGATAATTGATAGTGGATGTACAAGTCATATGACCGGGAGCAAAGAACTCGTTACGGAGTTGAAACCTAATGAAGATCAAGTAACCGTAACTTTTGGTGACTTATCAAGGTCAAAGGTAACCGGGTTTGGCAAAGTGGTATTTGCCCCCGACATTTCTCTAGTCAATATCATGCTTGTTGAATCTCTTGGCTATAATTTGTTATCGGTTCGTGCTTTAACAAAGATGGGGATCTCTCCCTTCTTTGATAAGGACATTGTGGTCCTCTTGTGGAGCAAGTCGCTAAGAGTGCCTTTCATGGGATACGTGGAGCATGAGCTCTATGTGGTGGACTTCTCCGGAGCCACCACTTCTCAAGCCATGTGTCTCTTCGGAAAAGCCGACATGGGTTGGCTTTGGCATCGCCGACTAGCTCACGTAAACATGCGTACTTTGCAAAGTCTCCACAAGGGTGGCCACATCCTTGGACTAAAAGATCATGTTTCCTATTCAAGGGATCGAATTTGTAGAGCTTGTGTGGAAGGCAAGATGCATGATATTCCTCATCCAAGCAAGACCATCATATCTTCGTCCCGGATTTTGGAGCTCCTTCATGTTGATCTATTTGGACCAATTCCGGAGATAATTCTTGGTGGCAAGAAATATTGCCTCGTGATTGTTGATGACTATTCAAGGTATACTTGGGTCTATTTCTTCAAGACAAAGGATGAAACTCAACAATTCTTCATCGACTTCTCAAAGGAAGTTCAACGCCAACATGACCTTCCCATTTTGGTTGTTCGAAGTGACAATGGGTCGTAATTCAAGAACTACACTCTTAACGACTTTCTTAGTGAAGAAGGCATTCGTCATCAATATTCCGCTGCTTACACTCCTCAACAAAATGGCGTTGCCGAAAGGAAAACCAGACTCTCATCGACATGGCGAGATCTATGTTGGCGGAGTTCAAGTCTCCCATCAACTTTTGGGCGGAGGCTATTTCCACCGCATGTCACTCATCAAATCGCCTCTACTTCCGCAAGGGATTGAAGAAGACTTCATATGAGATCCTCATCGGCAATAAACCCAACATTGACTACTTCCGAGTGTTTGGATGTAGGTGCAATTATCTCGTCAAGGGTGTCCGGTTGGGTAAGTTCCACTCTATATCTCTTGAGGGGATATTTGTCGGTTATGGTAGCGAGTCCCACACTTATAGAGTCTTTGATAAATCCTCCCGGATTATCATAGAGTCTTGTAGTGTGGAATACGATGAAAATGATGGCTCCCAAGTGGAGCAAGTTGGTGTTTGTTATGTAGGTGATGAACAACCTTTTGATGCCATTAAGAAGATGGGGGTGGGCTTTCTACGCCCCATTGAAGTCCATCAAGAAGTTGTTCAAGATGACTCAAGTTCTCCCATCAAGGAAAGCTCACCATCACAAGAACCACAAGGTGGCTCACCCATAGAAAATGATGATTCCCTTTAAGAACAATCTCAAGATCCTCCTCAACAAGGGCATGCTATTTCTTCTCAAGATGAAGCTCATGATGAATCTCAACAAGATCTTCATCAACAAAAAGATCATGCCTCCTCCACCAAGATTATCAAAGCCAACTCCACTTCTCCAAGTTCTACTCAAGGGCAAGATCATCCTTCTCCACCTCATGAAGAGACTTCTCATGATGATCAAGGACCTCAAGAAGGCCAAGACGAGGATCCAAAGGATCAAGATGGTCAAGAAATTTTCCCCACCACAAGGGCGGCAATTGAAACTCGTCGTCAAGCTCGCTTTGCAAAGTCTTTGGAACTGAGAGCATTATCTCTCGACAAGGTCATTGGTGATATTCGAGCAAGGGTCTCCACACGAAGTCAATTAGCTCACTTTAGTGAGCATCAAGCACACATTTCCATGGTCGAGCCCAAGAAATTCTTTGATGCTCTTGAAGATCCCGATTGGCTAGGGGCTATGCATGAAGAACTTAACAACTTCGAGCGCAACAAAGTGTGGCGTCTAGTTGAGAAGCCTAAAGATTGCCGCAACGTTATTGGCACTAAGTGGATCTTCAAGAACAAGCAAGATGAACATGGTATCGTTGTGAGGAACAAGGCGCGGTTGGTGGCTCAAGGTTTTTCTCAAGTCGAAGGCATCGATTTTGGAGAAACTTTCGCGCTGGTCGCAAGACTCGAATCGATACGTATTCTCATCGCTTTTTCTTCTCACCATGGTTTCAAATTGCAACAAATGGATCTAAAATCTGATTTTCTTAATGGTCCATTGCAAGAACTTGTTTATGTTAAACAACCCCCGGGTTTTGAAAACCCCAACCATCCTCACCACGTCTATGTCTTGGACAAAGCTCTCTATGGCCTTAAACAAGCCCCCCGTGCATGGTACGAGCACTTGAGAGAGTTCCTGGTAGACCGTGGATTTGAGGTTGGGGTAATCGATCCCACTCTTTTCACTAAAAAGGTTAATGGTGAACTCTTCATTTGTCAATTATATGTCGATGACATTATCTTCGGTTCTACTAACCGTGTGTTCAATGATGAGTTTTCCAAGCTAATGACCGACAAGTTCGAGATGTCCATGATGGGTGAACTCAAGTTCTTTCTTGGCTTTGAGATAAAGCAATTTAGGGAAGGTACTTTCATTTGTCAAGCCAAGTATATTCAAGATATGATCAAGAAATTCAAATTGCTTGGACTTAACGGTGTGACGACTCCTATGCAAACCAAGTGCCACCTCCAACTCAACCCCGACGGTAAAGAGTTAGACCAAAAGGAGTATCGTTTTATGATTGGGTCTCTTCTTTATTTTTGTGCTTCTAGGCCCGATATCGTTTTAAGCATTGGAGTGTGTGCCCGTTATCAAGCCGCGCCTAAGGAAAGTCATTTGATGGCCGTGAAGAGAATCTTCAGATATTTGGTTCATACACCTTGCTTTGGGTTGTGGTATCCCAAAGATGGCACCATGTCTCTTTGTGGATACACCGACTCCGATTGGGCGGGCGACATTGATGATAGGAAGTCTTCATCCGGTACTTGTCAATTTCTTGGAAGATCTTTGGTGAGTTGGTCCTCGAAGAAACAAAATTGCATCTCATTATCCACGGCGGAGGCCGAGTACGTCGCCGCAGCAAGCGGGTGTACCCAACTTCTTTGGATGCGGCAAACTTTAAAGGATTTTGGTGTCCTCTTGGACAAAGTGCCTCTTTTATGTGATAATGAGAGTGCCATCAAAATTGCTTACAATCCGGTGCAACATTCAAGGACCAAGCACACTGAGATTCGTCATCACTTCATCCGTGATCACGTGGCACGAGGAGATATTGATCTTTCATATGTTGGTACAAGGGATCAATTGGCGGATATATTCACGAAGCCCCTTGATGAAGCCCGGTTTTGCTACTTGAGGATTGAGCTCAATGTCACAGATTCTCGGGCCTTGGGTTGAACTTCGTACACACACTCCAACGTTTAAGTCTTTATAAGACCTAGAGGTACGCATGGACTTAGGGGGAGTGTTTTCCTAATACATTGGACTCTTCCTCCCCGTATTATGCATATAGTGACATATCATTGCTAAAACTTCAAATTAAATCTAATTTGTGAGCTTCAATGTTGAGATGTAGTTATGGACCCAAGATATATCTTCGCGGTACCATGCTACAACTCATACACGGTGGCCTCGGCCACCAACACTCTTTTTCTTTGGATTCTATGTGGTTTTATTTTTTGATTCTCACTTGCATTGTCTTTGGTTCTTTTGGGAAAACACACTCTTGTTGGTCTTCTCTTGTGTTGTATGGTTCTTGCAACTTGAGTGTGTCTTCTTTATTCAGTTTGAGTGTCTATCCTAAGCCTTTCACTATCCTTTAACATGCTTTTCCCCACTCATGTCCCCTTTTGGTTTCTTGTTCCTGGAGTTTTTGGGTTTGAACGGAAATCTCCGAGCCTTACTCGGAAATCTCCGGGACACCAGAGAATTTCGAGACTAAGTCCATTCAAAAATCAGCACTGACCTGTGATGATTATTGACCGGAAATAGTCCCGGAAATTTCCGGTGTCCGGACATTTCCGGGCCTAGACTCGGAAATCTCCGGCCCCTACGATTTTTCAGCACCTAAGTCCTTTTCAATTTCGTCACTGACCTCAGGCGAAGCTGAATCGGAATTAGAGCCGGAAATCTCCGGTCCGATGTCCGGAAATCTCCGTAAGTGCCAAAGTTTTCCAGGGCTAAGTCCTATCCGGAAATAGCCCCGGAAATCTCCGGCACCCGGAGATCTCCGAGCCTCAGTCCGGAAATTTCCGGTTCAAATTTTTCCTGCATATATAAGGGCACGGGTTGACCGGCCGGTTCGGCCAGTTCTTCCACCCCGTGCCCTAATCCTCTCTCTCCTCCGAAAAACTCCATATCTTCCGTTCCTTGCTGCGGGTGGATCGTTCGAGGGTTTCTTGCGTTCTTCGGGGATCTGCTTCTCCTCGTCAAGGGCTTCGTTTCCATCCGCACGCTTTTCGCAATGTCTTACGGTAACTCCTCTTATTTCAAATCTAGGACGAAACTTGTTTTCGTTTTACCTAGCCGATTTAGGAGGTTGTTGTTTGTATCCTTTGGTAGAATTGCTCCCCTAGGCATGTTCTACCTTCCACATGCACAGATCTGTTTTTCATCCATAGATTTTGTTCAAATCTATCAAAATTTCGCGCAGACCGGAAATCTCCGAGTTCGACCCGGAAATCTCCAAACCCCAGAGATCTCCGAGTCAGACCCGGAAATCTCCGGCCTGCTCAGAATCAAAAAAGCTAAGTCCAGAAACTGTGTTTGTCAAAACTTTTCAAGTATGTTCCATTTTCAATCTCGGACATGAGTGCTTACCCCATATGCTTTCCATCCTCTCCATGTTGTGTATCTACAGGTTCCAACCCTCGTGGCCGCTTCAAGCAAATTTCTACTCGCAGAAGAGCCAAACCAGTTCACTCACGCCCTCCCAGTGGGTCCTCAAGTGAAGAAAACTCACAAACTGAGACCTCAGCCATCCTCAGGAAACCTATTGGTGCTAACAAGAAGAAGAGGACCGAGCTCCGTCTTGAAGACTTCAACAAAGGCAGTTTTCGCAAGTGGCGAAGTGACCTCTCCTATAATGTCGAGTTTGATGATCCCACATACTTTTGCACTGAGATGGCATGGATCTACAGGGAAGTCTATCAGAAGTTCTCTATTGACAAGCCAATCTGCCCCATGAAGTGGATTGACTTTGACAAATTAATGAAGAAGGCCGATTATTTTGGTGGTGCTGTGAAGGTATGTGGACTTCTGGGTTTGGAGCAATTGCTGAGAACTGAGTGCAACTACAGCGTCTCTCTTATCCATCAGTTCTATGCCACTGTGGTGTTTGACTCCTCAGAGGATATTGGGATGACCTGGATGTCTGGCAGGCAGCGCTTGACTTCTTCTTTCAGAGAGTTTGCTCGGATTCTTGGTTGTCCTTTCCATGGTCTTTCTAATGCAGCTGGCGCCCGAATGCATGTCCATGGCGTGTCTTACAACAAACACGTCATGACTGATCTTTACCAGCCTGGAGGGAAGATTGGCTCTCAGAATGGCCTCCTCCCCACCTATGATATTCTGCTTCGCATGTTCCGTTGGACCATTGCTCCCATTGCCGGCAATGCAGATAATATTGCCGGGGCTCTAGTAAACTTGATCGCCAAGGCTCATGATGCCTATCTTGGGGAGTATGCGGTTGAGCAGGAGGCCTATAAGGTGGATGTCATGGACTTTATTTTCCAGGAGATGTCACTAGCAGTTTTTGAGAGGAAAGTTCCTCCATATGCTCCTTATATAATGTTGCTCATCAAGAGGCTCTACAAGCTTTCTGAGCAAGACGGTGATGACTTTGATGTAGCCTTTGCTACTCAGCCTCACAAGCCAGCCCTGCTTGTCCAGAAATCTGCTCACTTGGTTCAACAACAAGCCACCATGCATGAGATCAACGAGAATGACATTTTTGGTGGTCCATCTTGGGTTCCCTCTAATCCCAACATCAAGAAAGCTGCCAAGAAGAGTCGCCCCTGGGTAGTTCGAGCAATTGAGAAAATCATGAACATGAACTGTTGCATTCACAGTGAGAACTACTCCATCTACTCTCCGAACCATCGCATTATGCAGCGCCAAGAAGCGATGATGGATCACATGAAGATGCCTGCTCCAAAGCACCCTTTGAAGCCTCGGGTTCCTTTCAAGGATTGGAATGCAGATGGTCTCACATTTGATTGGGATGATGCTGTGCCAGAGGACAGCGATCTTGAGAATGCTGATACTGAGGAGGAGGAGGATGATGATCAGGACGAGGGTTCCGACTCTTGAGTCATGGGACGTTAGTGGAACCTCCTCCCTTTTTGGTATCTTGATGCCAAAGGGGGAGAAGTATCTCTAGGACTCTCGGGATTTGTATGGGCAAGGAGCACTTCTTTCTTTTCGTTTTGTTTCTTTTAGTGCTCCCTTTTTCGTGACTGTTTTTGTTCGTCATGTGTGTGAGACATGAGTATTGTTAAATTCTCTATTGTAATAACTCTTTATCTAAGTTTGTTGCTTCTATTGTGTATTTGTGTGTTTTGTAAAATCAAGGGGGAGTGTTGATCCTAAGGAATGTGCACTTTGTATTCCAAAGACATTCTTAAATAGTGCACTCACTTAGGGGAGCTCCGTCTATATTTTGCAAATCCGTTCTCTTTTTGTATTGTCATCATTCGCCGAAAAAGGGGAGATTGAAAGTGCATTCTATGCACTCCCAGATTTTGGTGACTAATGACAACACAAAAAGTATTCTAATGTTTGTGATGAAGCATGCAGGGTCTTTTACAGGTAGACTGATAAAGAGGAACACTTATTTTGCCTAAGTTTCTTTTCAACCTCACTTGGTATTTGTTAAGGAATTCAGTCAGGAGATTTCCGGGGTTTGGAGATTTCCGGTCCCCAGACCGGAGATCTCCGAGCCATCCAAGTTTTTCACCAAGTCTGAATTGAAATGCGTACTGACTCCAACTCCAGCTGAGCCGGAAATACTCTCGGAGATTTCCGACGCTCGGAGATTTCCGAGCCCCAGTCCGGAGATCTTCGAGTGACAGAAGAATTTCGACCAAGTCCAGAACTCAAAATGCGTACTGACTCCAAAACATTTTTAGTCGGAAATGCTCTCGGAGATTTCCGGCTCTCGGAGATTTCCAAGCCCCAGTCCGGAGATCTCCGAGTGTCAGAGATTTTTCTACTAAGTCAAGAAGCCCAACCGATACTGATCCAGATTCAAGCACAGCCGGAATTTGCTCCGGAAATTTCCGGGGTCCGGAGATCTCCGGTCCTCAACACGGAGATTTCCGGGCGGGCGGCTGTACAACGGGCAGTTTTTGGAGAGGGGTATAAATACCCCTCCACCTACCTCCAGAAGATCAAGCTTCCAGATTTTCTCTCTCCTCCATTGGTGCTGAAGCTCGTTTCTTCCGGATCTCCCAATCTAGCCACTCAAATCCGTTGATACTTGGGGATCTGAGGGAGAAGCCACCGATCTACATCTCCACCGAAGCGTTTTGATTTCCCCCCTCTATTTCTTGAGGGGCAACGAATCTAGGGTTCCTTTGTGGATAGCTAGGTTCAACCTTGTGTGTTTTGATCCTTTGTGGATTCCTTTGTGGAAGTGACCTGTTGTGGTCTTTGTGGGAGCCCCCAATTCAGTTGTGGGTGTGTGCCTCACGAATTTGTACGGGACCTTCTCCGCCCTTAAAGGAGTCCTTAGTGGAAGCGTGGATTCGCACCTTTGTGGTCGAATTCACAGGAGAATAGGGTGAGGCCTTTGTGGCGTTGAGCAAACCTTTGTGGTAGCTCACACACCTCCAACGAGACGTACACCTATGTGGTGGAACTCGAGATAAAATCTTGGTCTTCGAGTTTCTACGGTTGTTTCGTTCCACTCTCCTTTACCGCATCTTTAATTCCTGTACTTGCTTAGTTTCTTTGTTGTTTATCACTTGTATCACCTAGTTGCACTTTTAGACAACTTACTTTCCGCTAGCCTAAAACTGAAAAAGACATAAAAATTGGTCACCACCTATTCACCCCCCCTCTAGGTGGTCAACTGCCGTTCACTATCGGCACTCTCTTATCCGTCAGCACGATGTCATGATGGGCGATATCCTGACCATTGAACTATTGGATGATGATTTGCAATTTGAGGATGATGAACCTGATAGGAACTTGGCTCAGGGTTTTATCACGGTCTCAGATGCGAATCAGGAACTGAAACCTCATGTCCACATACATGGTACAAAAAATATTTTTTCATTTTGTACATGAATAAGACATTCTACATTTTTTACCCTTCACACCAAATTCATATTTATACCCCTTTCTAGATTACCCTCTGTTTGAAGTTCCACCAAGCATTAGAGCAACTCTTCACAAGACCATTTTCTCAGACATTTCCCTTGTAAGGATGGACAATATGGCTGAATTACTGTGGGAGATGTATAAAAGAGTTCACGTGGTCTCTGACGATGAGTTCAACCAAGTTCTGGACCTTAAGTTCTTTGTACACAAGATGACCAATGAGGAATTCTTTCAAGGATCCCTGGTACACTCCATTGTCTTAATACTTTACATATGTTCCTTTACTTCGAAGTATTTCATTTGTCCAGTAGGTTGTTGAATTTTCCTATTTTAATGATCATATTTCTCTGTTTATCATTTTTTAGGCTATCCCAAAGAGTTCTCTTCTTGGATATAAGATTCCTTCGAAGGGAAAAGTTCTCTATTGGCATAGTTCGTTGGATGTACCTCGAGAATGGCAAAGATTATGAATTCTGGGATGGGTTTATGGGATTCTGCGACGACAAAGGAATTGTTCGTAGAACTCTACTTCTTGTGAAAATCGAGTCTATAGAACTCAGGTTAATCCTTGAAAATGAGAATATGGGGTTTTAGTATAGCAAGCGTGTAGTTAAAGACTATAAATAATGTAACTAGACTATGTGTACTGATGTTGCCCTGAACTGATGTCGAAGCCTGTGACTGGGCAATTACATGATGTAAACCTTCTAAGAGCATCTCTAACAGAGCCCTTATACTGAGAACCTCAAACAAAGTTCACCCTTTTTAACAAATCTCGCGGGCAGCCTGCGCCGCCTTTAAAGATCACGTTTTTGAACAAATCTACGTGGTGCTGCTCGCCGTGCAAAGCAGAAACCTTAAATGAAACTGCATAATTCATAGATATGGCGGGAACGAAAGTGTGTTCGTCACCGATGCATTCGATTCACGAGTTAATACCCGATTTACATTAAACAAGACGGATCCAAAAGCTAAAACTAGTCCTAAGTCGTCGCCGGAGCCCACCGTAGTACCAAAATTGGCTCACCGGAGCCCAGGCGTGTCGGCGACGATGTCGAGGCGGCGGCGTTGAGCTTCACTCCTCGTCAGAGACGAGGTCGACGACCTCCTCCGCGTAGGCCGCCCCGTACGCCTTCTCCTTGGAGGCGGCGGCATCTGCTTCGATCTCCTCCTCGCGGGCACCATGCGCCGCCTTATCCTCCGCCCCCTTTTCCTTGAACTGCTCCTCGACAGCGCGGCGCTCCGGCATCTCCGCCTTGAACTGCTCCTTGGCCGCGCTGCGCTCAGCAAACATGCGTCGAAGGAGCTCTGCACCCGTCATTGGGCCGATAATGGGCGGAAGCGCATCGACCAGCACTACGCCGACCGGCGCCTCCGTGGCGAGCTGCACCTGCGCCTCTAAGGCCGTCGCCTCCGACGCGTCGGCGTCATCAAGAGCCCTTGCCGCTGAGAAGACTTCCTCTGGACCTCCATGTACTTCTGCGGGGTGAGCTTTGCGTGTGTGGTTGGAAGGCGGCGAGGCATGGTGCCGGCGCCGGAGCTGGTTGGATTCGTTCGAGGAGGGGTAAAAAGAGGTGTGCGGCTAGCGTTTGCCTCTGGTCCTTGTCATAATGGCGACTCGGCGGTGCGCAGTGAATGCGAGCAGCCGCGTCATGCCCTGTAGCACGTACGTGTAGATTACCAACCGTGCTCACACCGCCACCCGCACTGCATGCAGATTACCAAGTGTCCACACTGAAGGCTGCTCGTGATCTGTTGGATCCATTTCCATGCAGTCTCACAACTACACGATATTAAGCCGTATTAGTTTTAATTGCTGATTTAATTAGGCCGTTTAAGATCAATTAGACCCTCTTATCCGTCTATATGTTCATCAACTATATTTAGGACATGTGGACCAACATAGAACACTTCGTGTTCAGCTGCTTGTTGCGGGACATGGCTAGATAGGAGGAGTAGACCTGGATGGCTAGCGGGAACTAGACATGGCTTGATAAGAGTGGTGCATGTGGATCCATATATCTCAGGCACATATTCAAAGTTTCCATCAGCGATATTCCTTCCGTCGTTTTTATATGTTTGTGAGTTAACCAAGAATGGCACCACGGTTTATCCTGGCATGCAAATGCATGAAGTCGCATGCATTTAAAAAGCTACTTCGATCATGACCAGTTAGAGTGGTATACCCAAGACGTAGGGTTTATGATGCACCACCTAGGGTTTATGGAAACATTTAAAAATTAATGGAGACATTTAAGGGAATACATGCATGAGTCAAACAAATTTAGCTCCGACGACAAACAAATATCTCCGATAAAAACCACTCTTGGAGTGACATACTAACGATCCATACAAAATATTTTGATATGAAAATAAACTCACACTAAGTTCAGTACAAACTTTCGCCTATGTAGGAACAATATCGAATTACTCATTCATAACTATACAAATGAGGCTAACAAACATGAAAGTCCCCTCACATCCGTGAAATACAGTGAGCACCACAGTGTAACTAGTTTCAAGTGTATCGTCCAGCTTATTCAACAACTCGTTCCACGCGCCATTAATGCAGAGACTTCCATCTAAGGCTGAGATGGTGTAATCACCCATAACCCTAGTCTTCTTCACGTCAAAAATAATGGTGATGTCACCATGTTCTTTCATGAAAGTTGGGACAACGTCTTTCAGGAGTTTCTTGCAACGGGAAAATGATATATAGATTTAATATTATTTGATGGCAGAAAAACATCAGGAATAATAATAAAGTGTTTTGAATATTACCAGTTGCTTGCTATTACCAATAGTGTTTGTCCTGGTAAGGGTATGCAGCACTGCTGCAGCCTGGCCTTTAATCAACTCTCCAGCTTCATGTTCCTTCAAAATATTTGGTAGTGATTGTAAATATGTATTGATCATCTTCTTGCAAATGTGCTGCCACGATCCATCAGTGACAGTGACAGAGTCAAGAATGGAACGAACACCCTCGGTTAAATCGTAATTTGCTGTAAATAAGTAGCAATGAAATTTGGTTCAATAAGTAGCATGGATTATAATAAATATAATACTTGCATATATAAAAGCACAATAGTACATTACATCGATGGGTAAATGGGGGGTTTCCGCAGTTGAAGTTTATCGCGAGATGAGGGCGGTCAAAATTGAAATATATCTCCTGACCAACTTTGAGCCGGTACATCCTACAATGTTCTTTCCAATTCTTTCCTCGAATGCAGGTTTCAGTAACTTCGTTGTCGATCTGAATGCAATACTGGAAATCCTCATCGGTCACGATAAACGCAAAGAAAGAACTCTTCTGGTAAATGGCCGCACTGTTCTTCTGAAAGAAACGTGTTCTTGTGTAGCACGGCAGCACTGGCAAAAAAAATCAAAATTTATGATATAAAGATCAATCTTTAAGTAATAGGTACAAGTTTACTCACACACATGCATTATCATGGGGGTTAAATGAATATCAGAACATGTGACAAGAAACACGCAATATTTAATGCCCTTTATATACTTTGAAATCAAATCGTAGGCTAACAGAACATCAGTTTACTTTGAATGTTAATTGAATAAGTGGCGATGGTAGATTATTAACACTTTGTCAACGAATCCCTCTTTCAGGGTAACAGAAAACACTTTGGTCTTTACATCAACAGAGCACAACCCCTTGGTGTCAAAACACCATGGACACTGCGATCGAGATAATATAATTAACGACACATATCTGTACTCAGATCGGAATAATCGATATCTATCATTATATATCAAAATTACATTCCACAGCAGTAGTAGTATTATATCGAACATCGCCGTACCTCATTGTGGCTCAATGGGGGGTTTCCATAGTTGACGTTTATCATGAGACCAGGGGGGTCAAAATTGAAAAATATCTCCTGGCCAACTTTGAGCTGGTACATCCTACAATATTTTTTCCATGTTTTTCCTAGAATGCAGGTTTCAGTAATTTCGTTGATGGTCTGAATGCAATGCTCAGTATCCTCGGTCACGAAAAACGCAAAGAAAGAACTCTGCTCGTGTACGGTTGCTTTGTTCTTTCGAAGGAAAAGTGCTCTGGTGTAGCACGGCAACACCTGGGAAAAAAGGTTCAAAATTTATGATATAGAGAGATCATTCTTAAAGTAATACGTACAATATTACTCACACACATGCATTATCATGGGGTTGTAATGAATATCAGCACATGTGACAGGAAACATGAAATATTTAAGGCCCTAAAATCATATAAACTTTGAAATCATATCATAGGCTAACATTAAACAACATATTACTTTGAATGTTAAGTGATTAAGAGGGGATGGTAGATTAATTATTACCACTTTGTTAGTGAATCCCTCTTTCAGGGTAACAGAATACACTTTGTTCTTCACATCATCGGCATAGCACAACCCCTTGGTGTCAAAACCAAATAAACACTGCGGTCGAGATAACGATACATATCAGTACTCAGATTGGAATAATCGACACATATCATTATATATCAATTTTAGATTCCACAGCAATAGTAGTAGTACATCAAACATTGCCGTACCTCGTTGTAGTCCGCCATCATCGTCGTTCACGGAAGAAGATCGGATCAATCTAGGACAGATGGCAATGTGGTCAACGCCGCCGTGTTCACGGTTGGATATGGAGAGATTAAAGCTAGGTCAAGGAGACGGCGCACGACCTAATAAGTAGGCACCCCACGACCTCAAGGATAAGGATCTGTTCGGGTTTATCAGGGGCTAGTGGCACCACACGAGGGCGAGGTTTGGGCCGCCTGAGCGTTTTGGGCTAGGCAGCCGACCTCATATTTGTATTTGTCTATTTTTTTATGTGATGTTTATTATTTTGCTACGCTGATATGAGGTATCATGACCAATATGAGTGGAAGACCCTAAACCTAGGGTTTATGGTACACCAGATGCAACTTGAGCATCGAATTATACGTTACTTGGACATGTAAAAAAACAGGTATAGCACTGGAAGTACAAATAGTGGCTACATAGTAGTGGTGCACGTAGGTCCATACATATATCTCAGTTGTGCATGGTACCACATGCATCCAAGGGTCTACGAGAAAACCTATTTGTCTAGGGGATGTATGCAACACTCTCAGCCGTCTATATGGTCATCAACCACATTTGGGACATGTGGACCCACATGGAACACTTCTTGTTTAGGTACTTGTTGTGGAACATCTAGTTCATTAGAGCATCATGTTGTGATATAATAGGTATAGTTTCAGGTTTTTCCTATAATTGGATATTCTACCACCTTTGGGTCATGTGGACCCATGTGCAACACTCTTGGACAGCTCCTTCTACCCACCACCACCTTTGAGACACGTGGGCCACAAGCAATCCTCCTAACCAGTTAGGTCAGTAGACCTGTATGGCTAGTGGGAAATAACCGTCGCTAGATAGGAGTGGTGCATGTGGGTCCATACATATATCTCAGATGTGCATGGTACCACATGCATCCAAGGGTCTACGAGCACACCTAGTTGTCTAGGGGGTGTATGCAACACTCTGAGCCGTCTACATGTTCATCAACCACATTTGGAACATGTGGACCCCCAAGGAACACTTCTTGTTCAGGTGCTTGTTGTGGGACATATAGTTCATTAGGGCATCATGTCGTTCTATCATAGGTATACAGTTTAATATTTTTTATGTAGATGGTTATTCTATGACCTTTGGGTCATGTGGACCCACATGCAACACTCTCGGACTGCTACTTCCTCCCATGACCACCTTAAAGACATGTGGGTCATAAGCAACCCTCCTAGCCAGTTAGGTCAGTAGACCTGGACGGCTAGCGGGAACTAGATGTGGCTAGATAGGAGTTGTGCATGTGGGTCCATACATATATCTCAGGTGTGGGTGGTTCCACATGCATCAAAGGGTCTATGAGCACACCTTGTTGTCTAGGGCGTGAATGCAACACTCCGAGTCGTCTATATATTCATCAACCACGTTTGGGACATGTGGACCCACATAGAACACTTCTTGTTCAGCTACTTGTTGTGGGACATCTAATTCATTTGGGCATCATGTTGTGATATAACAGCTATACAGTTTAATGTTCTCTCTATAAATGGTTATTCTATCACCTTTGGGTCATGTAGACCCACATGCAACACTCTCGGACAGCTACTTCTACCCACCACCACCTTAAAGACATGTGCGTCATAAGCAACCCTCCTAGCCAGTTAGGTCAGTAGACCTGGACGGCTACCGGGAACTAGATGTGGCTAGATAGGAGTTGTGCATGTGGGTCCATACATATATCTCAGGTGTGGGTGGTTCCACATGCATTAAAGGGTCCAGGAGAATACCTAGTTGTCTAGGGTCATGTATGCAACACTCTGAGCCGTCTACATGTTCATCAACCACGTTTGGAACATGTGGACCCACATGGAACACTTCTTGTTCAGGTGCTTGTTGTGGGACATCCAATTCATTAGGCATCATGTTGTGATAGAATAGGTATACAGTTTAATGTTGTCTCTATAGATGGTTATTCTATCATCTTTGGGTCATGTGGACCCACATGCAACACTCTCAGGTACTTCTACCCACAACCACCTTTGAGACACGTGGGCCACAAGCAATCCTCCTAGCCAGTTAGGTCAGTAGACTTGTATGGCTAGAGGGAACTAACCGTTGCTAGATAGGAGTGGTGCATGTGGGTCCATACATATATCTCAGATGTGCATGGTACCACATGCATCCAAGGGTCTACAAGCACACCTAGTTGTCTAGGGGGTGTATGCAACACTCTGAGCCGTCTACATGTTCATCTACCACGTTTGGAACATGTGGACCCCCAAGGAACACTTCTTGTTCAGGTGCTTGTTGTGGGACATATAGTTCATTAGGGCATCATGTCGTGCTATCATAGGTATACAGTTTAATATTTTTTATGTAGATGGTTATTCTATGACCTTTGGGTCATGTGGACCCACATGCAACACTCTCGGACTGCTACTTCTTCCCACGAAAAAATGTAAAGAAAACAAAACGGAAAAAATGAGAAAAATCAAGAAACTGTAAAACTGAAGGTAGAAATATACGGGCCGGCCCACGAAGCGGTGTGAGCGGACTCTAAAAAGTAGAACGCGGGACGGTTGGAATTTCCTTTTATTTGGGAGGAAATATTGTCTATTAAATCTGCCTTCTCCCCCTTGTCTCCTCCGCTTCCACGACATTCTGGAACCACCGCCCAAACGCATCAGGCGTCGCATTCCGCCACCCACATTCTTCCATGTGCAACGAGAATACGATGGTGAACGCCGGCACCGGAGATGGAGGAGAGGGTGCGGACTACGGCGCCGTTGCGGCCGTGCATAGAGACGGGCTCGATGACGTAACCAGGGAGCAGGAACAGCCGCCGGTGATGCTCCGAAGCGGAACTGGAGGCGGTGATGCTGCATCCAGCAGGATGAGCGGTGCCGGTCCAAACGACCCGCACTACTACTCCGATATGGACATTGAGGTGAGCTTTTAAAAACCCTAGCATGTGCAAGATCTGTGTAGATTAGTTCGTGCTATTAAATAGATTGTTAAGTGTTTGTACGATTTGTTCGATTGAATGTTGCTACAAATAGATCTATGGTGTTTCGTTGCTCTGCGTGGATCTACAGTTTTCTTTAATGTGCGTCGATACAGTGTTGCTACTCCTAGCGGTGCTCTTCTACTCCTGGATTTGATGTCTACTGGTTGCTGCTTTTATGGTCTTGTTCAAAAAGCTCCTGCGGTGCTCTTGCTGGAAGTTTGGCGGCCTTTAGTTCCTTTTCCTCTTCCGTTGTAGATTAGTTCCTCTCGCTTGGTGCCGGTTTGGCCAGGTTTGGTTGCATGTGGGCATGTAATTAAGCAAACGTACGCTTGTTTTGGTTCTGGGTGGTGGCCTGTGGGTTTGTAAAAACGAACTTACGCTGCTGGTGTGTGTGTGGCGGTTGTTTTCTGTTGCGCGAGTAATGGAAATCGATCCTACTCGTGGGGATCGCGTTGGTATCTCCGCTGTGGCAGCGTAAGCACTTACACATCGTGCCGCGGTGTTCGTGGCTTCGTGCCCCGTGTGTTGAAATAATTCCATTTGATTTCTATCTGGATCACTAAACCTGGTTTGCTGCTTAAGTTCACCCTGATGATGAACTGATCGATGAGTACTAGTGCTTTTCTTCTTACTATCAAATGCTAGTATATTCATGTTGTGGAATTATTGTGCTTCTTTCAGATAGAATTCTAGATGCTTTATTCTTCTATGTGGTGTTGTGGAAGTGTAAATTTAAATACTAGGCACTACTTGTTTGCTTCAAATGGACTACTGGATCCTACCTGGCTCGCTAGCTCCATCCCTGAACCATGCCTTTTACCATCTTTTGTTATGCCGATGATTAAAATGTTGTGACAACATGAGATCCCAAAATGGAGTAAGTGAGGACAGTGTGATGCAACCCATGATGTACATGAATACACATTTTCTGCATCCCACTGGCTCTCACTTACTCCGTCTCGGACCATTTGTGTGTTTCCAGTCTAACTATGAGACAAGATTTTCTTTGGACCGAATTTCATTTGTTAAATTTGTTTCTAAGATGACTACTTTTGGCCGATGATTAGATGGTTCCACGTTACATCTTCAGGCAGGTGTGAGTGAACCATGTTGTCTGAACATATACGTAGTGTTCATTCCACGTTGTTCGCTCACACCATCTCTGAAGCAATTCCATATGAGGCCTTGTTTGTTATTTTTCTTGATTGCTTTTTAATTATTTTACATTTTAGTGTAATTAGGGTATACAAAGACATGTGAAGCAGTCTCCTAGTAGTGTACCGTAATATTAGGCACTACACTTATTTACTTCAAATGAACTACTGGATGATTTAATCATTTAATAATTGTTGTAATGAATACTTTAGCTTGTTGGCTTCTGTTCTTAGCTGTATATAACTGGAGGATATATTTATATATAAATTGGAGTGGTTTAAGGTTTCTGGTTCAGTCGAGCAACATATGGTGTGCCATGCAATTTTATTAGTTGCTTATACATCCTATATTCATTTGTGTAATTAGGGTATACAAATACATGTGAAGCTTCCTACGATTGTATACATGTATCGTAATATCCTTCTAGTGCTGGAACAATTTTGAAATGTTTTATTGGATATATTTGCTACTAAACTGATAAGAATAAATTGACATACTCCTAGTGCTTCCAATGAATCCACGTTTCACACTGCTCTTGGTGTTTTTGATGGAATGTGAGGTGTGTGGTGCGGCTTGGATGAGGTCAAGGGGTCGGTTCAGCCCACTTCCTTGACTGGTGCAAGGTCAAGTCAATTTTGCTAATTTACGTTAAAAAAATGGATCATTTTGCTTGCTTGCATTATATAGATACTTATTATGGTCAATAAATGGATCATTTTTTCTTGCATTATATCGATACTTTTTGTGTCTACTACATGCATAATTTTGCTTGCATATGAATTTCATTTGAGTTACTAACCAACATGTATTGCTTCGCGGAGATAATGAAAGGGGGGTCAATTCTGAAAGCTGTGCCCAGTGCCGCCGTCGTCTGTGTCCCTGCATCAAGATATCCCAAGAAGTGGGCCATGGAGACGGATTATGAAAACTCCAGTGATGAATCCGGCCCTCTAATCGACCCGGATGACATCGAAAGTTGCGACCAGTCAGAAGTGAGCAAAAAAACTAATTTACTTAGTGAGTTTAGTGCACAATTTAAGGTAGATTTCAGTTTTGTTAATGTTCTAGGCTGTGTTCAATAGTTTATTTAACTATCTCATACTAGTTCTGACTCTTTTGTTTTTTTCTGAAATGCAGTACAACCCTGGGGACTCGGTGCATAACTATAATTTGCATTCTTTCACCGACAAAGCTTTGAAGAACCTGGAGGATGCTGTCCTGACCAAGAATGGCGCCTTGACGATATTCACTACTAAAGGTTTCAAGTGTCCTTTTGATGACAAGCCCAAAGACGGGAACAAGTTTGCACTTGCCCAGCATACTTATCCTAAACCCAGCATGAAATAAGGAAGAAGGCCAAGATGGCCAAGCCGGACCAGAAGCTTTACCAAGAACATTACTTTGAGACTGAGAGCCATGAAAACTAGGCAGCCGAAGCCATTTGCTATGCTTAAAGTGTTGACCATCTGTTTGTGTTGTTTGTTTTAAACTATGTTATGTGTTGATGTGTTTGTTTTATATTCTCCACTGTATCACCAGACTCGTACTGCATGTGTGAATACGCATGTGTGTCACTGTATGTTGAATTCCACAATATTAATGTTGCTGTGAAACCTCACATCTAGTAACTGGTATTTTTTGGAGCTTTTATTCTATTGTGAACCGATTTTACACAGATGTGTATTCATGATGCTAAACTTATGCACATATTCATCAAACACAAATAGGTAGCATTATTAGATAGAAACAGGTAGCACTATTACATAAATAGCTGGAGGTCTAAAAAGAGCACACTTGGTATCACTTGATCATACATCTGGAAGTCTCAAGGGAGCACAATAGGTAGCAATATTACATAAATATCTAGCAGACTGCCTAAAAAGGAGCACACTTGGTAGCACTTGATCATACATCTTGATTTTACATGACGTATTCACATAGAATTTATCAGGCGTGAACACATAGAGTCAAACATTGACATATTATGAAATTAAAAAATATTAATGCCTTCCTCGCCTTCTTCTTGGCAGAAGTTCTTAAATGAGCCAGTAATTCATCGTCTTTCCGCTTTAAGCTGGATGTCCATTAACAAGGCCTTATGGTCTGCCCTGATCTGAATCATACACTCGTTTTGCGCTTCATATCTGACATGATCTTTAAAGCTTTCCCATGTCTGATATTCCTCATCATCAAATGGACCTGTGTGAGTAATATCTGCAAACAAATCGATGTGTGTTCCCTCATCTAGTGCCTCCACAACCTTCGATATGTAAGAATCCTTATTTGTATTGTACTACATGTGTGAAAGAAACAATCAGAAACATAATTGGTGGAAAACAAGTAGCATGCCCTGTCTAAAATTGCCAAATATAAACTCTAGAAGAATTAGGGTTTTTCTGACTCACCTCCTTCCTTGACTTGACGTCGGACACATCTGTCTCTGGCTCCTTATAGCGCATGTGCTTTAACAAGGCTGTATGGTTTGCCCTGGCTCGATTCCCCTTCCCATGTTTCGATTCATGTATAGCATGGTCTATCGTGATTTTCCAGTACCCACGAAAACCATCAAAGGGACATGTGACTTTCCAAAGCTCAACTATATTGATAGTAGAGTTCTGCAGCTTCTCGAAAACCTTCTGTGTGTAAGAAACCATATTTATATTCTCCATTGTATCATCAGACTCGTACATGTTTGAAAGAAACAATCAGAAACATAATTGGTGTAAAACAAGTATGCTTTATCTAGCATGACCTACTCTACATACTAGATTAAATAGTTTTTTACTGGCTCACCTCCTGGTCGGTGGAGAATTATTCTCTGAGAGTAAAAATTGGTGACCTCCTCGCCTGGATCACCTCTTGTTCGGAGTCTGTCTCCCACTCTTTAACCAAAGTTTTGGTGGAGGGGAGGTCTTGCCCCTTTTGTAAGGTCGCATCGGTGACTAGGTCAGCATCCATGCGTCCATCTCCGCCCTCGTTCTTCAGTGGCGCCTGCTCCTCAAGGACGGCAACGGCGTTGCCCTCACCATCGGCCAGTCCCTCCCCATCAGTGGCCGTCAACGGCTGTTGTTCTGTGGAGGATACGAGGTGTTGTTCCTTTTGTAAGGCCTTGTTGGTCACGCGGTCAGCATCCTGGCGTCCATCTCGGCCCTCGTTTTTCAGTGGCGCCTGCTAGGTGGTGACAATACAATCAGCATGGCTTAATCTATATACAGTTACATACACTAGATGAAATTAATAGGGTTTAACAGGCTAACCTCCTGATCGTACAAGCAGTTGGGATCAATATATGGCGAATTCATACTCTTGCTGGATGCAGGCACGTATGTCTCTGGCTCCTTAAGGACGGCAGCGCGGTTGCCCTCACCATCAGCTACCACATCCCCACTAGTGGCCTTCAGTGGTTGTTGTTTTGTGGATACGAGGTGTTGATCCTTCTTTTGTAAGGCTGCATCAGTGAGGCGGTCAGCATCCTGGCACCCATCTCCATCGGCTACTACCTCCTCATCAGTGACCTTCACTCTCTTCTGCTCAGTGGTGGCTGGGTTATGCTCCTCCTTCTGTAAGGCCACAACGGTGACGCGGTCAGCATCCTGGTGTACATCTACGCCCTCAGTCTTGATTGGTGGCTGATGGACGGTCACGACGTCCTTCTGGCCCGCTTGGAATGTTGGTTCAATTTCTGGTGCAGATTCATCCGGAGTTACTAGATCATGATTATGATCAAGCACAGCTTTCTGAATATTCCATATACCCTCTCGGCTGATGCTGAATTGAACACGAGCTGGACAACATTTCCTTGGAGCAGATGAGCAAACCATGTATCTACTACGTAAAGTCCCATCACTCCGATGTTTTTTGTGGATTTTATTTAAACTGAATCCTTTAATTCTAGCATATGAGTTATAAAATGTATATGCCTCATCTTCAGATTTGAAAGTCATCCCTGTTAACGGAACAATCTGCTTAGATGATACATTATGAACATCAGGTTGCACCAATGAGAATATGTAGGATTCATATGTTAGTGATACACATATATATACTGATATTGCGTAGCAAACACACGGATATGTTTGTAAACAATGAGAATCTGTTTGTAAATTTTACTTTATCAACATGAAGCGACTCCATGTTTGAATCATTTGTGGGATCCATGCACCATACATCCACGACCTTTCCTCCGCCCGGACTCGTCATCAATCTGGCAAGATGTCAACTAATCACGAAATATGAAATTCGAATGAAATAATTATAAGAAGATAGAAAGGTGTATAATGTTGTTAGTTACCAGGAGAGGGGACGATCCATCTACTTAGGAGGGGCTTTTCACCGCCTTGCCGTCAGCAGAGTCGGGGATTCTTGCGGAACCTGTCGGCGGCGTCAGTGTTGTGGATTCTTGCTACACCTGGTTGACGGCGGCCGGACGGGGCAACACGCATCCGCCGGGTTTTCCAAGCCCTAGCCGCACACGCGAAAGAGTCTCGCCGCCCTAAATCTTTTTTTAAAAGTTTCGCCGCCCTTGATCTGTGTTGCAGCAGTTTGGACGCCACGTTCCAAGGATTCCACTGCGCACGTATTAGGCTAGTAGACCAAATGATTTGACACAGTACCATGCATTCGTACACCCACACGTTCTAGTGTCTGCCTATTTTATGTTTGGCAATCAACATGAAATTATAAAGCGAATTTTACACTTCTTAATTAACCTGGCCTTTTGTCCGAAGATTTATTAATTAAAAATATTATACTTGGTATGTTTAAATTGTCAAAACTCCGATCTACTTGGCCAGGATGCATAAGTTGATGGCCTAATTTAATAATTTTCTGAACACATGATTGTTTCAACATTTATAATATAATGTCTATTCAACAGAGTATAACGTACATAACACATTAAATAATACCAAACACAATGCTTTAATCACGCAATATAACATAGTTTAACACATGAAATAACACCATAAACATATCATAACCTTATTCCAACATGGAATATATATAACATAGTTATTCGGCGTAAATTTATTCATAAAATTAAATTGTTCAACTATAAATACATCAATTGAATACTCAGAAATAAAGGATACAACATATTGTACTCCCTCATTGACTCAGATTTAGTACAATTTGTGCTAAATCCGATTCAATTAATTTAGAACGGAGGGAGTAGTTCATAACGTAGCAGTGAAAATATTATCATTAGAACCTCTAGGCACTAACACACTTCCTTTCATTGCAAAACATAATATTTTGATGTTGCCATACGCATGAAATAACACCATATAACATAGTTCAACATACGACATAACAAACATAATATAGTGCTCTAACATTTCAGATAGCTTATCATTAAGCAACATCAATCTAATGCTTCTTCGTCCTCTTGTAATTATTCATTGTAGCATCTGCCTCGCCGTGTAACAAGTATGTCCTGAGGGCCACATACCTTGCCCTAGTGCGACCTTTTCGAGCATAATTCGATGTGGCTATGCTCTATAAGGCTATCCTTTTCGCCGTTCTGCAGCTTATCATCAAAAGGGCATTTGAATGTCCCGTTGACAAAAACCTCGTGGGTACCATCGTTCAGTTCTAACAATATTTTTTTTATGTATGACGCATCCTCATCGCGTGCAGTGTTCAGGTTGGTATCAGATCCATCCTGAAGGAAAAATGTAACGCCCCGGGATTTTTTCCCAATTAGAAAATTGTTTGTTTTTATTTTTGCATCAACATGACATCATCATGCATCATATGCATTTGTCAATCATAATTTAAATTATTGCATTTAAATTCAAACTCCATTTAAATTCTTTTCCACTTTTACATTCAAATGCTTTTCAAATTAATTAAAAATGCGTATTTCAAATCTTTTGGAAATATTATAAAAACTAGTTTATTAAATTGCCTATTTAAAACAAAAACTATTTTGTAAAGTTTTCTTAATTAAATTTCTTTTCTATTTTGTTTTAAAATACAAAAATAGAAAAGCATAAAAAGAAAAAGAAATAACAGGGAGAAAAATACTTACCTGGGCCAGAACCCCCACTCTGGCCCACCTTCTTTTCTGGTCGAAGCCCACCCCGGCCCACTTCTCCTCTCCTCCTACCTCCGTACGGTCAGAGAAGAAAAGCAGAGAAGAAAAGTGACGCCATGGCAGCCCCACCTTCCTCCACCTTTTCCCCCCTCCCCTTACAGCCACCGAGCCCTCCTGGAACCCTAGATCGTCCCCCCTCCTTTCCCTTGCGCCGCCACTTCCCTCTCTTCCCCACTCCCTTTTTCTCTGTTCTTTTTCCCCCACCACAGAAACAGCCAAAGACCTCAACTGCGGCGCTGCTGCTGGCGGGCCGTCGAAGGAACGCGGAGCAGCCCCCAGCTCCGCATCGACCTCTCCATCCTCTACGCGCGAGGAATCACGCTGGGAGCATACGAGTGCGACGAGCTCTTCATCGTCTTCTCCGCGGCCGGCGACGCTCTGCCGCGTAATTCCGGCGTTCCGGATGTCCCCGAGCCGAACCACGACTCCGACCACCCTCCCCGTGAGCTTCCCCTTCGATCACCCTTCTTCCCCCCTCAATTCCGTGCGGGAAACGTTGAGTCCGTCCCCGACATCCTCCTATTCCGCCATAGCCGAAGCACTAAGCTCCGGTGTGCGCTCTGTTCCTCGCCCCTGTGTGCTTACCCGCACCACTTGCACTGCCCCTCGCATCCTCACACAACCGTACCACGCTACACCAGCAACACGTACGCCTGCGCGCCCTGGGAAACGCTGCAGCGCCTGCAGCTCGTCGCCGTCCCGATCGGTTTCAGTTTCAGTCAAGTTCAGTTAACGCGTGGGTTTCGGTACATCTGGTATCCGAGTTCGAGTCTATCACCAACACAGTCCTGTCCTAGTGGCTAGCGCAGCCATCGCCCTCCCATCACGAGGTCGTGGGTTCGAATCCTTCCGGGGCGCGTTGGAATAAAAATTGCCCACCTTTTTATTTCTCTTCACTCGCTGACATGCGGGTCCCAACCGTCAGCGACACTGGCGCCATGGATAATTGCCCCGAGCCCCCTGCTCTCTGTTTTTCGCACCTAAGTCCCCAGAGACTTTGTTTTCATCACAGATACGTCCCTGCCTTTTGCAGTTTAATCCAGAAACTTAATATGTTAATAACTTTTATTATATTACTCCAAATAAAATAATCTTTATATGTTTATATATCAGAAAAATGCAAGGAATATTAATATGCCATTTGTATGTCATGTTGCATCTGTTATTTTAATTGCTTAGTATAATTTGTTAATTGCAACTAAATAATTCAATATGGAATGTTAGGGGTAATAAATATATAATGCCATATTCCATTTAATTTAATTAGATCACCCATGCCATGTGTTACCATGTTAACCAACATTTAATATTGCTGGTAAATAACGAACTTGCACCTAAATATTAATTGCCGGGGTTGCTTTCCCGCTTAATTTGGATTACCTGCATTGTATTGCATCATGCCATGCCATGCATCATCCTCGTATGATCATGCTGAGTCTTTTGCCGTAGATATAAAATGCATCTGTTACGCTTTCCAGTGTTTGTTGCTTCTTCGTGGATAAGACGTTGAGATGTGTGAGCAACGACAAGATCTGCTTCCATGCGGGATTCCAGGCAAGCAAAGTTTTCTTGTTTACCTATACATTGTCTTTCATTCCTGCCGTTGATCTCTGCTACCCTAGTATTCGATTCTTTATCGCGATCCCATCACATGTTTATCCTGCAGCCCATACAGCTTTATCCCCACATCCTAATACATGTTGCATGTTTATCTGTTAGCCTTGCGAGTCGTAGTGCATACTTAGAGTTGTTTGCGCGAGTCGTGTGTATGTCTTATTTAATTGCACCTGCTTAGCATGATAGGTTATTTACCTTAATAAAATGTTGTCTTATATTGGGGTATTATAATTAAAAGATAAGGCACCGGCGGAAGGCCTTGCGAGGTGCTTTGTTCTGCTAAGTGTCGACCTAGGAACTCAGTTCTTGTCCTCGGACCCAATTTTGAGCGCACTAACCGCTTGTGGAAGGCCCTGTGGAGCCCCCCGTGGCTTCGATCTAATCCGCTTCTTATCCAGGGCGCCACAAGTAGTTCGGGCTTTCCATTTGATGCATTCATATGGTTACCTAACGATCTCATGATGATGGAGTAGTCGATTCTCATATAGGGTGGCACGTTCTTAGAGTTCTATGAAGGTCGATCCCGCGGGCACTGGACCTGATTAGCCGTGCACACAATCATGCGGTTCCCTGGATGGGTTGTAGAGAAGAGATTTGCCGTGTTGAGATGCCCTACCTTCTGGCTTTGCTTTTGGGGTTGATCGAACGAGTACGGGTCCAGTAGTGCACCCCTGCAGGGTATAATCTTATCGATGAGCCGTGTCCACGGTTATGGACGACTTGGTGATGATGCTGGCTAACAAGATCATAGCCAACTTACACCTAATCATTGTTAATTAACCTGACTAGTAATATAGAATTACTCTCACAATAACTGGTAACTAAAATTTGTTCAATGTGTGAGTATTCCCGCATTGCTTCCTCATACTTGGTTGAGGGGGTTAATCCGAGAATGTGTTATGTTTGGTGTTAGTTGTAGATGTTTACTTATGCGCTCTCTTATCCCTCTCTGATTAGACGGAAGTTGTAGCGTGTCTCTTTAGGTTGCTAGTGCTGCTGCCGCTAAGTCCACCTCCCCTTTATTTTGGGAGATGGTGTAGAAAGTAGGCAAGTCGGTTTTGCTTGCCAGGGAGTGCCTGACCCTCTTTTGGGATGTGCTTTATGTGCTGTCAACAGGTTTGAAGTCTGACGACGTTAGATTGGGAATCCCTCCGGCTTGGCTGGGCAGGGATATGGCGCCATTGCTTATCTTCAAGACTCTTAGTCCAATTTGCATCTTATCCGTAGTCGGATACTATTTTGCTTCCGCTGTCATTTGAATCTTTGTATTGTATCATTTGTATCTTGACTCGTTCGAGTCGTTGTTGTAATTATATCTTCTGTTGTATTTGTGGATGTATCGGAACTGTTGTAATGTTATCACAATTCCAGCCACATAATGCGCATGTTTCGGCGTGCACATTATGTCTGGTGGGCGACCTAAAATCGTTATTATGCGGATTTCGGCAGGAGCGCTTAAATCTACATAGTACCGATTATAGGGCGTCACAAAAAATAACGCATGATTAATTACAATGGAAATAAACACTATAAAGTGAAATATATAACATTTATGTCAACATTGGAAAGGAAATCGTAGTTGCACATTTCCTAGACACAGAGACTTGAGCAATAAAAGGTAATAAAGTTCCTCGGGCAATCTAACCGGACTTGTATAACTCTAGACTGAGTCGCGGGTCTAGGTTTTTTTTTAATATGAGGCGGGTCTAGGGTTAGTCTAACTGCACAAATAAAGTCATACCGAATCATCCTCATCTTCGTCAAAGATGAAGTCGTACGGAGAGATCCGGTCGTTCAGGTCCTACGGTATTTTCTCACTCGGTGCAGCATCGGGTACGTCTATCTCCGCCGCCTTCACAGCCGCGGCGGCGCTGACGTCACCATCGACCCTCCTAGAGAATGGACCAGCACCTACGTTCACTACACGCCTCTTCTCCATGTTGCTTGGTGGCGATGCCGGTGGACTGAGGAGATGTTGCGGCGGCTCGCATAGAAATAGGATCTGCTTAACCGGACGAAGAAGGATTATATATATATTTGGACGTGCGCTATCGGTCGCGGCCTCTCCAAATGTTATGTTGGGCCGACAGCCCGATAGTATTTACCGTTTTAATATCATTTTGGATTATATATTTCAAAGTAAATTCATGACATAAAAAAAACTCTCATAAGATAATTAGGTTTTCGTGTGTAGATTGTTTCTACACGTACGGTGTTGTTAGCTTAATGAGTTCAAATGTCGGTTGATTAGTTTAAATTTTTGTGGCTAGTTCAAATTTTCTTGTTTCGAGAAAATTCTTGAGTTCATTGTAAAATATCACTCACTCCATTTTTTTAATACTCTTTCCACATTCATAGGTCTAACCTGGTATCTAGACATGTATGTTCCATATTCACTCATTTTTGTGTGTATCTAGACAATATGGGCAATAGCTAAAACATCTTATATATTAAAAAACAGAGCAGGGAGTACTTTAATAACTTTCTAGCAAAACTATTTCGGGTCTTTGAATTTAAAAAGCAACAAAAAGTAAATTTCCGGACCACCTTGCACGCAGTCTTTTCTAGTTTCGTCAAAAATAGAAAACAAAACTACTTATCGAACTACTAGATGATGTTGATACTCTAAGAAAACACTCTAGATGATATTCATTACAAACATCATGTTCAGGTTCTGACGATTGGTGGGCTTGGCGATGATTAGACCCACATGTTCAAACTGTAGATCTTCGCCTTCATGGAAGTCCTTCCACCCCTCTTCATTCAAGCATATGTTGTTTTTGAACAATATATCCTCAACATTATCCACATCCGTCTTGATCTTGTATGCAACGGTTCTGAAGGTGTAAGGTTCAAGGCGTAGTCCAACAAAGCCATCATCCGGGATTGTAATAGAGGAAATCATATCCAAAGGCAATTTCTAAGAAGCAATGATGTCAGATTATGGCCACACAATAGTTATGGGAACGAACATGGGCTAAGTGATAGTGTCAAGAAAATACCATATTGTGCTTAACAAGATTTTTCCTTGTCAAGCGGGTCACATATGGCACCCCGATGAAGCTTTTGATATCCGACAAGTTTCTCAAGAGGCGATCTTCCTCATCTGCGGTAAGTATGCATGGTGGCCCTTCCTCTGTGTCACTACGGACATAGACAATAGTTATCCGTGTCTCATTTTCGTTCAGAGAGAAGCATACCATTTCTCCACCTTTCAAGTTGTTCTGTGTCATGAAATTCTTCCACCCTTCGCCTCCAAGCTAGATTTTGACTCTTCTATTTTCACATCAATGTTATATGTGTGGCCATGCGCCTTCAAGCACATAGTCTCTTCTACTACTACATTCTTTTTAAAGAAGTCTTCTACTGATATGTTGAACATTAACCTTGAATAGCATGGGACAATCTATATTGACCAAAATAAAAGAAAACACACGTTAAAAGCCCCACCGAATAACAGTTACAACAAACATAAAATACAAGGTCTATAATTACCACCGAACTATTGAACTCTTCACTCATATAGACTTGAAATAAGATTCCTCCTCTTGGAAAGTTGTGCTCACAATCACTCTTGCAAACTTTGTACGAAGGTCGGCACGGAGGCATGTCCTGGCAAGAGAAACATGAAAATTTTATATTACAATCAATGCGTTTCAACGCATGCAACAAATTAATTTATCCAACAGCTACTTCCGCTTCTCTTGCCGCACTCAAAGAGCAAAAAAGCGCTATGCCTTTACCTCGGATGAGATGGGCGGGTTTGGATGATTGTTCTCCAGGACGGTGCAGAGACGATATTCCGGCGCCGGAGTCGCGAGGAGTTACGGACTGCGGCGTGCTAAACGGTCGGTCGGTCGTTGCGTGAGGCAGAGAGGAAGCAATGCAACTGTCTTCTAGGGTTGCGGCCACGATGTTTATCTGGACTTGGGATCCCGGTGTTAGGCCAATCGTTGCGTAACGGGCTGCTCCTGGAGCAGGACGCAATATTAAGCCAGGGCCCGTATCATATCGCAGTCTGGATTTAGCCACGGCCACGATTTTGTTTTTGCGAGTTTAAAAAGACAAATTTTTATCTTCACTAGAAAACTCTGTAGTTTTAGTAGTACGTACTGAGATAAATAAACGGGTACTCTATTACATTTGTTTTTTCTGTAGTAGATTACACAAGCATGTCCATGCTAAACTGGAAATTAGCAAACTGGGTAATAAAAGAAAATTTTACACTGCGGAAGGATGTGGTTTAGATACACAATACATTGGGGACTAAAATGCAAACTGTGGAACTATTAAGTGACGCTGAGTTAGGGTTTCAAATCAGCTTCCTACACGCGCCGAATGGGGTTACCCTCTTCGCCTACACGTCGCCGTCGATCTCACGGACAAGCCGGCGTCGGTCTCACGGACACGCCGCCGTCGGTCTCACCGCGGGCACGCCGCGAGGAGTGGATATCAGCAGTAAGTTCCTACCATGCTTCTCCTACATGCAGTGGCGATTTTTCTGAATATATCCCCTTATTGTTCTAGATTTGTCTTCTGTCGGATTGAAGATGTCAGTGTCCCCTTATGTGGTGCATAGTTTACTGTCTTTTACAGCATATTACTATCTTGAACTACATATTACTGTCTTTTAGTGCTTATTACTGTTGATTCATCTGTACTTATAATCTGTAGTAACATTGTTTACTGTCTTTTATTGTATGTAGTAATCTGCAACAACTCAAGTACTTTGTAGTAACATAGTTTATTGTCTTATACTGTGTTTGCACTAGCAATCAGCAATGTTTCATCTGTACTAATAATCTGCAATGTTTGCACTAGCAATATGCACCAACTCTAGTAATCAGCAATGTTTCATCTGTACTAATAATATGTATTATACTGTGTTTGCACAAGCAGCAAAGTTGGTGAGCATTGACTCGGCAGACAGTGATGATGAAAACCATCACGGTCCTCTGTGCAACTGTCGGGTTATGACTCCCAGGAATCGGAGGTAGTCACTTCCTGAAGTGTAGTTCGAAAGGGGATTGAACACGGAGGTCTAAACCCTCAAGTGGCTCCGCGACGTTGCTCGCCGGACCCGAAGAAGACGCACACCCGACCAAGGAAGACACCGTCCATTACCCAGGTTCACGGCCCTCGTGAGGAGGTAAGACCGCTACTCCTGCCTGTCTGTATTATATGTGGAAGGTTACAGTACAATTGAGCTTGCCGGAAGCCCCCTTGAGGCAGTTCTTTCCTGGGGAGGGAAGCGATGATCTTCTTCCTCCACCAGCCAGAGGCTAACCTAACCAGAGTTGCTAGGGTTTACAAGGGAGTTCTGCACGCAAAGGGCCGACCCTTGCTACGATGGATTCTTCTCTCTTTTATAGGCGCCTTGGGTCTTCTCCTTCGGCTTGGCCTTCAAGGTGGCTCCCACTTGCTAGTGGCAGGGCGGAGCACGAGTCCACCGTGCTCAATTCGTCCATGGACTCGGTCCATTGTTGATAAAGGTGGCGCCATGGCCGACAGGCGGCCGACCGCGCGGTACTATCCGCAGAGCAGGCAGTCTCTGTGGTGGAGCCCGCGATGACGATCTCCGTTGGAGGGTTGCGCCGTCCACTTGCTTTATCGCCAGAGTAGAAGGTCCTCACAGCTGAGCAGCAGGCGGGGCAGCTTTGTTGACCGCTTTATCGCCAGGGACAGCGATGGGGGTGTGCGCGCCACTGCACGAGCGTGGCAGAGGTCACGTGCGCTCTGCAGGGCTTCCTTGGCGACGACGTTTCCCTTCATGCCTGAGGAGAGTCTCCTGTCGGACTTCCCTCAGGCGGGTTGATCTCTCAGAGGGAGGATCGCTTGAGGCGAGGGGTCCCTTGAGGCCCTCGCTTCCTCTTCAGGCCCTCGAGGGGGATCGCCTCTCGAGGGTCCCGCCAGGCGGTGACGCCTGGTCCTTACTCGTTTCGTCCGTCTGGCCCACGAGCGAGGCCTGGGGGGGAATGGGCTCTTGATACCCCAGTTCCCACTGGGCCGACAGTAGCCCCCGGGCCCATGATGGGCACGACTGAGCCCATGGGCTTAGGCGAAGCATCGTGGGCCCTTAGTGCCCAGCCGGCCCGAGCCACGCGGCAATTGGACGATTAACGGCTTCGCACGATCTGGGGCGTGAGTCGTGGGGGGTCCCACCACGCCCCGGTAACCGCTCTGGGAGGGGACATAAAGCCCAGGCGTTGCCGCGCAGAGCCGTTACCGTTTCTAGTTCTTCCCGCAGAAGTTTCCGCTTCTCAGAGCTCTCCGCTTCCGTTCTCCCCTACGAATCTCCCATCTTCGTCTTCGCCAAAACTTAAGTCCTCACCGATGGACCCGGTGAAAAGAAAAAGTAAGGCCGCAGCGGGGTCTTCTTCCCGGGCGGCGGCCATGGAGGTAGTGCGGGGCGCGACACTCGAGGGGGCGCGCACCGATCTTCAGGCATTGCGGAAGATCCGCCACCTGGTTGCGGGGCCGACCAACGAGCATGGTGCTAGCGAGCTCCAAGTTGCCCGGTTCGGGAGATTTCCTCAAGGGTTCTACCCCATTTTTCTCCACGCCATCACCGCCGGGCTGGTGCCGCCGTACTCGCCTTTCTTGGAGGCAGTACTGGAATTCTACCAAATTCAACTCCTCCATCTTCACCCAAACTCCATACTCATCTTGTCCATCTTCGCCTACCTTTGCGAGGCTTATCTGGGCGTTCACCCTTCGGTAGCGCTCTTCAGGACCTTCTACTCGCTGCGGTGCACGGCTGGTGGCGAAAGGACGGGGTGCGTTTCCTTCCGCATCGCGGACGGCATGGGGCACGTATACATCCCCATGTCCGGGAGTGGGGATAAGCCTGTCACGACCGTGCTCAAGAAGGTGGGTGACTTTCGCTAGAAGTGGATGCTTATCGGCGTCTCGTCACCCTGTGCATTCCTGGACGTCCCGGAGGCGCCGCCCGTGAAGAACTCCCACTGGTGCAAGTCTGCTCTTCGCGGTGCGGACAACGCTTATTTGGAGGGGCGTTTGAGGTTTCTCCGGCAGGAGGGTCTCACGGGTCAGATGGTCGCGGCGGACTTCGTGGCACGTCGCATCGCCCCCCTTCATACGCACTCGGAGCCGATGTAGATGTATGTTGGCCCCTCCGACCCAACGCGGCTTCATCCGGAGGACCTTGGCTCGGACGTGGTCGACACCATCCTAAACATCCTCTTCGCCAGTCCGGATGTGCCTGGGAAGATCACCCGCTCCGTGCATCCTCTGCATCAGCTTCCTCTGAGCGACCGCATGGATATCCTGGACGGAATGCCAGATTTTACTCCTCATGGTCTGGCGGGCTTGATGGATAAGGAGGTCGCTCCGCCGGCACGCGCAGTCGTGGGTGTTGATTCTTCGTCCGCCTCCCGTGCCTGGAGCGGCGAGGAAGAGGCTGCGACGGGAGAGGCGCCCCCTGTGAGGTACGAGTCATTCACCGACGAGATTTGCGACATCTCGTCGGGCGATGACGACACCTTCGTTGTGGCGCCTTCGCGCCTCGAGGAGGAGGCGTCTGAGGCGGGGGCGGCCTCTTAGACACATGCTTCGCCGGGGAGGCGCGAGCCTCACACCAAGGCGATGGTGGATCGCTCTGGGGCGAGGCCCTCTGACATCCCATCCAAAAGAAAAGTGGCGACGCCTCTGGAGGGATCAGGCACCAAGCCCACACCTTCCTGGCGCTCTCCCGGCCTGTCGTGGGTCGACGCTGGTGCTTCCCCTTCATGGTGAGTATTTCCACCACTTGGTTATTTTTGGCTTTTGTTGTCCCCCCTGCTCTGTCTTCTCCTAAACAACCTTCTTTGGGCTTTTTCCAGCGATCTAGTGCCTGCGAAGCGTCGCAAGCTTCACGAGGCAGCAGGCGTGAAGAGTGCCACGGCTGCGGTGGCGGCTGGCGAGCGCTCGAGGCCTGTGGAGACGTCCACTCCAGGCCCAGTGGAGGGGGCGCCTCAGGAGAGAGCGGCCGTGCCCCTAGAGGGGGCGCCTGAGCCTCAAACAGCGCCTCCCGAGCCTCTTCCTGTGGACAGCGCGGAGGAGACGGCTCATGCGTCACCTCGCGCTCCGACTCCTCCTCGCACGGCTACGCCACCACGCGAGGTAATTTTGCTCCGCATGCTGCCATCGCCGCGCGCAGTCACGCCGCCGCCTGCGTCACCTCCACCATGCTCGCCCGCGGCGCCCGCGCCACCTCTGGAGGGAGCGACCGAGGCTTCCACAGGCGCAAGTGCGGCCACAGGAGGGGGTGCGGCCTCGCCTCCTCTGGAGGGAGCGACCAAGGTTCCCGCAGGCGCAAGTGCGGCCGCAGGAGGGGGTGTGGCCTCGCCTCCTCTGGAGGGAGCGACCGAGGTTCCCGCATGCGCAAGTGTGGCCGCAGGAGGGGGTGTGGCCTCGCCACCTCGCCCTGCCGGAGAAGATGAGCGTCTTAATGGCTCGAGCGCCGCAGCGGAAGCCGACTTGGATGGAGGTGGAGCCACACCCAGCCCCCGAGCTCGACCTGGGGCAGGGCTCACGGGACCGGCCGCTGCAGCTGGGCCCTCATCTAGCCAGGAACTGGTTCTCTGAGGCTGGGATTGGAGCGCGGGGCGCCGCGAGGTGGCTTAAGGCCTTGTGCGGGAGTCTTTGGAAGTCCTGGAGGCCACCTTGCCCTTGGCGACATACGGCTGGCCCAGCAGCAGGAGGAACTTGCGAGATCATGGGAGTCCTTCCATGCGACCGTCGAGGCGCGCCGGCTGGAGGACTCGGCGCTGCAGGCAGCCCGCGAAGAGGCCATCAGCTTTGCCATGGAAATCCGCGACGGAGCTATTCGTGATGCCGCAGAGCTACTTGAGCCCCTCCAGGCAGAACGCGACGCCGCTGAGGAGCTCCTGCGAGGGGCCACAGCCGAGCGTGAGGCGATGGAGGACTCGCTGGCGCAGAAGCGTTGCGAGCTGGACCGGTTGGAGTCCCAGCGACTCTCTGCCCACCAGGTCGCGCAGGACGCTCTGGAGGAGGACCGCAAGTGCTTGGCCGAGCGCGATCGGCAGCTGGCCCTCAGGGGGAGTGAGCTGCAGCGGCGCGAGGAGCGGTGTCTCCAGATGGAGAAGGACCTGGCCGCCCAGCGCGAGGCCCTCGAAGCGCGCGAGGGAGGCCTGGCCCAGGCGATCTCGAAGTTCGACGAGCACGTCGCTGCTCAGAAGCGCTCAGAGCGCTCGGAGCGACGCTTCGCCAAGAGGACGAGAGCAGCGCAGAGGGCCCTCGCGGAGCACGAGAGACATCTCCGTCGGTCCCTTCTCCAGAAGTACCGTGCTCGGCTGCGGAAACGGGAGGACCGCCTCAAGGCCGAGCATGTCTGCGGACGCTCAGCGGCTCGCTGAGCTCAAGAAGGCCAACTCCAAGCTGGCGCGCCGCTTCAAGCGCGCCAAAGCCTGTTGGCGCCGAGCGGAGGAGGCTTGCGATGTGGCGACTCACGGCGCTGGCCCTTCGTCCAGTGCGCCTGCGATGCCGTGCGACGCCTGTTTGAAGAGTTGGTGGCGCGCGGTGGTGAGCTTGCGGCGTGGCTCGGCGCAGACGCGCCGCGTCCCAGGACCCAAGGCCACGACGACGACGCCACGCTCCTGGCCTATTTTGACCAGCTCTTCGCGGCGCTGGAGGGCCCCGCCGCTGAGCTTCGCGTGGTGATCGAAGACGAGAGTAGGCAGCTCTTGGGGGTGGCTGTCGACCGCATCTTCACCAACATCAAGCACCTTGTGCCGGACTTCGACCTCCGCTTGGTAACTGAAGTTGCCCCCGGCGAGGGCGCGCAGCTCGTCTCGTTTTCCCTCCGCGAGCAGGTGGATGCCTTATGCAACCGCTTCAGGCGTGTGGAGGCTGTGCCGGACTTCAGGGAGGAGGAGGCCCGCTCCGCCGAGGTTGAAGATGGTGCGGCGGAGGAGGAGGCCCGCTCCGCCGAGGTTGAAGTTGGCGCTCCGAAGGAGGAGGCCCGCTCCGTCGAGGTCGAAGATGACATTGCGGAGGAGGCTCAAAGCGATGTTGCATCCCCCTGAGCCTTTCCCGACTGCACCTGCGAGTGCTTGTATCTGCACCAGCCGCGTGCTTTTAGGCATCTCAAGACTTTAGGCTTGTAATATACTTTTAATTGTTGTTTTAATTCGAGCTTGTCTGCCCCTCGTGAGGTCTCTTTGGACTCATCTTCATGTATGTTTGTTCTCTGCGTCGTTAGGTCCCATCTCTTCGTGCCATGACTCCGCCACCTCGGTATGCGGGAGCAATGACTTCGCAAGGCCGGGGGGAGTTTAGGACTAGGAGAGGTAAGAGCCTTGAGTCGCGATGCTCAAGTGCCCCCCTTAGACGTGCGAGTAGTCCATGAAGCGTAAGGGAAAGCGAAGTCGCTCGAGGGGCAAACACGCGCGCTAGGGAGAGAAAAACGCTCTTAAAGCGTGGGTGCGAGACTTAGCTTCTCGAGGTTTTCGCTCTGTGAGGGCTTTTCGCCTGACGAGGTTGCCCACTTGAGGGGTCGCTCCTGGGGAGGCTCTTTGCCTGGCGAGGTTGCCCGCTTGAGGGGTCGCTCCTGGGGAGGTTTTTCGCCTGGCGAGGTTGCCCACTTGAGGGGTCGCTCACGGATGCCCCTTCAGGCTCGCGGGGGAAATCTTCCCTGTAGGTATTAGAGGGGCGAACACAAATGCTAGAACACGGATCAAGGGATCGTGCGCGCTTATAGGTCCCCTCATGTGTTCCTTGCGAGGAGAGTAAGTACCAAGGTCCTCTGTAGAGATGGCGTGTTTGTGGGGGTATTGCCCTCCAGCCAGAGCTCGAACTCTTGGATTTTGCAGTGATGCTGGTGTGTCATTTGAGGCACGCGAGGTACGCATGTGGAGAGATATAAGCGCACACTTCAACAATAGTAATGCGTAAATAAAACCCCCCAAAAACGTTTTTTTAAGCGGCGCTGAAGCGCTAAGTTCACTTAGAACCGAGATTGAGTCATTATGCTTAGGATTGCCAAGGCAATGCTCTGACCATGTCGAGGCATGGGGACCACCTGTTGGTGGCAGAGACTCTCAACGGCTTGAGGTGGCTCGTTTTAATTGAGAGCTCGGAGGGTTTACCCTCGAGTGAAGCCTTTGGGGCTTTGGAGGTTTAAGCCGTTGGCGTTTTAACCTCCAGAGACAAGAATGCTTGGAGGTTGAGCCGTAAGCTGCCTCGTCCGCTAGGAGTCTCGACGTGACAATGATCACGTGTGTGGCAATGACCACGGTTGCGTTTGTTCCGTTAGGAGACAAAGCATGTGTTTGAGGTTTAAGCCTTTTGGAGTTTTAACCTCTAGAGACGACATTGCTTGGAGGTTGAGCCGTAAGCTGCCTCTTCCGCTTGTCTTCTCGACGTGACAATGATCACGGGCGTGGCAATGACCACTTTGGCATTTGTTCCTTTAGGAGACAAAGCTATGTTTTTGGAGGTTTAAGCCTTTCGGCGTTTTAACCTCTAGAGACGAAAAATGCTTAGAGGTTGAGCCGTAGGCTGCCTCGTCTGACGAGGTTCTAACTCGGCAAGTCCCAGGGTTGTACACCCCGGGTTGATTGATGGGGAGATGGGAGAGTGCAAGGTGATCACGACGGCTGACAAGCGAGGTTTACCCAGGTTCAGGCTCCCGGAGGATAACACCCTACTCCTGCTTGTCTGGTTATTGATGCGAGTAGCGATTACAATGGCGAGATTGCGATCTCGCTAGGGTTTGTGGTTCTGAGCGTGTCCTCTAGGACGGGCAACCCTCCTGGCTTTATAGGCAGCCAGGTCTCGGGTGGTTGGTACAGATACGGTAGGTTACAAGCCCTAACCGAGTTGGACTAGGATATGAGATACCCCGAGTGGGCCTTCTGCGGGCCTTTCCATCCTTGGCGCGGCCCAGGTAGCCTCACCGTGGGCTACCCGCAAGGTAGCCCCACGTCAGTAGCCCCCGAGTGCTTGATCGAGTCTCAGAGTCGGACAAAGGACTCCTTCCTGGACGCACCATTGGATTGCTTGATCTTGAGCCTGAACTCGAATTTCTTCAGTCGAACCGGACGCTCCCGATGGGAGTAATCTGTGCAGTCGAATTACTTTGACTTCTTCTTGTGAAGCTTGCTTCTACTCAGCCTGCTTTGGCTTACTTGTTGGATGGATTCGGCTGCTTGAGCTTACTGTGTTGCCACTCGAAAGGTTACTTCGGGTGCTCAGATCACTGGCTGATCTGACCTTGTTGATTTCAGCTGTGAAGCTTACCACTCGAATGAATCTATCGAGTTTCTTCGTTTGGTTTCGGAGCCGTTGGCTTGTTGACGTCATTGATGACGGTTTTGCTGCACGCCTCTGCGCCCGATGGGACGTGACGTGGTGGGCCCCGCTGTCAGAGCTGACCACATCCACAGTTGTCACGTCCCCGAAGTGGGCGCGAAATTTGCGCGGTACGATGACGACGCCTCGGTTCTCGTGCGTAGTGGAGGAAGTTGGCGGCGACGATTAGTTTCTCCGTGCGACACGTGGACGGCCGGATGGTCTCGCTCGGAGCCCCCGCGTGATGGACGGTTGAGATGCCGATCCTCGAGGAATAAGTACTGCGCCCTGGCGTTTGGGATGTCATCTTCTCCAATCCATTCTTGCCTTTTCCTCTCCTCTTGCGCTCTGCCATTGCCGCCGCCGTCCCGAGCTCAAAGCAATCTCTCCACGCACCCTGCGACCAAGGCGATGGGCAAGCCGAAGGGCACTGCTGGCTCCTCCGCCGCCGCCGGCGACGACGCCGGGTTGATGAAGAAGCCCGAGGGCGACTGGCAGAGGTCTTCGACGAAGAAGACCGATGTCGAGCTGCTCCGCGCGCAAGGCTTGCTGCCACCTGCGGACGAAGTCCAGGTACGAGTCCCTGGCAAGGAAGTGTTTCCCACTCCCCGCAATGGGGAGCGGGTTTGCTTCGCGGACTTCATTCCGCGTGGCTTCGGGTTCCCCATGCACGATTTTGTGCGCGGACTCCTGTACGCCTATGGGGTTCAGATCCATGATCTGACCCCCAATGGCGTCCTGAGCATCGCGGGCTTTATCGTGTTATGCGAGTGCTTCCTGGGCGTCGTGCCCCACTGGGGCCTGTGGAAGTCGCTCTTCCTCGTTCGCAAGAACGTAGGGAAGAGTGGGCTGACCTACCCAGTGGGCGGCTTCGGAATCCAAGTGCGCGGTGATACCGCGTACTTCCAGATGAAGAAGTCGGACTCCGTCCAAGGGTGGCGCCGGAGATGGTTCTACGTCCAGTCGAAAGACGACGGACTTGACGCATTCGACGGCAAGCGCGGACTGCGGAAGACTGGCGCCTGGGCGCACCTGCTGTCTGCCGTGGAGAAGGAGGATGTGCGGCCCCTGCTGACCCTGCTGCACGAGCTGACTCGGACCCTTGGGCGTGATGCGGGTGGCGTCTTTCTGATGGCCACCTTCTTCCGTCTTCGGGTGCAGCCACTCAGCGCCCGGCCCCACCCGATGTGGGCCGCCGAGGGCGTTAGTGACAAGCCGCTGGATGACGAGGAGGTGGAGGCCAACGTCAGGTCCATCACCAACCTTCGAGCCGCGGACGCCTGCAACGTCAAGTGCCCCGTTGCTCCTTACGGGGCCGCGAATCCCGTTCCTGAGGTGAGTCTGATCTTGCTCTTTTTTATTTTTTGTACTTGTTCGACTTGAGTCTACTTTTGCATTTTGATTCGACTTGCGTCTACTTTTGCATTAGGGTCAGGCTCTGTTCATCAGCTATCCTCCTCTCCCCGAGAACGGACCTGACGATGAGTCGAAGTTCGTCGGGGAGGAGGATGAGGATGAAGAAATCCCTTCCGCACACTCTCCCCGCGATGAGGTGGAGGAGGAAGACGAAGTGGAGGAACCCGCGAGGAAGAAGAGGAAGCTTCCGAGTCGCGGCGAGTCTGCAACCGCGTCGTCGCCTGCCAGGGGTGTGGATGTTGCTGAGGAGGAGACCGTGGCGACGTCCCCGGGTGCGCAATCTTCGGGTGGCTGGGAGGAACCTCTCAACGTTCCTCCAGTCAGCTCTGCAGCGCCTCTGTCGTTCGCGCGGATGCCCTCGCCTTCTCTGTCGAGCTTCGACGACGCCAGCACCCCCAGGTTAGTTTCTTTGCAATGTGTCCTTCGAGTAGTACTTTGCAGGTTCGTCGTTGAGTTGTCTTGTATTCTTAATTTTGGTGTAGCCACCGCTCTGACAACGTCGGCTCTCCCCTTCGGGACACGGAGCTTACTTCTGGCCCTTCGACTGGGCTGGAGACGCCTGTGGTTGTGGAGAAGGTGCATGCTGAGGCCGCCGGACTGGCCTCGACTAGCCGGGCTCCTCCTTCGGCTGCCGAGGACCTTGAGCTCCTGGACCACGTAAGTCTTCTCATGTTTTCCTTGTGTTTCTGATTTCTCATCGGGTGCGCGATCAGCGCTCCCGATGGGAGTAGCCCCCGAAGGTGTGGGTGACTAGTATAGTCGCCCGCAACTTTTATTGACACCGTGCTCTTTTTTATGATCAGCCATACTATCGCCAGCAGCTAGACGCAGCCGCGGCTTATGTTCGCCTGGAGAAGGAGAGGGACCAACTGCGTTCCTCGCTGGACCAGGCTACTTGCCGAGTGGACGAGCTTGAGAAGGCTCTTCGTGAGTCTCGAGAGCGGGAGCTGGCGCGGGTCGCCCAGGAGAGAACTCAGATCGGTCGTCTCCTTTCACTCGCCGCTGTTCTTGGGGGTGAGTGTCGGCTTGATGCTTACTTAGTCTTCGTCCCTTTTCTTGTCCTGACATTGAATTTCGGCGCAGAGACTTGCGGCGGAGCTCCTCCCGAAGACGCGTCGAGTGACACGGTCGACTTGGCGACTGCGGTTGGCTTCTTCGACCGGGTTTGCGCCTACGCCTCGGATGCCCTGAAGAAGTCTTCTGCCGCGTTGGAGAAGTCGACCGGAGCTCTGGCCGTAGTGCATCAGAGCATCTTCCCGGGCAACCAGCCGCCAGCGACCGTGGACGCTCTGGCTGCACCGTTTGGGGACGCGACCACCATCGCCGACTTCACGCGGTCGCAGACGGTACGCGGCTCCGAGCTCACCTTCCAGCTCCTTTTAGGCCACCAAGTTCCAGGTGACTTCGAGAAGATCGTCAGCGGTTTCCCCCGCAAACCTGATGGTCGGACCGCATCGCTGAGTGGCGTGAAGGAGCGCGCCTCGCAGCTGGCTGCGCAGCTTGTGGCACTCTTAGAGAGGGCCCTTGCTAAGGCGACTGAAGCGGCTGCTCGGAAGGGCCGTTCCCGGTCGCAGTCCGCGGCCTTAGAATAGGCATAGTTGTAGGGATTCGGCAGTCGCTGCGACCTGTATTTTGAACGTCGTGTTTGTAATGAATATTGCCCTGTCGGGTCTTTTGCTCTTCAGTATTGAATTTGCTGACTTTTCTGTCTTCTAAGTTGAACTGTGTTTGGCAGTCGCATTTCTGTATTGACTCTGCGTATTCCTGAGAGAGTGCCATGCGCGATGATGCTCCACCTTCTCCTTTGGCCGAGCCGAGTGGCGCGGCTTCCTCTTCTGGTGCTTGCCGTCGTCGGGCGGCGCCGGCTCCTCCGCGCAGTGCCAATGACCAGCGGGTAATCACCTACTTGAAGAACAAGGTGGTGGAGCTTGAGGCGACCCTGAAGAATACGGAGCGGCTGTTGCAGTGCTCCCAGTCGCATCCCACGGCGGAGTTCTCACGTCGTGAAGATTTTTTGCTTGGAGAGATGGATTTGATCAGTCGGCAGTTGCAGGGTACGTATCATGTTGGCGGCTGCCGTCGCTGTTGTTCGTCCTTCACGTTCTGACTTGCAGCTCGTGTGCGCAGATGTTAACCCTGATTGGGAGGCCGAGCGGGCTCGCGTTGAAGAGCGAGTCACTCGAGAGGCGTCCGGCGACTCCTATGAGGCTCGCCAGTTTTGGGTGAACAAGTCGAGGGGGCGCGTCCTTGCCACGATGCTTGATCGAACGTGGCGCGCTGCCTTTCTTCTGGAGAGCTGCCGGAAGACACTTTGGCACGTCAACCGCGTGTACTTCCCGCATAATGCGCAGCCGAACGGGTTGCCTGCCTTGCTGGAGAGGTTCCGTGATGGCGAAGGGCTGAAGGAAGTTGTCGACGCTCAGCTTGTGGCTGGTGCAAACGCGGCGCTGGCGTACGTTCGGATGCGCCGGCCACATCTTCCGCTTGAGCGGGTGCTTGAAGGCCTGCCAGGTGACGACGACTTCGACGAGACCTTGCCGGCTGCGCGCCGGATTATCGGGCAAGTTCAGGACTTGAACGAGCGGCTTGTAGGTCCTCTCGATGCGCCAAAGGCTGAACCTGCGGTTTAAAGTAGCTGTCGTCTGATGCACAGGGTTAGCTATAGAGGGCAAATTTGCTTGTATAGATACATTGTAGTAGATTATAGCACTGTTTCGAGTAATGAGAATTGATATGTTTACTCGAAAGTGAGGGTGCCTGATTCGACCTGTGTGACGCAGCTGCCGAGTGTGCTAAGCAGTGGCCTAGGTTTTTCAACTGTTACCTGTATGCCGCGGTCTCTGATTTTATCAGGTGGCGACTTAGGATTTGTAACTTGACCTGTACGGCGCAGCCCCCGAGTCGTTCAGGTGGTGGCCTAGGATTTTGAATAATTCCTGTCTGGCGCAGTCCCCGGGTAGATCGAGTGACGGCCTAGGATTGCAAGTGTGACCTGTGTGGCGCAGCCCCCGAGCGTGTCGGGTGGTGACCTAGGATTTGGAACTTGACCTGTGCAGCGCAGCCCCCGAGTAGGTTCGAGTGGCGGCCGAGGATTTTTCTGAGTCCTGTTTGGCGTAGCCCCCGAGTAAGTCGAGTGGTAGCCTAGGATTGCAAGTGTGACCTGTGTGGCGCAACCCCCGTGGGTTGCGGGTGGCGCCTTAGGATTTTGGACTTGACCTGTATGGCGCAGCCCCCGAGTAGGTTCGAGTGGTGGCCGAGGATTTTTCTGAGTCCTGTTTGGCGTAGCCCCCGAGTAAGTCGAGTGGTAGCCTAGGATTGCAAGTGTGACCTGTGTGGCGCAGCCCCCGTGTGTTGCGGGTGGCGCCTTAGGATTTTGGACTTGACCTGTATGGCGCAGCCCCCGAGTCGGTCGAGTGGCGGCCTAGGATTTTTGATTCTGTGCTTGTGTGGCGCAGCCCCCGAGCAAGTTGGGTGGCGGCCTAAGCTTTTATTTCAACCTGTATGGCGCAGCCCCCGAGTAGTTCGGGTGGCGACCTAGGATTTCTGTCGTGCTTGTATGGCGTAGCCCCCGAGTTGTTCGGGTAGCAGCCTAAGCTATTATTTCAACCTGTGTGGCCAGCCCCCGAGTGGATCGAGTGGCGGCCTAGGATTTTTGTCGTGCTTGTATGGCGCAGCCCCCGAGTGGTTCGGGTAGCGGCCTAAGCTATTATTTCGACCTGTGTGGCCAGCCCCCGAGTGGATCGAGTGGCGGCCTAGGATTTTTGAGCTTCTTGAGTGACGGGAAGGAGGAGACAGATTTTCTTCAAATCACTTTATTGATTCATGCGAACAGGCCGCCTCGTTAAAAACCTTCCAGTCCCCTCAGGTACCCTGGTAAGGAAAAGAGTGCGTCTGAAACCTGCCGCGTTGACTTTCTTGTACAATGCTTGCTTTGAACTAGGCGTAGAACCGGCGGAGTTGTGCTACGTTCCACGGGTTGCTGCAGTCCGCTCCTGTCTTCGAGTCCTTTAGGCGGTATGCTCCATTGCCTATTGCTTCTGTTATGATGTACGGGCCCTCCCATGGGGAGGCGAGCTTGTGCACCTTCTTTTGCTTGAGTCGAAGAACGAGGTCGCCTGCCACGAACGCTCTTGGTCGCAGCCTCCGAGTATGATAGTTACGCAGGTCCTGCTGATACACGGCTGATCGTGCTAGGGCGATGTCGCGTGCTTCGTCCAGGGCGTCTCTGCTGTCTTCGAGTGCCTCCTCTGCTTCTGACTCGTCGTAGGCGACTACTCTTGGTGCGTCAAACTTGATGTCGCAGGGGAGGACCGCTTCTGCACCGTACACCATGAAGAATGGCGTGTACTAGGTAGATCTATTCGGCGTTGTTCGCAGACTCCAGAGGACTGATGGCAGTTCTTCCACCCATGCGCCCGCTGCGCGTTTTAGGGGTACGCGCAGTCGCTTCTTGATGCCGTTGCAGACTAAGCCATTGGCCTTCTCCACTTGTCCGTTGGACTGCGGGTGCGAGACCGACGCGTAGTTGAGCTTGATCCCCTGCTCGGAGCAGAAGTCTTTGAATTCCTCGTCTGTGAAGTTCGAGCCGTTGTCGGTGATGATCCCGTTAGGTACTCCGAACCTGAAGATGATTGATCTGATGAAGTTGACCGCCGTTGACGCAGTCGAACTTGTGATGGGCACGGCTTCGATCCACTTTGTGAATTTATCTACCGCGACCAGGAGGTGGGTATGACCTCCGGGTGAGGATTTCTTCAACGGGCCCACCATGTCCAGGCCCCATTGGGCAAAGGGCCAGGCTAGCGGTATTGTTTTGAGCTCTGATGCTGGGGCGTGCGGCTTGTTGGCAAATTCCTGGCACCCTGTGCATTTCTTCACCAGCTCCTCGGCGTCCTGCATGGCCGTGAGCCAATAGAATCCGGCTCGTAGCGCCTTGGCCACCAGTGCCCCGCTGCTTGCGTGATGTCCGCATGTACCCGCGTGAATGTCGAGTAGGATGGCTTGGCCGTCGACTGGATGTATGCACCTTTGCAGGATTCCTGATATGCTTCTTTTGTAGAGTTCCCCGTTGATGACGGTGAAACTTTTGGAGCGTCTGATGATGCGCTTTGCTTCGACTGGGTCAGCTGGCAGCTTCTGATGCAGTATGTATGCCAGGTATGGTCCTGTCCATGTGGCTTCGACTAGCATGACTTCCATGGGGACCTTGTCTTGGCTTGGCGGGTTGACATCGCCTTTTGTGGTTGCAGTGCTTGCTGTACCCTGAGTCTTGATGGATCTTTGTGTGATGCATTCGAGGAAAACGCCGGGTGGGACTGGCACCCTGTCCGAACCCATGTTAGCTAGGGCGTCGGCTTCCTCGTTGCTTTCACGGCCGATGTGGCGCAGCTCGCAGCCGTCGAAGTTTCCTTCCATCTGATTGTAGAGGTCTCTGTAGGCGATCATGTTGTCAGCGATGGCGTCGCAGGACTTCATGGTTTGCTGTACCACCAGGTAGGAGTCGCCGTAGATCATGAGGTGCGTGGCGCCGCAGTTCTTGGCCATCCGCATGCCGTGGATCAGGGCCTCGTATTCGGCTTCGTTATTGGACGGCTTCGGGAAGTCCATCTGCAAGACATACTTGAGCTTGTCGCCTTTGGGGGAAACGAGCACGACTCCTGCCCCGGCTGACTTGAATTTCTTGGAGCCATCAAAGTACATTGTCCACGCGTTGGACAAGTCGGGGACGTTCGGTAGCTGGGCTTCTATCCACTCCGTGGTGAATTCTGGGAGGACTTGGGCCTTGATGGACTTCGGGTGAGCATACTTCAGCCCCCATGGTCCTAGCTCGACAACCCACTTGGCGACTCGTCCTGTCGCGCGCTGATTTGTGAGGATGTCTGCTAGTCCGGAGGAGCTTACCACCGTGATCGGGTGCTCGGAGAAGTAGTGGACGACCTTTCTGGAGGTCATGAAGACTCCGTATGCCAGCTTCTGGTAATGCGGGTAATTCTGCTTGGACAAGGTAAGGACTTCGCTAAGGTAGTATACGGGCCTCTGCACCGGGTGGCTGTGCCCTTCCTCTTCGCGTTCGACTACGAGCACCGTGCTCACCACCCTGTTTGTTGCTGAGACGTACAGGTAGAGCGGCTCGTTTTCCAGTGGTGCCACGAGGACCGGAGAGGTTGTCAGTGTCTTCTTGAGATGGTCGAATGCGTCCTGCGCCTCTTGTGTCCACTCGAACTTGTCTGACTTCTTCATCAGTTGGTAGAAGGGTAAGGCCTTCTCTCCCAACTTACTAATGAACCGACTGAGAGCTGCGACTCGGCCGGCTAATCGTTGCACCTCCCTGAGCTTCGTTGGTGCTGGCATTGTGAGAATGTTCTGCACCTTCTCGGGATTTGCTTCGATTCCTCTTGCGGATACAAGGTACCCTAGTAACTCTCCGGCTGGCACGCCGAACACGCACTTCACTGGATTGAGTTTGATCTGGTACACGTCCAGTGCGGCGAAGACCTTGCGTAGGTCGTCGACTAGGGTATCCTCCTTCCGGGTAGTGACTACGATATCGTCGACGTAGACTTGGACGATCTGCCCGATTAACCCCTTGAGGCATGCTTGCATTGTCCGCTGGTACGTGGCACCTGCGTTCTTTAACCCGAACGGCATCGTCTGGTAGCAGAAAACGTCGTCGGGTGTGATGAAAGCTGTCTTCTCTTCGTCCTCGACCTTCAGCCTGATCTGCTGGTAACCTGAGTAGGCGTCCAGAAAAGATAGGCGTTCGCAACCTGCAGTCGAGTCGATGATCTGGTCTATCCGCGGGAGCGGGAAGTGGTCTTTGGGGCAGCATTTGTTGATTGCGGTGAAGTCCACGCACATGCGTAGTTTCTTCGTCTTCTTTTTCTCGACTAGAACAGGGTTAGCGGCCCAGTCCGAGTCCTTGATCTCTCGGATGAACTTGGCGTGCAGTAATCTGTCGACTTCCATGGTGATAGCGTCTCGCTTGGGCCCTGAGAAGCGTCGCATGGATTGCTTGACAGGTCTTGCGTCCTTGTGTACTTTCAGGGAGTGCTCGGCGAGTTCCCTGGGTATCCCCGGCATGTCAGAAGGTTGCCATGCGAAGATTTTCCAGTTCTCACGTAGGAACTCGACGAGCGCGCTTTCCTATGCGGGTGTCAGGCTTGATGAGACTTTGACTGTCTTTCCGCTGTCGGTCGGATGGACTTGGTGGATGACAGTGTCGTCATTCGTGTTGAACGCTGCGTCCTTGGCGGGTTTCTTGCGAGCCGGGAAGATGGTCTTGTCATTTTCGGCTGATATGGCCTTGAAGTGTTCTTCGACGCCGAAGAACTCGGAGATCTTGGCGAACTCGCGGTCGCAACTGTTGGAGAGGCCGAAGTCGCCGCGACGGTGATCACTCCTTTTGGCCCGGGTAACTTTATCATCAAGTAGGCGTAGTGGGGTACTGCCATGAACCTGGCAAAGCTTGGGCGTCCGAGGATGACGTGGTACTGTGACTTCCAGTCGACGACCTCAAAGTCTATCGACTCCTTCCTGAAGTGCTCGGGTGTACCGAGGATGACGTCGAGTGTGATTGTTCCCATGGGCGTGATTGCTTGCCCTGGTACTATGCCGTGGAAGGTGGTCTCCGATTCCGGCAATTTCTCTGTCGACCTGTTCATTCGCCTGAGGGTGTCGGCGAATATGATGTTGATGCCGCTGCCCCCGTCCAGGAACACCTTCTTCAGGCTGTAGTCGCCGATCAAAGCCTCAATCACGAGTGCGGCGTGCCCTGGTCGGACTACCTCCGCTGGGTGATCTGCCCTGGAAAATGTGATTGGTGTCTCCGACCCGCGCAGGTAGTCTGGTACCACGCGCGGGCTGTTGATGCCTTGAAGTACTTGGCGTGTGATGATTTTCTGCCTCCTGTTCGACGGGGGTCCCTTCTGGATCATGTTCAACTGTCCCCGTGCGGCTGGGTCCGCGTCGGCTGCTGCTGGCGGACCTTGTTGCTGCTGCTGCGGCTGGGGGAACGCTCCTGCCGCTTGCACTTGATTGTTGTTTGCGGGTGCTGCCTGGATGGCTAGCTGCGGTGCCGCTTGTATGGCCTGTACTGGGGCGATGATTTGCTGCATGGCATGGTAGATCTTTCTTGCTTTGCGGCAATCTTTCAACAGGTGGTTTGAACCCCACTTTCCTGTTGCCGGGCTGCGGAACGAGTGATGTTTACAGGGTTGCATCAGTTCCTCTGCCGGGGTTAACGGGCGCTTCCACTCGCGCTTCTGACTTCCGTCGCTGTGGTCGATGCTGCTGCTGCCACGGTTGTACTGACTCGAGCTGGGCTGTCGACTTTGCTCGTGCTGTCTGCTGCCCTCACGCTTGACCTCGCGGGGGGTTTCATAACCCGCCGCTACTAACTCGATTGAGTCGTGCGTGTAACGTGCCTTCCTCTTTTGACGCGACTCGCGCCAGTTGTTTGTTTCGCCTTCCTTTTTGGGAGAAGTTTCGCGGACGTAGTCCTCTTCTTCAGCCCATTGGTTGGCTGTCTTCATTAACTCTATTGTGGTCTTCGGCTGGAGCCTACCAAATTCCTCCCGGAGGTCGCGGCGAGCAACGCCATGCATGAAGGTGTCCATCACCCTGTCCTCTGATACGGGTTCCATGGTATTGCGGAGGAGTGTCCACCTTTGAATGTAAGATCGGAGCGACTCGTCTTTCCCTTGCTTGCAAGCCTGCAGCTCGATGTAGGTCGTTGGTCTGGCGAATGTTCCCGAGAAACTTTTGATGAAGTTGTCCTGGAACTCTTCCCACGTTCTGAAAGAATCTTTGGGTTGGCTTGTGAGCCACCCGCGTGCAGAGTCTGTCAGCATGAGCTGGATGTACTGCATTGCCGTGGTCGATGTTCCGCCTTGGCAGGTGCAAGCAATAAGGTAGTCCTCGAGCCATAGCTTCGGGTCTTGCTTCCCGTCGTACTTTGGTGTGCCGGCCGTCAACTTGAAGCCTTTAGGCATGCGGGTGTCGCGGATGTTGAAGGAGAAACATGCTGCGCCACACGGCTCAAAGTCGCGGTCGGCGTGGTCGTTTGCGTGTGCCACGCTAGCCGAGCGTTCCTTGCGATTGCGGTCCACCGTCTTCTGCGTCAGGACGTCACGGAGGTCCTTGATTGTTTGTTGCTGCGCCGCAGGGGCGCCCGACGTCGTGGGTTCGTGAGCTTGATTACCTGGCCCCTTGGCCGCTAGAGCTTCTTCGATTGCCCTTATGGAGGCAATTTGTTGCTTGTGGAGGAGGGAGCGCGCGTCACCCTCCGGTGGTTGTGTGAGCCGGAGGTATGTCTCGACTGATATCAGGGCGGCATTCGCCGTCTTCGGAACGGGTATCCCATTCTCGTCTTCGGTGACGAAGGACGAGTCGAGGTTGCGGGTGAGCCTTGTTCGATCAGCTTCTCCCATGTGGGGGACCCGGGCTCTGGTTCGCCGTGCTCCCTGATTCACCTCTGTGGAGGATGTGAAGGAGAGAGCAGCTCGCCTGGCACTCGACGCATCCGCGTCCCTTTTGCGCCTGAGAAGTTAGGCCTTTTCGGCGCGAATTCGTTCGCCTTCCTTGCGTAGCAAGTACTGGACCGCCAGGTGATCGTCTCGATGTGCATTGGGTGGCGGGAACGTGCCCTCGTCCACATGCTTCATTGCTTGGATCGCCATATCACGTGTGATGACAAGCTTCGTCTGGTCCGGCATGCCCACCTCCAATGGGTATGCGGGTTCGTCTTCGTCGTCATGCGGCGCTGTGCCGGCCATGAAGACCTGCCTGGGGTAGGCATGGATTGGAGAGTTGGTGCTGCCGCTGCTACTTATGTCACCCGCTTCTTGCTCGGGGTCGAAAATTGCTGCAACGTGGCGCGCGGCGCACCCGCTGTCGCGTCTCTTCGCGATTGTCCATGTGCCCGCACTCGACGGGGCGAGTGCGAGTGGCTTGGGGTAGACCTGGGACTTCCAGGAAGATGAGGGCACGCGTGACGTTGATGTCGGACGCGGGCCCCCGGTCGCACGTGCGGGCGGGACGGTGGAGGTGGGGCTTGACATGATTGACCGCGCGATCGAGGTTGGGGTAGTAGACTCGATTCGCGTGGTCGTTGCCGAGATTGTCGACGTAGATGTCCTCTTCGCGGGTACAGCTGGCGCAAACCTTGCGGGTGCGGCAGATGCGATCTTCGCGGGTCCGACGGTCGCGATCTCCGCGAGTGCGGCAGATGCGATCTTCGCGGGTCCAGCGGTTGCGATCTCCGCGGGTGCGGCAGATGCGATCTTCGCGGGTCCAACGGTTGCGATCTCCGCGGGTGCGGCAGATGCGATCTTCGCGGGTCCAGCGGGCGCGGTGGTCGGCGATTTTGATGATGCCGCCGCGCGTAACGCCGTAGTCGTAGACCTGAGTATGCCACGACTATCGATGCAACAGAATATGGAGCCGAAGGTGATGTGTATACCTTTGTCCATATCAGCGTACACCGATTGATGAGCTTTCGAGTGGATGACGTACTCGAAGGAGCCGAACCGGATCGACTCCCTGATGTCGGGTGCGCCGACCTTCATTGCAGATGGAGCCAGCGTGACCATGATCCTAGCACTTGTTTGAACTTCCCACAGACGGCGCCAATTGACGAGGTTCTAACTCGGCAAGTCCCAGGGTTGTACACCCCGGGTTGATTGATGGGGAGATGGGAGAGTGCAAGGTGATCACGACGGCTGACAAGCGAGGTTTACCCAGGTTCAGGCTCCCGGAGGATAACACCCTACTCCTGCTTGTCTGGTTATTGATGCGAGTAGCGATTACAATGGCGAGATTGCGATCTCGCTAGGGTTTGTGGTTCTGAGCGTGTCCTCTAGGACGGGCAACCCTCCTGGCTTTATAGGCAGCCAGGTCTCGGGTGGTTGGTACAGATACGGTAGGTTACAAGCCCTAACCGAGTTGGACTAGGATATGAGATACCCCGAGTGGGCCTTCTGCGGGCCTTTCCATCCTTGGCGCGGCCCAGGTAGCCTCACCGTGGGCTACCCGCAAGGTAGCCCCACGTCATCGTCCGCTTGACGTCTCGACGTGACAATGATCATGGGCGTGACAATAATCACTTTTTTAACTTGTTCCTTGCGGATACAAAGGTTTCCGAGGTTTAAGCCTTGAGCTTTTAACCTTGAGGGACAAAAAGGTGCTTGGAGGTTGAGCCGTGGGCTGCCTCTTTCGCTAAATGCCCTGCCGTGATAATGATCACGGGTAGAACTTGCGCAGATGCATGATGTTCCATGTATTCTTGAAGGAGACGTTGTCTTCCGTCTCGAGGCGAGCCGCGCCAGGCCTGGCGATGTGGGTGACCCTGTAGGGACCTTCCCACATCGTGGACAGCTTGTGGAGGCCTTCCCTGGAGAGGATTCGCCTGAGGACGAGATCGCCTGCCTCCAGGGTGCACGACCGCACATTTTGGCTGTGGTAGCGCCTCAGAGACTGCTGGTACTTGGCCGCCCGTAGGGCGGCGCGACGTCTTAGCCCTTCAAGGAGCAGCAAGTCGTCGTTGTGGAGGTCCTCTTGCTGGTCCTCATTAAAGGCAAGGACCCGTGGGGATCCATGCTTTATCTCTGCGGGGAGGACTGCTTCGGCACCATAGACGAGTGCGAACGGCGTTTCCGCGGGGGGCTTGGGTGGCGTGGTACGGATGGACCAGAGCACCGAGGGTAGCTCATTGATCCAGCCCTTGCCGTGGCCCTTGAGGACATCGAAGGTCCTGGTCTTTAAGCCTTTGAGGACCTCTGCGTTTGCGTGCTCGGCCTGTCCGTTGCTTTGCGGATGGGCGACTGAGGCGAAGCAGAGCTTGATGCCCATTTTCTGGCAGTAGGCTCTGAAGATGCCGGTTGTGAATTGCGAGCCATTGTCAGTGATGATGCGGTTAGGCACTCCGAACGACAGACCAGGCCTCTGATGAATTTCACCGCCGCGCCTGCTGTGATTGTGCGCGACGCCTCCACTTCAGGCCATTTTGTGAACTTGTCAATGGCCACGAAGAGGTAGCGATATCCACCTTGCGCCGTTGGGAAATGTCCCAGGATGTCTAGCCCCCAGACCGCAAACGGCCACGAGAGCGGAATGGTTTGTAGCCCCAGCGCTGGTTGGTGTACGTTGCATCTTGAAGCGCTTGTGGCCAATAGAAGCCGCTCCTGAAGACTTTTCCTGCGAGGGTGCGGGTGCACGAATGGTGGCCGCATTTCCCGCAGTGGATGCCCTTAATCAGCAGTTTTCCTTCTTCAGGAGGGACGCACTTGAGCGTGATGCCGTTTGGGCGCTTGCGATAGAGAATATCCTTCGAGGATTTGGTACGATTTTGCTTGGCGGGCAATTCGCTCTGCTTCAACATCTTCCTCGGGAAGGATCCCTTTGTGGAGGTAGTCTTTGATCTCGTCGATCCATCCTGCCTCTTGGTGCACCGCTGTGAGCAACAGACGCTCCCCTATTGGGGGCCCGCAGCCTGGAGCTCCGCTTGCAGGTGGTGGCGGGAGCGTTTCGGCTGTGCTTGCGGGCAGGGCCTCGAGGGGCTGCTTTATGGATGCCTTGACGAGCCTTTCTTCAAAGACACCTGGCAGCTAGGCTTGCCTCTTTGATGCGCGCTTGGCGATGTCATCAGCCTCTTGGTTTTCCTTTCTTGGGATATGCATGAGCTCCATTCCCCTGAAGTTCTTCTCCAGCCTACGGACCTCTTCAAGGTATGCGGCCATGTGGTCGTCCTTGGCCTTGTAGCTTTTGTTGGAGAAGTTGACGAGCAGCTGGGAGTCGCCATTGATGAGTATATGCTTGACGCCTAGGGCGATTGCGGCGCGTAAGCCAGCAAGCAGCCCTTCATACTCAGCGATGTTGTCGGATATCTTGTCGATTCCGAAGCACAGCTGGACTGCGTACTACAACTTGTCGCCTTTGGGTGAGGTCAGGACTACACCTACCCCACCGTGACGACAAGTGAAAGCTCCGTCGAACTTCATGGTCCAGTAGCTGGGCATTGCGGCTCCAGAGGACTCGTGCTCTTCTTCCCAGGGCTCTTCAGGGGTTGGATCAGTCCATTCGGCGACAAAGTCTGCCATCGCTCTTCCTTTGATTACCCTTGTGGTATCGAAGCGCAAATTGAATGGCTGTAGCTCGATGTTCCATCCTGCGACACGATCTGTTGCATTTGGGTTGCGCAGAATTTGCTCCAGGGGGAAAGAGGTTACCACCGTGATGAGGTGCCCCTGGAAGTAGCGTCGCAGCTTTCTTGAGGCGATGAGGAGTGCGAGGAGAAGCTTCTGCTGCATCGGGTACCGCTCGCGAGCATCACGTAGTACTGTGCTGACGAAGTAAACTGGATGCTCGACGAGAGTAGTTCCTGCTTCCTTTGCGTCTTTAGCCTGAGGTGGTCCATCTTGGCCCTCGATGGGGTTGGCTTCAAGGGGCTTGTCCTGGGCCTCGAGGGTGTTGGCCTCGAGGGATGTGGCCTCGAGGGACTTAGCCTCGAGGGACGTGGCCTCGAGGGATGTGGCCTCGAGGGACTTGGCCTCGAGGGGCGTGGCCTCGAGGGACGTGGCCTCGAGGGATGTGGCCTCGAGGGACTTGGCCTCGAGGGGCATGGCCTCGAGGGACGTGGCCTCGAGGGGCGTGGCCTCGAGGGACGTGGCCTTGAGGGACGTGGCCCCGCAGCGCTCCTCCTGGGCCTCGAGTGTGTTAGCCTCTTGAGGCTTCTCAGTCCCTTCGGCACGAACCTTTTGTAGCAATTGACTCCGGGCGGTCCCCTCTGGAGGCTTTGGACCTGGCGGGGTTGTTGTGAGGACTGCCCTTTCGTCGAGCTCTTTATCAGGAGGCTTTTTCTTTGGAGTGGTTGCACTCTTCTTGTGAAGTACCGGCTCCTCTCTTTCCACCACAAGGACATCACTGGTTGTTTGTGGTGTAGCTGACAAGTACAGCTTCAGGTGCTCGCCAGGCCTTGGGGCGACCATTACAGGTGGGCTGGCCAAGTACTTCTTCAAGTCCTCAAATGCATTTTTAGCTTCAGGGCTCCACTTGTAAGTGGCCGTTCTTTTCACGATCTTGAAAAACGGCAGGGCTTTTTCGCCGAACTTGGAGATGAATCGACCCAAGCTGGCCATGCAGCCTGCCAGGCGTTGCATGTCCTAGAGCCTGCGTGGAGGTTGCATGCCTTCTATGGCCTTGATTTTGTCTGGGTTCGCCTCTATGCCCCGATGAGACACGAGGAACCCCAGCAATTTGCCTGAAGGTACTCCAAAGACGCACTTGGCGGGGTTGAGCTTGATGTTCACCTTGCGCAGGCTGGCGAAGGTTTCTTCAAGGTCTTCGAGAAGAGTATTTCCATCTCGCGACTTCACGACGATGTCATCGACATATGCTTCAGCGTTTTGCCCCATTTGCCCGCCAAGGGCTATCCTCATTAACCTCTGGAAAGTGGCTCCGACATTTTTTAGGCTGAAGGGCATGCAGACGTAGCAATACACACCGCATGGGGTGAGGAAGGCCGTCTTCTCCTCATCCTCTTTAGCCATCTTAATCTGGTGATAACCAGAGAAGGCATCGAGAAAATAGAGGAGGTCGCAGCCTGCCGTGGAGTCCACGATCTGGTCGATTGTGGCATGGGATAAGGGTCCTTGGGGCAGGCCTTGTTTACGTTAGTGTAGTCGATGCAGAGGCGGCCTCCGCCGACGGGTTTTGGGACTACCACGCCGTTGGAGAGCCAAGTGGGGTGCGGGACCTCGCGAACGACTTTTGCCGTTGTTAGCTTCTCGACCTCCTTGACGATGAATGCTTGCTTCTCGGGGGCTTGCTTCCTTGCTTTTTTGCCTGATGGGGCGCGCGTTTGGGCACACGGCCAAGTGGTGCTCGATCACCTCACTCGGTACACCAGACATATCTGACGGTGTCCATGCGAACATGTCAGAGTTTGTCTGGAGGAAGACGACGAGCGCGCTTTCCTATTTTGGGAGGCAGCGCGGCGCCAATGGTGACGCTGGCCCCCGAGCCTTCAGCCCCCGAGTTCCCTGAGCTCAGAGAGATCTTCTTGGTAGCAGCTGCCTCCTGGGAGAACAACTGCTTCTTCTTCTTGGGCCTCTCGAGAGGCTCTTGGTCCTTGTCTGCGGGGAAAGCCATGGCGGCGGCCTTGTAGGCCGTCTCAACAGCGCGCGAAGCGTCCAGGACATGCCCACGTATGGTGATCGTGTCGGTGCTGCCAGGGATCTTGACCATGTTGTACGCATGGTGCGTGACGGCCATGAACTTCGCGAGCGCGGGGTAGCCGAAGATGGCGTTGTACGGCAGGCCGATGTGCGCAACATCGAAGTCGATGTGCTCGGTGCGGTAATTTTCCTCGCTCCCGAAGGTGACGGTAAGCCTGACCTGGCCTAGAGGCTCGATTGAGCCGCTGGTGACCCCCGTGAAGGGCCTCGAGGGCATAAGCCGCTCGTTGGGCACTTGAAGTGCTTCGAACGTATCTATGGAGATAACGTTCAGGCCTGGTTTGCCATCGATGAGCGTCTTGGAGACAGCCACATTGTCGATGGTGGGGGTGCAGACCAGCGGGAGGGTTCCAACAGTCTTGGTGGACTTGGGGTGGTCCTGAGCGTCGAAGGCGATGGTGTACTGCGACCACTTGAGGGGCATGGAGGTTTCCGTGCTTGGGAGGGCGGCGTTGAGCTCGCGGGCGAACTGCTTGAACTAGTTGTTCGACTTCGGCGCCTGCGCCCCCCCCCCCCCCCGAGGATGCAGGCAATGGCGCCCCTCGGGGCTTGGTAGCCGCCGTCTTCCTCGTCAGGGAGGTTGCCGTTCTTTTCTGTGGCGTTGGCTTGATTTCCAGCTGGTTTCTGGTAGCCGCCCTTGCATCCGCTCCCGCGGTAGCCACGGCCTCGACCGCGTCTGCCGCCGTCTTCTGCTTGCTCGCGCTCCTTGCTCAACATTTTGAGGTCGTAGCAGAACTCCGTAGAGTGGCCGCGCCTGTTCTGGTAGATGCAGAAGGGGCGGTGATCGTCTTTCCTCTCTCCAGCCTCGGGGGAATCCCTGCGGGTGCCTTTTACATCAGGCGCTGCCGCGAGAACTGCGGTGGCCTTGCGCTTGGGCTCCTCCTTCTTCTTCTGGATTTTGGACCCCTCCGCATGATCGTCCTCTCTCGAGGACATTTTCACGAAGAGGAGTCCCTCTTCAGCCTTGGCGCACTTGTCCGCCATGTCGAACAGCTTGACCACAGAGGTGAGCTTGTCGTGGATGCCCAGTTTCTCGAGCATCCTGCTGTTTGTGACGCCCTCGCGGAAAGCGGCGATGACTTGAGTGTCGGGGATGTTCGGGATCTTGTTGCACACCTGGATGAAGCGCAAGATGTACTTGCGGAGCGTTTCATCCTTCCTCTGCACCACAGCGCGCAGATCGTTGTGGGTGAGGGCGCGCTCGTACGTCCCCTTGAAGTTGGAGACGAACTGCTTGCAGAGCTCCTCCCAGGAGTTCACAGAGTCCTCCGGGAGGTTCAAGAGCCACGACACCGCAGATTCGCGTAGCGCGTGGGAGAACCAGTTGGCCATGACCTTGTCGTCTCCCCCCGCAGCTTGGATGGAGGTGGTGTAGAGCTGCAGGAACTCAACGGGGTTGCTAGAGCCGTCGTAGCCCTTGGGAAGAGCCGGCCTAAACTTCTGCGGCCAGACCACGCGACGCAGAGAGCGAGTGAACGCCATGCAGCCAGAGGTGTACGTAGCGACCCCGTGCTGAAGCGCGCCGCGGTTCTGCTGTCCCGCCTGGCCGAGCTCCTCCAGGAGCCGGTTCTGGCGGTCTCGCTGGAGCTCCATCCCCACATGAGCGTCGGGCGCGGTGCGCTGCACGATTAAGCAATCGTGTGGCGAGGACGCGTGCGAGGCAGCCCTTTGTGCCGCAGCCGGTGCAGGCCCCGGAGGCGGCAGAGGCGCATTTGTTGCGACCGTGCCCGCGAGGGAGGGGTGCACGTTGGACTGCGACAGAGCGGGGCGCGTCGTGGCGATGCCGACGAGGTGGCTGAGGCGTTGGAGCCACTGCTCGTGGGCCTCAGCGGTGGGATGGTAGCGGAGCAGCTCCTACGCCATGAGCAGCGCGGTGTGGGGCGCGGGGTCTGTCCTCCCCGGGCCCACGCCGCTCGGGCGCTGCGTTGGGTGTGACGACTGCGCGTCCTCCTGGTGCTCGGCGTCTTGCTCCGGCGCCTCCGCGTGAGGGCCAGAAGGGACATGCTCCTCATGACGGGGTCGGCCCCGCCGTGCGCGGGTGGTCGCGGCACCTAGGGGTGCGCGTGCTCCCGCGGGTGCACGTCGTTTGACTCGAGCGGTGCGGGTGGCGCGCGTGTTCACCATGGCACGGAGACGCACTCGAAGGTTGTTGACCCGCCTCAATCCCCTACCTGGCGCGCCAAATGTCGGGTTATGACTCCCAGGAATCGGGGGTAGTCACTTCCTGAAGTGTAGTTCGAAAGGTGATTGAACGCGGAGGTCTAAACTCTCAAGTGGCTCCGCGACGTTGCTCGCCGGACCTGAAGAAGACGCACACCCGACCAAGGAAGACACCGTCCTTTACCCAGGTTCACGGCCCTCGTGTGGAGGTAAGACCGCTACTCCTGCCTGTCTGTATTATATGTGGAAGGTTACAGTACAATTGAGCTTGCCGGAAGCCCCCTTGAGGCAGTTCTTGCCTGGGGAGGGAAGCGTTGATCTTCGTCCTCCACCAGCCAGAGGCTAACCTAACCAGAGTTGCTAGGGTTTACAAGGGAGTTCTGCACGCAAAGGGCCAACCCTTACTACGATGGATGTCTTCTCTCTTTTATAGGCGCCTCGGGTCTTCTCCTTCGGCTTGGCCTTCAAGGTGGCTCCCACTTGCTAGTGGCGGGGCGGAGCACGAGTCCACCATGCTCCATTCGTCCATGGACTCGGTCCATTGTTGATAAAGGTGGCGCTGTGGCCGACAGGCTGCCGACCGCGCGGTACTATCCGCAGAGCGGGCAGTCTCTAAGGTGGAGCCCTCGGTGACGATCTCCGTTGGAGGGTTGCGCCGTCCACCTGCTTTATCGCTCTGCATGAGCGTGGCAGAGGTCATGTGCGCTCTGCCGGGCTTCCTTGGCGACGACGTTTCCCTTCAAGCCTGAGGGGAGACTCCTGCCGGACTTCCCTCAAGCGGGTTGATCTCTCGGAGGGAGGATCCCTTGAGGCGAGGGGTCCCTTGAGGCCCTCGCTTCCTCTTCAGGCCCTCGAGGTGGATCGCCTCTCGCGTGTCCCGCCAGGCGGTGACGCCTGGTCCTTAGTCGTTTCGTCTGTCTGGTCTGCGAGCGAGGCCTGGGGGGGAATGGGCTCTTGATACCCCAGTTCCCACTGGGCCAACAGCAACAAGGATATTATACATCCTGACTTGATGGAAACCATCAAGAAGGGGAAGGAAGAAGGTATTGTCGATCCAGACTACTACGAGTACTTGAAGATTGTTGATCAAAAAGGATATTTTGCTGCTGAACAAGGACCACTGGGTGCTAGTGCCCATATCCCAACAAGCAGTGGCTCAAATGATGGACATCTGTTCAGAGGTATGGTGCCCATATCCCAACCAGTAATAACTATTGTTGTTAAAACAAAATTCTACATGCATTTCTTAAGCACTGTCTAAATTTCTTTGTTGTATATCCTTGTAGGTCCTAAAGGTGATTACAAGTACTGCCATTATGGTAATGATATGAACCTTTCAAGGAAGCAACATAATTGTCTACAGGATTTGTGTGAGCTAATGGTGGAGAACATAATCAAGTGGATAGTTGGGTGGGAACAAAAACCCATAATGAATTTGCACAGGATGACCAACTCCAATGTTCTTGAAGGAAAATGCAAGCTGGTACACTTTTCTGTCCTTTACTGTTGTTATGTGAATGTTTGTCTAAGAGGTCCTTTTGATATGTTACTCTAAGATATGTTGTTGTTATGTGTCTGTTTGTCTAAGATATGTGGTTGTTATGGTACTGATGCAGGACATTGGAGCTAAGTTTTCCAAAATGTATCTTCAGAGTGAAATAGATGTACCTTTGACTATCCTAGTTGACGGCATTGGAGATTATGAGAAGATGAAGATAACCATGAAGAAATCAAAAGGGAAGAACAGTGTTATGATTACTTCTGGTCGGTGGAAGGTGGTCCAAGAGTACAAGATCAAAGAAGATGAAATTTGGTTGTTCAACTTTGGGAAGCAATCAGGTGGTCTGGATCTTCTACTGATGCTTGTGCCGTGAACTTTGGGAAGCAATCGGTAAACCTCATACTAAGTATGTTTGATAAGTATGTATGCTAAGTAAGCACTGCCGTGAGACTAAACTTTAAGTTATGTATGTGTGCTAGTCTGTAAGACTTCTATGTTCTGTGTGTACTACTTGGTGTGGTCATATCTCTGTTGATATATGCTTTGTTATGTGGGCCCAGCTATGTGCTATGCAGGGTCTTAATTCTATATGCTATGTTGTCCTTTACTTCCTGTTTGCTTTCAGTACCCATCAACACGTGTGTACCAACGTGGCTTTTGCTTGTTGTATCCAGAACATGGTGTTGACAGCAATGCATACACGTGTTGCCACAACTTTGCTTTGCCTGACATATATATAGGGGTCTTTGTTCAGTACATTGCATTCTTGTTCTATACAATCTCTTCGATGGCTGAGCATGGAGATCCCTCGCCTATAAAGAGTGACGGTACCTCTGCGTTCGAGGCGGCAAGGCAGGAGAAGTTGTACAAGAAGGTGATGCTACTTCACTGTAAGCTTGCAGATGACGAGACAAGGAGGGCCATGGCAGAGCCGACATGTTGGATACCAGAGCTTCCAAACAACATAAGTTTGGAAACACAAATTCGCATCCACCAAGCTCGTCTTGATGCAAAGAATGCAAGCTCGTCTTGATGTGAAGAAATCCTTAGGAGTAATGTGTAATGAAATTATCCTGGTTGTATGAATATGTTTAATAAAGAGTTTGTGTTTTAAATAAAATACTTTCAGTTTTTTAAATTGTATTGTGTTGCTAATTTTGGATTGTTGCAAACTACTTTGTAAACCCTTCATAAGGTGTGTTTTGTAATCAATCCCCTCCTACACGTGGGTCCTAAATTTTCATTTTGTGGTATTGGTACTGTGATCCATATTACTATGAATCTAAGATTATACATCTCTTCTCACCAATGATTTGGACCATGTTTTGGTATTTCTCTTTTGTTGGGGCTGGGATCTTATCTTGTTGGGGTGAAAATTCTGGGAGATTCACTGTCCAGGCTTACTGGACTATCTCATGCTAACTATTCAGACTACAAGCATGCTGCCCATGGATGGAAGATACGTAGACATTGCTAAAGAACTGAAAAAATGCAAGGAGAGTGTCAAAGATAATATTGTTCTGGCTGCTTTTAGCTCTACACGAACATGTTTCTTTGGTGCTGAAGGGACTATATACAACAAAAAAGGCAGGCGTGTCGAATATATACCAAAATGTTCAAATATTTTCTACTAATAAATTTAAGCTTTCTCGGGGGTATAAAAATATGAATGGAAGGGAATAAAAGCAATAAGACAATAGCCATAATAAACAAGATAAATTTGCAATCCCTCTAAGTTGTTCAAATATAAAACTAGAAGTCTTACATCAACACCAACACGCATATGATCAGATATATGCAGCCACAATGAACTGATGGCTTTCCAAAGTAATTTAACCCCTTGGCACACGTATAATCAGCAGTTCGAGATCATTGTCAACTGATGACTTTCCAAAGTTCATGAGCCAGATGTCATCTTCTTTTATCTTGAACTCTTTGACTGCCGTCCCCCAACCAGAAGTCGTCGTGACATTGTTCTTCCCATGTGCTATCTTCATATTTACCTTCAGCTTATCAGTACTGCCAACGCTCTCAACTAGTATCTCCACAGGGTATGTAAATTCACTGTGAAGATACAGTTTGGAGAACTTAGCTCCAATGTCCTGTCATAGTACATGACAAACAATAGTTAATAGTTTGCATATGCATTTTTACCTGTACACACAAAATAACTTAGGTATGCTATGTCACTAAAGGGGAGTAAATTACCAGTGTGCATTTTCCAACAATCACGTTGGAGTTAGTCATCCTGTGCAAGTAAAACTTACATAATAGCCTTGTTGGATTTTGTTCCCGTCCAAGAGGCCACCTGATTATGTTCCCCACCATAAGCTCACATAAGTTCTCTAGCCAAGTTTGTTGCTTCATTGTGAGGTACATGTCATTACCAAAATGGCAATACTTGTCAAAGATCTTATTCTCATTCAGATAATCATCTTTAGGACCTATAAGGAAACACAATAAATAAATGTAGTGATTGCTCAAGAAATGCATGTATATCTTTAGGACCTATAAGGAAATAAAGTAAATTTAGTTATTGTTGAACATACCTCTAAACAACTGTCCATCATGTGATGCATGTCCAGCAAATGGTTTCCCCTTATGAATATTCTTCGCACTACTGGTTGGGATATCATCCAAATGTACTTTCTTCTTCCCCTTGCACTGCTTGCCTTGTTCTGCAACCATCTTGTAGTACTGGTACATATCCAGATCGACAGTACCTTCCTGGTCAGCCTTCTCGATGATTTTGAAGAAGTCTGGATGTACATCATCAATAGTGCATGTCTTTAACTCATTTTCTTCATCACGGTCAGTTATAACAGTGACATTGCCTTCCTGGTTGGCCTGCTGAATGGTTTGCAACCATTCTGGATGCCTCTTGTTCCACTCCTTTTCATCATCACTGTCTGGAAACACCATGAGGCCCTTCTTGCTGCTAGATCCTATAGTGTGCCTACTAGTTAAAGAAAACTTTTTAGTACAAATGCAGCAATATTCCTACACATGCACTAGTAAAACTTGTTAACTCGTATGTGTACAGTTACTGAGATAAAATTTCTGAGTCTAGAAGCTACAAGACACTAAGCACTACAAGACAACACAAGATCTGGACCTGATGCACGTAGAAAACAATGATTTGAGTTAATTTTTGTTTGAAAGTTAATGATTCGAGTTAATTTCACACTACTGTAGTGCTATGGTGGACACTAGAATGCTACAGTGGAAGATCTACAAGGGGACCATGTCTCCGTCTACAAGGGAACAGTAGCATAAGATCTACAAGGGGACCATGTATTACTTTCAAAGAACAATTCGATTCAGAGCACACAAGCGGATTCAAAGCACAAAAGCTGATTCAGAGCACAGGAACTTACGGAGAGAGTGTCCACGCGGCGGCTGTGCGGGATGGCGGTCGTTCTCGCCTTCGCCTCCTCCTCCGGTACCGCTCCTCCTCCCTACGACGCGATGTGTGCGTGCTAGGGTTCCTGCGAGCTGCGAACTAGGGCATCGGGTGTCTAAATGCAACCGGCATCCTCTGTGAAATGGGCAGGGCACTACGCGGCTCTAAATGGGCCGGTTATTGCCGCCCAGATGTTGCCACAGAGAAACTAGCCGGGCCGACCTTGTTATTGGCTGAGGCGTGGGCTATAAAGGTATTTTGGACCTGAGATTCGACAATGTATTATAAATTATATAAATTTCAAATACATGTAAAGCCTTCACAAGACATCTCGGTTTGTGTAATAGATCATGTGTAAAAAATTAGAGATGATTTGGAGGAGGTCGAAAAAATCACCTTGCTAGAAAAACTAGCTAAAGTGAGACCAGACGGTCTGTCGCTAAGCATGTGATTTTTTCGACCATCTCCAAATCACCCAAGATTTTTTGTGAGTACTTACATTTAGTTAATATAGATTATGCAATAAAAAATCCAAATAAGGAGTGTCATATTGGCGGTAGAAAGGTATAGAACGGTATTCTGGGACCTGAGGTTCGACAATATATTATAAATTATATAAAATTCAAAAAATGTAAAATCTTCACAAGACATCATGGTTTGTGAATAGATCATGTGTAAAAAATTAGAGATGATTTGAAGGAGGTCGAAAAAATCACTTTGCTAGAAAAAATGGCTAAAGTGGAGACTAGATGGTCTGTCGCTAAGCATGTGATTTTTTCGACCATCTCCAAATCACCCAAAAATTTGTGTGCGTGCTTTGATTTAGTTAATATGGAGTATTGCAATAAAAAATCCAAATAAGGAGTTTCATATTGGGGTACAAAGGTATAGAACGGTATTTTGGGACCTGAGGTTAGACAATATATTATAGATTATATAAAATTTAAGAAATGTAAAATCTTCACAACACATCTTGGTTTGTGTCATAGATCATGTGTAAAAAATTAGAGATGATTTGGAGGAGGTCGAAAAAATCACCTTGCTAGAAAAACTGGCTAAAGTGAGACCAGACGGTTTGTCGCTAAGCATGTAATTTTTTTGAACCATCTCCAAATCACCCCAAATTTTATGTGAGTGCTTCCATATAGTTAATATAAATTATTATGAAAAAAATCAAATAAAAAAGAGTTTCATAGGGGGGTAAAATCGGTATAGAACGGTATTCTAGGACCAGAGGTTCGACAATATATTATAAATTATATAAATTTCAAAAACATGTAAAACCTTCAAAAGACATCTAGGTTTTTATCAATAGATCATGTGTAAAAAAAATAGAGATGATTTGAAGGAGATGGAAAAAATCACCTTGCTAGAAAAACTGGCTAAAGTGATACCAGACGGTCTGTCCTTAAGCATGTGATAATTTCGACCGTCTCCAAATCACCCCAAATTTTGTGTGTGTGCTTCCATTTACTTAATATATAGTATTGTGAAAAAAATAAAAAATGAGTTTCATATAGGGTTTGTAAAACCTTCACAATGCATCTAAATTTGCTTTGTATTATTGATATCACTTTACAAGGAAGCGAAAAGTCCCCACCACTAGACGCCGGAGTAATGGTCATCAATGGCGCATCACGTCGCTGGCAGGTGGGTAGCTGCAGCGCCCGAGGCACAACATCGACAGCTTGCGGGACGTTTCGTCTGGTCAGCTAGGTGCTGAGACTGAGGCACGTCATCATCGTCATGATTACAAATCCATATCCTGCGGCCCACGATTAATCTGCCATTTAGTGTGCGCGGACGAGATCCACTCACCCTCGATCATGTCCCAACCCCCCACGAACCACTAGTTTAACCTCGCCGTCTATATTTCGTTACTGCTCATGATCAAGTTTCTTCCTCCTCGTGACTCAGAGATTGCAGTTCCACCTTTCCACCTGTATCCACTTCCTCCCTTCACTGTTGTTTATCATTCTCCGTGCATCATGTTCCCTGTTCTGATCAACACCCCCGTTCGTCTACTCATCCCCGCTTCGGCGACAAAAACCCCAATGTCAAAGCGCAAGGCTGTGGAGTCTGAGGGGCCAAGTGAGTATGACCGGTAATGCCTACAGGAGCGCGGATGGGAGAATCTCCACGGCGCAAACGTCGAGATGATCACCGCCGGTACGGACATCATCACCACCGGTCGCCTTGGTCGCGCCATGGTTAGCTATCGTTCCGAGATGCGCCAAGATCTGAACCATCCGTTTGCCACGCCGGGCCTTCTACACCTCAACGAGGACTCATTATGGTCCCGCGACACGTTGGTTAGTTCGCAATCCTTTTTTCATTGTTTGGATCCTTTTTATGTTGATTTCATATTTGAGGCAACACCCATGTTTTTTATATCTGTACTTATATCCATGTTAATATAAAATTATATCCATGTCTATCTATACTTCCTTCTTTCCATATGCTTTCACAATAGTTATTGTTTTATCATATCTACCATGTTTTTTTTTATTTGTACATCACGTCAGTAGAACTTGACATGATTATTTGTAGGGTCCTGGTTTTTTTGTTCTAAAGTTCGGTGGAATACATTACACGGTGGGACCATCAAAATTTGAATCTTGTCTTTGCACTTCTTTGGTAACATGTTCTAATGATTGTACTTATACTATATTTATTCATATATGTACTGCCTTCTTGAAATGTATTCCTAGTATATGTACTCATTTTCACATGTTGTAGCGTACCTGCACTTTAAATAGGGCAGATACCTGTGTATAGTGCAAATCCCTGGATCAATTCATTTGCACACACAGTTTACGATGTAATATCACAACAAAGCGTCAATTTTATTACATCGATGATCCAGAATTACAAAATATTTGATACAAGTTGCATAGCATAAAGCTAGCATTGGAAAAATACACAGCGGAATACAATAGCAGAGAGCCTCTATAACTTTCATGCTGCCACAGGCGAAAACATGTTGGTTGTAGACTCGAATCCTTTAAACGAAACCTCACTCGTCATCTGATCAAATCTGCAATAAGAAAAATATTGCAACAACGTGGGTCAGATTCCATTAAAAATGGAGTCTGGCAAGTGACACTATGGTGGACACTTATGGAATAACTCTAAAGCCTATATGCATATTTGGCTGGTGGAGCTCAAGGCTAATTTGCATAAAGCCAATTTTCCCTACTCTTTTGAAAACACTTTTCTTGAAATCGACGAGTATGGCATGAAAACCATAAATCTCATCTTCCCTTGTTCACCCATCAACTTTTAACTTAGAAATTGGAATGATGGAATCCTCCGTTGACGTCCTTGATCAGCTGCTCAAAATTGTCCATAACCGGGGACACGGCTAAGTACTTAGTTTTACACTCTGCAGAGGTTGTGCACGTTCACCATTGTACCCATTCAACCCAAGGTATCCTTTACACACCATTTGTGATAAGGAAAGGAGAGAATGAGACGAGATCTTTCAGAAGCATTTTCCCTCCCACCTGGCTTGACCCGTTCCACCTAACATCCCCCTACATCTGCTTGTCAAGCCGGAGAGAGTCCACGCAACATAATTGATCAAGCCAGAGCCCATATGGCAATGGCTGCACTGGAAGCAATCGTCACTCGGAGTTCTTCAGATTCCTCTGTTCCTGGGTGGCCATTCACAAGTGTACATACTACAGGAACCATAGACATGGACCTGAGTAGCCACTCAACATAACCCATGCAACCAATTACCACCCAGGTGTTTCTTTCTTAACTTAGTAGAATTTAGATTTTCACAAAACAACATTTGCATAGCATCAATAATTCTACTAAGTATTGCATAGGAACCTAGACACAGGAATAAGGGATTCTACACAGGTTTAGCATAGCAACACATGCATATAAAAATACACTAAGTAATGCATAAAAATAGGAAGTTTATGAGGTGTGCCACTTGCCTTTGAATGTTGTCGTTGTTCACAACTCTTTTCAACGATACTCGGGACTCTCCGTGTAATCTAACAGTATAGACAAACAACAATACAACAATAACCAGCGAGCACAACTCCACAATACATACAAACACATACTAGATGAATAAATAAGTGTTATAAAACTTTCTAAGGAAAATATGTTTATGCATGATGTGCAAAATATTCCTAAGGGCTAGAAATACTTTTTCATGCCATGAAAATCTTTTAAGTTATTGCAAGGCAAATAGGTGGGTCAAGAATGACTAAGGACTAAGGTCTTAAGTTGGGTAAACATACTTTGTTTTATATCTTCTTGAAACAAGCACTCTAATGGCTTAGCCATGATGTGCAAAATACTTAGAGAAAAATTACTAAGTCATTTGTTCGAGATGATCAACAATTATTATCACTCTTTGTAAATTGGACATTCACTATAGTGAGAGAGACAGACACCCGGCCAGCCACTTAAATTGTGGAACAGGTCTCATGTACGTGGATATGTAAGGTTTGTTTCCAGGCCGCTTCATCCCACTATGCTGCTAGGATCCAACAACTTCAAGATGATAACATCATGATCAAAATTTGTTTAAGTCTAAAAGACAAGATTAGGAAAGAGGGAAAGGATAGAAAGAAAGATGTAATTGTCCTCCAGGCTTCATCTCCAGACTTGTAACTTTCTTCTGGATGATGTCTTGATTGAGTTCTTGGTAGTCTTGCTGAATCTTCAGACTTGATGGTTCTTGTATCCTAGAGGCTGGTCTTGGATTTACTTAGTCTTCATGAAGTCTCAGAGGAGAAGAAAAGACAGAGAGAAAGACTTAGAGAATGGAAAGAGATTGGTCTTCTTGAACTTCTTCTCACTTTTCTTCTAAGTGCTTGACATCTTGAGGATGCTTCCAGAGTTTGTTTTCTTCTAAGTCCTTCATGAAGTCTCAAAGAAAGAAAGAGAGAGAGAGCAAGACTTGGAAAAATATTTGCTGGTTGGTCTTCATCAACTTCTTCTTGATTTTCTTCTAAGTGTTTCTACTCCTTGAAGATCCTTCTGAAGTCTTGTTTTGGCTAACTCCCTCATTGGCCTTCTAGCTCCATGCTGAAAATCCTAAGTGTCTAAGTGTAGCACTTCACAAACATGCTAAGTGAAATTATTTCTAACTTAGAGAAAAAGTAATGAAGAGGGGTTTTCCTATGGGAATATATCTACAATATAAAATATGCTATGAATGAAATGAAATTTTAAATCACAAGAAACATCAAAATAACTTTTGTGATTTCTTTATAAATATGCCTGAATTTATAAATGCAATTTAATTAATTTCTAATTTTGGAAAATATAAAAGGAATAATTATAAGATTAAAGTTTCCTATGACCAAATTTTTATAACAAAATTTTATACTTAGTGTTTAATAGACAGAGAGCATTTAATTAAATCTATTGCAATTGGATTTAATCAAAAATAATATTTCTATTAAAAGTTATTTAAACAAAATAGTCAAACCTATTCAAATTGAACACACAACTATGAAATCATTCAAAAATTACTCAAAAATATTTTATAGCAGTGGCAATAATTTACAAATACTCTAAAGTTTCTAAAATATATTTATTTGCAATTTTTGGATTTATAGATTTAAAGTTATTACAAATACACTCAAATTCACCATTTGAAATTTGAATATTTTATACTAAGTCAAATTTGAATTTTGTCAGATCCAAATTATTCTACATGTCGAGAGCTTTCCAAATATATACAAATTATTAAATTTGGAGTTGTGGTTAAAAAGTTATAGATGTTTTAATTAGCGGGATTAATCTGCAATTTTTCCAATTAAAATTAAAATAAAAAATTGATTTACACGCTGGCGCTGACGCGGACGCTGACGAGGCGCTGACTGTGCTATCTACGTGGCGCTGACGTGTATAAGTCACAGATCTGGGCCGTCAGATCTGGATCTGACGGTCCAGATCAGATCGTACCGTTTCATCCGATACTTCTAATCTTAGCCGTATAAATTAGATCTGACGGTCCGGATCGAAGGTCTTACCGCGGCGGCGCACTCCTCGCCGGAGATGGTGCGGACGACGGCGCCGGCGGCTCGGCGTGGACGCTCCAGTCGTTTCAGTTCCTCCCCGGGCTTGTGGAGGTGGCGTAGAGGTGCGGCTGGGCAAGGCGGAGGTGATGGAGAGGTCGGTGGTGAGTCTCTCTTCTTGGAACGCCGTGGAGGAGTGGATGGAGGCGCGGCGGCTCCGGCGATTCGGTCCGCGGACGAGACACTTCGTTCGGCTGCGAAAGGAGACGAGGGAAGTAGTCAGGGGATGCGCACAAACGCGAGGGAGAGGTAGGAGGGCTCACGGGCTCCGGAAAAGGTCTCCACTCGCCGGAGATCGAAGAAACACGGCGGCGGGTGGTGCGGACTCCGGCGAGCTTCTCCGGCGGCCTGGGGGCACGATTTAATTAGGGTTTGAGGGGGAAAAGGGCGGCGGGGACGTGGGGTTTTATATGGACGCATCTACGGCAACAAATCCCGCACGAATCGCTCGGATTTGGACGAATCGGAGACGAAGATCTCGGGAGGAATTTCCGGATGGAGGTTAGAGACGATGACGTCATCGCTGACGTCATCCCGTTATTTTCTTTTTGTTTTATTCCAATTTATTCATATCTTTTGATTTATTTGTCCAAATGAGGTCAAACAAATTTCTAAAAATTTGTAATATTATTATCTTTCTGTTAAACCAAGTGTGGGAGTGTTTTGAACACTTTTCAAAAATAATAAATTCGAAATATTGATTAAATGTAAAATTGACACTTTATGTTTAATTTAAAACTAGGGTTTAATTAATTTTAATTTTGGCTAAATAAATTATATGAAATACCCATATTCAATTATGTTTGAATTTAAGTTATTTAAACACATTTTCTTGAACATGCATCTTTTATTTTGGTTTAATAGAAGCTTAATATAATTTAAATAATTTTTAAAGTAATAGGAAATATAATGGATTCTAATGTTAATTAAATTTTATTTTGTGTAACATTATATTTATTTTATGATAATTCATTTGAAAACTTTATAACAATTTTGGAAAATATTTTTGTTTTAATTCTATTCTTATTTAGAATATATTAATCATTTCCTGCTTTGAAAATAGATGAAATTCATTTGAGCAAATGAAATGTTTATTTGGCTAATTCATTAATTTAAATTCTATGAAGTTTTAAAGTTATACACTATAGGCTTATAATTTCCAAACTATATTTTGAACTTAGTTAAAGGAATGAAAATCATTTAGTAATTATATAATCTTTTGAATAACCTTGTATTTATGAATAGATATGGCTAAGTGGTTTAATTTAAATACTTATAAAGAAACTAATTTATTTAAAATAAAATGGATTTTAGTTTGTAAAATATTTGTCAAATTATATTTTAAGGTTTTTGAAACACAGTGGATAATAAAATGTTAAAACTGTGACATTTGAAATATTAACTCATCTTTGAAGTCTTTCATAGTTGGTTTCCTTATACATTTAATATTTTATTTTAATAAAAAGAAAAGTTTTAAATTTTAGTGATTTTTGAACATTATAAAATGTTGGGATGTTACAGACTACCACCCTTAAAAGGAATCTCGTCCCCGAGATTCGGAGAAGCTGGAAAAGAAAGCAAATGCTTGAATGATTCTGCTAACTCGAGAGGTTTGAGAAATGTAAATGTTTTGACATGGAAACTTGAAAACTTGGCAGTGAATGGTTTTTCTGATTAGGAGGATGAAAAGAAAGATAGTTTGAGATCTCTGTGTTTAAGCGGCTGGGTTTGAATTATCTAGGTGGCTACCACCCTTAAAAGGAATTTTTGTGTTCAGTCTAGAAACTTTGTGAAATCTTGTTTATTCCTCCGATGTAGAGCGTACAAGTGTTCAAAATACAATGGCATGTGGTGGATACAGAAAGTTTTTAGCACTCACGCTTTCCACTCGGTCCTTGGAGAGATTTATTCTTCTTCCACTCGGGGCAGCCACTGACATAGTGTCCTGTTGCTCCACATCTGCGACATGTCACGGGACTGTTGATTTTCTTGTGCGAGCGGGTAAGGCATTTCTCCTTCATCTTTGCTGGGCACTTGTCAGCATAATGTCCTTTGCCTTTACATTTGTAGCAAATTACGTCACTTAAGTTCCTCTTCTTCTTCTTAGATGTTTCCAGGGCTAAAAGTTCTTCCAAATCTTGTTTGCCATATTCTATCTCAATTAAAGAAGTCCAGTCTCGTTTGATGGGACAATTTCGAGCTAGGTGATCTCCTTCACATTTATAGCAACACTTGGAGGTACTTTTGGATTTCTTCGGAAGTGACCTTACTCTTATTTCATTCTTCACCTTAGTATGACCCACAGTCTCATTTTGATGAAGATTTGGTTCAGTATCCTGACCAGTCCTTTTCTCTTTGCAGTCCCATGAATAATGTCCTAGTTCTCCACAGGTAAAACATCTTATATGGCTAGTATCTCTTTTGTGTTCCTCCTTGTTTTCTTGTACCTCCACATACTTCATGAGATTTTGTTGCATCCCCTTTTTGGCTTGCTGACTGACTTCTTGCACCACGGGGTAGAGTTGATGTTGAGTTGGAACGTGATTGGTTGCTTCACAAAAACAGCAAGACATCTGATTTGTGGGGCATTCCCTAACTGGATGTTCGGTATGACCATGGGGCCACTCATCCGTGCATTCTTGGGACGTATGTCCTATCTCTCCACAGGTTTTGCATGCCTTTATTTTGGTCATAAGGTTCCCTTCAAAATCACTATGGTTTTGATCAATCTTAGGCAGTTGGTCATTGATCATCTTCAACAGCTGACTCTGGTTCTCTAATAATAGTCGCATAGTTGTATGCAAATCATTGGTGTTGGCATTGGGGTGAGTCATCTGTTTGGTTTAGAAAGCAATGAGTTGAATTATTTGTACTATGGAGGAATCCTAGTTCAAGAAAACAAAACAAGGCAACCAATCTATAACATAATCAATCAACATCTATCAAACATCAAGCAACAAGGTTCACAACAAACAAACGAACAATCTAGTATTGTCATATAGCCAAGTTGATATGCTCAATACACTAACACGATATCGTCATTCTATTTTTGGTGGTGGTCAAATCTACCTCCTTCATGACTGCTTCAAGTTCTTGTTCAACTTTCTTGGATATCTTAGAAGTGTTGGTCGAAACCTGGTTCTTCAGTGGTCTTCCATACATGCAGAACTTCATGATTAATCGTAGCTTTTCCATATGAGCCAGCAGAAGCAGACTTCGACTATAAGAACATGGTCATCTAGAAAAAGATAAGAGGTTTTTAGAAGGTTGATAGTAGATGAGAATACGAGAAAGACATAGTGAAAAGATTTGTTTTTAGAAAAGTGAAGAAAATTAGATTTTTCAATCCTATGGTCAAACCTATTTCTATCCAAACCTAAGGTTTCGAACCTACAGGCAACACAGTGCTCTGATACCATCTGTAGCATACCTGCACTTTAAATAAGGCAGATACCTGTGTATAGTGCAAATCCCTGGATCGATTCATTTGCACACACAGTTTACGATGTAATATCACAACAAAGCGTCAATTTTATTACATCGATGATCCAGAATTACAAAATATTTGATACAAGTTGCATAGCATAAAGCTAGCATTGGAAAAATACACAGCGGAATACAATAGCAGAGAGCCTCTATAACTTTCATGCTGCCACAGGCGAAAACATGTTGGTTGTAGACTCGAATCCTTTAAACGAAACCTCACTCGTCATCTGATCAAATCTGCAATAAGAAAAATATTGCAACAACGTGGGTCAGATTCCATTAAAAATGGAGTCTGGCAAGTGACACTATGGTGGACACTTATGGAATAACTCTAAAGCCTATATGCATATTTGGCTGGTGGAGCTCAAGGCTAATTTGCATAAAGCCAATTTTCCCTACTCTTTTGAAAACACTTTTCTTGAAATCGACGAGTATGGCATGAAAACCATAAATCTCATCTTCCCTTGTTCACCCATCAACTTTTAACTTAGAAATTGGAATGATGGAATCCTCCGTTGACGTCCTTGATCAGCTGCTCAAAATTGTCCGTAACCGGGGACACGGCTAAGTACTTAGTTTTACACTCTGCAGAGGTTGTGCACGTTCACCATTGTACCCATTCAACCCAAGGTATCCTTTACACACCATTTGTGATAAGGAAAGGAGAGAATGAGACGAGATCTTTCAGAAGCATTTTCCCTCCCACCTGGCTTGACCCGTTCCACCTAACATCCCCCTACATCTGCTTGTCAAGCCGGAGAGAGTCCACGCAACATAATTGATCAAGCCAGAGCCCATATGGCAATGGCTGCACTGGAAGGAATCGTCACTCGGAGTTCTTCAGATTCCTCTGTTCCTGGGTGGCCATTCACAAGTGTACATACTACAGGAACCATAGACATGGACCTGAGTAGCCACTCAACATAACCCATGCAACCAATTACCACCCAGGTGTTTCTTTCTTAACTTAGTAGAATTTAGATTTTCACAAAACAACATTTGCATAGCATCAATAATTCTACTAAGTATTGCATAGGAACCTAGACACAGGAATAAGGGATTCTACACAGGTTTAGCATAGCAACACATGCATATAAAAATACACTAAGTAATGCATAAAAATAGGAAGTTTATGAGGTGTGCCACTTGCCTTTGAATGTTGTCGTTGTTCACAACTCTTTTCAACGATACTCGGGACTCTCCGTGTAATCTAACAGTATAGACAAACAACAATACAACAATCAACAGCAAGCACAACTCCACAATGCATACAAACACATACTAGATGAATAAATAAGTGTTATAAAACTTTCTAAGGAAAATATGTTTATGCATGATGTGCAAAATATTCCTAAGGGCTAGAAATACTTTTTCATGCCATGAAAATCTTTTAAGTTATTGCAAGGCAAATAGGTGGGTCAAGAATGACTAAGGACTAAGGTCTTAAGTTGGGTAAACATACTTTGTTTTATATCTTCTTGAAACAAGCACTCTAATGGCTTAGCCATGATGTGCAAAATACTTAGAGAAAAAATACTAAGTCATTTGTTCGAGATGATCAACAATTATTATCACTCTTTGTAAATTGGAAATTCACTATAGTGAGAGAGACAGACACCCGGCCAGCCACTTAAATTGTGGAACAGATCTCATGTACGTGGACATGTAAGGTTTGTTTCCAGGCCGCTTCATCCCACTATGCTGCTAGGATCCAACAACTTCAAGATGATAACATCATGATCAAAATTTGTTTAAGTCTAAAAGACAAGATTAGGAAAGAGGGAAAGGATAGAAAGAAAGATGTAATTGTCCTCCAGGCTTCATCTCCAGACTTGTAACTTTCTTCTGGATGATGTCTTGATTGAGTTCTTGGTAGTCTTGCTGAATCTTCAGACTTGATGGTTCTTGTATCCTAGAGGCTGGTCTTGGATTTACTTAGTCTTCATGAAGTCTCAGAGGAGAAGAAAAGACAGAGAGAAAGACTTAGAGAATGGAAAGAGATTGGTCTTCTTGAACTTCTTCTCACTTTTCTTCTAAGTGCTTGACATCTTGAGGATGCTTCCAGAGTTTGTTTTCTTCTAAGTCCTTCATGAAGTCTCAAAGAAAAGAAAGAGAGAGAGAGCAAGACTTGGAAAAATATTTGCTTGTTGGTCTTCATGAACTTCTTCTTGATTTTCTTCTAAGTGTTTCTACTCCTTGAAGATCCTTCTGAAGTCTTGTTTTGGCTAACTCCCTCATTGGCCTTCTAGCTCCATGATGAAAATCCTAAGTGTCTAAGTGTAGCACTTCACAAACATGCTAAGTGAAATTATTTCTAACTTCGAGAAAAACTAATGAAGAGGGGTTTTCCTATGGGAATATATCTACAATATAAAATATGCTATGAATGAAATGAAATTTTAAATCACAAGAAACATCAAAATAACTTTTGTGATTTCTTTATAAAAATGCCTGAATTTATAAATGCAATTTAATTAATTTCTAATTTTGGAAAATATAATAAAAGGAATAATTATAAGATTAAAGTTTCCTATGACCAAATTTTTATAACAAAATTTTATACTTAGTGTTTAATAGACAGAGAGCATTTAATTAAATCTATTGCAATTGGATTTAATCAAAAATAATATTTCTATTAAAAGTTATTTAAACAAAATAGTCAAACCTATTCAAATTGAACACACAACTATGAAATCATTCAAAAATTACTCAAAAATATTTTATAGCAGTGGCAATAATTTACAAATACTCTAAAGTTTCTAAAATATATTTATTTGCAATTTTTGGATTTATAGATTTAAAGTTATTACAAATACACTCAAATTCACCATTTGAAATTTGAATATTTTATACTAAGTCAAATTTGAATTTTGTCAGATCCAAATTATTCTACATGTCGATAGCTTTCCAAATATATAAAAATTATTAAATTTGGAGTTGTGGTAAAAAGTTATAGATGTTTTAATTACAGGGATTAATCTGCAATTTTTCCAATTAAAATTAAAATAAAAAATTGATTTACACGCTGGCGCTGACGCGGACGCTGACGAGGCGCTGACTGTGCTATCTACGTGGCGCTGACGTGTATGAGTCACAGATCTGGGCCGTCAGATCTGGATCTGACGGTCCAGATCAGATCGTACCGTTTCATCCGATACTTCTAATCTTAGCCGTAAAAATTAGATCTGACGGTCCGGATCGAAGGTCTTACCGCGGCGGCGCACTCCTCGCCGAAGATGGTGCGGACGACGGCGCCGGCGGCTCGGTGTGGACGCTCCAATTGTTTCAGTTCCTCCCCGGGCTTGTGGAGGTGGCGTAGAGGTGCGGCTGGGCAAGGCGGAGGTGATGGAGAGGTCGGTGGTGAGTCTCTCTTCTTGGAACGCCGTGGAGGAGTGGATGGAGGCGCGGCGGCTCCGGCGATTCGGTCCGCGCACGAGACACTTCGTTCGGCTGCGAAAGGAGACGAGGGAAGTAGTCAGGGGATGCGCACGAACGCGAGGGAGAGGTAGGAGGGCTCACGGGCTCCGGAAAAGGTCTCCACTCGCCGGAGATCGAAGAAACACGGCGGCGGGTGGGGCGGACTCCGGCGAGCTTCTCCGGCGGCCTGGGGGCACGATTTAATTAGGGTTTGAGGGGGAAAAGGGCGGCGGGGACGTGGGGTTTTATATGGACGCATCTACGGCAACAAATCCCGCACGAATCGCTCGGATTTGGACGAATCGGAGACGAAGATCTCGGGAGGAATTTCCGGACGGAGGTTAGAGACGATGACGTCATCGCTGACGTCATCCCGTTATTTTCTTTTTGTTTTATTCCAATTTATTCATATCTTTTGATTTATTTGTCCAAATGAGGTCAAACAAATTTCTAAAAATTTGTAATATTATTATCTTTCTGTTAAACCAAGTGTGGGAGTGTTTTGAACACTTTTCAAAAATAATAAATTCGAAATATTGATTAAAATGTAAAATTGACACTTTATGTTTAATTTAAAACTAGGGTTTAATTAATTTTAATTTTGGCTAAATAAATTATATGAAATACCCATATTCAATTATGTTTGAATTTAAGTTATTTAAACACATTTTCTTGAACATGCATCTTTTATTTTGGTTTAATAGAAGCTTAATATAATTTAAATAATTTTTAAAGTAATAGGAAGTATAATGGATTCTAATGTTAATTAAATTTTATTTTGTGTAACATTATATTTTATTTTATGATAATTCATTTGAAAACTTTATAACAACTTTGGAAAATATTTTTGTTTTAATTCTATTCTTATTTAGAATATATTAATCATTTCCTGCTTTGAAAATAGATGAAATTCATTTGAGCAAATGAAATGTTTATTTGGCTAATTCATTAATTTAAATTCTGTGAAGTTTTAAAGTTATACACTATAGGCTTATAATTTCCAAACTATATTTTGAACTTAGTTAAAGGAATGAAAATCATTTAGTAATTATATAATCTTTTGAATAACCTTGTATTTATGAATAGATATGGCTAAGTGGTTTAATTTAAATACTTATAAAGAAACTAATTTATTTAAAATAAAATGGATTTTAGTTTGTAAAATATTTGTCAAATTATATTTTAAGGTTTTTGAAACACAGTGGATAATAAAATGTTAAAACTGTGACATTTGAAATATTAACTCATCTTTGAAGTCTTTCATAGTTGGTTTCCTTATACATTTAATATTTTATTTTGATAAAAAGAAAAGTTTTAAATTTTAGTGATTTTTGAACATTATAAAATGTTGGGATGTTACACATGTTAAGGCATGTATCACCTAGTTTATGCGTTGTTTTAAGGATGCATGCATGCTGTGAATATTTTTCTAGGATTTTTTGTGACTGTGTGTCCATGGTTTATCGCAGATCATTGGCAGTAAAGCATGCTTTTGGACAAGAACATGTCACCAACATTGGTGCGCGTGAAGGAGGAAGGCCAGGAAGGATATGAAGGCGTACAACACTGGGTCGACGGCAACGGAGAGTGTTTGGTGATGATCCATGTGGCAGACCGAGGAAAATTGACTCTCACTAACGTCTACAAGTCACTGAAGTTCACGATGCCATCTCTGGAGGGTGCCGGCATAACTCATTACAAAGATAGATGGCAGCAACACCCATTCGCTTTCAACTTCAACGGTGCAAGAATAAATCTGCTGAAGATTCAACTCCCGAAAAGGCCATTTCTCGCCGGCGGTGAATGGAGTTACGATGCCATAGCCGTGTTCGACAAGGTGATTGACATTATTCGATGGCCGCGTGACAAGGTTTGGACCATCTTGCCTCACACGGATTTGCGACCATCGACATATGTGGATGCCGTCGGCAGCTCCTCCAACTCGGAACGACATACCCTGGATCGCATATATGCGGTTACTGAACCGCATGGAGATGTGCATGTTTGGCAACCATTCGAATGGGGGTAAGTTAACCACATCGTTTTAGAAATTATAATGTTCTTATATCCATGGTGATATGAACTTATATCCTTGTCTATCTGTACTGCCTTATTTACATGTGATTTTGACAACGCTTCTTGTTTTTATCATAGCTACAACGTATTACGATTTGAATTGACATTCACATTTTCTGCTCACAGGTATAGACGCATCACCGCGTCGCATACAAGCTCCGGCCATTGAAGATGCTGACGAAGCAGATGCTGCCGAAATTATATCTCGGTGCTGGTTCCTGGCACCAAAGGATGATGAACTTATGTGGTTTTGTATCAATGGCTCATGAGTCAGGGCTCGCGGTCGAGTTCAGCGTATGGGGACAAAGATCTTCTCTTATCCAAATCGGCGTTGCAATGTTTTCTTGCTGCCTGCAAATCGGTTCACTTATCCTCTTGCAGGAGCGTGGAGCAGAGTTGACAGTCTGAATGGCCTTTCTGCGTTTGTAGGGATCAACTATCCTTTTTTCCTTCAGGCCCCACCCGCTATTGATGATGTTGTCGCCGCTGAAGAATTTGAAGTTTCTGCTGCTGGTGATGATGGAGAACTATCTGATAGTGAAGCTGCGGCTGGGGAAGATGGTGGACCTGGCGGTGCTACAGCTTTTGCTGAGGTACCACCAGCTCTGCCAGTTTTTAAACCAGATTGTGTGTTTGCTACACATGAGCGCGCCTTTCAGTATAACCCTCAGCCAGACCCTACCTGGACCCCCATGCACGTCTGCAGGAGGCCTGCCATTGGATCAACGCTGACTGTAGAGATATTTGTTGAGGGTAAGAGTGTGCTACGTGGCGAGGCACCGATTTGATTCGTTCCAACGCTGCCACCAGCTCCGCATGCTGGTACTCAGTATGGAGACTATATGTATTAGTTATCTTTGCCATTTGCCATAGTTCTATGTTCATTAAGTCATGGTTGGACATACTTGACATAGTTTTGGTCATTTGTGTAAGAACAGGTTGTGATAATTTGTGTAGGACTATGTTCAGCCATTATTCTCTTTGAACTTCTGCTTGAAGTTTAGCAAATTCAGTTTTAATCACTGAATTTAATGGACCTCAATGTAATGCATCTTAGCTCATGAATTTATGAGCATTTTACCTAGATTTTTCATTCCAGTTGCGTCTATAACAAAAGGAGTATGTCTCGTAATGCCTGACTGCCCGTATCTAGCTTCTTCTTGAGTGCATCGGTTTTTATTTTTGAAAATGAGTGCATCGGTTTTTTTAAAAAAAATGAGTGCATCGGTTGTTAGTTGTTTCTCAAACTTCCCCTCCGTCAATAATGGGAACCGCTTCCCCTCTTCTTCTCCCAACGCTTCTTCTTTCTTCCTCGAGAGCACCCCTTCCCTCTTCGTCTCCCTGCTCTGTTGCTCCCACGTATACGATATGGCTAGGAGCCGAATGGAGAACTGGTCCAACCTCCCGGACGGACCACTTGGCAAGATCGCCGACTACTTACTAGATGACGAGGAGTACGTCGACGCCTACGCTGTTTGTCGGCGAGTCTGCGGCAATTGGCGTCGTGCTTTACAAGAGCCCGAGATCTATCTTAACAACTAGATCCTCATAGATCACACACTTTAAGACATCGCCGACTTCACGTTCTTCAACCTCGTAACAGGCCGTTGCTTCACGACAAATCTGATTGACGTTCAAAGAAGGTAGACGTTAATCCGATGTAACATTTTTTTCCTCAACAGGTACTACTTCGTCGGTGTTTACCGTGGCATCATCGTGCTTGCGAAGAGGAATCCGCCGCACAAGATTCTGCTTCTAAATCCAATGACTCGTAAGACCAACACTGCGTTTCAGGCGCAGATACCATCTGTTCTTCTGTATACTGTGGCCGTCACGAAGTCCCCGATAATGGTGTTCGTTGCTTCAGCTTATCCAGGAGCCATTGCTCGGGCCAGGGAGAGCACCCCGACAAGGGAACTCAATGAAAATTTTGGAGAAGGATTTTATCAGCCCGGTGATGAACATTCGAACTGCATGACCCCATTTTGTGGTGAACTGTACGCAGTACTTTTCTCAGGGGACATAGTATCGACAAACATCCGGTTGGTGCAGCGCGCAGGCGGCACCGTCAAGATGAAAAAAATAATTACAGCGCCAGTCTTTGAAGAGATACGCGGATCGTACAGGTTCTACCTTGTGGAGTCAGAAGGTGATCTGCTTCTTGTGATGTACGGTGTTTTTGCTGCAGGTCAACCGGTGGTGTACCGGGTGGACACGGAGAACTGCTCTCTCCATGCCGTCGGTGACATTGGAAGCTGTTCCCTCTTTGTTAACCTTGACAGGTCTATCTCCGTCGATACCAGAATGCACCACACAGTTAAGCCCGGCTGCATCTACTACACGGGTTATTCTTATATCATATTATATAATCATGATATCAAGTCATGGGATGAGGAACCCCAACTTGTAGATGGCTTACGTCGGCATGATCTGGAACTAATGCTGACGCCTTACCTTCTCGACCAGATATTGGCATCACACTGCAGGCGGGAGGAGTTCGCTGAATATGTGATGCATGACGTCTCCGGAGCAGACGCAGAGGAAATATATAGGAGAGAGTGAATAGCACATTTATCCTAGGTTATTTTCTTATTCGATAGTAATGTAATGTTAGTAAAAGTCTTCGATGCGGTGGGGTTTTAGTCCCGGAGAAGGTTTCTGCACCGTGTCCATGTGTATTCGTAGTATAAATTTGTAATTTGTCTATGTTTCCCCTTAATTAGTGGCCTCCAATTCCATATTGTTAACAACTTTACGTATAATTGTATAATTTCTACTCCTTGTGTGCCTTAGGCTGTTTTAAGTTTCATTTAATGTTTTAGTCTAATTTTCTGCAAATGTAATCGGCGAGTTTGCCAAATATGAATGAAAACGTTACTGTGTACGCCAAAATTTGGCTAGACGTTTGTTTGAATGAATTCTTCATACAATTTTCATACAATTTTATTTTGGCCACACCTAACGGCCTCAAATATAAACATCAAGTAGTATGAATGAATTCTTCATACAATTTTCTTGTTTTAAATTTGGACTTATTTTATTTTGGATTCAGAGAACAATTCGATCACTAGAAATCAGAAATAACATATAAAAAATACGACTTGATCCAAATTAATTTACGTCCAAACACAACCCTTGTTGCTCACACATATATAGTACTTAAAAATTTAATTACATGCAACATAAACACTTGTTGTGCTAAACATTTTGAATGAAAACATTACTGTTTGCGCCAAAATTTAAACTTTACAGTGAGCACATAAAGTTCATATATACCTACATAGAATTATAGTAAAAATCACACAACCTATTGAACATAAAAGTTTTAGGACACACATCACCAACACAGCTGCCTCCCATATCTAGATTCACATATTTGTTCTTTTTTCTCCTAGTTGATGATCTCTACAAAATTGAGACCAAGGTACTCCTTGAATGGTTCAACCTTCACCAGCAGTACTGAATCGTCACCATCCTTCCGAGAAGCTAACAAGGTCTCCATTGTCATGGAATGGACACTCAATGCCATCTTCCTCTTCACCTTCAATAACCAGACCATCCTTGCACAACAAGGCATCGCCATTGATTTGGTAACCGAAACCATGTGTTGCCTCAAAAGGCATGAACTGACATGCATGATAGACATGATTTAAGTTACATATTTTCACCCTTAAAACATTTGAATCTGCAAAAAATAATTAACTAACCAATGCTTCAAATTCTTTGTTGGCATCATCAATTTTGTGCAGAAAGAATTGCTTTTTGTTGGCAGGCACATAAAAATCATCAACATCTACAGGCTTGAATTGAAGTTCCTTGTACATGCCAAATAAGACTACAGCCATGGAAACATCAGTGATGCTCTTGATGTCTGTGAAGACAGTCCTGTTGTCGGGTTATGACTCCCAAGAATCGGGGGTAGACATTTCCTGAAGTGTAGATCGAAAAGCGGATTGAACGCGGAGGCCTAGACCCACAAGTGGCTCCGTGACGTTGCTCACCGGACCCGAAGAAGACACACACGACAGAGGAAAACACCGGCCTTTACCCAGGTTCACGGCCCTCGTCGGGAGGTAAAACCGCTACTCCTGCTTGTCTGTATTAGATGTGGAAGGTTACAGTACAGTGGAGCTTGCCGGAGGCCCCCTTGAGGCAGTTCTTGCCTGGGGAGGGAAGCGATGGTGTTCTTCCTCCTCCGGCCAGAAGATATCCTACCAGGTGTTGCTAGAGTTTACAAGGGCTTGTAGCACGCAAAGGGCCGACCCGTGCTACGATGGATATCTCCTCCCTTTTATAGGCGCCTCAAGTCTTCTCCTTCGGCTTGGCCTTCAAGGTGGCTCCCAAATGCTAGGGGCGGGGTGGAGCACGAGTCCACCGCTCTCCGTTCGTCCATGGACTCGGTCCATTGTTGATAAAGGTGGGCACGGTGGCCGACCGGCGGCCGACCGCGCTGTACTGCCCGCAGAGGGGGCAGTCTCTGAGGTGGAGCCCACGATGACGTTCTCCGTTGGAGGGTCGCGCCGTCCACCGTCTTTATCGTCAGAGTAGAAGGTCCTGGCAGCTGCACTGCAGGTGGAGCCGCTTTATTGACCCCTTTATCACCAAAATGGAAACGGGGGTGCTTGCGTCACCAAGCGGGCGTGGCAGAGTCCATGTGCCTTTTGCCGTACTTCTTTGGCCGTGACGTTTCCCTTCAGGCCTGAGGGGACCTGATGGGGGATTCTTGTTGGACCCCCTCGAGGGGGGTTGTCGCCTCGGGAGGGTCCCCTGAGGCGAAGGATCCCTTGAGGCCTTCATTTCCTCTTCAGGCCCTCGAGGGGAGATGCCTCTCGAGGGTCCTGCTAGGTGGTGACGCCTGGTCCTTAGTCGATTCATCCGACTGGCCCGCGTGCGAGGCCTGGGGGGAATGGGCTCTCCATACCCCAGTTCCCATTGGGCCGACAGTAGCCCCCGGGCCCATGATGGGCACGACTGAGCCCATGGGCTTAGGCGAAGCGTCGTGGGCCCTTAGTGCCCAGCCGGCCCGAGCCACGCGGCACTCGGACGAATAACGGTTTCTCACGATCCGAGGCGCAGGTCGTGGGGGGTCCCACCACACCCCGGTAACTTCTCCTTGAGAGGACATAAAGCCCGAGCGAGGCGGCAGGGAGCCGTTACCGTTTCCAAATCTTCTCGCAGAAATTTCCGCTCTACAGAGCTCTCCGCCTCCGCTCTCTCCTGCGAATCTCCGTTCTCTAACTCTTCCAAGCTTCCGCGACGATGAGCCTCTCAAGAGCAAGGGCAAGGCCGCCGCGGGATCTTCCTCCCAGGCCGAGGCACCTGAAACCGTCGTGGGCGCGGCGCTACTGGGCGTGCGCGTCCATGAGAAGGAGCTCGCCAAGGTCCGATGTCTGGTGGCGGACAGGACGAACAAGCACGGCGCCACTGCCCTGAAGCCCGCGGCGCACGGGAAGCGCCCGCGCGGGTTCTACCCGATCTTCCTGCATTGCCTGGCTGCGGGACTGGTGCCGCCCTTCTCGCCGTTCTTGGAGGCGGTGCTGGCGTTCTACCAGGTGCAGCTGCTGCACCTGCACCCCAACTCCGTCCTCATCCTCGCCGTCTTCGCCTACCTTTGCGAGGCGTACCTGGGCCTGGAGCCCAAGGTGGGGCTGTTCCGGTGCTTCTACGCGCTCCGGAACACGGCGAAGAACGAGCGCTCGGGGTGCGTCTCGTTCCGCGTTGTCGAGGGCATGGGGAGCGTCTCCATCCCCATGTCCTGGAGCGAGGGCAAGGCCATCACCTCGGTGACGAAGAAGGTGGACGACTTCCGCCAGAAGTGGTTCTTTCTTGGGGTGGAGCATCCCTGCGCCTTTCTCGAGGTCCCCGACGAGCCCCCGGTGAAGAACTCCCATTGGGGCAAGGCCACCTTCGACGGCGCCACGAACGTGAGCTTGATGGGGCGCCTGAGCTTCCTCCGCGAGGAGGTCCTCACGGGGCAGACGATTGTCGCGGACTTCGTGACGCGCCGCATCGCGCCTCTCCAGGCGCATTCCGTCCCCATGTGGATGTACTCGGGGCCGAAGGACAAGATGCGGCTTCACGTCAAGGACAACGACAGGGACACCGTCGATAACATCCTCTCCGCGCTCTTCGTCAACCCATCAGTGCTTCCCGTTGATGAGCTCCCCGCGGCGCTCCGGCCTCTTCACCAATACAATTTGACGGAGCGCATGGCCCTCTTGGAGGGGATGCCTCGGTTCACCCCGACGGGCCAGGCGGACCTCGAGGCGCCAATGCCGGTCGCGCGGGAAGCGGAGGGGGCCGGTTCCCCCACGGCTTCAGGAGCCGACCCACGTGAGGAGGAGGCCGCGGCTGGGGAGGTTTTGTCTTCAAGGGCTGGGCCATTTACTGACGAGATTTGCGACATCTCGTCAGGCGATGAAGACGCCTTCGTGGTGGTGCCCTCGCGCCTCGTGAAGGAGGAGGCCGAGGAGGAAGAGGCCTCAGCGGCAGAGGCCTCTCCGGGAAGGCGCGGGCCTCGCACCAAAGCCGTCGTGGACCACTTGGGGGCGAGACCGTGTGACGTCCCCTCCAAGAGGAAAGCGGAGGCGCCACCGGCGAGGCCTGCTTCCAAGCCCTTCCCCTCATGGCGCTCGCCAGGCCTGGCGTGGGTCGACGCTGGTGCCCCCCTTTCAGGGTTAGTGCCCTTTATCTTGGATCCTTCGTCCTTTAGCTTTACTTTTTCCTGAAGTCTCTTCTTGGCCTCTCGCCAGTGACCTTGTACTTACGAAGCGCCGCCGGCTTCGCAAGGCATCTGAGGTGAAGGACGCCATGGCGGGGGGCGCGGCTGATGAGGCCGCGAGGCCTGCGGAGGCGGCCTCCACGAGTCCCCTTGAGGGGGCACCTCAAGCGGAGGCGGCTGTACCCCATGCGGGGGCAGCAGGGCCTCAGGTGGAGGAGGGCATGGTACGCCCCGAGGCTCCAGCACCGCCCCCCGAGCCTCTGGTGGTAGAAGGCTCGGAGGAGATAATTCCCGGGCCGCCTCGCGCTCCTACTCCTCCTCGCGCGGCTACGCCTCCGCGCGAGGTCACTCCACCGCGCGAACAACCACCGCCGCGCGCGCTGACGCCTCCGCGCGTGCCTACCCCACCACCTGCGGCCACTACTCCCGTGCAGCCTGCGGAAGCACACGAGGCAGCAGAAGGCATAGGCGGCGCTGCTGGGGGAGAAGCTTCCTCGCCTCCTCGTCGAGCTCTAAATGAGGAACGTCCCGCAGCTACAGGGCCGGAAGAGGATACCGGCGCGAGCGCAAGCGAAGCTCAGGCTAGCCCCCAAGCTTTCCCCAAGGTTGGTCCTGCGAGTCCTGTCGTTGGGGCCGGGCCCTCCACGAGCCAGGAGTTGGTCCTCCGCGGCTTGGACTGGAGCGCGGGGCGCCGCGAGGTCGCCCTCGGCCTCGTGAGGGAATCCTTGGAGGGCTTGGAGGCCCACCTCGCCCTCGGGGACATATGTCTCGCTCAGCGGCAGGAGGAGCTGGCGAAGTCATGGTCATCCTTCCACGCGGCGGTCAAGGTGCGCCAGCTAGAGGATGTGGCGCTGCAAGCCGCTCATGAGGAGGCCGTCCGCTTTGCCAAGGAGGTCCGCGAGGGGGCCATTCGCGACGCAGCGGAGCTCCTTGCGCCCCTCCAAGAGGAACGTGACACCGCAGAGGAGCTCCGCTGACAGGCCAAGGCCAAGCGCGAGGCGATGGAGGGCTCGCTAGCGCAGAAGCGCCGCGAGTTAGGCCAGCTGGAGACCCAGCTGCTCTCCGCCCACCAGGCCGCGAAGGCCGCTCTGGAGGAGGACCGCAAGGGTTTTTCCGAGCGGGAGCGGCAGCTGGCCCTCAAGGAGAAAGAGCAGCAACAGCGCTTGGAGCAGCACCTTCAGGCGGATAAAGACCTGGTCGCCCAACGCGAGGCCCTTGAGGAGCGCGAGGGAGACCTGGCCAAGGAGATCGCGAAGTACGACGAAAATGTCGCTGCCCAGAAGATAGCTTACGGGTGCTTCGAGCGGCGTTTCGCCGAGAAGAAGAAAGAGGCCGATGATGCCCTCGTGGAGCGCGAGAAGCAATTCCGCAAGTCCACTTCTCAGAAGTACCGCGACCTGGCGCAGGCGCAGGAGGACCGCTTCAAGGTCAAGCACGCCGCGGATGCTCGGCGGATCGCCGAGCTCGAGAGAGCCAACTCCCAGCTGGAGGCTCGCCTCAAGCGCGCCAAGGACGGCCGTCGCCGAGCGGAGGAGGCTCGCACCGAGGCATTCCACAACCTCAACTCCTTGGCCAAGGACGTGGAGTAGCAAGTGGCCCCAGCGATGCAGCGGGCGGCGAAGGCCTCGGACTCTGCCACTGCGGCTCGCGCGCTCTCGAAGCAGCGTGAGCGCATGTTTGAGGCGTTGGTCGCCCGAGGCAACGAGCTCGCCGCGCAGATGCTGCCATGTACTTGGTCTATTTTGACCAGCTCTTCGAGGCGCTCAAGGGTCCCGTCGCCGAGCTTCGCGAGATGATCAAAGACGAGAGCCGGCAGCTCCTGGGGGTGGTTGTTGATCGCATCTTCACCAACCTCAAGCTCCTCACGCCACGGCCACGCTTCAGGCGCGCGGAGGCCACGGCTGAAGATAGCGAGGAGGAGGCCTGCTCTGCCGAGGCTGAAGAGGGTGCCACAGAGGAGGCCCCAGGTGGCGCTGCTTCCAGCTGAGCCTTTCCCTATTGCGCTTGCGAGCGCCTGTATCTGAAACAGTTGTGTGTTTAGACTTCTTAAGACTTTTGGCCATAATATAATCTTTATCGCTGTTTAATTCGAGCTTGTTTGCCCCCCGTGAGGTCTCTTTGGACTCAACTTCATGTCTAATTTTTCTCTGCGTCGGTAGGTCCCATCTCTTCGTGCCATGACTCCACCACTTCGGTATGCAGGAGCAATGACTCCGCAAGGCCGGGGGGAGTTTAGGCCTAGGAGAGGTAAGAGTCCTGAGTCGCGATGCTCAAGTGCCCCCCCTTAGACGCGCGAGTAGTCCATGAAGCTTAAGGGAAAGCGAAGTCGCTTGAGGGGCAAACGTGCGCTAGGGAGAGAAAAACGCTCTTAAAGCGTGGGTGCGAGACTTAGCTTCTTGAGGTTTTCGCCCTGCGAAGGCTTTTTGCCTGGCGGGGTTGCCCACTTGAGGGGTCACTCCTGGGGAGGCTTTTCACCTGGCGAGGTTGCCCACTTGAGGGGTCGCTCCTGGGTGCCTCTTCAGGCTTGTGGGGGATTGTTTCCTGCAGATGCTAGAGGGGCGAGCCCAAACGCTGGAACACGGCTCAAGGGGTTTGTGCGCGCTTATATTTCCCCTCAGGCGTTCCTTGCGAGGAGAGTAAGTACCAAGGTCCTCTGTAAAGATGGCGTGTTTGTGGGATCTTGCCCTCCAGCCAGAGCTCAGACTCTTGGATTTTGTAGTGCTGCTGGTGTGTCGTTTGAGGCACTGGCACCGTACTCAGCCCCCGCTCGCGAGGTACTCCTATGGAGAGATATAAGCGCACACTCCATAGAGTAATGCGATAATAAAACTCACTAAATACATTTTAAAGCGGCGCCGAGGCGCTAAGTTCACTTAGGAACGAGATTGAGCCATTAAACTTGGTGTTGCCAAGCTAATGTTTCGACCCTATCGAGGCATGGGGACCACCTATTAGTGGGGGAGACTCTCGACGGCCTGAGGTGGCTCGTTTTAATTGAGAGCTCGGAGGGTTTTCCCTCGAGTAAAGCCTCTGGGGCTTGGAGGTTTAAGTCGTTGGCTTTTAACCCCTAGAGACATGGATGCTTGGAGGTTTTAGCCGTAGGCTGCCTCTTTCGCTCGCGGTCTCGACGTGACAATGATCACGGGCGTGACAATGGTCACGTTTACGTTTTGTTCCTATAGGAGACAAAAGCTTTGGGGAGGTTAAGCCGTGAGCTTTTAACCTCTAGAGACTATGACGCTTGGAGGTTGAGCCATAGGCTGCCTCGTATGCTAGGAGTCTCGACGTGACAATGATCATGGGTGTGGCAATGACCATGTTTGCGTTTGTTCCTTTAGGAGACAAAGCACGATTTTGGAGGTTTAAGTCGTGAGCATTTTAACCTCTAGAGACTATGACGCTTGGAGGTTGAGCCGTAGGCTGCCTCGTCTGCTAGGAGTCTCGACGTGACAATGATCACGGGCGTGGCAATGACCACGTTTTCATTTGTTCCTTTAGGAGACAAAGCACGTTTTTGGAGGTTTAAGCCGTTAGCATTTTAACCTCTAGAGACACAAATGCTTGGAGGTTGAGCCGTAGGCTGCCTCTTCCGCTCGCGGTTTTGACGTGACAATGATCACGGGTGTGACGATGATCACTTTTTTAATTTTGTTCCTTGTGGATATAAAGATTTGTGAGGTTTAAGCCTTGAGCTTTTAACCTTTGGAGACAAAAAGTGCTTGGAGGTTGAGCCGTGGGCTGCCTCTCTCGCTAAATGCCTTGACGTGACTATTATCACAGGTAGAACTTGCGTAGGTGCATGATGTTCCATGGATTCTTGACGGGGACGCCGTCTTGAGTCTCGAGGCGAGCCGCGCCAGGCTGGCGATGTGGGTGACCCTGTAGGGGCCTTCCCACATCGGGGACAGCTTGTGGAGGCCTTCCCTGGAGAGGATTCGCCTAAGGACGAGATCTCCTGCCTCCAGGGTGCGCGATCGCACGTTGCGGCTGTGGTAGCGCCTCAGGTCCTGCTGGTATTTGGCCGCCCGGAGGGCGGCGCGGCGTCGAAGCCCTTCACGGAGTAGCAGGTCGTCGTTGTGGAGGTCCTCTTGCTGGTCCTCGTTAAAGGCAAGTACCCGTGGGGATCCATGCTTTATCTCAGTGGGGAGTACTGCTTCGGCTCCATAGACGAGGGCAAACATGGTTTCCGTGGTGGGCTTGGGTGGCGTGGTACGGATGGACCAGAGCACCGAGGGGAGCTCGTTGATCCAGTCCTTGCCGTGGCCCTTGAGGACATCGAAGGTCCTGGTCTTTAGGCCTTTGAGGACCTTTGCGTTTGCGCGCTCGGCCTGTCTGTTGCTTTGCGGATGGGCGACTGAAGCGAAGCAGAGCTTGATGCCCATTCTTTCACAGTAGGCTCTGAAGATGCCACTGGTGAATTGGGATCCATTGTCGGTGATGATGCGGTTTGGCACTCCGAAACGGCAGACCAGGCCACTGATGAATTTCACCGCCGCGGCTGCTGTGATTGTGCGCGTCGCCTCCACTTCAGGCCATTTTGTGAACTTGTCGATGGTCACGAAGAGGTAGCGATATCCACCTTGCGCCGTTGGGAAATGTCCCAGGATGTCCAGCCCCCAGACCGCGAACGGCCACGAGAGCGGAATTGTTTGAAGCCCCGGCGCTGGTTGGTGGATTTGCTTGGCGTGGAATTGGCGGGCTTCACATGCTTGGATGATGTCGATTGCATCCTGAAGTGCTTGAGGCCAGTAGACGCCACTCCTAAAGACTTTGCCTGCGAGGGTGCAGGCGCACGAATGGTGGCCGCATTCCCCGTTGTGGATGTCTTTGATCAGCATTTTGCCTTCTTCGGGAGGGACGCATTTGAGCGCGATGCCGTTTGGGCGCTTGCGGTAGAGAATTCCTTCGAGGATTTGGTACGATTTTGCTTGGCGGGCAATTCGCTCCGCTTCAACATCTTCCTCGGGAAGGGCTCCTTTGCCGAGGTAATCTTTGATCTCGTCGATCCATCCTGTTTCTTGGTGCACCGCAGTGAGCAACAGACGCTCCCCGGTAGGGGGCCCGTTGTCAGGAGCCCCGCTTGTAGGTGGTGGCGGGAGTGCTTCGTCTGTGCTTGCGGTGATGGCCTCTTGGGGCTGCTTTATGGATGCCTTGACGAGCCTTTCTTCAAAGACACCTGGCGGCTGAGCTTGCCTCTTTGATGCGCGCTTGGCGATGTCATCGGCCTCTTGGTTTTCCTTTCTTGGGATGTGCATGAGCTCCATTCCCCTGAAGTTCTTCTCAAGCCTACGGACCTCTTCAAGGTATGCGGCCATGTGGTCGTCCTTAGGCTTGTAGCTTTTGTTTGAGAAGTTAACGAGCAGCTGGGAGTCGCCCTTGATGAGTAGATGCTTGACGCCTAGGGCGATTGCGGCGCGTAGGCCGGCAAGCAAACCTTCATACTCGGCGATGTTCTTGGATATCTTGTCGATTCCGAAGCACAGCTGGACTGCGTAATACAACTTGTCGCCTTTGGGGGAGATCAGGACTATGCCTGCCACTCCGCGGCGACAAGCGAAAGCTCCGTCGAACTTCATGGTCCAGAGGATGTGCATTGCGCCTCCTGAGGGCCCTTGCTCTTCTCCCAAAGGCTCTTCAGGGGTTGGGTCAGTCCATTCGGCGACGAACTCAGCCAGCGCTCTTCCTTTGATCACCCTTGTGGTATCGAAGTGCAAATTGAATGGCTGTAGCTCAATGTTCCACCCTGCGACACGATCTGTTGCGTTTGGGTTGCTCCAGGGGAAAAGAAGTGACCACTGTGATGGGGTGCCCCTGGAAGTAGTGTCGCAGCTTTCTTGAGGCGATGAGGAGTGCGAGGAGAAGCTTCTGCTGCATTGTATACCGCTCGCGAGCATCACGCAGTACTGTGCTGACGAAGTAGACTGGATGCTCGACGATGGTAGTTCCTGTAGCCCTGGCGTCTTTTGCCTGAGGTGGCCCAGCTTGACCCTCTAGGGGGTTGGCTTCATGGGGCTTGCCCTGTGCCTCGAGGGGGTTGGCCTCAAGGGGCTCGCCCTGTGCCTCGAGGAGGTTGGCTTCAAGGGGCTTGCCTTGTGCCTCGAGGAGGTTGGCTTCAAGGGGCTCCTCAGGCTCCTCCGCACGAATTCCTTGCGGCGGTGGACTTGGGGCGGCCTTTTCTACGAGCTCCTTATCCGGGGGCTTTTTCTTTGGAGTGGACGCATTCTTCTTGTGAAGTACCGGCTCTTCTCTTTCCACCACAAGGACATCACTGGTTGTTTGCGGAGTAGCTGACAAGTACAACTTCAGGTGCTCGCCTTGCCTTGGGGCTACCATTACTGGTGGGCTGGCCAAATACTTCTTCAAGTCCTCAAATGCTTTTTCAGCTTCAGGGGTCCACTTGAAAGTGCATGTTCTTTTCATGATCTTGAAGAATGGCAGGGCTCTTTCGCCGAACTTGGAGATGAATCGACCCAAGCTGGCCATGCAGCCTGCTAGGCGTTGCATGTCCTTTAGCCTTCGCAGAGGTTGCATGTCTTCTATGGCCTTGGTTTGCCTCTATGCCCCGATGGGACACGAGGAGCCCAAGCAATTTGCCTGAAGGTACTCCAAAGACGCACTTGGCGGGGTTGAGCTTGATGTTCACCTTGCGCAGGCTGGCGAAGGTTTCTTCAAGGTCTCCGAGGAGAGTATTTGCTTCTCGTGATTTCACAACAATGTCATCGACATATGCTTCGGCGTTTCGCCCCATTTGCCCGCCAAGTGCTATCCTCATCAACCTCTGGAAAGTGGCTCCGGCATTTTCAGGCCGAAAGGCATGCAGACGTAGCAATACACACCGCATGGGGTGAGGAAAGCTGTCTTCTCCTCGTCCTCCTTAGCCATTTCTATCTGGTGATAGCCAGAGAAGGCATCGAGGAAAAATAGGAGGTCGCAGCCTGCCGTGGAGTCCACAATCTGGTCAATTCTGGGCATGGGATAAGGGTCTTTGGGGCAGGCCTTGTTTACATCAGTGTAGTCGATGCAGAGACGGCCTCCTCCGGCGGGCTTTGGGACTACCACACCATTGGAGAGCCAAGTGGGGTGTGCGACTTCGCGAACGACTTTTGCCGCCTTGAGCTTCTCGACCTCCTTGACGATGAATGCTTGCTTCTCGGGGGCTTGTTTTCTTGCTTTTTGCTGAACGGGGCGCGCGTTTGGGCGCACGGCCAAGTGGTGCTCGATCACCTCCCTCGGTACACCAGACATATCTGACGGTGTCCATGCGAACATGTCAGAGTTTGCCTGGAGGAAGGCGACGAGCGCGCTTTCCTATTTGAGAGGTAGCGCGGCGCCAATGGTGACGCTAGCCCACGAGCTGCTGGAGCTCAAAGAGACCTTCTTTGTAGCAGCTGCCTCCTGGGAGAACAACTGCTTCTTCTTCTTGGACCTCTCGAGAGGCTCCAGGTCCTCGCTGCGGGAAATGCCATGGCGGCAGTCTTGTAGGCCGTCTCAACGGCGCGCGTAGCGTCCAGGACATGCCCCCGGATGGTGATCGTGCCGGCGCTGCCGGGGATCTTGACCATGTTGTAGGCATGGTGTGTGACGGCCATGAACTTCGCGAGCGCGGGGTAGCCGAGGATGGCATTGTATGGCAGCCCGATGTGTGCGACATCGAAATCGATGTGCTCCGTGCGGTAATTCTCCTTGCTCCCGAAGGTGACGGCAAGCCTGACCTGGCCTAGAGGCTCGATCGAGCCGCTGGTGACCCCCGTGAAGGGCCTCGAGGGCGTGAGCCGCTTGTAGGGCACTTGAAGCGCTTCGAACGTATCTATGGAGATGACGTTCAGGCCTGCCCCGCCATCGATGAGAGTCTTGGAGACAGCCACGTTGTCGATGGTGGGGATGCAGACCAGCGGGAGGGTTCCAACAGTCTTGGTGGACTTGGGGTTGTCCTGAGCGTCAAAGGCGATGGTGTATTGCGACCACTTGAGGGGCCTAGAGGTTTCCGTGCTTGGGAGGGCGGCGTTGAGCTCGTGGATGAACTGCTTGACCTGGTTGTTCAATTTTGGCGCCTGCGCCCCCCCCAAGGATGCAGGCAATGGCGCCCCTCGGGGCTTGGTAGCCGCCATCTTCCTCGTCAGGGAGCTGGCCGTTCTGTTCCGCGGCGTTGGCCTGGTTTCCAGATGGTTTCTGGTAGCCGCCCTTGCGTCCGCTTCCGCGGTAGCCACGACCTCGACCGCGGCTGCCACTGCCCTCTGCTTGCTCGCGCTCCTTGCTTAACCTTTTGAGGTCGAAGCAGGACTCTGTAGAGTAGCCACGCCTGTCGTGGTAGACGCAGAAAGGGCGGTGGTCATCTTTCCTCTCTCCAGGCTCGGGGGAGTCCCTGCGGGTGCCTTTAGCGTCAGGCTCTGCCGCGAGAACTGTGGTGGCCTTGCGCTTGGGCTCCTCCTTCTTTTTCTGGCTCCGGGACCCCTGTGCATGGTCGTCCCCTCTCGAGGACATCTTGACGAAGAGGAGTCCCTCTTCAGCCTTGGCGCACTTGTCCGCCAGGTCGAAACGCTTCACCACAGAGGTGAGCTTGTCGTGAATACCCAGCTTCTCGAGCATCCTGCTGTTCGTGACGCCCTCGCGGAAGGCGGCGATGACTTGAGTGTCAGGGATGTTCAGGATCTTGTTGCGCACTTGGCTGAAGCGCTGGATGTACTTGCGGAGCGTTTCATCCTTCCTCTGCACCACAGCGCGCAGATCGTTGTGGGTGAGGGCGCGCTCATAAGTCCCCTTGAAGTTGGAGACGAACTGCTTGCAGAGCTCCTCCCACGAGTTCACGGAGCCCTCAGGGAGGTTCAGGAGCCACGACAGCGGCTGCGTCGCGAAGCGCGTGGGAGAACCAGTTGGCAATGACCTTGTCGTCTCCCCCCGCAGCTTGGATGGAGGTGGTGTAGAGCTGTAGGAATTCGATGGGGTTGCTCGAGCCGTCGTAGCCCTTGGGGAGAGCCGGCCTGAACTTTTGCGGCCAGACCACGCGTCGCAGAGAGCGAGTGAACGCCATGCAGCCCGAGGTGTACGTAGCGACCCCGTGTTGCAACGCGCCGCGGTTCTGCTGGCCCGCCTGGCCGAGCTCCTCCACGAGTCTGTTTTGGCGATCTCGCTGGAGCTCCATCCCCACACGAGCGTCGGGCGCGGTGCGCTGCACGATCAAGCAATCGTGCGGCGAGGTCGCGTGCGAAGCAGCCCTCTGCGCCGCAGCCGGTGCAGGCCCCGGAGGTGGCGGAGGCGCATTTGTTGTGACCGTGCCCGCGAGAGAGGGGTGCATGTTGGACTGCGACGGAGCGGGGCGCGTCGTGGCGATGCCAACCAGGTGGTTGAGGCGTTGGAGCCACTGCTCATGGGCCTCGGCGGTGGGCTGATAGCGGAGGAGCTCCTGCGCCATGAGCAGCGCGGTGTGAGGCGTCGGGTCCGTCCTCCCAGGGCCGGAGCCGCTCGGGCGCTGCGTCGCGTGCGATGACTCCGCGTCCTATTGGTGCTCGGAGTTGTGCTCTGGCGCTTCTGCATCAGGGCCAGAAGGGACGCGCTCTCCACGGCGGGGTCGGCCCCGCTGCGCGCGGGTGGTCGCGGTGCCGGGTGGCGCACGTGCTCCTCCAGGTGCACGTCGGGTGACGCGGGCGACGCGGGTAGCGCGGGTGTTCACCATGGCGCGGAGACGAGCTTGAAGGTTGTTGACGCGCCTCAATCCCCTACCTGGCGCCCCAAATGTCGGGTTATGACTCCCAAGAATCGGGGGTAGTCACTTCCTGAAGTGTAGTTCGGAAAAGTGATTGAACCCGCAGGCCTAGACCCTCAAGTGGCTCCGCGACGTTACTCGCCGGACCCGAAGAAGGCACACACGACAGAGGAAAACAACGGCCTTTACCCAGGTTCACGGCCCTCGTGGGGAGGTAAAACCGCTACTCCTGCTTGTCTGTATTAGATGTGGAAGGTTAAAGTACAGTGGAGCTTGCCGGAGGCCCCCTTGAGGCAGTTCTTGCCTGGGGAGGGAAGCGATGGTCTTCTTCCTCCTCCGGCCAGAGGCTGTCCTACCAGGTGTTGCTAGGGTTTGCAAGGGCTTGTAGCACGGAAAGGGCCGACCCGTGCTACGATGGATATCTCCTCCCTTTTATAGGCGCATCTGGTCTTCTCCTTCGGCTTGGCCTTCAAGGTGGCTCCCACATGCCAGGGGCGGGGTGGAGCACGAGTCCACCGCTCTCCGTTCATCCATGGACTCGGTCCATTGTTGATAAAGGTGGGCACCGTGGCCGACCGGCGGCCGACCGTGCTGTACTGCCCACAGAGGGGGCACTCTCTGAGGTGGAGCCCACGATGACGTTCTCCGTTGGAGGGTTGCGCCGTCCACCCGCTTTATCGTCAGAGTAGAAGGTCCTGGCAGCTGCACAGCAGGTGGAGCCGCTTTATTGACCCCTTTTTCACCAAAATGGCAACGGGGGTGCTTGCGTCACCAAGCGGGCGTGGCAGAGGCCATGTGCGTCTTGCCGTACTTCCTTGGTCGTGACGTTTCCCTTCAGGCCTGAGGGGACCTGAGGGGGGATTCCTATTGGACCCCCTCGAGGGGGGTTGTCGCCTCGGGAGGGTCCCCTGAGGCGAAGGATCCCTTGAGGCCTTCATTTCCTCTTCAGGCCCTCGAGGGGAGTTGCCTCTCGAGGGTCCCGCCAGGTGGTGACGCCTGGTCCTTAGTCGATTCGTCCGACTGGCCCGCGTGCGAGGCCTGGGGGGAATGGGCTCTCCATACCCCAGTTCCCACTGGGCCGACACCTGTGTAGGACACTTCTAATGCTGGATAGAACCTCCCACAGCTCTGTTTAAAAATATGGTTAATATGTCAGATATGAGTCGTACATAACAAAAATAGTACCATACCAGCACTTTAGGTTTCAATGTTTGCAACAACATACTTGCATTGTCCAAATTTGCATACTTATCCACTACAAGGTTGTTGTAAACCGTGAACAGAAACTTGTTTTCACTTGTTAGGAATTTGAAATGAATTATATCTCCCTCCACAATTCCGTACATCCTAGTCAGTGCAAGCCAGTAGGGTCCACCCATCTTTGTCTTCAGTATCTCTTTGCTGAGCAAGAAGTCAAACATGCGACATCCAGCATTCTGAGCAACCAACCATTGATCTGGAACAAAATGGTTCATCCTTTCCCTGAAGTAGTAGGGGATGACCTAGTGGAAGAATTGTCAGAAAAATTGCGTAATGCAAGAAAATGATATCATACAGTATATAATGTGAACCTAGTGTACAGTACTACAACTGAGGCTACTACTCTTCACAGTGGCTTTATTATACAACAATACTTTAGTTGAAATTTCAAAAACAGTGTTGCATATTAAATTTACCACCCCAGCATGAAATCCCTGCCTTATAACCAGTTGAAACGAACTTGCTCCTCTTGAAGGCCTGCCGCAGAAGTGTACTGGCTGATCACATCCTTCGCAGTTCTCACCCTCCATTCTATACTGGTTACAAAACCAAGCACACATTGAAGTCATTACTTGAAACATTGTATTACAGTAATGAAGAAGAAAAGAACTGAACAACATATCAACGAATGAACTTACATCCGTGCAAACTGAAAGATGAACCGAAGATATCTTCGCACTTGGAAGAACTATTGTTCCTGTGCACTGTCAATTGAAAAAGAACAACAGAAACAACAATAAGAAATAGCAACTTCTAGATGTGAATAGGGAAAGAGAGTAAGAGGAAGAAGGGGAAAAGTACTAACACACATCGTTCTGAATAAATGACTTCCCAGGCTATGCGGTGTCTACTTGAAAGGAAATGGAACTGCCCCGCAGGAACTGCACCCACATACTGCCCCCACGAACTGTCCGTCGAAATGGCAGTTTCTCATATATGGTTTATTTAAAGTAGGGAAAAAATCAAGTACGAGCGCCCACGTAAAAAAAACAAATAAAAAATTGAATACGGAGAGAAAATGGTTGTTCGTTCATGTGTGCTTTATGGTCGTTGAGAGAATGGGACATGTGGACCCACATTAAAAGCTACGTTCAGGTGTATCATGTCACGCAAAACCTTGACATAACATGTACCTTGAAAGCTGATTTGAGGTATGAAGACCAATGTGATCGGTAGACCGAATACCTAGGGTTTATTGTACACCACATGCAACCATCCAAGTCAGCTAGGTCAGTAGACCTGGATGCATGCAACACTCTTAGCCGTCTATATGTTCATCAACCATGTTTGGAACATGTGGACCCACAGGAAGAGCTACTTTGAGGAGTATCATGGCATGCAAAACCTTGACATAACATGTTCCTTGAAAACTGATTTGAGGTATCAAGACCAATGTGAGTGGTAGACCCAAGACCTACGGTTTATGGTACACCTGTTCCAACTTTCACATGGAATAACAAAAAATGGCATGCAATCCATGAACTCACATGCATTTGCAAAGCTACTTGGAGGGTGAACATGACCAATGTGAGTGGTAGACCCAAGACCTAGGGTTTAATAGCTCACCCAACTGAAGCATGGAATGGCAAAATAGGTTTGCGAGTTCACCAAGAATGGTACCATGGTGTATCATGCCATTCAAAACCATTATATCGCAACTTGGGCATGGAAGGACAAAAAAAGTTTATGAGTTAACCTATCATCCTGATGTATATTCCATGCCAAACCATGAACTCACAAGTACCTTCAAATCTACTTTGAGGTTGAACATGCAAATGTTCATAAACCATGTTTGGGACATGTGGACCCACATGGAACACTCCTTGTTCAGTTTCTCGTTATGGGACAGCTAGTTCATTAGGAAATCATGGTGTGAAATCATTGGTATAAGGTCATGTTCTCTACATAGATGGTTATCCAATCACTTTTGGCTCATGTGGACCCCCAAACACCTTTGAGTCATGTGGGCCACATGCAACCATCCAAGTCAGCTAGGTCACTAGATCTAGATGCATGCAACACTCTTAGCCGTCTATATGTTCATCAACCACGTTTGGAACATGTGGACCCACAGTAAAAGCTACTTTGAGGAGTATCATGGCATGCAAAACCTTGACATAACATGTTCCTTGAAAATTGATTTGAGGTATCAACACCAATGTGAGTGGTAGACCCAAGACCTAGGGTTTATGGTACACCTGTTCCAACTTTCAAATGGAATTACAAAAAATGGCATGCAATCCATGAACTCACATGCATTTGCAAAGCTACTTTGAGTGTGAACATGCCAATGTTCACTCACCATGTTTGGGACATGTGTGGACCCACATGGAACACTCCTTGTTCAGTTTCTCGTTGTGGGACCCACGAACCAGTGACTAAAAGTCAGAGAATCCACGCCAAAAATTTCCAAACCCACTGGTAGGATACCGGGCCAGCCCATGAACTCAATTCCCAGACTATTTATGTTAACTACTCCATATATACGACACAATTCTGTACCCTCAAAGCTCGAAGTCCGCGGAGAACTCCTCCCTCACGCCGCCGCATCAGCAGAAATAGGCGAAAGCTGAGTAGATCATCGCCGACATCAAGTGTGTCATTGCGATCTTGACACTGCGTCAGTAAAGGTATATTGATCGTCTCATCTATGCCATGTACCGATTGTTTCATCTTCCACTCTTTTGTATTTCTTAGATTTAGATAGTAGATTTGGATATGAAGATGAACCACGTTAATTCGTAGACTGTGATATTTCCTACTCCATCCGTTTAGGTGTATTACGCATTGGTGGCCAAGGTTTGGTTTGGTTTCAATTGGTTGCAATCAATCTTCTATTTTGTTACATTCATTGGTGGCACAGGAATCTTATGTACAAGGACTGTACTGTTTATTATCTACACGCATTGGTTATGTTCCACAAATTTATTAGCGTAATTAATTGACTGGGGCCTTATTACTCCTAAATGGAGGGAGTAATTAAATATCCGCCTCGTCTGTCAAAGAATTAATTGTTACGTAAAAAAAACCCCAATGTTTGAGACTGTCTACATTTGCATGCTTACGATGTTATTTTTTTTTAGTTCGTACTTACTTCTTCGTACCCAAATTGTACCTTCACATCAGTTTTCATCCCTTGTCCATGAACAGTAGTTCATACCTACTTTGTAAGCAGCATGTTCACTTACTATAGAAATATTTAATAAATTAAGTTTTTTTAACAGAATGGAGAATCTGGGAGATATAAGTTGTTCGGTCAAAAAATGGCGTTCGCTCGTTGATCGTTCGTCTGCAAAGCAACGATCAAGAATTGAGAAAACCATTTTGAGCTGCATGCTTAACATGTCGTCGATCAAGATGCATATGAACTTAATAAGATTCATGATTGAAGTGTACGACCCTGATACTTAACGGTTCGTCATCCAAGATTCCAAGGATGGAACAATTTCAGCCCGCGGCATAGACGTTTCGGCTTACGTGATAAATGGTTGTGTCAGCAAGAAAACTGGAAGAGATATATTCATCAAACGGTGAAAACTGGAAACTTGGTGATTCAAGAGCTCATCGACGATATCATTGCTAATCCTGATATCGTCGATGACGACTTTGTAAGAAAGGTTGGATTAGTGCTCGCCGGAACAGTTTTCGCACCATTTAGTCCAGTAATTGTGCCGAAAAGCTATTATGCCATTGTAGAAGATGTTGAGCGAATGGAGAATTTGAACTTGAACGAGTTCACTCTGCGACATTTCTGGAAAGCATTGAGTGTGTGATGCCTAATAAATGCATGAGGCAATGGCCCAAAGGAAACTTGGCCATGCTGCAGGTACAATTCGAATTTGAACTATATATACATCAGTTCATTTTATATATATAGCTACATGTCTAACAATTTAGAATGCCTTCTATGCAGTATCTATACTGGGAAAAGGTGACACCAACAAAAATAGATTCAGCGCCGATTCCATACAATTCTTTGAGAACATTAACGCTAAATTGGACCGAGCCAGTTGCTGCGCAGAGAGACTTCTATGATGGCAAGGATGGTCGTGGTAAAGGAAAAGTAAGTGCGACATATTGATGACTATTTACAGATTTGTCATTATCTTCACTATTTAATTCTTATTGTTCATATCATGAAGATTGAAGACAATATTACCGAGGACTATAGGAAACAGATTAAAAATAATCCAGCAATGGCCTCAAATAAAAAAGGTGGTACGGGAAAGGTCGGGTCAAGTTCAAACTCCAATGCAAAGAAGTCAAAGGCTTCAATTGACATGGTTGACCTAGCTAACCGTCTCTTGGAACCAGTCTGTAGTCATTTAGACCGTCTTGTAGATAAAAAGATGGAGAACGTTGCAGACATGTGTGCTTAGGTGAGACACACTATATTTTGTGTCCGCATGATTTCATGGCTTGTGCTTTCCTTTCAACATAAAATGATTCATTTTTTGGTCGTGTAGAGAATCCTTCTGATGTTGGAAAAGTCTTTATGGAAAAGACTTTATGGAGTCAGATTCTGAGAGTAGCAATGACGATTCCTCCAATGTGCCTACAGAAGATGATGATCATGTCGATCAAGAGGAAAACTACATCACACCTCTAAAGGAACTGAATGATAGTGATTTAACCCAATTCGGTTTTACACCAGAGGATCCTATCATAGTACCTGACGGAAAGGATCCAAGTCCTGCTGAGATACCTCTCGATAAATATATCTCTTCCATTAAAAAGAAGCAAAGTAAGAAAATTCCTCGGTCAACAAAGGCTACATCTGTAGGTGTGAAAAGGAAGAAGATACAGGAAATTTCGGTTCAGCGTGAAACTCTTAAAACTAAAGAAGATGGTGATCATGATGATCATGAAGAAATCTACATCACACCTCTGAGGGAAAAAGAAATGAAGGGTAGTTGGCCACCCATAGCGGGTTTTACACCAGAGGATCCTATCATATTACCCCATGACCGAAAGGTTCCAAGTCCTAAGCCATCATTGGAGATACCGTTTGATGAATATATCTCTTCCATGCAAAAGAGTAAAAGTAGAAAAAAACCTGGGTAAACGAAGGCTAAAACATCTGATGATGCTCGGAAGACGAAGAAGAAGCTACAAGGAATGTCGGTTCAACATCAAACTTGTATCACTAAAAAAGGTAGTGTAAGTTTTTCATGCAGGGTGTGACGAGAGAGGGTGCGACATATATTATTTATTAGTGTTGCATATACTAACAATAAACTATGTTGCAGGGCTTATTTATCCAAAAGAAGTCCCTCATGATTCAAATGCCTTGACAGAGGAAATCATACTAGCGGCTTGTACTTACGTTCGTACAAACTACAACTCAAAGGAACATCGAAACAATGTTGTATCCTTAGATGGTAATGAGCAGGAGGTGACTATATCGCAGCTTCATAAGATCCTTAACTGTGACTGGCTATACACTACTGTAAGTTGAAGAACCGCATCAATATATTAATATGCTAGTCTAGTTGTACAAACAAAGAACCATTAGTTAAATTTTTCAGACACTCGACGCATACATTGTTGATTTGAGGGCGCAATTTGGTGCTGACCGATACATCGCCCCAGCTTGGAGGGTGCAATTCCTAGTAGAAAATGCTACAACCGGAGCAAAAGTGGAATATTCACCCTACAACGATGACTACAATATTGAAAGGAGAGAAAGTGTTTCACGAGCTACCAATGAATACTTCTTTCGGCCCAAGGTAAGCACTGTTGCTATTCCTGAATGCACTATCTGAAACAGATACTATACTGTTTTAACATTGGATTTACTATTTTTTATACCTGATGTAGGTCTATTTCGTGATCAACATAGGCAATCAACATTGGGTTACGGTTGTCATGAATAGTCCCAAGCAGCAATTCCAAATTCTCGACTCGTTAAAATCCGTTAGAACGACCATAACAAGTGTGAAAACACTGGTATGATTTTATTAAAATATGTGTTTGATATGACGACTTAATTTTTATGCGCTATGTTTCCCTAAATCTTGAATTTTAAAGAGAGCTGGACTCGCGAAGGATATTGCACTAGCAAACAGTGCAATAACTGGTGAGAAATTTCCTGATGCATCAAAGTGGCCTGTTGTAGATATTGCTGGCTCACAACGACAGAGTGATTGGTATGTACATGCATTATATAGCAAACCTCATTCATTATATCATCATCGGTTGTTTATGTATTACTTGGGTATCAGGAACTCTTGTGGATTGTTCGCCTTACTTTGCATGGATAGCTGGAACGGAGATGAATTTACTCGACCTATTTCCCAGTTTTGTAAAGTCTTGTGACACGAGTACCTGCTGTGGTGGTTGCTTTCCGTTATGGAAGTAACGGAAATTGACACCCTAGTGAGGGTTTCGGTAGTTAATATATGTCAACAGTTCTCTTATTAACCCGTGTAATATTATTGCAGGACATTGTTAACGCATCCAGGACTGAAATTTTTGCTAGAATCGTGATGTCAGCTCAAACAGACTTCTGAAGGTGAAAGCTAGAGTTATGGACATCGCCGAATTTTTTTCTGGGAATGAAATTGTTGGATGACTATTAGAGAGACATGTGCACGACTAGCATGGTTGAGTTTTAGTCCCGTGGGAGGTTTCCCAGTCTTGCATAAATATTTGTTGTGAACTATATTTATTTTTTCATATTGCCAGTGTACAATTTTGGGTTCATTGAATTGTGAAAACAACAGTTGATGTTGTTATAGACGATGCAGAAGATCCGAGCGAATCCACACCAGACTTCGTGGTGCACCCTCGCGTGATCTCTCGGGATCGACGGTGCCAGGAGAACGTTCTTCTTGCCTGGAGCTTTTCCACACATATACCCAGGAAATAATATTTCATATATTGAGACATTACACAGATGATCATGTAGTATATTACATAGATCATTTGCTTACTCATATTTTGTAAACTGGTTCATTAGATAGACCATGCAGTACATAGACAAATTTTGCCAAACTGGTTCATCACAGATAATGATATGCAGCGTTACGGTTTGCTTGACATCAAAAAATAAGCAAAGTACTGAACAAAAACCCAAACTGATAACCTTGACAGCAGAAACCAAACAAACTGGTTGCTTGACATTATGTTGTTAGAGCTGTTCGATGCCATGGATCAGGACAGGCGGGGTGAGCAGCGACATTAGGCTGCTAGGGTTTATAGAGCGAGCAGTGAGGTTTATTTGGCATACTTTGAAAGTGAATTGTTAAACGCCCGAAATAATTTTATTCTTAATGGCCCAAAACCGCTTGATCGGCCATGCCCCTGCGCGCAATTCGTTTGACCAACCCCAGCTCCTGCTGCGGAGCCGCACAGTCGATATAAGGGCAAGGCCATGCGGATCTCATGTTTTCCATTTTTGGCGGCGGTTCATCTTGGAGGCTACGGAGATTGTAGCGGTGCGACCGGCTCGTCGGAAACGAAGGTAACGCCGTGTACAGTATTTAGAATGTGGTTAGGGTTTAGCGGATGCTGTGAAGGGATGACCGCAGAATGTTTGTTTATATTCTTGCGCTTTGTGTGTTTGTATCAGTTAATTAATTCATGGATCCAAGTGAGATTTTGAATGTGCGATTTCGCTTCGGAGGCAAGTTGGTCCGTGTTGGACCTAATTTGGACTATGTTGGAGGCTCTAATGCAGTTTCAAAGATTGAGAGAGACAAGCTTTCCCTGCCGGAAGTGAAAAGGTTTGCCAAGGATCAGTTGCTGCTTAAGGAGTCTATGAAGTTTTATTTTCTTCTTCCTGGAGAAGGTCTTTTCAATGGGATAGTGCCGCTTAATGATGATAGTGGGTGTTTATACATGGCTGATTACACATGTGTTGGTGAAGTTGCTAATGTGTATATTGAGTACCAGGAGGATCAAGACATTAGAAGTGGTGGTGATTTTGAGAAAATAGTTTGGGAATTGAGTGATGATGACTATGATCTTGATTGTGTGATCATTGAATCTCCAGCAGCTATAACAAGTCGAGCTCAAGCACCTCAAGCTGCTAGAGAGAGTAAAGTTGAAGATTCACCAGCATGTAGTAATAAACCACCTCGTCCAGCAGGAAGTCTATCTACAAGATTTAGAACTTCTAGGAAAATATCTAAAGTTGGCTCCTCTGTGGCGTCACCTCTTCCAGGAATATCTGGAGGCACATGGAGAGGAACTCGAGTGACAACTGCAAGGGAGGGTAGAAAAAGGGCAGCATCTTCATATGGAGTTTACTCTTATTTCACTTGTAGTGGTAACTACTAAAATTTCTCAATGTAATGTTGGAGTGTCAGCTACTCTTATTCAGTAAAGATTACATTGACATGCCTGAAGTACTCTGAAGATGTTCAGTTAAGCTTGTCTGTCAGCTGGATTCAGTTACTGTAGCGCATCCGGCAACGGTCAGTTAGTTTCAGTTAACACTTTGAATAACGACGTGGTTTGATTGCCTTTGATCTCGCACGTCTAGATAAGGTTTAGACTTGTTCTTTGCTTGTTTGTTACTAGATCACTAGCACTTAGAGCGGATCGTGGGATGGCACGTTCGGTAATGGCTCAAGTGGCTAGTTTTTCGGTCTGTTTAGGGGCCACTGTAATGTCCCTATATAAGTGAAATACAACAAAAAAGCTGATGTTAGTTGCACGTAGCACCAAATTACTTGAGTGTTCTTCCTTTGTTCTTGCGAGTGCGTGAGACGCAAAGTTAGGTTTGCAAAATCAATGCCTATTACATTCGCGTTTTCTTTTGAGCACCCGGTTCAGTGATAGTCGGCTTTTCATGTGTCATCTTGAACCTCTTCCGCACTTCAACCAAGAGAGACAGAACAATCTACATCAAATGAAAGTACTTATCTATCGTCGCAACAATCTGCATCAAATGAAAGCACATTCGAACAGAATTTAAACTACGAACCATAATTGGGACACAATTTAAACTAGGAACCATAGTTTCAACTCAAATTTAAAATACGAACAACATTTTTGAATCATATTCAACTACTAGAGACTATGATACTACTCTAATCGTCCCAGTCGAAGGAGTCGAAGGAGGAGGAGGAGCTCTTGTTCCAGTCGAAGGAGGAGGAGGAGCTCAACTCGATCATGTTCACCGTCGATGGTCCAGACTCATCGTCGACCTTCTTCTTCTTCTCCTGTTCGCGCTTCCAGAAGAACTCCTGGTCATACTACACGTACTCGGGATGCTCCCATGCCAACCGAGACATCGACTCTTCGTTGGTCTCGAGCACCCTCGTCGGCTCCTCCTTCTTCTTCACCAAGTGGGTCTTCAGCTTCGACTGCATCTGAGGCGCGACAAAGATGGCTTCCTGCAGGCAAGTGATGCTCGGATCATTGAGCTGCTCCCGCGGAACGCCGAGACGCCACCCGGCGACGTCGTACGCCCGAGACGCCATATCCGCGCTGTCGTAGGTGCCAAGGTAGTAGCGCATGCTCTCGTGCTGCAGCTCGGCGTTCCAGCGGCCGCTCGGCCTCGCCCGCACGCCCTTGAAGCCAAAGGCGGCCTTCGTATTCTTCGGCGGCATGGCGGCGCGTACGGTCGGGGAGGTCGGGAAGGGTCGGGGCGGAGCTCGTGGATTGGGGGTGAACGAGCTCGGGCGGCGATTTAGGGCGGCAGCTGGTGCGGTTGGGGGCGGAGGGGCGATTGAGGGATGCGGCATGGTCGGGGAGGGCCGGATGGGCGGCGGCGGCGGCGGTTTGCTCGCGGCAGTGGCGGCACGATCTAGGGTTGTTGGCGGCGGAGAACAAGCCCGGGCGGCGATTTAGGGCGGCGGCTGGTTTCGGTAGGGGGCGGAGGGGCGATTGGGATAGGCGGCGTGGTCGGGGAGGGCCGGATGCGCGGCGGCGGCGGCGGATTTGCTCACGGGAGCGGCGGTGGCGGGAGAGGCGCGAGGAAAATCCGATTTCAGGATGGCAGAAGGGCGCGCACGCGTTGAAAAGGGAAGGATGCTAAACTGGGGCAGCTGTTAGAGATGCTCTAAGTTAGACCTAAGGTTCGACAATATATTATAAATTCTATAAGTTTCAAAAACATATAAACCTTCACAAGACATCTAACTTTGTGTCATAGATCATTTGTACAAAATTATGGATGATGTGGAGGAGGTCGAAAAAATCAGCTTGCTAGAAAAACTGGCTAAAGTGAGACCAGACGATCTGTCGCTAAGCATGTGATTTTTTCGACCATCTCCAAATCAACCCAAATTTTGTGTGAGTGCTTCAATTTAGTTAATATAGACTATTGCAATAAAAAATCCAAATAAGGAGTTTCATATTGGGGAAAACTAGGTATAGATCGGTATTTTGGACCTCATGTTCGACAATATATTACAAATTCTATAAATTTCGAAAAAAATGTTAAACCTTCACAAGACATCTAGGTTTGTGTCATAGATCATGTGTAAAAAATTATAGATGATTTGGAGGAGGTTGAAAAAATCACCTTGCTAGAAAAACTGTTTAAGTTTAGACCAGACGGTCTGTCGTTAAGCATGTAATTTTTTCGATCATCTCCAAATCAACCCAAATTTTGTGTGTGTGCTTCCGTTTAGTCAATATAGAGTATTTTGAAACAAAATCAAAAAGAATATTTTCATATTGGGGTAAACTAGGTATAGACCGATATTTTTGACCTGAGTTTCGACAATATATTATAAATTAGATAAAATCCAAAAAAATGTAATATCTTCACAAGACATCTAGGTTTGTGTCATAGATCATGTGTAAAAAATTAAAGATGATTTGGAGGAGGTCGAAAAAATCACCTCGCTAGAAAAACTGGCTAAAGTTTTAGACCAGACGGTCTGTCGCTAAGCATGTGATTTTTTCGACCATCTCCAAATCAACCCAAATTTTGTGTGGGTGCTTAAATTTAGTTAATATAGAGTACTGCAATAAAAAAATCCAAATAAGAAGTTTCATATTGGGGAAAACTAGGTATAGACCGGTATTTTGGACCTCAGGTTCGAAAATATATTATAAATTCTATAAATTTCGGAAACATGTTAAACCTTCACAAGACATCTAGGTTTGTGTCATAGATCATGTGTAAAAAATTAGAGATGATTTGGAGGAGGTCGAAAAAATCACCTTGCTAGAAAAACTGGCTAAAGTGAGACCAGACGGTCTGTCGCTAAGCATGTGATTTTTTCGACCATCTCCAAATCAACCCAAATTTTGTGTGAGTGCTTCAATTTAGTTAATATAGAGTATTGCAATAAAAATCCAAATAAGGAGTTTCATATTGGGGAAAACTAGGTATAGACCGATATTTTGGATCTCAGGTTCGACAATATTTTATAAATTTTATAAATTTCGAAAACATGTAAAACCTTCACAAGACATCTAGGTTTGTGTCATAGATCATGTGTGAAAAATTATGAATGATTTGGAAGAGGTCGAAAAAATCACCCTCCTAGAAAAAGTGGCTTAAGTTAGACCAGACGGTATGTCGCTAAGCCTGTGATTTTTTCGACCATCTCCAAATCACCTCAAATTTTGTGTGTGTGCTTCCATTTAGTCAATATAGAGTATTGTGAAACAAAATAAAAAAAGAGTTTCATATTGGGATAAAAAAGAACGGTATTCTAGGACCTAAGGTTCGACAATATATTATAAACTATATAAATTTCAAATACATGTAAAACTTTCACAAGTGTAACATCCCAACATTTTATAATGTTCAAAAATCACTAAAATTTAAAACTTTTGTTTTGATTAAAATAAAATATTAAAATTCGTAAGAAACCAACTATGAAAGACTTCAAACATATTGAAAGAGTTTAATATTTCAAATATCTCAGTTATTATTATTTTCAAAACTTGTTTCAACTTAAAAAAATTATTATTCTATTGTATTTTCTTAAAAACCTCAATACATAATATGATAAATATTTTACAAACTTTCAAGACAATTTCATATAATAAAAAAATTTCTTTTAAGTATTTGATTTCAACCACTTAGCCATATCTTTTCTTAAACTCGGAATGGTATACTTGCAAATTGGTTTCAATCTTTCACCTGAGTTCAAAACATAGTTTTATAAATTACATGCCTATAGTTCATAACCTTAATACTTCATAGATTTTATAATTAAGGAATTATCCAAATAAATATTTCATTAGCTTAAAGGATTTTCATTTATTTTCAAAACATAAAATGACTTTCATGAATATATTTTCTATATAAGAAATGAATTAAATCAAAAATCTTTTCCAAAGTTATTATAAGGTTTTCAAATGAATTATCATAATATAAAATATAATGGTGCACATATTATTTTCAATTAAAATGAATACCTTATATTTCCCATTTCCTTAAAATTATTTATATTTAGTTCTTTAATATTATGCCAAAATAAAGATGAATGATTTTAGCAAAATAAGTTTAAATAACTTAATTTCAAACATATTTGAATGTGGGTATTTGATAGAATTTATTTTAGCCAAAAATAAAATTAATTAAACCCTAGTTTTAAATTTAACATAAAGTGTCAAATTTGTATTTAAGCAATATTTCTTCAAAAATATTCTGAACATGCCCACAACTGGTTTAACACAAAGATAATAATTTTACAATTTTTTTAGAAATTTGTTTGACATCATTTGGACAATTAAATCAAAGGATATGAATTAAAAGAAAAATCAGAAAAAGAAAAACCGATGACGTCATGCTGAGGTCACCGTCTTCAACCTCGCCCCAAATCCCGCCCCCGTCCTCGCCCGAAACGGCCGGATTCATTCCTCTTCAATTCGAGCGATTAAAGGGAGCAATCAATGCCCTGCTCCTTCCCTATTAATCCCCTGCTCTTCCGCTCGGATTCCCCTCTCATCCCACTCGAAACCGTGCCCCCAGGCTGTCGGAAAAGCTCGCCGGAGCTCCTCGGTACCCGCCGCCGTTTTTCTTTGTTCCCCGGCGAGGTGAGCCTCCCCCGAGTCCGAGACCAATCCCCTCCTCCTCCCCGCATCCTTGCGCACCGTCTCATGCCCTCGGGCTATTGTTTTGTGCAGAAAATTGAGCGGGGAATGTCCGACCGAACCTCGCCGGAGTTAGGCTTTCCCGTCCGCCTCTCCCGGCCGCCCCTGGAAGAACTGCTCGACGTCACCACCACCATCCGACCTGCCGTGCCGCGCCGCATCTGGGGGTGCTCCTCCCCGAGTCCGGGAACCACCGGGGCGTCCTCCCCGTCCTCGACCGAGGCCAGCGCCGCCGTCGTCTTCGCCTCCGGCCACCCCGTGCTCTCAGCCGTCCGATCTCTTTTCTGCGGCCGAGATTAGATCTCAGCCGAATCGGTATCAGCGAACCAGAGCCTGCCACGAAGATGCCCAGTCAGCGCCTCGTCAGCAGCCACGTCAGCGTCCAGTCAGCTCTGACCTGGAAATGAATTTCTCGATTTTTTTTTATTTGGCACTTTTGCAGAAACACCCCTGTCACTTAGAATTGTTATAACTCTTTACTCACATATCCAAATTCAAATATTTTTATATATTTGGAAAGCCCTTGACATGTAGAATATTTTAGATCAACCAAAATTCATATTTGACTTAGTTTAAAATATTCAAATCTCAAATGGTGAATTTGAGTATTATTGTCATAACTTTAAATCTGTAAATTCAAAAATTGCAAATAAAATTGTTTTAGAAACTTTGGAATATTAGTAAAATGATTTCCTCTGTTATAAAATAATTTTGAGTAATATTTGAAATGATTGATAGTTATATATTTAATTTGAATAGTTTGACTATTTTCGACATAACTATTAATAGAAATATTATTTTTGAATAAATCCAATTGCTATAAATCTATTTAAATCCCCTCTGACTATTAATACTAATTACAAAATTTTGTTAAAAAAAATTAATCACATAAAACTTTAATATTTTATTTAATCCTTTATTATATTTTGCAAAATTAGAAAACTAATTAAATTGCAATTATAACTTTATGCATACTTTATAAATATCACAAAAATTAGTATTATGTTTCTTGTGATTTAAAATTGCATTTCATGCATAGCATATTTTATTTTGTAGTTATATTTCCAATAAGAAAACTCCTCCCCCATTTTCTCTAAGTTTGGATTATTTTCAACTTAGCATTTTGGTAAAGTGTTATACACTTAGACACTTAGAATTTTCAACATGGAGATGGGAGGCTAAAGAAGGGCTTAGCCAAAACAAGACTTCAGAAGTATCCCCAAGGAGTAGAAGCACTTAGAAGAAAATCAAGAAGAAGTTCATGAAGACCAACCAACAATGTGGTCTAAGTTTTTCTTCCTCTCTCTCTCTCTCTCTCTCTCTCTCTCTCTCTCTCTCTCTTTTCTCCCTTCTTCTCTTAGACCTCTTGATGACTAAGTTATATTCAAGACCAACCTGGAGGCAATCCACACAATCAAGCCATCAAAGCCATCAAGTCTACAAAATTGCAATGAAGTCATCACATAAAGAAGAAAATGAAGGAAGGAGAAGATTCTACATTCTACCTTCTATCTGTTTCCTCTTTCCTAATCTTGTCTTTCACTTAAGACTTAAATAATTTTTGATCATGTTATTACCATCTTGAAGTTTGTTGGATCCTACCGGCATAGTGAGATGAAGCGGCCTAGAGACAAACCTTACATGTCCACGTACATGAGACCTGTTCCACAACTTAAGTGGCTGGCCGGGTGTCTGTCTCTCTCACTATAGTGAATATCCAATTTACAAAGGGTTGATAATAATTGTTGATCACTTGGAAGAATAGAGTTAGTATTTTCTCTAAGTAGTTATGCACTTCATGACTAAGTCATTAAAGTGCTTATCCAAGATAGATTTATAACAAAGTAATTTTGACCAACTTATGACCTTAGCCCTTAGTCCTTTTGGACCAACCTATTTGCCTTGCATTAACTTAAAAGATTTTCATGGCATGAAAAGCATTTCTAGCCCTTAGGAATATTTGGCACATCATGCATAAACATATTTTCCTTAGAAGTTTTATAAAATTTGTTTATTCATCTAGTATGTGTTTGTATGCATTGTGTAGTTGTGCTTGCTGTTGATTGTTGTATTGTTGTTTACCTATATTGTTAGATTGAACGGAGAGCTCCGAATAACGTTGAAAAGAGTTTGTGAGTAAAGACTTCATTCAAAGGCAAGTGGCACACCTCATAAAAGTCCTAGTATTTTTCTATGCATGAGTAGTTTATTTGCCTAAGCATGTTTAGGATTTAGTAGAAATGCTATGCTAGACCTGTTTAGAATTCCTTATTCCTGTGTCTAGGTTCCTATGAAAATACTTAGTAGAATTATGATGCTATGCAAAACTATTTTGTTAAAATGTTAAACTCTACTAAGTTATAATCAAACACCTGGGTGGAATTGGTTGTTTGGCTGTATGAGTTGAGTGTTGTACCCAGGGGTTTTACCTGTGGGATATTCACTTGTGGATGGCCACCCAGGAACAGAGGAATCTGAAGAACTCCGAGTGAAGATTGTTTCCCATGCAGCCATTGCCAATATGGGCTCTGGCTTGATCAACTAAGTTGCGTGGACTCGCCCCGGCCTGACAGGTGGTGGTAGCGGATTTGTAGGTGGAGCGCGTCAGGCCAGCATGGGGAGGGAAAATGCTTCTGAAAGATCTCGTCTCATTCTTCTCCTTTTCCTTATCACTACAAATGCGTACAGGATAGTTTGGTTTGAATGTGTACAATGGTGAACATGCACAAACTCTGCAGAGTGTAAAACTAAGTACTTAGCCGTGTCCCCGGTACGGACAATTTGAGCAGCTGATCACAGACGTCAATGGAGGATTCCACCATTCCAACTTCAGAAATAAAACTTGATGGGTGAACAAGGGTAGAATGAAACAGTGGTTTTCATGCCACGAATGTTTTGAATAGAAGAAAAGTGTTTTCCAAAGAGTTAGGAAAAATTGGCTTTATGCAAAATAGCCTTGAACTCCACCAGCCAAATAAGCATATAGGTTATTAGAGTTATTCCAATAAGTGGCCACCATAGTGTCACTTGCCTGACTCCATTTTTAATGGAATCTGACCCACGTTGTTGCAATATTTTTCTTATTGCAGATTTATCAGATGACGACTGAGGTTTCGTTAAAAGGGTTTCGAGTCTGCAACCAACATGTTTTCGCCTGTGGCAACATGAATGTGATGGAGACTCACTGCTATTGTATTTCCACTGTTTACTCTTTCAAAGCTAGCTTTATGCTATGCAACTTGTATTGAATATTTTGTAAGTCTGGATCATCGATGTAATAAAATTGACACTTTGTTGTGATATTACATCGTAAACTGTGTGTGCCAACGAAGCGATCCAGGGATTTGCACTATACACAGGTATCTGCCTTATTTTAAGTGCTGGTACGCTACAACAAGACATCTTGGTTTGTGTAATAGATCATGTGTAAAAGATTAGAGATGATTTGGAGGAGGAAGAAAAAATCACCTTGCTAGAAAAACTGGGTAAAGTGAGACCAGACGGTCTATCGCTTAGCATGTGATTTTTTCGACCATCTCCAAATCACCCCAAATTTTGTGTGAGTGCTTCAATTTAGTTAATAGAGAGTATTGCAATAAATAATCCAAATAAGGAGTTTCATATTGGGGTAGAAAGGAATAGACCGGTATTCTGGGACAAAGTTCTTCATACAATTTTCTTGTTTTAAATTTGTACTTATTTTATTGTGGATACAGAGAACAATTCGATCACTAGAAATCAGAAACAACATATAAAAAATACGACTTGATCCAAATTAATTTACATCCAAACACAACCTTGCTGCTCACACATGTATAGTACTTCAAAATTTAATTACATGCAACATAAACACTTGTTGTGCTAACATAGTACTTCCAACACAAACACATACAGTATATGATTGCAAAAAAAAATAACAATAGTAGGTCTTCACACACATATATATGATATGAACACAAACATAGTAGATTTACGAAAGCCCACACCCACACGCATCACATGCCTGGCAACATAGCCAAAACCAGCAGGTTCCCGTCATCCCGTGAGACTAGAAATTAGCTAAGTATTATCCCAAATCTACTTACATAGACCAGAAGAAACAAGGAGGGCAGCAAACACCAATTTTCTTCCACACCCAAGGCCAAAATGCAGATAGAAGTGAGGGCTATTTGAACCACCTCCAGGGTTTTACACATGAGCATATATATATATATATATATATATATATATATATATATATAGTAAGATATCAGAATATAGGAAGTCCTAGTTCTAGCCAGTCTTCCTTTTCTTGGTGCTGTTGGAAGATTCTCCCACCTCGGAGTTACTTGGTTGACTTGTCCTGCTGGATCGTGGGAGGCACAATGCCACATTCTTTAGGTGAACCTGTCCCTGGTTCACTAAGCTGATCCTGCGATAGAGTTCGTAGGTGACGTATCCATCCAAGATAGCATAGTCCAGGTTTTTCTTTGAAAGTGGCTTCCATGCCCAGAATTCATGCCCTTCGCGCTTAATCATGTCATGCTTGAAACTGTTCTTCATCTCCAAGTAGTCCTTGTGGATGAGTTTCCCAGCCATAGCTGCCATTCCAGCCCTGCCGTATGGACTACCCTTAATCTTTTAGATGTCCTGGATGTCGATGTGGTACTGGATAGGAAAGTGCAGCCACTCCTTATCAAGCAATCGTCTGTCCCCTCGCATGTCCACCCCAACGAAAGTAATTTGTTTGTTCCGGATAAAATCGAGAAGGCTGAGTGGATAACCAGGTTTACACCTACATATATTTCATAACGAAAAATGTAGTTAACAGGGATTAGAAACTTGTTTATATTATATATATTCATTGTAATGAACATTTTAGTACTTGAACAACTAATTAATAATACGCACATTGGTAAGCACTAAATGTTGGGGACCTACTGTCCATTTGTAGTTTGCAGAACGATCAATCTGCTATGCAAAATGTTGGGTCACTACTATACATTGCTAAGCACTAAATGTTGGGGATCTAATACATAGGAAGAATTTTGACCACACAAGAAATTTTGTAAATCAATCTTGCATGTAAAATACCGGCTGTTCTAGTTGATACCAAAAATAATAAATAAAACTATTGGTACTATCAAGACCAAAGGTACTGTGACTACTAGCAATTAATTTTTGGGGGAAATTACCTGATCCTGTGGAAGATGAGCACATGCTCCCTCATGGCGATCTGCATCACCGCAACCTTCTTCTTTGTGGCGTCGTACTCGATATCAAGGCCGACGAACTTGATCTCCTCCTCCGCGAGCCAACGCTCGTACTTCTTGAGGATTAGATCTACGGTTGCGGTCTCGTTCGTGTACACCGCCTCGACCGATATACCGTCGGGAGTACTCACATAGGAGGTCTCCGTCGTATCCTTGCCGTCGTTGATGCCTTCCCTACCTTCGGGAGCACCGCCCGCGCTCGAGTTGCTTGCCATGGCGGAGGAGAAGAGAGAGAGAGGCGAAGGAGAGGCGAGGAGGTGGTGGAGGCGAGAGGATGTGGTTGAGACTAATGGTGGAGAGGCGAGGAGGTGGTGGAGGCGAGAGGAGTCGCGGCCGTCAGCGGCGAGAAGTTCCGTGGTGGGTTTTTTTGATAGTGGTGCAGAGGCGAGAGGATAGTGGAGAGTGGAGACTACTAGGCGAAGGAGGCGAGAAGACAACGCAGGGTTCCTCTCATTTTTCATTTTGCCGCTGCTACTTACTGTTTCCTTCTGCCGCGTTCCCACAGTAAGTGGGTGCCCCAGACCCTGCCCCTCCCAGCCGCGGTGGTCCCATAGGTCAGTGGGGACGAAGGAGTCAAGGAAGCGAGGAGACTATAGTAAATGAGCAGTTCATCATTTTTTTACTGTGCGGCGGCTCCTCCCCTTCATCTACGTGGGTTCTCCTGCCATTCAGTCCCTGACATGCGGGTTCACCGTACGTGGGACCCGGCTGTCATTTACCAAAGCAAGGAACTGTGTTGCTGGCAACGTGACATGAGTTTTTATGCGCCCACTCCCTGTATCTCCAATGTGCACTCTCTCCCTGAACATGCACACACCTGATCGTACTTTCTACTTTGAAATAGTACATGTTCGTGCTTGCACTTGGTACTATAAATAGAGACTGTTGAGTACACTTGTTACTATAAATAGAGACTGTTGCTGTACTTTTTTTTTGAAATTGACTGTTGCTGTACTAGACAAACTTGAACATGCACACATGCTAACTATCAAATTGGTACCTTCAAACTATCTGAATTTACATGTAGGTACATCTATACTACATGACATGCATTTATTTCTGACTACAACCAAAAAAAATCTATAGTACAAGAAATTATCTAATCTTAGGTCCCTGTTATTTATTTCGCACCAGGGTCCCCAATTTTCTGGAGACGGCCGTAACCTAGGAACAAGAATTTATTTAGTGTTTGAGCAAAAAAAATTGTTTGGTTCGCGACATTGTTGCTCTATACGCGGAGAACCCTGTTGTCCACTGGGTTAACGTCTGAACAGTGACGACATCATCATTGTCAGCGGCATCGGAAGACGTGGTGACGACTGCATGCATGGATGGCGTGTCAACTAGGTACTAATGTGATAATTTTGTGGAATTAGTACGGGTAGGTCTGGCTTATCGGCCTGCGGGGGATGATGTGACTTTGATGTGACAACACGTACGCACGGCCGCCGTGCAGTTTGACATTAAAAATACGGACACGGTTATTGGGCGTATTTCATTGTTTTCGTGTTGAAATATACGAAGGTGCAGAGAGACGGAAGGTTCACATTTATATCTCTTCTTTTCGTAAAAAAAACTCTCCTCTTTCCCCTTCTCTTCTAGAGTTCGTCTCCGTCTCATCTTTCTTATCCCATGTATTTAACTCGCCACGGCCGTCTCCTCCGTGTGGCGTCTGCTAGATCTCATCTACTTTGATTTACATTGCACTCATCTCTTTCCACGCGTCGTAGCCATGGTGGATTCGAAGCACTTCTCCAGTACTATCCCAATCCCCGTTCACGGCGGCAAGTTCTTCCAGGCGGTGTAAACCAACGACCCGGTGGAGGTACATCGTGTAATCGACATGTTCCAGCAATGGCTGGTAGAAGAGGATGTGAAGTTCGTGGGCCTGGACAAGGAGTACTCACAAGACCATCAGAAGCTAGCAGTGATGCAGATAGCCATGCGGGACCATGTTCTTCTCTTCCATTACTCCAGGTTCGGTTCGGGGTTTTTGTTTTTCATTGGATGTTACTGCACACCTCGTTCGATTAATTAGACTTACACCTATATATTCGGGCAGTGGATAGATCGGTAAAAATAATAATTAGATTTTCAACCTGGGTTTATATTTAGATTGAATTTGCATCCAGGATTTAGATTTCTAATTTTTCCCTTGTTTATCGCAGTTGTGACACTTGGCAGTCTTCATGTCTGGTGGATTTTCTTCGCTACAGCAAAGTTGTATTACTAGCGTTGACACCACGAACGACGAGAGAGTGCTGATGAACTCCTTGAAGATTGCAATTCCCCAGCATTTCTATGTGGATCTCCAGAAGCTGTTCATGTACGTGATCCCCGGTAGCACGAAGCCTGGCATGCAGGCACTGGCATCAAAACTCATTGATCCCTGGTATAAAATATGAAGAGTAAGGAGGATTCGAAAATTCAAAATTGTTGGAAGGAGAACCCACTGGACATGGTTAACATCACCTATGCAACGATCGATGGGTACGTTTCATATGAGTTGAACCGCAAGTACCTGCTCATCCAGCGCGAGAGTAGGGTTAGGTAGTCAGGTTGCTGGTACTGATTATTTTGTGAAATTGTGAAAGGGTACTGTGTTGTTTATGTTTTGGTGGACAATGTTAGACTGAAGAAGTATGAATGGCCTACTTTTTATGAACTATGTCTGCATGCTGTCGTGCCAGCCTTATTTAGTACAATGTTAGACTGAAGAAGTATGTATGGACTACTTTTTTTATTTGCACGTGTAATATCGTACATGAACACACTGGCGGAGCTTTACTGGAAATTCTTGGCGGGCCAAGATTCAACAGAGCAAGATTTTCCTTTAAATTTGGACTCTAAAATGGCCGGCCCAACAACTAATAGGAAGAACTGGCCCAAACCTGGGCGGGCCACGGCCCATGTCGGCCTTCACGGAGCTCCGCCACTGATCAACACATGTTTCAACTATAATGCAATAAGGTTTTAACATAGCAGAAGTTAGCAAATCTGCATATATTTCCCAGCAAATCTATCAAACAAGGAAGGATTGATGAGTGGCGGAGATAAGCAAAAAAAGTTGGTCGCGCAAACAGTCCTAAAGATAGTAAAAATAGGCTCTTATTGGGCCTAAACAGAAGGTTGCTAGCTCTCGGTCTATCAGCTGTTCTGCAAATATTGGCTGCTTGTACCTAGTTTGATGCTTCTTCCTACGCATGCCTGTGTAAGAATAAATATACACTATATATGTATGACTACGAAAGATATATTAAAGTAAAATTGAAAAGAAACAAATCGGAACACTTACTTCTGGTGATGTATGCAAATTCTATTTCGTCGTGTATGTCCTCTCCTTCCGCAAGTGTCGCACTTAAATTTATATTCAGGTTGCTCGTCGTAGGACAGAGGCCTACCATGTTTCGTCACGCCGGGTCCATTTCATGTTTCCATTCTTCTTTTCTTACGCTTACCTTTGTCTTTTTTTCTTTTTGCCTTTGGTTGAAACTTTAATTGGATCTTTGACATCAGCTGGATTTATTGCACTGAATTGTGTGTCATCATCGATGACTCTTCTCCGATCGTCAGGTCTGTTGGCATGACTCTTTGTTATTACTTTCGAGAAACATTCCATGATCATATCGAAAGACTCTTGATCATGGCATGCAGCATAGTTAGCTTCATTCCCCATAGAACTCATCTGCCCAAACCTTATCCGCAGCCCTGCCCCGGCCGAGCCCCATCCAAACATATTGCTCTCGCGATTTGCAGGCAAGCCAAACCTTGCTTTCTTTGAGAAGCAGCGCAGAACACAACATTGTGGTATATCAGAAATTTTCAGTTGGTAAAGAACATACAGGACATGCTTGCAAGGGATTCCCTTCCGTGTCATCCTATCACAGCTGCAAGTTATTGTTTTTTCCAAGTCTTTCGGTATATATTCCACGGTAAACTGGCTTTTACCGTTGTTTTTCCATGCCACAATAAATTGTACACTGTCAAGACCCACGCGTGTCTCAATAACGTCTAGGCCGCCTATCTTCTTCAGCTCTTCTTGCACCATATAGAAGTTTGATGCGGTGAAGACATGTGAAGCAGCCACCTCAGTATCCTTGAACCTAGTTACCGCTACTGGTATAGTTTGTGAATCAACGCAGTCATCATTCGCCTCCTTTGTGCGGAGACGTACTATTGCATTCTCCTAGTGCAAAACCAGATCCACTAGGCTCATGCCAGAATCAAGGTGAAGGTGAAGGAATGAGTTCAAGCTTTCACTCCTTTGGTTACTTTTCATACCAAGCCAAAATCCTCCGGACAGATATGCGGCAGCCCACAATCTCTTCTTTGCGTACATCCTCTTCAGCCATTCCTTCGTTCTGTCTGTCTGCCATGTCATAAAGAAAGTGTTCCATCTCTCCTCAAAGATGGCTTCTTAAGTTGTGTAGTACAAAAGTGACCGAAACTCATTTAGGGACTTGAAAGTAAGGTGTTTCTTCATGTTTTTTTCAATGTGCCACGAACATACACGGTGCCACACACTAGTGAAGACTTTGCTAATTGCCTTGATCATCGCAGCATCCGAATCAGTGATTACACTCTTCGGCTTCTTCTGACACATTGCACTCAGAAATGTTGTAAGCAGCCAGACGTAGGTACATATTTTCTCATTTGATACCATAGTCTTACGGTGATTGTTCAGGCCTACGAAAGGAATGAATGGCATTGCATACTTTTTCATCTTGTATGTGTTGTCAAACACCACCACGTCACCGTAGTCTTCATAGTCCCGACGTGAGTGAGAATCACACCAAAACATGCTTTTCATACGTCCCTCTTTATTCACCTGGTAATCGTAAAAAAAATCAGGATCCTTGGCCTTTCTGCTAGCCAAAATACCGAGGGCTGTGGCAGCATCACCTTTCTTAAGCATTTTCCTCTTCTCTCTAGAGCACATGTTGTAAAGATCCTTATCCACGAAGCCTAGATCTCTGTAGGTGGGAACGTGGCTTTGCATGGTTTTCATAACCATGTGCTTCCTGACACCAGATGATATCATTGATAATATCATTGATTTTTGGTAAGGCTTAATTTTTCTGTGAGACCAAAGAAAAGGAACTTCATCGGGTCTAGCTAGTATATGGTTGTGATCATCCACAAAGCTTTTGACAAACCAAACCTCACGTTTTTTATCAAGATTGACGATGAGCTCCGCGCTGCAATTGCTGCGAGATTTGGGTCTTAGCCTACGGCGGCGGCCCTCCATGGTCAAAAACTGAGGTTGTCTTTTTCCTTGCCTCGAACAGACAAATTTTCTCAACTGTATTTGGCGTGAAGGACCTTTTCCCCGCTTCAGCATATCTCTTCTAATGCTGAAACCATGGTCTTTTGCCTAGGCGTTGTAGAACACGAAAGCTGCCCCTTCGGAAACAACTGTCATCTCCTTTACTGCCCAATACCTATCCCGCTTATCTTCTTGATCCCCACTGCCCCCTACGGAGCCATAACTTTTCTCATCCTGTGTTGTCTCCTGTGATTCTTCCATTTCAGTGTTGTATTCCGAGGATGATAAGCTTGGATCCTGCGATTCTTCCATGACTTCAAACTGTATGCTTTCCATGTCTGATATCCCGAAATAATCTAGCTCAGTAGACAAGCTGGACAAGTTGGGTAAGTCTGATTCCGCTGCCTCATTCTCCTCGTTTTCATGGACGAATGACACCTACACAAAAGTTTAAGAAGGTAATAATACTTGTCATTCTTATGGTTCCCAAATAGTTTGCAAGATACTAAACATTTATGAAACTCACGGTATCATTGCTGCTTCCGCTAGTATCAGATTCAGACATAACAGACTCGGACAGCGTGCGTTTCCTGAGTCGCCTATCTCCATGCTCGCTCCCCGAATAATAATCGCCAATGTATCCGTTATCATTGTCTGTCATCTGTTCGAACAAAGGACAACACCTTTATCAATCTTCAGTGACACACCTAAAATTCTTTGCACACCAAATTTATATCTAAATCAGTTAAAAGATTCCCCATGGATGGCTTAGGATACTATGATGACACTTAAACTTCTTCTGGATTCCTAAACCCTAGACCTCCAAAATAAGAGAACTACCAAGCGTAAACAGATGTGGACCAAAGAGAGAACCTTCGCCTCCGACCGCGATGTGCTCGCCCGCGGATTTTCACTGCGCACTGCTGGTCTCGACCATCTGGATCGTAAAGTGGAGGGGGAAGGACTAGAACGGCAACGGCTGCGGCGGCGAGGAAAGATTCGAATGTGAATGGCGGCGGCAGCGACGGGAGACCTAATGGGTTTTTTTGCAATGGGAGTGGGGCAGTTATATCTTACAATAATAAAGTTGCGTGGGGTAGAAGACGATGACCGAAAAAATAATAGGGGGTGTCGCTTCTTACGTATACCGTATTCTACGTAGACGTCTTTTGTGGGATTGGGCTATGCGTACATATTAGTGGGATACGCCGAACCAAACGTGGCCAGCCAAACGTGGACATGGGCCTGTTGGGCCAGCCAGAGACTCAGATCGTCCTCCGGAGTTTTTTTTGGTGCCAGGGGGTTTGTACTGAAGCACACCTCCTTCCATTCATAAATCCTACACTCTTTACATGTTTGTGGTAAATACCCTTATATGAATGGAATTTCCTTCTACAGGGAGCAATGCTACTTGGGCAGAAACTGGAAGTTAACTGCTCATGTCGACTGCAAGGACGCCGTTGCTTGCCTATGGACCATCAGGACTACCTCGATGTCCAAGGATGGACATGCTCGCTGGCATCGCCATCAAGTGCTTGTTCTGGTAATCTCACTCTCTCCAACGCAGTTACTTATCTGTTGTGTGCATTGTGTGTCTTATTAACAAACGCGAGGAAGATGCTAGTGAAATTCTGTCGAAATTTTTTCTGCTATGAAAATTTTGGTTTCTGACTCAAGATTGGATGTATGTACTCTGCTAGGAAAATTGCTGGTATAATACGGAGTAGTAGTGCGGCTGTGTGGCTAAGATATATTTAGGTAATGACTACCAATTACTTTAATACTTTAGTGGATTTGCCTCTTCGACCGCCAGTTCATTTCAGTAAAGTACTGAGTAGATTTAAAGCATTTTTCAGTATAGTAGCTCACAGCATACGTTAAAAATAACTGCATGATTTGCTTCTCATGTCTTAAATTTACCTGTAGCCGGCACAACGATGACATCTTCCATCTGATGATCAACATGGCCCTCTTGAGGCAGCTCGACATGGCCTTCATCAGGTACTCCACCATTGGCATCAGGTGGACTGCAATTGAGGTCCAGAAGGAGAACCATATTGTTGTGACGTGACTACAATTAAACTGTCTGATTTCTTCCAGGGGGAAACTGCTTCTGCTGCTTATGGTCTCGTGGGTATCGAGGCGCTGGAGTTCCTGGCGCACGCGGTGGTTGCGATCCTGGACGCTGTGCCTGCTTATGTTGTTGTGGTTGTGAATTCCCCGAGCAGTAGCAGATCGCTAGGGGCGCCTCCTCTTGGCCTAGCGAGGTGCTGCTGGGGCCGGTGGCCGGCGATCTGCGGCGGCCGGCGATGTGTGGCAGCCGGCGGCTGGCCGGCGAGCTGCTACTGCTGGAGGCCGGCGATCTACGGCAGCCGGCTGCCGACCGGCGAGCTCCTACTGCTGGAGGCCAGCGATCTGCGGCAGCCGGTAGACGGCGAGCTGCTACTGCTGGGGGCGATCTGCTACTGCTGCGGATCGACCGCGAGGCCCCAGCAGAGGTGGTGATACGACGCCCCAGTGGCGGATCGATCGTGAGGCCCCAACAGTGGATTGATCGGCAGATCAGCAACGGAGGTGGTGACGCAAGCGATTCAAATTTTGAATTAGAAAGTGGTCGGTTCGCTTATACCGCGGGAGGGCATTCCCTGTAACTTATCAGAACAAGTGAGGGTATAAGTGTCTTTTTTTTGTTTTTCACATGGTCGGAAATTCCCACCTGCGCACTATAAAAAGGAACGGAGGGAGTACCAGACAAAGTTATAGATAACTGTAATAGAGAAAACCGGTTGTTTTATGTCGTGGAGGTGTTAGTTGTTTTATATTATGAGTGAAGTTTCCATGGAATCACATCTCGATTACATTATTCGAATGATAACATGATATACATTTATAATACCAGGAATGAAAAATTAAATGTCCAAAGATTAAATGATTTTGTTTCAAGAACAAACACCACCGAATTTGATCATAAAAGCAGTGTAAGATATATAGATACATCGATCTATCAAAGTTACATGTGCCAAATTGATTAAATTACATTAGGTATTGAAATATCAATATACAAGGAAATTGATTGAAAGTCATACTTGTAGGGCCCCAACTCTTATTAAAGTTGGAACAACTGTGTTATGTGCTAGTCCCTGGATCACTGCCAGCACCACAGTACAAAATATAAAGTACCATTGCAAGTATCAAATTGCTACAACGAGATCCAAAAATATTAGCTAAGTATAGCTTTATCACAAGTTGCATAGCCATGAAAGCTAGCTAAAATTCAGAGTTCACAACAAAAGCGAATAACAATGAGCCTCATCTTCAAGCATGCGCCACAGGCAGACATGTTGGGTGTAGACTCGAGTCCAAACCTATTCTTCATCTGAATTACATGCACATTTGAATATGCAGCCCCCGAAGGAGGTCAATACAATGAAGTATTGGCAAGTGACTATGGTAGATATAAAATGACAAGTCTAGAATCTATATGCATATTTGGCTTGGTGTGGTTGGAGGCTATTTTGGAGAAAGCTAGTTTTCTCCTATCTTTTGTAAAACACTTTTATTTCTCAAGGACTTGGCACCAAGGGATAAAGCCCAAGTGCACCAACAATTCTTTCCTTAGTCAAATTTTACTTTATGAAAACAGTGTTGAGATTCTTCCGCCCATCCTTGTCCAGGTTCTCGAATTAGTCCATTTCCGGGGACACGGCTAAGTACTCAGATTGTCGACTCTGCAGAGGTTGTGCACTTTCACCTTAGACTCAATTAACCCAAACATCCTATACACGCGGAGTGTATTAAGGAAAGGAGAGAATTAAGACAAGAACATTCAGAAGAAGAATGCAACCATACTAGCAAGACCCGTTCCACCTACCAACTCTACATCCGCTTGTCAAGCTGACAGGTTGCAACCTCACAACTTAATTATTCTAGACAGAGCCCATTGTCAAAAGGTTGCACGGGAAGCTTCTAAACTTGGAGGGACTTAGTAATCTTTTCGTTCCTAGGTGGCCGTCCACAAGTGCACTTCTGGGTAACAACCACCATGCTCATGACCCTAAATAGAATAGACATTCATCCTAGGCGACGACAACCACAAGCATAGTCCCAAAAGCCACTCAACATAAACCATAACATCCAATTCCCCCCAGATGTGCATTTCAATTTTTACACTTAGAAACATTTCTATAACATAGTATATGAACACTTTCATAGCTTAGCTAAGCAACTAATAAAAAATTTCATGGCTGCATAGGAAAAAGGGTGACTACACACTACTAGGATATTTGTAAAGTATAAACTAACTTAGCATTATAAAATATTTCCAAAAATTCCTATCATGCATACTACTCAAAATATACTACTAATGTATATAGAAAATATTGGGTATAATATGAATGTCACTTGCCTTGGTAGCAGGAGGAGCAAGCACAACAAGAATAACAATCACAAGCAAGTCTTTCCTCTTCTTCACAATCTAGCACAGGCAATACATAACATAAATACCAACACAATATCACACAACACCAAATATAAATATGTATGCATGCATGATATTCTATGAGTATAACAAGACACACTTATTAATAATTTTTATCTTATGTTATAAAATGTATGAAATGCAATTTCTAGGAATTTCTTATTATATTTATCAATTAAATAACTGAGAACAATATAGCAAAACTTGATGTCTATAACTACAACTTTTATTGTTTTACGAAAGTTTTCAAATAAGACACATATTAATATTTCTGGACAGAGGGAAATAATACAACACTAAAACAATTAAATTTATTTACAAAACATTTTTATTATTTAAGTTATGAATTTAATAGCCGAAATACTCCTCGGATAATTACACGAATTATAATTTATCAAAAGGAAAAACAAATGATGTAGAAATAAACTACTCTGGCAGGGCTATCCGTGGATATAATATTTATCAAATTTGGACTTACAGATCAAAAGTTATGAATTTTCTAAGTTTTGCATATTTTATGTTTTATTTATAAAAATTCCTGCGAAAAGAAATAAAAAGGGGGGCTACGTGGCGTGTTCTTATTGGACGAAAACGGTTCGACGCGGATCGCGCCGCGAGCCGTCCGTTCTAATTAAAAATGGACGCGCGAGATTAGATCGATCGAGATCCGTTGGATCTAGATCTAACGGCTCACGACTCAAGGACCAAAAACGAGCGGCGCGGTTCACCGGAGACGTGCGGGCATGGCGGAGTCATTGCCGGCGTTTGCGCTCACGACGTTCTACGGTGCTAGGAGGGAAACGGAGCTCACCAGGGGATGCGCGACGTCATGTAGAATGCGATGGCGCGGTGGCGATGATCGGAGCGTCCTCGTCTCCTCGGAAGAGCTCGTCGGAGACGCGCGCGGCGGCGGTTCTTCTCGGTCGTGGACGGAGGAGGGGATTCGCTGCAAAAACACATGCCCCACGTCTGAGGTGGCCGGAGTTACTCGGGCGGCGGAGTTCTTACCGACGGCGACGGCGGAATCGCGAGAGCTCGAGCGGGCAGCCTAGGGGCAATTAGTATGGATAGGAGGCGGGGTAAATGGAGTAGTAAATCGCCGTATTGAAACGAAATCAAATCGGCCGTTTTCGGTCGGAGGCGAGGGCGTGATTTGGGGAAGAACCGATCCGTGAGGGAGATGACAGGTGGGTCCCACCTGTCAGCGATAGCGAGCGGGAGAGAGAGAGAGAGCTGGGCCGCTGGCGGGCTGATACGCTACGCGCGCGCGGAAGATAGCAAACGGGCCGGCCCGATCTCCTAATCTTTTAAATAAAATTAAAATCTGTTTTCAAAAACTGATTTCAAAATGATTTTTAAACTTATTCAAAACATTTCATAAAAATTCATAAAAATATGTTTTGGAAATGTTATTAAAAATGGAACCTTATAGCATTATACTTGCCCATTAAATAATTTGGAAAAATTATATTTGTTAAAGAAGTTTAAATAAACACTTTATGGAATTATAAATTATTTAAACTTATAATTGAAATTTTATTTAATATTTATGTGATGTATTGTTATGCCTAAATGATGAATGATGCATGAATGCAAAGTTTTAAATTTTTACAAATTTTTGCGATGTTACAATACTAGATGATCATTAAATTAAATAAGTGGTGAATATCATTGTTTCGAATCTTTCTATGATTCAAAGTAAATAAATGTATTTTCCTAAGGAAAGATGAGTCTGAAAACAATTGTATAAAAGATCAAAGGAATTTTTCAAAAGAATGGTGGATGGAAATTATGTCCACAAGATTCGATTAAATAGGACAATATTTTTGAATTTGGTTTCAACACAAAAGGACTTGTGAAAATTCTTTCCACAAATTATAACATACGATATAGTGATATATGAAATATTATAATCATACTCTATGTGGTCTTTTAGAATCTCTTAATATGTTCAAACATTATAGTCAACATCCACTTTAGGAATGAATAGGATACTTTTCCGATGATGATTCGTGTAATCGACAGTAAGTGTCGTGGTGTAGATGATTATATTATAATACAGAATATACGCGAATAGTTCTTTGTAGAATACTCATATAAAGATGAGAGTGTATTCCAGACACCAACAGAAGAAAAACTTGAATTGTTGTCTGCGTAATTCAAAAGAAAATATGATTTTTCGAATTAAGGTTCATGGAATAAAAGTAGAAGCTTAAAATGAGGTATTAGTCCTTTTCCATAAAATTAGAATATCGGAATATGTTCCAAAATTAATGTCTCTGCAAATGAAAATGAAAATTTGATGATAAGAGATCATAGTGTTTTCAAACAAGAAGCTTTTAAATGTGGTTTTATTTTAAGAATATTTGCTGTCATGTCATAGTTTAATATTCAGTATTTTAGATCATGTTGACAGAACAAGATACACCTTAAAAGTACATAGAAAGTTGAGGAAATACAAAATTACGAATAAAGACTTTGAGTCTTAAAATCCAAGTTACATTTAAAAGGATTAAAACAGTAAATTTTACTCTAAATCTAATTAAGAGAATAAGATTACTTAATCATCATATAAAATTTTATATGAAAGAAATGCAACTGTAAGAAAGATATAGAAGCAAATTTTGTCAAGAAAAGTGTCTTAGAAAAAAACAAAAATTGTTGACTACATAAGTATAGACATGCTTAAAGTCTGTGGGATATGTATTAATAGAATACTGTCAGATTGTATTAAAACTCAAATTGTTAAATGATCAATGATTTTGGTTTGACCAAAATATCGAAAGAAATTATGAATTTACTAATTTAAGTGGGAGTCAAATTGGTTTACTCAAATTCAATATGTGAGTAACATATTTTTTTTGTGGGAGCTTAAATTCTTGTATGGAAATGACATATCATGGATAGTACCAGTAGAATTAATTAGAAAGATGAAATTGTGAAAAGATTTAAAAGATAGTGTCTATTGCGAATAGAACAGGAATATTAAATAGTAGGTCGAGCTATTTTGTTTAGATTGGATTCTGAAAGGTTGGAATGGAATAAAACCAATGGAAAGGTCCTTGGAAATCCAATTAAAACATTAAGTGTATTTACTACACGATAATAGTGGTTACAAGATATGTTGGTCTCTTATATTATGATAATAGACATTATATAGGAACCATATTATGTGCTCGATAAAGTGTGACCCATGTTCTTAAAAGAAGAACAATTATCAAAGTAAATTTAGAATTTACTAGAAGTAGAAAAGTGTTAGGCACTAGATTGACAATGAAATGTCGAAACTCTACATAGATATGAAAGGTATATAGATATCGCGAGATTGTACATGTACACCGAGTTCTCTATGACTGAGTGTGTTTACAATGCAATTGTCTGATTAACAGAATCAAAGTAAGCGATGGGAAGCAAAAGTCTCACTAAGTTACGGTATGTATATATATGTTATCAGGATAACAGGATGATATCAAACAAGGTGATATCAATGAATCACAAAGAACCTACAATTTTGTATGGTATAGATTGTTGAAGTAACACTCTTCCACGAGCAGGCATTATCATAGAACGCTTATTAGATAAGGTGGTACGATTGAAATTAAAATGCAGCTGGTTTATTTGTACTCTAATGCAAGTGGGAGACTGAAGAAGATATGCCCTAGAGACAAATAAATATATAGTATTTATCGCATTATCTTATTAAGTTTATAATATGTTTTTGTATCGTGCTATAACTGTATTAATCAGAATTGTAAATACATGTGTGATACATAGACAAAACAGAGTCCCTAATAAGCCTCTATATAAACTAATTAATTGGGCAATTGTTAATCGAGATTTCTGATCATGGACAATCACGTCGGTTGACGATGAGGTCATCTTATTAGTAGAATAAGGTGATGGACATACCCAACAAAGTATTGCAATCGGATCGTATCACAATGTTCATCATTTGCAATAGGAAAGTAATATGATAGCTTATTCGTCAGACCGTGAGATCATATTAATTGCTGCTCCATAGGATACTCTAATTGCATCAAACGGCAGTTCATAAATGGGTGGCTATAAAGGTGTATCTTGTGTATCTTAAAAGAGTACGTTGAGGCATATGGATCAAAAGCAGGATTTGTTCATTCGCGTGATGGAAAGATACTCTGGGCCCACTCGGTGAGATTACGTCTATAAAGCTGTGCAGCATATGACTAGGTGATGGAGATGTAATATCACAGACGAGTTAATTAACCCTTGTCGATAACGAGATAAAACATGACATCGGATGTTTACGATCATATCTCGGATAAGGTAGTATTGAAGGAACAAAAGGAATGAATATCATGTTTATGGTTCAACGATGATATTCGTAGAATGCACAGGGACCGTCACAGGCATCTAGGTCTCCATGGCGGTCATTGGCGAGCGAGGGGTCTCGACCATGTCTGGAGTATTCGGGAATCGTAGGCTAACATGCTTAAGGTCTTGCCGACACATGGAGATCATTGGAATAATAGAGATAAAGGAGAGAGAAAAATAACCCAGAAAGGTTCAAGTAGTTTTGAAAGGGTTCCGGGAATGTCCGAAGGAAGTTGGGGAGGTCCGGAAATTGTTTCGGAGTCAGGGGAGATTAAATAATATGCAAATATATTAATTATGAATTAGATATATTTATATTAATTTAATATTAATCAAAATAAAAGAAAAAGGGGGCAGCCCACTTAATGGGCCATGTGGGTAGCGCACCATGCATGCGCATGGGCCCATGGCCACCACGGCCATGCATGGTGCGGCCGGACAGCCCCCTCCCATGCTCCTCTTTTTAGTCCCACATTGGGGAGGCAAAGTGTGTTGCACACCCCCTCCCCCCTATATAAAGAGAGGCATATTAATTGTTTTAATATATATCTAAAATAAAATTAATATTGTAAACGCCGGCATGAGTTAATTATCCGCCCACTTTTCTCTCTCTCTCCCACCAAAGCTATATCGTAGTACGTCGTCGTACTGCGGGATTCCACCAAAGTTCTACCCATGCGATCTCAGCTGGATCTGAGTGACCGGGGGTTGTCGTCAAGCTCTGTATGTGTGCGAGTACTCGGAGGCGCCACACTTAAGGTGCCAGGGCGACATCGTCTCGCCACCGCTGCAGTCGCTTCATCGTCGCCCCTCCTTCTTGACGTGCCCCTCCTCCTCGATGCCGAGTCTCGATCAACATCGCTGCGGCATCGTCTTCTTCGTCGCGCCAAGTTCTTCGCGACCTCGAGGTCGGCTACATCGTCTTCGTCCGCAACGCTTGTGCGGGAGCGTAATCCCCGCTATTCGGTATACAAGAGGTATGTAACTAGTTCCACCCCGTTACCGCATTACTAGATAGATAGATCCTGGCTTATTTTGGTATTCGTTAGTTAGAAAAGTTATTGTTTTCTGGTACGAACCCCTTCATGAGGCACGATAGCATTTGCTCTGGTCGCCAAGCGAAGTCTGCTTCCGTGTCTTCTGTTTTGTAACGCGGTGATCTCGCCTCTCCTTCTCTTGAGAGTATTTCTCTCCTCTAGTAACCTTTCTTCATGTTGAGTTAAAAGGCGCTCCGTCTCTGCTACGCGCCGGGTTTCCTCCGCACGTTCCTGGTTTGCTCTCGCCACCGCCCGCCTTAGATCTTTTATCTCTCTTTGGATAGCTGAGTTAGTATTTGTTACTTCTCCCAAGTGATGGGCCGGGTTTGCTGGGTACTTCGTCGTGTCCATCTTTTGCACAGACTCCTCAGTTTCCATAAAAATGCGCGTGGTATTTTTCCCCGATTTAATTTCCTGCGAAAATAGACAAAAATGAGACTTTGCTAAAAACAGCGTCAGATTCTCCGATTTTAATCAAGTATGCGAAGTGTTGGGGGGAGCATGCAGCCAGATTCCTTGGCCGCGTGGGCCCATCCATCTGGAGCCTCGAGCGCCGCCTCTCCTTCGGCTTTCGCGTACGCCTCATATATATTAAAAATGTGTCCGACCTAGGAGGGGGGAGCCTTTCGTGAAAATAGAGCGCCGCCACAACCACGATCTTCGTTTTCGTAGACAGATTGATCCAGGATTTCTCCTCCGGGGGAGGAATCCGGAGGCCGTCTTCACCGCCTTCGTCTCCATCGACCATGAGCTCCCTCATCATCACCATGTGTGGTTGTCCGCTGTAAGCATATGAGGTGGATGGGGACTGGATGACAATTATCATGTAATGGTACCCGTTGTCCGAGATCTTAGGGGTTTATCTTGAAAATACTTTTGTATTGTGTTGATGCACTTATGCAATGCTTAATCCATGCTATTAGGGCCCGAGTGGCATGACTCAATACTGAACGTATTTTGCTCTATCATATAATTTAGTTTGGTATTTATCTGCAAAGTGAATTACCTGCTATTATACTGATCCTACGAACCCTAAAGTTACAGTTAGGGAAAACAAAGGGGATGTGTTAGTTTGAGGATTCTATGTGTTCATGAAGTGTTAATGCGTTGTTCTGGGCTATTCAAAAGGGTAGACCTTAACTACCTGTAGTTCCAAGTTGGCCTCGGTGAAATGGGCAGGTAGCACAATAGATGTTGTGCAAATTCTCATGGTTAGAACGCACAACTAATTATGGAACACATACCTACAAATATCGGAGTTAGAGAAAAGTCCCATTGCTATTTATATCTTATTATATGATCAATCTTATTTATGCAACACCCTGCTATCACCTCATGCCTACGTTTTAAATCTCTGGGTCGCACTTTCATTTTTTCGGTGAAAACTGGGAAACCTTTGTTACTACTATTGTTTTCTTTTGCTCGCTTGAATCATATTACTACTATCACTACTGTTGTTGTGAATTTATTTATATACAGGTATGGTTGAGAGTGATGCCTCAATTGCCAAAGTCTTATTGATATTCTTGTGTTCCACTTGAGTCGAACTATAAATTTGGGTATTACTTCCCAACGACGATTTCAGCGATCCCCTATACTTGTGGGCATCAAGACATTTTCTGGCGCCAATGCCGGGGATTCTAGCTTTATTCGTAAGACCACTTGTTATCATTTGTTTGATGCACTATGGGAAAGGATCCTTTGAAGGACATTAGGCCTTCCACACTCTGAGGAGGTAAAAATCTGCCAAGCAGGCCCAACTTTTTACCTGATGTTGCTTATGCTATTGTCACTAAGAAAAAAGGTAAAACTATATCTGGTTCAACATTATCTAAGATGTCTACAAATACTGAAAATGCTTTAATATGTATAGCATGGATAAAGAAATGACATATGAAATAACTGAAACACCTGAATTACATGAATCTTCTATTATTATTGATAATGTTGAGACTGAATTGGGAGATAATAAATATGGTGATGATAATTGTGATACTTCTTCTGAGGAAGAATATGCATTTTCTATGGCTTTAATGGATTTGAACTTTGATACATTTGATAAACTTGATAGCGAGAAAAATTCTCCTCTTGATAATTATTTCCCAGTTGTTAAGAAAGTTAATGCTCCAACTATTGTGATTAAAGATAAATAATATGAATTTAATGTGGACCCTGAAATAACTAAAAAAGCTGAGAAGATTAAGTTTTATGGGAGAGATGATGATTTTCCTTTTGAGCATATTATTCATTTGCATGAATTATTTGTGTTATTTGGTAAAGATGAAATCCACCAACGTTATTACACTTCTCAATTTGTGCCAATATTTTGAGCTCATGTGGAAGTAGTAGTTGGGCTTGATATCTTCCATACTAATTAAGTAGGGATAATTGGTTATGTGCCATACCGAGCTGAGTTCTATCGGTCTGTGCCCTACCCACGCTGTTTCTCTGTTCTATGCCCTGGTTTGCTCGCATATCGCCCAAACGCTCGGTTCCCTCTGGTCAACCTCCTTTGGCCCGCACTTGGCCTGACTGGTGGGGTCGGGATGGCGCGGCTCGGCTGGAACTTCCGCGGCTCGGCTAGTGTGCGGCTCGGTTGGGATTTGGTCGGCTGTTTTCGAAATGGACCGTTGGATGAAGTTGTAATACTCGCGTCGGAGTTTTTGCGGAGGCGACAAGATACGGCCACGCCGACGCTTGGGAAGCCGGGAAGCCTGGGCGCCGGCGTAATTCTGAGGCGTGCCGCAGACTGCTCGCCGTCCCATCGCTTCGTCGCCTACAGAAACGCGACGCCATTAAGGCGGGCATACCGGCCTCCTGCATACCGGCGCAATTTATAGCACAGCCTCGCGCCCCCGGGAAGCGCGTAAGTGGGAAACGCGCGAGAAGCGAGTAAGTGAGAAACGTGCAGTTGTGGGGCGTGGGGAAACGAGTTCGTGGGGTACTTCATCCTCCAGTCTCGCATAAATAGAGGTGCACACCCCCTCCCGTATGTACTTCATCCTCCATTCTTCCCGACGCCGCCACTCATCCAAATTCTTGTACTTCGTTGCGGCTTCACCATCCATGGCATCACCGCTCAAGCGCTCCACTACCATGATGTACGTGTGGTCCGATTCCGATTGTTAGTTCCTTACGGTTGCATCTGTTGTTTACATCCGGTCTCATGGTTTGATAACATCATATATATTCGGATTATGTGAGCAGGGATAATGCAGCGGAGGCGGATCGCACGCCGTAGGAGGTGTCGGTGATCGCCACCCTAACGCAGTCGATTGAGGACTTACAAGAATGACTAGTTGCAGCCTTGAAGAAAGCTAATCAGTACATGGACGAGACGGTGGAAGCTAGAGAGCAGCTCCTCATGGCCTCGGACTTTGCTGAGAAGCTGTCCGACCAGCTGAAGGTCCAGGTGGAGAACAACCTAAAGCTTCATGAGAAGGTTTTGGCCCTCCAGATAGAGAACAACCTGGCGCGGAATGAAGCTTTAGCCCTAGAAAACCAAGCTGTGATGCTAGAGAAGCAGCGCCTCGACAAGAAGGTGGAGAAGGCCAAGAAAGAGCAGCTGCTACAGAGGGAGCTCCTCGCTGTTGAGATGGCCAAGCGAGGCCAGTAGGGTGTTCCTGCAGGGCCATGAAAGAGCAGCTGCTACAGAGGGAGCTCTCTCTGTTTGTTTGAACACTCATGTATCAACATTTTTATTTTCATCAAATTATGAACTTAGCGTTATTGTACTTAATGTTACTGAGTTAGTGTACTTCTGTCGAACACCTTAAGTGCGCACTCTGGACGCATTCCGAACGAGGACGAGTGGACACGAACTGTCCGTGTCAACACAGCAAGCGCAATATAGACACGAACTGGACGTGAACTTGCACGCTCTGTGTAGTTACGTGATCTGAACGTGTGTAGACCTTGTTTGTCAACTTGAATCGTTTGAATATATGTTATTGTACTTCTGCCGAACACCTTAAGTGCGGACTCTGGACGCGCTCAGAGCGTGCCCGGCGTGCTCCGAGTGCGAACATGCGCACATTTGTCTAAAATTTGTGCGTGAACATGGCCTAGACCATTCTTAGTCAGTCCTAAATGATAATTTCGTGAGTATCTTGAAATTATCATGTTGCAGTTCTCATTTCCACATTAGAGATATGCGAAATCACATGAGATTCTCGCCCTTCTCATTTGAATGTATGTAGACCATGTTTTTCAACATGAGTCGTTAATATATGACATATTAAGACTATGTGTGTCGGTTTTTCAATTTTTTTAATTTTTAAATTTGTTATGGTTATTTCAAAATCAGTCAAACCTAACTTTGACCAACATTTAAACAAGTTTAAAACATGAAAATGAAAAACTAAGCATGGATACTTCTTAGTCACTCGAAAACGAAGCTTTTGTGAGGTTTTTGAAAATTTCATGTTGCAATTCCAAAACCACTTCTCTCCAACCTTAGACCTCATAGTTTGAGTTATGCGATATCACCTGATCTCCATGCCCTTATCCTTTTGAATGTATGTTGACTACGTTTTTCAACTTGAGTCGTTTGTATATGACATAAGACGACTATGTGCGCAGGATTTTCCTTTTTTGATATTTTTGAATATTTGAATCTCATTTCAAATATCGATCAAACTGCAGCCGTCCTATTTCTCTAGAAGGAATATGCATCCGTCCGATTTCTCTAGAGGGAATCTGCAGGCGATCCGCGAGAAGCTCGTTATGCGATCTGATTGGATGCACGCATAGGACAAGGGTTGTACACCCACTGACGACTGGACCCAACGGGGATTTTGGCACGCCCACCCCCATTTGCCTCAGTGACACAAAAGGGGTTTTTTGACGCACCAAATGCGGATTTCGGCTGTTACCCGTCGTAACCAAATGGGTATTTTGTCAAACCAATTGGGGATAGCGATGAGCTTGCTCAAATCTAGCTTGAATCAAATAAATTTTCAAATGAGCTTGGACTCGCTAAAAAATGTGTTTCAAATGAGCTCCTAAGGTAGGGCAAACGGCCTCATTTCTAAGCAAAAATGGTGGACTCGCCGGAAAATTTGCAAACTGAATTGGATTTACACACACAATTTGAGACATCAAGCACAAGGCAATTGCCCTTAATAAAGGAACTAACAATTAAAATAGATCAACAACTAATAACTTAATTGGCATTTGCCCTTAATAAAGCAACTAATAGAAAAAATGGAAGCCTCCACCGTCAAATGAGCTCCAAACGTAGGGTAAACGGCCCCATTTCTAAGCACAAATGGTCGACTCGCTGAAAAATGTGATTGAAATGAGTTCCAAAGGAAGGGTGGTGGACTCGCTGAAAAATGTGTTTCAAATGAGATCCAAAAGGTAGGGTAAACGGCTTCATTTCTAAGCACAAATTGTCGACTCGCCGAAAAATATGATTGAAATGAGTTCCAAACGAAGGGTGGTGGACTCGCTGAAAAATGTGTATCAAAAGAGCTCCAAAGGTAGGGTAAACGGCCTCATTTCTTAGCACAAATGTGTCGACTCGCCGAAAAATGTGTTTGAAATGAGTTCCAAAGGAAGGGTGGTGGACTCGCTGAAAAATATGTTTAAAATGAGCTCCAAAGGTAGGGTAAACGGCCACATTTCTAAGCAAAAATGGTCGACTCGCCAAAAAATGTGTTTCAAATGGGCACCAAAGGTAGGTTGGTGGACTCGCTGAAAAAACTGTTGCGAATGTGCTCCAAAGGTAGGCTAAACGGCCCCATTTCTAAGAAAAAATGCTGGACTCGCTGGAAAATATGTTTGAAATGAGCTCCAAAGGTAGGGTAAACGCCCCATTCTAAGCAAAAATGGTGGACTCGCAGAAAATGTGTTCGCCGGAGCAAATTGGACCCGCATATTTAAAATTCATATAGTTCTTCGTTCGCGGGATATTAAATTCAGAGCGTGCTCGTCGGAGCTCGCCGGAGATTACATACGACCTTCTAAAATCTATGTACACTACGCGGCCCTAACCCTAAGCAGCAAAATTAGCTTACCGGAGCTGGCAGGGTGCGGCCGCACCGTTGCCAGAGTGCTTCACTCCTCGTTAGAGGACTCGTCGTCGACGTAGACGATGATGGCCTTCCCGTTGCTCGAGCTCGCGCCGGCCTCCTGCTCGCGGTGAAGGCGGTCCGGCTCGATCTGGACCCCCTGGCGGCGCCGCTTCGCGTACGCTTAGACCTCCTCCAAGGAGCGCGCCTGGACGGCTTCAGTGACCGTTTCGAGGACCTCGTCGGAGACGAAGTCCTCGCGGATCACCGAGGACTCGAAGGCGGCGGGATCGTAGATCTCGAACCCTTCCTCGTCCACGGCGACCTCGGCTGGGCTGCACGGCGATGGCGACAAGGTCCACGAGTCGGACGAGGACTCTTCGTTCGCGGGAGGTGACGAGCCGGACATAACTAATTGAGTGACACCGTTTACGTATGTATTATTATGAATAGTCTAACATTTTGTCCTCATAATGAGAATATTTACATCACATGAGCAAATGAGTTTGTGAAAATTCTTTAATCGCACTAAGTTGTTAATTGAATTTCTTGAGGACAAGCAATAAGCTAAGCTTGGGGGGAGTTGATACGTCCAAAACGTATCTACTTTCCTGAACACTTTTGCTATTGTTTTACCTCAAATTTGTGTGTTTTGAATGCAACTAACACGGACTAACGCTGTTTTCAACAGAATTGCCCTGGTGTCTCGTTTTTGTGCAGAAAATCAACTTTATGGAATAACACCAGAAAACACGTGGAAGCCCCTATTTTCCCCAAAGGATCCAGAAGCCAGAAGACCAAACAGAGGGGAGCCACGAGGCCACGTCACCACCTGCTAGCGCGGCAGGCATCTGGCTGCGCCAGCACATGGTGTGACCGCCTCGGTCACCCCCTCGCGACCCCCTCTCGGATATAAGGCCCTCCAGACCTAAAAACACCAACGCTCTGGACACTTTTCCTGAGAACGCCTCCGTACGCCACCGCCACCTCGAAACCTAATTCGGGGACCAGAAGCCTCTGTTCCGGCACCCTACCGGGACGGGGAATCGAAGGGGATCATCGCCATGTGATACGTCCATCTTGCATCACTATTTTATATCATAATTTACTACTATTCATTGATATATTTCGTATTTAGAAATGATACTTATGTTATTTCATCTATTTTGCATGATTGATGATCATTGGGGGATGGAACTCAGGAGTCTGAATTCTGCTGGAAAAAGCATCGTCAAGATACAATATTTACGAAGACCAGAAGAACAAAATAGACATCTGGGAATTATTTTCCATTTATTTCACGAAGGAGGCCAAAATGAGAGCCTGGGGTGGGGCCCACAGGGCCCTCGCCACTTCGTGGCGAGGCCAGGAGGGTTGCCGCGCGAGCATAAGGTGAGGCCGCCGTGGCCCACCTCCTGGCGTACCCATTCGTGTACTTCATGCCCCCGAAGACCTAAAAATCGTACGTTGTCCAGAATTCCTCTCAGCCGCCACCACGAGGCGGAGAAGACAGAGAGAGAAAAGCTCTCCGGCAGGCTGCGTTGCCGCCGGGGAAATTCCCTCCCGGAGGGGGGAAATCGTCACCGTCATCGAGCTGCACTCCATCACCATCGCGAACACCTCCATCTCCACCGCCGACGCCGTCATCCATCCATCCACTCCGTTCCCGCTGTAAAATCTAGGGCTAAACTCCGTGTATTTGATAGGGGAAACTCTCCCGGTGTTGATTGCTATTGTTATTGATGCTATTGAGTGAAACCGTTTAATTAGGGTTTATGTTCAGATTGTTATCCATCATTATATCACCTCTTATCATGTTCCATATGATGTGTTGTGAGTAGTTCGTTGTGTTCTTGAGGACATGGGAGAAGTCTAGATGTTAGTAGTGAGCTATGTTAAATAATATTTGATGTTTTGATATTTAAGTTGTGGTGCCATTCTTCTAGTAGTGTCATGTGAACGTCGACTACATGACACTTCACCTTTATGGGCCTGAGGAATGCATCGTGTACTCGGTTATCATTTGTGGGGTTGCCGGAGTGACAGAAACCTAAACCCCCATTGGTATTCCGATGCACGAGGGATCGCATGATATCAGAGTTTAAGGCTATGGTTAGATTTATCTTAATTACTTTCTTGTATTTGCGGATTCTTGCAAGGGGTATGATCATAAGTATGTATTAGTCCTAGGAAGGGCGGTGCATTAAAATAGGTTCACCCACATGACACTTATCTAAACACTAAAGATTATTCACCATTATGAAGCGAAAGCACTAGACAGAAATCACGTGTGTCCTCAAGAACGATTGGTCATCATAAGTAAACAAACCGGCTTGTCCTTTGCTCTCAAAAGGATTGGACCACTTGCTGCAATTATATTTGCCGCGCTCTATTTACTCGCACTTTATTTCTCTGTTATATCAAAGTCTACTGAAAACTTGTCTGCTAGTGTTTACAGTGAATTCCTCATCAAAACCACTTGTCAACACCTTCTGCTCCTTGTTGGGTTCGACATTCTTATTTATCGAAAGTACTGCGATGCACCCCCTATACTTGTGGGTCATCAAGACTATTTTCTGCCACTGTTGCCGGGGAGTGAAGCGCTATTGGTAAGAGGAATTGGTAAGGAAAACTTCAACTGTAAGTGATGTTTTTATTTCTGTCTCCTTATTTGCTTAATAATGGAGAGAGGAAATATTGCTTTCCTGTTTGGGAAGTCTTCTACCGCTACTGAGGTAGAACGTGAGACGCCACTTGATGATATTGTGCCATTTAAAATATCTATGAAAATTATTGAACGTGTTATGAATAACCGCTATGTTGGGGATGGAACCGTCCACCCCGGTGATCATTTGTTGTATTTACATGAATTATGCGAGTTGTTCAAGTGGGCAGGTATTACAATGGACGAAGTCAGGAAGAAATTATTCTCCATATCACTTGGTGGGAGAGCTGCGCATTGGTATGAACTGCTGAAGAACAGGGATTATCTTGGATGGGAGGAAATTGTACCTCTCTTTTATTCTAAATTTTATCCTCCAAGTGAAATTCATCAAGATCGGAATTCTATATACAATTTCTGGCCTCATGATGGAGAAAGTGTGGCCCAAGCGTGGGGGAGATTGAAGGCATTAATGCTCAAATGTAGCTTCCTAGTAATATTATTGTTGATAACTTCTATGCAAGACTCTCATTTGAAGATAAAACATTATTAGATACTTCTTGTGCTGGATCATTCACTCGTAACCAGAAGGAGTTTAAATGGGATCTTCTTGATCGTATTGAAGAAAATACTAAACCATGGGAGAATGAAAAAGGTAGGGAGTCAGGTATAAAATATGACTTTGAATGCATTAAGACTTTCATGGAAACTGATGCATTTCGAAATATTAATAATGCTTATGGTCTTGATTCTCAAGTTGTTGCAAATTATTATAAAACGTTTGCTGATTATTTCGGTTTTCCCAATAAGGTGTTTGAAAAATATCATGAACCTTATAAAGATAAATTTGTTGCTCCTTTAGCTAAAAGCATTAAAGTCAATATTGTTGATCATTTCATTCTGGAGCCTTATATTGATAAAATTATTTTCCTGTTAAAATGAAAGAACATTCTATTATGGCTAGTGTGGTTAGTAAAAGTTATAAGAAAGCTAAAGAACCTGAAGAACAAATTAAAGTTGAACCTTCTGTGGCTATAGTTAAAGAACTTGTTTCTGAAAATGAGGGAGAAGAGTATATTATATTTTGTGATGATGCTTCTAATGTTGTCTCTCATCCTGCAAAGCCAAGAAAGGCTAGTGTTCCTATTTTATCTGTTAAAATTGGTGGTCATTGCTATTATGGTTTATGTGATATTGGTGCAAGTTTGTAACGCCCCGGGATTTTTCCCCAATTAGAAATTGTTAGTTTTTTTTTGCATCAACATGACATCATCATGCATCATTTGTATTTGTCAATCTTGAATTCAAATTGTTGCATTTAAATTCAAACTCCACTTTTATTCAAATGCAATTCAAATAAAATGAAATGTAACATTTCAAATCTTTTGTAAATTTTAAAAACTAGTTTATTAAAATTGCCTATTTGAAACTAAAATTATTTTGTAAAGTTTTCCTTATTCAAATTTCCTTTCTTTTTTGTTTTAAAATACAAAAACAGAAAAGAAATAAAAGTTGAAAATGCAAAACAGAAAAAAGACCTTACCTGTGCCAAAAACCCCATTCTGGCCCAACTCCAGCCCACCTCCTCCTTCTCCTCCGTACGGTCAACCGAACCGAGGAGAAAGCAACGCCATGGCCTCCCCCACCATTTGCCCCTGCTCCCTGCTTTCCCCTCTCCTTATAGTCGGCCCCTCCTCCTCTGCCCTAACCCTAGCCTCCCCCCTCCCATCGCGCCGCCGCCGCCTCCCTCCCTTCTTTCTCCTATGTTTCTTCTCCACCAAAAATCGCCGGACCAACTCGCCGTCGCTCCGGCGCCGTCGAGGGATCTTCCTCGACACTCGGAGCTGCGCCTCGTCGTCTGCAGCTTCTTCGCGGAAGGAATTGGGATGGAACTGCCGGAGTCAGATGAGTTTGTCTCCGTCTCCCTCGGCACCGGCGGCCCTTCGCCGCCCAAATTCATTGCCGCCGTTCGTCATCGAGATGCACCACTACCCCGAGCCTCCTCACTATGAGCCTAGCTTCCGATTCCCACTCCCCTCCATCTCGTTTCTGTCCTCTACGGGTGGCGAGCGTCTGATCCACTTTTGGTCCGCCGTTGCCGTCCGCCATTGCTCTCACACACACGCAGCAACACGAGCACGCACCCTGCACCCGAACGCCCGCCCCGGCGCCAACGATTCGTGGTCGCCAGCGGCGATTTCTCATCCACCGTGCTCTCTGTTTCCCGTTATTCAGTTTCGTCAGTTCAGGGTTTCGTTAAGTGATTAAAAACTGCTCCTTGCTTACAGTGTCAACATCACACACCGGCTCCACTGGTTACCGGCACTGCACGATCCGGCGTCGCGCGCGTCTCGGGTTTGATCCCCCTTGCCGCGTTGGGAAAAAGAAGGCCTTTTTGTTCTTTTGACTCGCTGACATGTGGGTCCCTCTTGTCATAGACTCCCAGGGACATATCAGATCTGGTCTTTTACACCGAGCACCCTGTTTTTCTGCTTTCTGCATAGAGAACCTCGCCAGCACTTTTCCATCACGAACTGGTCCCTGAAATTTATAGAACGAACCCTAAAACTAAAATGTTAATAACTTTTAATCTATAACTCCAAATAAAATAATCTTTATATGTTTATTTATCAGAAAAATGAAATGAACATTAATATGCCATTCTTATGCCATTTTGCATATTTTATTTTAATTTCATAGTGTAATTTATTTTTTGCACCTAAATAATTAAATATGGAATGTGTTGGGCTTTATTTAATTATTGCTCTATTCCATTTAATTTAATTAGATCACCCATGCCATGTGTTACCATGTTAACCAACATTTAATATTGTTGAGTAGATAAATAACTTGCACCAAAATATTAATTGTTGGGGTTGCCTTCCCACTTAATTTGAATTAATTGCATTTCTTTTTGCAGCTTGCCATGTCATGCATCATTCTCGTATGATCATGCTGGATCTTTTGCCATAGTTGTAAAATGCATCTTTTACGCTTTCCATTGTTTGTTGCTTCTTCGCGGATAAGACGTTGAGATGTGTGAGCAACGACAAGATCTGCTTCCATGCGGGATTACAGGCAAGAAAAGTTTGTTTGTTTACCTATACATTGTCTTTCATTCCTGCCATTGATCTCTGCTACCCTAGTATTCGATTCTTTATCGCGATCCCATCACATGTTATCCTGCAGCCCATACAGCTTTATTCCCCACATCCAATTACCTGTTGCATGTTTATCTGTTGGCCTTGTGAGTCGTAGCGCATGCTTAGAGTTGTGTGTGCGAGTCGTCTGTTGGTCTTATGTTTCACATGCTTAGTATGAAAGATTGTTCTACCTTAATAAAATGCTATCATATGTTGGGTACTATAATTAAAAGATAAGGCACCGGCGGAAGGCCTTGCGAGGTGCTTTGTTCTGCTAAGTGTCGACCTAGGAACTGAGATTTTGTCCTCGGATCCAATTTTGAGCGCACTAACCACTTGTGGGAGGCCCTATGGAGCCCCCCCCCCCCCCCCCCCCGCGGCTTCGATCTAATTCGCTTCTTATCCAGGGCACCGCAAGTAGTCCGGGCTTTCCATTTGATGCATGCATATGGTTACATAACGATCTCATGATGATGGAGTAGTCGATTCTCATATAGGGTGGCACGTTCTTAGAGTGCTATGAAGGTTGATCCCGCGGGCACTTGACCTGATTAGCCGTGCACACAATCATGTGGTTCGCTGGATGGGTTGTAGAGAAGAGATTTGCCGTGTTGAGATGCCCTACCTTTTGGCTTGCTTTTTGGGGTTGATTGAACGAGTATAGGTCCGGTAGTGCACTGCTGCAGGGTATAATCTTATCGATGAGCCGTGTCCATGTTTATGGACGACTTGGGTGATGATGCGGCTAACAAGATCTAGACAACTTGCACCTAATTAATATTTATTAATTTGACTAGAAATATAGAATTACTTTCACAATAAATGTTAACTAAAACCGTTCAATGTGTGAGTTTCCCGAATTGCTTCCTCATACTTGGTTGAGGGGGTTAATCCGAGAATGGGTTATGATTGGTGTTAGTAGTAGCTGGTTACTTATGCGCTCTCTTATCCCTCTCTAATCAGACGGAAGTTGTAGCGTGTCTCTATTAGGTTGCTAGTGTTGCTGCCGCTAAGTCCGCCTTCCCAATATTTTGGGAGATGGTGTAGAAAGTAGGCAGGTTGGTTTTGCTCGCGAGGGAGTGCCCTGATCCTCTTTTGGGCTGTGCTTTATGTGCAGTTAACAGGTTTGAAATCTGACGACGTTAGCTTGGGCAGGGATATGGCGACATTGCTTGTCTTCAGGACTCTTAGTCCAATTTGTATCTTATCAGTAGTCGGATACTATTTTTGCTTTCGCTGTCATTTGTATCTTTGTATTGTATCCTTTGTATCTTGACTCGTTCGAGTCATTGATGTATTATATTTTCTGTTATTGTTGTGGATGTATCGGAACTGTTGTAATGTTATCACAATTCCACCCACATAATGCGCATGTTTCGGCGTGCACATTATGTATGGTGGGTGACCTAAAATCGTTATTATGCAGATTTTGTCGGGATCGCTTAAATTTACATAGTACCGATTTTGGGGCGTCACAAAGTTCAAGTGGTATTCCTTATGAGCTTTACAAAGAAATTAGTCATGAAATTGGTACTAGTGAACTTGAAGATATTAATGTGGTTATTCAACTTGCTAATAGAGAAACTATCTCTCCCATTGGTATTGTTAGAGATGTTGAAGTTCTATGTGGTAAGATTAAATATCCCACTGATTTTATTGTACTTGGTTCTGCTACTAGTAAGACTTGTCCTATTATTTTTGTTAGACCTTTTCTGAATGGGTCAATTGGTTATGTGCCATACCTAGCTGAGTTCTATCGGTATATGCCATACTCGCGTTGTTTCTCTGGTATGTGCCCTGGTTTGCTCACATATCGGCCAAACACTCGTTTCCCTCTGGTCAACCTACTTTGACCCGCACTTGGCCTGACTGGTGGGGTCGGGCTGGCGTGGCTCGACTCGTTTGTCGGCTCGGTTGGGATTTTCCTGGGGGCGGCGCGTGGGGCCGGGCACTAGCCTGACTGGTGGGGCTGTGGCACTAGTATGACTGGTGGGGATGTGGCACTAGTATGACTGGTGGGGCTGTGGCACTAGTCTTACTGATGGGGCTGTGGCACTAGTCTGACTGGTGGGGCCGGCACGTGGGGTGCGCGTGGGGTCAGCGTGGCACTGCACCTCTGCTTGGAAGACGCATCCATGGCGGCAGATCCACGCCTCGCCGTTCCGCCCATTCCGCTGGTCAATTGTGGACAGTTTCATCCTACTACAGGATTGAGGTGGTTCGGAAACGAATTTAACATGTCGAACACATTGCGGGCCACACAAACCGCCTCTGATGAACAAGATTGAGGTGGTTCGGAAACGAATTCAACATGAATGCATACTGTCGAACACCTTGCGAGCACACGAACCGCTGCCGATGAACAACATAAACGGTGAACACAAATTTATTCAAACTTTTAAACGAGATTTAACAAACTTACAATTACAAATCTAACGAGATTTAACAAACTTAAACATAAACAAAAAGGCTTTCGCCCCGCTTTATAAATAAAGCAAACCTAAACAAAGGGTTCAGGGTTTAGGGTTGAGAGAGAGGCCTATGCATGGCCATCCCTCAACACAATCGCCGGCGAAGAGATACCGCTCCATCCGGGTGAGGGGGAGAAGATACGAATCAAGTCAGCCTTCACCTGGTCCGTAGCCACCGCCGTGGCGGCTGAGGCTTCTGGCTTCGCCGGCGCCGTTTTCGATTCACCGCAATGACATGCGGGGGGGGGGGGGGGGGTGTTTTAAGGTAAGCCTCTTCGTCTTGCGCTGCCGCTTTCTTCGGTGAAAGCGACGCTGCTGACCAAGATGCAGACGCTTGTATAGGCAGATCGGGCAGCTCGGGGTCGTCGTCCTCGTCGCTGGCGTCGCCTTCCTCGCTGTCACAGTCATCGTCCGTTGAGGAAAACTCCGGCGTCGGCTTTCGTCGACCGCCAAGACGCGCCTCGTACTCCTTGTCCACCACGGCGTGCCAATAGAGCGCCGAGATGGAGTACTTGGGGTCGAGCCTTTGCTCGCACGACATCTCCACCCACTTGGCCTTGATGAACTCGACGTTGGCCTGCCCGCTGAGCCGCGGCGCCACCGGAATGTACATGGCGCTCCTCACCCACCCATCCAGAAGGATGGTGTCGTCGTCCACCGGCAGCTGGTGGCGGCAACTCAGCCGCGCGGTCTCCAGCGAGAGCACGTAGGGACGAGAGGTCTTGGCCTCCTCGCCCCACATGACTCGCTCGAACGCCTTGGCCATCTACGCGTCCTCGTTGCGACGCCGGAGTTGCTCCAGCTGCTAGTGGCGTTGCTGCCCGCCAGGGCTGCGCGCCATGGTGGCCTATGTTTCTGTTTCCTTGGGGAGAAGAAGAGAGAGGAGGAAGTGTTGGTGTGAGGAGAGGAGGGCTGCGCTGCGTCGGGTATTAAAGGCGGCCGGAGGAGCGTGGTTGGGTGGCCTGCATTAACGCGGCCACCGCTTCGCCTGGTAGTGCATTGACGCTGACGCGACCAGACGCTGCGAATGCCAGCACGCGTCGCTTCCGTCTGCGCCATTGGAAGCGGCACGACGTTATTGCGACTCCACCCGCTACGACTTGAGCACGCTTGCTTCCGTCTGCAGGGCGCTGACTGCAGCACCCGTCACTTCGGTCTGCGCCCGCCAGGGGAACGGGACGCGTGATGCCACAGAAAATACAAGTAAGAAGGGTAAAACTAAAGACCACTCGCGTAGACGAAAGCGAGGCGCGCTGGAGTCGTTTTTCAACATGAGCATCACCAGCAATTTTTGTTATTGTACTTCTGTCGAACGCCTTAAGTGCGCACTCTGGACGCGCTCAGAGCGTGCCCGGCATGCTCTGGGCACGCACAGACGCACATTTGTGTAAAATTTGGGCGCGAACTAAGCCTAGACCATTCTTAGTCACTCCTAAATGATACTTTCGTGAGAATTTTGAAATTATCACGTTGCAATTCTCATTTACACATTTGAGTTATGTGATATCACATGAGATCCATGCCCTTCTCGTTTGAATGTATGTAGACCATGTTTTTTAACTTGAGTCGTTAGTATATTACATAAGAAGACTATGTGCGTCGGTTTTTCAATTTTTCGATAATTTTTTAATTTTTTATGGTAATTTCAAAATTGGTCAAACCAAAGTTTAACCAACATTTAAACAAGTTTAAAACATCAAAATGAAAAACTAAGCATGGATCCTTCTTAGTCACTCCAAAATGAAGCTTTAGTGAGGTTTTTGAAAATTTCATGTTGCAATTCCAAAACCACTTCTCTCCAACCTTAGACCTCATAGTTTGAGTTATGCGATATCACCTAAGATCCATGCCCTTCTCCTTTCGAATGTATGTAGACCATCTTTTTCAAATTGTGTCGTTATTATATGACATAAGAAGACTATGTGCGTCGATTTTTCAATTTTCCGATAATTTTTTATGGTTATTTCAAAATTGGTCAAACGTAAGTTTGACCAACATTTAAACAAGTTTAAAACATGAAAATGAAAAACTAAGCATGGATCCTTCTTAGTCACTCCAAAATGAATCTTTAGTGATGTTTTTAAAAATTTCATGTTGCAATTCCAAAACCACTTCTCTCCAACCTTAGACATCAAAGTTTGAGTTATGTGATATCACCTGAGATCCATGCCCTTATCCTTTTGAATGTATGTAGACCATGTTTTCAACTTGAGTCATTAGTATATGACATAAGACGACTATGTGCGCAGGATATTTCATTTTTTCGATAATTTTTGAATATTTGAAACTGATTTCCTATACAAGGAATCTGTCTACAAGGAATTTGCGGCCGTCCGATTTCCTCTAGAAGGAATCTGCATGCAGACTCGGGGCGATCCGCGAGAAGCTCATTCTGCGATCTGATTGGACGCGCGCGTAGGACAAGGGTTGTACACCCGCTAACGAGTGGACCACGGCGGACCCAACGGGGATTTTGGCTCGCCCACCCCCATTTGCCTCAGTGACACAAAATAGGTATTTTGTCACACCAAATGCGGATAGTCATGACCTTTCTCAAATATAGCTTGGACTCACTAAATAAAGTGTTTCAAATGACCTCAAAAGGTAGGGTAAATGGCCTCATTTCTAATCAAAAATGGTGGACTCGCCAAAAAATGTGTTTCAAATGAGATCCAAAGGTAGGATGGTGGACTCGCTGAAAAATGTGTTTCAAATGAGCTCGAAAGGTAGGGTAAACGGCCTAATTTGTTAACAAAATGGCCGACTCGCCGAAAAATGTGTTTCAAATGAGTTCGAAATGTAGGGTGGTGGACTTGCTTAGAAATGTGTTTCAAATGAGCTCGAAAGGTAGGGTAAATGGACTCATTTCTAAGAAAAAATGGTGGACTCACCGAAAAATGTGTTTCAAATGAGATCCAAAAGAAGGGTGGTGGACTCGCTGAAAATGTGTTTCAAATGAGCTCGAAAGGTAGGGTAAACGGCTTAATTTGTAAGCAAAAATGGCCGGCTCGCAGAAAAATGAGTTTCAAATGAGTTCGAAAGGTAGGCTGGTGGACTCGCTTAAAAATTTGTTCCAAATGAGCTCGAAAGGTAGGGTAAACGACCTCATTTCTAAGCAAAATGGTGGACTCGCCGAAAAATGTGTTCCAAATGAGCTCGAAAAGTATGGTAAACGGCCTCATTTTTGAGAAAAAATGGTGGACTCGCCGAAAAATGTGTTTCAAATGAGCTTCAAAGGTAGGGTGGTGGTCTAGCTGAAAATGTGTTTCAATTGAGCTCCAAAGATAGGGTAAACGGCCCCATTTCTGAGCAAAAATTGTGGACTCGCTTGAAGGGGACTTATAAGCCGGGATGGAGGGAGTACTAGCTATAGCAGAACAAGCGGCACATATACATTCATTTTAGGGTTACCTTCATGTTTATCCGTTCTAGCGTGAAAGCAAGAATCCGAAGAAAATCATTTTTTACGAGTCGTACGATGAGAGTATGAGACACGTCTGTCTGAGAGCCTTCCAGTTCGTGCGCATTGAATACGTGCGTGGCATGTCGTAGTCCACCATGCCGTCTATGTAGCGTGCACGGATAGGCATGGCCATTGAAATGAAAGCTTTTGTTATTTGATGGTTCTGCTTCGCTAGCCACTCCTTCCGCTCCTCTGGCTTCATATCTTGCATGTCGTGCATATTTCCTCAGGCGAGTAGAGCTCCGAGTCCGGCATCAGCGATGGCGTACTCCACCACAATTTCGAGGGAGGGAGGGGAGAGAGAGGTAGAGAAAATGGAGTTTCTACGGTGAGGGCGGCCCCCTTTTATTATCCGCGGCGGGGAGGGCGGGAAAACCCTAACCGACCCACGCTGACCCCACGCGTCAACCCCACGCTGACCCCACGCGCACCCCACGTGTCGTCCCCACCAGTCAGACTAGTGCCACAGCCCCACCAGTCAGACTAGTGCCACAGCTCCACCAGTCAGACTAGTTCAATAGCCCCACCAGTTAGACTAGTGCCCGGCTCCACGCGCCGCCCCCAGGAAATCCCAACCGAGCCGACAAACAAGCCGAGCCGCGCCAGGCCGACCCCACCAGTCAGACCATGTGCGGGTCAAAGAAGGTTGACCAAAGGGAGACGAGCGTTTGGGCGATATGCGAGCAAACCAGGGCACAGACCAGAGAAACAGCGCGGGTATGGCGCAGACCGATAAAACTCAGCGAACCATGGCACATAACCAATTAACCCTTTCTGAATACTTGTGGTGCTGTTATAGATTGTAGCAAAGAGAAAATCCTTACTTAAATTGCTGGTGCTTCTTATGAGTTCAATTTTTTGAAATTTACTAAAACCCCTTATGAATCCGAATTGCCTAATGAGGATTTTAGAGTAGAACAACTTGCTTCTATTGCTCTTGCTCCTAATAATTATATTCAGCAATTTATGGAAAATCATGAGAGTGAAACTTTTATGGAAGAAAGAAATTAACTTGAGGACATATTGCTTCGTCTACCTATTCGCAAACATAATTTAAAAGTGGAAGACTTGGGTAAAACACTTCCACCTAAAGAGGATCATGTCTTTGATTTAAAACCTTTGCCTGATCATCTTAAGTATGCTCATCTTGATGATAAGAAAATAGATCCTGTTATTATTAGTGCTAACCTTTCAGGTAAAGAAGAAGAAAGATTGTTGGAAATATTAATGAAACATCATGGAGCTATGGGTTATACTTTGGATGATTTGAAAGGGATTTCGCCTACTATATGTCAAAATTCTATTTATATGGAGCCCGATGCAAAGCCAGTTGTTGAACATCAACGCCGTTTAATACCTAAGATGAAGGAAGTGGTATGAAATTAGGTATTAAAACTTCTCGATGCTGGTATCATTTATCCTATTGTTGTAATCATCATGATGAGCTTATTCCTCAAAGAGTAGTTGTTGATTATAGAATGTGCAATTAGATACCTTATGGAAAAGATTGTTGATTCTAAAGTTATTATTCATACTGGTCATGATGCAATTAGATACCTTATGTAAAAGAAGATGCAAAGCCTTAGATGGGTATTACTGTTGCAAGAATTCGACTTACATATTGTAGATACGAAAGGTGCTGATAATCGTGTTGCTGATAATTTGTCTAGATTGGAAAATATTGCTTATGATCCTATACCTGTTAATGATAGTTTTCCAAATGAACAATTGGTTGCAATAAGGGTGAGTTCACGAGATAGTACTTGGTATGTAGATTATGCTAACTTTATTGTTTCGAAGTATTTGCCTACAACCTTTTCAGCTCAACAAAGAAGAAAATTCTTTTATGACTTGAGGCATTATTTCTTGGATGACCCACACTTATATAAAGAAGGAATTGATGGTATTATGTGAAGATGTGTTCTGGAGTATGAACAAAAAGAGATATTGAGAAATTCGCATAGTAGTGCTTATGGAGGACATCACGCTAGAGATAGAACCGCACAAAAGGTATTACAGTCAGGTTTTTATTGGCCTACTCTCTTTAAAGATGCAAGAAATTTTATTTTATCTTGTGATGAATGTCAAAGAGTTGGTAATATCTCTAGACGTAATGAAATTCCTATGAATTATTCTCTTGTTATTGAACCGTTTGATTGTTGGGGATTTGACTTTATGGGTCCTTTCCCTTCTTCAAAAGGTAATACTCATATACTTGTTTATGTTGATTATGTTACTAAATGGGTAGAAGCTATTCCTACTAAAAGTGATGATGGTGAAACATCATTAAAAATGCTTCAAGATATTATTTTCCCTAGGTTTGGTGTTCCTAGATATCTTATGATTGATGGAGGTTCTCATTTTATTCAGGGTGGTTTTAGAAAAGTTCTTGCATAATATGGTGTTAATCATAGAATTGCTTCAGCTTATCATCCTCAAACTAGTGGGAAAGTAGAACTATCAAATAGAGAAATTAAATCTATCTTGCAAAAGGCTGTTAATAGAACGTGGAAGAATTGGGCTAGTAAATTAAATGATGCATTGCGGACTTATAGAACTGCTTATAAAAATCCCATGGGTATGTCTCCTTATAAAATGGTTTATGGAAAAGCATGTCACTTGCCTTTAGAATTAGAACACAAATCTTATTGGGCAGTGAGAGAACAAAATAGAGATTTTAAACTTGCTAGTGAGAAAAGATTACTTAATTTGAGTTCTTTAGATGAATGGACAAGTGAAGCTTATGAAAATGCTAAACTATTTAAAGAAAAAGTTAAAAGATGGCATGATAAGAGAATCCTTAAGAGAGAATTTCATTGTTGTGAGAAAGTTCTATTGTATAGTTCTCGTCTTAGATTCTTTGCATGAAAATTACTCTCCAAATGGGAAGGACCGTATGTTATTGTGGAGGTGTTTTGTTCGGATGCGATAAAAATTGCTTCGCTCAAGGATGACTCTACACAAGTGGTAAATGGACAAAGACTCAAGCATTATATTTATAGAGATTGTTATAATGAAGATCTTGATATTATTCAAGCAATTACCCCGGAAAATTACATTAAGGAAAATATTTCTGAGTCCGCAGAACCTGATTTCGAAAAGGTACAGTTTCGGTAACAAAAAGTTCGTGAATTTAATTTTTAGATATCTGATATTTATTTTTGGAAATATGAAAAATATGAGACGAAAACGAATAGGACAGGAAGTCTGAGGCGCCCTCACCACCTCGTGGCGCGGGCCCCATACTGGCCGCGCGAGCACCCGGTGAGGAGGCCTCGGAGCTCCCCTCCTACTCAGTTTCGCCATGTTGCCTTCCTTTTATTTCGTAAACTTTTGCTATATATTCACCCAGAGTCCTAGAGGTCCGTATATCGTGTTTTCGATGCATTTTTGTTTCGAGCTATTTCTGTCCTGATGTCGTCTCAGGGATCTTGCTCCGAAGACAACGCACTTTGTCGCCAACGTGAACTCCTTCAAGATCTTCATCAAGGGTCTTTTGTTGGATGTGCGGACGATGAGAAGGTGAAGTCTAGGCGCAAGGACATGGACGAAAGCATCATGAAGGAGGCGAAGAAGATGCAAGCGGCGAAGAAGGATCGAGCAAGGACGGGAACCAGCAAGCCCATCTTTGTGGGATCAATTAACGCCCAGCGTGCTTTTTCTAATAACATGCAGGAGTAATACCACCTGTTCCGGATCTTAGCTCTTTTCCGGAAGCAACTGAAGCTCTCTGAGTCACGGATTAGTTTTGCGAGCAGTACTGCATCCTTAGGAGGGAGGTGGATATACTTCAAGACGAGAATAACAGGCTCCGCAAGATGTTGGAGCGTTACCTTACTCCCCTTCAAGTCGTTCCACCATCTCCACCGAAGGAGTAATTCATCATGGGTATTGGCATCTCCCTTAGCTTGTTCCAAGCTTGGGGGGAGTGCCGCGGTATCACCATTATCTTTCATCTTTTACTTTTTAGTAGTGTCGTATCATGAGTAGGGAAGTTATCTTATATGATGGTTTGCAATGTGGAAGTATCTCTCTTTTAGTTGGTTATCTATGTATCCCTTGGTGTGAGTTGCCGTTATGGAATATTAATGGGAAGTGTTATCATTTATTTTCTACACACCTTATTTTAAGTTGCAACTTTTATTATGTATGATTGATCTTGTCATTTAGTATTGGTAATCACTTTGGGAACATATAGTTAATCTTTTGGCTTTGGCAAACTTAGCATTGGTCAGTAGCTACAATACTTTGAGACTTAAGAGGAAAAAGAATTACATGTAGAGCAGAGCATTCATTGATCTCTCTCACTTGTCAATGACAAGCTTAGTATTCACAACTTTAAAGTGTGTGTGCTTTCAAGTAAGAATTGCATGATTGTCTTTACTACATGTATGTTTGTTTGTATCCATCAACTTTTATGCTTGCTAGCCAAAGACTTGTATCGAGAGGGAATGCTTCTCATACATCCAAACCTTGAACCAAAACCCTTGCCATATGTGTCCACCATATCTACCTACTATGTGGTATTTTGCACCACTCCAAGTAAATACATCTTGTGCTATCTTTATTCAAAATTATCCCTTATTTGTGTCAATGTTCACTAGCTCATGAGGAAATAATAGGTGGGTTTGTTATCTTCCATGCTAATTAACTAACCCATGACTTGCATGCTACATCTGCTCGTCATTAACTTTGGAAAGGGGTGGTCAGACCACTATAATATCAAAGGTTGAGTTTTTCAAAAATATAGGCACTCCTCCATGGTTTGAGATTGATTGGTGGGCACCCGAGGATTCGGCTAGCCATGGTTATGTTAGAAAGGTGGGGATGAGTCTCATGGCTGTGAAAGTAAAAATAAAAAGAAGATGAATATCATAAAGGCGTGTTTTGAAAATTAATCGGAACCACCCCTAACTTGCTTAGTATGGAAGATGACAAGAACTCTATTACAAGTCGTTGACAACGACAAACACCGCTCAAAACTCATTTTATGCTCTGTATGTGGTTTCGAAAAGCTATAAAACCAAAAGCTCTAGCACATACTTGTATCTCTGATTCCCTCTTCGAAGGGCATATCTTCTACTTTATGTTGAGTCAGTAAACCTATGTCCTTCTATCTTAAGCAAGCATTTGAGTTGATTGTGATTCAACCATTCATACATTAGTATTGTTAATCATGTCTTTCATTCTTTCTTGTTTAGCACATTGTTGGCATCTAATGAATTTGACTTTTGGAGTTGTCAACCAATAAAGAGGGTTGTTTTATAAACTAAGCTCAATTTCTCATTGTTCTCTGACGAAGGACTAAGTTTGCCAACACCAACTATGGTTTTTTCTAGGTATTTTACTGTGGTTTTTCCTCTACTTGTTACAAGTTAATTTATACATGAACAGAGTTAATATCTAAGATGACTTGTGCATTTATACATGTGATGCTTCTTGTCCGTATATTTTATATCGACACTTCACACCATAAACCTGTGGTCATGTTTACCGAGTTCAACTTTCGCTTGGGGACAAGAGAGGTCTAAGCTTGGGGGGAGTTGATACGTCCATTTTGCATCACTATTTTATATCATAATTTACTACTATTCAGTGATATATTTCGTATTTAGAGATGATACTTATGTTATTTCATCTATTTTGCATGATTGATGATCATTGGGGGACGGAACTCCGGAGTCTGAATTCTGCTGGAAAAAGCATCGTCAAGATACAATATTTACGAAGACCAGAAGAACAAAATAGACATCTGGGAATTATTTTCCATTTATTTCACGAAAGAGGCCAAAAGGAGAGCCTGGGGTGGGGCCCACAGGGCCCTCACTACCTTGTGGCGCGGTCAGGAGGGCTGCCGCGCGAGCAGATGGTGAGGCCGCCCTGGCCCACCTCCTGGCATACCCCTTCGCGTACTTCATCCCCCTGAAGACCTAAAAATCGTACGTTGTTAAGAATTCTTCTCCGCCACCACCACGAGGCGGAGAAGACAGAGAGAGAAAAGCTCTCCGGCAGGCTGCGTTGCCGCCGGGGATATTCCCTCCCGGACGGGGTAAATCGTCGCCATCATTACCGTCATCGAGCTGCACTCCATCACCATCGCCAACACCACCATCTCCACCGCCGACGCCATCATCTCCATCCATCCACTCCGTTCCCGCTGTAACATCTAGGGCTAAACTCCATGTATTTGATAGGGGAAACTCTCCCGGTGTTGATTGCTATTGTTATTGATGCTATTGAGTGAAACCGTTGAATTAGGATTTATGTTCAGATTGTTATCCATCATTATATTACCTCTGATCATGTTCCATATGATGTGTGGTGAGTAGTTAGTTGTGTTCTTGGGGACATGGGAGAAGTCTAGGTGTTAGTAGTGAACTATGTTGAATAATATTTGATGTTTTGATATTTAAGTTGTGGTGCAGTTCTTCTAGTGGTGTCATGTGAACGTCGACTACATGACACTTCACCTTTATGGGCCTAGGGGAATGCATCGTGTACTCGGTTATCATTTGTGGGGTTGCCGGAGTGACAGAAATCTAAACCCCCGTTGTTATTCCGATGCACGAGGGATCGCAGGATCTCAGAGTTTAAGGCTATGGTTAGATTTATCTCAATTACTTTCTTGTATTTGCGGATGCTTGCAAGGGGTATAATCATAAGTATGTATTAGTCCAAGGAAGGGTGGTGCATTAGCATAGGTTCACCCACACAACACTTATCTAAACACTAAAGATTATACACCAATATGAAGCGAAAGCACTAGACAGAAATCCTGTGTGTCCTCAAGAACGATTGTTCATCATAAGTAAACAAACCGGCTTGTCCTTTGCTCTGAAAAGGATTGGGACACTCGCTGCATTATATTTGCCGCGCTCTGTTTACTCGCACTTTATTTCTCTGTTATATCAAAGTCTACTGAAAACTTGTCTACTAGTGTTTACAGTGAATTTCTCATCAAAACGACTTGTCAACACTTGCTGCTCCTCGTTGGGTTTGACACTCTTATTTATCGAAAGTACTGCGATACACCCCCTATACTTGTAGGTCATCACCATCGTCATCACCAACGCCTCTCCATCAACCATCCAATTTTGTTGGGCTAACTCAAACCTTTATTTGTTAATCGAATAGGATTGATCCCGCGATTGCTTTCCGGCTGACTGTTAGAATGGAAACTAGTGTGCTACGCGGTAGAAAACCGCATTTGATGTTTAGCTTTTGCTATCCGCGGGTGGTAGCGACAAGCATTTCGTTCAAAGCTTTGTAGGATGAATTATGTTCTCCGCCATATGGGTGGACCCACGCCAATGTTGTTGAGCTAAAATATTTCAACAGTAGTGAACAACAATTTGTCCCACTAACTTGCGAAGAACATCTGAAATTGCTCTTCGCTACGGGTGCTAAAAGCCGCTTCGGCAAAATTCTTGTCGAGGAGCTTAGGCCACGAGGCAGTGATTTAGACAAGGGGAAGGTTGTTCAGAAATCATCTGCATCTGCTAATAGCGAGCGCCCCTGCACTCCATGTAGGTCGAGACCAAGCAGAGCTACTGGTTCAGCAAGTAACAATATGTCTGGTGCCGCTTCTTCTTCCGCTTCTCCTATCCCTGCTGCTGCCGATGGAGAACAAGATGCAGAGCCAGACGATGAAGTGCCTCGATATGTGATATGTCCAAAACGTATCTACTTTCCCGAACACTTTTGCTATTGTTTTAACTCTAATTTGTGTGTTTTTGAATGCAATTAACACGGACTAACGCTGTTTTCAGCAGAATTGCCCTAGTGTCTCGTTTTTGTGCAGAAAATCAACTTTATGGAAAAACACCAGAAAACACGTGGAAGCCCCTATATTCCCCGAAGGATACAGGAGCCAGAAGACCAAACGGAGGGCAGCCACGAGGCCACGTCACCACCTGCTGGCGCGGCTGGCATCTGGCCGCGCCAGCACATGGTGTCACCGCCTCGGTCACCCCCTCGCGACCCCCTCTCGGATATAAGGCCCTCCTGACCTAAAAACGCTGACGCCCTAGACACTTTTCCCGAGAACGCCTCCGTACGCCGCCGCCACCTCGAAACCTAATTCGGGGACCATAAGTCTCTGTTCCGGCACCCTGTCAGGACGGGGAATCGAAGGGGATCATCGTCATCATCATCACCAACACCTCTTCATCGACCATCCATGTTTCCCCCATCCATGTGTGAGCAATCCACCACTGTAGGCTTGAGGGGATGGTAGGGACTGGATGAGATCATTCATGTAATAGCTGTAATATCATTAGGCATGGGGCCGAGTATCCGTTATCGGTGTTTTACGTCATTGTTGCAACTTGTTATTCTTAATGCTAGACACTAGGTCCCGAGTGCCATGATTTCAGATCTGAACATATTATTGTTTCAAGAGGATAATTATTGTTTTAGATCATATCAATGAGTTGTATACACATATTATTGTCCGGAACCGAAGGCCCCAAAGTGACAATAATTTGGACAGCCGGAGGGGATGGCTGTGATGCGAGGATCACGTGTGTTCACGGAGTGTTAATGCTTTGCTCATGTCCTTTATTGAAAGGAGTACCTTAATTGCCAGTAATTTCCCTAGAGCCCCTGCTGCAAACGGGCTGGCAGGACAAAAGATGATGTGCACGTTTCTCATTGCGAGCACACACAACTAAATTGGAACACGTGCTTATGATTAATAAATACTTGGATGTTTTATCTTATCTATCTGCAAATTCCTATGCTTTGATATTACATGAATTATCTTATCCATGAAACGCCCATACATCCGTCCCTATGCCTACAATATTTTAATCCTGCTGTCTACTATAATCTCAATCGATGTCTTATTTCTACTGTTGCTATTATTTCACTACTGTCACTGCTATAAAACTGTGGCTACTGATAATTCGTCTCGAGCAAGTCTATTCACAGGTGCAGCTGAACTGACAATTCATCTGTTAAAGCTTATAAATATTATTTGGCTCCCCTTCTGTCGAATCAATAAATTTGGGTTTTACTTCCCTCGAAGATTTTTGCGATCCCCTATACTTGTGGGTCATCAATACTATTTTTTGGCGCCGTTGCCGGGGAGCATAGCTTTATTTATAAGTCCACCTGATTGTGATATTGTTCTATGAAATTTATTCATCATAGGAAGAAAAGATGATAAGAAGTTTCCCACCGTGCCATCCACTACAAGGAAAGATACAACTCTGAACTCCACTGCTGCTCTTGGTTGTCCGTCTGTGTTGAGTAAGCTTGTTACACCACCTCAACCTACACGTTCTGTTACTACTACTAAATCTGAAATTACTTATGATGATGCTTCTACTGCTAAATCTAAACAAATTGAAAATGCTGAAATTCGTGATTAAAATGTTAAAACACTTGTTAATTCACCTGAATTTAGACATAATGCCTATGATGATCGTGATGAACTGTATGTGGAGCTTGATGATGATTTTGTTGAAGAAATTAATGCTACTAAAGATGCTAGTGCTATGAAAAACCTTCTTGAAAAAACGTGATGTTAGATTTAAATTATCTCCTGATGCTAAATTTGCTACATCTTCCATAAATATTAAAGATAAAGATTATGATATCTCTCTTGATTTGGCTCATATAGCTATTGTTGAAAGAGAACCTTTCTGTGGAACTGAAAATGAAAGTGTTGTAGAACACATGAATGTACTGTCTGATTTGAGTGGAATATTTGTTGAGGACGTAAAAAGACGCACTTATTTTGTTGCTAAAATATTTCCTTTCACATTAAAGGGAGAATCTAAAACCTGGTATAATAATTTGTCTCCTGGTTCCATTACTAGTCCCGAGGGTTTGCTTGATGCTTTTTGTTTCAGAAATATTTTCTTGCTAGTGCTCAACATGATGCTATGTTAAGAATCTATAATTTTAATCAAGATGAAGATGAGAAATTGCCTAAGACTTGGAAATGCTTTTGTTCCATATTAAGAGGCCAGCTGAACCATGATTTAGAGAAGAATGATCTACTTGATATATTTTATAGTGGACTAACTGCTGAATCTAGGAAATACCTGGATAGTTTTGCTAGTTGTGTTTTCAGTAAAAGGACTCCCAAAGAAGCCGAGGAATTATTAGCCATGATATGAAAAAATAAGGATGATTGGGATATTCCTGAACCTACTCCAACACCACCACCAACATCGAAGAAGAGGGGTATGATTGAATAAAATGAAGAAACGATGAAGGAAGCTAAAATATCTCTTAAGGAGAGTGGTATTAAATCTAAAGATGTGAAGTATTTACCTCCTATTGAAGAATTATGTAAGCCAATTCCTCCTTCAACAGTAATTGAGGTACACTCTCTCCAAAGGTTTCATGATGGAGATATCCCTTATTCTAAACCTCCTTGTAAATGCATAGATGAATTTGATACTTTTATTACTAAGCAATGCAATTTTAATATGAGAATAGAGAATCATTTAATGAAAAATTATTGTGCTATTAGTGATTTGCATGATATTGTTTATAGGACCTCTAATGATGTTAAAGTACTCATTAAACACTTTCATATGGTTCAAACTCAAATAGATCAACCTACTAAAGTGCAAATAATTGCTAGTAAAAGCCTCTATAGCAAAAGAAAAACTTTTTTGTGAAGTAACAACTAGAGGTGGTAAATCTACTCAAGATCCTTTATATCCTGAGGGACATTATAAAAGAATTGAACAAGATTATCAATGAGTTAATGAACCTAGTATTCCTTCTAGGAAAAAGAAAAACAAACATAAAACTGTTGTAGAATCCTCTGAACTTCTTAATGATCCTAATAGTATATCTGTTTCTGAGGCTGAAACTGAAAGTGGTAATGAACACAACAATGATAATGCTAATTAAATTGATAATGATAAGAGTGATAATTCGGATAAGGAAGAATTAGAAGAGGAACCTGAAAAGCATGCTAAAAATAAAAAGTACACTAAAGAAGATTTTATTGCTTAGAAACATGGTAATGAAAGAGAACCTTGGGTCCAAAAACCAATGCCTTTTCATACTAAGAAACTTAAAACAAAAGAGGAAGAACATTATAATAAATTTTGTGATTGGATGAAACCTTGTTCTTGCAAATTCCTTTGACTGATGCTATTAAGTTGCCTCCTTATTCTAAATATATGAAAGATATTGTGACTAGCAAAAGGAAATTTCCTAATGAGGAAATATCTACTATGCTTGTTAATTACTCTTTCAATGGCAAGGTTCCAAAGAAGTTGCGTGATCCAGGTATACCAACCATTCCTTGCTCTATCAAAAATATCTATGTACGAACTGCTTTATGTGACTTGGGAGCAGGAGTAAGTGTTATGCCTTTCTCTCTTTACAAGAGACATTATCTTGATAAATTGATGCCTACTGATATATCTTTGCAAATGGCTGATAAATCTACTGCTATACCTGTTGGAATTTGTGAGAATGTTCCTGTTCAAGTGACTACCAATTGTTTAATTATGACTTATTTTGTTGTTCTTGAAATGCCTGAAGATGATAATATGTCTATTATTCTTGGAAGACCTTTTGTAAATACTGTAGGGGCTGTTATTGATTGCAATAAAGGAAAAGTTACTTTTAATGTTCATGACAAGGAGCATACTATTTATTTCCCCAAGAAAGTTGATAAAATGTTTGAAGTTAATACAATTACCAATTTGAGCTCTACTCCCTCCGTTTAGGTGTATAAGGCCCCTCACCAAAATCTATTTGTTCAAAATCAAACTCAAAATAAGGCCACAAAACATTAATTAGTCAAATTACTCTCTCATCCCGACCCTTTCTCTCCCCTCCCGAAATTACTCCTGCGCAACAAATTGATACGGAAAGGCCAGCATGCAGTGTGAACACTTTCTGATTTTGTTGTGTTAACACATTCTGCGCACGCATGCAGAACTTCTTACGTGCATGCAAAAACTACTTTCTTTTGGCAGCATGTCGCTAATTACTCCTTGCTCCGGCTGATTGGTTCGTTCGCTAATCACTCCTTAGTCTGGCAGAAGATCGTGGCAACCAATTGTTTGACGCCTTGGTCGCGCTGCACAACGGGAGGGGCCTTATACACCTAAACAGAGGGAGTATTAGAGTGGGAAGTATTGATTGCCCATATAAAGAAGAATACAAAACTCTCATGATTGGATCCATACCAATTAAATATAAGGTAACATGAGTGTCTCATATGGTTATAATCTTTTATGTCATATAAAATCCATTTGGTGGCAAGACTTTATCAACCTTGTTAACAAGTGCATTTTAAATGCACAAAGAGGCTAATCAATTTCCCTTCTCGCATTCTTGTTTTACCTACTGTAATATTATTTAGTTTGCAAAGTTTAGTTGTATTTGGTGTTAGAAAACAATTTTTTAATATTGAATTTAATAATAGAAAATACCCGAAAATGTGAAAAATAAAGTTTCTCGGAAAATGCAAATTTTTATGTCAAAATTCATATTTTTCGAGGAGGAACCTGGGACTGCCAGAGACCAACCATGGTGAACCACAGGGCCACCACACCACATGGTGGTGCGGCAGCACTGGCCGCGCCAGCACATGGTGTGGGGCCCACAAGGCCCTCACTTGCTCTCCTTGCTCCCCCTGCCTTCCTCTCACCCGAAAAACACCTTTGACCTTTCTCAAACCCAAGTTCTTGCTGTTCTTCTCTCGGATTTTCGATCTCCATCTTCAGCCAATTTCTGCTGCTGAAATTTGGGGTATCTACTCTCCGATATGTGACTCCTCCGAATATCCAAATAGGATTTTGTTTAGTGGTTTATATGTGAAGTATTTTTTTGTTGTAGATATCTTGTTTAGTGAGTTTGGATTCTTGTTCTAAGTTCAAATAACTAGTTTTGATGCATGTATAAGCCTCTAGCAAGTCACTATAGTAGTTTCCCTTCATTTAGTTGGCTAAAAATCAATTTTTATGATGTTTGTCAAAAAATTCAGAACATGGAGTGGAGCTCATATGCACTAGATCCACGTGAGATAGTGGTGCATGATAAGATGAAAGTTCATAGGGAAGAAAGAGTATTCCATGCTATCTACCCGTGCTCACAATTCATGGGGGTTGCAGGGATTGCAGATGATTTCAATACTTTCTTGTCCAATGCAGGATTAGAGCATTTTGTTGATAATCAACCTTTCCTACATGCTAAGCTATCTATGTCGGTGGTGCAGAATTTCCGCTGCAATTTGACATCACGTAACCCCACCGTGCATAAAAATAATTTACAATAATTCTGTGGATTTTCCTTTTGTGGTTTTCTGTGCAGCAATGAGAGTGCCATATGAGGGGTCCCTAGAGAACCTGAAGGGGAAACAAAGCCATTGCTGGATTTGTATGAGGAGATTTGATATGGGAGGAGTTTCTCTCAAGAGGACGGTAAAATCCGGAGTATTCATCTTCCTTCCATTCGCTACTTTGCCTACTTCATCACTAAATGTGTTCTTGCTAGAAAGGTGGCCGGTAAAATTAGTCTTGCCTGATTTAGCTTTTCTAGCTGATGTATTGCGTCGTGATAGAATATATAATTTGGGTGGTCTGATTGCTTACCGTCTCGTCACTAACCGCGAGAAGGGAGGAATGTATGGAGGACCAGTCGCTTCACGTTTACTAGAATTGCATTGTTTGGAACCCCATCCTCTTGATTTTCAGCTTTCTACAGAGAAACTAGATATTGATTCCATGAAGAAACATGACTTTATTGTTGAGGATGGTAATTTGCATTTTCTCCCTTATGCTATAACCTTTCCAAAGAGGTGACATTTTACAGTATCCACCATTGTTAGAACTGTTATCTTGCATGCACCTTTGCTTAACTTTGCTGGCAGGGAGAACTTGTCAATCTCAGAGGCTGAACTTGATACACTTGGGGAGCAACCCAGCCCGGATTGTGGAGGCAGTGAAGAGGAGCATGGGGGTGGCTTCATTCAGCCCCCAGAGATAGCTGGTTTCTGAAGGGGTTCTGGTGCAGAAAACAATAATTTTTCTAGCGTAAGAAACCCTAGCTAGACATGATCTATCTATCTAGTACATGTGATAATGAAGGCGGAACGGGTCACATTACCTCCATGTAGACCGATAGCGGGGATTACGCTCCCGCACAAGCGTTGACGATGAATTCGTACATAGCCGACCACGAGGTCACGGAGAACTTGCCGCGATGACGTAGACGATGACGCCGAGGTGTCGACGATGTCCTGCGTCGAAGGGCGTCGGGCGGAAGATGGCGAGGCGCCGGCAGCAGGGGGTTGCGCCGGCGGCAGAGGGGGTTGCGCCGGTGGCAGAGGGGGGAGGCGGCGCAACGGCTGGGCTGCAGGTGGGCGAGATGACGTCGCCCAAGCTTCTCAAAAGGGTCGCATCCGAGCACTCGCAAACATACGAAGCTTAACAACAACCCCCGGTCATTCAGATCCAGCTGAAATCGCTGGGGTAGAACTTATCTGGAATCCCGCAGGGCCACGGCGCCCGGCGGTATAGCTTAGGTGGAGAGAGGGGGCAAAACGGGCGGAGAAGCAACTCGGCCGGCCTGCTATACAATTAATTGTATTTTCCAATGAATTAATATGCCTTGCTATATAAAGGGGGGAGGGGGTGTGCAAACTCCCTAGCTCCCCCATGTGGGACTAAACAAAGGAGGAGGGGGGTGGCGCACCCACATGGGCTGGCCGAACCAGCTATGGGGCCCACCCCCCTTTGGTGGTGTGGCTCCCCCTCTTGGGCCCTTTTAGGGCCCATGTAGGTGGGAGCCCCCTTTTTCCTTTATTTAATTAATATTAAATTAATATAAAATATAATTAATTCATAATTAATATATTTAAATACTATTTAATATCCAGTGACTCAGAAACATTTTCCGAACCACCCGAACAACTTTTGGACATCCCTGGAACCATTCCAGGCCTTCCCGGAACTCCTTCCGGACCACCGGAACTCTTTCCGGATCATTTCTCTCTCTCCAACAAAATCCTATATTATTCCAGAACCTCTCTCCTGGTGTCGTTAAGACCTTAAGTTTGTTACGCTACGGTTCGAGAACACTCCAGACATGGTCGAGACACTCCGCTCACCAATGACCGTCAGGGATACCTGGATGTATATGACGGCCCCTGTGCATTCCACGAATATCATCGTTGAACCATAAATATGATATTCATTCCCTTTGTTTCTCCGATACTACCTTGTCCGAGATATGATCGTAGACACACCGATGTCTTTGTTGTATCTCGTTACTAACAAAGGTTATTAACTCGTCTGTGATATTATATCTCCATGACCTAGTCATAAGCTGCGCAGCTATATAGATGTAATCTCACCGAGTGGGCCCAGAGTATCTTTCCATTACAAGAATGAACAAATCCCGCTCTTGATCCTTACGTCTCGATGCTCTTTCAGGATACCCAAGATGGACACCGTTATTGTCATGCTATATAAGACACAACGTTTGGTGCTCTCAAAGCACCCCTACGAAGCATTAATAAGTACGGTCTCACGGTCTAAGGAATAAGCTATCATATTCATATCTATTGCAAATGAAAAACATCGTAATACGATCTTATTGCAATACTTTGCGTATGTCCATCATCGTATTCTACTAATAAGATGACCCCATTGTCAACCGACGTCATTGTCCTTGATCGGGAATCTCGATCAACTGTTGCCCAATGGACTAGTTCATATAGAGGCTCACTAGGGACCTGGTTGTCTATGTGTCACACGTGTATTAATAGTTCCGATTAATACAGTTATAGCATAATACACAAACCTATTATAAACTTATGATATAACGCAATAAATACTACTTATTTATTTGCCTCTAGGGCATATCTCCTTCAGTCTCCCAGTTGCACTAGAGTACAAATAAACTAACTGCATTTTACTTTATCAAAATCCCTTATCAAATAAGAATCATTTGATAATGCTTGCTTGTGAAAGAGTGTTACTCTGACAATCTGCACAATACATGATTGTGCATACTTTTGCGATTCATTGATATCAACTTGCTTGATATCACCATGTTATCCAATAACATACATGCAAATACCGTAACTAAGTGAGACTTCTGTTTCCCAGCGCTTAATCTGATTATACCAACCAGATAACTGCCTAGAAAAACACACTCAGTCACAATGAGCCCCTTGTAACAATTACAAACTCGCGATATCTACATACTTTCACAGCAATGTAGAAAACTTGACATTCTGATGTCAATCCATCAACTAACGCACTTCTACTTCCAGTAAATTCTAAATTTACTTTTATAACTGCTCTTCTTCTAAGAACATTGGTTATATTTCATCGAGCAGATAATATGGTTTCTGTATGATGTCTAATATTACATAATAGACCAACAAGTCATACAACCATTACTACCTTGTATCATTACTCTTAATGATCAATTGGATTTCCAAGGACCATCCTTTTGATTCTATTCTGACTCATCAGATAATCCAAAACAACTCGATTAACTATTTAAAATTCCCGTTCTATTCCAAATAGACACTAACTTTCAAATAGTTTCACAACTTCAATCTTCTCATCTATTCTACTGGTACAATTTCACAATGTGTCATTTACACAAGATGAATTCGGCTCCCACTCAAATTATGTCTCCACATATTTGAGAACACGAGCTCCCACTCAAAAACGTGTCATCCACATATTTGAGTTCCTAAGCTCCCACTCAAAAATACCTCCTTTACATATTCCATCTGAGTAAACTAACTTTGACTCCCACTTAAAATCGACATTTTGGTCAAACCAAAATCATTGATCTATTATCAATTCGAATTCAATACAAACTACAGTATTACATTAATACAAATCCCTCAGACTTCAAGCATGTCTACATAAATGTAGTCAACAAATTTGATCTTCTCCAAGACACATTTCTTGACAAGACATGCTTCCACGTCTTTCTTATAGTCACATTTCTCATATAACACTTTATATGATTATTAAACAATCTTATTCCTCTAATAAGAATTGTAGCAACAATTACTATTTTAATACTCTCAAATGTAACTTGGATTTTCAGGCTGAAAAGCCTTAGTTCGTATTCTGATATTTTCTCAACTCTCTTTGTATTCATAAAGTGCACCTTGATCTGTCAACAAGATCCAAAACACTTAATATTGTGCTGTGACCTGACAGCAATATTAAATATAACAACACTTTATTTAGAAGCTTCTTTCATGAAAATAGTATGATCTTTATGAAGAGGATTGCAAGCAGAAAACAATTTTCTAGTCTCCCTCACTCTTAATCACCAAATTTTCGTTTGTAGACATATACTCTTTGGAACACCTTCCAACATTCTACTTTTATGAATATAGGTCTGACACCTTATTTCAAGCATCTAATTCCAATCCATAAACCATAATTCGAAAAATCATATTTTCCTCGGAATTACATAGACAACAAACAAGTTTTGTTTCTATTTTGTTTTGGAATACACTCCCATCCAATGCGAGAAATCTACAAAGAACTATTCATGTATATTCCAAATTATCGTATAATCATATACATGTCGACACTACTGTCGATCCCACGAATTCTCGTTGATAAAAATATCTATTTTCTAAAGTGGACATCGACTATAATGTTTCGAACATATTAGGAGATTCTAAGACAGATTCTGACAGACCACACTTTATTTGAAATAGAGTATGATTATAATACCCCATATATCACCATATATGACATTATAATATTGTGAAACACATTTCCACAAGTCTTTTGTGTTGAAACCATAATTCAAAAATATTATCCTTAGATCGAATCTTGTGAATACAATATTCACTAATCTTTCTTCTGAAAAACCCCATTTGATCTCTTATCAAATTAATTTCAGACTTATGATTTATTAGGCAAATACTCCTATTCACCAGTAATCATAGAAGAATTCGGATCAAGCAAAAACACCATTAATTAATCATTAAAAAAGAATCTCAATTAATTTCCTCTTGTATTGCTACTTTAATATTTCATTTCAAACTTAATCAATTCGACACTCGAAATACTTAAATGGACCAAAATTATCCATTACTTCTTTCATTGCCTTTATGACTAAATTCGATGGTGTTTGTTCTTTGGACACATAATTTTATCATTCCCGCTATTATAAATGTATATCATACGCATAATGTAATTGAGATGTGATGCAAATTACTCATAATATGAAACAACTGCTTTGTTTCATAACATAAAACAACTGATTTGTTCAATATGAATAATTATGTCTTGTAACATTCAAGACACCAAACTAGATCACACTCTCACTATTACAAAATGTCTTATCAAAAACTATTGATGATAACTAATATGATATCTCGAGGGCGTGAGCACTACTGGCCATGAACTTGCCATCACTTGTGCACTGTCACGTCACCCTTTGCCGCATACTTGTGATAATCAGGGACTGTTTCATAAACAGAACAAGTATCAAATACTTTTCATCAAGTATGAGAAGAATACATTTATATCTTCGTATATCAAATATACCCATAGCGACGAAGAACTCTTCTTCGATGGAGTCAACTTTTAGAGATTAGAACTTGTTCACGAACGTGAAGAAGCTCATCGTGTCTCTATAGCATATTCACGCACATGCTATTCACAGCTAGGAGGCAAAGCGCAATCTCTATTGCACTGGAGTTCGCTATCTAGAAATCAAAGATATTCATAAGCCTGAAGTAGATGTCATACAACTTCTTCAATTGAGTCTCCAGACAGGTATGCTCCCCATGGGAATGGTCCGGAACTTTCTAAGCAGTCTGAACTGCTCAAGACTCAATTCGTCTTTGAAGTGACCTTTGATCGCATCAATCACGACATATGGCTCCATGTGTTGAAACAACTTTCAACTCTGGTGCTAGGCATACGCTCATGACGACCTTCACTTCCATGAAAATATCATGATGCTTACGGAACTCATCATCTTCCTCCTTGCTAGCAGAATCATCTGGTTTAACTCCTAACTAATGTTCTAGGACATATAGGATGTTTGTTGAGTTTGGAGAACGTTTCTAAAACCAATGTACCAGCTGATGAAGTTGGACCTGTCGGCTTCTAAGGTAGAATCCAGGCTCTTGAGGAAGTAACCGAAGTATAGTTGCGTAGTCTACAGATGTGATCGCAAAAGAGGTAAGGTAAAGTTTATAATATATAGGTGAGTTTTAGTTTTATAATCACATTATCAAAACACACCACACCAAGATTATTATCCCTAAAAATAATAATGGCGATTACACGACCCTCATCCACCACACCACCCCCGATCATCACCGGCAGCACAGCTTCAAAGGTGGACATGAAATGTCGATCACAACAACTCTGTGACTCGTGCTCGATCTTTCGATCTTCCCGTGTTCCGAGGCCATATCTGCATATGCTAGGCTCGCCAATCAAACCTCGAAGACCCTGCGCGTGCAACATGGCTTACACCCACTGTATGCGAACGACGAGATGTCTGACACCCGATCATCACGGCCTGCCTCATAATGTAGAACTTTCTTGGTGGTGCGCAATGAGGGAGAACACAATTTTGGTATTTGTTAGGGATCATCCTATTCATGATGCTACCGTTGTATATCTAGCATATAAGCAATCAATAGGATGCACACACAACATCACACAATAATGATGCAATGAAGTGCGATGTGACATGGTTGATGCGCCTGGACCTTCATGGCGCCATGTGTCTGGCCCCCGGCGCCCCGGCATGGCTCCGAGTCTACGGAGCCCTCCATTGCCTCCGGCGGTACGAGTAATATCAAACTTACCATAACCATGTCACATAAAATAACGCCTCTGCAAAACAAAGTTAGACGCCTCTAGCTTTATTTAGTTTTGCAAGTTTTACTTGCCATATAGGCTTATTAGTAAGAGAATCGCTTCCCTACCTACGAACTTTGTACCACAACGTCGATCGTATAATTGCATGTTTAAGCATCCCTTCCGCGCCCTCCATTGAAAATGCTTTGCCGACTAGAGCGAGAGAAACAGACACCCGCCAGCCACAGATACGGTGCAAGCCGTATGTCAGTAGTGGAACCAGTCTCGCGTAAGCGTACGCGTAAAGTCGGTCCGGGCCGCTTCATCAACTCAATACCGAAGGCATCGCAAGTGCACGCTAGAGGGTAGCAAATATAAGAAAGAAGTCCTCATGCAACATGAGTTCTAACCGTACCAGCAGTACTACGCATAGATCGGCTCTGATACCACTGAAGGGGTTCCGGTGCAGAAAACAATAATTTTTCTAGCGTAAGAAACCTTAACAAGCCAGGATCTATCTATCTAGTACATTTGATAACGAAGGCGGAACGGGTTACATTACCTCCATGTAGACCGATAGCGGTGATTACGCTCCCGCACAAGCGTTGACGATGAAGTCGTACGTAGCCGACCTCGAGGTCGCGGAGAACTTGCCGTGATGACCTAGACGATGACGCCGGGGTGTCGACGATGTCTTGCGTTGACGGGCGTCGGGCGGAAGATGGCGAGGCGCCGGCGGCAGGGGGTTGTGCCGGCGGCAGAGGGGGGAGGCGGTGCAGCGGCTGGGCTGCAGGTGGGCGAGACGACGTCGCCCACGCTCCTCAAAAGAGTCGCCTCTGAGCACTCGCAAACATACGGAGCTTAACAACAACCCCCTGTCATTCAGATCCAGCTGAAATCGTAGGGGTAGAACTTATCTGGAATCCCGTAGGGCTACGGCGCCCGGCGGTATAGCTTAGGTGGAGAGAGGGGGAAAAACGGGCGGAGAAGTAACTCGGACGGCCTGCTATACAATTAATTGTATTTTCCAATTAATTAATCCAGTTAATATGCCTTGCTATATAAAGGGGGGAGGGGGTGTGCAAACTCCCTAGCTCCCCGATGTGGGACTAAACAAAGGAGGAGGGGGTGGCGCACCCACATGGGCTGGCCGAACCAGCCATGGGGCCCACCCCCCTTTGGTGGTGCGGCTCCCCCTCTTGGGCCCTCTTAGGGCCCATGTAGGTGGGAGCCCCCTTTTTCCTTTATTTAATTAATATTAAATTAATATAAAATAGAATTAATTCATAATTAATATATTTAAATACTATTTAATATCTCGTGACTCCGAAACATTTTCCGAACCACCCGAACAACTTTCGGACATCCCTGGAACCATTCCAGACCTTCCCGGAACTCCTTCTGGACCACCGGAACTCTTTCCGGATCATTTCTCTCTCACCAACAAAATCCTATATTATTCCAGAACCTATCTCCTGGTGTCGTTAAGACCTTAAGTTTGTTACGCTACGGTTCGAGAACACTCCAGACATGGTCGAGACACTCCGCTCACCAATTACCGTCAGGGATACCTGGATGTATATGACGGCCCCTGTGCATTCCACGAATATCGTCGTTGAACCATAAATATGATATTCATTCCCTTTGTTTCTGCGATACTACCTTGTCCGAGATATGATCGTAGACACACCAATGTCTTTGTTGTATCTCGTTACCGACAAAGGTTATTAACTCATCTGTGATATTACATCTCCATGACCTAGTCATAAGCTGCGCAACTATATAGATGTTATCTCACCGAGTGGGCCCAGAGTATCTTTCTATTACAAGAATGAACAAATCCCGCTCTTGATCCTTACGTCTCGATGCTCTTTCAGGATACCCAAGATGGACACCGTTATTGTCATGCTATATAAGACACAACGTTTGATGCTCTCAAAGCACCCCTACGAAGCATCAATAAGTACGGTCTCACGGTCTAAGGATTAAGCTATCATATTCTTATCTATTGCAAATGACAAACATCGTAATACGATCTTATTGCAATACTTTGCGTATGTCTATCATCATATTCAACTAATAAGATGACCCCATTGTCAACCGACGTCATTGTCCTTGATCAGGAATCTCGATCAATTGTTGCCCAATGGACTAGTTCATATAGAGGCTCACTAGGGACCTGGTTGTCTATGTATCACACGTGTATTAATAATTCCGATTAGTACAGTTATAGCATAATACACAAACATTTTATAAACTTATGAGATAACGCAATAAATACTCCTTTTTTATTTGCCTCTAGGTCATATCTCGTTCAGTTTTGTGTACCTAGATTCAGGGTATGTAGGACCTTCGAGATCTTCCTCCACCGCAGCCGATGCGGAGTACGATTATGCGAGGCGTGACCCGCCAAGTTGGAGCCATTATTAACCTTGGGGTTGGTCTCCACTTAGGCCAAAAGCCCAAACTTGGGGGAGGTATACCGATAACACACTCATCTACATATCATTATCATTCGGTACTTTGTATATCCATGTTTCGTTTTAGTTTTCTTTCTTTCATTTGTTCATTCTTTGTTTGCTTTACATAAACTAAAAAATACCCAAAAAATTATTTCTCTTGCTGTTTTTTTTAATATCTAGTATTAGTATGCTTAGTATTTACTTCAGTTCAATATGCAAAAACAAAAAATATTTTGCTTTGTTGTGTGTTGTTTCGCGCAGGGACGGATTTCATCTGTCCACCGTTTAATTCATAACTCTTCACATAATCATCGTAATGATCTGAAATTTCGTGTGTGTGTTCCTCGGATGTGCGCAACTTTCATTAGTTTTGATTTTTCTCATCTAGGCATGTTAAGATCCCCGAAAAAATTCGTCTTTGCTGGGTGTTCTGTTTTAGTTCCTAAATACGAAAACCCAAAAATATTTGTTGTTTCTCTTTGGTTTTGTATAGTTTGTTTCAGAGGTCATTACCTTCAGTTACTCCATAGAGATTCGTTATTATTTCATATCTTTCAAGCACACAAGTGATAAGGCAATTATGTTGATGTATGACAATTCGAGTTGGGTAAGAGGCTGGTAATGAACTCTATTTGTTTCTCATTTTTGTACATATACTCATTCATGTGAGCATGCTTAGATGGTTCGCATAAGGTATATGTCCATTGGTGCATGCTTAGAAGTTCGTGTTCTCTTATGATCGTTTCCAATTTATTTATGATGGATGACATGTTTCTATCGATATTTGCTTGCATTGTTTTGTTCATAATAGAATATGACATTGTGGTATCCTCCTCTGAATAATTCATTTGAATTGACTTGGCACATGCTGACATTGTTATGACTGAAAACAGAAAGTCAATTAAGCCTTGATTATTTATTTTGCTTCAGAGTTCTAGTATCATTTTTATGCCTCCGTTAATTTTATTTTGTCGCGAGCATGATTATGATAGTTATTGCTCTCTTGAATTGTCGCATCCCCATCTTTTGCTAGCCTCCACTTGTACCAAGCTGAAAATTCTTGTGCTTCCAAATCCCTTAAAACCAAGTTATTCCAAAGAGTCCACCATAAATACCTATGCATGGCATTTCAAAGCATTCAAGTAAATTTGCATGTGCTATCCACTAGTAGAAAAAGGCTTACAGGTGGAGGCCTTTCTGTGGCGCACCAAATTGCATGCGCCACAGAAAAGACTTTTTGTGGTGTTTCGGGTGCGCCACATAAATATGACTTTTTGTGGCGCATGGGCTCTGGTGCGCCACAGAAAGTCGACATTCTGTGGCGCATCAGCTGGGTGCGCCATAGAAAGTCGACATTCTGTGGCGCATCAGCTGGGTGCTCCACAAAATGTATGCAATTTTTGTGCATCAGAAAGTCATCACACAGATCCCACACCCCCCCCCCCCCCCGGATTGTCTTTTCAATCTTGCGGCAAAAAGATGAAAATGAAAAAATGTTCAAAAAATTCCATCCTTTCAAATATGGTTAGGTATTAGTGTATACTTCGTGTAGCATATTTGAAATATGAGTTTTGACCTTTTATGAAAAATCACTGTAAAGAAAGTCGAAACGGCCATAACTTTTGCATATGACGTCGAAAAAATACGTTTAATACCTTAAAAAAACTAGACAAAAATTGAAAAGTGCACACAACGGGGTAGCCCTTTTCAGATTCCTCAAATTCCAAATGGAAAAACAGTTATTTCAAAATGATTGTTTTTCTCAGCAAAATCAAAAAAAATAAAAATAAAATCTGTGGCGCATCGGGAGGGGGTGCGCCACAGAATTATTTGGGCGGGAAAAAAATTCGAACCGCGCCTGCCCCCTTTACCTCTCCTCCTCCCTCTCATTCTCCCCCACTTCTCCCATTTCCTCCTCCTCCTCTTCTCTCATTTCCTCCTCCTCCTCTCCTCTCATTTCCTCCAACTCCTCTCCTCTACTTCTCCTCCCTCTTACTTCTCAACTCCGGCGAGCTCCATCTCCACCACCACCACCTCCGGCCACCTCCTCCTCCACCACCATCTCCGGCGACCACCACCTCCTTCTCCTCCTTCGGTGACCTCCTCCGACGACCACCACCTCCTTCTGCTCCTCCGGTGACCTCCACCACCTCCTATGGTGACCTCCTCCAGGGACCACCACCACCTCCTCCTCCTCCTCCGGCGACCTTCTCCGGCGACCACCACCACTTCCTCCTCCGGTGACCTACTCCGACGACAAACACCTCCTCCTCCTCCACCCATCTCCGGCGACCCCCATCTTCCACCCACCCACCCACCTACGGCCAAGCACGGTGCGGCCTCCGACGAGCTCCGACGAAACGAAAATATTTTGAAATTTGGGCGGCCCGATCTAGATCTGGCCAGAATCCAGATTTAGATCTGGCCGCCCTTTTTTATTTCAAAAAAATTTATTTGCGCACCTAAGTGGGGGTGCGCCACAGAAATGTTTCTGTGGCGCATGGTGGTGGGGTGCGCCACAGAAATATTTTTGTGCCGCATCAGGCGGGTGCGCCACAGAAATATATTTTAGTGGCGAGATAACTGTGGCGCACCCCCCCCCCCCCCCCATTTTCCTGGGTGCGCCAGAAAGGCCAAAAGGTGCGCCACAGATAGCCTTGTTTCCACTAGTGATCTTTAAAACCTTCAAACACTTATCAATTTGTGTCACTGTTTTGAGCTCATAAGGAAGTAGTAGTTGAGCTTGTTATCTTCCATACTAAATCAGTAACTGAGTTGCATGCTACATCTGCTCGTCATTAATTTTGCAAAGGGCTTGTTAGACCATTATAATATCAAAAGTATTTCAGAAAATAAAAATGGGCACTCCTCCATGGTTTGAGATTGTTTGGTGGGCACCTGGGGATTCGGTTAGCCATGGTTATGTGAGCAAGGTTGGGGGGAGTGTCAAGCTATCAAACTAAATGAATATAAAGATGCATGTTATAAGTGCTTTGTTTTAAAAATAATTTGGAACCGCTCTCATCTTCCTTAGTATGGAAGATAACAAGAACTCTATTTTCATTCGTTGACCAAACAACTACCGCTCAAAAAAAAATTAACTCTATTTTCAAAATAATAAGAAGCTCCAGCACATGTTAAATCCCTGCTTCCCTCAATGAAGGGCATATCTTTTACTTTACTGTTGAGTCACCATCCTTCATTGAGCACCTTCTTGAGATCATAATTGTCATTCTTAGTGTAATGTGCTTGTCCCGGAATGTGGTTAACTGCGGTGTAACCTTGATGCTTTTATCTTTGATATCTTTTTCTCTAGTCTTCCCTCGAAAATTAGAGGTGTCTGGGCATTTATGTTTTGATGTACCATTCGGGCAAGCGAGATACCACTTTATCATACTTTCTAATGAGCCTTGTAATCCCGGGAATTGATATGTTCCATGATATTTATCATTGATATAATTTGTATCTTTTCATGGTTTACATAACTATTGGGTCACACCGTTTACATATGTCTTATTATGAATAGTCTAATCATTTGTCCTCATAATGAGAATATTTAAATCACATGAGCAAATGAGTTCGTGAAAGTTCTTTTATCGCACTCAACTGTTAACAGAATTGCTTGAGGACAAGCGATAAGCTAAACTTGGGAGAGTTGATACGTCCAAACCGTACTTTACCGAACATTTTTGCTATTGTTTTAACTCTAATTTGTGTGTTTTGAATGCAACTAACACGGACTAACTTTGTTTTCAGCAAAATTTTCCTGGTGTCTCGTTTTTGTGCAGAAAATTAACTTTATGGAAAAACACCAGAAAACAGGTGGAAGCCTGATACGTGCAAAACGTATCTATAATTTTTATTGTTTCATGCCATTTTATGCTTTTAGCACTTGTTTTTATATTAATTTTGTGATTTATTTGGACTAACCTATTAATCTATACCTAATAATAAAGTCAGGAAGACTTCTGCCCAAATTTTCATCGACACTTTTTAGACGGTTTTACCCCTATGAGTTTAGTCACGTTACCCACCATTGCCATTGGTTAGTTAAAAAACGCTTCGACCTATTTTCCACTGTCCCCTCCGAGTGGATTTTCCTCCTTTCCTCCACGCGCCGCCAGCGCCTGCCCGACCTGTTCCCTCGTAGAGTCGATCCGCAACGACGAGTACAGGCCATCCGCGTGGTGGCCCCTTATCACCGCTGCCCTACCGGTGATCGTGGCCGGCCATTCCATCCGCGTCAAGCGGCAACGCGAAGAAGAACCGCTCCTCAAGGCGGCGTGGGGTCACGAGAAGAGCTCCGACGAGGTCTTCGTCCGCGAGCGTGTCTGCACCTCCAAGCGCATGCTCAAGAAGGTCAACGCCTTCTCCAAGACCCCATCCCGAACACTTGCGTCTCCGAGCTCGACGCCTGCGCCGACGCGACGTCTGTGTCAACCAGCACCAGGTGCCCAACTGCCCAACTGGAACGACGTCTGCCTCAAGCGCCGCCAGAGCGAGTGCCTGAACCTCTCCTCCACCATCATGTAGGTACGTATCATCCCGATTCCAGGTGGCCGCTCTTCCCCGGCGTCGGCCGACACGGCCGCTAGAACCTGGCTTACAGTCATCCCCGCGGCGGTACTTATGGATGTGAGCTCCGGAATCCGACCATGGGGATCGGCGCTGACACCCTGCTGGCCTCAGCCGAGCCGAGGCAGAACAATAGCTGCGCAGGCAGCCTCCTACCAGCAAGATGAGTCGTGCTTGTTCTGGCGTCTCACGGTCGATTTGATTTATTAGGAAAAACACCAGCCCATGAGTGATGCAAGGATTGGATCAGAGGCAGGCCATCGTCTTCTTTATGTGCCTCTCTTTGGGAAATAATAACGAGGAAAGTATGAGAGAGATTAACGTGGATGTTTCCTTTGCCTCTTCCCTGATGGGTGTCTCCCAACTCTATTAGTGTAACACACATGTATTTAAGAGTTTTCCCCTTGTGAATCTATAATAGTTCTTTATTTCCTATACTCTATCACTCTTTTCAATCTTTAGTTTTGGGACACGCCTATCATTTGACCGAAAAAGGTAACAATTAATTAGTTTAAATTGATAGTGGGCATTAGAACTTTCGTTCTTGAACTACTAGCTTTAAAGACAACACAAATCGAACAGACAAATGCTCTCATCACTGATCTACATTTTACCAGTTATCAACTAAATTTTGATGCGTGCGTTTTGTAGATATTGTTTCATGGAGTAAAAATTTGTATGTCTATGGGCGTTGTTGCAAGAGTAATGGGCACGCCAGGGTGCGGCAAGGGGGGGAGGTGGGGCTCACGTGTTGGGGGTAGCTGGAGCAGTGGCGAGTGTAGCGATGTCGCGGTCTACAACGAGTGCAACAACAAGGTGGTGAGGCGACAGGGAGCAAAGAGGTTGACATTGCACACATGATTCGACAATGTTGTAGTGGTTAAGGTTGACGTCCGTAAATAAGCTCGCCTTCACCGTTACACACGCCCATCATCCACACCAAAATTGTCTCCGACTCTGTTTCATGGTCAAGCACCTGAGGAACAATCAACCTGGTAACACTAGGAACTGCCACCATAATGGCCAACAAGGTAAGCATGGCACTCCCCGGCCTGGCAGCTTCTTCTTAGGAGGTCATTTCTGGTTGTGGCAACAGTGGAGCTGATTTGGTGTTGATGTCGTGAGTGGAGGGAAAAAATTAAAAGAAAATGGCTAACTAAGGCGGTAACATTTCAGCCGTGACATTTTCCTTTCCCGTTGCAACGCACATGCATCTTTCCTAGTAGTTGTCAAAGTGCACAATGTTCTTGTTTTACACGTTGATGTGTAGAAATTATCAAGAATACAAGAGGAACCTTGTTGGGCTTGAATTGGGACTTTCCTAAAATCTGTCTGAGAACTTTTTATAGATATCGTCAGTTTGACCCCCAAAGATGACGTTAAATGAAAATCAAAATTCATACAAAGTTGTGGGAAATTTTATTTCCATAATCCTGGACTAAAAATTTGGCCAAATCTGAGCTCGGATGCTCCACATATGCCCGTTTTCGTGAGCCCCAAGCGGGGTTGATAGAAATCCGAGAGTCTATATAAAGAAGGAAACCTTAGGTCGTGAAGGACTCCTCCACCCACAAATTTCCAGCCACCAAAGCCATGTTTTTGCCTCCCCATCGATCCCAACTCCATGGTGGAGGGCTCCTAAGAAGCCATGAAGGAGGGAGGCTAAGGGACGGCGCTCCCCCAAGATGCCGGCGGAGGGGAAGCACCTCCCCGCGCCGCCGCCGGCTCCGCCATCGCCCTGCGCTCCTCGCTGTCCTCTCTGCCGTCTTCACCGCCATATCCATCACCAACTCCTCCTTGTATTCAGTGGTTCATCTTCCCACAAAACTCTGTACCGTCCTATGTAAACATGGTGTTTGATGCTATAATATTTATCCTATGATCTATGACATGTTTGCGTAGTTATTTGTCTTTTTATTGCTTTGTTGAATGCATGAGGTTCATTAGAGTTGTATGTTGATGTGGTACTGTCCTTTGGTGGCCATTATATTTGTGCACGCATGGATCAACACCTTAGGGTTAGTAGTATTTGCAAAGGAAGGTGGAAGTTATGCCGGAGTGACAGAAACCTGAGGATTCAAACCGGTTAGTTGCACGTATAGGTGTAAGAGGACCATCGAACTTAAGGCTATGGTTGGGGAAACCTTAATGCATTGTTAGTATTTACGGATAATTGCTAAAAATCCAACTATATAGTACTTGTAATCCTAAGTAGTGGAGTGCATATATATTTAGCCTCTCCCACTTAGAAAACTACATCGAAGACAATGAAACCAATATCTTCACTAATTAATCTTGGACAAAGCCACCACAATTATCACCATTTTTCTACACTCATGGTACTGTTAGTTTATGATTACTTAGTATATCTTATTGTTGCAACACTAACATTTACTTTCTTGTATTTATTATCTTACAAAACTATCTCTCATACCCGTATTATTGCTTTAGTTTTATTTCCTAGATAATGCAAACGTTTGATGTGCGTAGAGTTGTATCAGTGGTTGATAGTCGAAAAGGCTACACACGATTCTCTTTACTTGTGGGATATCAAGACCTTTTCTGGCGCCGTTGCCGGGCAGCAATAGCGTGTGGGTGAATATTCTTGTGTGCACTTATTTGCTTTATCTCTAAATAGTTTTTACTTTCAGTTTTAAGTTGTTTTCTATCTTAGTATGGATAGGGAATGCGAATTACAAAAAAAAATAGTTGTACTTGTTATCTAAAAATGTTTTCAAAAAGGAAAGTGATTGGAAAGATGAGTAATGGTTAAGTGGGGGTCGACCTTGAACACTTGTGTTCATGCCTATGAAACCAAAACAATTATTTCCATGGAAGTTTTCAGTTAAAATCTTGTATATATTATGTATATATTGTACATATTCCTCTATATCACGAAAATATAATGTATAGATAACTTCTAGTTTGTTCATGGTGCAAGTTGGCCACTTTGCTGCCTAGAAACAGATTTATGTGATTCACCGTATAAATTTTTTTAAATCACCAGAACATGATATTGATCTCTAATTTCTTGAGTGCACATTACTTCTTATTACCTTACTTTCATTATTTTTGTTTTTTCTAATTTGAGGTACGTAGATAGGTCTAATAATTCGATCTTTACTGACTGTTTAAGTTTAGATAGATTTATGTGCTTCACTGTAAACATTCGTGAAAAATCTCAGAATAGTATTTTGACCTGAAATATTTTGTGCATCAACCTGAGATTATGATATGTCTTTCATTAGTTTTAAGTTTTTTCATTTGAGCTACTTAGATATCTCGTTGAGTGTCATCTTTACAGACTGTTCAGTTTTAGCTGATTTCTATTATGTTTATTTAATATTATACTTAGCGTTCAAAAGTTTCCTTAGTTTTTCGACGGACAACCGAAATAATAAGAAACCTTGGTATTACAGTGGCTAATGTTTAATAAATATTATGAGATTTGACAAATCCTGAACATGAGTAGATTTTATTTAATGAGTACTAACCCTACTAATGAGTTTTGTGAAGTTTTATGTGGATGTAGCTTATAAGTTCTAATCAATATGGTGATATGAGATGAATAATAAGACACAAGAGCTCAAGATTGGGGATGTGTAGGTGTATCCCAAGAACATATTCAAGAAGATACAATCATCTAAGCTTGGGGATGCCCGAGACATCCCCCTATTCATCAACTAACAAGAGGTTATCTCGTTCATACTCTATATTACCCGTCCACGTGATATGTCTTAACTTGTATTATTGTTATTTTTATATGTATTTGGTTTTATATTTGTTAGTTTTATTATGCTCTTTATTTCATTTTTATTGATGTACTTTTACTTATAAATTGAAACCAATAAAAATAGTTTTTTTTTGTTTTGTTTCTTTGTTTGGTTTTCTATTTTGATTTCATTTGGTTTTTACTTTGGATTTTTATTTAGAGTTTTCCCTGATGTAGCTAGCATGTTTAAGTATTTCTTAGCCTCTGGTCTCTTAGCTTATCAAAAATAAAGTACCAAATTTTACGCATTTAGCTTAGTTGATACATATGGTGCCTAGCTGAAAGGCGTTAAAGAAAAGCGCTTATGCGAAACAACCCACCTTTTTTTTTCTGTTATTTTCTATTATATTGAGTCAAGGAACATTCCTACCTATGTATAAATTCCTTTATATCTTTATTCTATTTCATTGTTGTGTCAAGTTAAGCCTTTAGTTGAAAGTTGATGCTAAATTTGGATTCCTACGCAGAAACAGTTTTCTGCTGTCCACCGTTAAATTTATAACTCTTTACAGAAAAATCCAAATGGCCTGCCATTTTTTGTGCGTAATACTCAGATATATATGCAACGTTTATTTGTTTTGAGTTTTCTGATTTGAGCAAGTTAAGTGCCTCGAAATTTTTTGTCTTTACGGACTTTTCTGTTTTTGACATATTCTGCCATTTATTTTGCAATGCCTCTTTTGCTATTTTGATTGGATCTTTTTGTTCCATGAAGTATCAGTGGCTGAAGCTAATGTCCAGTAACATTGGTAGCAATTGTGTTCTTACAGAATATCATAATTTTTCGTGCACTAACACTCTAATGAAGTTTACTCTAAGTTTGGTGTGGAGGAAATTTTCAAGGATCAAGAGAGAAGGATGATATAATGTGATCAAGAAGATAGTGAAGCCAAAGCTTGGTGATGCCCCGGTGGTTCACCCCCAACATATTTCAACAAGACTCAAGCTTTTCTAGTGAAACTATATTTTAATTCCGCCACATCTTATGTGCTTTTCTTGAAGCATCTATTTGTTTTTGTTATTTTCATTCTCTAAATAAAATGGACCTTAGCATTCTTTTGTGGGAGAGAGACACGCTCCGCTTTTTCTTATGAATACTCGTACTCTTCACTTATAGTCGTTAAATATTCTTTTTTGCTTTTAGCTCCTGATTTTCTTGCATCTCTTATTTAGAGTTGTTAATTCTTATATGATATACTCTCTTGTTTCATTGTTAAATATTTGGAGGGATTATATTAAAATAAGTTGATCATCACATCTTTTTATTTATCTCATGTTTGAAGAGGTGGTTTAAAGTTTGGTAAACTTAAAATGATGTGTAAATGATATTATTTAGTACTTTATGTTTTCTTATGGTTGGTTTCAACTAGATAATAGCGTGTATTATGTCATTTTGATCTAAACATGCATTTTTCTATTCATAATAGAACATGACATTGTGGTATCCTCCTCTGAATAATTCATTTGAATTGACTTGGCACATGCTTACACATGATATGACTGAAAACGAAAAGTCAATTAACCCTTGATGATTTATTTTTCCTCAGAGTTCTAGTATGATTTTTATGCCTCCGTTAATTTTATTTTGTCGCAAGCATGATTATGACGGTTATATATCTCTTGAATTGTCGCTTCCCCATCTTTTGCTAGCCTCCACTTATACTAAGCTGAAAATGCTTGTACTTCCAAATCCCTGAAAACCAAGTTATTCCAAGAGTACACCATAAATACGTATGCATGGAATTTCAAACAATTCAAGTAAATTTGCATGTGCTATCTTTAAATCCTTTCAACACTTCTCTATTTGTGCCACTGTTTTGAGCTCATGAGGAAGTAGTAGTTGGGCTTGTTATCTTCCATTCTAATTAAGTAACTAACTTGCATGCTACATCTGCTCGTCACTTTTTGCAAAGAGCTGGTCAGACGACTATAATATCAAAAACGGTTTTTAAGAAAATAAAAATAGGCACTCCTCCATGGTTTGAGATTGTTTGGTGGGTACCCGAGAATTCAGTTATCGATGGTTGTGTAAGCAAAGGTTGGGAGGAGTGTCAAGCTTTGAGAATGAATGAATATAAAGATGCATATTATAAATGCTTGTTTTAAAAATAATTCAGAACCGCTCTCAAGTTCCTTAGTATGGAAGATAACAAGAATTCTATTGCCATTCGTTGAAGGAACAACCACCACACAAAAACAATTTACCTCTGTTTTCAAAATGATGAGAAACTCTAGCACATGTTAAATCTCTACTTCCCTCAATGAAGGGCATATCTTTTACGTTACTGTTGAGTCACCATCCTTGTTTGAGCACCTTCTTGAGAGCATAATTGTCATTCTTTGTGTAATGTGCTTGTCCCAGAATACGGTTAACTGCGGTGTAATCTTGATGTTTTTACCTTTGATATCTTTATTTCTATTCTTCTCTTGAAACTCAGAGGTGCCCAGGCATTTATATTTTGTTGTACAAATTCAGGCAAGCGAGATACCACTCTACCATGCTTTATTATGATCATTACAATCTTGTTGATGTTATAAATTTCATGTTATGAGCTCTTGGTTGGTTGATACTTTTCATTGGGTAACATGATTGCTAAGCTTTATTATCCATACATCATGCAATTCTTAAAGGCCTGATCATAGAATTTACAATCAAAAATTATTTTGTTATCATTTACCTACTCGAGGACAAGCAGGAATTAAGCTTGGGGATGTTGATACGTCCAAAACGTATCTATAATTTTTGATTGTTTCATGCCATTTCATGCTTTTAGCACTTGTTTTTATATTAAGTTTATGATTTATTTCGACTAGCGTACTAATAGTTGTAAAAGTGCACAATGTTCTTGTTTTACTCTTTGATTTGTAGAAATTATCAAGAATACAAGAGGTACCTTGTTGGACTCGAATTGGGACTTTCCTGAAATCTGTCTGAGAACCTTTTACAGAGATCGTCAGTTTGACCCCCGAAGATGACATCAAGTGGAAATCAAAATTCATACAAAGTTGTGGGAAATTTTATTTCTATAATCCTAGACTAAATATTTGGCCCAATCCGAGTCCGGATGCTCCAGATATGCCCTTTTTGTGAGTCCCGAGAGGGGTTGATGGAAATCCGAGAGTCTATATAAAGAAGGAAACCATAGGTCGTGAAGGACTCCTCCACCCACGAATTTCCAGCCACCAAAGCCACGTTTTTGCCTCCCCCATGGATCCCAACTCCATGGGGGAGGGCTCCCAAGAAGCCATGAAGGAGGGAGGCTAAGGGACGGCGCTCCCCCATTAGGCCAGCGGCGAGGAAGCACCTCCCCGGGCCGCCGCCGGCTCAGCCGTCGCCCTGCGCTCCTTGCTGCCCTCTCCGCCGTCTTCACCGCCATCTCCATCACAAACTCCTCCTTGTATTCAGTGGTTCATCTTCCCACAAAACTTTGTACCGTCCTATGTAAACATGGTGTTTGATGCTATAATATTTATCATATGATTTATGACATGTCTGCGTAGTTATTTGTCTTTTGATTGCTTTGTTGAATGCATGAGGTCATTAGAATTGTATGTTGATATTGTACTGCCCTTTGGTGTCCATTATATTTGTGCGCGCATGGATCAACACCTTAGGGTTAGTAGTATTTGCAAAGGAAGGGAGAAGTTCTGCCGGAGTGACGGAAATCTGAGGACTTAAACCGGTTAGTTGCACGTATGGGAGTAAGAGGATCATCGAACTTAAGGCTATGGTTGAGTAAACCTTAATGCATTGTTAGTATTTACGGATGTTTGCTAACAATCCAACCATATAGTACTTGTAATCCCAAGTAGCGGAGTGCATGTATATTTAGCCTCTCGTACTTAGAAAACTGCATCGAAGACAATGAAACCAATATCTTCACTAATTAATCTTGGACAAAGCCACCACAATTATCACCACTTTTCCACACTCATGGTACTGTTAGTTTATGGTTATTTCGTATATCTTATTGCTGCAACACTAATATTTACTTTCTTGTATATATTATCTTGCAAAACTATCTCTCATACTCGTATTATTTTTAGTTTTATTTCCTTGATAATGCAAATGTTTGGTGTGCGTAGAGTTGTATCAGTAGTTGATAAAACTTGAGAGAACATTCATCCTACCTTTAGCTCCTCGTTGGGTTCGACACTCTTACTTATCGAAAAGGCTACACACGATCCTCTATACTTGTGGGATATCAAAGCCCCTATTTTCCTCGAAGGATCTAGGAGCCAGAAGACCAAACGGAGGGGAGCCACGAGGCAACGTCACCACCTGTTGGCGCGGTAGGCATCTGGACGCGCAAGCACACGGTGTGACTGCCTCGGTCACCCCCTCGCGACCCCCTCTCGGATCTTAGGCCCTCCTGACCTAAAAATGCCGATGCCCTGGACACTTTTCCCGAGAACGGCTTCGTACGCCGCCGCCACCTCAAAACCTAATCCGGGGACCAGAAGTCTCTCTTCCGGTACCCTTCCGGGACGGGGAATCGAAGGGGATCATCGCCATCGTCATCACCAACGCCTCTCCATCAACCATCCATGTTTCCCCCATCGATGTGTGAGTAATCAACCGCTGTAGGCTTGAGGGGATGGTAGGGATTGGATGAGATCATTCATGTAATAGTTGTAATATCATTAGGTCATGGTTCCTAGTATCTGTTATCGGTGTTTTACGTCATTGTTGCAACTTGTTATGCTTAATGCTTGACACTAGATCCCGAGTGCCATGATTTCATATCTGAACATAATATTGTTTCATGAGGATAATTATTGTTTTACATCATATATATGACTTGTATACACATATTATTTTCCGTAACCGAAGGCCCCAAAGTGACAATAATTGGGACAGCCAGACGGGATGGCTGTGATGTGAGGATCACGTGCGTTCACGGAGTGTTAATTCTCTACTCCGGTAATTTATTAAAAGGAGTACCTTAATTGCCAGTAGTTCCCTAGAGGCCTCGCTGCAAACGGGCTGGCAGGACAAAAGATGATGTGCAAGTTTCTCAGTGCGAGCACGTACAACTAAATTGGAACACATGCTTATGATTAATAAGTACTTGGATGCTTTATCTTATATATCTGCAAATGACTATGCTTCGATATTACATGAATTATCTTATCAATGCAACGCCCGTACATCCGTCCCTATGCCTACAGTATTTTAATCCTGGTGTCTACTATAATCTCAATCGCTTTCTTTTTTCTAATGTTGTTGTTATTTCACTACTGTCACTGCTATAAAATTGTTGCTACAGATAATCTGTAAAGGCCCTCCTTATTATAAGGTAGCGACCTCCTGTGTATAGTGCTAGTCCCTGGATCGACTTGCTAGCACACACAGTTTAAGATGAAATACCATAACATTGCATCAATATTCATTACACGATGATCCAGAAATAAAAGGGTTCGATACAAGGTGCATAGCCCATGGCTAGCTCAAACCGAAATAAACACACAGCGGAAAGCAAATGGATAAATGAGCTCCATCTTCATCATGTGCCACAGGCAAGGCATGTTGGTTGGAGACTCGCGACCCTATCAATCCTTACACCTCGTCTGAGGGTCCTGCAATGGTGAGTTGCAGCCCAAACTATATTGGGTCAGCACAATTGAATTGTGGTGGCAAGATGACACTTTAAAGCTAAAATTACTAAGACTATATCTACATGCATATTTGGCTCGGTGGAGTTGGAGGCTGATTTGCATAAAGCCAGTTTTGTCCTATCATTTATAAAACAACTTTTCATCTTAGACAAAGAGTACCACTGAAAGAAAACAGTGAACACCTTTGACAACAAAGAGTACCACCGATAGAAAACGATGAACAACTTTGAAAACTACTCACAACGAGCACCACCGATAGAAAGCGGTGAGCTCTCCCAAACCTTGTTCACCCATCAAATTTTATTATAGAAATTGGGATGAGGAGATCTTCAACATCTGCCTTGTCTAGTTGCTCAAATGTCCATAACCGGGGACACGGCTAAGTATACTTAGTTTTTAACTCTCGAGAGGGTGTGCACTTTCACCACAAGACCCAATCATTCCCTCGTCCATGTCACCCAATTGTGAAATGGAAAAGAGAAGACCGGGACGAGACCTTTCCGAAGTAATTCCCCGAGTCACAACGCGTGACCCGAACCAACCTATCATCCCCCTACATCTGCTGGTCACGACGGATCGGGGTCTCACAACATGTATGGTCAAGACAGAGCCCATTTGACAAGTGGTTGCACTAGAAGCTACTAAACAAGGTGCATCTACAATCTCTTTAAGCCTGGGTGACTTTCCACATTTGTGCGCTTCCACCAAGGGTAATTACCATAGACATGAACCATAGACATGGACCCCCTGAGTAGCCACCCACCATGGTTCTCCAACCAGCACCCAGGTAGTTCATTAATTTTTCACTATCCAACTAGTCAAAACATTTTTCATTGCTTGGCTAAGTATCCTACTAAGTGTTCTTGCTTCTAAGCTCAGGGTGGGGGATAGCTAAACACTACATAGGAGCATAGCATAATATTGTAACTGCACACAACTCCTAACATGCATTCTACATAAAAACACTACTATGCATATAGTGAAAATAAAAGGTGGTTTATGAGCGTCACTTTCCTTTTGAAAGTTGTCGTTTCTCACACTCTTCAACGAAGAACGTATCACTTCGTTTAATCTATACGGTGAAAGAGAAATACAATAATCAAAAAATTCGAACAAACACATAACACATAAAGGCAAACATCACAATACTGTGTTCAACAACAGTTGTTTTAGTTCATTTAGTTTATGGTCAAGACTTATCTCATAATTCAATTTACAAAAAAGAATTAATGTGATAGGACTTAGGGTGTATGATTTTGGTCAAGGGATGGTCTAATTTAAATTTGATCATTTCAAATCCGAATAGGTATAAATATTATTTCAATATTGTAATGTTTGGTCATGTTCAAAATATTTGCATAATACTTTTATCAAAGGAAATAATAACATTTCCAACTATGGTTGTGATTTAAGAGAGTCACAAGATTATAATCAACTTCACATGTTTATAAATCATGTGGATCTAATGAGGTTTAGTATTGGCTCCTCCAAGACTATGGTTATTTTAGTGACATTTTGCAGAAGATTTCACATTAAAATGATTCGTGGAATTTAAGTTATATCTAAATTACATAAGTTGTATCTCTGGTTTATAAAACCATATTTAATTAGACAAAATAATTTCTAATAGTGGCAACATGTTATACTAGTTGCAAGGTCTGTACAAATATTTTATTTGCATTTTTAGGATCCATGAATTTATATTTATGTCAAATTTACACCATTCTTCAATTTGAAATTTGAATACATTTAAACTAATACAATCTTGAAATCTAATAGGTTTTAAACACATATTTAAAAGTTTATATTTCAATAGTGGTTGAGTAGGCTTAGTTTTGTTACCTTTGGTTAAAAGATAATACTTGTGTTATTTTTGTAAGAGAAAACAATTTAATAAGGTTAATAGAATTTAAACTATGTTATAAATATACAATTAGGGTTTCTGATTTTAAATGTAAATGACATTGCTAAAATTAATTTTAACAGTGCAACATTATTAGATGGATCCTAAGATTTACAAAAATATTTTATTTGCAACTTCTGGACTTATGTATTTAAACCTAGGTCAAATTTACTCAAATCTTCCATTTAAAATTTGAATGAATTTGAACTAGTAAAATTCGAAATTTAACAGTGCTAAAATATTCTACAGGTCAAGGGCTTTCCAATGGTATAAAGTTTGTCACATTTAGATTTGTGGATAAAAAGATATGATGTTGTGAAGTTACAGGGGCTTTTCTGCTAAATCGCCATTTAATTTAATTCAGAAAATAATCCAGAAGGGTTGGGGTGACGTGGCGTGTTATGATTGGAAGATACCGGTTCATCAAGTGATCTAATCTGCACCGCAGGATCACGATCGGAGGACTTACATTGGATTGACCAAAATCCGGTGGCGGAACTCGCCGGAGAATGGCGTCGCGGCGGCCGGCGGCTCGGGCGTGGACAAACTCCTCACTCTAGTGGTCCTTGGGCTCGAAGAAGGGGTATAAGAGGCGCGGCGCAACAAGGTGAAGACGATGGCGGTGTCGGCGGCAGGGGTAGCTTCCTGGAACAGCGATGGGGACCGGCCGGAGCTACGGCGGCGTGGAGGTCGTCTCGGTCGTGCACGGATTGCTCGTTCGGCTGCACGAAAAATTCGGTGAGGGGGCTCAGGAGGTGCGGTGCGACAAGGGGGAGAAGATGCGGAGGACCTCGTGCTCAGGGAAGTGCAAACCTCGCCTGAATCCGAGAAACACGGTGGCTGCTGTGGAAAGTACGGCGAGCAAATGCTCCCTCATGGAGGCACGAACTCGGACGGGGAGAGAGGGGAAAGGAGGCCGGGGTCTCGGGATATTTAGGGAGGAAGGCGGGGGCGAGTTTCTGGGTCTCGGGCGAGTGGGGGAAGTGGAGGTCGTGGGGAGCGTCTCCGGTCGTGGGTGTCGTGTGCAGGGCGGTTGGAGGTGGAAGATGACGAGTGGGGCCCACTCGTCAGTGAGTGGAGAGCAAGAGAGGCCGGGGCGGGCTGGCTGGGCTCAAGTTGGGCCTATGCGCAATACGCGAGCGGGATGGAGAGGCTGGGCCGGCTCGGGCTGGCTCGGCTAAACCTTTTTTTTTCTTTTTTTTCTGTTTTCTTATTTATTTCATAACTTTTATTTTATTAATCCAAATGAGTTCAAACAAACTTCTAAAACTTTGTAAAGTCTAGATATTTCTTTCAAAACTTTCAAACTCATGTTTGTAATACTTTTCAAATCCTGTCATTTTTCAAATAATGACATTTAACACCTTTTGACAATTTAAATAAAAGTTTCAAGAAGATGTCTCAACAAAATTAAGAAAAATACCACAAATACATATGATTAAAATAAATCATTCCAAACCCATTTTCAAAATCAAACACTTGAATCAAAACTATATTTAAGGATAGAGGATGTTCTAAATAGTTTTGTGACTATAATTATTTATCTAGGGTTTAACAAGAACCCCAAATATATTGTTTTGAAATTAAATAACTTATACAGAACATTTTGAAATAGGCATACCAAAGATAATTTAAGGCACTTTACAAATATGGTGTTAGGGTTTAAGAAGTATTTAGAATATTTATTTAAAGCTCACACTCAATTTTGAAAATAGAGTTTGCTGGATTCAATTGATATCATAATTTTTTTGAATAAATCTTAATAGTCCCTTTTTATTTAGTTTTCTTGACTACTGATGATTTTCTTTTTATGAGAAATGAAAGTTTTAAATTTTATTGATTTTTTTAAACTTTCCAAAATTTTGGGATGTTACATAATCTGGCTCAAGCAAGTCTATTCACATGTGCGGCTGAACTAACAATTCATCTGTTAAGGCTTATAAATATTCTTTGGCTCCCCTTGTGTCGAATCAATAAATTTTGGTTTTACTTCCCTCGAAGACTGTTGCGTTCCCCTATACATGTGGGTCATCAATATGATGATGAGGATGAGAGGATGTACCCTAATCTTGTTGATACATTTATTCAACAAGCAATGGAAGATGTATATCAGGAGGAAGCTATCATCAGTGCAAGATTTGATGACATTGACGATGAAGAGAGGGAGGAGAACATTTACAACTTAGTTCTGGATGAATACGATGGTGATGACATGCCAAGAATTGATTGGAACAGGGAAGATCCTCAGCTTGTTGTCGACACAGTTTTTCAGTCGATGGTGGACTGTCGTAATGCAGTGACTACTTACTGCATTATCACTGAAAATACATATGTGGTTGATAGGAGTGAGCCAACAAGGTTCACTGTTCATTGCCCATATGGTAGGTGCAGATGGAGGTTGCATGCATCAGTAATGTTGAGGAGCACCTTGGTTCAGGTTTGTTTGTGTATTTATATTGATTCATTTTATATTCAGATCATTGTGTAATTTTTTCTTAACCGTTTTTTTTATTTTGTTTCAGATAAAAAGAACGAACACACGCACACTTGTCCACCTAGAGGGGGAGGGGGAATACTAAAACAAAGCTAGCAAAGACTAGGTGGGTGGCAGATGCAGTTTTGAAATGGTTGAGAAAAAAACCAACACTTGGTCCAACATCACTCCATGGGAAGCTATTTGAGAAGTACAAGATTGATATACCTTACATTAGGGTATACTATGCTAAAGAGATGGCTCTTGACATGATTAATGGTGCTTGGAATGAGAGCTTTCAATTGCTCTACACATTTAAAGCTGAAGTGGAAGCTGCAGTCCAGAGAGTGTTGTAGTAATTGACAAGCATATAGTTCCATACAAAATAAGAGGGAAGACATTTGAGAAGGAGTGCTTCAGGAGGGCATTTGTTGTTTCAAGGCTTTCTGGCAGGGATTTCTGGATGGTTGTAGGCCCTAATTGGTTATTGATGCAACAACTTTGAATGGAAGATGGAGAGGACAACTAGTGGTAGGTTATGCTGTTGATGGACACAACTGGCTATTCTCAGTTGCATTTGGTGTGGTGGAGGTAGAGTGCGACGAAAGTTGGGTCTGGTTTCTGCAAAATTTGCGCAATGTTATAGGTACACCCCCAGGTTTAATTAGCTATACACACTGATATTTGCAAGGGGTTAGAAAGTGCAGTAGGAATTGCATTCCCTGGAGTGGAGCATAGGAAATGTATGCGTCACCTGGTGGAAAATTTCAGAAACAAATTCAAAGGTAAAATTTATGACGATAATTTGTGGTCAGCATCATACACATCGAGTGAGAGGAAGCATGAGCAACATTTGGGTGTGTTGTATGCTCACAATCCTCAGGTGAAGGAGTACCTAGATGCACATCATGGTAAGTTGTGGTCAAGAAGTAAATTCAATACAATCTGCAAAGTGGACTATGTGACAAGTAACTTGGCAGAGTGTTTCAATGCAAAGATCAAGAGTTTGAAAGGGCTTTTGTTGTGGCAATAATTTGATAAGATTCGGAAGTTGATCATGATAAAGATGGCTCTCTAAAAAATAATTGCAGAAACATAATATGTTGGTCATCTTATGCTTCCATCTCTTATTAAGGCATTGCATGCCACACTTGTTGCTGAGGTAACATATACTGACAGTAAAAATAGGTAATGGAGGATCTAGTTAACCTAGCAACTAGGGAATGGAGTTGTAGGCAATGCCATCTCCGAGGGAAGCCATGCATACGTGCCCTTCATCTCATGACAGTTATCGGTGGTGAAGAAGGTGAAGTCGATCAATATATATCTGAATATTTTTTTGTTGCAAAATTCAGGGATGCTTATGCTACTAATGTGCCTGCACTCTTGGGAAAGAATCAATGGATCCATGTCGATCCAGGGTTCAAACTACATTCTCCTGTACACACTAGACCACCAGGAAGACCAAGGAAGAACAGGTTCAGAAGAGGTGAAGATGGTCGTATGAAAAACAGAGGAAGTGCAAAAAATGTGGAGTTCTAGGGCACATTGCGAGGCTTTGTACCAATGCAGTGGATGCATCATTTGGAGAAGAGGAACAACGGGAAGCAACAAATGCAGAGGAGGATGTAGCATTAGAGCTGATTGCAGCCACAGCAGAGGAGAATGAAGAAACTGAATTAGCAGTGCAGGCACCTTGGTATGTGTGCATTTCTCTACTTAATATTTTGCATTACTTCTATTTTCATTCTTATTTTTGTTAGACCTAGCTCCAGGACAACTGGAGGCAACAGAAAAAGGCCAAGAGATGAGGAGGATTTTGAAGCCATGGCTTTTGCAGATTCTGAGGCTATTAGAGATGAGATAGTAATTATTCCTGTAGATCCTTTGAATACTATTGAACCCACACAAGATCGTAACCCGGTCATAACTCTCTCAGCACCTCGACAGCCCCCACCATAAGTGAATTGCAAAAGCAAGAAGAAAAAGGTGGATATCCCACCTAGGGAAACCAGGAGCAAGGCGGTTAAGCTATCGTCGAACACTCGAAGCAAGAAAAAGATTTGAACTTTGAAAAGCTAGTTGTAAACTTTGAATTCGTAATAAGGTTTCTGTTGTCATCTGTCAAAACTTTTACTTTGATGTGAAATTTGAGATCAAATTCAAATTAGAGACAAAATTTGAATTTTAGGCAAATATTTGAATTTGAGGCCATATTTGAACTTTTACACAACCAACCATTGAATTCGTTTGCTCTATGGTGTGATGTTACAATGATACATGTTAGATGATGAATTCGATCTTTTTTCTTTAGTCATGAGAAATGTGCTTCAAATGAGCTCCGAAGCTAGGGTAAACACCCCCATTTGTAATCATGAAAAATTCGACTTTGTCTAAATGATCCAAAATATTTTTTATAGTTACTATGTCACATATAACAACATTGTGCCCTGAATTTATATTTTTTTGAATTACTTATGCTCATTTGAATCCATTGCTCTATTCTCGAACTCTAGACAACTATGTACAAGATAGCTCTTTTGTGGAAAGAGTTTTCAATCAATTATCCATAAACCTGAAGGGGATCATGTGCAGAAAACAAAAAATTTCCTACCAACGATATCATAAAAGCATGCCAAGATCTATTCTATGCAGATATAGTAGTACGAACGGAGATTGGAATACGTACCCTTGTAGACCGAAAGCGGGGATTACGTTCCCGCACAAACGTTGTCGATGAAGACCGACGAAGCCGACCTCAAGGTCGTGTAGAGGAAGCAGGCCTCCGAGTACCGCTAGCGCAGCACCTCGCAGGGAGTCGCACACGTACGGTGAAGACGACGGCCTCCGAAGCTCCAGTCCAGGACGAGCAGCGGAAGACTTGGACCGGAACACCAGCAGCGCGGCAGCGGGCTATGGTGGAGGAGATCCCCTTCCTCAGCTCGGCGCGGCTCAAACTTGGGAACCACGAGATCGAGAGAGAAATCGGGAATTAATTGGTCAATTAAAAGGCTGGGGCTGCCCCTTCTTATATAGGCTCCCGGGGGGAGCCAACCTTGCCAGCCAGGCAATGTGGGACTATCCCCACATGCCTGGCTCGGCACATGGTGCGCCGGCCCCTTGGTGGGCCCCATCTGGCCCACCTTGGCCGGCCACAACTCCCCCACCGAATTCCCAAGGGGGTTCCCCCCCTCTTGGGCCTTCTTTCCTCCGGAAGGCCCATTTAGGGAAATCTGCCTAAATAAATTCGAAAATAAATATATAAAATCATATTTGCATATTAATAACACTAATTAATATCAAACATAATATATATAATTTTTCCTAGCTCCGAAAACTCTTTCGGCGCTGCCCGATCTCCATCGGACCCCTCCCGGGACGCTCCCGGTGATCTCCTTCCTTTTCAGTTGTCTTGTCGAAACCCCTTAAGTGTGTTACCCTAGCGGTTCGATATAATATCAGGTATGATCAAGACTCCTCAATGATCAACGACTAACTCGTAGGCCTGGACCCCATGAATTAATCCCTGAGATATAACGAATGACTTTCATCTATCAAACCTGAACGTAAAGTCTTAAACCTTTTTCCATAGCGATACTTAGCACGTCCGAGCGTCGTTCCATAGATATCTCCATACCTAATCCCGACCTCGTTACCGACGACGCTATCTTCTACTCGTTCATGATCTCATGTCTCCGTGACCTATTCACATGCTTGCAAGCTCATTAGACATGATCTCACCGAGTGGGCCCGAGAGTATCTATCCTGCTATGCGGACTGGCAAATCCCGCTCTTGACCCCTCGTCTCAACTACTCCTTTCCGATACCCAAAAGTATCACCGTTATTGTCATACTAAATAAGATACGACGTTTGGTGCAATCAAAGTATCTTCCGGGAATAACAATAAGAGTTGATCTCACGGTCAAAGGCGTAACGACTACGTCCTCAGAATCTGGGTATGTCCATCACATCGTTCTCTAGCGATATGACTCTCATTCCCGACCGGCGCCATGCCCCATGACCGGGAAACCTCGATCATCAATCGCGCAACGAAACTAGTCTTAGTAGAGGCTACTAGGGACCTGGTTGTTTACGTATCACACCCGCATTAATGTTTCCGCTTAATACGGTTCTAGCATGACACAAAAACCTATTATGAACAAACGAGATATGATAAAGAATACACTTTATTAATTGCCTCTAGGGCATATCTCCTTCAGTCTCCCACTTGCACTAGAGTACAACTTAATCTAGATTACAACTTGGTAAAAGCTTAACACCCATAGCTAACAGGTGTTGTTCATGCTTATCAAGCGGAAGAGGCTTCGTCAGCGGATCTGCCACATTCAGATCCGTATGCACTTTGCAAATCTTCACATCGCCTCCTTGTACGTACTGACGTATCACATGGAAGCGTCGGAGAATGTGTTTGGCGGTGGAGTGAGACCTTGGCTCCTTGGCGTTCGCAATGGCACCCGTATTGTCGCAGAAGAGGATCACGGGGTCTTGCACGCTCGGGAACACTCCAAGTTCGATGACGAACTTCCTCAGCCACACAGCTTCATTCGCGGCTTCGCAAGCAGCGATATACTCCGACTCCATTGTAGATTGTGCGACTATGGGCTGCTTCCCACTTCTCCAGCACACGGCGCCTCCATTCACCTTGAACACGTAACCTGTCTGTGACTTACAGTCATCGGGGTCTGAGCAGAAACTGAAGGGGTTTGCGGTGCAGAAAACAATAATTTTCTAGCGAACGAAACCCTAACTAGCCAGGATCTATCTATCTAGTACATGCGATAACGGTGGCGGAACGGGTTACATTACCTCCATGTAGACCGATAGCGGGGATTACGCTCCCGCACAAACGTTGACGATGAAGTCGTACGTAGCCGACCTCGAGGTCGCGGAGAACTTGCCGCGATGTCGGAGTTGATGACGCCGGGGTGTCGACGATGATCTGCGTCGACGGGCGTCGGGCGGAAGAAGGCAGAGCGCCAGCACCGGGGCTGGTGCGCCGGCAGCAGAGGGGGGAGGCGCGGCGGCTGCAGGGGGCGAGACGACGTCGCCCAAGCTCCTCAATAGAGTAGCCTCCGAGCACTCGCAAACATACGGAGCCTAGCGACAACTCCCGGTCATTCAGATCCAGCTGAAATCGCAGGAGTAGATCTTATCTGGAATCCCGCAGAGCAACGGCGCTCTGCGGTATGGCTTAGGTGGAGAGAGACCCCCTTCCTCAGCTCGGCGCGGCTCCAACTTGGGAACCACGAGATCGAGAGAGAAATTGGGAATTAATTGAATTTCCTGTGTATTAAATCAATTAATATGCCTTGCTATATAAAGGGGGAAGGGGGTGTGCAAACCCCTTGGCTCCCCCATGTGGGACTAAACAAAGGACATGGGAGGGGGGGTTCGACCCCCACATGGGCTGGCCGAACCAGCCAATGGGGCCCACCCCCCTTTGAGGTGCGGCTCCCCCTCTTGGGCCCTCTTAGGGCCCATATAGGTGGGAGCCCCCTTTTTCCTTTATTTAATTAATATTAAATTAATATAAAAATCCCATTAATTCATAATTAATATATTTATATATAATTCAATATCCCGTGACTCCGAAAACTCTTTCGGACCACCCGAACAACTTTCGGACATTCCTGGAACCATTCCAGACCTCTCCGGAACTCCTTCCGGACCACCGGAACTCTTTCCGGATCATTTCTCTCTCTCCAACAAAAACCTATAAAATTCCAGAACCTATCTCCTAGCGTCGCTAAGACCTTAAGTTTGTTACGCTACGGTTCGGGAACACTCCAGACATGGTCGAGACACTCCGCTCACCAATGATCGTCAGGGATACCTGGAAATATATGACGACCCCTGTGCATTCCACGAATATCGTCGTTGAACCATAAGTATGATATTCATTCCCTTTGTCTCTGCGATACTACCTTGTCCGAGATATGATCGTAGACACACCGATGCCTTTGCTGTATCTCGTTACCGACGAAGGTTATTAACTCGTCTGCGATATTACATCTCCATGACCTAGTCATAAGCTGCAGCTATATAGATGCAATATCACCGAGTGGGCCCAGAGTATCTTTCCATTACAAGAATGAACAAATCCCGCTCTTGATCCTTACGTCTCGATGCTCTTTCGGAATACCCAAGATGGACACCGTTATTGTCATGCTATATAAGACACAACGTTTGATGCTCTCAAAGCACTCCTACGAAGCAACAATAAGTACGGTCTCACGGTCTAAGGAATAAGTTATCATACTCTTATCTATTGCAAATGACAAACATCGTAATACGATCTTATTGCAATACTTTGCGTATGTCCACCACCTTATTCAACTAACAAGATGACCCCATTGTCAACCGACGTCATTGTCCTTGATCGGGAATCTCGATCAACTGTTGCCCAATGGACTAGCTCATATAGAGGCTTGCTAGGGACCTGGTTGTCTATGTATCACACGTGTATTAACAATTCCGATTAATACAGTTATAGCATAATACACAAACCTATTATAAACTTATGAGATAATGCAATAAATACTACTTATTTATTTGCCTCTAGGGCATATCTCCTTCAGTCTCCCACTTGCACTAGAGTACAAATAAACTAGCTGCATTTTACTTTATCAGAATCCCTTATCAAATAAGAATCATTTGATAATGCTTGCTCGTGGAAAAGTGTTACTGCACAATCCATGATTGTACATGCTTTTGCGATTCACTGGCATCAACTTGTTTGATATCACCATGTTGTCTAACAACATATATGCAAATACCGTAACTAAGTGAGACTTCTGCTTCCCAGCGCTTACTCTGATTATACTAACCAGATAACTGCCCTGAAAAACACACTCAGCCATGCAGAGCCCCTTGTAACAATTACAAACTCGCGATATCTACATACTTTCACACCAATGTAGAAAACTTGACATTCAAATGTCAATCCCTTAACTAACGCACTTCTACTTCCAGTAAATTCCAAATTTACTTTCATAACTGTTCTTTACTCCAAGAACATCGGTTATATTTTATCGAGCAGATAATATGGTTTCTGTATGATGTCTAATATATACATAATAGACCCACATGTCATACAACCATTACCTTCATGCATCATTACTCTTAATGACCAATTGGATTCCAAAGGACCATCCTTTTGATTCTATTCTGACTCCTCAGATATAATCCAACACAACTCGACTAACTATTTAAAATTCCCGTTCTATTTCAAAATAGACACTAACTTTTAAATAGTTTTACAACTTCATCCTATTCTATTGGTACAGTTTCACAATGTGTTAACTACACAAGATGAATTCGACTCCCACTCAAATTATGTCTCCACATATTTGATAACACGAGCTCCCACTCAAAAACATGTTATCCACATATTTGAGTTCCCAAGCTCCCACTCAAAAATATGTTCTTCACATATTTCTCCTGAGTGAACTAACTATGACTCCCACTTAAATCGACATCTTGGTTAAACCAAAATCATTGATCTACTATCAATTCGAATTTAATACAAACTACAGTATTACATTAATACAAATCCCTCAGACTTCAAGCATGTCTACATAAATGTAGTCAACAAATTTGATCTTGTCCAAGACACATTTCTCGACAAGACATGCTACTGCGTCTTTCTTATAGTCACATTTCTCATATAACACCTTATATGACGATTAAACAATCTTATTCCTCTAATAAGAATTGCAGCAACAATTACTCTCTTAATCCTTTCAAATGCAACTTTGGATTTCCAGGCTCAAAAAGCCTTTGTTCGTATTCCGATATTTTCTCAACTTTCTTTGTATTCATAAAGTGCACCTTGATCTGTCAACAAGATCTGAAATACTTAATACAGTGCTGTGACCTGACAGCAATATTAAATATAACAACACTTTATTTAGAAGTTTCTTTCATGAAAATATTATGATCTTTATGAAGAGGATTGCAAGCAGAAAACAATTTTCTAGTCTCCCTCACTCTTAATCACTAAACTTTCATTAGCAGACATATACTCTTTGGAACATCTTCCAACATAAGTCTGACACTTTATTCCAAACTTCTAATTTCAATCCATAAACCATAATTCGAAAAGTCATCTTTTCTCGGAATTACATAGACAACAAATTGAACTTTGTTTCTAATTGATTCTGGAATACACTCTCGTCCAAAGCGAGCAATCTACAAAGAACTACTCATGTATATTCCGAATTATCGCATAATCATATACACGTCGACATTACTGTCGATCCTATGAATTCTTGTTGAGAAAAATATCTATTTTCTAAAGTGGATATCGACTATAATGTTTCGAACGTATTAGGAGATTCTAAGACAGATTCTGACAGACCACACTTTATTTGAAATAGAGCATGATTATAATTCCCCACATATCACCATATATGACATTATAATATTGTGAAGCAAATTTCCACAAGTCTTTTTGTGTTGAAACCATAATTCAAAAATATTGTCCTTTGATCGAATCTTGCGAATACAATATTCACTAATCTTTCTTCTGAAAAACCCCATTTGATCTATTATCAAATTAATTTCAGACTCCATAATTCATCGGGCAAATACTCCTATTTACCAAAATCATGGAAGAATTCGGAACATGCAATAACACCTTTGATTAATCATTAAAAATGACTCTCAATCAATTTCCTCTAGTATTGCAACTTCAATACTTCATTTCAAATTTAATCAATTTTGGCACTCGAAAGACTTAAATGGACCAAAAATATCCATTACTTCTTTCATTGCCTTTATGACTAAATTCGATGCTGTTTGTTCTTTGGACACATAATTTTATCATTCCCGCTATTATAAATGTATATCATACGCATAATGTAATTGAGATGTGATGCAAATTACTCATAACATGAAACAACGGCTTTGTTTCATAACATAAAACAACTGATGTGTTCTATATGAATAATTATGTCTTGTAACATTCAAGACACCAAACTAGATCACATTCTCACTATTACAAAATGTCTCATCAAAAACTATTGATGATAACTAATATGATATCTCGAGGGCGTGAGCACTACTGGCCATAAACTTGCCATCACTTGTGCACTGTCACGTCACCCTCCGCCACATACTTGTGATAATCAGGGACTGTTTCACAAACAGAAAAATTATCAAACACTTTTCATCAAGTATGAGAAGAATACATTTATATCTTCGTATATCAAATATACCCATAGCGTCGAAGAACTCTTCTTCGATGAATCAACTTTTAGAGATTTGAACTTGTTCACGAACGTGAAGAAGCTCACCGTGTCTCTATAGCATATTCACGCACATGCTATTCACAGCTAGGAGGTAAAGCACAATCTCTATTGCACTGGAGTTCGCTATCTAGAAATCGTAGATATTCGTAAGCTTGAAGTAGATGTCACACAACTTCTTCAACTGAGTCTCCAGACAGGTATGCTCCCCATGTGAATGGTCCGGAACTTTCTAAGCTGTCTGAACTGCTCAAGACTCAATTCATCTTTGAAGTGACCTCTGATTGCATCAATCACGACATATGGCTCCATGTGTTGAAACAACTTTCAACTCAGGTGCTAGGCATACGCTCATGACGATCGTCACTTCCATGAACATGTCATGATGCTTACGGAACTCATCATCTTGCTCCTTTCTATCAGAATCATCTGGTCTAACTCCTAACTAATGTTCTAGCACATATAGGATGTTTGTTGTGTTTGGAGAATGTTTCTAAAACCAATGCACCAGCTGATGAAGTTGGACCCGTCGGCTTCCAAGGTAGAATCCGAGCTCTTGAAGAAGTAACCGAAGTGTAGTTCTGTAGTCTCCAGATGTGATCGCAAAAGAGGTAAGATAAGTTTATAATATATAGGTAAGTTTTAGTTCTATAATCTCATTATCAAAAACACACCACACCAAGATTATTATCCCTAAAAATAATAATGGCGATTACACCACCCTCATCCACCACACTACCCCCGATCATCACGGCCGGCAGCACAGCTTCAAAGGTGGACATAACATGTCGATCACAACAACTCTGTGACTCGTGCTTGATCTTTCGATCTCCCCGTGTTCCGAGGCCATACCTCTGAGTATGCTAGGCTCGCCAATCAAACCTCGAAGACCTGCGCGTGCAACATGGCTTACACCCACTGTATGCGAACGACGAGATGTGTGACACCCGATCATCACGGCCTGCCTCATAACGTAGAACTTTCTTGGTGGTGCGCAACGAGGGAGAACACAATTTTGGTATTTGTTAGGGATCATCCTATTTATGATGCTACCGTTGTATATCTACCATATAAGCAATCAATAGGATGCACACACAACAGCACACAATAATGATGCAATGAAGTGGGATGTGACATGGTCGATGCGCCTGGACCTTCATGGCGCCATGTGCCTGGCCCCCCGGCGCCCCGGCATGGCTCCGAGTCTACAGAGCCCTCCATTGCCTCCGACAGTACGAGTAATATCAAAACTTACCGTAACCATGCCACATAAAATAACGCCTCTGCAAAACAAAGTTAGACGCCTCTAGCTTTATTTAGTTTTGCAAGTTTTACGTGGCATATAGGCTTATTCGTAAGAGAATCGCTTCCCTACCTACGAACTTTGTACCACAACGTCGATCGTATAATTGCATGTTTAAGCATCCCTTTCGGGCCCTCCATTGAAAATGCTTTGCCGACTAGAGAGAGAGAAACAGACACCCGCCAGCCACAGATACGGTGCAAGCCGTATGTCAGTAGTGGAACCAGTCTCGCGTAAAGTTACGCGTAAAGTCGGTCCGGGCCGCTTCATCAACTCAATACCGAAGGCATCGCAAGTGCACGCTAGAGGGTAGCAAATATAAGAAAGACGCCCTCATTCAACATGAGTTCTAACCGTACCAGCAGTACTACGCATAGATCGGCTCTGATACAACTGAAGGGGTTTGCGGTGCAGAAAACAATAATTTTCTAGCGAACGAAACCCTAACTAGCCAGGATCTATCTATCTAGTACATGCGATAACGGTGGCGGAACGGGTTACATTACCTCCATGTAGACCGATAGCGGGGATTACGCTCCCGCACAAGCGTTGACGATGAAGTCGTACGTAGCCGACCTCGAGGTCGCGGAGAACTTGCCGCGATGTCGGAGTTGATGACGCCGGGGTGTCGACGATGATCTGCGTCGACGGGCGTCGGGCGGAAGAAGGCAGAGCGCCAGCACCGGGGCTGGTGCGCCGGCAGCAGAGGGGGGAGGCGCGGCGGCTGCAGGGGGCGAGACGACGTCGCCCAAGCTCCTCAATAGAGTAGCCTCCGAGCACTCACAAACATACGGAGCCTAGCGACAACTCCCGGTCATTCAGATCCAGCTGAAATCGCAGGAGTAGATCTTATCTGGAATCCCGCAGAGCAACGGCGCTCTGCGGTATGGCTTAGGTGGAGAGAGACCCCCTTCCTCAGCTCGGCGCGGCTCCAACTTGGGAACCACGAGATCGAGAGAGAAATTGGGAATTAATTGAATTTCCTGTGTATTAAATCAATTAATATGCCTTGCTATATAAAGGGGGAAGGGGGTGTGCAAACCCCTTGGCTCCCCCATGTGGGACTAAACAAAGGACATGGGAGGGGGGGTTCGGCCCCCACATGGGCTGGCCGAACCAGCCAATGGGGCCCACCCCCCTTTGAGGTGCGGCTCCCCCTCTTGGGCCCTCTTAGGGCCCATATAGGTGGGAGCCCCCTTTTTCCTTTATTTAATTAATATTAAATTAATATAAAAATCCCATTAATTCATAATTAATATATTTATATATAATTCAATATCCCGTGACTCCGAAAACTCTTTCGGACCACCCGAACAACTTTCGGACATTCCTGGAACCATTCCAGACCTCTCCGGAACTCCTTCCGGACCACCGGAACTCTTTCCGGATCATTTCTCTCTCTCCAACAAAAACCTATAAAATTCCAGAACCTATCTCCTAGCGTCGCTAAGACCTTAAGTTTGTTACGCTACGGTTCGGGAACACTCCAGACATGGTCGAGACACTCCGCTCACCAATGATCGTCAGGGATACCTGGAAATATATGACGACCCCTGTGCATTCCACGAATATCGTCGTTGAACCATAAGTATGATATTCATTCCCTTTGTCTCTGCGATACTACCTTGTCCGAGATATGATCGTAGACACACCGATGCCTTTGCTGTATCTCGTTACCGACGAAGGTTATTAACTCGTCTGCGATATTACATCTCCATGACCTAGTCATAAGCTGCAGCTATATAGATGCAATATCACCGAGTGGGCCCAGAGTATCTTTCCATTACAAGAATGAACAAATCCCGCTCTTGATCCTTACGTCTCGATGCTCTTTCGGAATACCCAAGATGGACACCGTTATTGTCATGCTATATAAGACACAACGTTTGATGCTCTCAAAGCACTCCTACGAAACAACAATAAGTACGGTCTCACGGTCTAAGGAATAAGTTATCATACTCTTATCTATTGCAAATGACAAACATCGTAATACGATCTTATTGCAATACTTTGCGTATGTCCACCACCTTATTCAACTAACAAGATGACCCCATTGTCAACCGACGTCATTGTCCTTGATCGGGAATCTCGATCAACTGTTGCCCAATGGACTAGCTCATATAGAGGCTTGCTAGGTACCTGGTTGTCTATGTATCACACGTGTATTAACAATTCCGATTAATACAGTTATAGCATAATACACAAACCTATTATAAACTTATGAGATAATGCAATAAATACTACTTATTTATTTGCCTCTAGGGCATATCTCCTTCAGAAACTTGCATCTACGTAACCCGTTACGCCAAGTTCTTCATCGCAGCCACCATACACAAGGAACATTTCCTTTGTCTTATTGAGATACTTAAGAATGCTCTTAACAGCTACCCAATGCGGCATTCCAGGATTACTCTGGAACCGGCTTGTCAAACTTAGAGCTAATGCCACATCCGGTCTAGTACTCAACATTGCATACATGATCGATCCTATGGCTGAAGCATAAGGATGTTTCGTTATTTCGGCCTTACCCAGTTCCATCACCGGACACTGCGCCTTACGCAATATCTTATTCTTTATAACCGGCAGAGAACCCTTCTTTGCCTTCTCCATACGGAAACGCTTCAGTATTTTATCAAGATAAGTACTCTGACTTAGTGCTAATAGGCGCCTTGATCTATCGCGATAGATTTTTATGCCTAAAACATACGCAGCTTCTCCTAAGTCCTTCATGGAAAATTTACTGTTTAAATATTCCTTCACGCTATTCAGAAGTTCCACATCATTCCCAATCAGCAATATGTCGTCAACATACAGTGCTAAGAACACAACCGAGCTCCCACTCATTTTCTTGTAAATACAGGTCTCTTCCACATTCTGAATAAATCCAAAACCTTTGATTACCTCATCAAAGCGAAGATTCTAGCTCCGAGATGCCTGCTTCAATCCATAGATGGATCGCTGAAGCTTGCACACCTTGTTAGCATTTCCTGGATCGACAAAACCTTCCGGCTGTACCTTGTACAACTCTTCCTCAATGTTTCCATTCAGGAAGGCCGTTTTGACGTCCATCTGCCAGATTTCATAATCATAGTAGGCAGCTACACTAACAAAATCCGAATAGACTTAAGCATCGCTACCGGTGAAACAATTTCATCGTAGTCAATTCCATGAACTTGTCGGAAACCCTTTGCGACAAGCCGAGTCTTATAGACGGTCACATTACCATCAGCATCAGTCTTCTTCTTAAAGATCCACTTATTCTCGACGGCCTTGCGCCCTTCGGGAATATCCATCAAAGTCCACACTTTGTTATCATACATGGATCCTATTTCGGATTTCATGGCTTCAAGCCATTTCTCGGACTCTAGACTCTCCATCGCCTCCTTGTAGTTCGTAGGTTCGTCTTGCTCGACTAGCATGACGGTGCAAACCATGTTGCCATACCATTCTGGTGCGATCCGAGATCTACCAGACCTACGAGGTAGAACATCTTCCTCGACAGTTTCTCCCACTCCTTCCACGGAGGACGTTTCCGGAATTGCTTCCGTTGCGCCACTCGGAATCTCGAGTTCAGGATCAACGATTTCATCGAGGTCTACCTTCCTCCCACTTACTCCTTTCGCGAGAAACTCCTTCTCTAGAAAGGTACCGGTCTTGGCGACAAAAGTTTTGCCCTCAGCTTGGTTGTAGAAGGTGTACCCAACAGTTTCCTGCGGATATCCTACAAAGACGACTTTCTCCGACTTCGGTTCGAGTTTGTCGGGCTGTAGTTTATTAACGTACGCCTCACAACCCCAAACCTTCAGAAACGATAACTTAGGCTTTTGGCCATACCATAATTCATACGGCGTCGTTTCAACGGACTTGGACGGAGCCCTATTTAAAATGATGCGGCTGTTTCTAACGCATAACCCCAGAAGGACACTGGCAGATCGGTAAGAGACATCATAGATCGGACACTATCCAGTAGAGTACGATTACGTCGCTCGGACACGCCGTTACGTTGCGGCGTTCCGGCTGGCGTAAGTTGGGGTACTATGCCACAACTCTTCAGATGTGTGCCAAACTCAAAACTCAAGTACTCTCCACCGCGATCGGATCGGAGATGCTTGATTTTCCTATTAAGCTGATTCTCAACTTCACTCTGGAATTCTTTGAACTTTTCAAACGTTTCAGACTTGTGTTTCATCAAATAGATATAACCGTATCTACTCAAGTCATCAGTGAAGGTGACGAAGTAACGATAACCATTGCGTGTCGAAACGCTCATCGGTCCACACACATCTGTATGTATGATCCCCAACAAATCCGACGCCCGTTCAATGAAACCTTTGAACGGTGTCCTGGTCATTTTGCCCATAAGGCATGGTTCGCATGTATCGAGGGATCCGAAATCCAACGAGTCCAAAAGTCCATCGGAGTGGAGTTGCTTCATGCGCTTTACACCAATATGACCAAGACGGCAATGCCACAAAAACATAGCGGTATCGTCACTACACTTAATCCGTTTGGCTTCTATGTTATGGATGTGAGTACTACGATCAAGATTCAACAAGAATAAACCGTTATTCTCGGGAGCATCAACATAAAAGATATCATTCATATAAATAGCACAATTGCTTGACACTGATTAAATGAATAACCGTCTTGTAACAGGCAAGACCCACTTATAATGTTTACACTCAAGGATGGCACAAAATAACACTTATTTAAAACCAAAACTAATCCCGATGGTAGATGTAGAGGGAGCGTGCCGACAGCCACCACGTCGACTCTCGATCCGTTGCCGACGCGCATCGTCACCTCATCCTTCGCCAGCCGCCTTCTATTCCGTAACTCCTCCTGAGAGTTACATATATGAGCAACAGAACCAGTATCAAATACCCACGTGTTGCTCCGGGCGGATGTAAGGTACACATCTATAACATGTATATCAAATATACCTTGCTCTTTGTCGACCGTCTTGCCAGACTTCCTATCCTCCAGATACTTGGGGCAGTTGCGCTTCCAGTGACCCTTCCCCTTGCAGTAGAAACACTCCACGCTAGCTCTGGGACCAGACCTGTTAGTCCTGGGCTTGGCAGCCAACTTTGCCTCCCTCCGGGACTTCCAGCTCTGCTTTCCCTTGCCACCGGACTTCTTGAAATCAACGGTCTTGTTGACCATCAACAGTGTGTGCTCCTTCTTAATCTCTACCTCAGCAGTCTTGAGCATCACGAACACTTCACCCAGGGACTTAGCCATGCCCTGCATGTTGTAGTTCATGACGAAGCATTTGTAGCTTGGCGGCAACGATTGCAACACCCTGTCAATCGCCAGCTCATCGGGAATCTTGCATTCCAGAGCATTCAGGCGTTGAACGTAGCCAGACATCTTGACTACATGCTCGCTCACACTGCTATGCTCTTCCATCTTGACTGAGAAGAAAAGCTCAGAAGCCTCATACCTCTCAGCCTTAGCCTGCGGCGCGAAGACAGCCTTAAGATCCGAAATGATCTCAAAGGCGCTCATCTTCTCAAAGCGCTTCTGTAGGTCGGCTTCCATGGCGTAGAGCATGCCACTCTGGACAAAGGCAGAATCCTCCGATCGGGTCTGGAAGACCTTCTTCTCATCCTCAGAGGCATCATCTGCAGGAGGGTCACCTATTGCGGCCTCAATGACGTAGGCCACCCTATGGGGAGTGAGGAGGATCCTCAGGTTGCGGAACCAGGCCATGAAGTTTGACCCATTGGTCTTAAGCTTTTCTTTCTCAAGGAACAGACCTAGGTTAAACGAGGGGCGAGACATCTACAATGGAATTTGCAACAACATAAGACTTTGTTCATAATAACTTTGAGTTAAAGTATTTTAGAAAATAACTAACATAACTCCCACTCAAACGAACATCCCTCCTGGTCGTTTAAGCGATTACACGACCCCCATCCATTGCACCACCCCTCATCATCAAAGCCGGCGGCACAACTTCAAGAGTAGACAAAATCGTCCGCCACACCAATTTTGTGACTCGTGCTCGACCTTTCGGTCTTCCTGTTCCGAGGCCATACCTCTGAGTATGCTAGGCTCGCCACCAAAAACCTCCATGCTGAAGCTTGTGCAACATGGCTTACACCCACTGTATGCGAACGACGAGATGTCTGACACCCGATCATCACGGCCTGCCTCATAACGTAGAACTTTCTTGGTGGTGCGCGTTGGAGGGAGAACACTAGTGGTATTTTGAAGGGATCATCTTATTCAACTACCGCCGTGTAACTAATGTATACTATACACACAATCACACAAAATAAGATGCACACAAAACATCAAATGTAATGCAATGTGATATAGTCCATCGCGCCATGGTCTTCTTGGCGCCCGCAGTTTATAAACAATTTAATAAACCTACCTTGACCATATCACATAGCCCCTGCAAAATAAAGTTAGACGCTTCTACTTTATCTTTTGCATGTTTTACGTGGCTTGGGGCTTTCATAAATAGAACCGCTTCATACCGACGAATCTTATGACCACAACAACGATCCAATAATTGCATGTTTAAGTATCCCTTTCGGGCCCTCCATTGAAAATGCGAAGACCAACTAAAGAGAGAGAAACTGACACCCGCCAGCCACATATACGGTACAAGCCGTATGTCAGTAGTGGAACCAGTCTCGCGTAAGCGTACGTGTAAAGTCGGTCCGGGCCGCTTCATCAACTCAATGCCGCTGGAATACACAAGTGCACGCTAGAGGGTAGCAAATAACAGGAACGGTGCCCCCGTGCAGAACACGGGTTCTAACAGCGTACAGCTATATCTACGAAAGATCGGCTCTGATACCACTGAAGGTGATCGTGTGCAGAAAACAAAAAATTTCCTACCAACGATATCCTAAAAGCATGCCAAGATCTATTCTATGCAGATATAGTAGTACGAACGGAGATCGGAATACGTACCCTTGTAGACCGAAAGCGGGGATTACGTTCCCGCACAAACGTTGTCGATGAAGACCGACAAAGCCAACCTCAAGGTCGTGTAGAGGAAGCAGGCCTACGAGTACCGCTAGCGCAGCACCTCGCAGGGAGTCGCACACGTACGGTGGAGACGACGGCCTACGAAGCTCCAGTCCAGGACGAGCAGCGGAAGACTTGGACCGGAACACCAGCAGCGCGGCAGCGGTCTATGGTGGAGGAGATCCCCTTCCTCAGCTCGGCACGGCTCCAAATTGGGAACCACGAGATCGAGAGAGAAATCGGGAATTAATTGGTCAATTAAAAGGCTGGGGCTGCCCCTTCTTATATAGGCTCCCGGGGGGAGCCAACCTTGCCAGCCAGGCAATGTGGGACTATCCCCACATGCCTGGCTCGGCACATGGTGCGCCGGCCCCTTGGTGGGCCCCATCTGGCCCACCTTGGCCGGCCACAACTCCCCCACCGAATTCCCAAGGGGGTTCCCCCCCTCTTGGGCCTTCTTTCCTCCGGAAGGCCCATTTAGGGAAATCTGCCTAAATAAATTCGAAAATAAATATATAAAATCATATTTGCATATTAATAACACTAATTAATATCAAACATAATATATATAATTTTTCCTAGCTCCGAAAACTCTTTCGGCGCTGCCCGATCTCCATCGGACCCCTCCCGGGACGCTCCCGGTGATCTCCTTCCTTTCCGGTTGTCTTGTCGAAACCCCTTAAGTGTGTTACCCTAGCGGTTCGATATAATATCAGGTATGATCAAGACTCCTCAATGATCAACGACTAACTCGTAGGCCTGGATCCCATGAATTAATCCCTGAGATATAACGAATGACTTTCATCTATCAAACCTGAACGTAAAGTCTTAATCCTTTTGCCATAGCGATACTTAGCACGTCCGAGCGTCGTTCCATAGATATCTCCATACCTAATCCCGACCTCGTTACCGACGACGCTATCTTCTACTCGTTCATGATCTCATATCTCTGTGACCTAGTCACATGCTTGCAAGCTCATTAGACATGATCTCACCGAGTGGGCCCGAGAGTATCTATCCTGCTATGCGAACTGGCAAATCCCGCTCTTGACCCCTCGTCTCAACTACTCCTTTCCGATACCCAAAAGTATCACCGTTATTGTCATACTAAATAAGATACGACGTTTGGTGCAATCAAAGTATCTTCCGGGAATAACAATAAGAGTTGATCTCACGGTCAAAGGCGTAACGACTACGTCCTCCAAATCTGGGTATGTCCATCACATCGTTCTCTAGCGATATGACTCTCATTGCCGACCGGCGCCATGCCCCATGACCGGGAAACCTCGATCATCAATCGCGCAACGAAACTAGTCTTAGTAGAGGCTACTAGGGACCTGGTTGTTTACGTATCACACCCGCATTAATGTTTCCGCTTAATACGGTTCTAGCATGACACAAAAACCTATTATGAACAAACGAGATATGATAAAGAATACACTTTATTAATTGCCTCTAGGGCATATCTCCTTCAAAACCATGTTTATATTTTTTATAATTACTATGTCACATATAACAACATTGTGCCCTGGTTTTATATATTTTTGATTTTTTAATCACTTATGAAGGGGTTACGGTGCAGAAAACAATAATTTTCTAGCGAGCGAAACCCTAACTAGCCAGGATCTATCTATCTAGTACATGCGATAACGGTGGCGGAACGGGTTACATTACCTCCATGTAGACCGATAGCGGGGATTACGCTCCCGCACAAGAGTTGACGATGAAGTCGTACGTAGCCGACCTCGAGGTCGTGGAGAACTTGCCGCGATGTCGGAGTCGATGACGCCGGGGTGTCGACGATGATCTGCGTCGACGGGCGTCGGGCGGAAGAAGGCAGAGCGCCAGCACCGGGGCTGGCGCGCCGGCAGCAGAGGGGGGAGGCGCGGCGGCTGCAGGGGGCGAGACGACGTCGCCCAAGCTCCTCAATAGAGTAGCCTCCGAGCACTCGCAAACATACGGAGCCTAGCGACAACTCCCGGTCATTCAGATCCAGCTGAAATCGCAGGAGTAGATCTTATCTGGAATCCCGCAGAGCAACGGCGCTCTGCGGTATGGCTTAGGTGGAGAGAGACCCCCTTCCTCAGCTCGGCGCGGCTCCAACTTGGGAACCACGGGATCGAGAGAGAAATTGGGAATTAATTGAATTTCCTGTGAATTAAATCAATTAATATGCCGTGCTATATAAAGGGGGAAGGGGGTGTGCAAACCCCTTGGCTCCCCCATGTGGGACTAAACAAAGGAGGAGGGGAGGGGGGTTCGGCCCCCACATGGGCTGGCCGAACCAGCCTATGGGGCCCACCCCCTTTGGTGGTGCGGTTCCCCCTCTTGGGCCCTCTTAGGGCCCATATAGGTGGGAGCCCCCTTTTTCCTTTATTTAATTAATATTAAATTAATATAAAAATCCCATTAATTCATAATTAATATATTTATATATAATTCAATATCCCGTGACTCCGAAAACTCTTTCGGACCACCCGAACAACTTTCGGACATTCCTGGAACCATTCCAGACCTCTCCGGAACTCCTTCCGGACCACCGGAACTCTTTCCGGATCATTTCTCTCTCTCCAACAAAAACCTATAAAATTCCAGAACCTATCTCCTAGCGTCGCTAAGACCTTAAGTTTGTTACGCTACGGTTCGGGAACACTCCAGACATGGTCGAGACACTCCGCTCACCAATGATCGTCAGGGATACCTGGAAATATATGACGACCCCTGTGCATTCCACGAATATCGTCGTTGAACCATAAGTATGATATTCATTCCCTTTGTCTCTACGATACTACCTTGTCCGAGATATGATCGTAGACACACCGATGCCTTTGCTGTATCTCGTTACCGACGAAGGTTATTAACTCGTCTGCGATATTACATCTCCATGACCTAGTCATAAGCTACAGCTATATAGATGCAATATCACCGAGTGGGCCCAGAGTATCTTTCCATTACAAGAATGAACAAATCCCGCTCTTGATCCTTACGTCTCGATGCTCTTTCGGAATACCCAAGATGGACACCGTTATTGTCATGCTATATAAGACACAACGTTTGATGCTCTCAAAGCACTCCTACGAAGCAACAATAAGTACGGTCTCACGGTCTAAGGAATGAGCTATCATACTTTTATCTATTGCAAATGACAAACATCGTAATACGATCTTATTGCAATACTTTGCGTATGTCCACCACCTTATTCAACTAACAAGATGACCCCATTGTCAACCGACGTCATTGTCCTTGATCGGGAATCTCGATCAACTGTTGCCCAATGGACTAGCTTATATAGAGGCTTGCTAGGGACCTGGTTGTCTATGTATCACACGTGTATTAACAATTCCGATTAATACAGTTATAGCATAATACACAAACCTATTATAAACTTATGAGATAACGCAATAAATACTACTTATTTATTTGCCTCTAGGGCATATCTCCTTCAGTCTCCCACTTGCACTAGAGTACAAATAAACTAGCTGCATTTTACTTTATCAGAATCCCTTATCAAATAAGAATCATTTGATAATGCTTGCTCGTGGAAAAGTGTTACTGCTCAATCCATGATTGTACATGCTTTTGCGATTCACTGGCATCAACTTGTTTGATATCACCATGTTGTCTAACAACATATATGCAAATACCGTAACTAAGTGAGACTTCTGCTTCCCAGCGCTTACTCTGATTATACTAACCAGATAACTGCCCTAAAAAACACACTCAGCCATGCAGAGCCCCTTGTAACAATTGCAAACTCGCGATATCTACATACTTTCACACCAATGTAGAAAACTTGACATTCAAATGTCAATCCCTTAACTAACGCACTTCTACTTCCAGTAAATTCCAAATTTACTTTCATAACTGTTCTTTACTCCAAGAACATCGGTTATATTTTATCGAGCAGATAATATGGTTTCTGTATGATGTCTAATATATACATAATAGACCCACATGTCATACAACCATTACCTTCATGCATCATTACTCTTAATGACCAATTGGATTCCAAAGGACCATCCTTTTGATTCTATTCTGACTCCTCAGATATAATCCAACACAACTCGACTAACTATTTAAAATTCCCGTTCTATTTCAAAATAGACACTAACTTTTAAATAGTTTTACAACTTCATCCTATTCTATTGGTACAGTTTCACAATGTGTTAACTACACAAGATGAATTCGACTCCCACTCAAATTATGTCTCCACATATTTGATAACACGAGCTCCCACTCAAAAACATGTTATCCACATATTTGAGTTCCCAAGCTCCCACTCAAAAATATGTTCTTCACATATTTCTCCTGAGTGAACTAACTATGACTCCCACTTAAATCGACATCTTGGTTAAACCAAAATCATTGATCTACTATCAATTCGAATTTAATACAAACTACAGTATTACATTAGTACAAATCCCTCAGACTTCAAGCATGTCTACATAAATGTAGTCAACAAATTTGATCTTGTCCAAGACACATTTCTCGACAAGACATGCTACCGCGTCTTTCTTATAGTCACATTTCTCATATAACACCTTATATGACGATTAAACAATCTTATTCCTCTAATAAGAATTGCAGCAACAATTACTCTCTTAATCCTTTCAAATGCAACTTTGGATTTCCAGGCTCAAAAAGCCTTTGTTCGTATTCCGATATTTTCTCAACTTTCTTTGTATTCATAAAGTGCACCTTGATCTGTCAACAAGATCTGAAATACTTAATACAGTGCTGTGACCTGACAGCAATATTAAATATAACAACACTTTATTTAGAAGTTTCTTTCATGAAAATATTATGATCTTTATGAAGAGGATTGCAAGCAGAAAACAATTTTCTAGTCTCCCTCACTCTTAATCACTAAACTTTCATTAGCAGACATATACTCTTTGGAACATCTTCCAACATAAGTCTGACACTTTATTCCAAACTTCTAATTTCAATCCATAAACCATAATTCGAAAAGTCATCTTTTCTCGGAATTACATAGACAACAAACTGAACTTTGTTTCTAATTGATTCTGGAATACACTCTCGTCCAATGCGAGCAATCTACAAAGAACTACTCATGTATATTCCGAATTATCGCATAATCATATACACGTCGACATTACTGTCGATCCTATGAATTCTTGTTGAGAAAAATATCTATTTTCTAAAGTGGACATCGACTATAATGTTTCGAACATATTAGGAGATCCTAAGACTGATTCTGACAGACCACACTTTATTTAAAATAGAGCATAATTATAATTCCCCACATCTCACCATATATGACATTATAATATTGTGAAACGAATTTCCACAAGTCTTTTGTGTTGAAACCATGATTCAAAAATATTGTCCTTTGATCAAATCTTGTGAATACAATATTCACTAATCTTTCTTCTGAAAAACCCCATTTGATCTATTATCAAATTAATTTCAGACTCCATAATTTATCGGGCAAATACTCCTATTTACCAAAATCATGGAACAATTCGGATCATGCAATAACACCATTGATTTATCATTTAAAAATGACTCTCAATCAATTCCTCTAGCATTGCAACTTCAATACTACATTTCAAACTTAATCAATTTTGGCACTCAAAATACTTAAATGGACCAAAATTATCCATTACTTCTTTCATTGCCTTTATGACTAAATTCGATGGTGTTTGCTCTTTGGACACATAATTTTATCATTCCCGCTATTATAAATGTATATCATGTGCATAATGTAATTGAGATGTGATGCAAATTACTCATAACATGAAACAACTGCTTTGTTTCATACCATAAAACAACTGATGTGTTCTATATGAATAATTATGTCCTGTAACATTCAAGACACCAAACTAGATCACATTCTCACTATTACAAAATGTCTTATAAAAAACTATTGATGATAACTAATATGATACCTCGAGGGCGTGGGCACTACTGGCCATGAACTTGCCATCACTCGTGCACTGTCACGTCACCCTTCGCCACATACTTGTGATAATCAGGGACTGTTTCACAAACAGAACAATTATCAAACACTTTTCATCAAGTATGAGAAGAATACATTTATATCTTCGTATATCAAATATACCCATAGCGTCGAAGAACTCTTCTTCGATGAATCAACTTTTAGAGATTTGAACTTGTTCACGAACGTGAAGAAGCTCACCGTGTCTCTATAGCATATTCACGCACATGCTATTCACAGCTAGGAGGTAAAGCACAATCTCTATTGCACTGGAGTTCGCTATCTAGAAATCGTAGATATTCGTAATCCTGAAGTAGATGTCACACAACTTCTTCAACTGAGTCTCCAGACAGGTATGCTCCCCATGTGAATGGTCCGGAACTTTCTAAGCTGTCTGAACTGCTCAAGACTCAATTCATCTTTGTAGTGACCTCTGATCGCATCAATCACGACATATGGCTCCATGTGTTGAAACAACTTTCAACTCAGGTGCTAGGCATACGCTCATGACGATCGTTACTTCCATGAACATGTCATGATGCTTACGGAACTCATCATCTTGCTCCTTGCTATCAGAATCATCTGGTCTAACTCCTAACTAATGTTCTAGCACATATAGGATGTTTGTTGTGTTTGGAGAATGTTTCTAAAACCAATGCACCAGCTGATGAAGTTGGACCCGTCGGCTTCCAAGGTAGAATCCGAGCTCTTGAGGAAGCAACCGAAGTGTAGTTCCGTAGTCTCCAGATGTGATCGCAAAAGAGGTAAGATAAGTTTATAATATATAGGTGAGTTTTAGTTCTATAATCTCATTATCAAAAACACACCACACCAAGATTATTATCCCTAAAAAATAATAATGGCGATTACACGACCCTCATCCACCACACTACCCCCGATCATCACGGCCGGCAGCACAGCTTCAAAGGTGGACATAACATGTCGATCACAAAAACTCTGTGACTCGTGCTCGATCTTTCGATCTTCCCGTGTTCCGAGGCCATACCTCTGAGTATGCTAGGCTCGCCAATCAAACCTCGAAGACCTGCGCGTGCAACATGGCTTACACCCATTGTATGCGAACGACGAGATGTGTGACACCCGATTATCACGGCCTGCCTCATAACGTAGAACTTTCTTGGTGGTGCGCAACGAGGGAGAAATAAATTTTGGTATTTCTTAGGGATCATCCTATTTATGATGCTACCGTTGTATATCTAGCATATAAGCAATCAATAGGATGCACACACAACAACACACAATAATGATGCAATGAAGTGCGATGTGACATGGTCGATGCGCCTGGACCTTCATGGCGCCATGTGCCTGGCCCCCGGCGCCCCGGCATGGCTCCGAGTCTACAGAGCCCTCCATTGCCTCCGACAGTACGAGTAATATCAAAACTTACCGTAACCATGTCACATAAAATAACACCTCTGCAAAACAAAGTTAGAAGCCTCTAGCTTTATTTAGTTTTGCAAGTTTTACGTGGCATATAGGCTTATTCGTAAGAGAATCGCTTCCCTACCTACGAACTTTGTACCACAACGTCGATCGTATAATTGCATGTTTAAGCATCCCTTTCGGACCCTCCATTGAAAATGCTTTGCCGACTAGAGAGAGAGAAACAGACACCCGCCAGCCACAGATACGGTGCAAGCCGTATGTCAGTAGTGGAACCAGTCTCGCGTAAGCGTACGCGTAAAGTCGGTCCGGGCCGCTTCATCAACTCAATACCGAAGGCATCGCAAGTGCACGCTAGAGGGTAGCAAATATAAGAAAGACGCCCTCATTCAACATGAGTTCTAACCGTACCAGCAGTACTACGCATAGATCGGCTCTGATACCACTGAAGGGGTTACGGTGCAGAAAACAATAATTTTCTAGCGAGCGAAACCCTAACTAGCCAGGATCTATCTATCTAGTACATGCGATAACGGTGGCGGAACGGGTTACATTACCTCCATGTAGACCGATAGCGGGGATTACGCTCCCGCACAAGCATTGACGATGAAGTCGTACGTAGCCGACCTCGAGGTCGCGGAGAACTTGCCGCGATGTCGGAGTCGATGACGCCGGGGTGTCGACGATGATCTGTGTCGACGGGCGTCGGGCGGAAGAAGGCAGAGCGCCAGCACCGGGGCTGGCGCGCCGGCAGCAGAGGGGGGAGGCGCGGCGGCTGCAGGGGGCGAGATGACGTCGCCCAAGCTCCTCAATAGAGTAGCTTCCGAGCACTCGCAAACATACGGAGCCTAGCGACAACTCCCGGTCATTCAGATCCAGCTGAAATCGCAGGAGTAGATCTTATCTGGAATCCCGCAGAGCAACGGCGCTCTGCGGTATGGCTTAGGTGGAGAGAGACCCCCTTCCTCAGCTCGGCGCGGCTCCAACCTGGGAACCACGGGATCGAGAGAGAAATTGGGAATTAATTGAATTTCCTGTGAATTAAATCAATTAATATGCCTTGCTATATAAAGGGGGAAGGGGGTGTGCAAACCCCTTGGCTCCCCCATGTGGGACTAAACAAAGGAGGAGGGGAGGGGGGTTCGGCCCCCACATGGGCTGGCCGAACCAGCCTATGGGGCCCACCCCCTTTGGTGGTGCGGTTCCCCCTCTTGGGCCCTCTTAGGGCCCATATAGGTGGGAGCCCCCTTTTTCCTTTATTTAATTAATATTAAATTAATATAAAAATCCCATTAATTCATAATTAATATATTTATATATAATTCAATATCCCGTGACTCCGAAAACTCTTTCGGACCACCCGAACAACTTTCGGACATTCCTGGAACCATTCCAGACCTCTCCGGAACTCCTTCCGGACCATCGGAACTCTTTCCGGATCATTTCTCTCTCTCCAACAAAAACCTATAAAATTCCAGAACCTATCTCCTAGCGTCGCTAAGACCTTAAGTTTGTTACGCTACGGTTCGGGAACACTCCAGACATGGTCGAGACACTCCGCTCACCAATGATCGTCAGGGATACCTGGAAATATATGACGACCCCTGTGCATTTCACGAATATCGTCGTTGAACCATAAGTATGATATTCATTCCCTTTGTCTCTGCGATACTACCTTGTCCGAGATATGATCGTAGACACACCGATGCCTTTGCTGTATCTCGTTACCGACGAAGGTTATTAACTCGTCTGCGATATTACATCTCCATGACCTAGTCATAAGCTGCAGCTATATAGATGCAATATCACCGAGTGGGCCCAGAGTATCTTTCCATTACAAGAATGAACAAATCCCGCTCTTGATCCTTACGTCTCGATGCTCTTTCGGAATACCCAAGATGGACACCGTTATTGTCATGCTATATAAGACACAACGTTTGATGCTCTCAAAGCACTCCTACGAAGCAACAATAAGTACGGTCTCACGGTCTAAGGAATAAGCTATCATACTTTTATCTATTGCAAATGACAAACATCGTAATACGATCTTATTGCAATACTTTGCGTATGTCCACCACCTTATTCAACTAACAAGATGACCCCATTGTCAACCGACGTCATTGTCCTTGATCGGGAATCTCGATCAACTGTTGCCCAATGGACTAGCTTATATAGAGGCTTGCTAGGGACCTGGTTGTCTATGTATCACACGTGTATTAACAATTCCGATTAATACAGTTATAGCATAATACACAAACCTATTATAAATATGAGATAACGCAATAAATACTACTTATTTATTTGCCTCTAGGGCATATCTCCTTGAACTTATGCTCATTTGAATCTGTCACACTATTCTCGAACTCTAGACAACTATGTACAAGATAGCTCTTTTGTGGAAAGAGTTTTCAATCAATTATCCATAAACCATATTTAGATTTTTTTTGTAGTTACTATGTCACATATAACAACATTGTGTCGTGTTTTTATATTTTTTTGATTTTTCTGAATAACTTATGCTCATTTGAATCCATCGCTCTATTCTTAAACTCTGGACACCTATGTACAAGATAGCTATTTTGTGGAAAGAGTTTTCAATCAATTATCCATAAACCATGTTTATATTTTTTTATAGTTACTATGTCACATATAACAACATTGTGCCCTGGTTTTATATTTTTTTGAATCACTTATGCTCATTTTTATTTGAATGTGGTACTTAAATTCAAAAGAAGATTTTTCGTAAAATTATCCGTATACGAAGTTTATATTTTTTATAGTTACTATGCCTTATGATAAGACGAAACGCGAAGGATTCATATTTTTTCGATTTTTTTGAATTAGTTATCGTCGGTCAAAATGTAAGATAATTTCATTGACTGATGCTTCTAGAAGGAATTCGTCTGATCGTTACTACGGCTGTCCGATCGTCCCCCAGCGCCAAATTAGACCCGTCCGATAGGGTTCTTCTAGAACAAATCTGTTCGATCCGTGATAGCCTGGTTCTGCACTCTGATTGGCCACAAACGTTGGCTAGTGACATGTGGGGCTCCAAGCACCGTCCTTCACCCCGCTGCAGAGACAAAGTCCCTGCTCTGCTCCGTTCCCCTCCTCCATTTTCAGCCCTCTACTCTGCTCCGACTTCCAGATCCCCGCCCGATCTACCCCTAGCCGCGCCGCCGCCGCCGTTCCACCATGGTCTCCTGGAGCGATGGGCAATTCTCTTCGAACGATCTGGTCTCCGACAGTGATGACGTAAGTCCTGATTTCTTTTGATTTGTAGTGTTCATCACGATTTCTAGGGTTCATCACGACTTGTACGATTTGTCTCAAAATGTTGATTTAGGGACAGATTTAGCTGTATGCCCCTTTAATTTGTGATTCCATTTGTAATTGCTAGGGTATCGACTGCATTTATGATTCCGATTTCTACGGCCTAGCCGGCGATGGTGGGGGTGATAGGAATGATGTTGTCCTGTGCAAATGTGGACTTCTGGCTAAGAAGTTTGTCTCATTTGAGCGCTACAACACATGCCGGAGGTTCTTAGCATGAGAAGGGAATGAGGTGCGTGACCACTATACTGTCATTTAGGTTTCATCTTATAATTTGTCGGTTAAGAAGTAATTTATTAGTTAAATGAACTTTGTTTTTCTGTTTTAGGAAGGCCGTAGGTTCTATGAACAAAGCAATGGCTAAGCTATGGGACACAATAAAAGAAATAAGAGAAGGCATAAGCGAGGATGCCTTCGATTTCATGCAGCAGCACTTCGACTTAAAAGATGAAGTGAAGAAGCTGTAGATTGAACTTAGGAATTCTCAAGCAGAGGTGGTAAAAGAAGTGGGGGAGGAGCAGGTAATTTTAGCCGGCAAGGTCAAGGCTGAACAAGCTTTAATGGAAGCCAGGGAAGATAAAAGGAAGCTTGAATTTGCCATTTCAGACTTGATGAATTAGAAAGAGAAATACAAGGCAAGATTCAAGAAGATAAATGCGCTATCTGATATTGTTGATGGGCCCCCTATGTAAAATTTGTGTAATGTTCCATTAAGAAGTGTAGCTAAATTTGGCTGGTTGCTGAATTATGAACTATCTGTTTAATCATTTTTTGAGTTGTAATATGTACAATGATGATCCTAATTATGTTGTATTGTTAAGACATTATGAGTGTTGAATTATGTTGGTTGTTGAATTCAGTTATGCTTGTTGTTTGAATTATGACTGTTTGAATTCAGTTATGCTTGTTGTTTGAATCATTTTCTGAGTTTGAATTATGCTGGTTGTTGAATGTCTGTTTAAAATGTGGGTATTCTTCATGTTGAGTTTATCTACCAGGGGATAACTGATTTATTAACTTCTAGACCTAACACAAAAGGGTAACACCATCTTGACGATACAACACACATATATAAATAAAGTTCGTACATATAAAACGATAAGCGATACATAGTTCACCAAACAACTTAACAAATCACAAACAATTCAAGTCTTTTTTTTCTTCATAAAAGTGTCTTCTTGTTTATCTTACAAAAACTCAAACAGGGTACCCATTCAAAAACATGCAATATGGCCACCAACAACTCTTCTTGTTTACCTTCTTTACCATGCACTACGTCCACCAATGATTCAAAAACAGTGGGGGCATTTCCATGGGAGAACCTGTTAAACACCGGAGACCGCTGCAACGCATTGATATCATTGTGCGAGTCGGTCATGCCAAAAAAGAGTGCCAGATCCACAAATCATGTGATGCCACGGCCTCGGGTACGACTGTGCACTCTCCAACATGGCCCTTGTATCGCCCCTACCAAGTAAAAGGGCAGGTCCTCCCCTTCCAATGCATACAATCTATGCTATCAATCATCTTAGGGAATTCTCTAGCGTTGTTGATTGATAAGAGAGCCGAGCCATGTCCTCTTGGTTGGGTTCCCTCTTGCCAAACACCGCAATCACAGCTTTGCAAAACTTATACGTTAGTTCCAGAAAAGTGGACTCATTCATCCGCACGTACTCGTCCACAAGGTCACCGACTACTTTATATGAAAGCATGCAGATTGCGGCGGTGCATTTCTGGTACGACGAGAAGCCGTACACCCCACAAGCATCCTTTCTCGCGAAGAAGTAGTCATCATATGTGAGCACTCCTAACCTAATCCGGTTGAACAAGGACCTCCTCATCCGGAGTCGTCGAATTTTGTTTAGAGAATAGGTTAGTTTCACGGAATGAAAATAGCCCGTATATAGCTGTAGGTGCCCAACTTGCTGTTCCGGTCCAAAGCCGGTGAACGGCCCAACAACGAGCCGCGAAACAACGACTGCATCCTCTGCATAGTTTCATTGACGACAAGCGTGGCGACGAGGTCATCACTGCCATCATCGAAGGACTCATCAGACGAGGAATGGTGCATGATGTAGTTGCTGGAAAAAAACTCGTCGGAGCTGTACATGCCTGAGACCGTACCGAGTTGTCGGGACAGTGATATGGCCGAACACCTTGGGCCATGTTCGGGTCACAGACGTCCCGAGCCGCGCGACCGAGAGAATCACTGGCCATGGTGACGGAGGAAGCCGCTCCGGTACCGGCGGGGACGATGAGCAGGAATGGCCTAACGGTGCAAAATGGGGTCGGTGGCGGGTGGCGACGAGAGGGGCGAGGAAGGAGGAGAGGAATGGGGGAAGTGTTCGCACTGATCGGCGAGCCACGGGCGGATAGCGGATGGCTAAACTTGAGGTTCGTACGATGTCCGCAGCTGATGCAAACGAGGCTCAAACATGAATGGATCTCGGCGAAAAAAGCAAACTGCTGTTCGTTTGCTTGCGGGGAGTTCAATGGACAACCAGACTCGGGTCGGACCGTTGGAGTCATAATAATGCCGCCGTTAGTAAGTGGCCGTATTGACATATTGTTGAGTACCCGTGTTGTGCTTTCGACTATAGTTCAGATAAAATTAAGAGAAATTGTAAAAAAAAGGTAAAAGTAAGAGAAAGAAGGACGAAATCAAGAAGTTATAACTGGTATCGTCATCACGGGACTGGGATCCAGTGACTGGCCATGGGCCAGTCACCCCGTAACTGTCCCCTATAGCCACCGTTCATCATCCATCCAACGGATGAGATTGACCAAAAAATGAACTTGAAATTAAAATATTTCAGAAAAATTTGAAAAAATTTCAGTAATTCTTATATGGTCCGTTGTGTATTCTATGTGAATTTCGCTTCATTTGGATAAGTGGTTTATCATAAAATAGCGTTTTATGTTTTAATTTTAAAAAATTATTAACTTATAAACGAGTGATCCAAATGACATGAAATTTTCTCAGAAAACCTATAAATACATACGCAGCTTACTGAAATTTTTTCTGAAATATTTTATTTTCGAGTTTATTTTTTGATTAATCTTATCCGTTGGATGGATGATGAACGGTTGCTAGAGGGGACAGTTACGTCGCATGGCCAGTCACTGAATCCCAGTCCGTCATCACGATACACAATTCTATGCCGGTGAAGGGTGGAATTATCCCTTCCCCGGCATCATTTGATCCCGGAATATACTCTCCTACGCACGCACGAATTCCTTCCAGCGAACCTCGCTGATATGCCATCCCTAAATACACAAATCCGAGTGAGTTGTATCGAGCCTCATCGGTCTCTTAGTTTTTGCTTGGATCGTGAGCAGATCCTTTCTTTTCGAGCTCTGATTTGTGGGGCTTGATTTGTTGTTTCTTGGGCATTTGTTGTTGTCTCGGTTCAGATTACCCAGGAGTGTTGATCTCTTCACGTTGTGTTCCTCGAATTTGGGGAGGAAATCGGAGGTATTTTTGGGTCTTGTCGGTTCCCAATCCTGCTCTGGTGGTTTCTTGATTCTATCCCGCGCCTTTAGCTTGCTTCGATTGGTGTAAAGATCAGATTAATTCAAGGTAAGGATAATCCCCGATTGGGGGATCGGGCAGTTCTTGATTTCTTCGGATTGGCTGGACTTTTGAATATTTCTCATGTGAATGAGCTGGGGAATAATGAAAAGAGTGATCTTTGGGATGGATGGTTTAGATCGCCCGGAAATCAAATGCTAGAGGTTCCAGTGTTTCATGGTTTGATGTTCGGTTCTGCACCGAAGTTCATAATTTGTGGGCAAAATGTACGCCGTCGGAAAGGTCTTGTATACTGTCGCCGCACCATTCCACCCGTTTGGTGGCGCCGTCGACGTTGTTGTTGTGCAGCAGCAGGATGGAAGCTTCAAGAGCTCGCCGTGGTACGTGCGGTTTGGCAAGTTCCAGGGGGTGCTCAAGACAAAGGAGAAGGTGGTCAAAATTGCTGTGAACGGCATCGAAGCCGGCTTTAATATGTACTTGGATAGCAATGGTCAGGCTCACTTCCTCAGGGATGCAGATTCAAGCACTGGGGAAGGGGGCTTTGTTGTGTCTGCTTCATCTTCAGGAGATGAACTGGTGGTGCCGACACAGGATACTCAATTAAGGAAGTCAAAGAGAATTTCTTGTGATATCTCAACCATGGAAGCTAGTGCTGGGGATGAGAATGCACTCGCAAGACAGAGCACCATACTTGATCGGATGTTTGGACGGAAACCAGTTAAGGACAGTGCGCATGCTGTGGGTAGGGTGTGCTCATTAGAACGTGCGGAGATTGCTGCTGAACTCCTTGATACAAATTGGTCGACATCACGTGGTTCGGAAGCTCGTAATTCTAATCATGAACCTTTCAGTAGTAATCTAATGGATGCTGGCAAGGGTAATCATGTGGAAACCTCAAAAGTGGTATTTCCAGATTGTAGCTTTGATCATTACAAAGCTATGGGTTCTAATAGTGACAATGTGGACAGTAACGTTGGTAATCCACGGGAAGGAAGGAAGAGTTCGGGAGATGAAAAAGAGCACTGTACAGAAACCACTGGTGTCCAGGAGGAGGTTGTTGCGATTTACATGCATAAGACTGGTGACTTCACTGATGGGATAATCTCAACTACAGACCGGCCAGGATCAGAATCTCTGCCAAATGATATGGATACTGGGAAGAGTATCAATGGTCTTGTTGGTACTCAAGGTGAGTTGCAGGATAACTTTGAAGATGTTACAGTAAGGGAAATGCATACGGAAGAGGTCCTTTCCCATGGCATTTTTGAAATTCGTTCAATTGAAACAGACATTCCTTATGGTAAGGGTGAGGTGGTTTCACAGCTTCTAGCTGTTAGTTCTGATGGAGTCAGCCAAAATTTTACTCACACAAATTCACCAACTTATAGCACCACATTATTTTCAAGCGAAAGACATGATGATTCATCGATTGATTGCGGTCATGATGCAGGTCCAGAGAAAGTAGTCAGTATCAGTAGCCCAAGGATTGTGGAGAGTTCCTATGATGTGTCCAGTATTTTGTCTGATAAAGTTTCTGATGCTAAAGGTATCTCATTGAGTGATGGTCTACAATCTGAAGGGTGTTCCAGTGTCGCCAGCGAAAAATTAGAAGAGATAGATGTTGAGGAAGGGTCACTGTCATATCATGGTGATTCTAGAAATAAAGAAGACATATTTAACTTGGATGTTCCAGAAGTTTCTGCTTTTGAGGACCTTAGCTCCCAGATCTCTAAAGCTAATATTTCTGGTAAGGGTATTTCTGTTGGTACGCTTGTCAATGACCACGTGGACATTTCTGTGGGCACTGTTGTAGATGATCATAGTACCTGCTCAGCTCATGATTTAGCTTGTCAAAATGGTCTGATATATCCTGATGCTTCTTCCAGTGGTATAGATGTATTGAGTTCTGTGCATAAAAATGATCCCGATGATGTAACGGAGGATTGGACCTTGGAAACTAAAACATGCTATGGTGAACATGATGTTTCGTTCATTCAGACACCAGAAATGGAAGTTGAGAGCAGAGAGTGCATTACTCAACTCGCCGATTTCCCTAATGAAGTGGAATGTAAAGTTTCACCATTTATTTTTGGTTCCAGTTTGAGCAAAGTCCGCACGGAAAATACCAAACTGGATTATGATGACAACAGATCTAGTTCTGCAGGTGGAGTTGAAACTGGGCCTGTGCGTGAGGAGCCAAGTGACAAAGCAGCAGCAGTTATGCTGCTATCAAAGCTTGTTGAGGAACCAAATGTTTGGTCTAATAAATTAGAAGTTGAAATTTCACCAATTATTTCGGATTTTTCCAGTTTGAGCGAAGTTGAAGTAAAACACACCCAACTGGAAGACGGTGTGAACAGACCTAGTTCTGCAAGTGGAGTTGCAATCAGGCCTGTTCCTGATGACCGAGGGGAAAGAGCAGAAACAATCTTGTCAATATCAAAGCCTGTTGAGAAAACAACTGTTTGCTCTAATATATTAGAAATTGAAATTTCATCAATTATTTCTGACTTTTCCAGTTTGAGCAAAGTCGAAGCAAGAAACACCAAACTGGAAGATAATGTGAACATGCCTGGTTCCACAAGTGTATTTGATCTCGGGCCTGTGCCTGATGACCCAAGTGACAAAGCAGAAGCAGTTGTGTTGTCCTGTGAGTTCTTAGACGAAATTCAGTTTCAGTTTGGTGACACTAGAAGTTTTGCTGATGGAAAGACTCTGGACGATCTAGTAGCTGATAAAGCATCAGGTTCAGGTGTACATGATGAAGCTGATGGTAATGCAGATGAAGAGGGAGGGGATGGCATTGATCTTAGAATTAAAGCACAAAACCATTCTTATCTGTCAAGGCCTGAGACTAGCTTTATTCCTATTCCTGGAAGTGAGTTGCGTCTAGGTGATAATAATCTAGAGGCTAAATCTCTACCGAATCTCCGTTCTCACATACAAGATCTTGTAAGATCTGATAGTTTTCAAGTAAGCTGCTCGATGTACAATAGTGAGAGTAGTGTGGTTAACCCAGTCAAGAGTAAGGTTTCTAGCTTTCCAGAGCAGCAACGAGAAGGCACCGGTGAGTCAAAAGAAAACAGTGGCCCACCTGAGCTTATCAACAATCCAGTGCCTGACAACAAGCACTCTGATGACCTGAAAGTCGATTCATTCAGTCCTTTTGTGGGTGAGTTTATTTTGTTTGTGCGGTATATGTAGTGAATTTTGTAGGCATACTCATATACATCAATTTCAGTGGATTGTTATCTAGCTTTATTTCTACTTTTGTTGGTTGCCTGCAGTATTTTCTATGTGAATATAATAATCTCTAGCTGTGTCATTTTTGTAGAATTATCCCTATGCAGGCACTTGTTATCTGAAGGCATTGGGGCAGATGCTGCATGCAGAGCCTTTGATGCTGAGAAAATAACCTTAGAGAAGTTCCGTGCAATGAAGCAGTCACTGATAAGCAACAACAAGCTTGTTGTTAGGATTTCTGGCCGTTACTTTCCCTGGGATGTAGCTTCACCTGTGGTACTGGGTATGGTTTCGTTTAGCGAGGAACAAGTCTTTGAACACCAAGGAATGATAAAGGTGGAGCGAGTTGAGCCAAGCGCAACACAAGGTGGCAGCTGGAGAATCTGGCCATTTGGTTTCAGGAGAACAACGACATTGAACACTATCCAGCCAGTTTGTGAGCCAGTTTGTGGAAGCGCTGTGGAGAGTACCTTATCCATTCCTGTTAAGGAGTTGGACGGCGAAAGAAATAAACCCAGGGCAAAGAGGATGGAGAGGACGGTGCCATACCTCACTCCAACATCTGAGGAGCTCGCATCTCTTGATCTCAGAGAAGGCAGGAACGTGGTGACATTTACCTTCTCAACTGCTATGCTTGGGATGCAGCAGGTGGGTTTCCATTCTTCCATCATTGCACTTAATTTTCTCATGCAGACTGCAGTTTCTCATCCTCCCTGTCCTTTTGAACAGGTAGATGCTCACATATATTTATGGAAATGGAATACAAACATTGTCATATCAGATGTTGATGGAACTATTACCAAGTAAGTTGGGCAATCCAGTTTCATTTGTACTTTTATTTAAATTTGGATTTCGTCTCCTGATTGCTGGGAGTAGAAATTAGCCAGTCGCGTTCAGCTTGGTAATGATTTAAAAATACTCCCTTTGATTCGATTAACATCTACTACTTCTGTACCATAATATAAGACGTTTTGGTAGGTTATTTTAGCCTACCAAAACGTCTTATATTATGTGACAGGGGAAGTAATTAGTTTTTGAGCTTTTAAATGACATGTATTTGGTAATGAAAAATGGTAGATAAGTGGAAGACTTTGAAAAGGAACATTCTTTTTTGGTTGATAAAACTTGTCCTATCCACTTATAAGAGGGAGGGAACAACTAAACGTTTTGTATACTGGAAAATTCGTAATTACTAGAAACTAGGGGCATTTTATCTGTGACATGTAAAGTTCTTTTATTCCAAATGTCACGTGAGGGCTTGTGACGGCTTCAGCTAGCAGCGGATAGATTGGAAAGAGAGTCAACCTTTATCCTTTTAATTAAATAGGATCTTATCTCTAGAGTCAGTTTCTAAGTTTGTTTAGTCCTTTCCAAGTTTGTTAGGATTCTTGCCTTAGGCTTCAAGTTCTGTACGTGGGCTATTTAGTGCCTGCCTCTAGACCCTTACGGGGAATCAAGAAATAAACAGATCTATTCCTCCTACGTTACCTCTTCCCCTGCCTCTGTTGTGCGACAACCCCATCACGGCTGGAGTCGCGCTACAGAGGTCCAGGGGTTCGGAAGATTACCCACTACGTGACAACCAAATGTACAATTATATATAACTTTAACTATAAATGCAGGTCTGATGTTCTTGGCCAGTTCATGCCAATGGTTGGTGTTGATTGGTCTCAAAATGGAGTTGCCCATTTGTTTTCTGCAATAAAGGTATGCAGCTATTAAATTTTGTTTCCAGATCTAGCTCAAGACAGTGGCAATTGATTCATTATCATCTTCGCTTCAACTAGAGAAGATTCTCAAAATGCCTGAAGAATCACATTTTTTTCAGATGTGGAGTTTTGCAGCAAGTTGTACCTCAAATGTTTTTAATTGTGTTTTCTTATGGCATTCCACAGGAAAATGGATATCAACTGCTTTTTCTAAGTGCACGCTCTATTTCACAGGCCCATCTGACAAGGCAGTTTCTTTTCAACCTAAAGCAGGTACTGTGTAGTTCATTAATAAGTTATCTCATCCTTTCTTCATCAGTTTGTGCCCTTAGTATATACGGGTGGTGATAGATTTTGTATCCTGAATGCCCAAATAACTATATGAAACACAGATGTTAAGTACAGTTCATACAGAAATAATCTTATAGAGTGCCAAGTGTTCATCTCTCTTATTCTACCCACATGTCAATATGGATTTCAGGATGGAAAAGCACTTCCCGATGGCCCTGTTGTGATATCTCCTGATGGCCTCTTTCCATCTCTGTACAGAGAAGGTGAGCTCCGCCCTTTAAATTACCATAGCCCTGTTTTTTTTCGTCTGCTAATTGCCCAAACGTGGGAAAATTGGCCATATCCGCGCGTGATGATGCTCATTATGAGGCAAGTACGAAATTTAACAAACTGCCGATATGAATCATTCGACCAACTAACTTTAATATCCGAACTTCGAGACCCAAATTGACAAGTCCAAAGGCTGAACTACTACACTGCTATTTAATTAGATATCTGCCTAGTGAATCAGTATTAGAAACTTAAAACCCAACGTTCAAATATCATAAAAGTACCCTAACGTCATCTGGTTAACAGACCAAGTGTTGGATAAGAAACTCACTGCCCCTTCGTACCAGCACAATGATGAATGCTTACTTCCTTATGTTAGCTCTAGTAAGAATACTCTGATGTTTTTTCTTGACATTGTGTTGCAGTTATCAGAAGAGCTCCTCATGAATTCAAGATCTCATGCCTAGGGGTGAGTAACTTGTACTCCCTAGCACATACACACAACATTGAGAGGAAGAAAAAATGCTTGAATTCATTATTGTACTCAGGGGAAATAGAAGTTATTTATTGATAAACTGTTCCATACAGGCTATCAAAGCACTGTTTCCTCCTGACTCGCATCCTTTCTATGCTGGATTTGGGAATAGAGATACAGATGAGCTTAGTTACCTCAAGGTGGGGATTCCCATAGGAAAGATCTTCATAATAAACCCCAAGGTAAGAACTGATAATCCCTGCCACCCCTCCAGTTCAACAAGCTTTTCTGTCTGCGCTGTTGCATGGGACTATGGGAGTCCAGCCAGCGAAGGCATGCTCACACCGAAATGCATTTCCTGAGAAAAGCTGTGTTTATGTTTTCCTTACGTGCAGGGTGAAGTTGCAGTGAATCGCCGGGTTAATACCACCAAATCATACATGTCCCTGCGTGCTCTTGTCAATCGGATGTTCCCTCCGATATCATCACCACCGGAGCAGGTTTGTCGTGTTTTCTAATCCTTGTGCAGTGTTTATCCATCAGTTAAAGTACCACTACTGTGTCATCCATGTTTAAATGACCTGATGATATTGAGATCTTTGTTATTTCAGGAGGACTACAATACCTGGAATTACTGGAAAATGCCACTGCCTGATATTTGAGGTATGAGTGCAGTCGGGGCACAACTAGTTCTATACTTATATGGTGCAACATCATTGTTCATAAGAAGGCAAAACATGGCTAGGGATGGTGCACTGAGGTACTTCACACACCTGTTTCCCTGTTTGTTTCTTTCACGCCTCACATTTTGGATTCACTTTTCATCCGTTTCCCCAGGGCCGAATGCTGGTTGGTGATGCGTTAATGCTCCTGATATAAATCTCGCAAGATCAATGGTGTATATATATGATTATAGCAATAGGAAACTTAGTCTGTAAATGACCAATGTGGCGTCAGAATTTCTGTGTAATTAGTTCGTAATCTGTTTGTAGTCCATCAGAACTGGTACCATCATTTTGAAAATGGGTACTAGAAAGGTCTCCCCATCCATGAGTGGAATGAAGGGAGACATTATGGGACAGGGTATTGCTGCTCTACATGTCATGCCAGTTACTCTTGAGGCTTCATTTCTTCCTTTTTTTTGCAGGGAATTTCTTCTTCCTTATTTGCTGTATACCAATGTAATTTCTCTAGAACACAACAGCTGAAATAATTTCATTTATTCATTATGAGTTATGTGCCTTTATCACTGAGAAAACAAGTTTACAATCAGCCCTAAAAAAATCTGTACAATCCGGAGCCTTCTCTAAAAAGGAAAAGCTTTTACAATCTTGACTCCTGAAGCCTGAGCAGTCAACTGTTTAACACAGTGTGTAAGGATGACTCTAACAAGCCGATCCATCGAGTCTGCCTTTGTCTGTTTGCGTTGAAACCATGGCCCAAAGCGGGGATGCAAAATATGTTCTTATCTGTTTTTTGTCCATCGTGTCTCCGACTCGACGCATTCCTGGCCCAAATTTTGACCAGGTTTGCGTCTTGGCGGACAGCGACGGAGCCTCCACGTGTCCGGTCCTTGTCCTCCCACAGGCCCACTTGGCAGTGACAGTGCGCCGGTCACCCTACCCCACGTGGTCATATTAAATGCCAGTGGGTATGGGGACATGGACGCTAGTACCATTTCCCCACTTCGATGACGGTGATGATGGCGACGATTTCCCTCCTCCGGGAGGGGATTTGCCCGGAAGCAACGCAGTCTGCCGGAGAGCTTTTCTCTCTCTCTTCTCCGTCTCGTGGTACAGTAGTGGTATTAATTTTTCGGGAGCTTCAATGTAACGCCCTGGAATTTATCCCCTTTTAGTTTTGTTTGTTTTATTTTGCATCAACATGACATTGCATTTCATCGCATTAAATTGAATTCGTTGCACTTAAATTAAATTCCCAAGATTAAATTTAAATGCATTTCAAATTAATTAAAAATGTGATATTTTAAATCTTTTGCAAATGTTAAAAACTAGTTTACTAAATTGTCTATTTGAAACTAAAAATATTTTGTATAGTTTTCGTATTCAAATTCTTTTCTATTTTATTTTAAAAATATAAAATAGAAAAAATTAAAAGGGAGAGAAATAAGGCCCAAAGCCCATCTAACCCAAACCCAAGGTTTTCCCCCTGAAAACTTTTTCCCACCCCTCCCCTTTTTCTCTTTTTCTTTTTCTCCTTTTTCTTTTCTCTTCTTCCTTTTCTTTCTTCTTTTCTTTCCTTTCTTTTTTCCTTCTTTTTCTTTCTTCTTCTCCCGCACAGGAGACTCCCGCACCGATCCTCCCGTGCTCCTCCTCGCCGAGCCGCCGCCCCCGTGCGCGCCGCGCCGACCCCTCGCCCCAGCGCCGCCTCCCCCCACGCGCCTCCGGCCCGGCCGCCCCGCGCGACCGCGTCTGCCGCCGCCTGCGCCCCTCACACCGTCGCGCGCGCCGCCGCGCGCGCAGCCGCACCCGGCCGCCTCTCCGCCCGCCCCGCGCTCCCCCGCCGGCCGCTCCCCTCCCCGCACGCCTCCGGCTGCCCGTCGCGCGCCCCCGGCCGCGCACCGCGCCGTCTCTCTCCGCCGCCGCGTCCCCACGCCCACCGCCGCCGCTTCCCCGCCGTGCGCCGCGCCCTGAGCCGCCGCCGACGCCGCGCCCTGAGCCGCTCGCCCGCCGAGCCGCCTCCCCGCGCGCGTCCTCACGCCGCTGTCGCCGCCCGTGCCCCGCACGCCCGATGTCGCTGCTCGCCGCTGCTCGATGCCGCCGCCTCCTCCGCACCACCGCGCCGCGCTGCGCGCGTCCACCCGCGCCGGTCGCCGCCGCCTCCCACACGCACGTGTCCCCGCTTCCTCCTCTTCCGGCCGCGTGCTCGCCGCCTCCGTCCGGTGGCCTCCCCGCGCCCACCGCACGCCAGGTGTTCGACAAAATGCCCGAAAGACCCCGGCGTCGCATTTTTGTCCGAGTTGTCCACCCTTCGTGGTGTTGCTACGTGCGCGTCCTCTTCCGGTGCCGCGTTGCTGTGACCGCCTTGTCCGTGTCGCGGTGCCCGCCCGTGCGCGTTTCTTTCCGGTGTCCGATTGCCGTGCTCCTACGTGCCACGACTACCCGACCCCTTCCACGACACCGACCAACGATGATGCCCCGGTTCCGCGATGAATACTTCCCTGACGACAACTACTTCCTCTACGAACCAAAAACGTCGGTTTCGAACCCTAATTCACCGATCCGACGTACGGACCCAAACCCTAACCCTACACCTGTTTTATTAAATGTCATCTATCTTGTGTATATCGCATCATACTTGCATGTGTTGCATCTCTTGGGTTTGGGGGTGTAGCAAATCACCTAAATATTAAATATGGAATGTGTGGGGTAATAAATATATAATGCCCTATTCCATTTAATTTAATTAGATCACCCATGCCATGTGTTACCATGTTAACAACCATTTAATATTGCTGAGTAAATAAATAACTTGCACCTAAATATTAATTGTCGGGGTTGCTTTTCCGCTTAATTTGGAATAATTGCATTGTTTTGCATCTTGCCATGTCATGCATCATTCTCATATGATCTTGCTGGATTTTTTGCCGTAGTTGTAAAATGCATCTTTTACGCGTTCCAGTGTTTGTTGCTTCTTCGCGGATAAGACGTTGAGATATGTGAGCAACGACAAGATCTGCTTCCATGCGGGATTCCAGGCAAGCAAAGTTTGCTTGTTTACCTATGCCTTGTCTTTCATTCCTGCCGTTGATCTCTGCTACCCTAGTATTCAATTCTTGAATTACGATCCTATCACATGTTTATCCTGCAGCCTATACAGCTTTATCCCCACAACCTATTACCTGTTGTTTGTTTATCCGTTGGCCTTGCGAGTCGTAGCGCATGCTTAGAGTTGATTGTGCGAGTCGTCTGTTGGTCTTATGTTTCATATGCTTAGTATGATAGATTATTCTTTCTTAATAAAATGTTGTCTTATATTGGGGTATTATAATTAAAAGATAAGGCACCAGGCGGAAGGCCTTGCGAGGTGCTTTGTTCAACTCAGTGTCGATCTAGGAACTGAGATTTTGTCCTCGGATCCAATTTTGAGCGCACTAACCACTTGTGGGTGGCCCAATGGAGCCCCCCTCGACTTTGAACGGATCCACAGCTCGTCCATGTGCCGCAAGTAGTTCGGGTTTTCCATTCGCTCATATGCATGTGCATGATGAAGATGTTCGATGAGAGGTTACTTGATACGGGGGTCATATAGGGGTGGTGCGCGCGAAGCGGACAGTTCCTACTGTGGTTTGAGCGCATGGCGCACATGCACAAACTAATGACTCCGCAATAGAGATTCGGCCGGACTCCTGACGCGGGTAACAACTCATATGGGTGGCACTTGGACTTGCTGTAGTGAAGGAATGAGTCGTGTTTAGAGGCCCTAATGTTTTTGACTGGGTTGATCATGCGAGTATGGGTACAGTAGTGCACCCCTGCAGGGTATAATCTTATCGATGAGCCGTGTCCAGGGTTATGAACGACTTTGGTGATGATGCTGGCTAACAAGATCTAGACAACTTGCACCTAATTAATGTTAAGTAATTTGACTAGTAATATAGAATTACTTTCACAATAAATGGTAACTAAAATTGTTCAATGTGTGAGTTTCCCGAATTGCTTCCTCATACTCGGTTGAGGGGGTTAATCCGAGAATGGGTTTTGTTTGGTGTTAGTTGTAGATGTTTATCTTATGCGCTCTCTTATCCCTCTCTGATTAGATGGCAGTTGTAGCGTGTCTCTTTAGGTTGCCAGTGCTGCTGCCGCTAAGTCCACCTCCCCCATATTTTGGGAGATGGTGTAGAAAATAGGCAAGTCGGTTTTGCTTGCAAGGGAGTGCCCTGACCCTCTTTTGGGCTGTGCTTTATGTGCAGTCAACAGGTTTGAAGTCTGACGACATTAACTTGGGAATCCCTCCGGCTTGGCTGGGCAGGGATATGGCGCCATCACTTATCTTCAGGACTCTTAGTCCAATTTGCATCTTATCCGTAGTCGGATACTATTTTGCTTCCGCTGTCATTTGTATCTTTGTATTGTAATATTTTTATCTTGACTCGTTCGAGTCGTTGTTGTATTATATATCTTATGTTGTATTTATGGATGTATCGGAACTGTTGTAATGTTATCACAATTCCACCCACATAATGCGCATGTTTCGGCGTGCACATTATGTCTGGTGGGCGACCTAAAATCGTTATTGTGCGGATTTCGGCGGGAGCGCTTAAATCTACGTAGTACCGATTTTAGGGCGTCACATTCAAGTACGTGAAAGAGCACGGCCACTGGTGGGCCAGGGTGGCCCCACCCCTTGCTCGCGCGACCAGCCTCCTTGCCGCGCCTGGGCATGGTGTGGCCCCCCTGGGCCCCACCTCAGGCTCCCCTTTTGGCCTCCTTCGTGATCTGGAGAGAAAATAAATCCCAGGTGTTTCTTTTGATCTTCTGAGCTTCGCAAATATTGTATCTCGATGACGCTTTTTCCATCAGAATTTAGACTCCGGAGTTCCATCCTCCAATGATCATCAATCATGCAAAATAGATGAAATAACATAAGTATCATCTCCAAATACGAAATATATCAATGCATATCAGTAAATTATGATATAAAATAGTGATGCAAAATAGTCGTATCAAAGACATATGATCCGACATATGTTGAAAAGCAGTTAGCCGGGTAGGGTAATGCCGGCCGGAGTAAGAGTGATCTCGGTCGAGGCAATCCGAATGTCGGACATGTCGGGAATGTAAACCCGCCTGGCCGAGGTCACCCACCTCGGTAGGAAAGGAATATGTACCTTTACCGCGATCATCATCCCCTGGTTCACGGTCAGTTGAGCCACGGTGTCGATCGAATCCAAAGATGAATTCCTCTTTGAAGCGTACCTGCACTTAAAAATATGGCAAGGTACCTGTGTATAGTGCAAATCCCTAAATCGATTCGTTTGCACACACAGTTTATGATGTAATACCACAACAAAGTATCAATTTTATTACATCGATGATCCAGACTTAGAAAAGATTCTTTACAACTTGCATAGCATAAAGCTAGCACTGAAAGAGTAAACAACGGAAATAAATAGCAGTGAGTCTCCATCATCTTCATGTTGCCACAAGCGAAAACATGTTGGTTCCAGACTAAAAAACTTTAAATGAAACCTCTCTCGTCATCGGAACAATCTGCAATAAAAAAAATATTGCAACAACGTGGGTCAGATTCCATTAAAAATGGAGTTTGGCAAGTGACACTATGGTGGACACTTAGTGGAATTACTCTAATAACCTATATGCATATTTGGATGTGGAGTTCAAGGCTATTTTGCATAAAGCCATTTTTTCCTAACTCTTTGGAAAACACTTTTCTTCTATTCGAGACATCCGTGGCATGAAATCCACTGTCTCATTCTACCCTTCTTCACCCATCCAGTTTTAAATTTTGAAGTTGGAATGGTGGAATCCTTCGTTGACATCCTTGATCAGCTTCTCAAATTATCCATACCGGGGACACGGCTAAGTACTTAGTTTTACACTCTGGAGAGGTTGTGCACGTTCACCATTGTACCCGTTCAACCCAAACTATCCTTTACACTCTGAAGTGATAAGGAAAAGGAGAAGAATGAGACGAGATCTTTGAGAAGCATTTTCCCTCCCACTCTAGCTTGACCCGTTCCACCTAACACCCTCTACATCTGCTTGTCAAGCCGGGGCGAGTCCACGCAACTTAGTTGATCAAGCCAAAGCCCATATGGCAATGGCTGCACTGGAAGCAATCTTCACTCGGAGTTCTTCAAATCCCTTTGTTCACTGGGTGGCCACCCACAAGTGCACATACTCAGGAACCATAGACATGGGACTGAGTAGCCACTCAACTTCGCCACCGTATACAACCAATACACCCAGAAGGTTCTTTCTTAACTTTGTAGAATTTAGATTTTCACAAACAACATTTGCATAGCATCAATAATTCTACTAAGTATTATATAGGTACCTAGACACATGAATAAGGGAATCTAAACATGGCTTGCATAGCAATACTATCCTACACATGCTTAGAGAAAAATACACTAAGTCATGCATATAGAAAATAGTAGGAGGTTTATGAATGTGCCACTTGCCTTTGGATGATGTCCTTGCTCACAAACTCTTTTCAACGTAAATCGGGGTTTTCCGTTCAATCTAAACAATATAGAAAAACCACAATACCACAATCAACACAACATCACAACGCATACAAACACATACATAATGAACAAACAAGTTTCATAAACTTCTAAGAAAAAATATGTCATGCATGATGTGCAAAATATTTCTAAGGACTAGAGATGCATGTCATTTCATGAAAATATTCTAAGTTAATGCAAGGCAAAACATTTGGTCAAAAGATTAAGTACCAGGGTTATAAGTTGGACAAAATAACTTTGTTATAAATCAAATTGAATAAGTTGTAAGGCTGCTCCAAGTCTTCACATGTTTGGTCTCAGAATCTTCAACTCCCTTGTAGTTTTATCCATCTTCCGTTAGCACTCTAAGGACTTAGTAATGATGTGCATAAATACTTAGATAAAATACTAAGTCTAATCTTGAAGGTGATCAACAATTATTAACACTCTTTGTAAATTGGATATTCACTATAGTGATAGAGACAGACAGCCGGCCAACCACTTAAGTTGTGGAACAAGTCTCATGTACGTGGACATGTAAGGTTAGTCTCCAGGCCGCTTCATCTCACTATGCCGCTAGGCTCCAACAAACTTCAAAGATGGTAATAACATGATCAAATTTTTTTTTGTCTAAAGTGAAAGACAAGATTAGAAAAGAGGGAAAAGATAGAAAGAAGGATGTAGTTGGTCTTCTATGAATCTTTTCCTTGCTTCCTTGTAGCTTTCTCCTTAATGTGATGACTTCATTGTAATTTGTAGAGTTGATGGTTCTAAAGACTTGAAGTTGTTGACAACATCCAGGTTGGTCTTGAATATAACTTAGTCATCATGAGGTCTAAGAGAAGAAGGGAGAAAAGAGAGAGAGAGGAAGCAATACTTAGAAAATGTAGTGGTTAGTCTTATGGACTTCTTCTCGCTTTTCTTGTAAGTGCTTGACATCTTGGAGATGCTTTCGAAGTCTGTTATCTTCTAAGTCCTCTTTGGTCCTCTAGCTTCATCTTGAGAATCCATGTTGATGATCCCAAGTGTGACTAAGTACAACTTTTTCAAAACACTATAAAAAATAAACCTAAACAAAATACTTAGCAAAATAAGGGAGAAGTTTTCCTATGTGAAGTATAACAATACAATAAAATATGTTATGCATGAAATGCACTTTTTAATCACAAGAAACAACATACTATTTTTGTGATTTCTATAAAGTCTGCATGAAGCTATAAATGCAATTTATTTAATTTCCGTTATGGGAAAATATATTAAAAGGGATAAATACAAGATTAAAGTTTTCTGTGATTAAATTTTTATAACAAAATTTTATAAACAGTGCTAATAGACAGAGGGGATTTAAATAAATTTATAGCAATTGGATTTACTCAAAAATAATGTTTCTATCAAAAGTTATGTCAAAATTACTCAAACTCTTCAAATTAAAGGTATGATTATTAAATCGTCAAAATTATTCTCAAAATTATTTTCTAACAGAAGCATAATATAACACATATTTTAAGTTTTCTAAAACAATTTTATTTTCAATTTTTGGACTTATAGATTTAAAGTTATGACAAATATAATCAAACCATCCATTTGAAATTTGAATAATTTAGACTAAGTCGAATTTGAATTCTAATAGAACTAAAATATTCTACAAGTCAGGGGCTTTCCAATGATATAAAATTTGTCTAATTTGGATATGTGGTTAAAAAGTTATAACAATTTTAATACGTAGTGACTTTTCTTCAAAACATGCATTTAAATCAAATCAGAAAAATAAAACAGAAAACGTCTCGCCAAGTGGCAAGCTCTGATTGACTCGGATCTAGGGTTAACATGGGCCGTAGGATCTTATGAAGAATGGACGGATCAGATCTGGGGATACGTCTTCGGGGCCGATCTGATCTGGACGCACGATTCGGATCGGACGGCTTACAGTGGGTGGACGAGGTAGTGGCGGCGCCGGTGCCCGGAGGCGAAGGAGACGGTGGCGCTGGCGTCGGGCGTGGGCGGCCCCGGCGTTGTGGTGCCTCCCCGGACGCGCGAAGGGCAGCTCCGGACTCGGAGCATCATGGTGAGGAGAATGGTGGCGACGGCCGGATCCTCCGCTTCCTGGAACGCCGTGGAGGAGAAGATGGAGGCTCGGCAGCTCCGGCGACTCAGTTCAAGCATGGACTCGTAGTTCGGCTGCGGGAAAATTGCCCAAATCGTTAGGGAAAAATGCGTACAGAGAAGGTAGAGAGGATGGCGGAAGGGAGAAGCGACGGCGACCTTTGGTCGTGTCGGAATCGAAGCACGACGGCGGCGGAGGAGGTGAACTCCGGCGAGCTTTTCTGGCAGCCCGGCGGCATTATTTCGAGGGGGAGGAGAGGGGAAAGAAGGCCGGGTTCGAGGGCTTTTAACGGGGTCGAACGGTGGACACCGATTCCGCGTAAATCGCTCAAATTTGGAAACGAAATTAGGAGTTGATTTCGGCCGTGATTTTTGCTGGAGGTTGAAGAAGGCAAGCTCGTGCTGACAGGTGGGTCCCTCTGTAGCGTACCTGCACTTTAAATAAGGCAGATACCTGTGCATAGTGCAAATCCCTGGATTGATTCGTTTGCACACACAGTTTACGATGTAATATCACAACAAAGTATCAATTTTATTACATCGATGATCCAGACTTACAAAATATTCATTACAAGTTGCATAGCATAAAGCTAGTTTTGAAATAGTACACAGCGGAAATACAATAGCAGTGGGTCTCCAATAACTTCATGTTGCCACAGGCGAAAACATGTTGGTTGTAGACTCGAAACCTTTAAACGAAACCTCACTCGTCATCTGAATAATCTGCAATAAGAAAAATATTGCAACAACGTGGGTCAGATTCCATTAAAAATGGAGTCTGGCAAGTGACACTATGGTGGACACTTAGAGGAATAACTCTAATAACCTATATGCTTATTTTGCTGGTAGAGTTCAAGGCTATTTTGCATAAAGCCAATTTTTCCTAACACTTTGGAAACCCCTTTTCTTCTATTCGAGACTTTCATGGCATGAAAACCACTGTCTCATTCTACCCTTGTTCACCCATCAAGTTTTATTTATGAAGTTGGAATGACGGAATCCTCCGTTGACGTCCGTGATCAGCTGCTCAAATTGTCCGTACCGGGGACACGGCTAAGTACTTAGTTTTACACTCTGCAGAGGTTGTGCACGTTCACCATTGTACCCATTCAACCCAAACTATCCTTTACACGCTTATAGTGATAAGGAAAGGAGAAGAATGAGACGAGATCTTTCAGAAGCATTTTCCCTCCCACTCTGGCTTGACCCGTTCCACCTAACACCCCCTACGTCTTCTTGTCAAGCCGGAGAGAGTCCACGCAACATAATTGATCAAGCCAGAGCCCATTGGCAATGGCTGCACTGGAAGCAATTGTCACTCGGAGTTATTCAGATTCCTCTGTTCCCTGGGTGGCCATCCACAAGTGCACATACTACAGGAACCATAGACATGGACCTGAGTAGCCACTCAACTTCGCTAGCATACAACCAATTGTAACACCCCAAATTTTGGAAGCAACAAAAACTTAATCATAAAAAGATCCAAAATTCTGAGTCAACAAAAACTTTTTGAAATGTCTTGTCAATGGATGTGCTTTCCCTTGTATGCTCTGTTTGTCGAGTTGTGTTTTGGTGTTTGTGTTGATGACTTCTAAGTAACAACCATTAACTCAAAAAAAGTTATTATATGACCTCTAAGGTCAATGTTTTAACAAGTGAAATAGTCCACATATCTTCTCCCATTCTCTTTTTAATAAACTCTATTTTTACCCTGATGTGTTTATTTTAGCAACCACGCAAAATATATATGTCAATTGAGAGACTAACAGTTTTCCAACAAGACTATTTGTTTGCAAGACTATAAAGGACTATATAATAAGTCCTAATATATTTTGAGTTTTTATATATGGCTAAAATTAGCAACTCTCTTTTAAGAACCCCATTTCTATCTCTCTTGGAAAATCAATTCCAAGAATGTTTGTTTAATTCTATTCCTACCAAAATTACCCGATTGATCACCACCTCACAAATATTTTTGATTTATATTAAAAGTATGGTTAGTGATACAATTGTGTGGGTGTTTATCTATTTGTATGTGTGGTTTACCTAGATGTTATGTGCTCCAATTGTTTCCCATAAGTGTGATATTTTATGTGTGTCATGTGGGGTGTATGAGACAACATTTTATTTATATAATTTAATTGAGATCATTCATGCTTTTCATGTTGTGTCATATGGTTGTAGTGTGTTTAACCTTTGATTATTATGTTCATTTCAGGAGAAACTCAAAGATTATCCTTTTTCAAATAAGAAACAACTATCTTCATTTCCATTAATTTTTAACATTCCTAGAGCATGACAATTAGGGTTTATTTTGTTCATCTTGGAAATACCAAACCTCTAGCACTATCTAAATCACCTCTATTTTCCATTTATAGCCTCCTTTAAATTTTACAAAAATGTCTAATCACTAAATTTTGCTTGTTTTGAGTGCTTAAACATAAGGTGGCAATATTTTGTGTTATAGAGTAGCATTTTGACTTTTTTGTATCTAGTTGTTATTGATCCTCCCTGACCTAACTCTTTAAGCTAATGTTAAACCTTTATGTCCTCTACCCCAAGCCCTCTTGTTTTATAATTTCTTCGTAAAGGGTTTGACAAATTCATGTTGGCAAAGTGGGCTAGTCTAATCAGTCACAAATCCTCTATATCTAAAACTCACACTCCTCTCACCCCATCCTCTGGTTTTTAGTGTATCATGTAACCCCTCACCCCTGAAGTACCCATAGCACGACCATCCCAAACCCTAGCCCTGCCTTTCTTCTTTTCTTTCTCTTTCTGGCATTTCATCGAGCAGATGACAGGCAGGAGACAACCTCTCCCTTACTCACCCCCTTCCAATTGCCCTAGGCCAAGAGCTACTGTCCAAATAGGTGCTGCATCGTTGGACATCATTGCACACAGTCCCTCTCACCCAATCCCCTCCCAAATGCTCTCTCTCCACCCCTGCCCATGCCGAGAGCACCGAACCGGCCACCCTCTCCTCAAATGTAGCCGTGGCCACCCCACCTCCTCTAACCTTGCCCATTGCAATCCTGCTCGTCAACTCTCCCACCCCCTGCGAGGCCGCTCTAGCTCTCCTCCTCTCCTGCTCGTAGGCGTCGAGGAAGCAATGCTCGGGCCGAGATCTTGTCGAGGACGATGCCATCTTCACTGACCACCCCTTTCCTCCATTCTTCTTCTTGCAAGCTCACCTCTCCCCTGGCTACCTCATTGACATTTCCATTTGCTCCTAGGAACTCTGGTGTGGTCGTCGCTTCGCCGTGGCCGAGCCGGACGTCCTCGACGTTCCCGACGTCTCGCAGCTCACCGTCAAGAACCGCTGCTGCCCACGCCTCTCCCTAGACCTCCGCATCCTCCTCCGCTCCTCCTCATCGCCGGACGAGCCCCCGGGGTGAGCAGCTCGTGCCCGCCATGTTTCTTTGCTTGCTGCCCTCGGTTTCCGGTCGCGTTGGAGAAGAAGGATAGGAGCCGTCCGATCTTCAATCGGCGGTTCAGTTTGAAAAGCTCTCGATCTAATCCTATCCCTCCTTTTTCGATCGGAAGACCGCGTGCCTCTTCGCTCGCGCGCGTGGACCAGATGGGCCGGCCCAGCTCGTTGGCTCGGTCCGGTGCAGATCTGGCCCGTTCTGGTGTTTTTCTTTTTTAAACCTTTTTCCTGATTTATTTTCCAGAAAAGCTATGGCCTAGTTTTAATTCATTTCTGGTAGATCTAAGCATGCAAAAATTGTGAAATAAATTTTGTAGCATAGCTATGTGTTTTCTCAATCATGTGGCACTGGAACTTCTCAACAATATATTTGTATGAGTGTGATATGTGCAATCTTGTAAAAAGTGGTTTTTGCACCATTTACTTAATAACTTGTGTTTTATAAATCCAAATCCTGGAAAATTTAGTTCTCTGGAAAGCCTAGGAAAATACCTACCCATCTCTATAAGCCTTGCATGCAGGAGATGTGCCTAAATAAAGTTCTATTAAGTTTAAGGTTAACAACAGTAGCATTTTGTTGATTTTTAGTTCATTATAAAAAATAGATTTTGGAGCAAATCCAATTGCATGTGTTATATATTAGTATTAGCTATCATATCCTATCTTGGTGGAATTTCACATCTTATATTTTGCTCTTGGTAGATTATTTTCTAAAACAGTAGGTTATTACACTAGAAAAAGAATATTTTTATTTTCTGTTAATTGCATGTGTTTGATTTTAATGTTTGGTGCTATATCTGTTTGTACAAATAAATTAAGATTAATTTTGTTGGATACTTATGTGTTTTCCTAAGCTTGAAAAGTTGGGTTTGTGTAAAAATAATTTATATCTTATGCTGTACACCATTAATGGTAAAATGTGTGTGTTCCACTAAAACTGAAATATATGGAGCAAGGAGTGTCCAAATTGAGTGAATCCAATTTCTAAAGAAAGATTAAGGAAATACCTATCCATAGAAATTAACCTTTTATACAGGAAATTCCTAAAACTAAAGCTACAATCTTTTTGGTTTTGAGACCAGTAGCATTTGCATCGTTTTTAGCTACTGTTTGGTAATAGCTTATGATGCAAAACAAATTTTCACCACTTCATATGGTTTCTAGGTGTACTGTGGTAGAAGGATTCTACTTTATGAACATTATCTTAGGAGTTATGATTTATCTACAAAACACCAACATTTGGCTAATAGAAGTATTAGCTTTTAATCATCTGTTCTTAGCAAATGTGATTGGTAGAAATATTACTAATCAACTTTTGAAGTTCAGAACCATAACCCAATAATAATGACTTGGTTAAACCACTTTGATAATGTGTGGTGCATTGTTTACTTATATTTAGCATTATTCACGTTGTACCCTAATAATAACATCAATTGTATTTATATGCTTTGCTTGTGGGTATGTTTGTGTGTTATGTTTTATCTCTTTAAAGCATCATCTTTTTTATCCAATAAATGTAATAAGTTAATTCCTGTTTTACTTGAACTGTTATGTGTTGATGTGCTTAGTAACCCATAAGTCCAGAAACTTAGGTTATCCTTTAATAATTTTAGTAAATGTCCTAAAAGTATTGGTAGCCCATTCACTTTTGAGTTTCACATAGTTCATTTTGTTTCCTAGGAGTTGCACTAGTTTCATTTTTGTATTATGCATGTGAATGATTTTTTGGTGTTAAATTTTATCCAGTAGTTCCTTGTGTTTTGTAATGCTTAATATATGACTTTCTTATTTTAGATTGTTGTCAACACTTGGTTGCCATGTGATTGTTTGTTTATTGGTTGAAAGTGACCTTAATTGTGGTGTCCTGTTAAATAGGCCCGGTGCACCATTTTAGCTCTTAGTCAAAAACTAGTTTGGATAGTGGTGTTACCATTGTTTGTCGCCTAGTTACTTCATATTAGGTGTTTCTTGAGCTAGTAACACGTTTGCATGTGAGTGTGCTCAATGCTAGTGTTAATATTAATACTTGCTTGTGTGTTAGGATACTTTTGTCTGAAGTATTTCCTCAAACTAATATAACAACTCTTATTAAATGATATAATAACCCTAAGTAATGTGTTGTTATAGTGTTCTGAAGAACTACCCTTTTAATACTCAGAGTTGTTGTGAATATTTTCTTATGAGAATCTGTTGTTGTCTTAGTTCTATGGACTTTGTTGATTGTTGTTGTATAGAAAAAGGTGTTGTTTGCTGCTGTTTGTATCGCAGTGTCTTGTACAATGATTGCTGTTTGTTATGTCCTTGTGGCTTTGTCTTGTATTCTAAGTGTGGTTCATTTTCTTGTTTACGACGTTAGATACGATCGGGAAGGAACGGGAAGTGAGGAATGAACCTGAGGATCATCAAGATCAAGACCAAGGATATATTGCTGAGCCAGGCAAGCCACCTCACCACCATAATGAATCCTACTATTTTGATCAAGCATGTTTTGTTTTCAAAATAAAATAATGCATTTTTTATTCCTTTTGTGGTATCTTGCCACCCGAAAACTATTTTACAAAATATTGTTTGGCAAAGTTATCTACCAGAATATTATAGGTGTTACAAAAAGAGTTTATTTGGTGAACCTTGTTGTTGAAGGCTCCATAAAAAAGATTAAGTTTGCTTGTAGTGAACTCTTATTTCCTTACCTCAAAACTTTAGGATGGGAACCTATTTGATAAAACGGTTTTACGGAGGAAAACCCGAGTTGCTGAGAGCAATCGGCGAGCAAGTGTTTTATTAAGACCCGAGTTGCTGGGAGCAATCGGAGATGTTTGCAAAAAACCCGAGCTGCTGGGAGTAGTCGGAGGAGAAAGTGTTTTGGAAAAACAAAGTGTGACCCTAGCTGCCGCCCGAACAATTAACCCGTGCAGCCACGCTACCTGACATGGGTAGGGCTTAGCCGGAAGCTTGTCTGTTTTAGTGTTGGGGCTCTCATACTTTCTATGAGGGCTGGGCCCTCGAAGCCGGGTTGTCGTCCGGAAGAGACAATACACTGCTGAGGACCAGCAGCCGGACAATTACGGTGGGTCTCCTGACGTGGCGGTGTGGCGTCCCGAGGAAAGACCAGGGGTCTAGTGGAGCACACGGTGCCGGGGAGAACAAACCTACCGGGAGGCCCCGATACTAGGGTGGTCATAGTGGAAAGCTTTGATCGTGTTATCCGGACCCCCGCATGCTGTCGTATGACGGGCCGTGGCAGACACGGCGGAAGGACCGATTGGTGTGGGTAAAGTGTGCAACCTCTACAGAGTGTAAATCTATTCGAATAGCCGCGTCCTCTTTCATGGACTGTTGGAAAGGTCCCACTAGGCATGCTGGCTGTATTATGGTTTCGAAAGAGAAATGTTTTCAAAAGAAGCAAGGAGGCAACAAAGTGGTACCTGGGAGGTACGGATTTTGGGTGAGGATGATTGGTCTCGGGGAGACAATCAGTCCGATCTCAAGACTGGAAAAAGGGTTACCCCTATCCTAGTGTTTTGACAAAGTTTTACAAAAGAGAGTTTTGTACTTAGATATGTCCTTGCTATATCTAAGATAAGAGAATTCCATCTCTAAATGTTTTCTTCAACAAAGATACAGAGATGTCGTATTCTCTATGTCTAAATCATGGTATTCGAAAACTAAGCCCTATAGTCGTATATAGCAGCTATCCCAGTTTTCGAAAAGTGTTTTCTTGCATTATCATGAAAACTTAAGCCTTAGAGGTGGTCTTGCGAGTACGTAAATGTACTCATATGGCTGTGTCCCTGGATATTCAAACGTCCAGGTTGAAATGAAGGGATGTACGACAAGAAGGAGGAGTACGCCGACGACTACGCCAACTGAGTGTCACGCTCAAATGCTCTGTGGGAATGCGTCAGGAGGTGACGAGGGCCGACGCAAGCCGAATCTTCCGCTGTACCTTAGTTAATGTTCGTCAAGTGCGACGATGTTTGCAGACTTGGTCATGTGACCAGTATATATGTAAGTCTTCTTCTATTCGAGTTGTATGATGTAACTTTGTATACCATGTCGGTTATGTGATCGCGATGCACTAATCATTGGGATCGTGATCTGTTTACTTAACGTGGGCATCTCGGACTTGTTTTCGAGGGGTACTCACACCAATCCACCCAGGAGGTTCATGAACTTAGTGGATGTGCACTATCAGGTGAAAATCACCATGCTCACGGCCCTAAGTAGAATAGACATTCATCCTAGGCGACGACAACCATGAGCACGGCCCTGAGTAGTCACTTAACATTTTGTAAAACTTTTCATCAATAACATAGCATCAATATTTCAACTAATTATTATATAGGAGCCTAAGCACATGAATAAGTGTTTCTACACAGGTTTAGCATAGCAATACTATCCTACACATGCTTATATAAAAATACACTAAGTAATGCATATAGAAAATAGTAGGAAGTTTATGAGGTGTGCCACTTGCCTTTGGATGAAGTATTTACTCACAAACTCTTTTCAACAACGAACGTTTGCTCTCCGTTCAATCTAAACAATATAAGCAAACAACAATACAACAATCAACAACAATCATCAAACATACATGTACATACATAGTGAACAAACAGGTTTCATAAAACTTCTAAGATAAATATTTGTGTGCATGAGGTGCAAAATATTCGTAAGGACTAGAGATGTATGTCATGCTAAGAAAATATTTTAAGTTAATGCAAAGCGAAAATGGGTGTCAAAATGACTTTAAAGATGAATCCTCATGATCAAAATTTGTTTAAGTCTTAAAGGGCAAGATTAGGAAAGAGTGAAAAGATAGAAAGAAAGATGTAGTTGGTCTTCCAGGCTTCATCTCCAGACTTGTAATATTCTCCTTGGTGATGTCTTAATTGAATTCTTGGTAGACTTGAATAATCTTTAGACTTGATGATTTTTGTATCACCTAGGCTGGTCTTGGATTTACTTAGTCTTCATGAAGTCTCAGAGAAGGAGGGAGAAAAGAAAGAAAGAGGGAGCAAGACTTAGAAAATATTTCTGGTTGGTCCTCATGAACTTCTTCTTGATTTTTCTTCTAAGTGCTTCTACTCCTTGGAGATACTTCTGAAGTCTTGTTTTGGCTAAGTCCTTCATTGGTCTTCTAGCTCCATGTTGAAAATTACTAAGTGTCTAAGTGTAGCACTTCACCAAAATGCTAAGTTGAACATACTTCTAACTTAGAGAAAAATATTGAAGAGGTTTTCCTATGAGAAATATATCTATATGTGAAAATAATTTATGCATGCAATGTACTTTTAAATCCTAAGAAATATCATACAAAATTTGTGATATTTATAAAGTATGCATAAGGTTATAATTGCAATTAGATTAGTTTCTAATTTTGGAAATTATAATAAAAGGATTAAAAAAATATTAGGGTTTTATGTGATTAACTTTTTATAACAAAATTTTGTAATTAGTATTAATAGACAGAGGGGATATAAATAAATTTATAGCAATTGGATTTATTCACAAATAATGTTTATATCAAAAGTTATATTGAAAATATTCAAACTATTCAATTTAATTATATAACTATGAATTCATTCAAATATTACTCAAAATTATTTTATAACAGAGGCATCAAATTACAAATATTTCAAAGTTCCTTAAACAATTTTATTTGCAATTTTTGAATTTACAGATTTACAGTTATGACAGAAGTACTCAAATTCACCATTTGAAATTTGAATAATTTATACTAAGTCCAATTTGAAATCTAAGTGATCTAAAATATTTTACATGTCAAGATCTTTCCAAATATATAAAAATATTTGAATTTGGATAAGCAGAGAAAAAGATATGATAAAACTAATGTGCATGGTCTTTTCTGCAAAACTGCCAATTAAATTTAAATCGAATAAAACAATTTCCGACGTGGCTGCTGACTAGGCGCTGACTGGACTGACACGCTGGCGCTTACGTGGATAAGTCAATGGATCTGGGCCGTCAGATTTGGATCTGGCGGTCCAGATCGGATCGTACCGTTTCAAAATAAGTCATCTAATCTTAGCCGCACAAAGTAGATTGGACGGTCCAGATTGGATCGACCAATACCGAGCGGCGCTACGTCACCGGAGTTGCTCCGGTGCGGCTGTGCCATGGCCGAAACTCGCGTTCGAGACAATCTACGGGTTCTCGAGCATATCTGATCGTACCGTGGAGAAGTAGAGGTCGAGGCGGCTTGGGTGGCGTGGCAGTGGTCCCCGGGGCGTCTCGGTTCGTCTCCAGTTGCTCGCTGAAGTCGGAGACCGCGGCGGTTTGCTTCGGCGAGGAAGAACGCGACGACCTGGTGCACGAAAAATTACCCGGGCGAGTCACGAGGATGCGCATGATGTCAGGGGGTCTAGAGAGAGGCGTCTGGGTGCTTGGGGAGCACGGTACTCACCGGAGTTTGCAGAAAAAGGCGGCGGCAATGGCGGCACGGCGGCGGCGATTTGCGGGCAGCCTGGGGCGCTCGGGCTAGCGTTTTTGGGGAAAACAAGGAGGGGAGGCAGGGGTATTTGTAGGGTAGGAGAGGGGAAACAAATCGCGTGATTCGAGCTCGAATTTGGAAAGGAATCGGAGAAGGAAATCGAGGCGCGATTTCTGGACAGAGGAAGACGACGATGACGTCACGCCGACGTCATCCTTCCTTTTTCTTTTCTGATTTTTATTTTATTAATTCATAACTTTTGATTTAAGTGTCCAAATAATGTCAAATTAATTTCTATAAATTTGTAAAAATCATATCTATGCTTTAAAACATTAGTGGGTTTGTTTTGAAAACTTTTTTAAAATTAATTATTTTGAATATTGGTTTAATACAAATTTGACACTTAAAGTCAAATTTGAAATTATCTCTTAATTAAATTTTCTTTTGGCTAAATAAAATTTGTAAAATACCCACATTCCAATATGTTTGAATTTAAGTATTTTAAACTCATTTCCAAATACTAAATTCATTTTAGGCTTTAGTATAATACTAAATAACATAACACATACTATAGGAAAATAAAAAAAGTAATGTATTCATTTTAATTCAAAATAATTTGTGCACCATTATATTTTATATTAAGATAATTCAATTGAAACTTCATAACAACTTTGGAAAAGATTGTAGTTTTAATTCATTTCTTATTTAGAATATATTAATCATTTCATGTTTTGAAAATAATTGAAATTCATTTAAGCAAATGAAATGTTTATTTGGATAATTCATTAATTTTAATTTTTGAAATTTTAAAGTTATAAACTATACTCTTATAATTTCCAAGTTATATTTTGAACTTAGTTAAAAGAGTGAAAACCATTGGGCAATTATACCATTTTAATAGTCTTGAATTTATGAATAGATATGGCTAAGTGGTTGAAATCAGTTACTTATAAGTAAACTATTTTATTAGAATAAAATGGTTTTGAAAGTTTGTAACCCATTTGTCAAATTAGATATTGAGGTTTTGAGAAATACAATGGATAATAAAATGTTTAACATGAAACAAGTTTTGAAAATTAGTGATCACTTGAGATATTTGAATTAATAACTTTTTCAATATGCTTGAAGTCTTTTATAGTTGGTTTTCTTATGCACTTTAATATTTTAATTTAATAAAAACAAAAGTTTTAAATTTTTGTGATTTTTGAACATTATAAAATGTTGGGAAGTTACAGTCTACCACCCTTAAAAGGAATCTCATCCCCGAGATTCGGAGAAGCTAGAAAGACAAAGCAAGTGCTTGGAATGATTCTGATAAATTCGAGATGTTTTGAGAAATGAAATTTCCGATATGGAAACTTGAAAACTGGCAGAGGAAGATTTTTCTGATTTGGGAGGCCAGAAGAAAGACAGTTTGGGATATCTGGGTTTATGCCACATGGTTTAATTTAACTGGGTGGCTACCACCCTTAAAAGAAATATTTGTGGTCAATCTAGAAACTTGGTTTAATCTTGTTTATTTCTCTGATGTAGAGCGTACAAGTATTCAAAATACAATGGCATGTGGTGGGTACGAAAAGTTTTAGCACTCACGTTTTCCACTTGGTCCTTGAAGAGATTTATCCTTCTTCCACTTAGGGAAGCAACTGGCATAGTGTCCCATATCTTTGCACTTGTAGCATCTTATGTGGCTAAGATCTTTCTTGGATTTAACCTTTTGCCCTTGTTCCTCCAGGATCTTCATGAGAGACTGTTGCATTCCTTCCTTGGTTTGCTGGTTAGCTTGTTGTACCAAGGGATAAAGTTGACACTGAATTGGGACATGGTTTGTTCCTTCACACAGTAAGCAAGTGACCTGTCTTGTGCGGCATCCTTTAACTGGACGTCTGGTATGACCATGGGGCCACTCATTAGAACAATCTTTGGACGTATGTCCTATCTCTCCACAAGTTTTGCATGCCTTTAGTTTGGTCATAAGGTCCTCTTCAAAAACACTATGGTTTTGATCCATCTTAGGCAGTTGATCATTGATCAAAGTCCACAGCTGACTCTGGTCCTCTAATAGTAGTCGCATGGTTGTGTGCAAATCATTGTTGTTGATAATGGGGTGAGACATCTGTTTATTTTAGAAAATAAATGAGTTGAATTATATGTACTATGGAGAAATCCTAATTCAATAAATCAGAACAAGGCAACCAATTTCTAACATAATCAGTCAACATGGTTCAAACACAAGCAAACACAACATAACAAAACTACAAACTTCTTTTGTAAAACCAAATTAATCGTTTATCGAACGAAATACACCCACGTCAAGGAAATACCAAAGTGACAGTACTGCCATACCACAATTTGATAGGTCAATACGTCATCGGGTCTCGTTATTCTAATGGATAGGTGGTCTAATCTATCTTTTTCTTGAGTGCCTCGAGTTCTTCCTCCACTTCCTTGAGTTCTTCAAGATACTTCTGGGTGTTGTGGAGCCTGAAATGAAGTCTTTCTGCAAGGTACTCGATGGCTCTCCATGCTGCATTTCTTGCTGAATCAAAGAATGATGTATGAAGTATTGGGTTGGTGAACATGCAGTCACCCTCAGTCTTGTGATCAGCTTCTTTGCTCATGTATAGGTGGACTTGCACCCACCAGTACTCTTGGCCTTCATCCATGAAAGGAAAACCTTTGTATACTACTTCTCCTTCAAAACCTAAGCTCTTCATGTTATCCTTAAGTGCTCTTGGAAACTCAGTCTCATATTCCAAGGTCATGGTCATCACTGGTCCTTTCTTGAGTGATTCAATGAGGGCGGTCATCTAAAGAAAACAAGAGAATTTACTTTGAAAGAAATAGTTAAGATAGTTACAAGAATGATGTTTGAAAAGTTTTATTTCAGCAAACAGAACAAAATAAATTTTCAATCCTATGGCCAAATCCTATTTCTATCCAAATCTAGGGTTTCGAACCTATAGGCAACACAGTGCTCTGATACCATCTGTAGCGTACCTGCACTTTAAATAAGGCAGATACCTGTGTATAGTGCAAATCCCTGGATTGATTCGTTTGCACATACAATTTACGATGTAATATCACAACAAAGTATCAATTTTATTACATCGATGATCCAGACTTACAAAATATTCATTACAAGTTGCATAGCATAAAGCTAGCTTTGTAATAGTACACAGCGGAAATACAATAGCAGTGGGTCTCCAACAACTTCATGTTGCCACAGGCGAAAACATGTTGGTTGTAGACTCAAAACCTTTAAACGAAACCTCACTCGTCATCTGAATAATCTGCAATAAGAAAAATATTGCAACAACGTGGGTCAGATTCCATTAAAAATGGAGTCTGGCAAGTGACACTATGGTGGACACTTAGAGGAATAATTCTAATAACCTATATGCTTATTTTGCTGGTGGAGTTCAAGGCTATTTTGCATAAAGCCAATTTTTTCCTAACACTTTGGAAACCCCTTTTATTCTATTAGAGACTTTCATGGCATGAAAACCACTGTCTCATTCTACCCTTGTTCACCCATCAAGTTTTATTTCTGAAGTTGGAATGATGGAATCCTCCGTTGACGTCCGTGATCAGCTGCTTAAATTGTCCGTACCGGGGAGACGGCTAAGTACTTAGTTTTACACTCTGCAGGGGTTGTGCCCGTTCACCATTGTACCCATTCAACCCAAACTATCCTTTACACGCTTATAGTGATAAGGAAAGGAGAAGAATGAGACGGGATCTTTCAGAAGCATTTTCCCTCCCACTCTGGCTTGACCCGTTCCACCTAACACCCCCTACATCGGCTTGTCAAGCCGGAGAGAGTCCACGCAACATAATTGATCAAGCCAGAGCCCATTGGCAATGGCTGCACTAGAAGCAATCGTCACTCGGAGTTCTTCAGTTTCCTCTGTTCCCTGGGTGGCCATCCACAAGTGCACATACTCCAGGAACCATAGACATGGACCTGAGTTGCCACTCAACTTCGCCACCATACAACCAATCCACCCAGGAGGTTCATGAACTTAGTGGATGTGCACTATCAGGTGAAAATCACCATGCTCACGGCCCTAAGTAGAATAGACATTCATCCTAGGCGACGACAACCATGAGCACGGCCCTGAGTAGTCACTTAGCATCAATATTTCAACTAATTATTATATAGGAGCCTAAGCACATGAATAAGTGTTTCTACACAGGTTTAGCATAGCAATACTATCCTACACATGCTTATATAAAAATACACTAAGTAATGCATATAGAAAATAGTAGGAAGTTTATGAGGTGTGCCACTTGCCTTTGGATGAAGTATTTACTCACAAACTCTTTTCAACAACGAACGTTTGCTCTCCGTTCAATCTAAACAATATAAGCAAACAACAATACAACAATCAACAACAATCATCAAACATACATGTACATACATAGTGAACAAACAGGTTTCATAAAACTTCTAAGATAAATATTTGTGTGCATGAGGTGCAAAATATTCGTAAGGACTAGAGATGTATGTCATGCTAAGAAAATATTTTAAGTTAATTCAAAGCGAAAATGGGTGTCAAAATGACTTTAAAGATGAATCCTCATGATCAAAATTTGTTTAAGTCTTAAAGGGCAAGATTAGGAAAGAGTGAAAAGATAGAAAGAAAGATGTAGTTGGTCTTCCAGGCTTCATCTCCAGACTTGTAATATTCTCCTTGGTGATGTCTTAATTGAATTCTTGGTAGACTTGAATAATCTTCAGACTTGATGATTTTTGTATCACCTAGGCTGGTCTTGGATTTACTTAGTCTTCATGAAGTCTCAGAGAAGGAGGGAGAAAAGAAAGAAAGAGGGAGCAAGACTTAGAAAATATTTCTGGTTGGTCCTCATGAACTTCTTCTTGATTTTTCTTCTAAGTGCTTCTACTCCTTGGAGATACTTCTGAAGTCTTGTTTTGGCTAAGTCCTTCATTGGTCTTCTAGCTCCATGTTGAAAATTACTAAGTGTCTAAGTGTAGCACTTCACCAAAATGCTAAGTTGAACATACTTCTAACTTAGAGAAAAATAATGAAGAGGTTTTCCTATGAGAAATATATCTATATGTGAAAATAAGTTATGCATGCAATGTACTTTTAAATCCTAAGAAATATCATACAAAATTTGTGATATTTATAAAGTATGCATAAGGTTATAATTGCAATTAGATTAGTTTCTAATTTTGCAAATTATAATAAAATGATTAAATAAAATATTAGGGTTTTATGTGATTAACTTTTTATAACAAAATTTTGTAATTAGTATTAATAGACAGAGGGGATATAAATAAATTTATAGAATTGGATTTATTCACAAATAATGTTTATATCAAAAGTTATATTGAAAATATTCAAACTATTCAATTTAATTATATAACTATGAATTCATTCAAATATTACTCAAAATTATTTTATAACAGAGGCATCAAATTACAAATATTTCAAAGTTCCTAAAACAATTTTATTTGCAATTTTTGAATTTATAGATTTACAGTTATGATAAAAGTACTCAAATTCACCATTTGAAATTTGAATAATTTATACGAAGTCCAATTTGAAATCTAAGAGATTTAAAATATTCTACATGTCAAGAGCTTTCCAAATATATAAAAATATTTGAATTTGGATAAACATAGAAAAAGATATGATAAAACTAATGTGCATGGTCTTTTCGGCAAAACTGCCAATTAAGTTTAAATCGAATAAAACAATTTTTGACGTGGCTGCTGACTAGGCGCTGACTGGGTTGACACGCTGGCGCTGACGTGGATAAGTCAATGGATCTGGGCCATCAGATTTGGATCTGGCGGTCCAGATCGGATCGTACCGTTTCAAAATAAGTCATCTAATTTTAACCGCACAAAGTAGATCGGACGGTCCAGATTGGATCGACCAATACCGAGCGGCGCTAGGTCACCGGAGTTGCTCCGGTGCGGCAGTGCCATGGCCGGAACTCGCGTTCGAGACGATCTACGGGTTCTCGAGCATATCTGATCGTACCGTGGAGAAGTAGAGATCGAGGCGGCTTGGGTGGCGTGCCAGTGGTCCCCGGGGCGTCTCGGTTCGTCTCCAGTTGCTCGCCGGAGTCGGAGACCGCAACGGTTTGCTTCGGGCAAGGAAGAACGCGACGACCTGGTGCACAAAAAATTACCCGAGCGAGTCACGAGGATGCGCATGATGTCAGGGGGTCTAGAGAGAGGCGTTTGGGTTCTTGGGGAGCACGGTACTCACCGGAGTTTGCAGAAACTGGCGGCGGCAATGGCGGCACGGCGGCGGCGATTTGCGGGCAGCCTGGGGGCGCTCGGGCTAGGGTTTTCGGGGGAAAACAAGGAGGAGAGGCAGGGGTATTTGTAGGGCTGGAGAGGGGAAACAAATCGCGTGATTCGAGCTAGAATTTGGAAAGGAATCGGAGAAGGAAATCGGGGCGCGATTTCTGGACAGAGGAAGACGACGATGACGTCACGCCAACGTCATCCTTCCTTTTTCTTTTCTGATTTTTATTTTATTAATTCAAAACTTTTGATTTAAGTGTCCAAATGATGTCAAATTAATTTCTATAAATATGTAAAAATCATATCTATGCTTTAAAACATTAGTGGGTATGTTTTGAAAACTTTTTTAAAATTAATTATTTTGAATATTGGTTTAGTACAAATTTGACACTTAAAGTCAAATTTTAAATTATCTCTTAATTAAATTTTCTTTTGGCTAAATAAAATTTGTAAAATACCCACATTCCAATATGTTTGAATTTAAGTATTTTAAACTCATTTCCAAATACTAAATTCATTTTAGGCTTTAGTTAATACTAAATAACATAACACATACTATATGAAAATAAAAAAAGTAATGTATTCTTTTTAATTCAAAATAATTTGTGCACCATTATATTTTATATTAAGATAATTCAATTGAAACTTCATAACAACTTTGGAAAAGATTGTAGTTTTAATTTATTTCTTATTTAGAATATATTAATCATTTCATGCTTTGAAAATAATTGAAATTCATTTAAGCAAATGAAATGTTTATTTGGATAATTCATTAATTTTAATTTATGAAGTTTTAAAGTTATAAACTATAGTCTTATAATTTCCAAATTATATTTTGAACTTAGTTAAAAGAGTGAAAACCATTGGGCAATTATACCATTTTATTAGTCTTGAATTTATGAATAGATATGGCTAAGTGGTTGAAATCAATTACTTATAAGTAAACTATTTTATTAGAATAAAATGGTTTTGAAAGTTTGTAACCCATTTGTCAAATTAGATATTGAGGATTTGAGAAATACAATGGATAATAAAGTGTTTAATCTGAAACAAGTTTTGAAAATTAGTGATTACATGAGATATTTGAATTAATAACTTTTTCAATATGCTTGAAGTCTTTTATAGTTGGTTTTCTTATGCACTTTAATATTTTAATTTAATAATTTTTTTTTTAATTTTTTGATTTTTGAACATTATAAAATGTTGGGATGTTACACCCTCATGTCAGGGATTTTTCTTTTCTGATTTTCTATTTCCTTTATAACTTTTGATTCAAGACTCCAAATTAAGTCAAATAAATTTCTAAAAATTTGTAAAAGTAATATCTTTGTGTTAAAACATTTGTGGTCATGTTTTGAACACTTTTGAAAAATAATATTTTGAAATATTCATAAAATACAAATTTGCCCATTTAGGTCACTTTGAAATTAGGGATTTAATAAATTCATTTGGGGTTAAATAGAATTTATGAGATTACCACAATCGTATATGTTTGATATTTAGTTAACTTGCACTCATTTTCAGTAACCATTCAGTTTAAACTTTGGTAGAATAGTAAAATAACAAAATATTAATGTTTTAGAAGAAGTGGGAAATATAATGGATTCAATTTTAATTCCATATATTTTGTGCACCATTATGTTTTATATTATGGTAAATCATTTCAAAACTCCATAACATACCTTTGGAAAATATTTTAGCTTTATTTCATTTCTTATATTGAATATATTCATGAAAATCATAATATGTTTTGAAAATTAATGAAAATCATTTAAGATAATGAAATGTCTATTTGGATTATTCATTAATTTAAAACTATGAAGTTTTAAAGTTATAAACTATAGACTTGGAATTTCCAAAAACTTTGTTTTGAACTCAGGTAAAAGAATGAAAACCATTTGGCAAATAGACCATGTTTTAAATAGTTTAAAAGAACATTTTTAAATATTATTTTAATTTATGAATAGTTATGGCTAAGTGGTTGAAAACAAATACTTATAACGAAACTTTTACTAAAAGAAAATGGTTTGAAAGTTTGTAAACCATTTATCAAATTATATAATGAAGTTTAAGAAAAACAATGGATAGTGAAATGTTTAACTTGAAACAAATTTTGAAAATAATGATTAATTGAGATATTTGAAATATTAAACTTTTTCAAGATGCTTGAAGTCTTTTATAGTTGGTTTTCTTATGCATTTTAATGTTTTATTTTATTCAAAAGTTTTAAATTTTTAGTGATTTTAAACATTCCAAAATATTGGGATGTTACACTCTTCTTGTGTATTCTGTTATTCGAAGCCTGGTTCTGCCTACTGTTAAGCTCGGAAGCAATACCTGCTAAGTCTTCCAAGCCTGTGGAGTACTATCAGCAGCCACCGGGTATGGACCAAGTGGTCAACCGTCACAATGATGGTAACTCGGCTATGGATTAAGCCGTGTATCAGAGGAATGATAGTCCACTCGGATCTCGGTTGGGACCTCGCCTGTTGACACCAAATGATGCTTGTTACAAGTTGGAGATAATTTACATGTCCGAGATGGTGGAAGGGCAAGGTCCACCTGGTCCTGCATGTTTTGGACCCCAGATCAGGAGGAAGCTTCCTCTGCCATACTTTCAACTAAACCGGGGTGCAAATATGTATGAAGACAGAACTAAGCCGGAAGACTGGCTGGCAGAATATGTGTCGTCAGTGCATATTGCGGGGGTTAGCCGTCGTTGGGCGGTGAGATATATCCTGTAGATGTTGGAAGGGCCAGCCTGGATCTGGCTGAACAACTTGAGAGAAGGCAGTGTCGACTGCTCGTTAGACATTGAAGAAGCTTTTGTTAGAAATTTCTCCATTACATATAAGAGGCCAAACCGACCTTAGCAGCTTGTAATGTGCAGACAGAGAGATGATGAAACTGACCGAGATTACTTAACTCGGTGGATTACTATTCGCAATTCCCGTGAAGGAGTTGTTGAGGCCCAAGCCATCTCATGGTTTGCCCAAGGGTGCCGACATGGCTCCATGCTTTGTTAGAAGTTGCAGAGTGAGATGTCGGCTACTCTGGCCGAGACAACGCGCATTGCTGATAGTTATACACTCGGTGACCTGATGCAGCCCTTGCTGAACTCGGTGGAACCGAATAGAAGATACCTGGTGAATACCAGAACTGGACCGGGCAGGCATAATGATCGCCATGACTTTGAAAACAAAAGTAGAGAACCGGAGTACCGGTATGCCTCGCATCAAGTTGCTACAGTGACCCGAGAGCAAGTTGATGCTGGCGATAGCCAGCGTCAGAAGACAAGTGGCCCGACTTCGGGCCAGAACCAAGAGGTGAAGAAGCTATGGGCAGAACGGAGGAAGCCTGTGACTTACGAGATGTTGGATGGGCCCTGCAGCTATCACATGACTGATGTTCGTAGGCCGGCTAATCACTCAGCTCGGCAGTGCAGCTACTATCAGCGCACTCTGAGAGAAGGTGGAGGATCCGGGGGATCTCGGATGGCTGATCCCCCGAGACCGGCAGTTCCGAACACTGCCACTTACCGGGGCAAATGCTATTCCGGTGAATGCACCTCCACCGAGGCAAATCACTCTGAGACCTGTGAATGTGGTTAATGTCGGTGGCAATGCCTGTGCTGGTTCCAGTCGACAGAACGAGTATCTGATGCACATGGTGGGTGTGTTGTTGGGAGACCCCAAGAGGAAGGTGTGAAGTAGTGAAGCAACAAGTTTCCCTCAGTATGAAACCAAGGTTATCGAACCAGTAGGAGATGAAGGATTCCCTTGAGGTGTGAAGGCGTCAGAAAAATTCTGGTGCTAAGTTGACGTGGAGCCTGCACACAAACAATCAAGATACTTTGCCCAACTTAACAGTGAGGTTGTCAATCACACCGGCTTGCTGTAACAAAGGATTAAACGTATGTGTGGAACAAAGAGTGATGTTTGCAGAAAGTAACAGGTTTGCAATTGTGGTTTTATCAGATTAATGAGAAGGACCGGGGTCCATAGTTCACTAGTGGTGTCTCTCTATAAATAATAATAACATTCATCCATGCGTGGTAAATAAATTACAGCTAGGCAATTGACAGAATAATGATGAGCAACCCAATGCATATACTAATGATATGGGTGTCTAGTGTGAGATTCATTCGGGCATTACAACAATATACATGGACCGTTCCAACTGCATCTATGATTAATAATGCACCTTCCGGTTAGCGTCCGCACCCCTTTCAGTATTAAGTTGCATGCAATAGATTATCGTCTTAAGCACTGTGTGTAAAGGAAGTAAGTAACATCATCCTTAGATAAAGTACTACTGTTTTATCCCTAGTAGCAACAGCACATCTACAACCTTAGAGCTTTCTGTCACTGCCCCATATTAAATAGAGACATGAACATACTATCGAGCATAAATACCCCCTCTTGGAGTTACAAGCATCTACTTGGCCAGAGCATACACAAGTAACGGAGAGCATGCACGATCATTAAATAGCACACATATGATATATTATGAAGCAATAACTTTAGAACTCAATATTCATCGGATCCCAGAAAACACAACATGGAGAATTACATAAAGATGATCTTGATCATGATAGGAAGCCCACAAGATCTAAACATGATAGCATAAGAGGAGAAAAAAACCATGTAGCTACTGCTATGGACCCGTAGTCCAAGGTAGACTACTCACGCATCAGTCCGGAGGCGGGCATGGCGACGTAGAGGCCTCCGGGGACGGTTCCCCCTCCCGGCAGGGTGCCGGGGAGCAGTTATGATCTCTCCCAAAGTGGTTGCGGCGACGGCTGCGGCTCGGGACCCGTGGAGGAAAAAGAGATTAACCGTCAAGCGTTTTTAGGTCAGGAGCATATTTATGGGCGAAAGACCTAGGTCGGTGGGCACCCGAGGGCGCCACACCCCCTCCTGGCACGGCAGGCATCTTGGCCACGCCACGATGCGATGTGGGCCCCTTGGGGTCCATCTTCGTCTCGTCTTCGGTTCTTCTGGTCGCAAATATTCCAAAAATAAATACTGGTTGGCTCGTTTTCAATTTGGCGGATATTTTCTTAAGAGCTTTTCTGAAACCAAAAACAGCCGAAAACTGGGAACTGGCACTGTGGCACCTTGTTAATAGGTTAGTCCCAGAAAATGCATAAAACTATATAAAATGCATATAAAACATGTAATAACATGATATAACATAGCATGGAACACAAGAAATTATGGATACGTTGGAGACGTATCAGTATGCTACGGGTGAATATCAAGAGGCACATAAGAGTTATGTGGTATTCCTGACCGAGCCCACTAACAAGAAAAGTCTGCGCTAGCGGACGCTGGAGGTGAATGTTGTCATGCCGGCTGTGCCGAAATACATGTAGTGGTCCGAGCAGAAAATCACTTGGAGCCTGAAGGATCATCCTCGGGTCATGCCTAAGCCGGGAGGCTATGCGCTAGTGGTAGACCCGACATTCATTGGGCCTGCTATCAGTGTCAGGTTTACTCAAGTTCTGATTGATAATGGCAGTGCCATTAACATCATGTATAAGGACACCATGGTGAAGTTGGGTGTCTCAATGAACAAACTGCGTCCGAGTAGCACGACCTTCCATGACATTGTGCCGGGAGTCTCGTGTTCGCCTATGGACAAGATATGGATTTATGTGCTATTCGGGACCCAGGATAACTGCAGGACTGAAAGCATTGAGTTCGAGGTGGTGGATCTCGAAAGTCCGTACCATGCTCTGATCGATAGGCCTGCTCTGGCCAAGTTCATGATTTTTACTCACCTGGGCTCCCTCAAAAGGAAGATGCCTGGCCCGAACGGCATAATCACCATCTCGGGTGACTACAAACGCTCCATCGAGTGTGCCTTGGCTGGTTCCTGTTTGGCCGAGTCTCTGGTCATTGCCAAGGGGAAGAGCTGACTCCAGCAAGTGGTGGCACAGGCACAGGCCTCGCAACTCGGCATGCCCGGGATGGCGAACGCGAAGCAGAATGCTTCCTTCCAGCCGCCAAAGGAGACCAAGAAGATCAACATCGCCCCGGCTAACACGGAGCACAAGGCCATCACTGGCACCGGGATAGAGGAGAAGTAGGAAAGTGAGTTCATCCACTTCCTCCATGAGAATTGGAATGTCTTTGCATGGTCGAATCATGACCTGCCAGGCATTCCGAGGGAGTTGGCTGAGCACTCTTTATTCATCAGGACGAAGGCGAAGCCGGTGAAGCAACCGATATGACGTCACTCAGATGAGAAAAGAGCTGCTATCATGGACCATCTAGACGTGCTGCTCGCGGCTGGATTCATTGTGGAAGTGTTGCACCCGGACTGGTTGTCTAAACCGGTCCTGGTAGAGAAGAAGAAGGATGACCCTTTGCTCGCAAAGGTGTGGCGCATGTGCATCGACTTCACGAATCTGAACAAGGCATGCCCGAAAGATCCATTCCCGCTACCTCAGATAGATCAAGTGATCGACTGCACAGTCGGGTGTGAGTTGTTGTCTTTTCTAGATGCTTACTCTGGTTTTCACCAGATACCTTTGAAACCTGCTGATCAATTGAAAACTGCTTTTATTACCTCGTACAGGGCTTATTGGTATCATGTCATGACTTTCGGCCTGAGAAATGCTGGTGCTACATACAAGAGATGCATGCATAAATGTTTACATGACCAGATAGGCAGAAATGCAGAGGTATATGTCAATGACATAGTCATCAAAACTAAATAAAAATCTACTCTGATCGATGATATAAGAGAAACATTTGGTAACTTGAGATAATTCCGGATGAAACTTAACCCGGATAAATGTACTTTCGGGGTGCCGGCAGGCAAGTTACTTGATTTCCTTGTATCGAGCCGAGGTATCGAGGTGAACCCGGGCAAAATCCGTGCTATTGAAAGCATGAGGTTGAAGACACGTCTCAAAGACGTGCATAAATTCGTTGGGTGCCTGGCATCTCTAGGTCGGTTTGTTAGCCGGTTAGGGGAGAAAGCATTGGCTTTGAATCAGTTCGTGAAAAGAGCAAAAACTTTGTGTTGACCCCGCAAGCGGATGCGGCGTTCACCGACTTGAAAAGGATGTTGGCAACTGCGCTTATATTGGGCTCACCGTTATCCAACGAGTCGATTTTTCTCTACATTGCTGCCATAAACCGAGTTATGAGTGTTGTGAAGGTGGTAGAGCGAGAAGAGCATGGTAAAATGGTGCAGAGGCCAGTATATTATCTGAGCGAGGTCATCTCGACCTCCAAGCTGAACTACCGGCACTACCAGAAGATGGCCTATGGCGTGTACCTGGTGGTGACAAAGTTGAAGCACTACTTCCAAGAGCATCTGATTAAAGTGGTGTGTGAGGCTCCTCTATCAGAAATCATCGGCTGCAAAGATGCAAGTGGCTGAGTAGCCAAGTGGGCCATCCAGCTGTCTCGATATGCACCGAGTTATGAGAGAAGAGATGCCATGAAGTCGCAGGCGCTGCCGGACTTCCTAGTGGGCTGGGCCGAGATGCAATATGAGCCTCCCCTTCCCGACATCATCTTCTGGAAAATGCACTTCGACGGCTCCAAGACAAAGATTGGTTGGGTGCCGGAGTGGTCCTCACGTCGCCAAAGCAAGACCAGCTGAGATATGTGCTGCAGATTCACTTTTCGTCATCTAACAACGTGGCCGAATATGATGCACTGGTGCATGGACTGAATGTTGCCAAAGAGATTGGCATCTGCCGGATAAAGTGTCGTGGTGGGATCACGGCAGATGCCATAGGATGGCTAATTTGTGGGGCCGATGGACGTTGGTGGATCCGGGGAGGGGTAGCGAGTTGAAGAACTCACACGGGGAGGATCCCGGTAAAACCGGAATCTCCCAAGAACACGAAACAAAAACAAAGTGCAGCGGGGAAGATCTAACAAATACAAACAAATGCACGAAGGCACCAAGCACACGCGCGATATACCCAGGTTCAGGGCCCTCGTGAGGAGGTAACACCCCTACTCCTGCCTTTCTTCTCTATATATCGATGGTACAAGAACTACAAGTTGCCACAAGATCTATCAAAGGTAGAAGTACTAGAAACTGGATGAACTCAAGGTGAAGAGGAGTAACTGCTCTAAGAGTGAATGCAACTATAGTTTTGGCTCTCAGGTTGGTCTCTCTTTCTCAGGAGCAGTTATGGTGCCTTTTATAGAGTTCCGGCCAGGAGGGCCGGAAACCCTAATCTGGCTCGGCCCCACCGGACAGGCCTAGCCGGGATGTCGTCACCGGCTAGTGCGACCTAGTCGCCGGGCTATCCGGTGTAGCCCCTGCGTCACCCTCTCGTTAAGGACGGCAGACGCCGTCCTGCATCATCATTGTCCCCTTGTCAGAGACAGGACATGTCTTTGCCCATCCCGGATAGCCTTTTCCGGATTGCCGGGCTAGGCATGTCAGGTCTTGTCGTACCGGCTGACGCGCTCCCGTGTCAGGCGGGAGGTGACCATGCTTCCGTGTCAGGCGGGAGGTGACCATGCCTCCGTGTCAGGCGGAATGGTACTTCCCCCCGCGATATACGGGAAAGCCTGCTCTAGACCGTTGACGGTCTACCGGGAACCTTCTCGCCGGCTACCTCCTCGCTTGCCACTGCGAGCCTCTCCTGTATAAGACCAAGGTCGACAGGTACATCCCGGTTAGCATGTACCCGGACTACCTATCCGGTAAAGCCGAGTACACCGTCACCCGGGAACCTCCTCGGTGTCCCATGCCCGGGATCCTTTCCGGAGAGGTCCGAACTCATGCCAGGATGAGTAACTCTAGGCCTAGCCTCCCGAAGATGTCTTAGCCTACCAGCGAAGACATCTTCGAGAAGCTAGTTCTTAGAGGAACCATCCGCTCTTGCCCGTGCTGCAAATGCGACGGTCGGGGATGTCTATTTATAGGCGCAAGACTCGACCCTCACGGCTGCCATGGGGCTCCTTGGCCTTTCCCTGCGTCCAAGGGACCAGCTGCCCTCTCGGCACACCAAGGGGTGCCCTTTGCTGTTGCCAAAGGTCAGGCACTGTTGTTATCCCTTATAACCTACCGGGATCTGCCCCTACCCGGGGGGCAGCCCCCCGACACTAGTCCCCGAAGCTGGTGCGGCACAGCGACCCCGGATGATGTGCGGGATCAGCTTTAATAACCAACCCTCCTCCGAGAACATATGACACCATCTTTTTCTTCCATGCCGAGATCAATTCTTTCCAATATCTTCTCACCGAGATGATCTTTAACCGGGAGGCGAAGCCTGCGACCGAGTAATATCATCTCAGGAGATCTTGACCGTTGCTTCCCCGATGAAGTCGAGATAGCGAATCTGGGTCCACCCGACGTCCCGTCTGCGCAGAGGCGCACTCAAGTGCTTCTGCGCACGCACGACGTCGCTTGGGTTCCCGCGCCAGGGAGCCGCATCCGATCCGGAAACGAACCGTTGGGGCGGTGCAGCCCTCGGTGTGGCCGGATCGAGCGCTCCGGATAGCGCCACGTGGCCCGCGGCACAAAACAGATCCCACCCACGATCGTGGAGATCGTGGGCGGGAAAAATGGAAACCGCTCCGGAATCCCCCCCATAAATAGGGGACCGGAACGGTCTCCTTCTTCTTCTTCGCACTTCCTCTTCTCCACCGTCTCGAGCTCGCCGCCGCCGCCGCGCTCGCTGCCCGCACGTCGTCTCGCCGGAGCTCGCGCCCCGCCGTCCTTCTCCCACGTCGTCGATCTTCTCGCTCACTGGTGAGTCTTCCCTCTCCACTCCGATGCATTTCTTCGGTAGGATAGCCGCCGGACTCCGGCCGTGCCCTAGCACGAGCACGGTTGCGCCGCCGCCGGTGACCACATCCGAGCGGCGCGCTCGAAGCGCACGGCGAAGAACCATCGTGGCAGTAGGACGTATATTTGTCACCCACATTTGTGCCTCGTTTTAGTCTAGCGCAATCCTCTTTCCCTTCGTTTAGTTTAGATTATTGGACCCACGGTAGATCTTGCTCCGCATGAACTCGGTAGCTTTCAGCAGTTTATGTCCCGACATCCTCATTTCGGGTAGACTAACTCCGACTAACCGCCGCTGCATCTGCAGAATAGCCCGAATACTTCCGCGTACTTCTCCGAGATGGGTGAAGAGCGCGCCCGGGGGTGTTGGGACGGATCCGAGACAACGCAGTCGGATATTGATTGGCTGTATCGGACTCACCGGATTCCTCCGGAAGTCGAGAGCCGTCTACCGAGAGAGGAGGTTGCGCCGGAACCCCAACCCGGGGAATATGTGGTATTCCTATCGCATTTCGAGCGCGGGTTTGGGCTTCCGGCTAGCCCCTTCTTCCGCGACTTCCTCGACACGTACAGCGTGCAACCTCACCACCTTCCCGCCAACGCCATCATGATGCTTTCTGTCTTCATCACTTACGCGGAGGCGTATCTTGGCATATGGCCCTTTGTGGATCTCTGGGCCAAGTACTTTATCCTCCGCCGACAAGCCATCCCCAACCCGGATCAGAAGGTGAAAGACTTGGTCGACTGCGGAGCGGCCACCGTCATCCCTCGCGCGGACTCCGGATTCCCCATCGTCAAGGGATTAGAGTCTTGCTGGAAATGGCAGCGCAGCTTCTTCTACGTGAAGAACCGGGAGTCTTTGGGAGATGGCCCGGGATCCTCGACCCCGGACTTCATTAATCTGCCGGAATTCGTCATGGGTCCTCCGCGCGAATTCAGTCGCTGGAAGCATCTCCCCGACAGCGAGGAGATCGGATTCATGCACGAGGTCCTGCAGGTGCTCACCCAGGATATGACCGGGGATGACCTCTTGCGCTGCTTTATCGTTCGCCGGGTCTGCCCCCTCCAACACCGAGTGCACAAGATGTGCCACATGTCCGGGAACTATGACCCCACCCGGACCAGTATCCATAGGCTAAGCCACTCGGCGATCGTCCGTCGTGCCCGAGCTATTGCTCGGACGGAGATGGCGGAGGATTACGAATGGGGGGTCATAGGGGGATCCCGGAAACGACCGGTTGACCAGGTGCTTATATCAGTCTTTCACGCCTACGCCTTCGTACATGCGCTCACCTGGACACCGACACGACCTAACTTGTTTGCGCAGCTGTTTGAGCGTCAGCACGAAGAAGACGCCATCCACGTCAACGGGAACTACGCCCCGGATTTCCCGAAACCGGACGTGATGCCGAGAGAGGATCTCGACGGTGAGGACCATCTCGCCATCCCGTTCGTTAAGGCCCCGGGTAATCCTTCAACCCCAGAGACAGTTTCCATTTCCTCGGATGACGATGAGATTGACTGCGAGATCCTTGACGTTATTGACGCTCTCCCTCTGAATTGGGCCCCAGCCGTGGTTCCGAAACCGTCAGCCGGGACGAGACGTGCCGAGAGCCGGAAGCGCGCGGCTTCCGACACCGATGGGGCTGAAGCCTCCGGCAACCCCCCCAAGAAGGGTAAACCGAGCAAGAAGGCTACCGAGAAGCCCCCTCGACGCCGGCAGAGGGGTCCTCCCCTTGTGGACTCCGGGTACGTCTTTCTTGCCTCATGTTATTTGACTTCGCTCTCTCCATAACTTCTACTAAGACATTTTCTTTCAGTGACGCGCTCGAGCTCCCGACACCTGCTGTTCCTCCTCCTCCGGGAACTCGGACTCCTAGCCCGGCTCAGGCCTCTCCTTCACCTCTTCGCCCTTCTGCTCCAGGGAATGAAGCCGCCGCCCCTGGTGCCGCACCGGCAAGCGTCGCGACCTCGGATGCACCTCCGGTGATCGACGAGATCGCGGTGCCGGCTACTACCACCTCGGAAGAGATTGTTCTTCCGGACAGCCCGCGTCGGGTTCCTGGACTGGAGGCAGAGCTCGCTAGCCCTCGCCGGCAACCTGCGGCGAGTGGGGCCTCTCGGCCAGCCGCGCCGAAGGCCATCCCGGAGAAACAGGCTACCGTCTCCTCCCGGCCGGCAGAACCAATTCCCAAGTCTCGCGGCAAGACTTCTGGGCAGAAAACATCTTCTGCTCCGCCCGCAGCTGCTCCGACATCTTCTTCCCAGGAGTTGGTGCCACGCCCGGGTAAGTTCTCACCGTTACCACCACCTCCTGCCGAGACCCCTACTGCGGCTTTGCGGATGTTGCGAGCAACGGTCAGCTCCTTTGCATCTTCAGGATCTCGGGACCTCGCTGCCACCCGCGCTGCCGGCAGCTCCGGCATCCGGGTTGTTGATGACTTCAACAAGGCCTGGCTTGCCGCCGATGCTTCCGAGACTGCAGGGGACTTGCACGCTGCAGGTCCGAGCCGCAGCGCTCAAGCCCTGCATGCTCTCCAGGTGGCCGCGCTGGACGTCACCCGAGTAAGCGAGGTAAATTTTTCTTCTTTTATCCAAAACACACTTGTTCTTTCCACCACCACTAGTCCCCGAGATTGGTGCTTAGTGCTCCAGATTCCACCGAATAGCAGATCACTAGGTTCCAATCTTAGAGAAAAAATCCAGGACTCGGACACCGAGTCCCCGAGATCCTCCCAACCGGGTTCTTTACTTCTTTTTCCATACTGACTTTGCCTTCTTCGTCTTGCTATCAGGAGTGCAGCCAACAACGCCGCAACATCTTCAACCGGGTTCTCGCTGAACTCGGTCAGTCGAAGAAGTCCGAGGAGCGCTTCCGGGAGGAGCGGGATGCCGCGCGCCAGGTCTCGGTGGATCAGAAGGCCGCCCTTGGCACCGCGCAAGCCGAGATTGCGCGCCTCAACGGCGAGCTCGCCAAGGCCCAGGCTACCATGTCGGAGATGAAGAAGGGCTTCGTCGAGGCGAGCAAAAAGCAGAAGGAGACCCTGGACCAGTCGCTGACGCGGACGGATAACGCGGAGACCGAGCTGGGTCTTCTCCGGTCGCGATCTGATGCTTGGCTTGCCGAGCTCACCGTGCTGAACCGGGATCTCAACAGTGAGTAATCCGACAACCCTCCTCTCCTGTTATTTCCTTTACTCGTTGTTCTGCTTCTTGTGACTTAGTCGTTTTGACAGCTCTTCTTTTTAAAGGAGAGTTCGAGCACTCCCGCGAAGCCGCCGCCAAGGCTGTTGCCGCCGCCCGAGAGAAGCGTGCCGGGAAGGGTCCTATCTCGGACGCCTGGGACATTGAGGATCACCTCACTGCCCTGAAGGCCCGGATAGTACCTCTCCGGTCTATCGGGACGGAGCTCCTTAGAGCGGCGATCCACGTCCATGGCGTCTTGTGGCCGAGCATCCGCGGGAAGCTCTCGATCCCGGAGCTCTCGCGCGCGCTTCTGGGTGCCGGTAGCCGCATCCATGCTTGGAAGCGCTCCAGCGCTAGAGCTGGTGCGGACCAAGTCTTGACCCAAGTACTCAGCTGGTACGAGGGTCTTGACTTGGCAGCGGTCCTGCGCCTGCGGACGGTGTCGCCTTGGGTCAAAGATCAGGCAAAGATCCAGGAGCGGCGAGAGGTGGCGCATCGCATTGCGAAGTGGGCCAGCATCCATGCCTTCACCGCCAGCATCGTTCCCTCAGAGTCTGAGTCAGATACCGAGGACTCCGAAGAAGATGATGCCGCTTCCGGCGATGGGGAAGAGGAAATCCCGGAGGAAGATGATGCTGCTTCTGGTGCAGCATCCGAGAAGGTGGCTTCCCGGGATGCAACATCGTCGCCGATGCCCGAGGCCACCGAGACCGAGGTGCCTCCCGACGTCCCGAGTGGTGCTGCCGATGCTGAAGGTGAAGCTGCTCCTGCTCCCGAGGTCGGCGCTCCCGAGGTCGTCGCTCCCGAGGTCGTTGCTCCGGAAGTCGCTGTCGAGAAGCCTACTTCCCCCACTGCTTAAAACACTTAGTAGCAAATTCGTTAAATCCCCGGGATGCCGGGTGTCATATGTATCGTATACTTAAATTATCTCTGTTTCACCGTGAACTATTTATTTGAAGAACTTATGTCAATGTACTCAGCTTTTGGTTCCCGAATTGCTTTTCATGTTTTACCGTACTTAGGTAATCTCTGCTCTTGTCTACCATTTCGGCGTTCGACAGTCGAGTCACAAAACTCCACATACGGCACATACATTACTTAAAACAATCCGAGTTCCTACTAACTGAATTCCCGACATAAAAAACAACTAACTAAAAACAAGCATGCCGGATAAGTTCCTGCTCCAAGTCCCCGAGACCATTTTCGTGTTCCCCACCTTCCCTCTCTTTGCTCTTGACTACCATTTCGGCGTTCGTCAGTCGAGTCACAAGATGATTTCACATGACATACATTACTCTGACTTTGAGAATCGGACTCGGAACTTTTCCGGCATGCCCACAACAAAACATAAGACAGCTATCCGGCAGTCCCCGGGTTCCTTCCCGGGATGCCGGTACAAAACAGTAAATGAATTTGACAAAAAATAACAAGGCAAGCTCATAACTAGGCAGTCCCCGGGTTCCTCCCGGGGTGCCTTACTTTCATTAAATAAAAAACCGAGATGTACATACATTAAGCCCTTTACGTGTAAAAGGGGCGAAGTAGAGCTACATTCCACGGGCGCTTGGTTTCCTCACCGGACTTGTCCATCACACCTTTCCTAGCCTCCTGTGCATCTACAAGGTAATAAGAATCATTGTGCAATGCCCTGCTTATCACAAAAGGTCCCTCCCATGGAGGTGACAGCTTATGCATTCCGGCCGTGCGTTGGATGAGCCTCAGCACCAGATCTCCCTCCCGGAACACCCTCGGGTGTACTTTCCGACTATGATAACGACGGAGTTTCTGTTGATAAATTGCAGATCGAGATAGTGCCAATTCTCTGGCCTCTTCGAGTAAATCAACATCATCTTCTCGGGCCTCCTTTGCCTCAGTTTCGGTGAACATTGTCACTCTCGGGGAGTCATACTGTATGTCGGTTGGGAGTACTGCCTCAGCCCCGTATATCATGAAGAATGGGGTGTATCCGGTAGACCTATTCGGTGTAGTCCGGAGACCCCATAATACCGCCGGTAACTCCTCTATCCAGCATCCCGGAGTTCTCAACAATGGTTCGATCAAGCGAGCTTTGATACCAGCCAAGACTAAGGCGTTAGCCCTCTCGACTTGCCCATTTGCTTCTGGATGTGCGACTGATGCTACATCTAGCCGGATTCCCTTCTCAGCACAAAATCGAGCGAATTCCCCCACAGCAAAGTTTGTTCCATTATCTGTGATAATGCTGTGTGGGTATCCGTATCTCAAGATGATGTCTTTCAGGAATTGCACAGCGGTGTGTCCATCGCACTTCCGGATTGGCTTGACCTCTATCCATTTGGTAAACTTGTCCACCATTACCAGTATATGTGTCATGTTGCCCTTTGCCGGTTTGAATTGCCCGACCATGTCCAAACACCATACTGCAAATGGCCAACTGATGGGGATTGTTTTCAGTGCTGACGCCGGCATGTGTATCCGGTGAGCAAATCTTTGGCATCCTCCACACTTCCGGACGATATCTTCTGCCTGCTGCAATGCAGTGGGCCAGTAGAACCCATGCCGGAACACTTTTGCCACCAGGGCCCGGGATGATGCATGATGTCCACACTCTCCCTGATGTATCTCCAGGAGCATCTCTTGCCCCTCTGCCGGTTCCACGCATCTCTGGAGCACTTCGGTGACACTTCTCTTGTACAACTCTTGGTTGATGACAGTATATGCTTTTGATCTTCGCAGTATCTGCCGGGCTTCCACTTCATTCTCCGGGAGGGTTCCTTCCAAGATGTACGTCATAATGGGTTGTGCCCAATCCGGGACAGGTCGCACCGGGAACGCTGGAGCGTCTATGTCCATTGGTTCTGCCGACATCACCTCTATCATCATCTGTCTTTGCCTCTCTGAGCACTGGGAGGCAGTCCCCGGGTTCGATGTTATGCTCCCGACATCTACTTCCATGGGTACTGCTTCTGAACCAGGTTCCTTGGGGATGAAGATAGAATCTGACTCGGGTGATGGTTGTATAGACGGCTTCCTCAAATGTTCCAGGGCGATCCCGGGTGGGATGGCATCCCGGGATGACCCTAGTTTGGACAAGACATCTGCTGCTTCGTTTTCTCCTCTGGGTACATGTTTGAACTCGCACCCGTAAAAAAATCCGGAAATTTTCTGCACATGAAACCTATATAAGGCCATGTTTGCATCTAGGGCATCCCAATTCCCCGACACCTGTTGCACCACGAGGTCGGAGTCTCCGAAACACTCTATCCGGCGGATTCCGATTTCCTTGGCGACATTCAATCCGTGAACCAGAGCCTCATACTCCGCGACATTATTGGATGCCCGAAAATGGATCTGCAGCACATACTTCAGTACATCTTGCTTTGGGGAAGTGAGGACCACTCCGGCACCTAATCCGATCTTAGCCTTTGAGCCATCGAAATGCATCCTCCAGAAATTGTAATCCGGTATCGGAGGTTCATACTGCATCTCGGCCCAGTCTACCAAAAAGTCCGGCAGCGCCTGCGACTTGATGGCATCTCGTCTCTCGTATGCCGGAGCGTACGGAGACAACTGGATGGCCCATTTGGCTACCCGGCCGCTAGCATCCTTGCAACCGATGATCTCGGCGAGAGGAGCTTCGCACACCACTGTGATCGGGTGTTCCTGAAAATAGTGCTTGAGCTTGGTCACTGCCATGTACACCCCATATGCCATCTTCTGGTAGTGCGGGTAGTTCTGCTTGGATTCCGAGATCACCTCACTGAGGTAATACACCGGTCTCTGTATCAGCTTGCCCCCTTCTTCCCTTTCTACCACCATTGCGACACTGACTACCCGGTTGGTTGCTGCAATATACAATAGCATAGGTTCCTTGGGCAATGGGGATGCCAATATCGGTGCTGTTGAGAGCATTCTCTTCAAATCGTTGAACGCCGCATCCGCCTGCGGGGTCCAAATAAATGTTTTGCTCTTCTTCATCAGTTGGTACAGAGGTAAAGCCTTCTCCCCAAGTCGGCTCACAAACCGACTTAGGGACGCCAGACACCCGGTAAACTTCTGCACATCCTTGAGACGCACCGGCAACTTCATGCTTTCGATGGCCCGGATTTTACCCGGGTTGACCTCGATTCCTCGGCTTGAGATGAGGAAACCGAGTAGCTTCCCGGCCGGAACACCAAATGTGCATTTATCCGGATTTAGCTTCATCCGGAATCTTCTTAGGTTCTTGAATGTTTCCCTCAGATCATCTATTAGTGAGGCCTTCTCTTTTGTTTTTATGACTATGTCATCGACATAGACCTCGGCATTCTGGCCTATTTGGTCATGCAAGCATCTCTGCATGCACCTTTGGTAGGTAGCACCAGCATTCCTCAATCCGAAAGTCATAACACGATAGCAATAAGCCCCATAAGGGGTAATAAAAGCGGTTTTTAATTGATCATCCGGATTCAAAGGTATCTGGTGGAAACCAGAATAAGCATCTAGAAAAGTTAAAAGCTCACTCCCGGCAGTGGAGTCTATCACTTGATCTATCCGGGGCAGCGGAAAGGGGTCTTTCGGGCATGCCTTATTGAGGTTGGTGAAGTCGATGCACATGCGCCACACCTTAAGCAGGAGGGGATCATCTTTCTTCTTTTCCACCAGGACCGGATTCGAAATCCAATCCGGGTGCAGCACCTCCATGATGAATCCGGCAGCCAGCAGTATAGCCAGGTGCTCCATGACCGCATCTCTTCTTTCATCCGAGAGGCGCCTAGTTGGTTGCTTCACCGGCTTCGCATCCGGTCGAACAAACAGAGAGTGCTCAGCCAACTCCCTCGGGACGCCTTGCAGATCGTCACTCGACCACGCAAAGGCATCCCGATTCTCACGGAGGAAGTCGACGAGCTCGCCTTCCTATTTGCTGTCCAGGTTGCTGCCAATGATAACTTGGCGCTCCGAGTTGCTGGGGTCCACGCATACCTTCTTGGTCTCCTTTGGGGGCTGAAATGAGGCCCCCTGCTCCGGGTTCACCATTCCGGGCATCCCGAGTTGGGAGGTCTTTGCCATAGCCACCACCTGCTGGATCCTCTTCTTTTCTTCCGCGATCACCAGGGACTCAGCTAGGCATGACCCCGCCGAGGCACATTCCATGGAGCGCTTGTGATCTCCCGAGATGGTGATTATGCCGTTAGGTCCCGGCATCTTCATCTTGAGGTAGCCCATGTGTGTCGAGATCATGAACTTGGCGAGGGCTGGTCTGCCGATCAGAGCGTGATACGGGCTCTCGAGGTCCACGACCTCGAACTCCAAGCTCTCGGTTCTGCAGTTCTCCCGGGTTCCGAATAGGACCTCCACCCAAATCTTTCCCATGGGTGAGCAAGAGACCCCGGGCACAATGCCGTGGAAGGTTGTCTCCGTGGGCAGCAGGGTGTTCATGGATACTCCCAGCTTCAGCATCGTGTCCTTGTACATGATGTTAATGGCACTGCCATTGTCAATCAGAACCCGGCTGAAGCGGACGTTAAGGTTGGGTCCGATAAAGGTCGGGTCCACCACCAAAGCATACGCTCCCGGCTTGGGCATAACCCGGGGGTGATCCTTCCGGCTCCAGGTGATCTCCATCTCGGACCAGTGCAAGAATTTGGGCACTGCCGGGATCACAGCGTTCACCTCCAGAGCATGCTGCCGCACACTCTTCCGGTCCGTCGGCTCAGTCACGAAGACCACATAGCTCTGGTGCGCCTCCCGGTAGTTACCCTGCTGCTGTCCGCCTTGGTTGCCGTTGTCGTTCCGGGTGTGCACCATATTCACTGGGCGAGGTGGGGGTCCTCTCGGAGGAGGGGGAAGTCGGACATTGTTGGCCCCCGATGTCGGAGGGGGGGGTCTCGGAATATTGGGCCGAGATGCCGGAGCACTTGGCCGAATACCTCCCGAGCTGCCCTCCTGCAACATGCGCTGATACCAGCTGCACTGCCGAGTAGAATGGTTTGCGGGCTTGTTGGCCTCCAGAGTGTGATAGCAGCATGGCTTATTCAGCATCTCCTCATACGTCAGGGGCTTCTTCTGCTCTACCCAAGTCTTTTGCACCTCCCGACTTTGCCCCCAAGCTGGGCCACTTGTCTTCTGACGCTGGCTATTGCCGGCATCCTCCTGCTCCCGGGTTACTGCTGCGACATGCTGCGCGGCGTGGTGGTACTCGGGCAGATTCCTCTTGTGACCGAACTCTTGGCGCTCATGGCTCCTGCTCGATCCGGAACGCTGAGGTCCCGCATTCCTCCTGTTGGAGTCTCCGACATCCACCAGGGGTTGCATGGGATCTCCAAGCGTATAGGTATCGGCGATGCGCATGGTTTCCGCCAAAGTTGTCGGCATCTTTCTTTGCAGTTTCTGCCATAGCATAGAGCCATGCCGGCATCCTTGCGCAAACCAGGAGATGGCCTGCGCCTCCACCACTCCTTCGCAAGAGTTGCGGACATTGCTCCACCGGGTAAGGTACTCCCGGTCAGTCTCATTGCTCCTTTGCCTACAGATTGCGAGTTGCTGAGGTCTGTTGGGCCTCTTGTACGTGCTGGTGAAGTTGCTGATGAAAGCTTCCTCAAAATCTAACCAGCATTCTATGCTACCCGCTCTCAGGTTATTCAACCAGATCCGGGCAGGTCCTTCCAGCATCTGCGGTATGTAACGTACCGCCCATCGTCTGTTTCCACCGGCTATGCTTACTGCAGTTACATAGTCGGTCAGCCAGTCCTCCGGCTTCTTGCTGCCGTCATAGGTCTTGGCACCCCTGTTGAGCTGAAAGTTTCGAACTGGAGGTTCCCGCATGATCCGAGGTCCAAAGCAAGCAGGTCCCGGAGGTCCTTGCTCTTCCATCACCTCGGATTGGTGAATTCGGTCCAGCCGGAGCCTTGCATCTGCCGGGTTCAGCTGTCTTGTTCCTATCCGAGATCCCAAGGGGTTCTCGTCGGGCTGATACTCGAGCTGCTGCATCCCCGAGTTGCCATCGTTGAGCCTATCCTGCACGGGGATCTCGGCTTGACGGGGGGCGGAGATGATGTCCCTCTGCGGGTTTCCCTGTACATGGGGAGGATTCCGGGGTGGATTACCACGGCCAACCGGGTTATTGTTTCTCACACCCAGGTTACCATCTCCACGGGTACTTCCCGCCTGTCCCGGGTTATGCTGTCCGGCTTGCCCTGCCTGCTGGATACCGGCAAATGCCGGGTCATAGGTCTGTAGTTGCTTGTTCCTCCCGGAACCTCTACTCCGGCTCCGGCTCTTGCTCTTGCTCTTGCTTCTGCTCGGATGTGGGGAAGAGGCCTCCCCATCCGACATCCGGCTATTGGGTCTGGCTGAATGCACCTGTGACCCTGCTCCGGGGTTTTTCTTCTTGAAGGCCTGGTTCTGCCGGTTGGCCTCAACCACCAGCTCGTTGACCCTCTCCTGTTGCTTGCGCAGGGCTTCACCGGATAACCCCACCAACTCTGCCATGGCGGCTTCGGCGGCCCTAAGGGTTTTTGCCGGCAAGCTGTATACTGGCTTCCCCGCAGAAATCCGACTTCCGGTGTTGCTAGTGGTGGCTCCACCAGCCAGCTCCTCATTCACCATTCTTCCCTTCTTGCGCAGATCTGCAATGCGCTTCTCCCGGGAGTCTATCTTGGTGAATCCGTGAGCAGCATTGTACTCCCGGAGGCTAACGCTGAGCTCGCGACGGAGCTCGGCGATCTCCTTTGCCTCAGCTAGAAGCAACTTCCGCTGCTCCTCCAACTCAGCCGAAGTGGCCTGGGTATTCGCTCCGGTAACCATGGGTACAGCTAACTTGGCTACCAGACCCGAGAGGGGATCCGGATGGCGTCGCGACTGGGACGACTTCGGATCACCATCTCGGGCCGCAGGTCTTTCCTGCGGAGGTTTGGCCAAACGGGGGAGACCGTCGGTATCGCCGTCAGCATCCTGGTATTCCTCCTCGGTGGTTCCGACCATCATCACTGCGACGGAACTCGGGGAGCGATCGGTACGCAGACCCCGAGCTACGCAGAGCATGGGAGGGTCATCAGCCTCCAGGACTAGGTCCGGGTAGCTACAGACAACCTCGGTGGCCACATAGGTGGTGAAACCACCGAAGTCAATACGACATCCGTTCACCGGGAAAGGTCTATTCCGGAAGCAACCGGCGTTGTCGGCGACGAAGTCCATCTCCCCTAGTCTTACGACCAGGCCAGAGAGAACCCGAACGTCGAAACGTACCGGGGAGCCCGTCCGGATGTGTACACCAGCCAACGCCTCTGTCTGCCCCACGGTGGGCGCCAACTGTCGTGGTGGGATCACGGCAGATGCCATAGGATGGCTAATTTGTGGGGCCGATGGACGTTGGTGGATCCGGGGAGGGGTAGCGAGTTGAAGAACTCACACGGGGAGGATCCCGGTAAAACCGGAATCTCCCAAGAACACGAAACAAAAACAAAGTGCAGCGGGGAAGATCTAACAAATACAAACAAATGCACGAAGGCACCAAGCACACGCGCGATATACCCAGGTTCAGGGCCCTCGTGAGGAGGTAACACCCCTACTCCTGCCTTTCTTCTCTATATATCGATGGTACAAGAACTACAAGTTGCCACAAGATCTATCAAAGGTAGAAGTACTAGAAACTGGATGAACTCAAGGTGAAGAGGAGTAACTGCTCTAAGAGTGAATGCAACTATAGTTTTGGCTCTCAGGTTGGTCTCTCTTTCTCAGGAGCAGTTATGGTGCCTTTTATAGAGTTCCGGCCAGGAGGGCCGGAAACCCTAATCTGGCTCGGCCCCACCGGACAGGCCTAGCTGGGATGTCGTCACCGGCTAGTGCGACCTAGTCGCCGGGCTATCCGGTGTAGCCCCTGCGTCACCCTCTCGTTAAGGACGGCAGACGCCGTCCTGCATCATCATTGTCCCCTTGTCAGAGACAGGACATGTCTTTGCCCATCCCGGATAGCCTTTTCCGGATTGCCGGGCTAGGCATGTCAGGTCTTGTCGTACCGGCTGACGCGCTCCCGTGTCAGGCGGGAGGTGACCATGCTTCCGTGTCAGGCGGGAGGTGACCATGCCTCCGTGTCAGGCGGAATGGTACTTCCCCCCGCGATATACGGGAAAGCCTGCTCTAGACCGTTGACGGTCTACCGGGAACCTTCTCGCCGGCTACCTCCTCGCTTGCCACTGCGAGCCTCTCCTGTATAAGACCAAGGTCGACAGGTACATCCCGGTTAGCATGTACCCGGACTACCTATCTGGTAAAGCCGAGTACACCGTCACCCGGGAACCTCCTCGGTGTCCCATGCCCGGGATCCTTTCCGGAGAGGTCCGAACTCATGCCAGGATGAGTAACTCTAGGCCTAGCCTCCCGAAGATGTCTTAGCCTACCAGCGAAGACATCTTCGAGAAGCTAGTTCTTAGAGGAACCATCCGCTCTTGCCCGTGCTGCAAATGCGATGGTCGGGGATGTCTATTTATAGGCGCAAGACTCGACCCTCACGGCTGCCATGGGGCTCCTTGGCCTTTCCCTGCGTCCAAGGGACCAGCTGCCCTCTCGGCACACCAAGGGGTGCCCTTTGCTATTGCCAAAGGTCAGGCACTGTTGTTATCCCTTATAACCTACCGGGATCTGCCCCTACCCGGGGGGCAGCCCCCCGACATAAAGTGTTCCGGCGACTCGGATCTGGTGGTGCAGCAGGTGTCGGGAAATTGGGATGCCTTGGATGCCAACATGGCGTCCTACCGGTTCCATGTCCAGAAGATCTCCGGGTTCTTTGAAGGCTGCGAGTTCAAGCATAAACCTCAGACGAAGAATGAAGCTACGGATGTGTTGTCCAAGTTGGGTTCATCTCGGGATCCAATCCCACCCGGCATAGCTTTAGAGTACTTGAGGAAGCCGTCAATAAAGCCATCACCCGAGTCCGAGTCTATCTTTATCCAAAGAACCCAAAACCTGAGGCGATGACCATGGATGTTGATGTCGGGTGCATTTGGCAGAACTCGGGGACTGCACAGTGGATATCGGCAGAGGTGATGTCGGTTGAGACCATGGACATCAATGCTTCTATTTTTCATGTGCGTCCAGTGCCGGGAGGGGCACAACCCATTAGGGCGTTTATAGTGGATGGGAGTTTACCCGACAATGGAGTCGACGCTAGGCAAGTGTAGAGAAGAGCCAAAGCCTACACTGTCATCAACCAACAATTGTACAAGAGAAGCGTTACCGAGGCACTGCAGCACCGTGTCGAGCCGGAAGAGGGGCAAGAGATGCTATTTGAGATACACCAAGGAGAATGTGGTCATCACGCTACCTCGAGAGCGTTGGTGGCCAAGGTGTTCCGACATGGGTTCTACTGGCCCAGTGCTTTGTAACAAGCAGAAGACATCGTACGAAGGTGTGAGGGGTGCCAGAGATTCGCCCATAAGATACACATGCCAACATCAGAACTGAAGACATGGGTTCTACTGGTCAAGTTCCACACTCACACTCCGATATTGATAAGGTGACGGAACAAGGAAAGCACAAAACTATCTACCCAGGTTCAGGCCGCCCGGAGGCTAAAAGCCAAACTCCTGCATGTCTGGATAGATGACCGGACCATGGTGTGGCTACAATGGTGGTGCTCGTCGGGGTACCCGGTAGGGTAGCCCTACTTGGAGAAAGGAGAAGGACAGATCCTTGCCCGGAGGAGATCACCGTCATTCCCTTCTCTCTCTCTCTCTCTCTCTCTCTCTCTCTCTGACAAGCCTAGCTCGGAGGTCGTCTTCCTCCTTAGGAAAGGCGGAGCTTCCTTGCGTACTATGCTATCTTCTCTCTAGAGCATGTCTTGAGTTCTACCTCCTCCTCGCCATGGCCTTGGTCCTCCATTTATAGGGAAAGGAGATCCCATAGAGGCCTTGCGAGGAGCGTGAGGGGTTTTGGCGGGAGGCAACCTCTCTCCGTGGTGGAGACGTCGACGTGGCGTCTTCTCCTTCAAGTATCTGTCGCCGGTTGGTGGGATTTCTGCCAGCTTTGGGGAAAGCCGCATGCAGGGACTGACAGTGGGTAGGTGGTGTCCCCTGGCTGCGCCTTGCTTCCCAAGCCTTCTGGCGCCTTCTACTATCTTCCGGAATGACGTGGAATCCCTATCCTCTCCTTGTACGGTCTTGTACCCGGGAGGGAGCCAGGGCTCGTACCTTCTGGGGTCTTCTCTCCGCTCCGAGATGCAGGGGACCCGGGGGCTCTGCGAACCTGTCGGGGTGCTGGTGGCGAGGGTGCACACACCAGGCCTCGTGCTGAGCCTTGGCCTTTCTTGTCTTGGGTTTGGCCCACAGGCGGTGGACCCACTTGGGCAGCTCTAGCGGAACCCCATGTTCCACTGCTGCGACAGTAGCCCCATGTCATGGTCCCTGCGGCTTCGGTCTTCTGAGGCTGCTAGGGCTATGACCAAAAAAGGTCAAAGTAGGTCCGACGCCTGGTCGTCCATGGGGCCCGCCGTGTAGACGTAGATGCGATCCCTCGAGTCTTGTGCGACCGCGTCTTGCCGCCCGTTGCGGCTTGCGCGGGCCTAGGACGTGGCGGCTTCATGCCGCATGATGCGATTCTTGTAGGCTTTGGATGGGATTGTGCGCCAACGGTTGGGTCGCGCCGAAGTCGGGATTGAAGCTGTGTAATCCCACCATCACCATCTCTCAACAGCTTGATGTTTAATATTACATCAGCTACTCCAAGATCCTTCATCTCAAAGCAGTGAGATAAGAAATCCTTAACCTCCTTGATTAAATCAAGATTGGTTCCAAATATCAGTATGTCATCGACATACAGACATAGAATAACTCCCTCGCCCCCACCATGGCGATAGTATACACACTTATCGGATTCGTTAACAAAAAAACCTGCAGCAGTTAAAGTTCTTTCAAACTTCTCATGCCACTGCTTAGGAGCTTGCTTAAGGCCATATAAAGACTTCAATAGCTTGCACACCTTTGCTTCCTGACACGGTACTACAAAACCATCAGGCTGATCCATATAAATTTCCTCGTCTAACTCTCCATTTAGGAAAGCTGTCTTAACGTCCATTTGATGAACGAGAAGACGATGCGAGGCAGCCAATCAAAGTAGCACCCGAATTGTGCTCAGTCTAGCCACATGTGAGTAAGTATCAAAGAAGTCTTCTCCTTCTTTCTGGGCATAACACTTGGCCACAAGCCGCGCCTTGTACTTCTCAATAGTACCATCAGGTCTAATATTTTTCTTGAACACCCACTTACATCCTACAGTTTTGCACCCATAAGGACGATCAGTAACTTCCCAGGTTCCGTTAGCTAAGATGGAATCCATCTCACTACGGACAGCCTCCTTCCAGTTGTCAGCATCAAGAGATGCATAAGCTTATGAAATAGTACTAGGGGTGTCATCCACAAGGTACACAATGAAATCATCACCAAAGGACTTAGTAGTCCTCTGTCTCTTGCTCCTAACAGGAACTTCATTGTCATCCTCCACAGGATTATGAGTGTGTTCTATCGAACTGGTAGTATCAGGAATCTCAACTAATTCCTGACTAGATGTATTAGGCATATCCTGATTTGATGAGCTAGACATAACCTTCATGGGAAATATGTCCTCAAAGAAATTCGCATCATTCGACTCCATAATCTTACCGACAAGTATGTCGGGTACCTCAGATTTGATTATGAAAAATCTATAGCCAATGCTATGAAAAGCATAGCCCAGAAGAACACAATCCACGGTTTTTGGTCCTAGCTTGCGCTTCTTGGGAATTTGAATATTTACTTTCGCCAAACAACCCCAAATACGTAAGTAAGAGAGTCTCAACTTTGTCCTTTGCCATTCCTCAAATGGATAAACGGTTTTGTTCTTTGTGGGAACTCGGTTTAGGACAGGACAAGCTGTCAATAGCGCCTCCCCCCACCATGCCTTGGAGAGACCTAAAGTGTCTAACATGGCGTCAACCAAATCAGTTAGAGTTCGGTTCTTTCTTTCGGCTACCCCATTTGACTGAGGTGAATAGGGAGGCGTCCTCTCATGGATTATACCATGTTCCCCACAAAAAGAATCAAACTCATTGGAAAAGAACTCTCCACCACGATCAGACCTTAGCCGTTTTATTCTTAGATCAAGTTGATTCTCTGCCTCAGCTTTATAGTTTTTGAAGAAGTTTAAAGCTTCATCTTTTGTTTTCAGGAGATACACATAACAATATCTAATGGAGTCATCAATAAGCGTCATGAAATATTTCTTTCCGCCTCTCGTCAATATAACATTCATTTCACAGAGATCTGAATGTATAAGTTCCAGTGGTGCCAAGTCTCTCGCCTCCGCAGCCTTATGGGACTTGCGAGGTTGCTTAGCTTGAACGCACACTTGACACTTGGAACCTTTCACATTAGTGAATTTCGGAATTAAATCCAAATTAGCTAACCGCGTCATGCTACCAAAGTTAATATGACAAAGTCGAGAATGCCAAATATTAGATTCAATTTCATGACAAATATGATTAATAACTTTGGTGCAAATATCCGACAAAGATAGGCGGAACAAGCCTCCGCACTCATAGCCTTTTCCAACAAATTTTCCATACTTAGATATTACAACTTTATTGGACTCGAAAACCAACTTAAAACCATCTCGACACAACAGTGATCCGCTGACGAGATTTTTATTGATGGCGGGCACATGATGAACGTTCTTCAGGCGCACAGTCTTCCCCGAAGTAAACTTCAGATCGACCGTACCAACACCACGAACAAAAGCATGTGACCCATTTCCCATCAGCACGGGGGAAGTCCCAGTGACCTGGCAAGAAGAAAACATCGAGGCATCATCACAAACATGTACATTGGCGCCAGTGTCAATAAACCATTGTAGTGTACCCGCACTTAAAATATGGCAAGGTACCTGTGTATAGTGCAAATCTCTGGATCAATTAGTTTGCACACACATTTTACGATGTAATATCACAACAAAGTATCAATTTTATTACATCGATGATCCAGACTTACAAAATATTCTTTACAACTTCCATAGCATAAATCTAGCACTGAAAGAGTAAACAGCGGAAATACAATATCAGTGAGTCTCCATCATCTTCATGTTGCCACAGGTGAAAACATGTTGGTTGCAGACTCGAAACCTTTAAACGAACCCTCACTCGTCATCTGAACAATCTGCAATAAGAAAAATATTGCAACAACGTGGGTCAGATTCCATAAAAAATGGAGTCTAGCAAGTGACACTATGGTGGACACTCAGAGGAAAACTCTAATAACCTATATGCATATTTGGCTGGTGGAATTCAAGGCTATTTTGCATAAAGCCAATTTTTCCTAACTCTTTGAAAAACACTTTTCTTCTATTCGAGACATCTGTGGCATGAAATCCACGGTCTCATTCTACCCTTGTTCACCCATCAAGTTTTAACTTAGAAATTGGAATGGTGGAATCCTCCGCTGACGTCCGTGATCAGTTGCTCAATTTGTCCATACCGGGGACACGGCTAAGTACTTAGTTTTACACTCTGCAGAGGTTGTGCACGTTCACCATTGTACCCATTCAACCCAAACTATCCATTACACACTTATAGTGATAAGGAAAAGGAGAAGAATGAGACGAGATCTTTCAGAAGCATTTTCCCTCCCACTCTGGCTTGACCCGTTCGACCTAACACCCTCTACATCAGCTTATCAAGCCGGGGCGAGTCCACGCAACTTACTTGATCAAGCCAGAGCCCATATGAAAATGGCTGCACTGGAAGCAATCGTCACTCCGAGTTCTTCAGATCCCTTTGTTCCTGGGTGGCCATCCACAAGCGTACTCTCAGGTGAAAACCACCATACTCAAGGCCCAAAGTATAGTACAAACGACCTAAGGCGAAGACAACCACAAGCACAACCCTGAGTAGCCACTCAACATAAAACATTCTGTCGGCCCAGGGGGAACTGGGGTATGGAGAGCCCATTCCCTCCAGGCCTCGCACACTGGCCAGTCAGACGAAACGACAAGGACCAGGCATCACCGCCCGGCGGGACCCTCGAGAGGCAACTCCCCTCGAGAGCCTGAAGTGGAAACGTTGGCCTCAAGGGGTCCCTCGCCTCAGGGGACCCTCCCGAGGCGCCAGCTCGCCTCGAGGGAGTCCCGCAGGAATCTCCCCTCAGGCCTCCTCGGGTCTGAAGGGAAACGTTGCGGCCAAGGAAGTATGGCAGGACGCACATGGCCTCTGCCACGCCCACATGGTGACGCAAGCACCCCCGTTGCCGTTTTGGTGATAAAGGGGTCAATAAAGCGGCGCTGCCTGCTGCGCAACTGCCAGGACCTTCTACTCTGGCGATAAAGCAGGTTGACGGCGCAACCCTCCAACGGAGAACGTCATCGCGGGCTCCACCTCAGAGATTGCCCTCTCTGCGGGCAGTACAACGCGGTCGGCCGCCTGTCGGCCACCGCGCCCACCTTTATCAACAATGGACCGCGTCCATGGACGAACGGACCGCGGTGGACTCCTACTCCACCATGCCTCTGCCGTGTGGGAGCCACCTTGAAGGCCAAGCCGAAGGAGAGCGCCAGAGGGGCCTATAAAAGGGACAAGACATCCATCGTAGCAGAAGGAGGCTCTTTGCGTGCTACATCCCTTGTAAACCCTAGCAACACTTGTTAGGACAGCCTCTGGCTGGAGGAGGAAGAAGACCATCGCTTCCCTCCATAGGCAAGAACTGCCTGAAGGGGGCCTCCGGCAAACTCCATTGTACTGTAACCTCCACCATCTAATACAGATAAGCAAGAGTAGCGGTCTTACCTCCTCACCAGGGCCGTGAACCTGGGTAAAGGCCGGTATCTAACTCTGTCGTGGGCGTGTCATCTTCGGGTCCGGCGAGCAACGTCGCAATGTCCCTCGAGGGTCTTGACCTCCGCGTTCAACCCCCTTCACGAACTACTCTTCAGGAAGTGACTACCCCCGATTCTTGGGAGTCATAACCCGACATTTGGCGCGCCAGGTAGGGGGTTGAGGCGCGTCAACAACCTTCGAGTTCGTCTCCGTGCCATGGTGAACACCCGCGTCGCCCGCGTCAATCGACGCGCGCCTGAAGGAGCGCGCGCGCCGCCGGACACCACGAACACCCGCGCACGGCGGGGACGACCCCGTCACGAAGAGTACGTCCCTTCCGGCCCTCATGCCGAGGCGCCGAAACGTGACTCCGAGCTTCAGGAGGACGCACAGTCGTCGCACCAGACGCAGCACTGGAGCGGCTCGGGCCCGGGGAGGACAGACCCCACGCCCCACACCGCGCTGCTCATGGCGCAGGAGCTTCTCCGCTACCAGCCCACCGCTGAGGCCCACGAGCAGTGGCTCCAACGCCTCAACCACCTCGTCGGCATCGCCACAACGCGCCCTGCTCCGTCGCAGTCCAACCTGCACCCCTCTCTCGCGGGGACGGTCGCGACAAACGCGCCTCCGCCACCTCCGGGACCTGCACCGGCTGCGACGCAGAGGGCTGGTTCGCACGCGTCCTCGCCGCACGATTGCTTGATCGTGCAGTGCACCGCGCCCGACGCTCGCGTGGGGATGGAGCTCCAGCGAAAACACCAGAACAGGCTCGTGGAGGAGATCGGCCAGGCGGGACATCAGAACCGCAGCGCGCTGCAGCACGGGGTCGCCACGTACGCCACAGGCTGCATGGCGTTCACCCGTTCTCTGCGTCGCGTGGTCTGGCCCCCAAAGTTCAGGCCGGCTCTCCCTAAGGGCTACGACGGCTCCAGCAACCCCATCGAGTTCCTGAAGCTCTACACCACCTCCATCCAAGCTGCGGGTGGAGATGACAAGGTCATGGCAAATTGGTTCTCCCACGCGCTTCGCGATTCTGCGCTGTTGTGGCTCCTGAACCTCCCTGAGGATCCGTGAACTCCTGGGAGGAGCTCTGCAAGCAGTTCGTCTCCAACTTCAAGGGGACATACGAGTGCGCCCTCACCCACAACGACCCGCGCTCTGTAGTGCAGAAGAAGGATGAGACGCTCCGCAAGTACATCCAGCGCTTCAGACAAGTGTGCAACAAGATCCCGAACATCCCTGACACCCAAGTCATCGCCGCCTTCCGCGAGGGCGTCACAAACAACAGGATGCTCGAGAAGTTGGGCATCCACGACAAGCTCACCTCTGTGGTAAAGCTGTTCGACCTGGCGGACAAGTGCGCCAAGGATGAAGAGGGACTCCTCTGTGTCAAGATGTCCTCGAGAGGGGACGATCACGCTGAGGGGTCCAAGAGCCAGAAGAAGAAGGAGGAGCCCAAGCGCAAGGCCACAACGGTTCTCGCGGCAGAGCCTGATGCGAAGGGCACCCACAGGGACTCCCCCGAGCCTGGAGAGAGAAGAGATGACCACCGCCCTTTCTGCATCTACCACAACAGGCGCGACCACTCTACAGAGTCTTGCTTCGACCTTAAAAGGTTGAGCAAGGAGCGCGAGCAAGCAGAGGGCAGTGGCAGCTGCGGCCGAGGCCGTGGCTACCGCCGGAGCGGACGCAAGGGCGGCTACCAGAAACCATCTGGAAATCAGGCCAACGTCGCAGAAAAGAACGGCAACCTCCCGGACGAGGAAGATGGCGGCTACAAAGCCCCGAGAGGCGCCATTGCCTGCATCCTCGGGGGGGGGGGGGGGGGGCGCATGCGCCGAAGTCGAACAACCAGTTCAAGCAGTTCGCCCGCGAGCTCAATGCCGCCCTCCCAAGCACGGAAACCTCCAGGCCCCTCAAGTGGTCGCAGTACACATCGCCTTCGACGCTCAGGACCACCCCAAGTCCACCAAGACTGTTGGAACCCTCCCGCTGGTCTGCAGCCCCACCATCGACAACGTTGAACGGGAATCCGACACCTAGAGGGGGGGGGGGGTGAATAGGTGCTATTACAAATTTTAGGTCTTTTCAAATTTAGTCTCAACACAAAGGTAAATTCTCTAGATATGCAACTACGGTGAATTTACCTAAATGACAATCTTAGCAATAACAAGATAAACAGGCTAACAAGACAAGTAAGTAAGGGAGCAAAGATAAGGGGAACCAAGCGAAGCACGCGGAGACGAAGATGTAATCCCGAGTTCCACCCAAGGGTGTACGTCTCGTTTGGAGAGGTGTGCGCTACCACAACAGGTTAGCCGCAACGCCACAAAGGCTCACCTTCTTCTCCGATGAACTCAACCACAAAGGTTGCGAGTCAACCTTCCACTATTGATCCCCTTTTAGGGCGGAGGTCGAATCCCTTACAAACGCTTGAGGCACACACCCACAACTTAACTGGGGGCTCTCAAGAAGACCACAAAAGGTCAAGACCACAACAGGTCAAGCTTACACCAAGTACCAACAATGGTGAGACCTAGGTTTTCCTTGAGGAAACCCTAGACTCAAAATCCCCAAGTGAATGGGGAAAGATTACAAATCGCTTCGGTGAAGTAGTAGATCGGGGCCTTCTCCTTCACTCCTCCAAAGATCAACGGATTTGGGTGGAGGAGTTGGGAGATCTTGAAGATTTGAGCTTCAGCAATTTATGATGAGAGAGAGAGAGTGTGAGAGCTGAAATGGCTGGAGGTAGGTGGAGGGGTATTTAGACCCCCCTCCACCAACTAGCCGTTTTTTACTGCGCAGGCCGGAACTTCCGGTCACGGCACCGGAACTTCCGGCCTGACAAAATAGGAAAAACTGCCAGCCAGTTCTCTCATTCAACCCTTAAGATCTTCATCCTTTTTGTTCTTCAAGGTTATGTAGTATCTGAAATACTCAGGCACACCGTTAAATATCCTTTTCGTGTTGTCATTCCTAACCAAAACTCAGGAGACAGAAAATGCTCTTTCAATCTCCCCCTTTTTGGTTAGAGATGACAACACAAACGGGATAAAGGATTTGCAAAACATAGACGGGCTCCCCCTAAATATATGCACTATTAAATCTTGTGTTTGAATACAAGTGCACATCTATTTAGGATCACAGCTCCCCCTATCTTCTACAATTCTAGCAAGTTCATCAAATGAACAATAGATAGCATAACTTGCTGAAATAGACAATAAGGTAAGACACGAATAGACTGATTACATCACAACACAATGTTTCACATGTCTTACCACATGCTGAAAGATAGAGTTCCAAACCAAACGACTAAAAGTTCAAGAAGCACAAATTAAAACCGAAAGAGAAATAGAGGTTTGTGCTTCCACCCTTGCAAATCCCCGAGAAGTCCTAATAGATAAACTTCTCCCCCTTTGGCATCTTGCGAGACCAAAAAGGGAGAAGATCGATGCTAACGCCCCAAGAGTCAGTCGACGTCGTGGCGCAGGCCCTCCTCATCTTCATCCATGGCATCTTCGTCATCTGTGGCATCTTCTGGCACATCAATGTCCCAACTAATCCCTCTGGCGTTCCAGTGCTCGTAAGCAATGAGTGGAGGAGGAGCAGCCGGTGGGTTGGGCATCTTCAGGTGAGCCATCATAGCGGACTGGTTGGTGAGGATGGCATGGTTCTGCTCGTACATGGCATAGTCCTCCCTGTGCAGACAACAACCCATGTGCATGATCTTCTCAAGAGCCCTCACAAACCACGGACGCTTCTTCTTGGCAGCCTTCTTGACAGTGGGATCAGAGGGAGCGCGGTTGCGCCCAGTGGTGGATTCCTCATCATCATAGGTACCCATGGGGCGAGATGGAGAAGCCAAGTGGGATTTCTTCATGTGGAGACGAACAGGCTTGTGAATGGTGCACTCAAGGGCAGCGTCCACATCAATACGCTCCTCAGGGGTGAAAGGAAACCTGTCCTTAATGAGCAGCATGATGTAAGGTGCATAGGGAGGCACCTTCCTGTGGAAAATAGCATAGTGCATCTCGCGGAAAATGAAGTCCATGACATCAAAGGAGAATGCATTGGGCTCTGGCACTGAGTCTGAGAGGTACGCTTGGCTTGCCAATGCCATGAGATGGACAAGTCCTCGACGAATAGCATCATTGTTCCCAACACTTGAAGCAATGGAGTGGCGCAACATCCGAAAGACAATGTCATACACGGGCTTCAAGCCATGAGTGCCGCCAATGGTGCCATTAGTCTCATAGCACTCGGCCATATCATTCTTGTCGTAGCGGTCATCATCATTGTGCAACCTCATACCAGCAGGCTCATCTAACCCTTGGAAGGGGTAACCAAGAAGAGCAGCCAAATCCTTGATGGAAGCCTGAAGTCTGAATCTTCCTGACAACCAAGTCATCCCAATGTTGGGGGAGTCATCAAACACCACTGTGGCGAAGAACTGATGGATCAAGGGAATGTTGTAGTTGCATTGACGGGTCATAAGGGGCCGAAGCCCAAGAGCATCCACAATAGTGACAGCACCCCCATAGTAGCTTCTCTTCTTCTCAAGATAGTCGAAGGCAATGCTCTGCATCGGGCACACACGCTTCTTCTCAGAGAAGCCGCAATAGAGCTCATCATGAAGGAGCTTCATGTCCAATCTATGGAAAATCTGGTGCTCCTTCGGATTGGCATAGTCAAATGTGCAGCTCCACTGATAGAAATCTGAGGCAGACATGCGTAGAACTGAGACAGCGGGCCCCTTGTTTTTCTTGTTGGAGCGAGCTGCAGAAGACTGAACCCATCTGGATCTGGCTGATGCTCTTCCTCAGACAAGATCTCCTCTTCTTCTTCGTCTTGAGCTGGTCCACGACTTGCCCTTCTCTTCACAACCTGCTTCTTAGGACGACCAGGGCGACTACCAGCCTGACTCCCTGCCCCTGCATGAACACAACATAGATATAGAGGAAAGCACGGGGATAAGCACTCATGTCCAAGGAAACAAGATTCAGTAGCAAAAAGAATTAGTCCTGAAATTTCTGATTTTGGGCCGGAAGTTCCGGTTGTAGTCTGAAAGTTCCGGTCTGGGGGACCGGAAGTTCCGGTCAAGGAGATCGGAAGTTCTGGTGCCCCGGAAACTTCCGGCAATTCTTCCGGGCAATTCCGGTTTCTCCAGGGGCTGGAGAAGCTGGACTTAGTCGCATGAGGGATTGCTGGAATTTTTCCAGGCACCGGAAGTTCCGGCCTGTAGACGGAAGTTCCGGTTTTTCAGACAAAAACCAAAAATTCCATGTAACTTCAAGAAATTTCAACAAAAATTCAAATTACTACTGAGAGATTGTAGGGCAAGCCTAAGAGATGGTTTCTACCAAGGGATTCTACATAATATGTTCTAAATCCACTAGGTTAAACGAAATGAGATTCGTTCTAGATTTGAAAATAGAAGACATTACCGAAGTCCATGGCGAAAACCGATCGGAGAAAACGGATCCCCTCGTCGAGGAGATGCAGATCCGGCTTTGAACCAAAGGAATCCGAGGTCGGAAGGCCTCAGATTGATTTGGTGGAGTTCTAGGGCTCGGGAGAGGGGAGAGAATGAATCTGGGCGGCGCGGGGGTGGAAGAACCGTTCGAAACGAAACAGTTCACCCCGCGCAGCCCTATTTATAGACCCGAGCCACTTAAGCCGGAAGTTCCGGTCCTCACACCGGATGTTCCGGTGCACCGGAAGTTTCCGGTCTTTCTTCCGGGCAAAGTTCCGGTTTCTCCAGGGGATGGAGAATTCCGGACTTAGCCACTGGAAGAAAGGCTGGAAATTTCCTAGCACCGGAAGTTCCGGCCAGGAGGCCGGAAGTTCCGGTGCACCGGAAACTTCCGGTCTTTCTTCCGGGCAAAGTTCCGGTTTCTCCAGGGGATGGAGAATTCCAGACTTTGTCACTGGAGGAAAGACTGGAGTTTCCTGAGCACCGGAAGTTCCGGTCTGAGACCCGGAATTTCCGTACTTGAGGAAAACCAAACCAAATTATCTGGAAAATAAAAATAAAAAAAATGCACATGAGCGATGGAATAGCAGGGTTCAAGGGGGAAGGCTTAGGTGAGAAATCCAAACTGATGATGGTACTTCACACTCAAGTTGCCAAAAGCAATAAGTTGTCAAGAAGACCAACTTGAGTGTGTTTTCCATAGAACCAAGAAGATGCAAATGAGAAATCAGCGAAAGTCAATAAAACCAACTCGTCCTAGAAAAATAGGAAGAGGTTGGTGGCCGAGGCCACCATGTTGGAGTGTCGGGCATGTCACCGCGAAGATATATCTTGGGTACAAACCACTACTCGTCGTTTTAGCTCAAGATAGTCATAAGAATGAATATAGAGATAAAAGAACACTTGTTATTGGCATAATGGGGGGAGGGATGGTCCAATGTATTAGGACCGCACTCCCCCTATTTCCATGCCTACATCTAAACAACATAAGATGCAATTACGCCCTAGGTGAGTGTGCAAGCGATCAAGCTAAGGACCTCGAATCAATGATATTTAGCTCATTCCTCAAAAAGCAAAACCTTCCTTCCTCAAGGGGTTTCGTGAAGATATTCGCCAATGATCCATTGTGCCCACATATGATAAGTCAATGTCTCCTCGGGCCACATGATCTCTTATGAAATGATGGTGGATCTCAATATGCTTGGTTCTTGAATGTTGCACCGGGTTGTAAGCAATCTTGATGGCACTTTCGTTGTCACATAGAAGAGGCACTTTGTCGCAATCGACTCCGTACTCCTTTAAAGTTTGCCTCATCCATAGCAACTGAGTGCAACAACTTGCGGTGGCAACATACTTGGCTTCGGCGGTGGAGAGAGATATACAATTTTGCTTCTTAGAAGACCAACTTACCAAGGACCTCCCAATAAATTGACAAGCGCCGGAGGTTGACTTCCTATCATCATGATCTCCCGCCCAATCGGAATCCGTGTACCCACATAATGAGAAATTTGCATTCTTGGGGTACCACAATCCATAGGTTGGGGTATAAGCCAAATATCTAAAGATCCTCTTGACCGCCACATCATGGCTTTCTTTAGGAGCCGCTTGATATCTTGCACACACTCCTACGGCTAGCACTATATCCGGTCTAGATGCACAAAGGTAGAGGAGAGATCCAATCATGGAGCGGTATACCTTTTGATCCACATCCTTACCCTTCGGATTGAGCTCAAGGTGGCATTTGGTTTGCATTGGGGTAGAGGCACCCTTGAGATCAAGCAACTCGTACTTCTTGAGCATGTCTTGAATGTACTTTGCTTGGTTGATGAACGTTCCTTCCCTCAATTGTTTGATCTCAAATCCGAGGAAGAACTTCATCTCGCCCATCATAGGCATCTCAAACCTGTCAGTCATAAGCTTAGAGAATTCTTCGTTAAATGCTTTGTTAGTCGATCCAAATATAATGTCATCCACATATAATTGACAAATGAAAAGCTCTCCATTAACTTTCTTAGTGAAAAGTGTGGGGTCGATTTCCCCAACTTGGAATCCACGGTCTACAAGTAGTTCTCTAAGGTGCTCGTACCACGCTCGTGGGGCTTGTTTAAGGCCATAGAGTGCCTTATCCAACTTGTAGACATGGTTCGGATACTTGAGGTCCTCGAACCCCGGTGGTTGCTTAACATAAACAAGTTCATTTAGTGGACCATTCATAAAAGCGGATTTAACATCCATTTGTTGCAACTTAAAGTTATGATGAGATGCATAGGCAAGAAGAATACGGATTGACTCAAGTCGAGCCACGGGCGCGTAGGTTTCTTCAAAGTCAATGCCTTCAATTTGGGAGTAACCTTGAGCCACCAATCTTGCCTTGTTACTCACCACCATGCCATGTTCATCTTGCTTGTTCTTGAAAATCCACTTGGTGCCGATAACATTGCGGCAATCTTTGGGTCTTTCCACCAACTTCCACACCTTGTTGCGCTCGAAGTTGTTGAGCTCTTCATGCATGGCATCAAGCCAATCTTTATCTTCAAGAGCTTCAAAGACCTTCTTGGGTTCCACCATGGAGATGTGAGCTTGATGTTCACTAAAGCTTGCAAGTTGTCTTCGGGTAGAGACCTTGCTTCTCACATCACCAAGCACCTTGTCAAGAGATAGAGCTCTTAATTCTTGTGAGGTGCCAACCCTATTCAAGCGGCGGATCTCGATTTCCCTCCGAGTGGTGGGAGGAATTGATTGATCATCTTGATCATTCATGTCTCCGCCTTGACAGATTTGATGGCCTTGATCAACGAAAGGTGAAACTGATGAGGGAGGAGGTTGATCTTGGCCTTGGGGAGAACTGCTCCTTGGAAAATCCTTGGTACCGGAAGTTCCGGTCTGAGGGACCGGAAGTTCCGGTCTTGGCACCGGAAGTTCCGGATCGGAGACCAGAAGTTCCGGACATGGGACTGGAAGTTCCGGAGCAGACACCGGAAGTTCACGTCCAATGACCGGAAGTTCCGGGCCAAAGGCCGGAAGTTCCGGTGTACCAGAAATTTCAGGGGCAGAAGCAGTTTCTTGAGCTTCTTCTCGTTGAGACAAGTTGGGCATGGCGTTGTTGTCGAGTGTTTCTTGTGGGGTAGAACCTTGTTGAGCAACCTCATAGTAGAGTTCAACGGGGCGGTGGACTCCCAATCCCATTCTTCGGATAGCATCTTGAGGTTGATCATCACCTACAACGGAAACACCACTTTGCTCCACAAGGGAGCCGTCATTCTCCTCGAACACCACAGTACAAGTTTCTATGAATATGCGCGAGGCCTTATCATAGACTCTATAAGTGTGGGATTCGGACCCGTAGCCCACAAAAGTCCCTTCAAGAGACTTAGATTCAAACTTGCCTAAACGAACACCTTTGATGAGATAAAAACACTTACAACCAAAGACTCGGAAGTAGGAGATATTGGGCTTGTTCCCGGTGAGCACTTCATAGGGGGTCTTCATGAGTCCTTTGCGGAAGAAGAGTCAGCTGGATGAATGGCAAGCGGTTTTGACGGCTTCGGCCCAAAAGTTGTGAGGGGACTCGAACTCGGCCATCATCGACCTTGCCATCTCAATAAGAGTGCGATTCTTCCTTTCGGCTACACCATTTTGTTGGGGAGTATAAGCAGCGGAATATTGATGACGAATCCCTTCTTCACTAAGGAACTCGTTTAAGGTGTAGTTCTTGAACTCGGACCCGTTGTCACTTCTTATCACCAAGATAGGGACATTGTGTTGACGTTGAGCCTCATTGGAGAAGTCGATGATAGTTTGTTGAGTCTCCATCTTCGTCTTGAAGAAGAAAACCCATGTGTATCTTGAATAGTCATCAACAATCACCAAGCAATATTTCTTGCCACCAAGACTAGCTTCCGGAATGGGACCAAAGAGATCAACATGGAGTACCTCCAAAACCCTCTTTAAAGAGATGATGGTCTTGCTTGGATGGTAGATGTCATGCATTTTTCCTTCAACACACGCCTTACACATTCGATCCTTCGAGAAAGAAACATGGTCTTTTAGTCCTAGGATATGGCCACCCTTTTGGAGACTTTGCAAAGTCCTCATGTTTACATGGGCTAGTCAGCGATGCCATAGCCAACCCAAGTCCGCCTTTGCGAATAGGCACATTGTATGGGAAGTGGTGACTCCGGAGAAGTCAACCACATAGAGCCTATTCTCAATGTACCCAACGAAAGACACATTGAGAGACTTGCTCCGCAAGAGAATGACCATTTCCTTTTCGAAGACAACGGTATAACCCAAACAAGTTAAGGAATGGACCGAGATTAAGTTGAAACCTAGGTACTCGACAAGCAAGACATTCACAAGTGTGATGTCCGGTGCCACTACCACCTTGCCGAGCCCTATTACCTTAGACTTTGAATTGTCACCATATGTAACGGTCATTTGATCATCATTAGGCTTCAACTCCGTTACAATCTCCTTGCTTGCGGTCATATGACTAGTGCACCCACTATCAATTATCCATTTCGATCCTCTGGAAGCAAGGCCCTACGCACAATTAATTCTTTGGTTTAGGTACCCATTTTGCAATGGGTGCCTTTTGGTTAGCAACAAGAGTCTTTGGAACCCAAATAGCATATTCAATATAACCATCAAAAGGACCAATGTATCTAGCATAGACATCCCCATAATAAACAACATATAAAGCATTGTTGGGGTTAGATATGCCCGCAAAGTCATCACGAGTGGGAGTGCCCCTTGTGGCATTTCCACTCGCAATGTCATCTTTCTTGGCTTGTGCGGGCTGGATCTTCTTCTTGATCTTCTTCTTCTCCTTAGCAACATATCCTAAACCTTCCTTACCATTGTGGGGCACTCGCTCATGACGAGGAGTAGTGAGCTTCCCTTTGCCTTTATCAAGGGAGGTCTTGGGCTCGGTTGCCATGGAGGGAACAAACAAGATCCTAGCTTTATCTTTGACAACATTTGCATTAGTATTCAAAGGAGTAGAATTACTAGGTTTCTCAAGAATAGATATCCGAGTTTGGAGTTGATTACGAGACTTGAGGAGACGTTCGTGATCACTTGTCAATACCTTGTGAGTATTTTCAAGTGACTCAAAGTCTTCGCAAAGTCTAGCATGAGCAACTACAAGCTCAGACTTTTTATTTTGCACAATTTTACATTTAGCAAAGTAGAGATCACGATCCTTAGTGATCTTAGCAAGTTGCGCCTTGAGGAGAGCATGAGCTTCTTGTTCATCTTCGAGAGAGGATTGGAGGGACACCTTAGCGTGTGCATCCTCTCTCTCAATCTCACCTTTTAAATCAAGCTCATCCTCAAGCTCACCTGTACGACTCATAATTGAGCCAAAGTGTTTCTTTCCTTCTCCTTGCAAGTTAGTCATGAATTTATCAAAAGAAATAATTTCTTCCTTGACTTCTAGGCTCATTCCATCATCAATGTCATGGGATATGGAGGTGGGGGACAATTTTACCTCGGATGTCTTTGCCATGAGACATCTTGGATTCTTGATGATGGGGCTCTCGTTTGGGGAGGAGAAGAGTGATCGAGGAGTGGAAGAAATGGCTAGTGCGGCCACTTGCGTTGGAGTATCCTCCTTGTCACTATCTTCATCATCTGTGGGATATTGCTCTTGAGTTACCAAGACAATCTTTTGGTTCTTCTTGAAGAAGGGCTTCTTCATGGGCATGGGCCCCTTGCCCTTCGTCTTGGCCACGAGCCTCCCACCATGATCCTCTCTTCTCTCCCATGGGCAATCTGCAACAAAGTGGCTTTTGTCATCACAGTTATAGCAAAGCCTCACCTTGTTGAATGGCTTTCCTCCATTGGATGGAAACTTCTTGTCAATCCTCGCTTTGGCCCTTCCGGGGTTCTTCCAAAACGTTCTTGCTGCAAGACCCATGTGTTGAGTAAGAGTACTTGAGAGATAGCTCGACTTGATCATCATACTCCTCTTCATCCTCTTCTTCAACGGTGGCCTTCAAGGCAATTGAGGCATGCTTGTGCATCCCTATGGCTCTAGCTCTTGCGTCTTGTGAAATCTTGGAGGCCACCTTGTATGCGGTCATCTCTTGCATGACTTCATTGGATGTCATCTTTGCGAAGTCATGTCTCCCTTGGAGTGTCTTCAAATCCGTTTCCTCAAAGGGCAAGAGAGCGGTCACAAACTTCCTCTTGATCCAAGCATCATCAATGTAGACCGCCCCGAGGTTCTTGAAGGAGTTGGCAACCAACACCAACCTCCGGTACATGTCCTCGTGGCTTTTTCCATCCAACTTGTAGAACCCTTCCACCTCATTGCATAAGGCATCATACCGGTTCTTCTTCATGCTCTCATTCCCGACGAAGATGTCGGAAAGAGCATTCCAAACTTCTTTGGCGGTGGAGAATTGTTGGATGAGCGCCATGTCCTTCTCTCCAACGGCCATTTGGAGTTGATGAAGAGCGGTGGCGTTGAATTGGCTATCAACCACCTCTCTTCTTGTCAATTTGGTTGGATCATGGGGCCTGTACCCTTCTTCAATGATGCGCCATAGCTCAATGGAGGCACTACATAGATGAGACTTCATTAGAAATTGCCATTGAGGGAAATGAGTAGGTTTAAGCTTAGGAGGATCACTTCTAAAGTTTGCATGAGGGTGAGGGATAGGAGGGTTAGGAGAGTAATTATGGTTGACATTATGAAATTCCTCTCCTTTGAGGGTGTTAGAGAAGCTAGGTGATTCATCCTTTTCCGCCTTCCCTATGGGAACACTTGAAGTAACATCTTTGGACCCATCCGAAGATAACTCCTTAGAGTTCTCAACATGCTCCTTGGGAGGAGGAGAGGGAGAAGTAGCCTCGGGCTCCTTAGACTTCAAGAGTGCCATGAGCATCTCATTCATCTTGAGGAGTTGGGCCTCCAAGGACGATCTCATATCAATAAGATCGGCCATGGTTGCCCCTTTGGCTAACGCCTCCTTCTCCGCCTCTAATTTCTCACGGGCGGCCCTCTCGGCATCGGATTCCGTCATCGTTGCACTTAGGCAGTTAAGCCCTTAAAAGTGAACCTAGCTCTGATACCAATTGAACGGGAATCCGGCACCTAGAGGGGGGGGGGGGTGAATAGGTGCTATTACCAATTTTAGGTCTTTTCAAATTTAGGCTCAACACAAAGGTAAATTCTCTAGATATGCAACTACAGTGAATTTACCTAAATGACAATCTAAGCAATAACAAGATAAACAGGCTAACAAGACAAGTAAGTAAGGGAGCAAAGATAAGGGGAACCAAGCGAAGCACGCGGAGACGAAGATGTAATCCCGAGTTCCACCCAAGGGTGTACGTCTCGTTTGGAGAGGTGTGCGCTACCACAACAAGTTAGCCGCAACGCCACAAAGGCTCACCTTCTTCTCCGATGAACTCAACCACAAAGGTTGCGAGTCCACCTTCCACTATTGATCCCCTTTTAGGGCGGAGGTCGAATCCCTTATAAACGCTTGAGGCACACACCCACAACTTAATTGGGGGCTCTCAAGAAGACCACAAAAGGTCAAGACCACAACAGGTCAAGCTTACACCAAGTACCAACAATGGTGAGACCTAGGTTTTCCTTGAGGAAACCCTAGACTCGAAATCCCCAAGTGAATGGGGAAAGATTACAAATCGCTTCGGTGAAGTAGTAGATCGGGGCCTTCTCCTTCACTCCTCCAAAGATCAACGGATTTGGGTGGAGGAGTTGGGAGATCTTGAAGATTTGAGCTTCAGCAATTTATGATGAGAGAGAGTGTGAGAGCTGAAATGGCTGGAGGTAGGTGGAGGGGTATTTATACCCCCCTCCACCAACTAGCCGTTTTTTACTGCGCAGGCCGGAACTTCCTGTCACTTAGGCCGGAACTTCCGGTCACCCCGGAAAGTTCCGGCCAAAGTTCCGGAGGAACTTCCGGCCTGGCCAGGGCGCAGGCAGTTCCAGACTTGGAGAAAAACTAGCATGTTCAGCACCGGAACTTCCGGTGGTTTGGCCGGAACTTCCGGTCGCCCGGAAAGATCTGGCCAAAGTTCCGGCCAAAGTTCCGGCTTTGCCCGAGCGCGAGCAATTCCTGACTTAGCCGATTTTCTCGTTTGTCTGCAACGGAACTTTCGGTCGAGGGCCGGAACTTCCGGTCGCCCGGAAAGTTCCGGCCAAACTTCCGGTGAAAGTTCCGCCTTTGCCAGGGGCTAAATCCTAAAAGGACTTAGCCGTTTTCTGGCCAGATGGAAATGTCCGGTGCTGTGCCCGGAACTTCCGGCCCTTCGGCCGGAACTTCCGGTCACGGCAGTGGAACTTCCGGCCTGACAAAACATGAAAAACTGCCAGCCAGTTCTCTCATTCAACCCTGAAGATCTTCATCCTTTTTGTTCTTCAAGGTTATGTAGTATCTGAAATACTCAGGGACACCGTTAAACATCCTTTTCGTGTTGTCATTCCTAACCAAAACTCAGGAGACAGAAAATGCTCTTACAAACGTGGCTATCTCCAAGACTCTCATCGATGGCGGAGCAGGCCTGAAAGTTATCTCCATAGATACGTTCGAAGCGATTCAAGTGCCCTACGAGCGGCTCATGCCCTCGAGGCCCTTCACGGGGGTCACCAGCGGCTCGATCGAGCCTCTAGGCCAGGTCAGGCTTGTCGTCACCTTCGGGAGCAAGGAAAATTACCGCACCGAGCACATCGATTTCGATCTCGCACACATCGGCCTGCCGTACAATGCCATCCTCGGCTACCCCGCGCTCGCGAAGTTCATGGCCGTCACGCACCATGCCTACAACATGGTCAAGATCCTCGGCAGCACTGGCACGATCACCATCCGCGGGCATGTCCTGGACGCTACACGCGCCGTTGAGACGGCCTACAAGACCGCCGCCATGGCATTCCCCGCAGACGAGGACCTAGAGTCTCTCGAGAGACCCAAGAAGAAGAAGCAGTTGTTCTCCCAGGAGGCAGCTGCTACAAAGAAGATCTCTCTGAGCCCCAGCAGCTCGGAGGCTGAAGGCTCGGGGGCTAGCGTCACCATTGGCGCCGCGCTGCCTCCCAAATAGGAAAGCGCGCTCGTCGCCTTCCTCCAGGCAAACTTTGACATGTTCGCGTGGACACCGTCAGATATGTCTGGTGTACCGAGGGAGGTGATCGAGCACCACTTGGCCGTGTGCCCAAACGCGCGCCCCGTCAAGCAAAAAGGAAGAAAGCAAGCCCCCGAGAAGCAAGCATTCATCGTCAAGGAGGTCAAGAAGCTCAAAGTGGCAAAAGTCGTTCGCGAAGTCGCGCACCTCACTTGGCTCTCCAACGGCGTGGTAGTCCCAAAGCCCGCCAGAGGAGGCCGTCTCTGCATCGACTACACTGATGTAAACAAGGCCTACCCCAAAGACCCTTATCCCATGCCCAAAATTGACCAGATTGTGGACTCCACGGCAGGCTGCGACCTCCTCTGTTTCTTCGATGCCTTCTCTTGTTATCACAAGATAAAGATGGCTAAGGAGGACGAGGAGCAGATGGCTTTCCTCACCCCGTGCGGTGTGTATTGCTACGTCTGCATGCCTTTCGGCCTAAAAAATGCCGGAGCCACTTTCCAGAGGTTGATGAGGATAAACCTTGGCGGGCAAATGGGGCGGAACGCCGAGTCATATGTCGATGACATCGTCGTGAAATCACGAGAAGGAAATACTCTCCTCAGAGATCTTGAAGAAACTTTCGCCAGCCTGCGCAAGGTCAACATCAAGCTCAACCCCGCCAAGTGCGTCTTTGGAGTACCTTCAGGAAAATTGCTTGGGTTCCTCGTGTCTCATCGAGGCATAGAGGCAAACCCAGACAAAATCAAGGCCATAGAAGACATGCAACCTCCACGCAAGCTCAAGGACATGCAACGCCTAGCAGGCTGCATGGCCAGCTTGGGTCGATTCATCTCCAAGTTCGGTGAAAGAGCCCTGCCGTTCTTCAAGATCATGAAAAGAACGGGCACTTTCAAGTGGACCCCTGAAGCTGAAAAAGCATTTGAGGACTTGAAGAAGTATCTGGCCATCCCACCAGTAATGGTCGCCCCAAGGCCTAGCGAGCACCTGAAGCTGTACTTATCAGCTACTCCGCAAACAGCCAGTGCTGTCCTTGTGGTGGAAAGAGGAGAGCCAGTACTCCACAAGAAGAGTGCAACCACTCCAAAGAAAAAGCCTCCTGATAAGGAGCTCGACGAAAGGGCAGCCCTCACAAACCCACCGCCAGGCCCAAAGCCCCAAGAGAGGCCCGCCCCAAGCCAACCGCTGCAAGGAAATCCTGCCGAGGAGCCTCAGGAAGCCAACCCCCTCGAGGCCCAGGACAAGCCCCTCAAGGCCAACCCCCTCGAGGCCCAGGTCAACTCCCTCGAGGCCAACCCCCTCGAGGCAAACCCCCTCGAGGGCCAAGCTGAGCCACCTCAGGCAAAAGACGCCAAGGCTACAGGAATTACCATCGTTGAGCATCTAGTCTACTTCGTCAGCACAGTACTCCGTGATGCTACTACTTCCAGGGGCACCCCATCACAGTGGTCACCTCTTTTCCCCTGGAGCAAATACTGCGCAACTCAAACGCAACAGATCGTGTCGGAGGATGAAACATAGAGCTACAGCCATTCAATTTGCGTTTCGATACCACAAGGGTAATCAAAGGAAGAGCGCTGGCTGACTTCGTCGCTGAATGGACTGACCCAACCCCTGAAGAGCCTTTGGGAGAAGAGCAAGAGCCCTCTGGAGCCGCAATGCCCAGCCACTGGACCATGAAGTTCGACGGAGCTTTTGCTTGTCGCCACGGCAGGGCAGGCGTAGTCCTGATCTCACCCAAAGGCGACAAGTTGTATTACGAAGTCCAGCTGTGCTTCGGAATCGACAATATATCCAACAATATCACCGAGTATGAAGGCATGCTTGCCGGCCTACGCGCCGCAGTCGCCCTAGGCGTCAAGCATCTACTCATCAAGGGCGACTCCCAGTTGCTCGTCAACTTCTCTAACAAAAGCTACAAGCCTAAGGACGACCACATGGCCACATACCTTGAAGAGGTCCGTAGGCTCGAGAAGCACTTCAGGGGAATGGAGCTCATGCACATCCCAAGAAAGGAAAACCAAGAGGCTGATGACATCACCAAGCGCGCATCAAAGAGGCAAGCTCAGCCGCAAGGTGTCTTTGAAGAAAGGCTCGTCAAGGCATCCTCTTCGGCCTCGGCAGAGCAGGCCTCCTCCCGAGGAAGACGTTGAAGCGGAGCGAATTGCCCGCCAAGCAAAATCGTACCAAATCCTCGAAGGAATTTTCTATCTCAAGCGCCCAAACGGCATCGCGCTCAAATGCGTCCCTCCCGAAGAAGGCAAACTGCTGATCAAGTACATCCACAGCGGGGAATGCGGCCACCATTCGTGCGCCCGCACACTCGCAGGCAAAGTCTTCAAGATGCAATGGACATCATTCAAGCATGTGAAGCCTGCCAATTCCACGCCAAGCAAATCCACCAACTAGCGCTGGGACTACAAACCATTCCGCTCTCGTGGCCGTTTGCAGTCTGGGGGCTGGACATCCTGGGACATTTCCCAACGGCGCAAGGTGGATATCGCTACCTCTTCGTGGCCATTGACAAGTTCACAAAGTGGCCAGAATTGGAGGCGACGCGCAAAATCACAGCAGGCGCGGCGGTGAAATTTATCAGAGGCCTGGTCTGCCGCTTCAGAGTGCCTAACCGCATCATTACCGACAATGGCTCACAATTCACCAGTGGCATCTTATGAGCCTACTGTGAAAGAATGGGCATCAAGCTCTGCTTCGCCTCAGTCGCCCATCCGCAAAGCAACGGACAGGCTGAGCGCGCAAACGCAGAGGTCCTCAAAGGCCGAAAGACCAAGACCTTCGATATCCTCAAGGGCCACGGCAACGTCTAGATCAACGAGCTCCCCTCGGTGCTCTGGTCCATCCGTACCACGCCACCCAAGCCCACCGGGGAAACACCGTTCGCCCTTGTCTATGGAGCCGAAGCAGTCCTCCCCACAGAGATAAAGCATGGATCCCCACGGGTCCTTGCCTTTACCGAGGACCAGCAAGAGGACCTCCACAACGACGACCTGCTGCTCCTTGAAGGGCTACGACGCCGCGCCGCCCTCCGGGTGGACAATTACCAGCAGGAGCTGAGACGCTACCACAGCCGCAACGTGCGCTCACGCACCATGGAGGCAGGCGATCTCGTCCTCAGGCAAATCCTCTCCAGGGAAGCCCTCCACAAGCTGTCCCCCATGTGGGAAGGCCCCTACAGGGTCACCCACATCGCCAGGCCTAGCGCGGCTCGCCTCGAGACTCAAGACGGCGTCCCCGTCAAGAATCCATGGAACATCATGCACCTACGCAATTTCTACCCGTGATCATTGTCACGCCAAGGCATTTAGCGAAAGAGGCAGCCTACGACTCAACCTCCAAGCATTTTTTGTCTCCGAAGGTTAAAAGCTCAAGGCTTAAACCTCACAAATCTTTGTATCCACAAGGAACAAACTCAAAACGTGATCATCGTCACGCCCGTGATCATTGTCACGTCAAGACATAAAGCGGAAGAGGCAACTTACGGCTCAACCTCCAAGCATTTTTGTCTCTAGAGGTTAAAAGCTCACGGCTTAAACCTCCCAAGCATTTTTGTCTCCTAAGGGAACAAACGCAACCGTGATCATTGTCACGCCCGTGATCATTGTCACGTCGAGACTTCCAGCAGAAGAGGCAGCCTACGGCTCAACCTCCAAGCATCTTTGTCTCTAGAGGTTAAAAGCTCACGGCTTAAACCTACAAGCTCCAAAGGCTTCTCTCGAGGGGAAACCCTCCAAGCTCTCCATTTAACGAGCCACCTAAGGCCGTTGAGAGTCTCTGCCACTAATGGTTGTTCCCAATTCCTCGACATGGTCAAAACATTAACTTGGCAACCCCAAGCATAATGACTCAATTTCGTTCCCAAGTGAACTTAGCGCCTCGGCGCCGCTTTGTAATAAATTTGGTGAGTTTTATTTTCGCATTACTCTGTTGAAGGGTGCGCTTATATCTCTCCACATGCGTACCTCATGAGCGGGGGCTGAGTACGGTGCCAGTGCCTCAAATGACACACCAGCAACACTGCAAAATCCAAGAGTCCGAGCTCTGGCTGGAGGGCAAGATCCCACAAACACGCCATCTCTACGGAGGACCTTGGTACTTACTCTCCTCGCAAGGAACACCTGAGGGGACCTATAAGCGCGCACGAGTCCCTTGAACCGTGTTCCAGCGTTTGGGTTCGCCCCTCTAACATCTGCAGGGAAAAATCCCCCCACGAGCCTGAAGAGGCATCCGGGAGCAACCCTCAAGTGGGCAACCTCGCCAGGCGAAAAGCCTCTGCAAGGCGAAAACCTCGAGAAGCTAAGTCTCGCACCTACGCCTTAAGAGCGTTTTTCTCCCCCTAGTGCACGTTTGCCCCTCAAGCGACTACGCTTTCCCTTACGCTTCATGGACTACTCGCACGTCTAAGGGGGGCACTTGAGCATCACGACTCAGGGCTCTTACCTCTCCTAGGACTAAACTCCCCCCGGCCTTGCGGAGTCATTGCTCCTACATACCGAAGTGGCGGAGTCATGGCACGAAGAGATGGGACCTACCGACGCAGAGAACAAATAGACATGAAGATGAGTCCAAAGAGACCTCACGGGAGGCAAACAAGCTCGAATCAAACAGCAATAAAGAGTATATTACAGGCCAAAAGGTCTTAAGATATCTAAACACAAGATTGTTTCAGATACAAGCGCTCGCAGGCGCAATAAGAAGAGGCTCAGGGGGAAGCAACGCCGCCTTGGACCTCCTCCGCGGCACCCTCTTTGGCCTCGGCAGAGCAGGCCTCCTCCTCGCTGTCCTCAGCCGCAGCCTGCGCGCGCCTGAAGCGGTTGCAGAAGGCGTCAACTTGCTCGCGGAGGGAACCGGATACCCGCTGCGCGTCCTCGCCCTGAGCAGCTTCTATCACGGAGGAGAGGTCGAAGCCAGGCGTGAGGAGCTTGAGGTTGGGGAAGATGCGATCAACCACCACCCCCAGAAGCTGCATGGGCTTCGCTTGTGCCCGCGCCGGCATCCTCTTCCGGCCCTACAGGTGCAGGGCGTTCCTCGGTCACAGCTTGGTGAGGAGGCGAGGAAGCATCTCCCCCAGCAGGTCCGCCTGTGCCTGCTGCTGCCTCGCGCGCTTCCCTCGCAGGCTGCATGGAAGCAGTGGCCGCAAGCGGCAGGGTAGGCGCGCGCGGAGGCGTCAACACGCGCGGCGGTGTTGGTTCGCGCGGTGGAGTGGCCTCACGCGGAGGCGTAGCCGCGCGAGGAGGAGTAGGAGCGCGAGAAGGCGCAGAAGTTTTCTCCTCCGAGCCTTCTACCACCAGAGGCTCGGGGGGTGGTGCAGGTGCCTCTGGGCGTGCCGCGCCCTCCTCCACCTGAGGCCCTGTCGCCCCCGCCTGGGGCGCAGCCGCCCTTGCTTGAGGCGCCCCCTCAAGGGGGCCCGTGGAGGCCGTCTCCACAGGCCTCGCAGCCTCTTCAGCCACAGCCCGTGCCGTGGCGCTCTTCACATCAGCCGCCTTGCGAAGCCGGCGGCATTTCGCAGGCACTAGATCACTGCCAAGAGCCCAAGAAAAGACCTACAGTAAAGGGTAAAGTTAAAGGCAAACGATCCAGCATCATGAAAACTCACCCTGAAGGGGGGGCGCCAGCGTCGACCCACACCAAGCCTGGCGAGCGCCATGAGGGGAAGGGCTTGGAAGCAAGCCTTGCTGGGGGCGTCTCAGCCTTTCTTTTGGAAGGAACGTCAGACGACCTCGCCCCCAAGCGGTCCACGACGGCTTTGGTGCGGGGCCCGCGCCCTCCCGGAGAGGTCTCCGCGTCAGTGGCCTCCTCTTTCTCAGCCTCCTCCTCCACGAGACGCAAGGGCGCCACCACGAAGGCGTCTTTATCGCCTGACAAGATATCACAAATCTCGTCAGTAAATGGCCCGGCCCTCGAGGAGGAAACCTCCCCTGCCGCGGCCTCCTACTCACCTAGGCCAGCTCCTGAGGCCGAGGGAGAATCGGCCCCCTCCGCTCCCCACGTGGCCGGCGTCGGCACCTCGAAGTCCGCCTGGCCTGTCGGGGTGAACGGAGGCATCCCCTATAGGAGGTCCATGTGCTCCGTCATGTTGTATTGGTGAAGGGGCCGGAGCGCCGCGGGGAGCTCATCCATGGCAAGCACCGATGGATTAACGAAGAGCACGGAGAGGACGTTGTCGATGGTGTCCTTGTCGTTGTCCTCGACGTGGAGCCGCATCTTGTCGCTCGGCCCCGAGTACATCCACATGGGGACCGAGTGTGCCTGGAGGGGCGCGATGCGGCGCGTCACGAAGTCCGCCACAATCATCTGCCCCGTGAGGCCCTCCTCACGGAGGAAGCTCAGGCGCCCCATCAAGCTCACGTTCCTGGCACCGTCAAAGGTGGCCTTGCCCCAATGGGAGTTCTTCACCGGGGGCTCGTCGGGGACCTCGAGGAAGGCGCAGGGGCGCTCCACCCCAACAAAAACCCACTTCCGACGGAAGTCGTCTACCTTCTTCGTCACTGAAGTGATGGCCTTGCCCTCGCTCCAAGACATGGGGATGTAGACGCTCCCCATGCCGTCGACGATGCAGAACGAGACGCACCCAGAGCGCTCGTTCTTCGCCGTGTTCCGGAGCGCGAAAAAGCACCGGAACAGCCCCACCGTGGGCTCTAGGCCCAGGTACGCCTCGCAGAGGTAGGCGAATACGGCGAGGATGAGGACGGAGTTGGGGTGCAGGTGCAGCAGCTGCACCTGCTAGAACGCCACTACCGCCTCCAGGAACGGCGAGAAGGGCGGCACCAGTCCCGCAGCAAGGCAATGCTGGAAGATCAGGAAGAACCCACGCGGGAGCTTCCGGTGCGCCGCGGGCTTCAGGGCGGTGGCGCCATGCTCGTTCATCCGGTCCGCCACCAGGTACCGGACCTTGGCGAGCGCCTTCTCGTTGACGCGCACGCCCAGCAGCGCCGCGCCCAGAACGGCCTCAGGGGCCTCCGCCTGGGAGGAAGACCCCGCGACGACCTTGCCCTTGCTCTTGAGTGGGCTCATCGTCGAGGGCGCGGAAGATTGAAGGAGACAGAGAAGGGAGAATCGCAGGAGAGAGCGGAGGCGGAGAGCTCTGGGAAGCGGAAACTTCTGCGAGAAGAATCGAAAACGGTAACGGCTCCCTGCTGCCTCGCTCGGGCTTTATGTCACCTCAAGGAGCATTTACCGGGACGTGGTGGGACCCCCCACGACTCGCGCCCCGGATCGCGAGGCCGTTATTGTTCCAAGAGCCGCGTGGCTCGGGCCGACTGGGCACTAAGGGCCCACGACGCTTCGCCTGAGCCCATCATGGGCCCGGGGGCTACTTCGGCCCAGTGGGAACTGGGGTATGGAGAGCCCATTCCCCCCAGGCCTCGCACGCTGGCCAGTAAGATGAAACGACTAAGGAACATGCATCACCGCCTGGCGGGACCCTCGAGAGGCAACTCCCCTCGAGGGCCTCAAGTGGAAACGCTGGCCTCAAGGGGTCCCTCGCCCAGGGGACCCTCACGAGGCGCCAGCTCGCCTCGAGGGAGTCCTGCAGGAATCTCCCCTCAGGCCTCCTCGGACCTGAAGGGAAACATTGCGGCCAAGGATGTATGGCAGGACGCACATGGCCTTTGCCACGCCCACGCGGTGACGCAAGCACCCTCGTTGCCGTTTTGGTGATAAAGGGGTCAATAAAGCGGCACCGCCTGCTACGCAACTGCCAGGACCTTCTACTCTGGCGATAAAGTAGGTGGACGGCGCAACCCTCCAACGGAGAACGTCATCGTAGGCTCCACCTCAGAGACTGCCCTCTCTGTGGGCAGTACAGCGCGGTCGGCCGCCTGTCGGCCACCGCGCCCACCTTTATCAACAATGGACCGCGTCCATGGACGAACGGACCGCGGTTGACTCCTCTCCACCATGCCTCTACCGTGTGGGAGCCACCTTGAAGGCCAAGCCGAAGGAGAGCGCTAGAGGGGCCTATAAATGGGACACGATATCCATCGTAGCAGAAGGGGGCTCTTTGTGTGCTACAACCCTTGTAAACCCTAGCAACACTTGTTAGGACAGCCTCTGGCTGGAGGAGGAAGAAGACCATCACTTCCCTCCTCAGGCAAGAACTGCCTCAAGGGGGCCTCCGTCAAACTCCATTGTACTGTAACCTCCACCATCTAATACAGACAAGCAGGAGTAGCAGTCTTACCTCCTCACGAGGGCCGTGAACCTAGGTAAAGGCCGGTGTCTATCTCTGTCGTGGGCGTGTCGTCTTCGGGTCTGGCGAGCAACGTCGCAGTGTCCCTCGAGGGTCTTGACCTCCGCGTTCAACCCCCTTCACGAACTACTCTTCAGGAAGTGACTACCCCTGATTCTTGGGAGTCATAACCCGACACATTCAACCAATCCACCCAGGTGATTCATTAACTTAGTGGATGTGTACTCTCAGGTGAAAACCACCATGGTCACGGCCCTAAGTATAGTAGAAACTACCTTAGGCGAAGACAACCATAAGCACAGCCCTGAGTAGTCACTTAACATTTTGTAACACTTTTCATCAATTGCATAGCATCAATATTTATACTAAGGATTATATAGGTACCTAGACACATGAATAGGGGATTCTAAACATGGCTTGCGTAGCAATACTATCCTACACATGTTTACAGAAAAATACTCTACTCATGCATAGAAAAATATTAGGAAGTTTATGAGGTGTGTCACTTGCCTTTGGAAGTTGTCGGTGCTCACAACTCTTTTCAACCTAACTCGGAGCTCTCCGTTCAATATAAAAAATATAGGCAAACATCAATACAACAATCAACATAATACACAACATCACAACGCATACAAACACATACATAATGAACAAACAAGTTTCATAAACTTCTAAGGATCTGCAAAATATTTCTAAGGACTAGAGATGCATGTCATGCTATGATATTCTATGTTAATGCAAGGCAAATATGTTAGTAAAAAATGACTAAGGACTAAGGTCATAGGTTGGACAAAATACTTATCTATAAATCATCTTGAATAAGCACTCTAATGGCTTAGTCATGATGTGCATACATACTTAGAGAAAATACTAAGTCTATTCTTCCAGGTGATCAACAATTATTAATAACTCTTTGTAAATTGGATATTCACTATAGTGAGAGAGACAGACACCCGGCCAACCACTTAAGTTGTGGAACATGTCTCATGTACGTGGACATGTAAGGTTAGTCTCCAGGCCACTTCATCTCACTATGCCGCTAGGATCCAACATACTTCAAAGATGGTAATAACATGATCAAAAATTGTTGATATCTAAAGTGAAAGACAAGATTAGGAAAGGGGGAAAAGATAGAAAGAAGGATGTAGTTGGTCTTTAAGGCTTCATCTCCAGACTTGTAATTTTCTCCTTGGTGATGTCTTGACTGAATTTTTTGGTAGACTTTATGATTCTTTGGACTTGGTGATTCTTGTATCACCGAGGCTGGTCTTGTTTATAACTTAGCCACCACGAAGTCAAAGAGGAAGAGAAAAGAAGAGAGAAAGACTCAAAAAAAATAAAGGGTTGGTCTTCTTGAAGTTCCTCTTGGTTTTTCTTCTAAGTGCTTCTACTTCTTTGAGATGCTTCCAGAGTTTGTTCTCTTCTAAGTCCTTCATTGGTCTTCTAGCTCCATGTTGAAAATCCTAAGTGTCTAAGTGCATAGTACTTTACCAAAATATTAAGTTGAAAATAATCCTAACTTAGAGAAAAAAAGGAAGATATTTTCTTATGAGGAGTATAACTATATAATAAAATATGTTATGCATGCAATGCACTTTTTAATCATAATAAAGCATCATAACAACTTTTGTGATTTTAATAAATATGCATAAGGTTCTAAATGCAATTTAATTAATTTCTATTATAGCAAGATATATTGAAAGGGTTAATTACAATATTAAAGTTTTCTGTGATTAAACTTTTATAAGAAAAATTTATAAACAGACCTAATGGACAGAGCGGATTTAAACAAATTTATAGCAATTGGATTTATTCAAAAATGATTTTTGTATCAAGAGTTATGTCAAATTACTCAATTTAAAATTATGATTATTAAATCAGCAAAATTACTCTCAAAATTAATTTCTAACATAAGCATAATATAACACATATTCTAAGGTTTCCAAAAAAAAATTATTTGCAATTTTTGAACTTATAGATTTAAAGTTATGACCAATATACTCAAAGCATCCATTTGAAATTTGAATATTTTAAACTAAGTCAAATTTGAATTCTAACAGAACCAAAATAATCTACAAGTCAAGGGCCTTCCAATTATATAAAATTTGTCAATTTTGGTGTTGTGGTTAAAAAGTTATGGGGGTTTGAATTACATAGACTTTTCGGCAATTCAACCTTTTTAATTTTATTCGGAAAATTATTTTCCACGCTGGCGCTGACTGGGCTGCTGAGTGTGCGATGATGTGGCGCGCTCTGATTCGTCCGTACCGGTTCACTGAGTGAATCTAATCTTAGCCGTATAAAGGTAATCAGACGGCACACAGTGATTTACCAGAAGGTGGCGGCATGGTTCGCCGGCGACGAGAGGGGTGGCGGCGCTGCGCTCCGGTGGTGGATGCCGTCGACGCTGCAAACGTTCCCCGGACACGTGGAAGCGATGGCAGCGAGCGGTTCATCACGTCGTAGACGATGGTGGCGGCGACGTGGTCGATTACTTCCAGGAGCTGCGCGGAGGTGCGACCGAAGCGGCGTTGTCGCCAGTGACCTACGGGTCAATCTTGAGCCGCTCGATTCCCTGTACAGAAGAATATCCCGAAGGCATGAGGGCGTACGCAAGGACTTGGGGAAGAGCAAGGGGAGGGTCTCGGGCTCGGTTGTTTCTCACCATGTCGGAATCGAGAAGAAAATGGCGGCGACGTCGAAGCTACTCCGGCGAAAGATTTCTACAGCCTTGGGGCATGAAATGGAGAGGGAGGAGAGGGGAAACAGAGAGGGAGTCGTGGGCTTTTAGTAGGAGGAAACGGGGAAGGAAACGGTGGAGTAAATCACACGGATTTAAGACCACAATTAAATCGGCCGTTTTGGCATTCCGCAGCGTCGGCGACGAAATTCTCCACCACGGCTCCGTTTTGGAGACGACTTTTGGGGGGAATGAAAGAGGACGTCAAGGGCTTCAATTAGCAACTAACGGCGCATTAAACGGTGTAGTAAAACTCCTGGAATCAAGAGAGCCATTTTGGCCGTTTTCGAGTTGAACGCGTCGTGCGTTTCTGGTTCCTGAGGATGAAGATGATGCTGACGTCATGATGATGACGTCAGTTCTTTTTCTTTTTCTGATTTTTCTTAATTATTTCATATCTTTTGTTTTAAGTGTCCAAATGAATTCGAAAAATTTCTAAATTTTTTTAAAAACATTATCTTTGTGTTAAACCAGTTGTGGGCATGTTTTGAACACTTTTCAAAAATCAAAATTTTGAATTATTAATTAAATACAAATTTGACACTTAATGTCAAATTTGAAAACAATGGCTTAAATAATATTATTTTTGGCTAAATAAAATTTATAAAAATACAACACTTATATAGGTTTGAAATTAAGTTAATTAAACTCATTTTATAATATTAAAACATTTTTGGCTTTAGTACAATATTAAATAATACAACACATTTATGTGAAATGAAAAGGGAAATATAATGTATTCATTTTTAATTCAGAATATTTTGTGCACCATTATGTTTCGTAATATGATAAATTATTTGAAACTCCATAAAATACCTTTGGCAAATAGTATATGTTTATTTCATTTCTTATGTTGAACTTACTCTTGGAAGCCATTTTATGTTTTGCAAATTGATGAAAATAATTTAAGTTATTGAAATGCCTATTTAGATAAATCAGTAACTATGAAATCCAAGAAGTTTGAAAGATATGAATATAGACTTATAATTTCCAAAACTATGTTTTGAACTCAGGTATAAAAATGAAAACCATTTAGCAAATAGACCATGTTTTAAATAGTTTAAAAGAACACTTGTAAATTTTATTTTAATTTATGAATAGCTATGGCTAAGTGGTTGAAATCAAATACTTAAAAATAAACTTTTTATTACATGAAAATGGTTTGAAGGTTGGTAAATAATTTTTCAAATTATATATTGAAGTTTAAGAAAAACAATGGATAGTAACATGTTTAACTTGAAACAAGTTTTGAAAATAGTGTTTGTTTGAGATATTTGAAATATTAATTTTTTTTGAAGATGCTTGAAGTCTTTTATAGTTGGTTTTCTAAAGAATTTTAATATTTTATTTTAATCAAAACAAAAGTTTAAATTTTTAGTGATTTTTAAACATTTCAAAATATTGGGATGTTACAACCATTCAGGAGAATGACAAACTGAAAGGATGGTAGGAAATATACCGTACCCTGAATCCTTCATCTCAGTATCGTCAATCACAACATTGGCATTCTTGCCATTGTTCTCAGATTCGCGCAGCTCATGGCGGTTGGGACAGCGAGGTGCCCAGTGACATGGATCACCGCAAACATGGCATGATCCCTTCTCCGGTTTATTGTTGTTCTTCTTCTTGAAGTTGGTAGGCTGTGATGGCTTGAACTTTCCATCAGGCTTGCCCTTACCCCAGAGTTGTTCTTGTTAAACTTGGGCTTGTGGGGCGGCTGGTAATTCTTCTTCTGTACTACATGAGCACTAGAACCAGCCTCGGTAACTCGAGACGTGTATCCTTCGCTCTCGCCTTCTCTTCTACATCAAGCGACCCAATGAGATCCGAAATGGAAAAATCTTGTCTCTTGTGTTTCAGAGAGGTAGCAAAGTTGCTCCACGAAGATGGAAGCTTGGCGATAATGGCACCGGAGACAAACTTGTCCGGTAAGAAACACTTAAGTGCTCAAGTCCCTTAGCGAGTGACTGTATCTCATGAGCCTGTTGTCATCTTGTAGTCATAGAAAGTTTCCATGCCATACAACTCGCTGCCAGCGTCCGAGACCCCAAACTTGGCCTCTAGCGCATCCACATGTCCTTGTCGTTAGAAAACGACATATACGAGTCCACAATGGAATCGACAAGAATACTCAAAAGGGCACTCTCAAACATGTTGTCGAGCCTCTCGAAAGATTCCTGCTGTGCAAGGTCAAGCTCGCCGTGAGGCTTGCCTTTGGTGGCAGCATAGCAGTTCATGTTCTGAAACCATAACACTGCTCTCATGCGCCACCGCTTATTCATAACCCCTTTAAAGAAGAACGGCCTCGTTGACGCGATAAAGTCAGCAGGTGCAAATTGCCTATAATCAGATTTTTGGATTGTTGAATAATTAGGCGATTTAGCATATGATTTAATTCCTAATGACAATGAACAATTCATGACTAGAATAATACAAATTATACTAATCATGTGATCTACCGAAACAGTAGATAAACATATGCAATCTAGAGCATATACTATAAGTAAGAACTCTAGCAAACCATCATATAGGAAGATCAAGAACACATACGGTGCAGCGGCAGTCGCACCACTGGAGTTCCCCGTGTCATCGCCCATGTCGTCGATGAAGAGGCTGGCGATGTTGGGGAAGAAGTCGTAGTTGGGGAAGAACTCGAAGCCAGTAGTCGCGCGAGTGCGCTCCCCAAAAACCTGGTCGCCCCTCTCACGTACAGGATCACAAGAGGCGGGGTTCCGGAGGCCTACTGTCCCTTCAACCGGTGCACACCGGAAGACGGGATGGAGAAGGCTTGGTAGACGGCGGCGCAATGCTCTGGAACGGTGTGAGACCATGTATCTCGTGGTGTCGGCTAGGGTTTGACTCGGTCTGTATATATAGTGCGAGTCGGGTAGAACGTGGGCTGTAAGCCACGATCGAGTCAGTAACGCCGCACGATCCCAGAGGAATCGGAAACGGCAAGACAATTAACACGTCCGTTAATTACTAGTCAATGACTCATTAATTTTTCCCGGACTGCAAAAATATAAGCTCGGCTCGGCGAGATTCCCACAACCCGCGGCGCATCGTGACGTGTCGTGAGGCGAGCGAGGAGGAGGAGCGCGCTTGTGGCACCCTTCATCTTCTCTTATTCTCACTAGCTCATATTGGTACTAGACATCCCACTATATAAAGTGGTGTAGCTCACTCTCCACTAGCAGTATGGGACTAAACATTAGTCACGTACACTCAAACAGCCATTTATTAATGGGCCATGGGAATTTCGGATTTTAGTTGGGCTGGCCCAAGTACACTAAAATTCCAGCAATTACATGGGTCAGGGCTTGGACTGGGCCTACACGAGCAGAATAGGACCTCCAAGCGTGAAATCTTGTCGCGATACCATGTAGATATTTGGCCAAGTTGGAAACCGACTTGGGAGTCGTGTATCACGGCCACAGAGTCCCATAAACACTAATCACAGCAGTGAGAAGGTCCGTCCCAATGTACTTGAGCAGGGTAATCCGGGATTTAACTTACACCAAGTGTTCTTCAATGTCCCAATTGACCGAGACAGGGCCAATTTCGCCTCTCTTCGCCCGAGCCTTGGCGGTGGCAATGGCCGCGGCATTCTTGGAGTGCTCAAAGTGTTTTTAAGAAAGGTAAATTGTCACCGAATTATGTCGTAAGTGGCATGCCAATAAATCAGAAGAAATGGAAGAGAAAAGTGGTGGAAACTATGTGTCCATGTTGTGGTTGATCGATGCAAGCTCGGCTAGCCAGATGTCTTTTTGGACCTGAGGATAGCTAGCTCTGTGTCCGCCGAGGTAGCCCGAGTCTCGACATGCTCGAGGGTTTCCTTCTGCTTTTGGGCAGCCTCCAGCAGAGTCTTTGCCATCTCGGCCTTTTCAGCCTTAGCCTGCTTGAGCTCCTCCTTAAGTCGGGCCACCTCGACTTGCTCCGTCTCGAGCGCAGCCTTTTGCTCGGTTGCAGCTTGAATCTCGACCTCAAGCTCCTCGTGAAGCCTTTTGAAGGATTTTTTGAGTCGCCAAAATGAGCAAGCAACTTGTTGAAGACTGTGGTCCGAATCTTGGTGCATTCCTGAAGGAAGTAATCTGGCATAAGTCTCGGGGACTGGATGTCGGAAGATTTTCGAAGATTCTCGCCGAATGATCCTTACTCGATTGAGCTTCAATCATTCAGCCCGAATCTCGGAGCCTGGGGATAATGGCATGCTGGACTTTCATCTACGACTCGGGTGGTGTCGAGAACGGCGACTTGAAGCGCATGCATGGACTTCTCTGATGCAGTAGTCTTTGGGAGCACCGATTTGTAGGATTGCTTATCGGGTTGCTGCTGCTTCTGCGGCTGCGGTGGCTAAGGTGGAGGTTGATGTTGTTGCTGTGCTTCTGCTTGTTGTTGTTGCCGCTGCTGATCCGGCACCATCGGAGTCTCGGTTAGTACTGACTCGGAGCCCGTTGTCTCGTTTCCGGGACCAGCGTCTCGGTTGGAAGCGCCCAGGTCTCCTCCGGGAGCGGCGTCTGAACTCGGCGAGGGCGTACCACCCGGAGTGGGGTGTGCCGAGGAAACGCCTACCCGGACTAGGCTGGCGACAGTTGTCTCGGCTCTAGTTGTTTCGGATGAGGTAGTCTGGGTCACGTCGAGCGGAGGGCTGCATTGAGGCAAGAAAGAGATTAGCTCGGAACAGCTTTATCTCGAGCAAAGAGGGAAAATGAAATATGGATGGATCGGTTAAGGTCGACTTACCCGGTAGAGGTTGGCGGTCCCCTCTTTCCCCGAGGTGGTCTGTTTGCCGGCTTCTTACCTATCTTCGTTGTGACACCCCAAAATCGGTACTATGTAGATTTAAGCGATCCCGCCGAAATCCGCATAATAATGATTTTAGGTCGTCCACCAGACATAATGTGCACGACAAAACATGCGCATTATGTGGGTGGAATTGTGATAACATTACAACAGTTCTGATACATCCACAACAACAAAAGATATAAATACAACAACGACTCAAATGAGTCAAGATACAAAAGATACAATACAAAGATTCAAATGACAGCGGAAGCAAAATAGTATCCGACTACGGACAAGATGCAAATTGGACTAAGAGTCCTGAAGATAACCGATGGCGCCATATCCCTGCCCAGCCCAAGCCGGAGGGATTCCTAAGCTTACGTCGTCAGACTTCAAACCTGTTAACTACACATAAAGCACAACCTAAAGAAGAGTCAGGGCGCTCCCTGGCAAGCAAAACCAACTCGCCTACTTTCTACAAGATCTCCCAAAATATAGGGTAGGTGGACTTAGCGGTAGCAGCACTAGCAACCTAATAGAGACACGCTAAAACTTCCGTCTAAATAGAGAGGGATAAGAGAGCGCATAAGTAACCAACTACAACTAACACCAATCATAACCCATTCTCGGATTAGCCCCCTCAACCAAGTATGAGGAAGCAATTCGGGAAACTCACACATTGAACAGTTTAAGTTACCAATTATTGTGAAAGTAATTCTATATTACAAGTCAAATTAATTAACAATGATTAGGTGTAAGTTGTCTATGATCTTATTAGCCAGCATCATCACCAAGACGTCCATAACCATGGACACGGCTCATCGATAAGATTATACCCTGCAGGGGTGCACTACTGGACCCATACTCGTTTGATCAACCCCAAAAAGCAAGCCAGAAGGTAGGGCATCTCAACACGGCAAATCTCTTCTCTACAACCCATCCAGGGAAGCGAATGATTGTGTGCACGGCTAATCAGGTCAAGTGCCCGCGGGATCAACCTTCATAGCACTCTAAGAACGTGCCACCCTATATGAGAATCGACTACTCCATCATCATGAGATCGTTATGTAACCATATGCATGCATCAAATGGAAAGCAGATTAGATCGAAGCCGTGGGGGGCTCCTTAGGGCCTCCCACAAGTGGTTAGTGCGCTCAAAATTGGATCCGAGGACAAGAACTGAGTTCCTAGGTCGACACTTAGCAGAACAAAGCACCTCGCAAGACCTTCCGCCGGTGCCTTATATTTTAATTATAATACCCAACATATGACATCATTTTATTAAGGTAGAACAATCTATCATACTATGCATGAGAAATATAAGACAGACAAACGACTCGCACGACCAACTCTAAGCATGCACTACGACTTGCAAGGCGAACAGGTAAACATGCAACATGTAATAGGTTGTGGGGATAAAGCTGTATAGGTTGCAGGATAAACATGTGATAGGATCGCGACACAAGAATCGAATACTAGGATAGCAGAGATCAACGGCAGGAATGACAGACAATGTATAGGTAAACAAGCAAACTTTGCTTGCTTAGAATCCCGCATGGAAGAAGATCTTGTCGTTGCTCACACATCTCAACGTGTTATCCGCGAAGAAGCAACACACACTGGAAAGCGCAAAAGATGCATCTTACAACTACGGCAAGAGATTCAGCATAATCATGAGAATGATGCATGGTATGGCAAGATGCAATACGAGATGCACTTAATCCAAATCAAGCAGAACCTGGATTCCGACAATTAATATTTAGGTTCAAGTTATTTATCTACACATAAAATTAAATGTTCATTAACATGGCAAGACATGGCATAGATGATCTAGTCAAATTAAATGGAATAGGGCATTATATATTAATTACCCCACATATTCCATATTTAATTATTTAGGTGCAACTAACAAATTACACTAAGCAATGAAAATAAAGGATGCTAGATGGCATAAGAATTGCATATTAATGTTTGTTGCATTTTTCTGATAAAAAACTTATTAAGATTATTTAATTTGGAGTTGTAGAAAAAAAGTTATTAACATTTTAAGTTTCTTACTAAACTGCAAAAAACAGCGACCTGTTCGTGATGGAAAAGAATTCAGTGAGGGGCTCTGTGCAGAAACAGGAACTGTAGGGGGCTAGGTACAAAGTTTCTGATCCAGATCTGGATATGGCATTTTTGCACCCTTGCTGGGCTAGCCTGTGCGGCTGACAAGCGGGCCCAAGGTGTCTCGCTGGCGCGCGTGTGCTTTGCTGGCCTCTGCGGTTGCTGACCAGCAGGGCCCGCTTGTCAGTGTGTGCGAGAAGGATGAAAAAGGGGCCTTTTTATCCACGCGCCCGAGGGGATTCGATCCCACGACGCGCACGAGCAATGATGGATCGGTGGTGCTAGCCACTTGGACGAAAGAGTCATGTTGATAGATGAGGATCTCGTTTCTTTATGTGGTGAGGCAGACGGATAATTTCTTACGAAACTGAACTCGCACAGACGCAGCGACAGAGGGAGTTGCCGGCGGCGACCACGACGAAGCCGCACGATGGCGGGCGTCCAGAGCAACGGGGAGGAGGGGAAAAGGGAGGCTCACCTAGGAGATGGTCGGGGTCGTGGTACGGTTCGGGGCGGCGAAGAGGAAGGATACCATGGAGGCTACCGTGGACGAACAGCTCGACGACGTGATGCTCCGGTCGATCCGAGGCGACTCCGGCTCCGGCGTTCCTGCGACGAGGACGAGGGAGGTGCACTGGTTCCATTCCCGCCAGCAGCTTGTCCCGACGACGTCCATGGCGATGGCTCGACGAGCACCTCAAGCTCCGGTCATGGAGGTGGAGAAAAAGGGGGAGGACAACATAAGAGAAGGAGGGGAGAAGGTGACGGCGGCGTGATAGAAGAGGGTAAGCGGCGCTAGGGTTTGAGGGGAGCAGGGGGTGGCTTTAAAGGAGGGGAAAAGGGAGTGGTTAGAGTGGGGGCCATGACACGAGAGGAACGTGCTCTCCTCTGTCGTTCGTACGGAGGTAGGGGAAAGGTGAGGGAGAGTTGGGCTGGGCCAACTTGGCCCTGGAGTTGGCCCAACTCGGCCAGGTAAGGATTTTTCCCTCTGTTTTTTATTTCTTTTATTTTTAATATTTTCTGTTTTTTGTGTTTAGAAGAAAATAGAAAAAGAAAAGATATAAAAACTTTTAGCAAATAATTATAGTTTCAAAATAGACAACTCGATTCACTAGTTTGAATGTTTGGAAAAGATTTGAAACATCACATCTTAATTTATTTAAATTGCATTTGAATTTAAAAGTGAAATTTGAATTTCAAAGCAACAATTTAAATTAATGAGATGACAATGTAATGACATGATGATGCAAAAAGAAAAACAAACAAATCTAATTGGGGAAAAAATCCCGGGGCGTTACATTCGTCCTCTTGGCCGCAACTTCCGAGCTCCCGGTGTACGAGATAGCGGTCCTGGCATGCTTGCGGCTTGCGACTTGCTTGGTAGGGGTTGTTGCTGCAGAACTTACTGGAGGAGTGTAGTTGAGAGGACGAGCATCAATTACATCCAGTTTTTGACAATCGTCGTCATCATCTGACCAATCTCGGAGGGAGTTTCAGGCTTTAGGCTAACCCGGAGCGGGGGCGCTAGCAACCGGGATCGAGATGTGATCCTCGTCGTCCGGATCTTCTGTCTTAGGGACGGCTGGGATAGGAAGGTCCTCGCCGCATTTGAGCTTGGGATCCTTCCCATCCTCTTCAATTTGACGAGCAAATCTCTGCAAGAAAGACTTAATGAAAGCACACATGACGGGTTAGACAAGAGGTGCCGAGACACCTGATGTCGGTATAGAAGTCAAAGACACAAGTCACTTCCTACTTGACATGGAAGCACAAATCACATCCCGCCTATCACGGAAGCTCAAGCCATGTCCTGCCTGACACAGAGGCGTGTCAGGGGTTATGACGCCGTCGTGACAATACAACAGCTACCTACCCGGGGTACAAGGAAAAGGCTACAAGGCATGGGCAAGTCATGCCTTGTCTATGACAGGGGGACGATCATCACCTAGCTCGGCGCATAGAGCTAGGTAGACCATGATGACATTACCGTTGGTGTGTCTACAGTGTCAGGTGGGTCCCGATACCCTTAGGGTTTCCGGTCAACCCAGCTGGGAGCCTATTAATAGGGTATTTACTCCTCCTGCGAGAATTAGGCCGGACAAGAGCTTGATCTACTCCTAGTGCATTTACTATGTTCTTCCATGTAGCTCTCCTTTGTTCTTGAGTTCATTTTCATAAGGGAAGATCATACAGCTCAAGTAGCATACTGTAGGCCGACTGACACACATATATTGAGAGACAAAGGCAGTAGTAGGGGTTTTACCTCCTCACGAGGGCCCCAAACCTGGGTACATCGGGTGTTCTTGCGGTTTCTTGACTTGTTCTTGCCTCTTTTCGTGTGAGATCCTTCGCTCACTAGCCCTCCCCAGATCCAACAGTGTCCATTCGGCGCCACACTTTAGCCTTCTTATGGCATCTGCCGTGATACCAGCACGACAACAAGCAAAGCACACAACGATCTACCCAGGTTCATGCCGCCCGAAGGCTAACAGCCTTACTCCTGCATGTCTGGATGGATGGATGAAACATGGTGTGGCTACAAGGATGTCTCTGAAGTGGTACCCGACAGGGGTCTTGGCTAGACGAACAAGAAGGACAAATCCTTGCGCGGAGGAAATCACCTTCCCTTTCTTCCCAGCCCTAGCCTAGCTGGGTTGTGTTCTTGCTCCGCTAGTCTATATCTTGTTCTTGCTCTTCGTCTTGTTGGTCCTTTCTTCTCCTACATGACTTGGTCCTCCTTTTATAGATAAAGGGGATGCCACTTAGGTTATGCGAGGAGCGTGAGGGGGTCTTGGCGGGAAGAAACCCCTCTCCATGGTGGAGGAAGACACGTGGCCTCTCCTCCTCCAAGTATCCTTCCCCGAGTTGGTGAGATCTTCACCTTTTGGGGAAAGCATGGTGGACAAAGGCTGACACAGCGCAGGTGGTGTATCCTGCATGTGCCTTGCTTCCCAAGCCTTCTGGGCTCTTCCACCATCTTCTGGAGGGCGGTAGAAGCCTTATCTTCTGCTCGTACGAACTGGTACCAGAGAGGGAGCCCGCCCCCCAGGGTCTCGCGCCCTCGGGGTCTTCTGCTCCACCCAGGGCGCCCGCCAAGCCTTATGGTGAGTCTTGGTCATGTCCATATTCGTGTTGGACAATAGGCCATACCCACTTTCGCAGCCCTAGGGGAACTCCATGTTCCACTGCTTCGACAGTAGCCTCCGGGCATGGTTCCGGTGGATTTGCTTCTGATGCTGCCGGAGCTATGACCAAAAAGAGGTCAATGTGGATCCCGATGCTTGGTCATCTCGTACTGCTTGGTGGGGTCCACCAGGCTGAAGTAGAGGCGAGCCCCCGAGCTGCTCTGACTGAGCCGCATCAAACATTGCGATCTGTGCGAACTTGGACTCGGTCATGCATGCAACGGTTGAAATGCGCCGAAGTCGGCACGTCTCCCTGATCCCCGCGCCCACCAGAGCAATAAGGCCGCGATGTGACGCGTGGGATACTTAGACTTTCGTCTAGGGCTTAGTTGTCGCTACCGTATCATTCAGCCAGAAAATCACAGCTCTCCATCCTCTGCTCTTGCGCCGCCGCTTCAAATCCGATGGTTCGCACCAAGCTCTTCGGGCGGAAGAAGCCGGAAGGCGCCGCCGCGATCGTCCGGGAGCCGTCCTCCCCAAATCCATGAGGAGGCGCAGCTTCGCCGTGAGTGGGCTCTGTTTCCGAGCACATACGCCGGTGGCGACGAGAAGATGCGAGAGGCCTCGCACTATGGGGCGGTGGAGTCTATGGAAAAGGGAAAATTCCCTGCCCGGGAAGCGATGAAGGTCTTCGCTCCCTCCAACACACGGCCGTCCAACCAGATCCCAATCATTGACACCTTCATGCTGATGGGAGTCGTGCCGCCCTACTCCGACTTCCTCTTCGAGATCTTGAAGGCCTACGAGCTGTAACTCCTGCATCTTTCGCTAGGAGCCATCCTGGATCTGGCGGTTTTCTCCCACTTCTGCAAAGCATTCGTCGGGGTGATGCCGTATGTGGCATTGTTTCGCCACTTCTTCTATCCTCGCATCAGAAATGACAGATGGTTGGGAGGTGGCTTCATGTTCTGCTTCCGCCCGAACATCCAGTCGTCGTATCCTCACATGAAGACCAAGTCCAGGTGGGAGGAATGGCAGAAGCGGTGGTTCTTGGTGGAGATCTCCAAGGCCCTCCCGCAATGGCAGGTGATACGTCTCCAACTTATCAATAATTTCTTATGTGCCATGCTATGTTATATCATATTATTACATGTTTTATATGCATTTTATATAGTTTTATGCATTTTCTGGGACTAACCTATTCACAAGATGCCACAGTGCCAGTTCCCTGTTTTCTGTTGTTTTTGGTTTCAGAAAAGTACTTAAAGAAATATCCGCCAAATTGGAAATAAATCAACCAGGAATTATTTTTGGAATATTTGCGTTCCAGAAAGCCGAAGAGGAGACGAAGATGATGCCTGAGGGCCCCTCACCATGCCCAGGCGCGGGTTCCACTCCTGCCGCGCCAGGAGGTGAGGAGAGGCCCACAACGCGCCACCGACGTCGCCCTTTCGCCCATAAATACCCCCTGTCCTAAAAACCCCGTACGGTTAGACATTTTTTCCTCCACGGTTTCCGAGCGCCGTCGCCATCGCCAACAAGTTTCAGGTGTCAGAAGTTCCTGTTCCGGCACCCTGCCGGGACGGGGATCGACCCCCGGAGACATCTCCATCGACTCCACCGCCTCCACTTCGACTTCATGATGCTTTGTGAGTAGTTCCCCCATGGACTACGGGTTCTTGCCTGTAGCTTGTTGGTACTCTCTCTCCCATGTACTTCAATACAACGTTCTCATGAGCTGCCTTACATGATTGAGATCCATATGATGTAATCCGTGTTGTGTTTGTTGGGATCCGATAAATTGTTACATTATGATTAGTCTATCTATATAAGTTTGTGAAGTTATTGTTGCTGCTATCTTGTTATGTTTAATGCTTGTCACTAGTGCACGAGTGGCATGATCTTAGACAAAGCATCATTCTTTTATCCCTAATGGCAACAACACATCCACAACCTTAGAGGTTGTTGTCACCCCCCTAGATTAAATGGAGACTGGACACACTATCGAGCATAAATACTCCCTCTTGGAGTCACAAGCATCTACTTGGCTAGAGCATGTACTAAAAACAGAGAGCATGCAAGATCATAAATAACATACACGTGATATTAAGAAAAGAACCGACATAGCAGTCAATATTCACCGAATCCCAGCAAATACAACATGTAGCATTACAATAATATGATCTGATCATGATAGGCAGCTCACAACATGATAGCACAAGTGGAGAAGATAACCATCTAGCTACTGCTATGGACCCTAGTCCAAGGATGACCTACTCACGCACGACTTCGGAGGTGGGCATGGTGGTGTAGAGCCCTCCGGTGATGATTCCCCTCTCCGCAGAGTGCCGAGAAGAGCTTCTGAACCCTCCCGAACCAGGGTTGACGGCGGTGGCGGCGAGATGTTTTCTGGAATTTTGATCGAGTACTTAGGGTTTTCCCGTGAAGGGGTATAAATAGGCGTAAGGGCAATGTCGGTGGACGCCCGAGGGGACCACACCATGTGGTGGCGCGGCAGAGGGGGGAGCCGTGCCACCAACAGGTGTTGTCGCCTCGTGGCGCCTCTTCGTCTCCTCTTCGGACTTCTGGAACCTTCCGGGAAAAAATAGGAGTAATGTAATTAGTTCGTCCAATTCCAAGAATATTTGCAGAACAACTTTTATGAAACGAAAAACATCAGAAAACATGAATTGGCGCTCTGGCATCTTGCTAATAGGCTAGTCCCAGAAAATGCATAAAAATGATATAAAGTGTATATAAAACATGTTGCAATTGGTATAATATAAGTATGGAACAACATAAATGAAGGATACATTCGAGACATATCAGTCTAAGGTCCAGGTCCCCTTCTGGCTCTGATGAGGATGGGGGGTCCTCGGAGGCGCCGGAGGAGAGCGAGGATGAGCCTACGGATGACCCCGGTTGTTCGGACGAAGATGCCGGTGGTGACGAGCAAGGCTCCGAGCAGGGCGACGATGACGAACATGATAACGATGATGTCGACGAAGACGATGACAACAACAATGATGCAGGGGACGAAGACCCCCTGCTCCCATCTTCTTATGCCCCGTGGTTCCCGACCCGGAGGGCACTATGACTTATGCGCCCGTGCAGCAGGCGGGTGACGCGGACAACCCATTGGACATGGAAGTCGACCACAGGGAGTACACCTTAGATCCTCGGATGGAGAGTTCCTCGACTCCCTCCCGCCGGCTTCCACCCCAGGGGCATCCCATAACTCCTCCCGTGCATCTATTGACATGCCCGCGCTGGTGAGAAGCAAGCGCTCATGAGAGTAAGATCTCAACTGAATTCTTGAGACTTTGCGATCCCATTGTCTTACTTCTGACCTAGAAGGTTTGTTGTTGACGGTGTGGAGGGATGATGTGATACCCGGAGAAAGCAAAAGGCTCCACGGCTTCGCAGAGGACGACACCGCCTCGAGCATCCAGACAGGCAGGAGAGGAGTGCTCCCTCCTCCTTTGGCTGAGGTTGAAGGCCGCCGGGGGAGTGGAGTAGGAACCGTTACCGCGACCACCCCATCCCATACTGAAAGGGTGATAGAGGCTCCGACTTCGGAACCCACGGGTAAGTTCAGAACTTCCATAGCTGCATTCCTTTGGGTCTTGATGCTCAAAACTCTTATAATGACACCTTGTCTTCAGATACTTCCACGGTGACGCGGCCCGGACTGATGGTCTTGACGGCGCCGGGTAGGCTGGGACTCCTTCCTCAATTATTCAGATGAGCGGCAGGTGTCGAAGAGTGTGTCGACACACGTGGCTGGGATGCAGACCGTCCCCCAGCTCCCTGGTACTGGTGGCGACGGGCTACCGCACCTCGGAGAATACAAGTTGGACGCGCCTTCTCCGGGTTCCCTTCTTCTTGGCTTAGAACTGACTCCGTACACTGACCTCTCCCTGGACTCCAGTGCCAGCTTAGAGATAGTGGAGCTGGAAAAGATCAGGAAGAGCTTGGCTTCTGGAGGCCAACAGGGGGATACCGCTCCGGGATCCACTTCAAAGGTCACCATTAGCAGAGAAAATGCCATGGATTCCATTCGCCGCGGGTTGGCTCAGATGGGCTAGGAGATTCACGCTTGCGAGGCCGCCGTCGAGAAGAAGATCGGAGAAGGGGTGGATCAGATGAAGAACAGAAAAGCTAAGCTGGACTGCATGTCCAGGAGAGTCCGCAAACTGCTACTTCACTTCCAGGAGAAATAGGCCGAGAGAGTTGTTGCAGAAAAGCAACAGAAGGAAGAGCTGGTGGCCAAGGAAAAAAAGCTGAACACTCTTCACTTGGCTTTGACTGGGATGATGGCTATCATGAGCGCTCAGAAGCGTGAGCAGGAGCAGGAAGTCAAACGCCTGAAGAGGTCGTCGATAACCTCCAGGGGAGCTCAGATTGAAGGAGAGGGACCTTCATTACCGCGAGGCAAATCAGGCCACCACTAGCCTCAAGGAGACGCTCGCCCAAGAGCAGGCCAATTCATAGGACCTTCGGAAGAGGACTGAAGAAGAGAGCCATAAGGTGTTGATGCACACGGTGGTGTGTTGTTGGGAAACCCCAAGAGAAAGGTATGATGAGTGCAGCAGCAAGTTTCACTCAGTTATGAAACCAAGGCTATCGAACCAGTAGGAGATGAGAGTTCTTCTCGAGGTGGCAACGGCGCCAGAAAAATGTTTGGTGGCGTGTAGACGTGGAACCTACACACAACACAATCAAGATACTTTGCCTCAACTAAACAGTGAGGTTGTCAATCTCACTGGCTTGCTGTAACAAAGGATTAAACGTATGTGTGGAAAATGATGTTTGTTTGCACAGAATGAAAGTAACAGGATTGCATTAGGTTGTATTATCAGTTTAAAGAAAAGGACCGAGGTACACAGTTCACTTGTGGCGTCTCTCTATAAATAATAGCATACATGTGGGTGAACAAATTACAGGTGGGCAATTGACAGAATAAAGAAGTGTATAATGATGCATATACTATTGTCATGATGTCTAGTATAAGATTCAATTGGGCATTACAAGAATATACATAGACCGTTCCAACCACATTTATGACTAATAATCCACTTTTCGGTTATCGTCCGCACCCCTTTCAGTATTAAGTTGCAAGCAACAGATTATTGCATTAAGCAAAGTGTGTAAAGTAAGCAATACAAATATGTTTAGACAACGTTCTACTGTTTTATCCCTAGTATCAACAGTACATCTACAATCTTAGAGGTTATTGTCACTCCCCCAGATTAAATAGAGACATGAACCGACTATCTAGCATAAATACTCCCTCTTGGAGTCACAAGCACCTACTTGGCCAGAGCATCTACTAGTAACGGAGAGCATGCAAGATCATAAATAACACACACATAATATATTATGAAGCAAATGACATAGTACTCAATATTCATCGGATCCCAGCAAACACAACATATAGTATTACATAAAGATGATCTTGATCATGATAAGCAGCTCACAAGATCTAAACATGGTACCACAAGAGGAGAAGACAACCATGTATAGCTACTGCTATGGACCCATAGTCCAAGGATGAACTACTCACGTATCAGTCCGGAGATGTGCATGCTGATGTAGAGCCCTCCGGTCATGATTCCCCTCTCCGACAGGGTGCCGGGAAGAGGTTCTGAACGCTCCCGAAGTAGGGTTGACATCGGCGGCGGCTCTGGAATTCATGGAGGAAAAGTGTTTTTCCTTTTAGGTTTTGTTTCATCGGGGGTATTTATAGGCGAAAGGGTGAAGGCGGTGGAGGGACGAGGCCCCGTCACCACATGCTGGCGCGGCAGGGGTGGGACCCACGCCAGCACCTGATGAGGGCGGCTTGGTCCCCTCCTCCGCCTCGTCTTCGGTGTTCTGGAAGCTCCCGTGATAAATAGGGACTTTGGTATTTGAATCGTCCAATTCCGAGAATATTTCCTAAAGAGCTTTTATGAAACCAAAAACATCAGAAAACAGGGAACTGACACTGTCGCATCTTGTTAATAGGTTAGTCCCAGAACATGCATAAAAACCATATGAAGTGTATATAAAACATGGAACGTAAGAAATAATAGATACATTGGAGACGTATTAGGTGTCCGCGCTGGAGAGCAACCAAAGTCTAGCCAACTCCCGTGATCAAGCTTTGAGTGAGATGTCCACTCTCTAGGGCTCGAACAAGGAAAGCCTCACACTGCTCGCAGGGGCCTGCGACAGGCTTTCTCGTCGGGTGGATCAGCTGTGCAAGAAGCCTACTCCCAGAGCTTGCCATACATAGCTGGTATCATCAAGGAGAGGACGAGGAGGTGTACGCCGCCAAGAATGAGCTCGCCCTCAACCTAGTGAACGACAAGCATAAGGCGAGCAAGCAGATGGCAGCCTTGCAGATGGCTGCATTTGCGGACTGTAACATCCCAAGTTTGTTAAATAGAAGTAAAAGGTGTTTTGATCATTGCATGCATCTCATTTAATTTGGACAAGAATTTGCATTTAAACTTTGAAATGTTTGGTTTTAAAAGAAAGGGTTAAAGTCCTGTTATTTTTTATGAACTCAAAATATTCAAAAATTTCTAAATGCAAGGCTGCCAACGGCTTCCATGTGAAATTCTAAATCTCCTAGTATTTTTCTTCTAATTTTCCTCTATATAGAAAGGCCCCAAACTATTTAAATAAGTAACTAGGGGCATGTTTGTGAAGAAAAATGGCAATTAATTAAATCTATAGGGGTTTTCCGGAAAAAGGCGTCGTCTTCAACCTTCCGACGACGCGTGCGCCCGTGTCGCTCGCCCGGCCGTCCGACGCCACCTCCACGTTGCGATTCGTGCCGCCGACATCACGCGGCTATAAGTAGCCTCCGCCGCCGTTTGGAGGAACTCTAGATGCCATTTCCTCTCCTTTTTCCCAATTTTCTTCAAACCCTAGCCGCGGAGAGCTTCACGGGTCGCCGGTGATTGCCGCTGTCTCCGGCCACCTCTAGCTCCAGCAGAACCCCAGGAGCTGCGCCATGTTCCCCTCTCCCTCCTCCTCGAGACGTTCTTGCCGAGAAAACCAGAGCCCGGAGAAATCAACTGAATCAGTCCGCTCGGTCCGCCGCCGTCGACCTCAACTTTCGGCCGTCTCTGACCTCGCCTCGTCTCCCCGACCGCTCTACGAGCTGCAGGTTGACTCTAGGGTCCTTCCCGTGTCCTCCTTCTTCTCCTCTTGCCGTGGTTCGTCGGGTCGCCGTGAGCCTCCTCCATTCACCGCGCGCGCACCTCACCGGAGCAATTCCGGTGACGTTTTCTGGGCGGCGCCGCCACCTTTTGGTGCAGACTCGCGCCCTCTGTTGATTGCCGCAAGGCAATTAGACCATTTCGCGCGAATTCGAGCGATTCGTGCTCGGCAGGCAGGATTCGCCATTGATGACGTCATGTCGACATCATCGGCCCTTTTCTTTTATTATTTCTGAAAATTTAAATCCTTTTCTGTAATTGCTTAATTCTATGACATGTGGGACCATGTTGTGAGGTTTTTAATCTTTTTCATTAATATTTTCTGAAATTATCAAAAGTATGACATGCGGGGCCAATTAATTTAAACAATTTTGAAATTTGAATTAAATTGTTTAAACTTTGAAAATTCATAACTACTTCATTTAAAATCAGAAAAATATGATTTTTATGTTAAAATGATCATAAAAAATAATATCTATTCGGTTCTAATATAATCATACATATTCAATAGAACCAAAGTGATGGTATTAGTCTCACACTAATAAACCGAATCCTAATTATGGGTAAGTTTTATACACCCGTTTAATTTGATGCTTTCATCTAGGGTATGCTAAATGACATGTCATTCATTTGATTGTGCTTTGCAGCAATATTGTATTGATTGTGTTATTCCTTTCAGATATTTGGTTCTTCGCGATAGGATTCGAGCCCGAGAGTGTTTGCAACACCTCCGAAGATCAATACCCAACTACTGAAGAGCAAGGCAAGCATAACCTCATATCTGCACACATAAGATTTCAAAAGTATTTGATCCTTGAGTTATGCATACGGTTCAAAGATGTTTTTGGTCGAGGTATAGAGTGTCACTTGTGGTGCATCGCCGCTTAAACTTGCTTAGTTGTTTCTTTCTCCATCCCGTCAAGAAGGTTGAGGTGGAAATGGTATGCATCATTTATTTATTATCTCTAAAGACTTGGACGAGAGGCCACATTGGGATTGTGGTGGGTTGTCTCGTTCTCGTCGACACTTGAAACTGAGTTCCTGGGTTCGGAACCAAGACTATTCGTGCATCCACACGGGGCTCGAAAACCGCTCGACTCCAACTTGCCTAGCCTACTACGTGAAGCAACTAGTTCGAGTGTTCCATTTGCGTGTTTGGTAAAATGATTTGAGGAGAAAAATTAGGGCTCGGGTCAGGAGAGAGTGACGGTCTGATCTTGACCCTGACAACCCACACTAGGGATCGCTGAGATGGCGGTCTGACCTACTGTTGTGGCTCATGGACATAGGCAAAGCTTGGGAAAGGTCGTGGCCAACCCTCCTGCCGGCACTCCTAGGTAGAGTGCGAATGTCTGGCGTATCGGTTGGTTGGCGCGTGTGGGTAGTTACTCAACCTGCATGGTAAATCTTTCGGAAAGCCGTGTCCACGGTTATGGACAACTTGGTACCTTATTTCGTTGATCATTCTTGTGGGTGGTGCAAACGATGTCATTCTGGTGGCTACAAAAGACGGAGGAAGAAGTAAGAGGTGTTGGTCCCTTACGCCATTTGAAAAGTCTACTGATGCGAGATTCTCTCCTCCCTCGATTTGAAAATAAAGATGGCTTTATGCAAAGAACATCATTCTTACTTTCTGAACAAGCAGATTATTATAGGTTGATTAAGTCTTGTTGAGTACCTCCCGTACTCAGCCTTGCGCACTTTTTGGATAGATGAAGGTTCCTTTTCCACCGATGGTTTCTATGTGCACATCGACGAGTAGATCGGGGTTCCCGGGCAGCAGCCTGGAATCGATGGGCTGGACGTCGCTTATGTATGGCCTCTTAGGCCTTTTGGTTCTTGTTATGTAGCATAACATAATTTGCTTTCGTTGTTTGATGTACTGTTGGGTCAGTAACCTCTGCTTGTAATATTTGCTATCTTCACTTTGCTAAGAGTTTGTATAATATGGTTTTGAGTCGTAGAGTCACTGTTGTGTTACCGAATGTTCAACTGTTGGATCTCGAGATCGAGGTTAGGCTTATATCAGATGGATATCTAGGATTTGTCCAGCCTGGCTCTTGGGGGTGCTATAGGTTTTGTTATAAGAGTAGGACTGCCTGTAGGAAACCTTTTTTGTTGGTCGATGTTGAGTTTAGTGTTTGTGAAAACTATTTGAAAACTGAAAGTATTTGCAAAAATCTTGACATGATTCTTTTTCTCCTTATCCATGAGGCTATTTCTAGAGCATATTATCTTGATTTGATTTTAAAGGTTTGCCATCTCATCTAACACTTCAAAATCTTAGGATCTCGAAGTTTGGGTAGTGTTCTTTCGTACCTATTTTTGGTTGCGATTCTTAGAGTGTTCTATATGCTTCAATTTCGCTGAAGCATGTATCTTTCTTCTTCCAAGCTTGAATTCTAATTACTTGTCCATCTCTTATCATTGATATCATGTTACTTCTCCACGTCTTTTCATCTATTATGAATATCGGTGTATCTAACCTTCGTGGTCTCTGTTCCCTTCTGTCAGGATGTCAAGTGGTACTCGTGGCCAGAGCCGTGGTGGTCGACACTATGGTGATGAGGAACTTCCGCCACCTCCCACAATGGCACAGGTTCTTCAGACATCAAGAACAATTGCGTGAGGACTGAACATCTCCTTGAGCGTATGGCCCAGAACACAGAGCGTCGTCCCAATACATGTGCTACACTTGGAGATTTCCTTAAAGCTCAACCTCCTACCTTTGGTGAATACAAGGAACCCTTGAAGCTGATGACTGGCTCCGTACCATTGAGCGTGAGTTTGCTGCTCTCCATGTTCAAGCCAATGACCGTGTGAACTTCGCCACCTTCCAGCTAGAGGGTGCGGCTGGCGCTTGGTGGGAAGGTTTTCTGGCGTTGTAGGCGCCGGAACATGAGGTCACTTGGGAAGAATTCCGTACTGCATTTCGTGCAGCTTATATCCCTAAGGCAGTGATGGATATCAAAAGAAAGGAGTTTCTGGAACTGTCTCAGGGAAGACTGAATATCAAAGCCTACGGGCGTGAGTTGACTCGTCTCGCTCGCTATGCCCCTCGAGATGTTACTTATGATGCGGATAACCAAGAGTTGTTCCGCAAGGGCCTGAACCAAGCACTTCGGTATGAGCTGTTACCCTTTAAGTTCCAAACCTTCCAGGATTTGTACAATCAGGCTATCACTCTTGAGAATGGAAGGAATGTCGTGGTATCGGCATAATTGATAGGAGACGGGGGTCCTCTAGCCTACGTATGGATTGTGGGGAAGAAGGTTGGAGTCGTCGAGGTCGGGATTGAACACGGCGAGTTACCCAGCTTCGGATCCCACAGCGGTGGCGGGATCCTACGTGCTGCTATAATTCACTATAAGGCAATAGCCGTGAACAGGTTACAATGGGTATGATGCCTATGAGATTGTCCCTCAGCTTGGCTGAACTTGTGTGTCTCTGCCCTAAAGGCTCCCTGGTGGCCGGCTTATATAGGCGGCCGGACCCCAGGGTACAAGGTAAGTACTTGTCCGGCAAGTAAACAGAGTCCTAGACCTAGCCGGCTTAGTTGCCGCCTTCCGTCTTGGGCTCGGTGGCTTGATGGGCTTAGGCCTTCCGCCTTCCTTGGACCGTCCGCCTACTTCCTTGCACGTCAGCTTGTCTGGGCCGCCCGGCAGGCCTTGGCCTTACCACCCTTGGGCCACCCTGGACTAGCCGGATTGATCCATGCTGGTTATACCCCTAGTTGATATATCACCAACATTAGCCCCCAGAAAGGTTAAAGTTCTCCAGGCGCCGGCTTCTTCTTGATTCTTCATCTGCCAAAGTTGGCGGCTGCAGGACTTGAACCATTCTGAAAATCAACGAGGCACGCGTGTCTTGATGTTGACATGCGACCGCCTTTATTCAACATGGAAAAAGACGGCTACCCGGCAATCTTGCCGAGCATTCTTCTTGACGGTTACCACCTAGCCGGCTTCACGACAGTTTGAAAACAGACTAAGCGGGAATCTCGCCACGATCACAAATTGCGGGAAAAGAGGAGGCGTGGAGATCGTGCAATCATGGGCTGCAACGGATGTTGGACACGTGTCCGACTAAAAATGCCGTTGCACAGGGAGCAACGCCGGGCCCTATAAATAGGTAGCCCTACGGTCCATTTCTTTACCCTGCCTTTTGCTCTCCTCGCGCCCTTGCCTCTTCCACTTCTTCGCTCCCAGCCTCCGAACGAGCTCCGGCGAATCTTCTTTCCTCCGGCGACCTCTCCCAACGGCGATGTCCACTGGTCCAGCTCACTCGACGGCGTCGAGCGGTCCGGCGACCGATGCCGCGCTCGCTGCGACGATGGGCGGCGCCATTACTCGCCCCGCACCGGCGACGACGACGGGCAATGTCTCCATCGCCCCCGCTCGGGCTTCCGCCGCGCGCGCGCCGGCGGCGTGCCTTCACGCTCCTCCACCAACCACCGCGGCGACGGCGGCGACGAGCGCCCCCGGCGACGAAGAAGAAGAAGCGCCGGACCTCGGGTCCCGCTATTGGCTGCCTTCCATTGTCGACGAGGAGGCCCTCCAAGATTTGGAGGCAGTTGGCTATCTCCCCACTCGGGAAGATTGCCGGTGGATGTCCGCCTTTGGAGACATCATTCCGGCTCCGGAAGCCGGAGAACGGGTAATCCTCACCTCCCACCTAGTCAGGGGAATGGCTTTGCCGCCTTCCGCCTTCTTTTGTGAGGTTTTAGATCACTACGGGCTCCAGCCCCATAATATTGCACCCAATAGTATATTAGTCTTAGCCGGCTTCACAGCTCTTTTCGAAGGCTATCTAGGTATTAGGCCTAGTTTAGACTTCTTTAGATACTGTTTCCGTTGCCGGCGACAGACGGTGCCCGACGGCGGGTTGGCGACCTGCGGCAGCATCACCTTCAACTGCCGCCAGGGCCGCCAATGGTATCCTAAGATACCATACCTTGAGTCCGTCAAGGGCTGGACCTCGACGTTCTTCTACTGCCAAGACATGGCAGCGCCGGGCCGTCAAGTCGGCATCCCGGCATTCGTCAACGCGCCACCCATGCCTCGCCCATGCTGGGACGAGGCGGTGCCCCAGTTGACGGAGGAACTCCGCCTTATTCAAAGGCGGATCGAGTTCCTCACGAGGACGATGGCTCCTCCCCAGCTGGATGGGGTCGACACCGTCCTTTGCTGGCTCGGCCGGCAAATCCTCCCCCTGCGGTACAGCCCGCACAAGATGTGTCAGTATTCGCCTACTGACACAGCCTCTCTTCGCGTGAGCGAAGAGATATTGCCGGTCGCCGACCTGGCATTCCGGCTCCGCAGCCTCGTCAAGGCGGGGTCGGTGAAGGCGGCCGAGGGCGTGCCCATGCACACCCACGACAATCCTCCCCTCGAGGTAAATATCTTCTTGCCTTGCCCCTTGTTTGACAGCTTTGCCGGCTAAGGTTGAGTTCCTTTGACATATCTTCTTTTTCAGCTCTCCGAGTTGAAGGAGGATGACCTGGCTCCCGACTTCTACGAGTCGGAAGCCGGGAAGACGAAGAAGCGCAAGGCATCTGGCGCTGCTTCCTCCACGGCGAACGCCGAGAGGAAGAAACGGATTGCATCGGCTATCGAGCCGACTCTCGCCAACATTGGCGAGAATGCGGGGATTAACATCCCCCGAAGGTACTCAACTTTGCCTTTTCCAGATGGCGAACTTCTTGAATATTGGCTGACTTATTGTGCTTGCTTTGTATTTTGACAGGGAAAGGGTCGCGACTTCCCGGTTGCCGACCAGGCTCCTTGGCAGAGGAAAGCGGCCGCAAGGCGGCTCGCCGGCCACCGTGCCGCCAACTCCCTCGCCCCACGCCGGCAGCTTCATGGCTGACGCTCGGCGCCAACCTCCAGCCCCGGCTTTAGGTGCTCCGCCGAAGATCCCCTCCACCGATCGCGCGCCGACAACTCCTCGATTACTGGCTGAGGCTACGGCCGATGATGCCGCTCAATCGCGCGCCGCCAATGAGGGGTTGCTAGAGACGACCGCCGGCGGGTCTCGGAGGGCAGCTCCGACTGCGGGAGGCGGCAAGGTCAGGGACCCCTGGTCTACCTTTAAGGAGGCCAAGGAGTCAACTTTGGCCTTCGCCGCCTTTGCCTCGCAAGCCTTCGACGACTTGGAGGGCGACCTATCTGTAAGTTTCTCCGGCATATACATAGTCTTCCCCCCGAGCACTTAGATGGCATAGTCAAAAGAAACTTTGACTGCCGGCTTAGTGGTTTTTTCGACAATATGTTATATGCTTTTGGTTTTTGCTACAGGGCCTTGTGTCCGCCAACGTCGAGCTTGTCTCCTCGCGAGTCGAGATAAACCGGCGACCCCGCGACCTGAAGAAGGAGTGCGAGGCCAAGGACAAGCGGATCGCCGAGCTGGAGGCGGCCCGCAAAAAAGATGAAGGTATAGTTGATCCCTTTCTCCACCTATGTTTTTGACTTATGTTTCCGTCAATCATTTTAGCTTAGCGAATCCATATTTGTAGAACTGCTAGACCACGCCCAGGATATCCTGAAGGCGTCCACTGATATGCAAGCTCTTATGAATGAAGCTTCAGACTTGGCGGCCGCTAACTTGGAGTTGAAGGCGGCTCATCAGAAGGAGATGGAAGCCCAACAACTCAGGTTTACGCAGGAATCTAGCCAGCTCACTGGTGAACTGGAAAGCCTGCGCGACAAGTTGGCGGAGGCGGAGAAGATGGCTGCGGAAGAGATATCCAAGCAGACTTCTCGCGCCCAAACTGCAGAGGACGCGCTGGCAACTCATATGATTGAGTTGTCGGCTTTCCATAACTCGGTCCTTGGTAACTTCTCGCTTCTTTCTTGATACTGCCATGTTGTTTTTAGCCTGGGCCAAACTTATGGCTTTATTCTTGATGCAGTTCCCGCCGGCTTAGGCGATGACAAGGTTGTCAGCCCCCGCCAGGATCGCCTTGCGCGTCTGGGCGAGCTGATCGCCGAGACTTTGGCGGCGTCCAAGCGGTTCGCCGCCAAGTTCTTCACTTCGTCAGGCAGCCAGGAGCCAACCGAGTTCAGCGACGTGCCCGCCATCTTGGAGCAGGCGACCAAATTGCACAAAAGCTCGCTGAAGTCGGCGGCGCGGGGAGGAGCCAAGACTGCCCTTGGGTTGTTCATGGCGCACTACCCCGAGGCGAAGATTGAAGCCGTCACCGAAGGCATGCCGTCAACGTATGAAGACGGTAGCGAGGTCGAGCCGGCCGCTGTTCTGGACAGCGTTGCCGGCTACGCCACGCGAGTTGCCGACATGGTGGACACTTCCATCTTCTACCGGCGTCATCCTGTGCCTGGCGGCGAAGGAGCTGGAGTTGCCGGCGCGGCTGAGGCGGAGGGGAGCGATAGCTCTGGGGCTGAAGTTGTCAGCCCCCAAGTCTGATGCAGACGCTCCCCCGAGCCATATCTTTTTCTTGTCCTTGCCTTCCACCAGCCTTACTTTTGTCGGCCCCTGAAACAATGCAACATTTGTAATATTTGTATATACTTTTGCTGTTGCCTTGTTAGGCGGAAACTAGCTGACAAGTTTTATTTTGTCTTTATTTATATGGCCCGCCTTAATTTTACCCTGACTTATATGCTTGACTTTTTGTATGTTGACGAAACCTCAGCCGGTAACTTTAGCTGAAACAACCAGGGCTAGACCATTTGTTTAGAATCAGAGACCAAAGCCAACATGTTGGTGTCAAAGACATACTACTAGGCGAACCACATATAAGTAATCATAGGTAAAGGAATTAGGCGGCGCAAAAAGCTTGTTTTTGCTTCGGGTTGGCTCGAAAGCTGCAAGTATCTACCAGTTTGAACCTTTGCACGGAGCTAACAAATAGGTAACTTAGATACATAGGGGAAATATGATTGTAAGAAAAGACAAAAGATGGCATGCATCTCAACACAGATGAGGAACCATAGACTTTTATTTCATAATCATATTTAACTTAATACAATTATAAATTGCTAAGTGTAGAAAGGACGTAGCTGCTCAATATTCCAAGGCCGTTTTGTTTGCTCGAACGGGTCGTAAATGCCTCTCTTGCGCTTGGTTCCCCTTTTTCCTGCCGCCTTCTTGCGCATCTTCTTTTCGTCTTCGTCGCGGATGTCGGCTAGGTAGTAGGAACCATTGAGCAGCGCCTTTGTGACTATAAACGGTCCTTCCCATGGCGGGGATAACTTGTGCAAGCCTTTTCTGTCTTGAATTAGGCGGAGAACCAGGTCACCTGTTCTGAAGCTTCGCTTCCGCACTCTCCGGCTATGGTAGCGACGAAGTTGTTGCTGGTACAAGGCGGAGCGATGGAGAGCTACGTCTCTTTCTTCGTCTAGCAGGTCTAGGCTATCCTGTCTTGCACCTTCTACATCTTGCTCGATGTAGGCTTGAACTCTTGGGGAGTCGTATTTCATGTCGGTAGGTAGCACTGCCTCTGCGCCATATACTAAGAAGAAAGGAGTGTAGCCGGTAGATCTGTTTGGCGTTGTGCGCAAACTCCACAATACCGACTGTAACTCATCTGCCCAAGCGCCAGCTGCCCTGTGTAATGGAGCTTCGAGACGAGGCTTAAGTCCTGATAAGACTAGGCCGTTTGTACGCTCTACTTGTCCATTGGATTGAGGGTGTGACACGGATGCCAAATCAAGCCGGATGCCTAGATCGCTGCAGTATTCTTCCATGTCGCCTTGGGACAGATTGCTGCCATTATCGGTGATAATGCTGTGTGGAACTCCAAACCGAGAGATAATTCCCCAGAGAAAGTTGGTGGCTGTTCGTGCGTCAAGTTTGCTGATCGGTTTGGCCTCGACCCATTTGGTGAACTTGTCGACAGCGACCAACAGGTGAGTGTACCCACCACGCGCCTTTTTGAAGGGACCCACCATGTCTAAGCCCCAGACCGCGAACGGCCAGGTGATTGGGATTGTCCTCAGCTCCTGTGCCGGCAAGTGAGGTTGACGGGCATACAACTGGCAGCCTTTGCATGTCTTTACGATGTTCTCGGCGTCTTCTTTGGCGGTGAGCCAGTAGAAACCTTGGCGGAAAGCTTTCGATACAATGGCCCTAGCGGAAGCATGATGCCCGCAGGTGCCAATGTGTATGTCTTTTAGAATTTCCCGGCCTTCTTCCGGCTGTATACACCGCTGATAGATGCCACAAGTGCTTCGCTTGTATAGCTCGCCTTTTATTCTCGTGAATGCCTTGGCTCGCCTTATGATCTGCCTTTTTAGTACCTCATCGTCTTCCGGCAACTTTTGGTCGATTAGAAAATCGAGGTATGGGACTGTCCAATCCAGCTGTGTTAAGTAGACAGCGAGACTTGCCGCTTCTACCGGCTCTTCTGAGTCAGGGTCCATCAAATCGGCGCCTTTAATGGATGGCTTGTGCAAGTGCTCCAGGAAGATATCTTTTGGTACCTTTTTGCGTTCCGATCCTAGTCTTGCAAGTGTGTCTGCCGCCTCATTCTCAACTCGTGGAACATGTCGGACTTCGTAACCTACGAAGTTTTTTGCGAATTCGTCAACCTTGGCTCTGTACGCCGCCATTGTTGCATTTTTCGCATCCCATGTTCCGCTTACTTGCTGTGCAACCAAATCCGAGTCGCCGTAACAGAGGATTCTTTTGACGCCTAGGTCGTTTGCTACGTGTAACCCATGAAGCAAAGCTTCGTACTCGGCAACATTGTTGGTTGCTGTGAAGTGGATTTGTAACACGTAGCTAAGTTTGTCACCTTTAGGCGTACGCAGAACGACTCCAGCCCCCGAGCCTTTGAGCATCTTTGATCCGTCAAAGTGCATGACCCAATATTCTGACTCGGGGAGTGCTGTTTCCTCCATAGCCTCTGTCCAATCGGCGACAAAGTCTGCAAGTGCTTGAGATTTGATGGCGGTCCGTGGTTTATAGACTATATCAAAAGCGGCAAGTTCGATGCCCCATTTGGCGACTCGACCTGTTGCCTCTGCATTATTGATTATGTCTCCCAACGGAGCCTTGCTGACTACTGTCACTGTGTGTTCCTGGAAGTAATGCCTAAGCTTTCTGGCGGCGAAGAATACACCATAAGCCAGCTTTTGGTAATGCGGATACCTCTGCTTGGAGGCGGAGAACACTTCACTGATGAAGTAGACCGGTCGCTGCTCACACGCCGCGGCTTCGCTCTCCTTTCTTTCCACAGCCAAGACAACGCTGACAACCGCTCCTGTTGCCGCGATGTACAGCAGCATTGGTTCCTGCGATCGAGGTGCTGCCAATATCGGAGCGGACGTGAGGGCCTCCTTGAGTTGTTGCAAGGCGGCGTCTGCCTCTGTTGTCCACTCGAAGTTGTCGGATTTCTTCAGTATCCGGAAGAGGGGCATTGCCTTTTCCCCTAGGCGGCTTATGAAACGACTGACGGCTGCCGCCGATCCGGCTAGGCGCTGCACGTCCTTCAGACAAATAGGTCTGGATATATTTTGGATTGCCTTGATCTTCTCCGGGTTGACCTCAATCCCTCGTTCTGAGACGATAAACCCGAGGAGTTTGCCGGCTGGGACGCCGAAAACGCACTTGGCGGGATTGAGCTTCATTTGATACCTCCGGAGATTCTGAAAAGTTTCTTCCAAGTCCTCTAGGAGATCTGCTTTCTTTTTTGACATTACCGCAATGTCGTCTACATAGACGTGAACATTGCGGCTGATCTGTTCGTGCAGGCAATTTTGCATACAGCGCTGGTATGTTGCCCCTGCGTTCTTCAGACCGAAGGGCATTGTAATGTAGCAGAAAGTCCCATACGGAGTTGTGAAAGATGTTTTCAGCTGATCTGACTCTCTCATCTTGATTTGGTGGTATCCTGAGTAGGCGTCCAGAAAACAAAGCAGCTCGGAGCCTGCTGTGGAGTCTACGACTTGGTCAATTCTAGGCAGCGCAAAGGGATCCTTTGGGCAACACTTGTTAACACCGGTATAGTCAATACACATCCTCAGCTCTTTATTCTTCTTTGGGACAAGTACAGGATTTGCCACCCAATCGGTGTGTACAACTTCTTTTATGAAATTGGCGGCCTTCAGCCTATTTATCTCCTTTCCTATAGCCTTGCGTCTCTCATCTCCAAAGCGTCTTGTTGCTTGCTTCACCGGCTTGGATCCTTTTATGACATTGAGAGAGTGCTCGGCAAGTTCCCTCGGTACACCCGGCATGTCGGAAGGCGACCATGCAAAGATGTCACGATTCTCACGGAGGAACTCGACGAGCGCGCCTTCCTATTTGCTGTCAAGGTTGGAGCCGATGACAACTTGCTTGGATTTGTCACCTGGGATGAGGTCCGCCTTTTTGGTGTCTTCTGAAGCTTCGAAGGTCTTCTTGACATCCGTTTTTGGCTTTAGCATGGAGTTGTCTGAATCCGCCCCGAGTAGCGCGAGTTCTTCCTTGTGGATGACGGCTTCTGCGAAGGCGGCCATGCCACGCTCGCACTCCTTGGCTTTCTTGAAGTTGCCGGAAATCGTGATGGTTCCGTTTTCCCCCGGCATTTTAAGCTTGCTGTATATGTAGCACGGCCTTGCCATGAATTTGGCGAAAGCCGGTCGTCCGAAGATCGCATGATAGGCGCTTTTGAAGGGGACAACCTCAAACCTAAGGAACTCTGAGCGGTAGTTCTCTTTAGGTCCGAAAGTTACCTTCAGCCTGATGCTCCCCATTGACTTTGCTTGCCTGCCGGGCACTATGCCATGAAATGTGAGGTTGCTGTGATCCAGCTGATCCTCTGACAGGTTCATGCGGCTTAGCGTGTCGTAGTACAGGATGTTGAGGCTGCTGCCGCCATCCATGAGTACCTTTGTGAGTCTGAAGTTGTCGACAATGGGGTCGACGACAAGGGCGTACTTGCCTGGGTGAGGGACGTGATCAGGGTGGTCGAACCGGTCCCAAGTGATTGTTGCCTCCGACCAGTTTAAGTACTGAGGGACGTCCGGCATTGTCGCGTTGAGTTCGCGTGTCTCCGCCTTATCCGCCTTAGCCGAAGGCGTGCCGACAAAGCACACAAGAGATTCTTTGACCTTCGGATATGGCTTCTTTTTCTTGGCGGCTGCGTCATCTTCGCTTGAGATAGACATGTCGTCGTCATCCTCATCATCCTTGCTGTCTTTCTTGTCGTTTTTCTTTGACTTCTTTGACTTCCAGCCGACTGTGGGATCCTTTTTGAAGTCGTCCATGAAACGGCACTCTCCAAGCATGTGGTTGACCTTGCCCAATGAGGCGTGGATGGGACACGGCAAGAGCTTTGCCTGTTCGTAAGTGATTCGCGCCGCCTTAGGCCCTGAGCCGGCTTCGCGATTATCTTTCTTATTTTTCCACTTCTTTTTGCCAGCGTTTCCTTGGAACGCTACGGCTACCTCATTGGAAGGACCGGCTTTGTCATCCGCCGCCTGTTTTCGCTTGTTGTTCCGCTTTGGTATGATGCTGACGTCTGGGCATCGTCATCTGCCGCCGCGTATTGGGCGGCTAGGTTGAGCATCTCACCAAGGTCCGCGATTTGCTCGCGGACGAGCCTATGGCCGAGCAAGGACTTCTTCTGCAAGCCCGTGTAGAAGGCATGGATAGCCTGTGCGTCCGAAACACCATGACAGTTGGCCTTTTCGGATATCCAACGGCTGACAAAATCTGTCATGGTTTCGTCCGGCTTTTGGACGCAGCGCTGCAAATCCGTGTAGGTATTTGGACGCTTGTATGTTCCTTGGAAGTGCTGGGAGAAAACCTTTTCCATGTCATACCAGCTATGGATGGACTTTTCAGGAAGGTTGTCGATCCAAGCTCTTGCCGTGCCTTCCAACATGAGAGGTAAGTAGCGGACGGCAATGTGATTGCTCCCGCCGGCAATTTCTATGGCCATGGCGTAGTCGGATAGCCATGAGTCCGGCTTAACGAGGCCGTTGTACCTAGAACAGATTTTTGACACTGATGTCATGTCCTTGGGGAACGGCTCTCTGCGGATGGCGTCACCGAAGCACTTTGGTCCAGAGTATAGCGGCTCCTTTCCTCTTGCTATGTCTTGTAAGCGGTGTCGTGCGTCTTTTGGACCGAGCTGCCTTGCGCCTCTGTTTGCGTCCGGCTCGTCCTGCGCTGCCCGGCTTATGCTGCGCCTGGGCCCTTCTACCTCCTCTCTCCTCTTGCTGCCAGTGCTGCGCTGCGGAGACCGGCTACGGCCTCTCCTTGGAGGGTCGTTGCCAGCATCTTTTCCAGGCGGCTGCCTGTTGTTCCGGCTACCGCCATTGTCGCGTCTTGGCTGGGGTGGAGGTGGCAGGTTTCCTCTGCTTCCTGTCCTTGAGTTCTCGTCCCGCCTTGTCTTTGGCGGTGGCGTCTTCTTTGGAGGTGGCGTTGCCTTCCTTTTTTCGCCATGGCTACTGGAGCCAGACGGGCCCTCAGGGTCGGCGCCGGGTGCAACTTTGCACTTTCCCGATTTAGACTCTAGGTCTCCCCCGCGGGCATCCGCCATATGGCCGTAGGAGTCAGCGTGAGCTTGTTGTTCCAGGGCCTTGCTTACGAAGTGTCTTGCGTTGGCCAACTTTTCTTCCGCCGTGTAAGTGTTATCGTCTAGGGTATCTAGTGCGGCGGCCGCGTTGAGGACCGGGGTGCAGAAGAAAACATCCCCCCTTCTGTCCACGCGTTGTGGTGCCGTACGCCAGTCGAACCCTAGATCTTGAGCTGCCGTTGTTGCTTGCGCTGGCGGCTCTTTTTCACGGCGGTTTTTTGATGACCTTTTCTCCTCGAAGAGTTGCCGGCTTGTTTTGGCCGACATCCTCTCTTGCTCTTTCTTTATCTTCTTCGCAAGGCTCTCAACGTGCTCCTCTCTTTTTCTCAGGAAGTCAGAGTGCTTAAGCATGTTAAGCCTAAGTTCTTCCACTGTGTCGAGTGGGGTATCTTTGTTCACCGGAGTGTTCATGATCTCTTCTACTTATTTGATGACGGAGAGCAAATCCGTGGGTTTGCTACTGCCGCCTTTCTCGAGGCCAGCTTTCTTCTTCGCATGCACCTTGTCGGAACCTTCAATGAGTTGGCCGGCAGTGGTGTCGTTGGCTTCTTCCGCCGGCTTGTTTTGCGCGTTTGAAGTAACTGGGGTTGTTTCGTGACCGACAACAACCATCATAGCCAGCTTGTCAGGCATGTCTGTATCCGCTGTACCCTCTGAGGGAGCCGGATTACCACTGGAAAAGCGGGTTTTGATCTTCTCCTCGAAGAGACTAGCATCATCATCGGAGTCAGAGTCTACGTTGACTTGAACGGTAGATCTGGATCCGGCATCTGACATCGCACCCTCCTGCAAGGCAGGGGGGATTGATTCAGGATCGTTGTTTTCCGGCTGGGAGTCGGATCCCAGTCCGACAACTCCGACGAAGTGGAAATCAGATTCCGCCGACTCCTGGGAGTAGGCGGATTCAGATCCATCTTGCCGGTCGACTGCTTGGTCGAAGGGTTGGTGGGTGGGGTTGTAGAAACGCGGTAGGCCGTACGCCTCTGGCGTGTACCCGATGAAGACGTCGATCCCTCCGATCGGCACGATTTCGCATCCGATAAGGTAGTCGTCCGCCGGGAGCCAGGACTCATCTGAGTTGACGTAGCTATGGCCGCCATACCTTGTGACGCGACCGACAGCGATCTGCTTGCCCACGCCGCCAAGTGTTCCCGCCTGGAACGTGACGCCAGGAACCTTATGCCCCACGGTGGGCGCCAACTGTCGTGGTATCGGCATAATTGATAGGAGACGGGGGTCGTCTAGCCTACGTATGGATTGTGGGGAAGAAGGTTGGAGTCGTCGAGGTCGGGATTGAACACGGCGAGTTACCCAGCTTCGGATCCCACAGCGGTGGCGGGATCCTACGTGCTGCTATAATTCACTATAAGGCAATAGCCGTGAACAGGTTACAATGGGTATGATGCCTATGAGATTGTCCCTCAGCTTGGCTGAACTTGTGTGTCTCTGCCCTAAAGGCTCCCTGTTGGCCGGCTTATATAGGCGGCCGGACCCCAGGGTACAAGGTAAGTACTTGTCCGGCAAGTAAACAGAGTCCTAGACCTAGCCGGCTTAGTTGCCGCCTTCCGTCTTGGGCTCGGTGGCTTGATGGGCTTAGGCCTTCCGCCTTCCTTGGACCGTCCGCCTACTTCCTTGCACGTCAGCTTGTCTGGGCCGCCCGGCAGGCCTTGGCCTTACCACCCTTGGGCCACCCTGGACTAGCCGGATTGATCCATGCTGGTTATACCCCTAGTTGATATATCCCCAACAAGGAAGGAAATGGATTCCGCTATGAAGTCTGTCTCTGGGGATTCCCGTGCGTCTGGCTATGGTTTCCAGAAGCGTCGTGTGCTCATCCCATACAGTGTTGTTCCAAGAGATCCATATGCCCCTAAGCCTGTTGGTTATGCTCCTCGCCCAACTACACCCCATGCTACTTCGACATATGGTGGTGGGCAAGGTTATCGTCCTCGAGGTGCTGCTCCAGCTGGACTTATTTGCTACACTTGTGGTCAGACCGGACACTATGCTTGGGGTTGCCCTCAGAAGAATGCTGGTGGTGGACCTCCTCCACCAAAGAAGGATGCTAAACCGTCTGGTGTTGGACGTGGTCATCTGACCCAAGTCACTGCAGAGGCAGCTGGAGAAGATCCAAGCGTCATTCTTGGTACGCTTCACCTCAACTCAATTCCAGCTACAATTTTGTTTGATTCCGTAGCATCGCATTCATTCATATCGCAAGGGTTTGCTCAGAAGCATGATATCCTTCTAGAGGAAATGACTATCTCTATGGAGATTAACACTCTAGGAAATGTCCCTGAGCCCAACATTGTTATAGGCTCCTTATCTTATCCCATTTCCCTTATTGCCCTCAAGTCAACTGACCTTGACGTCATCTTAGGCATGGATTGGCTGGTACAGTACAAGGCCGTTGTTGACTGTGCAGCCAGATCTGTGGATATGACCCATCCTTCCGGTGAAACTGTTTAATACTGGTCTCCTTCCTCGGTACCTTCCTCGGCAACATCTTTTCCAAGCTCAGAGTTGTATGCCATGGACGCCTCACCTTCACTTGAAATTCAAGATGTTTGGGTGGTTTGTGATTTTCCAGATGTTTTTCTTGAGGAGTTGCCTGGTATGCCACCTGATCGAAGTGTGGAGTTTGTCATTGAGTTGGTTCCTGGAACTGCTCCAGTCTCCAAAAGACCTTACCACATGCCTAAGGAAGAGTTGGTGGAGTTAAAGAGACAGCTAGAGCAGATGGAAGGAAAGGAATTTATCCAACCTAGTACCTCTTCTTGGGGATGCCATGCACTCTTCGTTAAGAAGCGGGACACCAACATTCCTCGACTGGTGGTTGATTACCGACCGTTGAATGTTGTGACGATCAAGAACAAGTACCCTCCTCCTCAGATCAATGATCTCAATGATCAACTAGCTTGTGCTATTGTCTTCTCCAAGATGGATCTGAGGTCCAGTTACCATCAAATCAAAATCCGAAAGGAGGACATCCCAAAAACGGTATTCCAGACTCGTTATGGTCTCTATGAGTATACCATGATGTCCTTTGGTCTTACCAATGCTCCAGCCACTTTTATGCGGCTGATGAACTCAGTATTTATTGGGTACCTCGACAAGTTCGTCATAATCTACAATGATGATATCCTAATCTACTCCAAAACCGGAAGAGGAGCACGCTGAACATCTGCGTTTGGCCTTGACTAAGCTCCGTGAGCACCATCTCTATGCCAAGTTTTCCAAGTGTGAGTTCTGGTTGAAAGAGCTTATCTTACTTGGCCATGTTGTTTCTGTCGACGGTGTTACCGTCATTCCGGAGAAATTTTAAGCTGTTTTGGATTGGGAGACACCTAAATCAGCTAAGGAGATAAGGAGCTTTCTCGGACTTGCCGGCTATTACCGTCGCTTCATTAAGAACTTCTCCAAGATCGCAAATCCCCTGACTGATCTTCTCAAGAAAGGAAAGAAGTTTGAATGGTCAGAAAAGGCAGAAGAAAGCTTCCAGATTTTGAAAACCAAGTTGACTACTGCTCCAGTTCTTGTTCTCCCTGATACGAGCAAAGACTTTGTTGTTTTCTGTGATGCGTCTCTTCAAGGGCTCGGATGTGTGCTAATGCAAGATGGTCATGTTGTGGCCTACGCCTCTCGACAGTTGAAACCACATGAGCTATATTATCCAACTCATGATCTAGAGTTTTCTGCTGTTGTGCATGCCCTAATGAAATGGCGGCATTATCTCTTTGGTAATCGATGCAAGATCTATTCAGATCATCAAAGTCTGAAGTATCTTTTCACCCAACCGGAATTTAATCTCATACAGAGAAGATGGTTGGAATTCATCAAAGACTATGATTTGGGTCTCAATTACCAACCCGGCAAAACGAATATTGTTGATCTCACGCTAAGTCGGAAGTCTTACTGCAACAATCTGATGCTGAAGGAAGCTCAAACCTCCCTCCATGAACAGTTTGCACGACTCAACCTTGCAGTTGTTCCTACTGGATTCCTGGCAAATCTAGAGGTGAAACCCTCTCTTGAACAACAGATCATAGCTGCCCAAAAGAATGATTCTGATATCACCCAGATCAAGCGGAACATTGCTGACGAAGCAGCTACATGTTTCACCATTGACGATCAAGGTACTGTTCATTTCGGCAAGCGTCTATGGGTGCCAAAGAAGCAAGATCTGAAACAGCTGATCCTTCAAGAAGCTCATGAGTCACCTCTTTCTATCCATCCCGGTGGCACTAAGATGTATAGGGATCTTCGTCAAAGATTCTGGTGGACCCGGATGAAGTGAGAAATTGCTAAGTTTGTTGCTGAATGTGACGTTTGTCGTCGTGTTAAAGCAGAACATCAAAGGCCAGCTGCTACTCTACAACCTCTTTCCATTCCTGTCTGGAAGTGGGATGAAGTTGGTATGGATTTCATCACTGGTCTTCCAAAGACTCAAAACGGAAACAATGCTATCTGGGTAGTCCTGGACCGCCTTTCTAAGGTTGCCCACTTCCTTCCTGTTCGAGAAGACGTTACCGCTATTCAACTAGCAGATTTGTATGTCTCCCGGATAGTTGCTCTTCATGGTATTCCAAAGAAGATCATCTCTGATCGTGGAAGTCTGTTTACCTCCAAGTTTGGGTCTGGTTTCCAGCAAGCTATGGGAACACATCTTTCTTTTAGCACATCATATCATCCTCAAACCGGTGGTCAGACAGAGCGAGTGAATCAGATTCTTGAAGACATGCTAAGGGCATGTGTCATATCCTTCGGAAAGTTACTATGGAACCCTTTGAAGCTTTGGGAGAAGTTTCTTCCATTCGCTGAATTCTGTTACAACAATAGCTTCCAATCTAGTATTGGTATGGCACCCTTTGAAGCTTTGTATGGCAGGAGATGTCGTACTCCTTTGAATTGGTCTGAAACCGGTGAAAGATCACTCTTCGGACGAGATATCATCAAGGAAGCAGAAGATCAAGTCAAAATTATCCGTGAGCGTCTCAAAACAGCTCAGTCTCGTCAGAAGAGCTACTATGACAGTCACCATCAAGATGTTCACTATGAAGTTGGCGAGTCTGCCTATCTCAGGGTCACTCCTCTTCAGGGTGTCCGTCGTTTCAGTATCAAAGGCAAACTAGCTCCTCGCTATGTTGGTCCTTTTTGTATTCTTGCCAAGCGTGGAGAGCTTGCCTATCAGTTGGAACTACCCTCAAAATTTCCAGATGTTCGTGACGTCTTCCATGTTTCCCAGTTGAACCGTTGCTTCAAAAATCCCATATGTGGTGTTGATCATGAGACTCTTGACCTTCAGAAGGATCTAACTTATCGTGAATATCCTATCCGCATCCTTGATGAACCCGAGCGTAAAACTCGACGTCAGAGCATCAAGTTCCTCAAAGTTCAGTGGTCTCATCACTCCGAGGAGGAAGCAACCTGGGAACATGAAGATTGTCTTCGATTTGAGTATCTCGGCTTCTTTTCTAATACCTAGGAATCTCGGGGTGAGATTCTTGTAAGTAGGGTAGATCTATAACATCCCAAGTTTGTTAAATAGAAATAAAAGGTGTGATTTGAGCATTGCATGCATCTCATTTAATTTGGACAAGAATTTGCATTTAAACTTTGAAATGTTTGGTTTTAAAAGAAAGGGTTAAACTCCTGTTATGTTTGGTGAACTCAAAATATTGAATTTTTTCTAAATCCAAGGCTGCCAATGGCTTCCTTGTGAAATTCTGAATCCCCTAGTATTTTTCTGCTAATTTTCCTCTTTACAGAAAGGCCCCAAACTATTTAAATAAGTAACCAGGGGCCTGTTTGTGAAGAAAACTGGCAATTAATTAAATCTTCAGGGGGTTTTCTGGAAAAGGCGTCGTCTTCAAACTTCTAACGGCGTGTGCGCCCGTGTCGCTCGCCCGGCCGTCCAACGCCGTCTCCACGCTGCGATTCGTGCAGCCGCCGTCGCGCGGCTATAAGAAGCCTCCGTCGCCGTCTGGAGAAACCCCAGCCGCCATTTCCTCTCCTTTTTCCCCATTTTCTTCAAACCCTAGCCGCGGAGAGCTTCACGGGTCACCGGCGATTGCCACTGTCTCCGGCCACATCTAGCTCCGGCGAGAAGCTCAGGAGCTGCATCGTGTTACCCTGTCCCTCCTCCTCGAGCCGATCGTGCCGAGAAGACCGGAGCCCGGAGAAATCAACTGAATCCCTCCGCTCGGTCCGCCGCCGTCGACCTCAACTTCCGGCCGTCTGCGACCTCGCCTCGTTTCCTGACCCCTCTACGAGCTGTAGGTTGACTCTAGGGTCCTTCTCGTGCCCTCCTTCTTCTCCCTCTTGCCGTGGTTCGTCGGGCCGCCATGAGCCTGCTTTGGCCGCCGCGCGCGCACCTCACCGGACGTTTTCTGGGCGGCGCCGCCACCTTTTGGTCCGCACTCGCGCCCTCTATCAATTGCCGCAAGGCAATGAGCCCAATTCGCTCGAATTCGAGCGATTCGTACTCGGAAGGGAGGATTCGCCATTGATGACGTCATGCCGACGTCATTGGCCCTTTTCTTTTATTATTTCTGAAAATTTAAATCATTTTCTGTAATTGCTTAATTTTATGACATGTGGGACCATGTTGTCAGGTTTTTAATCTTTTTCATTAATATTTTCTGAAATTATTAAAAGTATGACATGTGGGGCCAATTAATTTAAATAATTTTGAAATTTGAATTAAATGTTTTAAAATTTGAAAATTCATAACTATTTCATTTAAAATCAGAAAAATATGATTTTTATGTTAAAATTATCAGAAAAATAATATATATTCAGTTCTAATTTAATCATACATATTCAATACCAGAAAAGTGATGGTATTAGTCTCACACTAATAAACCAAATCCTAATTATGGGTAAGTTTTATACACCCATTTAATTTGATGCTTTCATCTAGGGTATCCTAAATGACATATCATTCATGTGATTGTGCATTGCATCAATATTGTATTGATTGTGTTATTCCTTTCCGGTATTTGTTTCTTCGCGATAGGATTCGATTCCGAGAGTGTTTGCAACACCTCCGAAGACCAATACCCAACTACTGAAGAGCAAGGCAAGCATAACCTCATACTTGCACATATAAGATTTCAAAAGTATTTGACCCTTGATTTGATCCTTGAGTTATGCATATGGTTCAAAGATGTTTTTGGTCGAGGTATAGAGTGTCACTTGTGGTGCATCGCCGCTTAAACTTGCTAGATTGTTTATTTCTCCATCCAGTCGAGAAGGTTGAGGTGGAATGGGTATGCATGATTTATTTATTATCTCTAAAGACTTGGACGAGAGGCCACATTGGGATTATGGTGGGTTGTCTCGTTCTCGTCGACACTAGAAACTGAGTTCCTAGGTTCGGAACCAAGACTATTCGTGCATCCACACGGGGCTTGGAAACCCTTCGACTCCAACTTGCCTAGCCTACTACGTGAAGCCACTAGTTCGATTTTTCCATTTGCGTGTGCGGTAAAATATTTGAGGAGAAATATTAGGGCTCTGGTAAGGAGAGTGTGACGCTCTGATCTTGACCCTGTCAACCCGCACTAGGGATCGCTGAGATGGCGGTCAGACCTACTGCTGTGGCTCATGGACATAGGCAAATCTTGGGAAAGGTCGTGGCCAACCCTCCCACCGGCACTCCCAGGTAGAGTGCTAATGTCTGGCGTATCGGTTGGTTGGCGTGTGTGTGTAGTTATACCCCCTGCAGGGTAAATCTTTTGGAAAGCTGTGTCCATGGTTATGAACGACTTGGTACCTTATTTCGGTGATCATGGACAACATTAACATGATCCTAAAGCTTGACAATGAAAGGGTGGTTAGGATTGCTTCCTCGGGTTGAGCGAGGGGGTGATTCTTGTGGGTGGTGCAAACGATGGCATTCTGTTGGCTACCGGAGATGGAGGAAGAAGTCAGAGGTGTTGTTCCCTTACCCCATTTTAAAAGTCTACTGATGCGAGATTGTCTGCTCCCTCGATTTGAAAATAAAGATGGCTTTATGCAAAGAACATTGATACGTCCAAAACGTATCTACTTTCCCGAACACTTTTGCTATTGTTTTATCTCTAATTTGTGTGTTTTGGATGCAACTAACGGGGACTAACGCTGTTTTCAGCAGAATTACCCTGGTGTCTCCTTTTTTGTGCAGAAATTTCAAGTTCGGAGAAAAAGCCCAAAAATCAACAAGAAATTATTTTCCATCCGAGTGGGACCAGGAACCACGAAGACCAAGCGGAGAGGAGGCACGGGGCCTCCACATCACCCCCTAGAGCAGCAGGCTCCTGGCCGCGCCAGCAGGTGGTGTGACTGACTCGGTCACCCCCTCGCGACCGCCTCTCGGCTATAAGACCCTCCTGACCTAAAAACGTTCGGAGGATAGCCTCTTTTCCAGATAACATCACCGTACGCCGCCGCCATGGCGAACCCTAGTTCGGGGACCAGAAGTCTCTGTTCCGGCACCCTGTCGGGACGGGGAATCGAAGGGGATCATCGTCTTCATCATCTCCACCTCCTCTCAATCAACCATCCATGTTTGCCCCATCCATGAGTGAGTAATTCACCGTTGTAGGCTTGAGCGGATGGTAGGGATTGGATGAGATTAATCATGTAATAGTTGTATGATTGTTAGGGCATAGTGCCTAGTATCCGTTATCGGTGTTTTACGTCATTGTTGCAACTTGTTATGCTTAATGCTTGACACTAGGGCCCGAGTGCCATGATTACAGATCTAAACATGTTTTTGAATCGTGGTGATAATTATTGTTTTGGATCATATCTATGAATTGAGTACACATATTATTGTCCGGAACCGATGGCCTCAAAGTGTTAGCAATTGGGATAACCAGAGGGAATGGCTACGATGTGAGGATCACATGTATTCACGGAGTGTTAATGCTTTGCTCCGGTACTTTATTAAAAGCAGTACCTTAATTGCCTGTAGATTCCCAAGACGCCCCGCTGCAAACGGGCTGGCAGGACAAAAGATGATGTGCAAGTTTCTCATTGCGAGCACGCACAACTAAATTGGAATACATGCTTATGACTAGTTAATGCTTGGATGCTTTATATTATTTATCTGCAAATGTCTGTGCTATGTTATTACATGAATTATCTTACCCATTCAACGCACGTACATCCGTCCCTATGCGTACAATATTTTAATCCTGCTATCTACTTCAATCACAATCGTTGTCTTAATTCTCCTGCTACTGTTATTTCACTATTGTCTCCGGCGACTCGCGCCGCCCGCGTCTGGTCCGAGCGTCCTGGACCGTTGGATCTAGATCCAGCGGATCTGTTTTTGTTTATTTTTCCGTATCGGTAGATTTATCCGGAGCGTCCGTTTTAATTGAGATCGGACGGCTCACGATCGCGATCTGCGCCGAAGCGGTACGAGCGAATCAGATCGCGCCGCGTGGCCTATTCTTTTTCTTTTTTGATAGAATTTCAGAAATTAAAACAGAAAACTAATAAAACTTGCAAAATTCATAACTTTAAACCTGTAAGTCCAAATTTGATAAATTTTATATCATTAGAAAGCTCTGCTCATGTAGTTTATTACTCTATCATTGGTTTGTCATTTTAGTGTCTTTTAAGTTGCGAAATTAACAGATTGACTATAATTGTTCTCTATATTTTAATAGTTAAAATAGATAATAAAATGTTGTTCATTGCATTTCCTGCATTAAATAAACAGAGAGAATAAAATGATAATATGTTGTTTTGGTTATGTTCATAGCATATCATGCATGCATACATATTTATGCCGTGATGTTTTAAGTGTTGCATGGTGTGGTTATTTATTTTTGTATTGTTGGTTGCTAGATTGAGGAGGAAGGATTTGCTTGTAATTGTTATTCTTGCTGTGCTTGTCCCTCCTGTTACCAAGGCAAGTGACATTCATGAAACACCCATTATTTTCCTATATGCATTAGTAGAATATTTTGAGTAGTATGCACGATAGGGAATTTTTTTATTATTTTTATTATGCTAAGTTAGTTTTATGCTATGCAAAATTCCTAGTAGTGTGTAGCCATCCTTTACCATGCAGCCATTTAAAAAGTTTAATTAGATGCTTAGCAATGCTATAAAATTGTTTACATGTCGTGTTATGAAAATATTTTCTAAGTGTTAAACTTAAAATGCACACCTGGGTGGATTGGATGGTATGGTTTATGTTGAGTGGCTATTTGGGACTATGCTTGTGGTTGTCTTCGCCTAGGATGAATTTTATTCTACTTAGGGCCACGAGCATGGTGGTTTTAACCCAAAAGTGCCCTTGTGGATGGCCACCCAGGAACAAAGAGATTACTAAGTCCCTCCAAGTTTAGATGCTTCCTCTGCAGCCTTTTGACAAAGGGCTCTGTCTAGAACAATAATGTTGTGAGAGTTCAACCTGTCAGCCTGACAAGCAGACGTAGAGTTGGTAGGTGGAACGGGTCTTGCTAGTATGGTTGAATTCTTCTTCTGAAAGTTCTTATATGAATTATCTCCTTTCCTTAATGCACTCCGCGTGTGTAGGATTTCTGGGTTAATTAAGTCTAAATGTGAAAGTGCACAACCTCTGTAGAGTCAACAATCTGAGTACTTAGCCGTGTCCCCGGTGATGGATTACTTCGAGCAGCTGGACAAGGATGGACGGAAGAATTTCAACACTATTTTCATGAAGTAAAATTTGACTAAGGAAAGAAAATTCGGTGCACTTGGGCTTCATCCCTTGGTGCCAAGTCTTTGGAAATAAAAGTGTTTCTTAAAAGATAGGAGAAAACTTGCTTTCTGCAAAACAGCCTCCAATTCCACCAAGCCAAATATGCATATAGATTCTAGACTTGTCATTTTATATTCACCATAGTCACTTGTCAATATTTCATTGTATGGACCTCCTTCGAGGGTTGCATATTCAAATATGCAGGTACTTCAGATGAAGAATAAGTTTGGACTCGAGTCTACACCCAACATGTCTGCCTGTGGCGCATGCTTGAAGATGAGGCTCATTGCTATTTTGCTTTTGTTGTGAACTCTGAATATTCTAGCTAGCCTTCACGGCTATGCACCTTGTAATAAATCTATACTTAGCTATTTTTGGATCTCGTTGTAGTAATTTGATACTTATGCAATGATACTTTATATTTTTTACTGTGGTGCTGGCAGTGATCCAGGGACTAGCACTTAAGACAGGTGTTCCAACTTTACTAAAATTTGGGACAATATAAAACGGTAGCAGACCAAAGTGTTGCCTGTAGGTTTGAGCCCGTAGGATTGGTTAAGCCCCTTTTTTATCATAATATTACCATCTTTGAAGTATGTTGGATCCTAGCGGCATAGTGAGATGAAGCGGCCCGGAGACTAACCTTACATATCCGCGTACATGAGACCTCTTCCAAAATTATAAGTGGCTGGCTGGGTGTCTGTCTCTCTCACTATAGTGAATATCCAATTTACAAAGAGTTGTTAATAATGTTGATCACCTTGTAGAGTAAAAACGATATTTTCTCTATGTATTTTGCACATCATGACTAGTACTTCTTGCCTTATGTTTCTGTTCAGATAATTTTTACTCTTATAACTTAGGATGTCGTTCTTAAAGTATCAAACCGTTGAGGATTTCAAGGATATGCGTTTTGGAAGATACCTTCTGGAGATAGTGGAAATACTGGCGCTTCCAACACCCATCCTCAAGGCAAGTCAGCTGAAGCACTTGTACAAAGATGACTTATGGGGAGTTCGCCTTATTCAACATGGGCACCAGACTGAACCCAAGACCGAAGACATCCAGTACAAGACGATTAGTGACTCCTTGGAGAAAGGACTTAATCTTGTCACGCAGGAGCTAATAGGACGTCTTTGTGGGCAATTCCAAGAGGAGCTAAAGGACCACTATTTTTCTATCTTGGGCAAATGTCATGAAGATGGGATACCCTTCCTTGTAAATGAGGAGGACAAAAGCAAACCAGATCCTTTGCACCGATATCTTCAAGACTTAGAAATTCACCTCTGGCAGCTAGAAGAGGATAGACGTGAAGAGCTGCTAAGGAATGATGAAATAGTGGCCTAAGTCAAAGAGACTCAAAAGAAGATTGACGCCCAAGAAGAAGTTGCCAACGCTCAGGAGTAGAAATTACGGGCACAGGAGAAGAAGTTCCAAAATCAAAAGAAGAGAATTAGAGAGAAGAACAAGGAGATTAAAAACTTGAAGGATGAAATTCTGAGCAACGACGTCGAGTTCGAGGCTGATCGTGATCTGATATAGACTATGCGCCATGAGAAGAGAATGCTACAAGAGAAGAATAAAGCCCTGGAGAAGGAAGTGATCGAAACTCTGCGTCGTGAGAAGGCTATACTACAAGAGAAAAATGAAGCCTTGGAGAAGGAAGTGAGCGAGTATAAGGAGATCCTCATGAAGGAAGCATCACCATCGAGGAAGTCGAAGAAGATGAAGGAGATGTCATGGACAAAAATTTAACTTAGTAGTTGGACCACCATGTTTTAACCCTCGTTTATTTCGTCGTTTTAAAAACATTGATCTCCAACTTGTGGTATGACAATGTTAGAATGTTTTGGTTTGCAGACTTGGTCGTCATTTCCGAGTTGTTAAGACAGAAAAGTTTTGGTTGTTTGTTGATTGTTGATTATTTGACTTGTTTGTTTTGTGCATGGGTAGGATATCCTTCTTTTAGTTATTTCTATCTTTTACTTATCCATGCTAAAAACCTCACAGATGCCTCCACGTCGTGATCCCGACAACAATGATGCTATGCAGCAGTTGATGGCCGCTCAAGCCCAGTTGATGACTATGATGACTAAGTCCATTGCAGCAACGAACAACAATTATAACCACAACAACAACCCACCACCTCCACCAGCACCAATTCAAGTGGACAGACTTGCTAGAATCCTAAGGCTTAGGGCTAATAAGTTCTCCTCTGCTACTGAACCTATAGTGGCTGATGACTAGCTTCGCTCAGTCAACAAGGACTTAGTGACTTGTGAATGTTCTGAGGCAGAGAAGGTGAGGTTTACTGCACACCTATTGGAAGGACCCGCTGCACAGTGGTGGGAGACTTATCAAGTGACTCATTCTCTAGAGGACCTGACTTGGGATGCTTTCAAGGAAGGTTTTTGCAATGCTCACATTTCCTCTGGCATAATGAATCCGAAAAAGGAAGAATTCCGCTGCTTGAGACAGGGAGGTAGAACTCTGAAGGAATATATGGATGACTTTTGCACACTATCAAGGTATGCACCAGAAGACATCGACACTGATGCTAAGAGAAAATAAAAATTCCTCAATGGACTTAAGGGAGAACTGAGATACCCTTGTCTGTAGCCTATGCTCCTAACTATCAAGCTCTGTTGGATCAAGCCATCACTTTGGACAACAACATAAGAAAGGAAGAGAATAGGAAGAGGAAGTTCAGTGCAAGTATGGTTCATTCTGAGGGAACGCACAAAAGGCACGACGTCACAGAAGGCAGTGGGTATAAACCATGGAATCACTCCAACAACGGTAGTGGCCAAAAGTATCACGGTCATAACCATAATGGAGGTTACAAAGGAAACAATGGAGGATACAAAGGATGTAGCACCCCAACTTTTATTAAAGTTGGAACACCTGTGTTATGTGCTAGTCCCTGGATCACTGCTAGCACCACAGTACAAAATATAGGATATCATTGCATAAGTATTAAATTGCTACAACGAGATCCAAAAATATTCGCCAAGTATAGCTTTATTACAAGTTTGCATAGCCATGGAGGCTAGCAAAAATTCAGAGTTCACAACGAAAGCAAATAACAATGAGCCTCAGCTTCAAGCATGCGCCATAGGCAGACATGTTGGGTGTAGACTCGAGTCCAAATCTTATTCCTCATCAGATGTACCTGCACATTTGAATATGAAGCCCCCGAAGGAGGTCAATACAATGATGTATTGGCAAGTGACTATGATAGATATAAACGACAAGTCTATAGTCTATATGCATATCTGGCTTGGTGGGGTTGGAGGCTATTTTGCAGAAAGCAAGTTTTCTCCTATCATTTGTAAAACATTTTATTCATCAAGACTTGGCACCAAGGGACAAAGCCCAAGTGCACCAACAATTCTTTCCTTAGTCAATTTTACTTTACGAAAACAGTGTTAAGATTCTTCCGACCATCCTTGTCCAGCTGCTCGAAGTAGTCCATTACCGGGGACACGGCTAAGTACTTAGTTTTAACTCTGCAGAGGTTGTGCACTTTCACCTTTAGACTTAATTTGTCCTAGAAATCCTATCCACGCGGAGTGTATTATGGAAAGGAGAGAATTGAGACAAGAACTTTCAGAAGAAGAATGCAACCATACTAGCAAGACCCGTTCCACCTATCATCTCTACATTTGCTTGTCAAGCTGACAGGTTGCACTCCCACAACTTAATCATTCTAGACAGAGCCCATTGTCAAAAGGCTGCACGGGAAGCTTCTAAACTTGGAGGGACTTGGTAATCTCTTCGTTCCTGGGTGGCCATCCACAAGTGTACTTCTGGGTAACAACCACCATACTCATGGCCCTAAGTAGAATAGACATTCATCCTAGGCGATGAAAACCACAAGCATATTCCCAAAAGCCACTCAACATAAACCATAACAACCAATTCCACCCAGATGTGTATTTTAGATTTTAACACTTAGAAACATTTCCATAACATGGTAAACATTTTTATAGCATGGCTAAGCAACTAATAAAATCTTTTCATGGCTGCTTAGGAAAAGGGTGGCTACACACTACTAGGATATTTGAAAAATACAAACTAACTTAGCATTATAAAATAAATCAAAAATCCCTTTCATGCACACTACTCAAAATATACTACTTATGCATATAGAAAATATGGGATATTGTATGAATGTCACTTGCCTTGGTAACAGGAGGAGCAAGCACAACAAGAATAACAATCACAAGCAAGCCCTTCCTCTTCTTCACAATCTAGCACAAGCAATAAATAAAATAAATACCAACACAATATCATCTCAACACCAAACATAAATATGTATGCATGAATGATATGCTAGGAAAATAGGACACACTTATTACTAATTTTTATCCTCTGTTATTAAATGTATGAAATATAATTTCTAGGAATTTCTTATTTTGTTTATTAATTAAAAAATTGAAAACAATATAGCAAAACTTGATTTCTATAATTATAATTTTTATTGTTTTATGAAAATTTGCATTTAAGACATTTATTAATATTGCTGGACAGAGGGAAATAATATAACCCTAAAACAATTAAGTTTATTTCTAAATCATTTTTATTATTTAAGTTATTATTTTAATAGCCGAAATGCTCCTCTGCTAATATAAATAAATTTTAATATGTCAAAAGGAAAAACAAATGATGCAGGAATAAACTTCATGAGCAGGGCTATCCGTGGATATAAATTTATCAAATTTGAACTTATGGATCAAAAGTTATGAGTTTTCTAAGTTTGGCATATTTTTTGTTTTATTTATAAAAGTTCCTGCAAAAAGACTTTAACAGGGGCTACGTGGCGCGATCTCATTGGTTGGTACCGCTTCGACGCGGATCGGCTGCGAGAGCCGTCCGATCTGATCTAAAATGAACGCGCGAGATCTAATCGATCTAGATCCATTGGATCTAGATCTAACGATCCGTTGACCAAAAACGGGCGGCGCCGTCGCCGGAGTTCGCCCGACCGCGGCGGCGCCACGGCCGGCGTTGCACGTTCTCGCGTCCTAGGAGGCTACGGGACGAACGGGGATTACCGAAGCGTAGCGGACGTCGGGGCGGAGTCGATGGCGCGGTGGTGGTCATCGGCGTGGTCTTCTCCTCCTCGTGCAGCTCACCGGATTTGCTAGCGGTGGCGGTCTCCTTCGGGCGTGGATGAATACGTCGTTCGGCTGCAAATTAAACCGCGGGACGAAGTCAAAAACGTGCGCAACGAGGAGGGGGATCGAGGGGGGGCAATACGAGCTCGGGGGGTGGTCGGAGTACCCCGTAAGGCGTGCTTGACGGCGGTGGAGATCCGAGCTCGCTTGCGAGCTGCCCGGCGGCGGAGAAATTAGGGATTGGGGTGCGGAGGGTTGCGGCGGAGGTGGGGTTTAAATAGGGTGGCGCGGGGAGCAACCTCGCGCTGAATACGCTCGGGAATCACGGCCGGTTTCCGATTTCGTCTCGGGCGCGATCTCTGGCTGGAGGAAGACGGAGCTGACAGGTGGGTCCCACCTGTCAGCGAGAAGAGGAAGGAGATGGGCTGCGTGGGCTGGCTTGGGCCATGTTCGTACGGGCGCACGCGGTAAATAGCCACAGGCCGGCCCGATTCCTTTTCCGTTTTAATAAAATTAATATCTGTTTTTAAATACTGATTTCAAAAATGATTTTTAAACCTATTCAAAATATATCAGAAAAATTCATACAAATATGTTTTGGAAAGGTTATCAAAATTAGAACTTTTTAATATTATACTTGCCCATAAATAAATTGCTAAAATAATATTTTCTTAAAGGGGTTTAAATAAACATTTTCTGGAATTAGAGATTATTAAATCTTATAATTTGATGTTTTATTTTTATATCTTTGTGCTGAAATTTTATGTCTATGGATGAATGATGCATGAATGCAAAGTTTTAAATTTTTGCAAAATTTGGGATGTTACAGACTAACCCCCTTAAGAGGAAGCTCGCCCTCGAGCTTCGGGAAGATCAGCAAATAGGTGTGGATGGTCTTCTCGAAGATCATCCTCTCGTTCCCAGGTGGCTTCTTCCTCGGAGCGATGATTCCATTGGACTTTGCAAAATTTGATGGTTTTGGTACGGGTGACTCGTTCTGCGGTCTGCAGTATCTTGATGGGTTTCTCTTCGTAGGTCAAGTCACTCTCCAAATGTACTTCTTCGAGGGGTACAGTATCCTTTAAAGGAACTCCCATCATCTCGGGGTGACATTTCTTCAACTGACTGACATGGAACACATTATGAACCGCAGACAGAGCTTCTGGTAGTTCTAACTCATATGCTACTTAACCTTGCGAGAAAGAATTTTGAAGGGTCCAATGAATCGAGGTGCTAACTTTCCTTTAATCCCAAACCTCTTTACACCTCGGAGTGGTGATACTCTAAGATAGGTTCTATCACCCACCTCGTAGGTGACCTCTCTACGTTTAGAGTCTGCGTAGCTTTTATGGCGTGATTGTGCTATCTTCAATCTATCCTTAATCAGCCTGACCTTCTCTTCAGCCTCTTGGATTATATCAGGTCCAAAGAAACTACGTTCTCCTACACCACTCTGCAACAATGGGGTTGTGCATTTCTTCCCATATAATGCCTCAAATGGTGCCATCTCAATGCTAGCTTGGTAACTGTTATTGTAGGAGAACTCAGCATAGGGTAGATTGTCATCCCAACTAGATCCATAATCGAGCGCACAAGCTCTTAACATATCTTCTAAAATCTGATTTACTCTTTCTGTCTGGCCATCCGCTTGCGGGTGAAAGGCCGTACTGAATTCCAATCTGGTTCCCAAAGAATCGTGCAACTGCTTCCAGAAATGAGATGTGAACTGGGTCCCCCTATCGGACACGATACTCTTGGGAACGCCATGTAGGCACACAATTCTCTTCATGTAAATATCAGCTAACTTTGCGCTGGTATAGGTGGTTTTCACGGGTACAAAGTGAGCTATTTTGGTTAAACGACAAACAATAACCCAAATAGAATCATACCCTGATCTGGTCCTTGGTAACCCGGTGATGAAATCCATCCCAATAGAATCCCACTTCCAATCAGGTACCCTTAAAGGTTGCAGAAGTCCTGCTGGTTTCTGATGTTCTGCCTTTACTCGACTGCATACATCGCACTTAGCGATATATTCTGCTATTTCTCTTTTCAGATTGTTCCACCAAAATCTCTCCTTCACATCCATATACATCTTGGTATTTCCCGGATAAATAGAATAAGGTGTCTCATGAGCTTCTTGCAGAATTAACCTTCTAATATCAGAATAAAGTGAGCTTCCTTGCTCATCTTCATGAAATCCTTTATCTTTTCCTGCTTCCAGATTGACTCTGATTTCTTCTATTTCCTTGTCTCCTTTCTGTGCTTCACGTATCTTGTCCATTAAAGTAGGTTGTACTACTAATGAAGCTACAAAACCTTCTGGTACTACTTCCAATCTGAGGTCCTTGAATGCTTTGCATAAATCTTCGGGTAATTCTTCTGCTGTGAGGCCATTCACATATGTTTTACGACTCAGGGCGTCTGCTACTACATTTGCCTTTCCTGGGTGATATTGGAGACTTAGATCACAATCCTTGATAAGTTCCAACCACCTCCTCTATCTCATGTTCAAATCCTTGTGAGTAAAAATATACTTCAAACTTTTGTGGTCCGTGAATACCTCACATCTTTTCCCCATCAGGTAGGGTCTCCAAGTTTTTAGGGCATGCACTACTGATGCTAACTCGAGGTCATGAGTTGGATAATTTGCTTCATGCTTCTTGAGTTGTCTAGAGGCATAAGATGCCACCCTGCCTTCTTGCATCAACACACTTCCCAGACCTTGGTGTGAAGCATCACAATATACTTGAAATTCTTTCTCCAAATCAGGTAAGCATAGAACGGGGGCTGAAACTAGACGTTTCTTCAATTCCTGAAAATTGGCTTCGCATGCCTCAGTCCACTCAAATTTCTTCTCCTTCTTTAATAATTCCGTCAGTGCCTTGGCGATCTTGGAAAAGTTTTCTATAAATCTTCGGTAGTATCCTGCTAGGCCTAGGAAACTCCGTAATTCTCCAACATTCTTTGGTGACTCCCAATTGGTTACAGCTGAAACCTTTTCAGGATCCACTGCTATACCCTCTTTAGATACTATGTGACCTAGGAATGCGACTTGTTCCAACCAAAATTCACACTAGCTGAATTTGGCATATAACTTATGTTCACGTAGTCTCTGCAATACTAGGCGTAGATGCTCTTCATGTTCTTCGTGACTCTTGGAGTAGACTAGAATGTCGTCTATGAACACTACCACAAACTTGTCCAGGAAATCCATGAACACTTTATTCATCATATTCATGAAATAGGCGGGAGCGTTTGTTAACCCAAATGGCATTACTGTGTACTCATATGAGCCATATCTTGTAACAAATGCTGTCTTTGGTATATCCATCTCTCTAACCTTCATTTGGAGGTATCCTGATCGAAGATCAATCTTGGAGAAGACACAAGCGCCTTTTAATTGATCAAATAGCTCATTTATCTTGGGTATCGGATACTTGTTCTTGATGGTGTGTTCATTTATATCCCGGTAGTCCGTGACGAGTCTCTGGGTTTGATCTTTCTTTTTGACAAATAGAACTGGCGCTCCCCAGGGCGAAGAACTTGGGCGGATAAATCCCTTCAGAAGGTGTTCTTCAAGTTGCTTCTTGAGCTCTTTTAGTTCATCGACGGCCATAGGGTAAGGTCTCTTAGCTATTGGTCTGGTACCCGGTTTCAGTTCAGTGAGAAAATCCACATCCCTATCGGGTGGCATTCCCGGTAATTCCTCTGGAAAAACATCTGGGTACTCCTGGACAATCAGCACATCCCCAAGGCTAACCCCCTTAAGAGAATTTAGCCTAACTTTCTTAAGTTCAAAAGTTGATCTGAATTTAATCTTCTGTTTCTCTGGGGTGGTGAGGGTGATAGCTCTATTTCACAGTCTATTATTCCTTCAAAACGGGTCATCCAATCCATTCCAATGATAACATCCAGACCTTGGGTCTCTAGGATGACTAAGTCTGTTGGGAAAAGATATTTTCCAATTTTTAACTCTAGTTGCCTACATCCAGAATTTACTATCATCTCACCCCCAGGCGAGCTCACTCTTATGGGTTTTCCTAAGCTTTCCTAGGCTAGTCCATTTTTGTTTACAAAAGCTATTGATATGAATGAATGCGATGCTCCGGAATCAAATAATACTAATGCTGGAAAAGAATTGAGCAGGAACTTACCAATCACAGCATCAGGTTCATTATGAACTTCTTCCACATTGATGTGGTTTACTTGTCCCTTCTGGAAAGGATTGGGCTTGGAATTTTCATCGGCCTTTCTCTCTGGGCAATCAGTAGCATAGTGTCATGTCTTCTTGCACTTGAAGCAAGTCACATTAGACAAGTCTTTCTTCCCTTCAGTGTTAGGACGGGGATTACCATTTCCATGACTATGGCCATGGTGATGGTTTCCCTTGAACCCCCCATTATTTCCTTTGTATCCTCTATTGTGGTTATGACCATGGTGCTTTTGGCCACTACCACTGTTGGAGTAGTTCCAGGGTTTATGGCCACTGACTTCAGAGGTGTGTGGTTTCTTGTGTGTCCCTTCAGAGTTACTCTTACTCGCACCAAACTTCCTCTTCCTATTCTCTTCCTTTCTGATGTTATTGTCCAGTGTGATTGCCTGATCCAGCATAATTTGATAGTTAGGAGCATATGCCACAGACAAGGGTATCTTTAGTTCTCCCCTAAGTCCATTAAGGAATTTGTCCTTCCTCTTAGCATCAGTGTCGATGTCCTCCGGTGCATACCTTGATAGCATACAAAAGTCATCCATATACTCCTTCAGAGTTCTACCTCCCTGCCTCAAGCTACAAAATTCCTCCTTCTTCAGATTCATTATGCCAGAGGAGATGTAAGCATTGCGGAAACCATCCTTGAACGCATCCCAAGTCATGCCATCCAAGGGATGGGTCACTTGATAGGTCTCCCACCACATGGCAGCAGGTCCTTCCAATAGGTGAGCAGTGAACCTCACCTTTTTTGCCTCAGAACACTCACAGGTTACTAAGTCCTTGTTGACTGAACGGAGCCAGTCATCCGCCACTATGGGTTCAGTAGCAGAGGAGAACTTATTAGGTCTAATCCTGAGAAATCTTGCAAGTCTGTCCACAGGAGGTGGGGGTGGTGGTGGATGGTTGTTATTGTTGTTGTTGTTGTTGTTGTTGTTGTTGGTTGCTGCAATGAACTGGGTCATCATAGTCGTCAGTTGGGCTTGAGTTGCCATCAGCTGTTGCATAGCTTCGCTGTTGTCGGTATCACGACGTGGAGGCATCTGTGGGGTTTTTGCAGGGATGAGTAAAAGATAGATAGAACTATAAGGAGGAATCCTACCCATGCACAAAACAACCAAGTCAAGCACACCATCAACAACACACCACTTATAAAAACAATCAGCAAACAAATCAAAACCTTTGGTTTAAGGAAAGCGATATAAAAGTTTGGAAAATAAACTCACGAGGTTCCGAGGATACAAGTAAATGTACTGCCTTACCACAAGTTGGTAGGTCAATACAAGACCAAGATAATGAGGTGTATGATAAATGGTAGTCTCACTAACTAACTACTCGACCATGTCCTCTTCCTCCTCTTCAATTTCCTGAATCTCGATTCCTTCATTGGCGAGTACATCCTTGACTTCCTTTACTTCTTTCTCCAGGGCAAGGTTCTTCTCTTGCAGCTCTCTCTTCTCAGTACGAAGCCTTTTGATCAAGTCACTATCAGCCTCGAACTCGACTTCATTGCTCTCGAGTTCTGCCTTTTGTTCCCTGATAGTCTTGTTCTTCTCTTGAACTCTTTTCTCTTGTCTCCTGTACTTCTCCTCTTGTGCAGCGAACCTCTCTTCTTGTGCCTTAGTCACTTCCTCTTGAACCTTCACCTTCTCTTCATTCTCCTTAAGTAGGGACATAACTCATCGTTCTTCAGGAGCTCGGTTGGTCGATCTTCATACAGTTCAGTGACAAGGATTTCCAGCTCCTGGAAATAAAGACTAAGGGGTTTCGCCTTGCCTCTTTCTCCGACATCAAACAGGTAAGGCTCTCCATCCTCATTTCTCCTTCCAAAGAATATGGAGTAGTGGCCCCTCAACTCTGTGCTGTAGCGTCCGCAGAGGCGCCCAATCAAATCTTGCATGACTAGATTGAGTCCTTTGTCTTTGGAGTCGCTAACCATTTTGATCTCCAGTGGGGGTTCCTCTCCACGTCCTGGCTGAGTTGCTTTTATTCCCCAGCAACCCTCTTTGTTAAATTTCTTCAGGATGAAGCCCTTGACTTGGGGTAGTGGTAACCCTATCTTCTCGCCGATGTCGAGAAGGTAACAGCCAAAACGGGTGTTCTCGTAGTCCTCCGCAGTGGTGAAGTGAAAACTCGCCATCCTTTAGGTAGAAAGAGAGGAATTAAAACCAGAATTGCAAAGATAAGGAAGTGTGTATTATTAATTTAGAAGAATACTAAGTAAAAATCCTAAGGTGATCAACATATATTAACAACTCTTCGTAAATTGGATTTTTCACTATAGTGAGAGAGACAGACACCCGGCCAGCCACTTATATTGTGGAACAGGTCTCATGTACGTGGACATGTAAAGTTTGTCCCGGGCCGCTTCATCCCACTATGCCGTTAGAATCCAACATACTTCAAAGATGGTAACATTATGACCAAAAAGGGGCTTAACCAATCCTAGGGCTCGAACCTACAGGCAACACTTTGCTCTGATACCATTTTGTAGCACCCCAACTTTTATTAAAGTTGGAACACCTGTGTTATGTGCTAGTCCCTGGATCACTGCTAGCACCACAGTACAAAATATAGGATATCATTGCATAAGTATTAAATTGCTACAACGAGATCCAAAAATATTAGCCAAGTATAGCTTTATTACAAGTTTGCATAGCCATGGAGGCTAGCTAAAATTCAGAGTTCACAACGAAAGCAAATAACAATGAGCCTCAGCTTCAAGCATGCGCCACAGGCAGACATGTTGGGTGTAGACTCGAGTCCAAATCTTATTCCTCATCAGAATTACCTGCACATTTGAATATGCAACCCCCAAAGGAGGTCAATACAGTGATGTATTGGCAAGTGACTATGATAGATATAAACGACAAGTCTATAGTCTATATGCATATCTGGCTTGGTGGGGTTGGAGGCTATTTTACAGAAAGCAAGTTTTCTCCTATCTTTTGTAAAACATTTTATTCATCAAGACTTGGCACCAAGGGACAAAGCCCAAGTGCACCAACAATTCTTTCCTTAGTCAATTTTACTTTACGAAAACAGTGTTGAGATTCTTCCGCCCATCCTTGTCCAGCTGCTCGAAGTAGTCCATTACCGGGGACACGGCTAAGTACTTAGTTTTAACTCTGCAGAGGTTGTGCACTTTCACCTTTAGACTCAATCTGTCCTAGAAATCCTATACACCCGGAGTGTATTATGGAAAGTAGAGAATTGAGACAAGAACTTTCAGAAGAAGAATGCAACCATACTAGCAAGACCCGTTCCACCTATCATCTCTACATCTGCTTGTCAAGCTGACAGGTTGCACTCCCACAACTTAATCATTCTAGACAGAGCCCATTGTCAAAAGGCTGCACGGGAAGCTTCTAAACTTGGAGGGACTTGGTAATCTCTTCGTTCCTGGGTGGCCATCCACAAGTGTAGTTCTGGGTAACAACCACCATACTCATGGCCCTAAGTAGAATAGACATTCATCCTAGGCGATGACAACCACAAGCATAGTCCCAAAAGCCACTCAACATAAACCATAACAACCAATTCCACCCAGATGTGTATTTTAGATTTTAACACTTAGAAACATTTCCATAACATGGTAAACATTTTTATAGCATGGCTAAGCAACTAATAAAATCTTTTCATGGCTGCTTAGGAAAAGGGTGGCTACACACTACTAGGATATTTGAAAAATACAAACTAACTTAGCATTATAAAATAAATCAAAAATCCCTATCATGCACACTACTCAAATCATACTACTTATGCATATAGAAAATATGGGATATTGCATGAATGTCACTTGCCTTGGTAAGAAGAGGAGCAAGCACAACAAGAATAACAACCACAAGCAAGCCCTTCCTCTTCTTCACAATCTAGCACAAGCAATAAATAAAATAAATACCAACACAATATCATCTCAACACCAAGCATAAATATGTATGCATGAATGATATGCTAGGAAAATAGGACACACTTATTACTAATTTTTATCCTCTGTTATTAAATGTATGAAATATAATTTCTAGGAATTTCTTATTTTGTTTATTAATTAAAAAATTGAAAACAATATAGCAAAACTTGATTTCTATAATTATAATTTTTATTGTTTTATGAAAATTTGCATTTAAGACATTTATTAATATTGCTGGACAGAGGGAAATAATATAACCCTAAAACAATTAAGTTTATTTCTAAATTATTTTTATTATTTAAGTTATTATTTTAATAGCCGAAATGCTCCTCTGCTAATTTAAATAAAATTTAATATGTCAAAATGAAAAACAAATGATGCAGGAATAAACTTCATGAGCAGGGCTATCCCTGGATATAAAATTTATCAAATTTGAACTTATGGATCAAAAGTTATGAATTTTCTAAGTTTGGCATATTTTCTGTTTTATTTATAAAAATTCCTGCAAAAAGAATTTAACAGGGGCTACGTGGCGCGATCTCATTGGTTGGTACCGCTTCGACGCGGATCGGCTGCAAGAGCCGTCCGATCTAATTTAAAATGAACGCGCGAGATCTAATCGATCTATATCCAATTGGATCTAGATCTAACGGTCCACGATCCGTTGACCAAAAACGGGCGGCGCCGTCGCCAGAGTTCGCCCGACCGCGGCGGCGCCACGGCCGGCGTTGCACGTTCTCGCGTCCTAGGAGGCTACGGGACGAACGGGGCTTACCGAAGCGTAGCCGACGTCGGGGCGGAGTCGATGGCGCAGTGGTGGTCGTCGGCGTGGTTTTCTCCTCCTCGTGCAGCTCACCGGAGTTGCTAGCAGCGGCGGTCTCCTTCGGACGTGGATGAATACGTCGTTCGGCTGCAAATTAAACCGCGGGACAAAGTCAAAAACGTGCGGGGCGAGGAGGGGGATCGAGGGGGGGGCAATACGAGCTCGGGGGGTGGTCGGAGTACCCTGTACGGCGTGCTTGACGGCGGCGGAGAAATTAGGGTTTGGGGTGCGGAGGGTTGCGGCCGAGGTGGGGTTTAAATAGGGTGGCGCGGGGAGCAACCTCGCGCTGAATACGCTCGGGAATCACGGCCGGTTTCCGATTTCGTCTCGGGCGCGATCTCCGGCCAGAGGAAGACGAAGCTGACAGGTGGGTCCCACCTGTCAGCGAGAGGAGGAAGGAGATGGGCTGCGTGGGCTGGCTTGGGCCGTGTTCGTACGCGCGCGCGCGGTAAATAGCCACAGGCCGTCCCGATTCCTTTTCCTTTTTAATAAAATTAATATCTGTTTTTAAATACTGATTTCAAAAATGATTTTGAAACCTATTCAAAATATATCAGAAAAATTCATAAAAATATGTTTTGGAAAGGTTATCAAAATTAGAACTTTTTAATATTATACTTGCCCATAAATAAATTGCTAAAATAATATTTTCTTAAAGGGGTTTAAATAAACATTTTCTAGAATTAGAGATTATTAAATCTTATAATTTGATGTTTTATTTTTATATCTTTGTGCTGAAATTTTATGTCTATGGATGAATGATGCATGAATGCAAAGTTTTGAATTTTTGCAAAATTTGGGATGTTACAAAGGAAATAATGGAGGATTCAAGGAAAACCATAACCATGGCCAAAATCATGGAAATGGTCATCACCTTCCTAATTATGAGGGGAAGAAAGACTTGTCTCATTGACTTCCTTCAAGTGCAAGAAGACGGGACATTATGCAACTGACTGCCCAGAGAGGAAGGCTGATGAAAATTCCAAGCCCAATCCCTTCCAGAAGGGACAAGTGAACCACATCAATGTGAAAGAAGAACATGATGAACCTGATGCTGTGATTGGTACGTTCTTGCTCAATTCTTTTCAAGCATTAGTCATATTTGATACTGGAGCATCACATTCATTCATATCAAGAGATTTTTTAAACAAACATGGGCTAGCTGAGGAAAAGCCTAGGAAAACCCATTAGAGTAAGTTCACCTGGAGGAGAGATGATAGTAAATTCTGGGTGTAGGCAGTTAGACTTAAATATTGGAAAATACCTTTTTCCAACGGACTTAGTCATCCTAGAAAACCAAGGCTTGGATGTTATCATTGGAATGGATTGGATGACCCGTTTTGAAGGAATCATAGACTGTGCAAATAGAGCTATCACCCTCATCACCCCAGAGAAACAAAAGATTAAATTCAGATCAACTTTCGAACTTAAGAAAGTTAGACTAAATTCTCTTAAGGGGGTTAGCCTTGGTGATGTGCTTATTGTCAAGGAATACCCATATGTTTTTCCAGAAGAACTACAGGGAATGCCACCCGATAGAGATGTGGAGTTTCTCATTGAACTAAAATCGGGTACTGGACCAATTGCTAAGAGACCATATCCCATGGCCGTCGATGAACTGAAAGAGTTCAAGAAGCAACTGGAGGAACCAATTCAGAAAGGATTTATTCGTCCAAGTTCATTGCCATGGGGAGCACCATTTCTATTTGTTAAAAAGAAAGATCAAACCCAGAGGCTAGTCACAGACTACAGGGATATAAATGAGCAAACTATCAAGAACAAGTACCCGTTACCCAGGATTAATGAACTATTTGATCAACTGGAAGGTGGTTGCGTTTTCTCCAAGATTGATCTTCGATGAGGTTACCTTCAAATGAAAGTTAGAGAAATGGATATACCAAAGACATCGTTTGTTACGAGATATGGCTCTTATGAGTACACCGTAATGCCTTTTGGATTAACCAATGCTCCAGCCTATTTCATGAATATGATGAATAAAGTGTTCATGAATGTTCTGGATAAGTTTGTGGTAGTTTTTATCGATGACATTTTAATCTACTCCAAGAGTCACAAAGAACATGAAGAGCATTTGCGTCTGGTATTGCAGAGATTACGTGAACATAAGTTGTATGCCAAATACAGCAAATGTGAGTTTTCGTTAGAACAAGTTGGATTTCTAGGCCATGTGGTATCCAAGAAGGGTATAGAAGTGGATCCTGAGAAAGTTTCAGCTGTAACCAATTGGGAGCCACCAAAGATTGTGGGAGAATTACGTAGTTTTCTTGGTCTAGCAGGATACTACCGAAGGTATATTGAAAACTTTTTCAAAATTGCCAAGGCCTTTACCGAGTTTTTGAAAATAGAGAAGAAATTTGAGTGGACTGAGGCCTGTAAAGCCAGCTTTCAGGAATTGAAGAAACGTCTAGTTTCAACCCCAATTCTATGCTTGCCAGATTTAGAGAAGGAATTCCAAGTGTATTGTGATGCTTCACGCCAAGGTGTTAGAAGTGTATTGATGCAAGAAGTCAGAGTGGCATCATATGCCTCCAGACAGCTCAAGAAACATGAAGCAAATTATCCTACCCATGATCTCGAATTAACCTAAGTAGTACATGCTCTGAAGACATGGAGACCCTATTCACTCAGAAGGAATTGAACATGAGGTAGATAAGATGGTTGGAACTTATCAAATATTACGATCTAAGTCTCCAATACCATCCATAAAAGGCTAATGTGGTAGCAGATGCCCTGAGTCGTAAGGTGTATGTGAATTGCCTCACGGCAGGAGAAATAACTGAGGATTTATACAGGGCATTCAAGGACCTCAAATTGGAAGTGGTACCAGAAGATTTTGTAGCTCATTAGTAGTGCAACCAACTTTGATGGACAAGATACACGAAGATCAGAAGGGAGACAAAGATATTGAAAAATCAGAGTCAATCTGAGAGCAGGAAAAGCTAAGGGCTTTAAGGAAGATGAGCAAGGAACCTTGTGGTTTCAAAAACGTGTGTGTGTGGCCAGTAATCCTGATCTTAGAAAGTAAATTCTGCAAGAAGCCCATGAGACACCTTATTCCATTCATCCGGGAAATACTAGGATGTATATGGATGTGAAGGAGAGATTTTGGTGGAACAATCTGAAGAGAGAAATAGAAGAATATATCACAAAGTGTGATGTATGCAGTCCAGTAAAAGCAGAACATCATAAGCCAGCGGAACTTCTACAACCTTTGAAAGTGCCAGACTGGAAGTGGGATTCTATTGGAATGGATTTCATCAGCGGTTTACCAAGGACCAAATCGGGTTATGATTCTATTTGGGTTATTGTTTGCCGTCTGAGAAAAATAGCTCACTTTATACCCCTGAAGACCACATATACAAGTGCTAAGTTAGCTGAAATTTACATGAAAAGAATTGTGTGCCTTCATGGCGTTCCCAAGAGTATCGTGTCTGATAGAGGAACCCAGTTCACATCTCATTTATGGAAACAGTTGCATGAATCACTACGAACCAGATTGGAATTCAGCACGGCTTTTCATTTGCAAACAGATGGTCAGACTGAGAGAGTTAATCAGATTCTAGAAGATATGTTAAGAGCTTGTGCACTCGATTATGGATCTAGCTGGGATGATAATCTACCTTACGCTGAGTTCTCCTACAATAACAGTTATCAAGTCAGCATTGAGATGGCACCGTTTGAAGCCCTACATGGAAAGAAATGCACTACCCCACTGTTGTGGAGTGTTGTAGGGGAACGGAGTTTATTTGGACCTGACAAAATCCAGGATGCTGAAGAGAAGGTCAGACTTATCAAAGACCGATTGAAGATAGCACAGTCACGACAGAAAAGCTATGCAGATTCCAAATGTAGAGAAGTCATCTATGAGGTGGGTGATAGAGTTTATATTAGAGTGTCACCACTTCGGGGTGTAAAAAGGTTTGGAATCAAAGGAAAGTTAGCACCACGATTCATTGGACCGTTCAAAATTCTTTCTCGCAAAGGTGAAGTGGCATATGAGTTAGAACTGCCAGAAATTCTGTCTACCGTCCATAATGTGTTCCATGTCAGCCAATTGAAGAAATGTCACCCCGGGATGATGGGAACTCCATTAAAGGATACTGTACCCCTCGAGGAAGTACAATTGGAGAGTGATCTCACCTACGAAGAGAACCCATCAAGGTATTACAGACAGCAGAAGGAGTCACCCGTAACAAAACCATCAAGTTTTGCAAGGTTCAGTGGAGTCACCACACCGAGGAGGAAGCTACATGGGAACGAGAAGATGACCTTCGAGAAGACCATCCTCACCTATTTTCTGACCTTTCTGAAGCTCGAGGGCGAGCTTCCTCTTAAGGCGGTTAGTCTGTAACATCCCAAAATTCTCAAAAATTTAAAACTTTGCGTTCATGCTTCATTCATCATATAGGCATGACATTTAAATCACATGAGGACTAAATAAAAATTTAATTATAAGTTTAAATAAGTTATAATTCCATAAAGTTGTTTATTTGTACTCCTTATAATATCCCTTTTATCAAATTATTTGATAGTCAAGTATGATACTAAAACGTTCTAAATTAAAAAAGCTTTCCAAAACAATTTTTTACGAATTTTTCTGAAATGATTGGTTAAGTTCAAAAATCATTTTTGAAATCAGGTTTGAAAAACAGAAAAGTATTTGAATAAAAGTAAATTGCTTTCCGAGCCATTTGGGCCGAGGCCCGCAGCTATCTGCCGCGCGCTGCGCTACGCAAAAGCCCGCCAGCGGCCCAGCCCTCTCTCTCTCTCTCTCTCTCTCTCTCTTGCTGACGCTGACAGGTGGGACCCACCTGTCATCTCCCCCGCGCCAGTGTTTCTTCCCCAAATCACGCCCGACGCCGACCGGAAAAACGCCCGATTTATTTCGTTTTGATTGCGGCGATTTACTACTCCGTTTGCAACGCCCCTTTCCCCTACTAAAAGCCCTTGAGGCCCTCTTCCTTTTGCCCCAAACCATTCTACTCGAGAACCACCATGCCGCACGCATTCATCTCCGAAGTCCCGTGGTTGCCACCGGCGAGAACTCCGTTTTCCGGTGAGCTAAGGCAATGCTGAGTCCTCTCGTCACTTCTTCTCGCTTCCTCTCGTCCATGTTACGCATTTTGACACGGTTACACGATTTTTCCCGCATCACATCGTCGGGTTCGTCCACGTTAGAGAGGATCCGCCGCCGCACGCAACTCTGACGAGCTGTTCCGGGGAGACGAGGAAGCATCGATCGCCGCCACCTTGCCATCGTCTTCGTGTTACAGGTTCACTGGAGGACTTCCAAACTCTTGTTGAGAGAGTGGGCTTGACCTCCTACATGAGGGATGAGAGGCCACCACACTATTGGCTTACTAAGACTTTTTCAGAGTCCTTCACTTTAACACCAGGTCTTATGGGAAGGCAATTTCTTTCAAGATATATGATATGCCTTGTAACCTAACCTTGCAGGAGTTTTGCGGGATAGTTGGTACAGCGGATGTGGGGACAACGGTGAGAATTGTCGCGAATCCCCCGGAGTTGGCACAAACCTACCAAGAGGTTACCGAAAATGACACCCGCTCCGCACAACGCGGCAAGATAAGGAGCATCCAATTCTATGCTATCAAATATTTTGTCTATTACCTTACTACTAGTGTGCTTGGTAGGGAAAACACTAGCCATGTTTCTAACTTGCAGCATGCATTTCTTACAGGTTCCCTTAAGGGTGAATTTCCGTATAACCTTACCTCTTTGATTTTTCGCCGTTTAGCGGCTAGAGGCCCCATCTTTGGAGGCATTATTGCCTTACGTATTGCTGAATTTTTGGGGCTGCCCATTGATCCTAATGATGTGCCACTTGAACCATGTTATCTTGGCGTTGCTGCAATGGTAATAAATTTATTACTACCCGCTCCACTTTGGAGAACATTGTGTTTAGTCTTGTTTGTGCTGACGATCGTGAAAAGGAAGTCTCCTTGCCACAACCTTCTTTGTCCAGTCTTGACAGGAGACCATGGTCGTACTCGCTGATAGAGTTGGAGGAGAAGTTGAGCGTACTTGGTTTTCACCAGTGACATCGCAGGCAGGAGCCACCGCCGGATGATTACAACGGATACCACGCCGGCGCATCCTCGAGCTCATGTTACGGGGAAAGCTCTTCGACATACTCCCGCAACATCGACGGATGGGCATATTGGCCTTGAGCTCCACTTAGGCCAAAAGCCTAAGCTTGGGGGGAGCTATACAGATAGCACACTCATCTTTATAACATATCATTCGGTACTTTGTATATCCATGTTTCGTTTTTAGTTTTCTTTCTTTCGTTCATTTGTTTATGCTTTGTTTGCTTTCCATAAACCCCTAAATACCAAAAATATTTTTGTTATTTCTCTTTCTGGTTTATTTTAGTATCTAGTATTAAGATGTTTAGTATTTATTTCAGTTCAATATGCAAAAATACAAAAATATTTTGCTTTGTTGTGTGTTGTTTCGTGTAGGGAAAGATTTCTGCTATCCACCGCTAAATTCATAAATTTTTACAGGAATGTCGGAATGACCTGAACTCTGATCTGTCATGTTAAGGTTCTCGAAAAAATTCGTCTTTGCTGGTTGTTCTTTTTTTAGTTTCCAAATCCGAAAACCCAAAAATATTTGGTTGCTTTTGTATAGTTTGTTTCAGAGGTCATTATCTTCAGTTACTCCATGGAGCTTGGTTATTATTTCATATCTTTCGAGCACACAAGTGATAAGTCAGTTATGATGATCTATGACAATTTCGAGTTGGGTAAGAGGCTGGTAATGAACTCTATCTGTTTCGCATTTTTGTACATATAATCATTCATGTGGGCATGCTTAGATGGTTCGCATAAGTTATATGTCGATTGGTGGATTCTTAGTAGTTCGTGTTTTCTTATGATCGTTTTGAATTTATCTATGATGGATGTCATGTCTCTTTGGATATTTGCTTGCATTGCTTTGCTCATAATAGAATATGACACTGTGGTATCATCCTCTGAATAATTCATTTGAATTGACTTGGCACATGCTTACACATGTTATGACTAAAAACAAAAAGTCACTTAAGCCTTGATGACATATTTTGACTCAGAGTTCTCGTATCTTTATTATGCCTGCGCTTATTCTATTTCGTCGCAAGCATGATTATGACGGTTATTGCTCTCTTGAATTGTCGCTTTCCCATCTTTTGCTAGCCGCCACTTGTACTAAGCTGAGATAATGCTTGTGCTTCCAAATCCCTGAAAACCAAGTTATTCCAAAGAGTTCACCATAAATACCTATACATGGCAATTTCAAACCATTCAAGTAAATTCGCATGTGCTAAAAACCTTCAAACACTTCTCAATTTGTGCCACTGTTTTGAGCTCATGAGGAAGTACGTGGGGTTACGGATATCAACCTTGTCATTTGCCTTTGGACAGACTTTCGCCAACCAGCCTAGTGGCATATACATTCGCTTATCTATTAATTTGCAAAAAGAGCTGGCAAATAGGGTGCCCAGCCCCAAATTAATTACAACTTTAATTGTTGCATTCTCTTCACATTTTTGCCCTGATCTAATCAATCAAGCAATCACAATAGTTTTAAACTACATGTGTGTAACATCCCAAAATTCTCAAAAATTTAAAACTTTGCATTCATGCATCATTCATCATATAGGCATGACATTTAAATCACATAAGGACTAAATAAAAATTTAATTATAAGTTGAAATAAATTATAATTCCATAAAGTTGTTCTTTTGTACTCCTTATAATAACCCTTTTATCGACTTATTTGATAGTCAAGTATGATACTAAAAGGTTCTAAATTTAATAAGCTTTTCAAAACATATTTTTATGAATTTTTCTGAAATGATTTGGTTAAGTTTAAAAATTATTTTTAAAATCAGGTTAGAAAAACATAAAAGTATTTGAATAATAATAAATTGCTTTCCGATCCATTTGGGCCGAGGCCCGCAGCTATCTACCGCTCGCCGCGCTACGCAACAGCCCGCCAGCGGCCCAGCCCTCTCAACCTCGCTGACGCTGACAGGTGGGGCCCACCTGTCATCTCCTCCGCGCCAGCGTTTCTTCCCCAAATCACGCCCGACGTCGACCGGAAAAACGCCCGATTTATTTCGTTTTGATTGCGGCGATTTACTACTCTGTTTGCATAGCCCCTTTCCCCTACTAAAAGCCCTCGAGCCCCTCTTCCTTGCCCCAAACCATTCTACTTGAGAGCCACCAGGCCGCACGTATTCGTCTCCGAAGTTCCGCGGTTACCGCCGGCGAGAACTCCGTTTTCCGGTTAGCTAAGGTAATACCGAGTCCTCTCATCACTTTTTCTCGCTTCCTCTCGTACATGTGACGCATTTTTACACGGTTACATGATTTTTCCCGCAGCGCATCGTCGGGTTCGTCCACGTCCGAGAGGATACGCCGCCGCGTGCAACTCCGACGAGCTATTCTGGGGAGACGAGGAAGCTCTGGCCGCCGCCTCCTCGCCATCGTCTTCGTGTCGACATCCTCTACGCTCGGGTATACGCCGTTCTCCCATAGGGCCGTAAAACACAGAGAACGCGAACGCCGGCCATGGATCCGCCGCATCCATCGCGTCTCCGGCGACTCGCGCCGTCCGCGTCTGGTCTGAGCGTCCTGGACCGTTGGATCTGGATCCAACGGATCTGGTTTTGTTTATTTTTTCCTATCGGTAGATTTATCCGGAGTCTAAAGGTGAAAGTGCACAACATCCACAGAGCCAACAATCTGAGTACTTAGACGTGTCCCCGGTGTTGGACTATTTCGTGCAGCTGGACAAGGATGGACGGAAGAATCTCAACACTATTTTCATGAAGTAAAATTTGACTAAGGAAAGAAAAGTTGGTGCACTTGGGCTTCATCCCTTGGTGCCAAGTATTTGGAAATAAAAGTGTGTCTTAAAAGATAGGAGAAAACTTGCTTTCTGCAAAACAGCCTCCAACTCCACCAAGCCAAATATGCATATAGATTCTAGACTTGTCATTTTATATCCACCATAGTCACTTGCCAATACTTCATTGTATTGTCCTCCTTCGGGGGATGCATATTCAAATGTGCAGGTACTTCAGATGAAGAATAAGTTTGGACTCGAGTCTACACCCAACACGTCTGCCTGTGGCGCATGCTTGAAGATGAGGCTCATTGCTATTATGCTTTTGTTGTGAACTCTAAATATTCTAGCTAGCCTTCATGGCTATGCACCTTGTAATAAAGCTATACTTAGCTATTTTTGGATCTCGTTGTAGTAATTTGATACTTATGCAATGATACTTTATATTTTGTACTGTGGTGCCGGCAGTGATCCAAGGACTAGCACTTAACACAGGTGTTCCATTTTTATTAAAAGTTGGGGCACTACAAAATGGTATCAGAGCAAAGTGTTTCATGTAGGTTCGAGCCCTTAGGATTGGTTAAGCCCCTTTTTGAACATAATATTACCATCTTTGAAGTATGATGGATCCTAGCGGCATAGTGAGATGAAGCGGCCCGGAGACTAACCTTACATGTCCGCGTACATGAGACCTGTTCCACAATTATAAGTGGCTGGCTGGGTGTCTGTCTCTCTCACTGTAGTGAATATCCAATTTACAAAGAGTTGTTAATAATGTTGATCACCTTGAAGAGTAAAACCGATATTTTCTCTAAGTATTTTGCACATCATGACTAGTACTTCTTGCCTTATGTTTCTGTTTTGATAATTTTTACTCTTATAACTTAGGATGTCGTTCTTCATGTATCAAACCGTGGAGGACTTCAAGGATATGCGTTTTGGAAGATACCTTCTGGAGATAGTGGAATACTGGCGCTTCCAACACCCATCATCAAGGCAAGTCAGCTGAAGCACTTCAAAAAAGATGACTTATGTGGAGTTCGCCTTATTCAACATGGGCGCCAGACTGAACCAAACACCGAAGACATCTAGTACAAGACGATTAGTGACTCCTTGGATAAAGGACTTAATCTTGTCACGCAGGAGCTAATAGGACGTCTTTGTGGGCAATTCCGAAAGGAGTTAAAGGACAGCTATTTTTCTATCTTGGGCAAACGTGATGAAGATGGGACACCCCTCCTTGTAAATGAGGAGGACAAAGCAAACCAGATCCTTTGCACCCATATCTTCAAGTCTTGGAAATTCACCTCTGGCATCTAGAAGAGGATAGACGTGAAGAGCTGCTAATGAATGATGAAATAGTGGCCCAAGTCAAGGAGACTCAAAATAAGATTGACGCCCAAGAAGAAGTGGCCAACGCTCAGGAGGAGAAATCCCGGGCACATGAGAAGAAGTTCCAAAATCAAGAGAGGAGAATTAGAGACAAGAACAAGGAGATTAAAAACTTGAAGGATAAAATTCTGAGCAACGGCGTCGAGTTCGAGGCTGATCGTGATCTGATAGAGACTTCGCGCCGTGAGAAGATAATGATACAAGAGAAGAATGAATCCCTGGAGAAGGAAGTGATCGAAACTCTGCGCCGTGAGAAGGCTATACTACAAGAGAAAAATGAAGCCTTAGAGAAGGACGTGAGCGAGTATAAGGAGCTCCTCATGAAGGAAGGCATCACCATCGAGGAAGCCGAAGAAGATGAAGGAGATGTCATGGACGAAAATTTAACTAGTAGTTGGACCACCATGTTTTAACCCTTGTTTAGTTCTTCGTTTTAAAAACATTGATCTCCAACTTGTGGTATGACAATGTTAGATTGTTTTGGTTTGTACACTTGGTCGTTTTATTTAATCCACCAACATTGTTTCATTTCCGAGTTGTCAAGACAGAAAAGTTTTGGTTGTTTGTTGATTGTTGATTATTTGACTTGTTTGTTTTGTGCATGGGTAGGATATCCTGCTTTTAGTTCTATCTATCTTTTACTTATCCATGCTAAAAACCCCACATATGCCTCCAGTCGTGATCCCGACAACAATGATGCTATGCAGCAGTTGATGGCCGCTCAAGCCCAGTTAATGACTATGATGACTCAGTTCATTGCAGCAACCAACAACAACAACCCACCACCTCCACCACCACCACCTCAAGTGGACAGACTTGCTAGATTCCTAAATCTTAGGCCTAATAAGTTCTCCTATGCTACTGAACCTATAGTGGCTGACGACTGTCTCCGCTCAGTCAACAAGGACTTAGTGACTTGTGAATGTTCTGAGGCAGAGAAGGTGATGTTTACTGCACACCTGTTGGAAGGACCCGCTGCACTATGGTAGGAGACTTATCAAGTGACTCATCCTCTAGAGGACCTAACTTGGGATGCTTTCAAAGAAGGTTTTCGCAATGCTCACATTTCCTCTGGCATAATGAATCTGAAGAAGGAAGAATTCCGTAGCTTGAGACAGGGAGGTAGAACTCTGAAGGAGTATATGGATGACTTTTGCACACTATCAAGGTATGCACCAGAAGACATCGACACTGATGCTAAGAGGAAAGAAAAATTTCTCAATGGACTTAAGGTAGAACTGAAGATACCCTTTTTTGTAGCCTATGCTCCTAACTATCAAGCTCTGTTGGATCAAGCCATCACTTTGGACAACAACATAAGAAAGGAATAGAACAGGAAGAGGAAGTTGAGTGCAAGTAAGGTTCATTATGAGGGAACGCACAAAAGGCACAACGTCACTAAAGGCAGTGGACATAAACCATGGAATCACTCCAACAACGGTAGTTGCCAAAAGTATCATGGTCATAACCATAATTGAGGTTACAAAGGAAACAATGGAGGTTACAAAGGAAACAATAGAGGATACAAAGGAAATAATGGAGGATTCAAGGGAAACCATCACCATGGCCAAAATCATGGAAATGGTCATCACCGTCCTAATTATGAGGGGAAGAAACACTTGTCTGATGTGACTTGCTTCAGGTGCAAGAAGACGGGACATTATGCAACTGACTGCCCAGAGAGGAAGGCTGATGAAAATTCCAAGTCCAATCCTTTCCAGAAGGGACAAGTGAACCACATCAATGTGGAAGAAGTACATGATGAACCTGATGCTGTGATTGGTACGTTCTTGCTCAATTCTTTTCCAGCATTGGTCTTATTTGATACTGGAGCATCACATTCATTCATATCAAGAGCTTTTGTAAACAAACATGGGCTAGCTGACAAAGACTAGGAAAACCCATTAGAGTAAGTTCACCTGGAGGAGAGATGATAGTAAATTCTGGGTGTAGGCGGTAGACTTAAATATTGGAAAATACCTTTTTCCAATAGACTTAGTCATCCTAGAAACCCAAGGCTTGGATGGTATCATCGGAATGGATTGGATGACCCATTTTGAAGGAATCATAGACTGTGCAAATAGAGCTATCACCCTCACCACCCTAGAGAAACAGAAGATTAAATTCAGATCAACTTTCGAACTTAAGAAAGTTAGGCCAAATTCTCTTAAGGGGGTTAGCCTTGGCGATGTTCTTATTGTCAAGGAATACCCAGATGTTTTTCCATAAGAACTACCGGGAATGCCACCCGATAGAGATGTGGAGTTTCTCACTGAACTAAAACCGGGTACTGGACCAATTGCTAAGAGACCATATCCCACGGCCGTCGATGAACTGAAAGAGCTCAAGAAGCAACTGGAGGAACAAATTCAGAAAGGATTTATTCGTCCAAGTTCATTGCCAGAGCACCAGGTCTATTTGTTAAAAAGAAAGTTCAAACCCAGAGGCTAGTCAAGGACTATAGGGATATAAATGAGGAAACTATCAAGAACAAGTACCCGTTACCCAAGATTAATGAACTATTTGATCAACTGGAAGGTGCTTGTGTTTTCTACAAGATTGATCACCGATCAGGTTACCTTCAAATGAAAGTTAGAGAAATGGATATACCAAAGATAATGTTTGTTACGAGATATGGCTCTTATGAGTACACCGTAATGCCTTTTGGATTAACCAATGCTCCAGCCTATTTCATGAATATGATGAATAAAGTGTTTCTGGATTTTCTGGATAAGTTTGTGGTAGTTCTTATCGATGACATTTTAATCTACTCCAAGAGTCACAATGAACGTGAAGAGCATTTGCGTCTGGTATTGCAGAGACTACGTGGACATAAGTTGTGTGCCAAATACAGCAAATGTGAGTTTTGTTTAGAACAAGTCGGATTTCTAGGCCATGTGGTATCCAAGAAGGGTATAGAAGTGGATCCTGAGAAGTTTCAGATGTAACCAATTGGGAGCCACCAAAGAATGTGGGAGAATTATGTAGTTTTCTTGGTCTAGCAGGATACTACCGAAGCTTTATTGTAAACTTTTCCAAAATTGCCAAGGCCTTAACAGAGTTGTTGAAAAAGGAGAAGGAATTTGAGTGGACTGAGGCTTGTAAAGCCAGGTTTCAGGAACTGAAGAAACGTCTAGTTTCAGCCCCAGTTCTATGCTTACCAGATTTAGATCGAATGAAAATTCCAAAAAATTTCTATTTTTTCTTTATTATATCTTTCATATATATTATTCTTTTCTATGTGTTAGATTATGCAATGTCATTCTTCTTTCCGGATCAACGATGAAATGAAGGAATTCCAAGTGTATTGTGATGCTTCACGCCAAGGTCTTGGAAGTGTATTGATGCAGGAAGGCAGAGTGGCATCATATGCCTCCAGACAGCTCAAGAAACATGAAGCAAATTACCCTACCCATGATCTCAAATTAGCCTCAGTAGTACATGCTCTGAAGACATGGAGACCCTATCTAATGGGGAAAAGATGTGAAGTATTCACTGACCACAAAAGTTTGAAGTATATTTTCACTCAGAAGGAATTGAACATGAGGCAGAGAAGATGGTTGGAACTTATCAAAGATTACGATCTAAGTCTCCAATACCATTCGGGAAAGGCTAATGTGGCAGCAGATGCCCTGGGTCGTAAGGTGTATGTGAATGGCCTCACGTAGGAGAAATACCTGAGGATTTATGCAAGGCATTGAAGGACCTGAGATTGGAAGTGGTACTAGAAGGTTTTGTAGCCTCATTAGTAGTGCAACCAACTTTGATGGACAAGATACGCGAAGCTCAGAAAAGAGACAAAGAAATAGAAGAAATCAGAGTCAATCTGAGAGCAGGAAAAGCTAAGGGCTTTAACGAAGATGAGCAACCTTGTGGTTTGAAAAACGTGTGTGTGTGTCCAGTGATCCTGATCTTAGAAAGTTAATTCTGCAAGAAGCCCATGAGACACCTTATTCCATTCATCCGGGAAATACTAAGATGTATATGGATGTGAAGGAGAGATTTTGGTGGAACAATCTGAAGAGAGAAATAGCAGAATATATCACAAAGTGTGATGTATGCAGTCGAGTAAAAGCAGAACTTCAGAAGCCAGCAGGACTTCTACAACCTTTGAAAGTGCCGGACTGGAAGTGGGATTCTATTGGAATGGGTTTAATCACCGGTTTACCAAGGACCAAATCGGGTTATGATTCTATATGGGTTATTGTTTGTCGTCTGACAAAAATAGCTCACTTTATACCCCTGAAGACCACAATAACAAGTGCTAAGTTAGCTGAAATTTACATGAAAAGAATTGTGTGCCTTCATGGCGTTCTGAAGAGTATCGTGTCTGATAGAGGAACCCAGTTCACATCTCATTTATGGAAACAGTTGCATGAATCACTAGGAACCAGATTGGAATTCAGCAGAGCTTTTCATCCGCAAACAGATGGTCAAACTGAGAGAGTTAATCAGATTCTAGAAGATATGTTAAGAGTTTGTGCACTCGATTATGGATCTAGCTGGGATGATAATCGACCTTACGCTGAGTTCTCCTACAATAACAGTTATCAAGCCAGCATTAAGATGGCACCGTTTGAAGCCCTATATGGAAAGAAATGCACTACCCCATTGTTGTGTAGTGGTGTAGGGGAACGGAGTTTCTTTGGACCTGACATAATCCAGGATGCTAAAGAGAAGGTCAGACTAATCAAAGACAGATTGAAGATAGCACAGTCACGACAGAAAAGCTATGCAGATTCCAAAAGTAGAGAAGTCATCTACGAGGTGGGTGATAGAGTTTATCTTAGAGTGTCACCACTTTGGGGTGTAAAAAGGTTTGTAATCAAAGGAAAGTTAGCACCACGATTCATTGGACCCTTGTCGTGGTGGTGTCACGGCAGATGCCATAGGATGGCTAATGTGTGGGGCCGATGGACGCTGGTGGATCCGGGCGAGCTAAAGAGCTCACATGGTAGGAGATGCTGGAATACACGAAATCACCGAAGAACACTCAAAGATCTAACAATTCCAAACAAATGCACGAAGGCAAAATCACACACACGATGTACCCAGGTTCGGGGCCCTCGTGAGGAGGTAACACCCCTACTCCCGCCCTTCCTCTCAATATAAGTGTGGCACAAGATCTACAACATACTCCTTCAGCTCTTTTGGTGATGAACTAGATGAACTAGAGAGGAGGAGGAAGTATATGCACTAGGAGTAAATGAGACTATAGTTTTGGCCCTCAAGTTGATCATGCTCCCACCGAAGAAGTTATGGCGCCTTTTATAGAGTTCCGGTAGGAAGTGCCAGAACCCTAATCCGGCACTGCCCCACCGGACAGTCCTAACGGTCATGTCGACACCTGCTAGTGCGACCTAGCCGCCGAGCTACCCGGTATAGCCCTATTGTCATCATTCCGGCAAGGACTTCATGCGCCGCCCTGGATCATCATTGTCCCCTTGTCAGAGACAAGACATGTCTTCGCCCATGCCTAGTAGCCATTTCCGGATTGCCGGGCTAGGCATGTCCGATCTTGTCGTAGCGTCATCGTACCGGCTGACACGCTCCCGTGCCAGACGGGAGGTGACAATGCTTCCGTGTCAGGAGGAATGGGACTTCCCCCCGTGTCAGCCGGAAAGCCTGCACTAGACCTCTGACTTCCGACCGACATGCCCCCATGTCTTTCTCCTCCTTGTTCAGTTCGGCATGTCCTTCCTGCACACCAAAGATAGCTTGCCAGGACCGAGATAGGTAAGTCGGTTAGTCTCTACCCAGAAAGCCCATCCGGATCCTCCGGGTTCTCCTCTACCCGGGATCTTACCGGAGGACTCCGACATACCGATAAGCCCGAGATCCTTCCCGGTTGCGTCGGAGTTCCACCCCTGATCCGGAGTACAGCTTAGGATGAGTATCTCTAGGCCTAGCCTCCCGAAGATGTCTTAGGCTGTTACCAAAGACATCTTCGAGAAGCTAGTTCTTAGAGGAACCATCCGCTGGTGCTTATGCCGCCCTTACGGCCTGGGGGGCTATTTATAGCCCCCAGGGATGACCCTTGCGCCTTCCAAGAGACACCTTGGGCCCAACCACCTTCGAAAGGTCAAGTTGCCCCTTCGGTGCACCATAGGATGGCCCTTGCTTGCCCCCATAGGTCAATTACTGTTGCCATACTGCTGATCCGTACCGGGATCTGCCCTACCCGGGGGGCAGCCCCCCGACACTAGTCCCCGAAGCTGGTGCTGTACAGCGACCTAAGACGATGTGCGGGATCAGCTTGAAGAAGAGAATTAATTAAAAAGCCAAAACAAACTCTCGCCCTTGAGAAGGGAATGTTTTCTACCGACATCCTTTTTCCGGGATCCGTTCATCCGAGAAGATCTATCCGGGGAAGGAGACTATCCCGACTCCTACCCTGATCTTGGTATAACAACCCGCACCCCGCTTCTCGCGCTGGATAAAAGTTCCTCTGCCAGGGGGTCCCACCCGGGGTCTTGTCCAGACAGAGAAACACTCAAGTACTCCTTGACTTAATGTGGTGCTGCTCGGGTTCGCAAGCCGGGATCCGTACTCGATCCGAAGCCCAACTGTTGGGTCCGTGTGGCCTGCGGTGTGGCAATGAGGATTGCTCCGCGTGTGGACACGTGTTGGACTCGGCACAGCCTGATAAATAGTGGGTGGGAAACTCGGAAACCGTTCTGGAGCTCCCCATAAATAGGGGATCGGAGCGGTCATTCCTTCTTCTTCCCCAACCTTCCATCCTTCCCCCGCAACCGTCCCGAGCGCTCCGCCGCCGTCGCGCCCGAAGTTCAAGCTCCGCTGCCGCAGCCCGCCGCCGGAGCTCTCCGCCTCCACCTACGGTCCGCGACAGTCCCGCACCTCGGTGCTACCTTCTCCTCCGGTGAGTGCCTCCATTCCCCCCGGCGAACTCCTTCACGGCGGCGACTTTCCGCGCTTGCACGTGAGTTCTTCCGTGCCACCATGAATCACGCCCATGCCCGTGAGTGCGATTTTCCCTGGCTGTGCGGCGCAGATGGCTATGTTTGCTCTGCCCTCGCCTTCAGCCGTATCACTCAAATTTCTTACGTTGCACCAGTATTTTTGCCTCGATTAAATCCCATTTGTTCAGCTACGGTAGATTCATTCGCTAGGAATCCGGTTGGCGGTAGCAGTTTCTAACCCGGGGTCTTACGTTACCGACATACTAACCCGACTAACTGGTACTTCGCCTGCAGAGTGGCTCTGATATGTCTTCCGGGCCCTCCGAGATGGGTGACGAGAGTATCAGAGGATGCTGGGATGGCTCCGAGACCCATCAGGGGGATCTCGATTGGCTATACCGGACACACTGAATCCCGCCGCAGGTCGACAGCCGACTTCCGAGGGGTGAGATTGAGCCGGAACCCCAACCCGGTGAACGCGTAGTGTTCCTAACGCACTTCGAGCGTGGGTTCGGGCTCCCGGCTAGCCCATTCTTTCGCGACCTACGACCTTCAACCGCACCATCTCCCTACCAATTCCATTATGATGCTCTCCTGCTTCCCTACGTACGCGGAAGGGTATCTCGGCGTCTGGCCGTTCGTGGAACTTTGGGCGAAATACTTCCTTCTCCGCCGGCAAGTCATCCCCAACCCGGACAAGAAGGTCAAAGACCTCGTCGACTGCGGGGCGTCGACTATCATTCCCCGTAGAGTCCGGATTCCCCAAGGTTCAGGGACTGGAATCCTGCCGGAAGTGGCAACGGAGCTTCTACTATGTGCGGAACCGGGAGGCCTCGGGAGACTCTCCGAGTTCCACCGCTCCGGATTTCATTAATCTTCCCGAGTTCGTCATGGGTCCTCCCCGCGAGTTCGAGCTTTGGAACAAGCTCCCAGACTCCGAGGAGTTCGAAAGCATGAACGACGTCTTAGGCGTCCTCGTGACCGACTTGACGTCAGATGACCTCCTGCGCTGCTTCATCATCCGCCGAGTTTGCCCTCTCCAATCCCGAGTACACAAGATATGCTACATGAGTGGGTTATATGATCCCAATCAGACCAGTATCTTTCCACTGGACAAGGCCGCGGTTTGGCGCCGCATTCGAGCTATCGCTCGAACAAAGATGCTTTTCGCCGACTTCCGTATTTATTTCTCAAGAGGCAATAATGTATTGATTTCCTCTTCTTACTGAAAGGAATATGCTCGAGAGGCAATAATAAAGTGGTTATTATCTTATTCCATGTTTATGATAAATGTTTATTTCTCATGCTAGAATTGTATTAATCGGAAATATTAATACATGTGTGACTAGTGAACAAATTAGAGTTCCTAGTAACGCCTCTCGTTTAACCAGCTCGTTGATTAACTGATGATCAAGGTTTCCTGATCATGAACATTGGATGTTGTTAATAACGGGATCACGTCATTAGGAGAATGATAGGATGAACACACCCAAATTAAGTATAGCAATACGATCAAGTCATTAAGTTTATATTGTTGTACTCAGAATACAAAGTAGCCCTAATCCTTAGACCATGAGATCATGTCAATCACTAACACCGGAAGAATGCTTTGATGACATCAAACGTCACACCGTGACAGGGTGACTATAAAGGTGGCGTTGGGTATTCCGAAAGTATTAGTTGAGGCTCATGGATCAAGAAGTGGGATTTGTCCATCCGGATGACGGAGAGATATACTCTGGGCCCTCTCGGTGATATCACATCGACACCGCTTGCAAGCACGTGACTAGGTCAGAAGGATGTCATATCACAGAACGAGTAAAGAGTACTTGTCGGGAACGAGATCGAACAAGGTATAGATGATACCAATGATTGGATCTCGGACAAGTAAAATATCGCGAGACCAAAGGAATTGGTTATGAAGTTTCTGGTTCACACGATCACAAGATTCATCGTCGAATATGTAGGAGTCATTACGGATCTCCACATCCCGCTCTTGACTATTGATCTGAGAGGTGTCTCGATCATGTCTACATTATTCACGAACCGTAGGGTGACACACTTAAGGTTTGTCGACGCTTTTGGGTAGACACGGAATTTTGGAGAAAAAGTTTGGACAGCACCGAAATTGTTTCGGGTAATATTGAAATAGTTCAAGGGGTTAATTGTCAATGGTTGACAATGGTTGTTAATAGAATTAACAAATGAACCAAGGGGGTAAGTGTTAATGTTTGTTAATAGAATTAACAAATATTAAATAGAAATGAAATTGTTTTATTTAATAAAGAAAAACCCTTGGGATTTTTGAGTGGAGATTAAAAGAGAGTTAGTGGGCATGAGTGGATGCTCCACTCACATGAAGAGGAAGGGTTGGGGGCTCCTTGAGCCGCACCACTCTTGGGCTGCCCCCCCTCTTATATATAAGGAGAGGTAGAGCTCCCTCTTATGCACACACTTGATCCTCTCTCCCTCCTCCCGCTGCTCAACCTCTCGGCCATCCGCTTGGCGAAGCCATGGCCGTTTAGTTCTCCTCCACACCACGCCGTCGTGTTGTTGGAGTTCCTTGGTGGTTCTACTACTTCCGCTGCTCCGCTGGATCGAGGGAACGGAGGTCATCATCAAGCTGTATGTGTGACCGAGTACGGAGGCGCTGCCCGTTGCAGCGCACATCTTCGCGATCTTGAGATCGGCAAGTGTTCCAATACATCGTCCACGAGAATTCCTCTCGTAACGCTTTCGGTCTTCGAGGGTGAGTTCCCTTGGAACAAGGTCCACTCGTTACGAGCATCTCCTAGATTAGATCTTGGCTTGTTGGTTTGTTCTCACCGTAGGAAATTTTTTGTTTTCTATGCTACGAACCTATCAGTGGTATCAGAGCCGTGTCTATGCGTAGATGTTTTGTACGGGTACGTGTCTATGCGTAGATGTTTTGTACGGGTAGAACACATATGTGTATGTGGGCGTTGATGATCATGTTATTGCTTCCTTTGTATATTTTGTATCTTAGTGGCATAATAGGATGAAGCGGCCCGGACTAACCTTACATGTCCACGCACATGAGACTTGTTCCATGACTGACATGCAACTTGTTTTGCATAAGTGGCTTTGCGGGTGTCTGTCTCTCCTACTATAGTTAAGATATAAAATAGAACATGTTCCTAATAATATTTTCATCACCGTTGTGGTTTCATGTTCGTAGGTAAGAACGGCTCTATCTTCGAAAGCCCTAAGCCACGTAAAATATGCAAAAATAAATTAGAGAACGTCTAACTTGTTTTTGCAGGGCATGTGATGTGATATGGTCAAAGTTACAAATTTGATGTATGAGATGATACCTTTTGTAAATTATGACAAACCGGCATGAGCCAAATGGCTGTCTTTTTAATTGATGGCATGCATGCTAAATATCATATCTAGATGATATGTTGTAAATTTGGAGGACAATCAAGAAGGAGGCGCCATGGACCTTGGTGCCACGCCGGTGGAATGATGGAGATCATGCCAAGATGCACAAGATGGAGATCAAGTGCAAGAAGGACCATATCATATCACATTATCCATGCATGTGATGTTAATCCTTTTATGCATCTTATTTTGCTTAGATCTTTGCTTAGATCGCGACGGTAGCATTATAAGATGATCCCTCTCACAATTAATATCAAGATAATAATGTGTTCTTCCTTAGTATGCACCGTTAAGAAAGTTCGTCGTTTCGAAGCACCACGTGATGATCGGGCGTGATAGACTCAACCTTCGCATACAACGGGTGTAAGCCAGATATACACACGCAAATACTACGGTTCTTCTTGGCGAGCCTAGCATGTACATACATGGTCTCGGAACACGTAACCGAAAGGTAAAGCATGAGTCATATGGATGATATGATGAACATGTCGATTTTCGCCTTCACCATCTCTCGTGATGATCGTTTATTGGTGTAGTGAATTTGGTTCGTGTAATCACTGAAACGACTAGAGGAATGTTGTTTTTAAGTGGGAGTTCACGTAATAATTTTGAATTAACTTGAACTTAATTTATCATAATCTTAGTCTAAATAGTCTTTGCAAATATGTTGTAGATCATGGCCCCACCTGCTTTCAATTTCAATATGTTCATGGGGAAAGAGAAACTAGCAAACAATGGAAGCAGTTCACCAATTGGGCACTTAACCTGAGGATTCTCCTCACAGCTTGTCAAAAGCTCTATGCGCTTGATGCACCGCTAGGTGCCCCGCCCGCTGATGACGCTCCCGATGATGTGAAATGTTTTCCTGACTCAGAAGGAGGACCACAGTGTAGTTCACTGTGGCATTCTGTATGGTTTAGAGCCAGAGCTGCGAAAACGTTCCGAGAACAGCAACGCTTTTGATACAATGGGAGAATTGAAAATGATTTTCGATACCCATGCTGCCGTAGAGAGTTATGATGCTTCAGAAAAGTTCTTTAGCTGCATGATGGAAGAGAACAACTCCGTTAGCGAGCACGTACTCAAAATGTCTGGGTACACCGATAAGCTCATAGCCCTGGGTATATCGATCCCCAATGAGCTAGGAATTCATCGTGTTCTCCAATCACTCCCACCAAGTTTCAAGAACTTTGTGGTGAACTACAATATGCAAGGCATGAAGAAGACTCTCCCCGAGCTTCTGTCAATGCTTAAAACTGCTGAAGTGGAGATAAAAAAGGAGCATCAAGTGTTGATGATCAATAAAACCACCAGTTTCAAGAAAGGAAAGAAAGGCAAGCCAAAGGGTAATTTCAAGAAGGGCAGCAAAACTGTTGCTGCACCTGAGAAAAAGACCAAGGCTGGCCCTAAGCCCGACACTGAGTGCTTTTACTGCAAGGGTACTAGGCACTAGAAGCGTAATTGCCCCAAATATCTGGCGGATAAGAAGGCCGGCAAAGTGAACAAAGGTATATGTGATATACATGTTATTGATGTGTACCTTACTAGTACTCGCGGTAGCGCCTAGGTATTTGATACTGATTCGGTTGCTAACATATGTAACTCGAAACAGGAACTACGGAATAGGCGACAACTAGCAAAGGATGAGGTGACGATGCGCGTCGGCAATGGATCAAAGGTTGATGTGATCGCTGTCGGGACGCTACGTCTTCGTCTACCATCAGGATTAGTGATGAACCTAAATAATTGTTATTTGGTGCCTGCGTTGAGCATGAACATTATTTCTGGATCTTGTTTAATGCAAAACGGTTATTCATTTAAGTCTGAGAACAATGGATGTTCGATTTATATGAATGATATCTTTTATGGTCATGCACCTATGAAGAATGGTTTATTTCTTTTGAATCTTGATAGTAATGATACACACATTCATAATGTGAATGCCAAAAGAATCAAGTTGAATGATGATATTGCTACGTACATGTGGCATTGCCGCTTAGGTCATATTGGTGTTAAGCGCATGAAGAAGCTCCATTCTGATGGGCTCCTAGAATCACTTGATTATGAATCACTTGAGACATGTGAACCATGCCTTGTGGGCAAGATGACTAGAACCCCGTTTTCCGGCACGATGGAACGGGCGATGGATTTATTAGAAATCATACATACCGATGTGTGTGGTCCAATGAGTGTGTCGGCGGGCGGTGGATATCGTTATTTTGTTACCTTCACGGATGATTTAAGTACATATGGGTATATTTACTTAATGAAACACAAGTCTGAGACGTTCGAAAAGTTCAAAGAATTTCAGATTGAAGTGGAAAACCATCGTAACAGAAAGATCAAATTTCTGCGATCCGATCGTGGAGGTGAGTATTTGAGTTACGAGTTTGGCACACATATGAAAGAATGTGGAATAGTTTCACAACTCAATCCTGCCGGAACACCACAGCGTAATGGTGTATCCGAACGTCGTAATCGTACTTTATTGGATATGGTTCGGTCTATGATGTCTCTGACAGATTTTCCACTATCATTTTGGGGTCATGCACTAGAGACAGCTACATTCACTTTAAATAGGGCTCCATCTAAATCCGTTGAAACGATACCGTATGAACTATGGTTTGGAAACAAACCTAAGCTATCGTTTCTAAAAGTTTGGGGATGCGATGTTTATGTGAAGAAGCTTCAACCTGATAAACTCGAACCCAAAGCGGAAAAATGCGTCTTCATAGGATACCCTAAAGAAACAATTGGGTACACCTTCTATCACAGATCCGAAGGCAAAGTTTTCGTTGCCAAGAATGGATCCTTTTTAAAGAAGGAGTTTCTCTCAAAAGGTGTGAGTTGTAGGAAGGTAGAACTCGACGAGGTTATTGAACCTTCTCTTCTTGGAATGGCAAGTAGTGCAGCGCCGGAAATTGTTCCGGAGTTGACTTCACCAGATGAAGAGGGAACTAATGATAATGAAGATCATGATACTCCGAAAGAGGATACTACCGTACTCCGCAGGTCAACAAGGATGCGTACAGCTCCTGAACTGTACGGCAACCCCGTCATGAATGTCATGGTAGTTGATAATGATGACCCTGCGACGTATGAAGAAGCGATGATGGGCTCAGATTCCAACAAATGGCTAGAAGCCATGAAATCCGAAATGGAATCCATGTACGAAAACCAAGTATGGACTTTGGTGGACTTACCCAATGACCGCAAAGCCGTTGAGAACAAATGGATTTTTAAGAATAAAACTGACGCTGATCGTAATGTGACCGTCTATAAGGCTCGACTTGTCGCAAAAGGTCTTCGACAAGTTCAAGGAATTGACTACGAGGAGACGTTTTCTCCTGTAGCGATGCTGATGTCTGTTAGGATTATGTTAGCAATTCCTGCATTTTTCGACTACGAAATCTGGCAAATGGATGTCAAAACTGTGTTCCTTAATGGTCACATTGAGGAAGAGTTGTACATGGTGCAACCCAAAGGTTTTGTCGATCCTAAGGATGCTGACAAGGTATGCAAACTTCAGTGATCCATTTATGGACTGAAGCAAGCATCCCGAAGTTGGAACCTCCGCTTTGATGAAGTGATCAAAGGGTTTGGATTTGTCCAAACATAGGGAGAAGCTTGTATCTACAAGAAAGTGAGTGGGAGCTCTGTAGCATTCCTAGTACTATATGTGGATGACATATTGTTGATTGGAAATGATATTGACTTTTTGAATAGTATAAAAGGTTATTTGAACAATAGTTTTTCGATGAAGGATCTTGGTGAAGCATCGTATATATTAGGCATCAAAATCTATAGAGATAGATCAAGACGCTTAATTGGGCATTCGCAAAGTGCATACCTTGACAAGATTCTGAAGAAGTTCAGAATGGATGAAAGTAAGAAAGGGCTCTTACCTATGTTACAAGGAAAGACATTGAGTCAGACTCAAAGTCCAGCTACATCGAAAGATAGATAATTGATGAACAAGATCCCCTATGCCTCAGCCATAGGCTCTATCATGTATGCTATGCTATGTACAAGACCGGATGTGGCACATGCTATTAGCTTGACTAGCAGGTACCAATCTGATCCAGGTTTGGAACACTGGATGGCGGTAAAGAATATCCTAAAGTACTTAAGAAGGACTAAGGAAATGTTTCTCGTGTATGGCGGTGAAGAAGAGATCGTCGCAAGATGTTACGTCGATGCTAGCTTTGACACCGATCCGGATGACTCTAAGTCACAATCTGGGTACGTATTTCTTATAAATGGAGGAGCAGTAAGCTGGAGGAGTTCCAAGCAACCCGTGGTGGCGGGATCGTCGACAGAAGCGGAATATGTTGTTGCCTCGGAGGCAGCGCATGAAGGAGTTTGGATGAAGGAGTTCATATCTGAACTAGATGTGGTTCCAAGTGCGTTGGATCCGATGGTTATCTATTGTGACAACAATGGTGCCATAGCCAATGCTAAAGAACCAAGGTCTCACAAGAATTCCAAACATTTCAAACGCCGTTTTCACTCCATCCGTGAGCATGTCAAGGATGGTGATATAAAGATTTGCAAAGTACATACGGATCTGAATGTGGCAGACCCTTTGACTAAACAACTCCCAATGGCAAAACATGATCAACACCAGAACTCCATGGGTGTTAGGGTCATTACAATGTAATATAGATTATTGCCCCTAGTGCAAGTGGGAGACTGAAAGGAATATGCCCGGGAGGCAATAATAAAGTGGTTATTATCTTATTCCATGTTTATGATTAATGTTTATTTCTCATGCTAGAATTGTATTAATCGGAAAAATTAATACATGTGTGACTAATGAACAAATTAGAGTTCCTAGTAACGCCTCTCGTTTAACTAGCTTGTTGATTAACTGATGATCAAGGTTTTCTGATCATGAACATTGGATGTTGTTAATAACGGGATCACGTCATTAGGAGAATTATATGATGAACACACCCAAATTAAGTATAGCAATACGATCAAGTCATTAAGTTTATATTGTTGTACTGAGAATACAAAGTAACCCTAATCCTTAGACCATGAGATCATGTCAATCACTAACACCGGAAGAATGCTTTGATGACATCAAACGTCACACCGTGACAGGGTGACTATAAATGTGGCGTTGGGTATTCCGAAAGTATTAGTTGAGGCTCATGGATCAAGAAGTGGGATTTGTCCATCCGGATGACGGAGAGATATACTCTGGGCCCTCTCGGTGATATCACATCGACACCGCTTGCAAGCACGTGACTAGGTCAGAAGGATGTCATATCACAGAACGAGTAAATAGTACTTGTCGGGAACGAGATCGAAAAAGGTATAGATGATACCAATCATAGGATCTCGGACAAGTAAAATATAGCGAGACAAAAGGAATTGGTTATGACGTTTCTGGTTCACACGATCACAAGATTCATCGTCGAAGTCATTACGGATCTCCAGATTCCGCTGTTGACTATTGATCGGAGAGGTGTCTCGATCATGTCTACATTATTCACGAACCATAGGGTGACACACTTAAGCTTTGTCGACGCTTTTGGGTAGACACGGAATGTCGGAGAAAAAGTTTGGACAGCACCGAAATTGTTTCGGGTAATATTGAAATAGTTCAAGGGGTTAATTGTCAATGGTTGACAATGGTTGTTAAAAGAATTAGCAAATGAACCAAGGGGGTAAGTGTTAATGTTTGTTAATAGAATTAACAAATATAAAAAATAAATGAAATTGTTTTATTTAATAAAGAAAAACCCTTGGGATTTTTTAGTGGAGATTAAAAGAGAGTGAGTGGGCATGAGTGGATGCTCCACTCACATGAAGAGGAAGGGGTGGGGGATCCTTGAGCCGCACCACCCTTGGGCTGCCCCCCTCTTCTATATAAGGAGAGGTAGAGCTCCCTCTTATGCACACACTTGATCCTCTCTCCCTCCTCCCGCTGCTCAACCTCTCGGCCATCCGCTTGGCGAAGCCATGGCCGTTTAGTTCTCCTCCACACCACGCCGTCGTGCTGTTGGAGATCCTTGGTGGTTCTACTACTTCCGCTGCCCCGCTGGATCGAGGGAACGGAGGTCGTCATCAAGCTGTACGTGTGACCGAGTACGGAGGCGCTGCCCGTTGCAGCGCACATCTTCGCGATCTTGAGATCGGCAAGTGTTCCACTACATCGTCCACGTGAATCCCTCTTGAAACGCTTTCGGTCTTCGATGGTGAGTTCTCTTGGAACATGTTCCACTCGTTACGAGCATCTCCTAGATTAGATCTTGGCTTGTTGGTTTGTTCTCACCGTAGGAAATTTTTTGTTTTCTATGCTACGAACCTATCACTTGCTGCAGTTGTTCGAGCGACAGATAGAAGAAGACGCGATGCATGCCGAGGGCAAGTTCGCGGATGACTTCCCGGTGCCGAGGAAGATGCCGGACGAGGATCCCGATGGCGAGGATCACCACTCGATTCCTCTAGCCCGCGCTGCCGCTCCGGGTAAGCCTTCAGCTCAAGAGGCTATCCAAGTTGATACTGACGAAGATGATGACGATGAATGTCAAATACTTGATATAATTGATGCCTGTCCTCTACGATACGCCCTGCCAGTGGTTCCGGGACCTGTTGCCGTGACGAAGCGCGCCGAGATCCGCAAACATTCGGGATCCGAGACCACCCATGCCGGTGGCTCGGGTGCCGCCACCAAGAAGAGCAAGATCACCAAGCAGCCGGGCGACAAGCCTCCCCGGCGGAGGAGAGGTCCTCCCACTGTGTCCTCCGGGTATGACCTTCTCGCCTCGAGTTGTTCTATCTTGGTTTCTCCCGAGGTCATTTCTGACATGTCTATTACAGAGCGGCTCTCGACGTTCTACCGTCCGCGGGTTCCCGTCCTCCGGGGTCCCGATCTCCTAGTCCATCCCGGGCCGCCCTTCTCCACCTCGGCGTCGAGCGCAGGACACCGATCATTCTGAATCCGGTCCTGTGTGACCGAAGTCGCGACTCCTCGCGCCTCTATCGTTGCTGGGACTCCGGGTGTCCATCCCGCGGCAACCGAGGTCCCGGCACAGCCTACTGCGGCGACCGAGGACGTCGTCCTTCCGGATACCCCACGCCGGGTGTTGTCTCCTCAACTTGATGCAGATATGCCGAGTCCTCCGCGGCAGGTTGTACCGCGTGCCTCTACCCGGCTAGCTCCACGCAAAACCCCGCCGCCGAAGCAGCCCACACCTCCTCCTTCACGGCAACCTGATCTTCTAGCCGGGAAATTGCGCAGCCAGGCTTCCAGACAGAAGATTGCCCCTGCTAACCCAGCGCTCCTCCGAAGTCCTCAACCCAGGACTTGGCCCTAAGCAAGGGTTCTTCTGCCTTGGTTAAGTTTTCCAGGTTACCACCACCTCCTGTCGAGATCCCCACAGCTGCCTTGCAGGCCCTGCGAGCGTCCGTAAGCACCTTTGTGTCCTCAGGTTCTCGGGAGGTTGCCGCGGCGAGTGCATCCACCGCAACCGGCTTACGTGCTGTTGAAGATAACAACCAAGCCTGGATTGCTGCCGACGCCTCCGAGATCGTGGGAGACTTGCACGCTGCTGGCCCGAGCCGCAGCGTTCAAGCCTTGCACGCTCTCCAGGTGGCTGTCCTTGACATTACCCGGGTTGTTTATGTAAGTTTCTTTCTTTTACCCTTACTAAGTTTTATTCTTCTATCCTCACTAGTCCCCGAGATTAGTGCTTAGTGCTATAGACTCCACCGAGTAGCAGATCACTAGGCTCTAATCTGAAAAAAATATTCACTTCCCAGCGCCCGAGATCCTTTCCACCGAGTTGGTTCATTACTGTGGATCTCGAATAAATGCCTTGTTATCTTCCCCACTGAAGTCCTCGAGACTGATATCAGATAAGCACTGATTACATGACTGCAGCAAAAAACGCAGCAGTGTCTTCCACCGGCTTCTTGCTGACTTCTGTCAGTCCAAGAGGTCAGAGGGGCGACTTTGGGAGTAGCAGGACGCCGCGCGAAAGATCTCGGTGGATAAAAAATCTTCCCTATCTGATGCTCAATACGAGATCGCGCGGCTAAACGCCGAGCTGGAGAAGGCCAAGTCCACTGCTGCAGACTTAAAGACGCGTTTTGTGGACGCTACCAAGAAGTTGTAGTGTACCTGCACTTAAAATATGGCAGATACCTGTGTATAGTGCAAATCCTTGGATCGATTCATTTGCACACACAGTTTACGATGTAATATCACAACAAAGTATCAATTTAATTACATCAATGATCCAGACTTACAAAATATTCAATACAAGTTGCATAGCATAAAGCTAGCTTCGAAAGAGTAAACAGCGGAAATACAATGGCAGTGAGTCTCCATCAACTTCATGTTGCCATAGGCGAAAACATGTTGGTTGTAGACTCGAAACATTTAAACGAAACCTCACTCGTCATCTGATCAAATCTGCAATAAGAAAAATATTGCAACAACGTGGGTCAGATTCCATTAAAAATGGAGTCTGGCAAGTGACACTATGGTGGACACTTATTGGAATAACTCTAATAGCCTATATGCATACTGGCTAGTGGAGTTCAAGGCTATTTTGCATAAAGCCAATTTTTCCTATTTCTTTGGAAAACACTTTCCTCAAATCAAGACAAGTATGGCATGAAAACCATAATCTCATCTTCCCTTGTTCACCCATCAAGTTTTATTTCTGAAGTTGGAATGATAGAATCCTTGGTTGACGTCCGTGATCAACCGCTCAAATTGTCCGTACCGGGGACACGGCTAAGTACTTAGTTTTACACTCTGCAGAGGTTGTGCATGTTCACCATTGTACCCATTCAACCCAAACTATCCTTTACACACTTATAATGATAATGAAAGGAGAAGAATGAGACGAGATCTTTCAGAAGCATTTTCCCTCCCACTCTGTCCTGACGCGCTCCACCTACAAACCACTACCTCCACCTGTCAGGTCGGGGCGAGTCCACGCAACTTAGTTGATCAAGCCAGAGCCCATATTGACAATGGCTGCACGGGAAGCAATCTTCACTCGGAGTTCTTCAGATTCCTCTGTTCCTGGGTGGCCATCCACAAGTGAATATCCCACAGGTAAATCCCCTGGGAACAACACTCAACTCTTACAGCCAAGCAACCAATTCCACCCAGGTGTTTGATTTTAACATTGGTAGACTTTAACATTTCATCAAAATAGTTTACTTGCACTTAAAATAAGGCAGATACCTGTGTATAGTGCAAATCACTGGATCGATTCGTTTGCACACACAGTTTACGATGTAATATCACAACAAAGTATCAATTTTATTACATCGATGATCCAGACTTACAAAATATTCATTACAAGTTGCATAGCATAAAGCTAGCTTTGAAAGAGTAAACAGCGGAAATACAATAGCAGTGAGTCTCCATCACATTCATGTTGCCACAGGCGAAAACATGTTGGTTGTAGACTCGAAACCTTTAAACGAAACCTCACTCGCATCTGAACAACTTGCAATAAGAAAAATATTGCAACAACGTGGGTCAGATTCCATTAAAAATGGAGTCTTGCTAGTGACACTATGGTGGACACTTAGTGGAATAACTTTATAGCCTATATGCATATTTGGCTGGTGGAGTTCAAGGCTATTTTGCATAAAGCCAATTTTTCCTATCTATTTGGAAAACACTTCCTTCCAATCAAGACAAGTATGGCATGAAAACCATAATCTCATCTTCCCTTGTTCACCCATCAAGTTTTATTTCTGAAGTTGGAATGATAGAATCCTTGGTTGACGTCCGTGATCAACCGCTCAAATTGTCCGTACCGGGGACACGGTAAAGGACTTAGTTTTACACTCTGCAGAGGTTGTGCATGTTCACCATTGTACCCATTCAACCCAAACTATCCTTTACACACTTATAATGATAAGGAAAGGAGAAGAATGAGACGAGATCTTTCAGAAGCATTTCCCCTCCCACTCTGTCCTGACGCGCTCCACCTACAAACCACTACCTCCACCTGTCAGGTCGGGGTGAGTCCACGCAGCTTAGTTGATCAAGCCAGAGCCCATATTGACAATGGATGCACGGGAAGCAATCTTCACTCGGAGTTCTTCAGATTCCTCTGTTCCTGGGTGGCCATCCACAAGTGAATATCCCACAGGTAAATCCCCTGGGAACAACACTCAACTCTTACAGCCAAGCAACCAATTCCACCCAGGTGTTTGATTTTAACATTGGTAGACTTTAACATTTCATCAAAATAGTTTACTTGCACTTAAAATAAGGCAGATACCTGTGTATAGTGCAAATCACTGGATCGATTCGTTTGCACACACAGTTTACGATGTAATATCACAACAAAGTATCAATTTTATTACATCGATGATCCAGACTTACAAAATATTCATTACAAGTTGCATAGCATAAAGCTAGCTTTGAAAGAGTAAACAACGGAAATACAATAGCAGTGAGTCTCCATCACATTCATGTTGCCACAGGCGAAAACATGTTGGTTGTAGACTCGAAACCTTTAAACGAAACCTCACTCGTCATCTGAACAACTTGCAATAAGAAAAATATTGCAACAACGTGGGTCAGATTCCATTAAAAATGGAGTCTTGCTAGTGACACTATGGTGGACACTTAGTGGAATAACTTTATAGCCTATATGCATATTTGGCTGGTGGAGTTCAAGGCTATTTTGCATCAAGCCAATTTTTCCTATCTCTTTGGAAAACACTTCCTTCCAATCAAGACAAGTATGACATGAAAACCATAATCTCATCTTCCCTTGTTCACCCATCAAGTTTTATTTCTGAAGTTGGAATGATGGAATCCTCCGTTGACGTCCGTGATCAGCTGCTCAAATTGTCCGTACCGGGGACACGGCTAAGTACTTAGTTTTACACTCTGCAGAGGTTGTGCACGTTCACCATTGTACCCATTCAACCCAAACTATCCTTGACACACTTATAGTGATAAGGAAGGGAGAAGAATGAGACGAGATCTTTCAGAAGCATTTTTCCTCCCACTCTGGCCTGACGCGCTCCACCTACAAACCACTACCTCCACCTATCAGGCCGGGGCGTGTCCATGCAGCTTAGTTGATCAAGCCAGAGCCCATATTGGCAATGGCTACACGAGAAGCAATCTTCACTCGGAGTTCTTCAGATCCCTTTGTTCCTAGGTGGCCATCCACAAGTGAATATCCCACAGGTAAATCCCCTGGGGACAACACTCAACTCATACAGCCAAGCAACAAATTCCACCCAGGTGTTTGATTATAACTTATAGAATTTAACTTTTCATCAAATAGTTTTGCATAGCATCACAATTCTACTAAGTATTTTCATAGGAACCTAGACATAGGAATAAGGAAGTCTAAACATGGCTTGCATAGCAATACTATCCTACACGTGCTTATAGAAAAATAATCTACTCATGCATAGAAAATAATAGGACTTTTAAGGGGGTGTGCCACTTGCCTTTGAATGTTGTCGTTGTTCACAAACTCTTTTCAACGATACTCGGAACTCTCTGTTCAGTCTAAACAATATAAACAAACAACAATACAACAATCTTAACAAAACAACACAACACATACAAGCATACATAATGAACAAACAAGTTTCATAACTTCTAAGGAAAAATGTCATGCATGATATGCAAATTATTTCTAAGGACTAGAGATGCATGTCATGCCATGAAATTCTTTTAAGTTAATGCAAGGCAATTAGGTTGGTCAAAATAACTAAGGACTAAAGTCATAGGTTGGACAAAATAATTTGTTATAAATCATATTGAATAAGCACTCAATGATTTAGTCATGATGTGCATAACTACTGAGAGAAAAATACTAACTCTATTCTTCAAGGTGATCAACAATTATTAACAACTCTTGGTAAATTGGATATTCACTATAGTTAGAGAGACAGACACCCGGCCAGCCACTTAAATTATGGAACATGTCTCATGTACGTGGTCATGTAAGGTTAGTTTACAGGCCGCTTCATCTCACTATGCTGCTAGGATCCAACAAACTTCAAGATGGTAATAACATGATAAAAAATTGTTTATGTCTAAAGTGAAAGATAATATTAGGAAAGAGAGAAAAGATAGTAAGAATGATGTAGTTGGTCTTCCAGGCTTCATCTCCAGACTTTAATACTCTCCTTGGTGATGTCTTGATTGAATTCTTGGTAGACTTTAATAATCTTCAGACTTGATAATTTTTGTATCACCTAGGCTGGTCTTGGATTTAACTTAGTCTTCAAGAGGTCTAAGAGAAGAAAGGAGAAATGAAAGAGAGAGGGAGCAAGACTTAGAAAATATTTCTGGTTGGTCTTCATGAACTTCCTCTTGATTTTTCTTCTAAGTGCTTCTACTTCTTGGAGGTTCTTCTGGAGTCTTGTTTTGGCTAAGTCCTTCATTGGTCTTCTAGCTCCATGTTGAAAATCCTAAGTGTCTAAGTGTATCACTTTACCAGAATGCTAAGTTCAAAATATTTCTAACTTAGAGAAAATGGGGAAGAAGTTTTCTTATGGGAAATATAAAATATGATATGCATGAAATGCAATTTTTAATCACATCAACAATTATGCTAATGCAATTTAATTAATTTCTATTTTCACAAAATATAATAAAGGAATAAATATAAGATTAAAGTTTTATGTGATTTAAATTTTTATAAGAAAATTTTAAAATTAGTATTAATAGACAGAAGGTATTTAAATAAATTTATAGCAATTTGCTTTACTCAAAAATAATGTTTATATCAAAAGTTATGTCAAATTTACTCAAACATTATATTTTGAATTTGAATAAATCTAAATTTCTCAAGGTTGGAAAACAACAGAACTAGCACAATCTATAGGTCATGGGCTTTTCAAAGATATTTTATTTACAAATTTTGACCTTACAGAATTAAAACTATAATTAAAATAATGTTTTACATGTTTCTGTAAATACCAAGTTAGTGCACGACTAAAATACAAGTTTTTATTATACCACTATTTTCTACACGTTCATACGATTCCATATGTAAATACCATAGACTACAAAAACATCAAAAACAGAGTTACGGTTGATTTAATATGAATTTTGGAAGTTATGTCTAGTCAGAAAAACGAAAATATTGAATAGGTGACCTATGACGTTTTTGTAATGGCTGCTACCCTTCATCAAGTGATATGTATGTAACAAGATAGAAGGAAGCACATCAGCATCTCACCGGGGAGAGAAGATGACGGCGGCGGTGGATCGGCAGACGATCGCAGGCGGACGTGGACGGTCGGCGTGCTGTGGTCGTCGGTGACGGGTGTGGACGGCGACGACGTTTCGGAAGCTCCCGGACGCGAGGGAGACGACGGCGACGCGCGTATGGACACGGCGGAGCGGAAGACGGTGTCGGAGTTGAGCGGCGATTCCCGGAGCTGCGTGGAGAGGCGGACGGAGTGGCGACGACGACGATGACCTTCGGGTCGAGCTCGGCCTCCACGATTTGGCTGTTTAAATGAAGCAAGAAAGGCGTTTAAAGGAGCGCCCGAACGTGGGAAGGAGTAAGGACCAAGAATCGGCGGCGGGGACTCACTCTGCTCGCCGGAATCAAAGAAATACGGTGGCGGTGGAGCGAAACTCCGGCGAAGAAATTCGTCGGCCTTGGGGCGTATTGGAGAGGGCTTTTGGGGGGGAATGGAGGAGGAGGTCGAGGGCTATCTATAGGAACCAACCGTGCTTGATTTGGTGCACTAATTTGCCCGCAATCAATCGGACATTAAATTCGACCAAAAACGCTCATGTTTAATGACGGACGAAATTAGAGCAATTTAGTGCATTTAAGAGAGGGCTTTTATGGGGAAATGAAAGAGTAGATCAAGGGCTTTAATTAGAAACAAATGGTGCATCATTTGACGCTCTAAATCAACGGGAATCAATTCGGAAAGGAGGCACGGTGAGCAGTTTTCGCGTGCGTGCGTGCCGGAGCTTGAAGACGACGATGACGTCATCATGACATCAGCATTTTTTCTTTTTTCTTTTTTCTTTTTCTGATTTTTCTTTTTTCTTTCATAACTTTTGATTTAAGACTCCAAATCAAGTCAAATAAATTTCTAAAAAATTGTAAAAATAATATCTTTGTGTTAAACCAGTTGTGGGCATGTTTTGAACACTTTTCAAAAATCAAAATTTTGAATTATTGATTAATTACAAATTTTCCACTTAATGTCAAATTTGAAAACATGGCTTAAATAATTTCGTTTTTGGCTAAATAAAATTTATAAAAATACAACACTTATATATGTTTAAAATTAAGTTATTTAAACTCATTTTCCAACATTAAATAATTTTTGGCTTTAGTACAATATTAAATAACATCACACATTTATTTGAAATGAAAAGGGAAATATAATGTATTCATTTTTTTAATTCAAAATATTATGTGCACCATTAAGTTTTATATTAAGATAACTCAACTGAAATTTCATAACAACTTAGGAAAATATTTTAGTTTTACTTCATTTCTTATATAGAAAATATATTCATGAAAGTCATTTTATGTTTTGAAAATAAATGAAAATCATTTAAGCTAATGAAATGTTTATTTGGGTTGTTAAGTAATTATAAAATCTATGAGGTTTTAAGTTATAAACTATAGGCTTATAATTTCCAAACTATATTTTGAACTTAGTTAAAAGAATGAAAACCATTTGGCAATTATACCATTTTAATAGTCTTGAATTTAAGAATAGATATGGCTAAGTGGTTGAAATCAATTACTTATAAGTAAATTATTTACTTAAAATAAAATGGTTTGTACTTTATAAAACATTTGTCAAATTACATATTAAGGTTTTTGAAATACAATGGATAATGAAATGTTTAATTGGAAATAACTTTTGAAAATAATGACACATTGGGTATTTTGAAATAATAGACTTTTTCAAATTGGTTGAAGTCTTTTATAGTTAGTTTTCTTATGCATTTTAATATTTTATTTTAATCAAAACAATTTTTTAAAATTTTAGTGATTTTTGAACATTCCAAAATGTTGGGATGTTACAGACTACCACCCTTAAAAGGAATCTCGTCCCCGAGATTCGGAGAGGCTAGGAAGACAAAGCAAATGCTTGAATGATTCTGATAACTCGGGATGTTTTGAGAAATGAAATTTCTGACATGGAAACTGGAAACTGGCAGGGGATGAATTTTCTTATTGGGGAGGCTCGAAAGAAAGATGGTTTGGGATCTCTGGGTTTAAGGCAGCTGGGTTAGAATTATCTGGGTGGCTACCACCCTTAAAAGAAATTTTTGGGGTCAGTCTAGGAACTTTGTTTAATCTTGTTTATATCTCTGATGTAGAGCGTAAGTATTCAAAATACAATGGCCTGTTGTGGATACGAAAAGTTTTAGCACTCACGTTTTCCACTCGGTCCTTTAAGAGATTTATCCTTCTTCCTCTCAGGGCAGCCACTGACATAGTGTCCCTTTTCTTTGCACTTGTAGCAACTTATGTGGCTAAGATCTTTCTTGGATTTAACCTTTTCTCCTTGTTCCTCCAGGGTCTTCATAAGAGACTGTTGCATTCCTTCCTTGGTTTGCTGGTTAGCTTGTTGCACCATGGGATAAAGTTGACACTGAATTGGGACATGGTTTGTTCCTTCACACAGGAAGCAAGTAACCCGTCTTGTGCGGCATCCTTTAACTGGGCGTCTGGTATGACCATGGGGCCACTCATCAGAACAATCTTTGGACGTATGTCCTATCTCTCCACAAGTTTTGCATGCCTTTAGTTTTGTCATAAGGTTCTCTTCAAAATCACTATGTTTTTGATCAATCTTAGGCAGTTGGTCATTGATCAACTTCCACAGCTGACTCTGGTTCTCTAATAGTAGTCGCATAGTTGTATGCAAATCATTGGTGTTGGTATTGGGGTGAGACATCTATTTGGTTTAGAAAGCAATGAGTTGAATTATTTGTACTTATGGAGGAATCCTAATAAAACAAAACAAGGCAACCAATCTATAACATAATCAATCAACGTCTAACAAACATCAAGCAACAAGGTTCAAACACAAACAAACACATACGTGAAAATTTTCAAAACTTCTTTTCAAAAACCGAACTAATCGTTTATCGAACGAAACACACCAATGTCATGGAAAGACAAAATTGATAGTACTTCCATACCACAATTTGATAGGTCAATACATCATCGGATCTCGTTATTCTAATGGGTAGGTGGTCTAATCTATCCTTTTCTTGAGAGCTTCAAGTTCTTGTTCAACTTTCTTGGATATCTTCGAAGTGTTGGTCGAATCCTGGTTCTTCAGTGGTCTTCCATGTATGTAGAACTTCATGTTGCATCGTAGCTTTTCCATATGAAGCAGCAGAATCAGACTTAGACTACAAGAACATGGTCATCCAGAAAAAGATAAGATGTTTTTATAAGGTTGATAGTAGATGAGAGTATGAGGAAGATAAAATGAAAAGTTTTGTTTTTAGAAAAGTGAATAAAATAGATTTTCAATCCTATGGTCAAATCCTATTTCTATCCAAACCTAGGGTTTCGAACCTACAGGCAACACAGTGCTCTGATACCATCTGTAGCCTACATGCACTTAAAATAAGGCAGATACCTATGTATAGTGCAAATCACTGGAAACAAAGTATCAATTTTATTACATCGATGATCCAGACTTACAAAATATTCATTACAAGTTGCATAGCATAATGCTAGCTTTGAAAGAGTAAACAGCGGAAATACAATAGCAGTGAGTCTCCATCACATTCATTTTGCCACAGGCGAAAACATGTTGGTTGTAGACTCGAAACCTTTGAACGAAACCTCACTCGTCATCTGAACAATCTGCAATAAGAAAAATATTGCAACAACGTGCGTCAGATTCCATTAAAAATGGAGTCTGGCAAGTGACACTATGGTGGACACTTAGTGGAATAACTCTATAGCCTATATACATATTTGGCTGGTGGAGTTCAAGGCTATTTTGCATAAAGCCAATTTTTCTATCTCTTTGGAAAACACTTTTTTCCAATCAAGACAAGTATGGCATGAAAACCATAATCTCATCTTCCCTTGTTCACCCATCAAGTTTTATTTCTCAAGTTGGAATGATGGAATCCTCCGTTGACGTCCGTGATCAGCTGCTCAAATTGTCCGTACTGGGGACACGGCTAAGTACTTAGTTTTACACTCTGCAGAGGTTGTGCGCGTTCACCATTGTATCCATTCAACCCAAACTATCCTTTACACACTTATAGTGATAAGGAAAGGAGAAGAATGAGACGAGATCTTTCAGAAGCATTTTCCCTCCCACTCTGGCCTGACGCGCTCCACCTACAAACCACTACCTCCACCTGTCAGGCCGGGGCGAGTCCAAGCAGCTTAGTTGATCAAGCCAGAGCCCATATTGGCAATGGCTGCACGAGAAGCAATCTTCACTCGGAGTTCTTCAGATCCCATTGTTCCTGGGTGGCCATCCACAAGTGAATATCCCACAGGTAAATCCCCTGGGGACAACACTCAACTCATACAGCCAAGCAACCAATTCCACCCAGGTGTTTGATTATAACTTAGTAGAATTTAAGTTTTCATCAAATAGTTTTGCATAGCATCACAATTCTACTAAGTATTTTCATAGGAACCTAGACATAGGAATAAGGAAGTCTAAACATGGCTTGCATAGCAATACTATCCTGCACATGCTTATAGAAAAATAATCTACTCATGCATGGATAATAATAGGACTTTTATGGGGGTGTGCCACTTGCCTTTGAATGTTGTCGTTGTTCACAAACTCTTTTCAACGATACTCGGAACTCTCCGTTCAGTCTAAACAATATAAACAAACAACAATACAACAATCTTAAAACAAAACAACACAACACATAGAAGCATACATAATGAACAAACAAGATCATAACTTCTAAGGAAAACATGTCATGCATGATATGCAAATTATTTCTAAGGACTAGAGAAGCATGTCATGCCATGAAATTCTTTTAAGTTAATGCAAGGCAATTAGGTTGGTCAAAATGACTAAGGACTAAAGTCATAGGTTGGACAAAATACTTTGTTATAAATCATCTTGAATAAGCACTCAATGACTTAGTCATGATGTGCATAACTACTTAGAGAAAAATACTAACTCTATTCTTCAAGGTGATCAACAATTATTAACAACTCTTGGTAAATTGGATATTCACTATAGTGAGAGAGACAGACACCCAGCCAGCCACTTAAATTGTGGAACAGGTCTCATGTACGTGGACATGTAAGGTTAGTTTCCAGGCCGCTTCAAGATGGTAATAACATGATCAAAAATTGTTTATGTCTAAAGTGAAAGATAATATTAGGAAAGAGGGAAAAGATAGTAAGAATGATGTAGTTGGTCTTCCAGGCTTCATCTCCATACTTGTAATATTCTCCTTGGTGATGTCTTGATTGAATTCTTGGCAGACTTGAATAATCTTCATACTTGATGATTTTTGTATCACCTAGGCTGGTCTTGGATTTAACTTAGTCTTCAAGAGGTCTAAAAGAAGAAAGGAGAAATGCAAGAGAGAGGGAGCAAGACTTAGAAAATATTTCTTGTTGGTCTTCATAACTTCCTCTTGATTTTTCTTCTAAGTGCTTCTACTTCTTGGAGGTTCTTCTGGAGTCTTGTTTTGGCTAAGTCCTTCATTGGTCTTCTAGCTCCATGTTGAAAATCCTAAGTGTCTAAGTGTATCACTTTACCAAAATTCTAAGTTGAAAATATTTCTAACTTAGAGAAAATGGGGAAGGAGTTTTCTTATGGGAAATATAAAATATGATATGCATGAAATGTAATTTTTAATCACATGAACAATTATGCTAATGCAATTTAATTAATTTCTATTTTCACAAAATATAATAAAGGAATAAATATAAGATTAAAGTTTTATGTGTTTGAATTTTTATAAGAAAATTTTATAATTAGTATTAATAGACAGAGGGTATTTAAATAAATTTATAGCAATTTGCTTTACTCAAAAATAATGTTTATATCAAAAGTTATGTCAAATTTACTCAAACATCATATTTTGAATTTGAATAAATCTAAATTTCTCAAGGTTTGAAAACAACAGAACTAGCACAATCTATAGGTCATGGCCTTTTCAAAGATATTTTATTTACAAATTTTGACCTTACAGAATTAAAATTATAATTAAAATAATGTTTTACATGTTTCTGTAAATATCAAGTTAATGCACGACTAAAATACAAGTTTTTATTATACCACTATTTTCTATACGTTCATACGATTCCATAGACTACAAAAACAGCAAAAACGGAGTTACGGTTGATTTAATATGAATTTTGGAAGTTATGTCTGGTCAGAAAAATGAAAATATTGAATAGGTGACCTATGACGTTTTTCTAATGGCTGCTACCCTTCATCAAGTGATATGTATGTAACAAGATAGAGGGAAGCACATCAGCATCTCACCGGCGAGATAAGATGATGGCGGCTGTGGATCGGCTGGGCGATCGCAGGCGGACGCGGACGGTCGGCGTGTTGTGGTCGTCGGCGACGGGTGTGGACGGCGACGACGTTTCGGAAGCTCCCGGACGCGAGGGGGACGACGGCGACGCGCGTATGGACACGGCGAAGCGGAGGACGGTTTCGGAGTTGAGCGGCGATTCCCGGAGCTGCGTGGAGAGGCGGACGGAGTGGCGACGGCGACGATGATCTTCGGGTCGAGCTCGGCCTCCACGATTTGGCTGTTGAAATGAAGCAAGAAGGGTGTTTAAAGGAGCGCACGAACGTGGGAAGGAGTAAGGAGCAAGAATCGGCGGCGGGGACTCACTCTGCTCGCCGGAATCAAAGAAATACGATGGCGGTGGAGCGAAACTCCGGCGAAGAAATTCGTCGGCCTTGGGGCATATTGGAGAGGGCTTTGGGGGGGGGGGGGGGGGGGGATGGAGGAGGAGGTCGAGGGCTATCTATAGGAACCATACGTGCTTGATTTGGTGCACTAATTTGCCCGCAATCAATCACACATTAAATTCGACCAAAAACGCTCATGTTTAATGTCGGACGAAATTAGAGCAATTTAGTGCATTTAAGAGAGGGCTTTTATGGGGGAATGAAAGAGGAGATCAAGGTCTTTAATTAGAAACAAACGGTGCGTCATTTGGGGCTCTAAATCAACGGGAATCTATTCGGGAAGGAGGCACGGTGAGCAGTTTTTGCGTGCGTGCGTCCTGGAGCTTGAAGACGACATTGACGTCATCATGACGTCAGCATTTTTTTCTTTTTCATTTTCTGATTTTCATTATTTCTTTCATAACTTTTGATTTAAGACTCCAAATCAGGTCAAATAAATTTCTAAAAATTTGTAAAAATAATATCTTTGTGTTAAAACAGTTGTGGGCATGTTTTGAACACTTTTCAAAAATCAAAATTTTGAATTATTGATTAATTACAAATTTTCCACTTAATGTCAAATTTGAAAAAGATGGCTTAAATAATTTCGTTTTTGGCTAAATAAAATTTATAAAAATAAAAAACTTATATAAGTTTAAAATTAAGTTATTTAAACTCATTTTCTAACATTAAATCATTTTTGGCTTTAGTACATTATTAAATAACATCACAAGTTTATTTGAAATAAAAAGGGAAATATAATGTATTCATTTTTTTAATTCAAAATATTTTGTGCACCATTAAGTTTTATATTAAGATAACTCAATTGAACTTTCATAACAACTTTGGAAAAGATTTTAGTTTTACTTCATTTCTTATATAGAAAATATATTCATGAAAGTCATTTTATGTTTTGAAAATAAATGAAAATCATTTAAGCTAATGAAATGTTTATTTGGGTTGTTAAGTAATTATAAAATCTATGAGGTTTTAAGTTATAAACTATAGGCTTATAATTTCCAAACTATATTTTGAACTTAGTTAAAATAATGAAAACCATTTGGCAATTATACCATTTTAATAGTCTTGAATTTAAGAATAGATATGGCTAAGTGGTTGAAATCAATTACTTATAAGTAAACTATTTACTTAAAATAAAATGGTTTGTACTTTATAAAACATTTGTCAAATTACATATTAAGGTTTTTGAAATACAATGGATAATGAAATGTTTAATTGGAAATAACTTTTGAAAATAATGACACATTGGGTATTTTGAAATAATAGACTTTTTCAAATTGGTTAAAGTCTTTTATAGTTAGTTTTCTTATGCATTTTAATATTTTTATTTTAATCAAAACAAAAGTTTTAAATTTTAGTGATTTTTGAACATTCCAAAATGTTGGGATGTTACAGAAGCAGAAGGAAACCTTAGAACAAGCCGAGGCGCGCGCGCACCTTGCCGAGACCGAGTTGGCCCTTCTCCGGTCGAAGCAAGATGTTTTGCTGACCGAGCTCACCGGTCTAAACCGGGATATGAGCAGTAAGTTCACCGAGTTATCTTTTTTCGTCTTCCTCTTTTTGCCGATATCGCCTCATGGCTTGTCCATGTGATAGTTCTCCTTTCTTAAGGACACTTCGAGCATTCCCGAGAAGCCACTAACCTCGCGATCGCTGCCGCCCGGGAGAAGCGAGCCGGAAAGGGTCCTGTCTCGGACTCATGGGACATCGATGACCATCTCATCGCCTTGAAGGCCCGGATGGTACCTCTCCGGTCGATCGGCACCGAGCTTCTTAGCGCGACCATCCATGCTCACGGTGCCCTATGGCCTGGTGTTACCGACAACCTCTCGGTCACCGAACTGGCCACCGCACTTCAGGATGCCGGTAATCGGCTTCTCGCCTAAAAGCGTTCCAGTGCCCGTGTTGGTGCTGACCAAGCACTGAAGCGTGTGCTGAGTTAGTACGAGGGGCTCGATCTTGAAGTGATCAAGAGCTTGCACGTCGTCTCGGAGTGGTACACTGACCCGGCCAAGATCCGGCTACGCCAAGAGACTGCTCATCGCCTCGCCGGCTGGGCGGATCCCGGCCCCTTCATCACGCGCCTCATTGTTTCTGACTTCGAGTCAGACTATGAAGATGACGGCGAGACGGGGAATACTGACGACGCAGACGCCGAGATCCCGGAGGCTGATGACACCGAGACAGGCGCAGCCACCGATACCGTGGCTTCCCGGGATGGCGTTGTTCCTCCGCCACCCGAGATCCCCCAGGCCGAGGTGAATGTGGCCGCTCCGGACATCACCGCTAGTGCGGAGGAGACCGTTATCGTCGCTCCTTCTGCTGATCAATCCGAGAAGCCAGCTTCACCTACCGCTCCTTGACTGTGCTGCCAAATGACGATGTTTGGCCTGAAAAATACTTAAGTGTAGAAACATTAAATCCCCGGGATGCCGGGTTCCACTGTAATATACTTTTAATTCGTACTCTAATCCTTCCTACGCAAGACAAGTTATGCCGGTTTATTTTGCTACAAGTCCTCGAGTTCATTTTCATGTTTGCCGTAGCTAGGCAATTTCTGCTCTTGTCTACCATTTCGGTGTTCGACAGTCGAGTCACGAAATTCCGTTTACGGTATACATTACTTATGAATATCCGAGTTCCAGTTGTTAAATTCCCGACATAATAAAATAAACAACCGTATAAGACGCATATGCCGGAAGAATTCCTATTCCGAGTCCCCGAGTTCGTTTTCGTGTTTCCCACATTTTATGATCTTTGCTCTTGACTACCATTTCGGCGTTCGTCAGTCGAGTCACAAGATTATTTCACATGACATACATTACTCCGACTTAGGAACCGAGTTCAGAATTTGTCCGGCATATACTAAACAAACATAAGTACAAGGCAGTCCCCGGGTTCCTCCCTGGGTTGCCGACACGCACAGAACAGATGAATAGCAAAAATCAAAGGGGCACAAAAATAGGCAGTCCCCGGGTTCCTCCCGAGGATGCCGACATGCAAGTCAGGATAAATAACACATTTTGGCCAGGCAATCCCCGAGTAACACCTCGGGGTGCCAAAATTTCATTGATAAAAAATCGAGATACATACATTGCACCCTTTAAGTGTAAAAGGGACGGAGCAAGGCTGCATTCCATGGCCGCTTGGTCTCCTCACCAGCTTTGTCCATTACACCTTTTCTAGCTTCCTGTGCATCTAGCAGGTAATAAGAATCATTGTGCAATGCCTTGCTTACAACAAAAGGACCCTCCCACGGAGGTGAGAGTTTATGCATCCCGGCTGTGCGTTGGATAAGCCTTAGCACGAGATCCCCTTCTTGGAATACTCTGGGATGCACCTTCCGGCTATGATAGCGACGGAGGTTCTACTGATAAATTGCAGACCGAGACAATGCCAATTCCCTTGCTTCCTCGAGCAAGTCAACATCCTCCTACTGGGCTTCCTTTGCCTCGGTCTCGGTGAACATTGTAACCCTTGGTGCATCATATTGTATGTTGGTTGGGAGCACCGCTTCGGCACCATACACCATGAAGAATGGCGTATACCCGGTAGATCTATTCGGTGTAGTCCGGAGACCCCACAACACTCCCGGAATCTCCTCTATCCAACATCTCGGAGTTCTCAACAGTGGCTCGATCAGACGGGCTTTGATGCCGGCCAAGACCAAGGCATTTTCTCTCTCGACTTGCCCGTTTGCTTCCGGGTGGACTACTGATGCCACATCCAACCAGATTCTTTTCTCCGCACAAAACCGAGCAAATTCCCCCACAGCAATGTTGGTACCATTATCTGTGATGATGCTGTGCGGGTACCCGTATCTCAAGATGATGTCCTTCAAGAATTGGACCGAGGTGTGTCCATCACATTTCCAGATTGGTTTGACCTCTATCCATTTGGTAAACTTGTCCACCATGACCAGCATGTGTGTCATATTACCCCTTGCCGGCTTGAATTGTTCGACCATGTCTAAGCACCATACAGCAAATGGCCAAGTGATAGGGATGGTTTTCAGTGTTGATGCCGGCATATGTATTCTGTGGGCAAACCTCTGGCGCCCTCCACATTTTCGGACAATGTCCTCTGCTTGCTGCAAGGCGGTGAGCCAATAGAACCCATGCCGGAATACCTTCGCCACCAGCGCCCGAGATGATGCATGATGTCCACATTCTCCCTGGTGTATTTCCAACAACATTTCTTGGCCCTCCTCAGGCTCCACACATCTCTGGAGCACTTTGGTGACACTTCTCTTGTACATCTCTTGATTGATGATGGTGTATGCCTTGGATCTTCGCAGTATCTGCCGGGCTTCCACCTCGTTCTCGGGAGGGTTCCATCCGATATGTATGCCATGATGGGTTGTGCCCATCTCGGGACAGGTCGAACTGGGAACACGGGAGTATCTATGTCCATTGGCTCTACTGACATCACCTCCATAGACATGCCGTTTGCCATCTCTGAGCTCTGTGGTGCAGTCCCCGGGTTCAATGCAGTACTCCCGACTTCCACCTCCATAGGTATGGCTTCCGAACTAGGTTCCTTGGGGATGAAGATAGATTCCGACTCAGGTGAGGGCTGGATAGACGGCTACCTCAGATGCTCGAGAGCGATGCCGGTGGGATGGCATCCCGGGATGACCCTAGCTTGGACAACACATCTGCTGCTTCGTTTTCCCCTCTGGGTATGTGCTTGAATTCGCAGCCCTCGAAAAATCCGGATATTTTCTGCACATGGAACCGATATAATGCCATGTTGGCGTCAATTGCATCCCAGTTCCCCGATACCTGCTGACCCACGAGGTCGGAATCACCGAAGCACTCTATCCGGCGGATAACGATTTCCTTGGCGACATTCAGTCCATGAACCAAATCCTCGTACCCGGCGACATTGTTAGATGCCCGGAAATGAATTTTTTAGTACATACTTCAGCACATCTTGCTTCGGTGAGGTGAGGACTACTCCGGCACCCAATCCGATCTTGGCATTGGAACCATCGAAATGCATTCTTCAGAAGTTGTAGTCGGGAATTGGAGGTTCATACTGCATCTCGGCCCAGTCCACCAAGAAGTCCGGCAGCGCCTGCAACTTAATGGCGTCGCGTCTCTCGTATGCCGGAGCGTACGGAGACAACTGGATCGCCTATTTGGCAACTCGGCCGCTAGCATCCTTACAGCCGATGATCTCGGCAAGGGGAGCTTCGCATACCACCGTGATCGGGTGTTCTCAGAAATAGTGCTTGATCTTTGTGACTACCAAGTATACTCCATAGGCCATCTTCTGATAGTGCGGGTAGTTCTGTTTGGATGTCGAGATCACCTCGCTCAGATGGCTTTGTATCAGCTTATCCCCTTTGTACTCCATAGGCCATCTTTGTGACTACCAAGTATACACCGGTCTTTGTATCAGCTTATCCCCTTCTTCTCTTTCCACTACGATGGCTACACTCACTACCCGGTTACTGGCAGCTATGTACAGCAGCATAGGCTCCTTGGGTAATGGGGACGCCAACACTGGTGCTGTTGAAAGCATCTTCTTCAAATCATTGAACGCCGCATCAGCCCGCGGGGTCCATACAATTTTTTTGCTCTTCTTCATCAATTGATACAAGGGCAAGGCTTTCTCTCCTAGTCGGCTCACAAACCGACTTAGGGATGCCAGACAGCCTGTAAATTTCTGCACATCTTTGAGACGTACCGGTAACTTCATGCTTTCGATTGCACGTATCTTACCCGGGTTGACCTCAATCCCCTGGATTTATATGAGGAAACCGAGTAGCTTGCCTGTCGGAACACCGAATGTACATTTGTCCGGATTCAACTTCATCCGGAATCTCCTTAAATTTTTAAATGTCTTCCTCATATCATCGATCAGAGAGGATTTTTCTTTTGTATTTATGACTATGTCATCGACATAGACTTCGGCATTCCGGCCTATCTTGTCATGTAAACATTTTTGCATGCATCTTTGGTATGTAGCACCAGCATTTCTCAAACCAAAAGTCATGGCACGATAGCAATAAGCCCCATACGGGGTAATAAAGGCAGTTTTCAATTGATCATCCGGATTCAAAGGTATCTGGTGGAAACCAGAATAGGCATCTAAAAAAGTCAAAAGCTCACTCCCGGCAGTGGAATCGATCACTTGATCTATCCGGGGAAGTGGAAACGGATCTTTCGGGCATGCCTTGTTGAGGTTTGTGAAGTCGATGCACATGCGCCACACCTTAAGCAGGAGGGGATCATCTTTCTTCTTTTCTACCAGGACTGGATTCGATATCCAATCCGGATGCAGCACTTCCTTCACGAACCCGGCAGCCAGAAGTACTGCGAGATGTTCCATGATGGCAGCTCTTCTCTCATCCAAGAGGCGCCTAGTCGGTTGCTTCACCGGTTTCGCGTCAGGCCTGACGAATAGTGAGTGCTCAGCCAACTCCCTCGGAACACCTTGTTGATTGTCATTCGACCACGCAAAAGCATCCCGATTCTCACGGAGGAAGTCGACGAGCTCGCCTTCCTATTTGTTGTCCAGGTTGCTGCCAATGATGACCTGGCGCTCCGGGTTGCTGGGGTCAACTCCCACCTTCTTGGTCTTCTTTGGTGCCTGGAATGAGGCGTTCTGCTCCGGGTTCACCATCCCGGGTATGCCGAGTTGCGAGGTTTTGGCTAGTGCAACCACTTGCTGAATCCTCTTCTTCTCCTCAGCAATGACCAGGGACTCAGCTAAGTTTGAGCCGGCCGATGCACAATCCATGGAGCGCTTATGGTCTCCCGCGATAGTGATCACTCCATTTGGACCCGACACCTTCATCTTCAGGTACCCCCATGTGAGTGGAGATCATGAATTTGGCCAGTGCCGGCCTACCAATGAGTGCATGGTAGGGACTTTCGAGATCCACGACCTCGAACTCCAAGCTCTCAGTCCGGCAGTTCTCCCGGGTTCCAAATAATACCTCAACCCAATTTTTGCCCATAGGGGAGCAGGAGACTCCGGGCACAATGCCGTGGAAGGTGGTCTCGCTTGGGAGCAGGGTGTTCATGGACACCCCCAGCTTCAGCATGGTATCCTTGTACATAATGTTAATGGCACTGCCATTGTCAATTAGAACCCCGGTTGAGCTGAAAATTTCGCACAGCCGGCTCCCGCATGATCCGAGGTCCGAAGCAGGCAAGTCCCGGAGGGCCTTGCTCTTCAACAAACTCGGATTGATGAATCCGGTCGAGCCGGTACCTAGCATCAGCTGGATCTAGCTGTCGAGTACCTATTCGTGATCCCAAGGGATTCTCGTTAGGCTGATATCCAAGTTGCTGCAACCTCGAGTTGCCATCGTCATGTCTGTTAACCATAGGAACTATGGCTTGCTGTGGGACAGAGGCGGCATCTCTCTGCCAGTTTCGCTGACTTTGTGGTGTATTCCGAGGTGGATTGTCACGGTTAGCCGGGATATTGTTTCCTACACCCCGGTTACCACCACCATGGCTACCCTGAGCCTGACCGGGATTGTTCTGCCCGGCTTGCTGAACTCCAGCAAAGGCCGGGTCGTATGTCTGCAATTGCTTGTTTCTCCCGGAACCTCGGCTCCGGCTCCGGCTTTTGCTCTTGCTTCGACTCGGATGCGGAGACGAAGCCTCTCCGCCCGATTTGTTGCTCTCGGCCCTAGCCGAGTACACTTGGGACCCAGCTCCCGGGTTCTTCTTCTTAAAGGCCTTGTTCTGCCGGTTAGCCTCTACGACTAACTCATTGACCCGCTCTTGTTGCTTGCGCAGAGCTTCCCCGCATAGCCCGGCCAACTCAGCCATAGCTGCCTCGGCAGCCCTAGGAGTCTTTGCCGGTGAGCTATACACCGGTTTTTCTGCCGAGATCATACTACCCGACCTGCTATGGCTAGGCGCTGCGCTACCCGCCAACTCGTCATTCACCATCCTGCCTTTCTTGCGCAGATCAGCAATGCGCTTGTCCCGGGAATCTATCCTAGGGAACCCGTGAGCTGCATTGTACTCACGGAGACTAGCACTAAGCTCGCGCATGATCTCGGCGACCTCTTGGGCCTCCGCGAGCTGCAATCTGCGCTGCTCATCCAAATCCGCTGAAGTGACTTGGGTATCAGCGTCAGCTGTCAAAGGGACAGCCAACTTGGCTACCAGACCAGAGAGGGGATCCGGCCGGCGACGAGGTTGGGACGGTTGGGGATTGCAATCTCGGGCAGCACCCCTCTCCTGAGGAGGTTTTCCCAACCGAACCCGTCCATTACCGACGTCACCGTCGGGAGTGTCCTGGAACACCTCCTCGCTCACCCCGACCATCATGACCGCGACACAGCCCGCGGGGCGATCGATACGCTGATCCCGGGAGGCGCGGAGCATGGGGGGATCCTCAGCCTCCAGGACAACGTCCGGATAGCTGCAGACGACCTCGGTGGCGACGTAGGTGGAGAAGACGCCGAAGTCGATGAGGCATCTGTTCGCCGGAAAGGGCTTGTTCCGGAAGCAACCAGCATTGTCGCTGACGAAATCCATCTCGCCCAGCCCGAAGAGAACTCGGATGCCGGAGCAAATGGTGGAACCCGTCCGGATGTGTACACCAGCCAACGCCTCTACCCGCCCCACGGTGGGCGCCAACTGTCGGGGTGGTGTCACGGCAGATGCCATAGGATGGCTAATGTGTGGGGCCGATGGACGCTGGTGGATCCGGGCAGGGCTAGCGAGCTAGAGAGCTCACACGGTAGGAGATGTCGAAATACACGAAATCACCGAAGAACACTCAAAGATCTAACAAACCCAAACAAATGCACGAAGGCAAAATCACACACACGATGTACCCAGGTTCGGGGCCCTCGTGAGGAGGTAACACCCCTACTCCTGCCCTTCCTCTCAATATAAGTGTGGCACAAGATCTACAACATGCTCCTTGAGCTCTTTTGGTGATGAACTAGATGAACTAGAGAGGAGGAGGAAGTAAATGCACTAGGAGTAAATGAGACTATAGTTTTGGCCCTCAAGTTGGTCATGCTCCCACCGAAGCAGTTATGGCGCCTTTTATAGAGTTTCGGTCGGAAGGGCCGGAAACCCTAATCCGGCACGGCCCCACCGCACAGGCCTAACGGTCATGCCGACACCTGCTAGTGCGACCTAGCCGCCGAGCTACCCGGTATAGCCCTATTGTCATCATTCCGGCAAGGACTGCAGGCGCCGCCCTGGATCATCATTGTCCCCTTGTCAGAGACAAGACATGTCTTCGCCCATGCCTAGTAGCCTTTTCCGGATTGCCGGGCTAGGCATGTACGATCTTGTCGTAGCGTCATCGTACCGGCTGACACGCTCCCGTGCCAGACCGGGGGTGACCATGCTTCCGTGTCTGGAGGAATGGGACTTCCCCCCGTGTCAGGCGGAAAGCCTGCACCAGACCTCTGACTTCCGGCCGACATGACCCCATGTCGGTCTCCTCCTTGTTCAGTTCGGCATGTCCTTCCTGCACACCAAAGATAGCTTGCCAGGACCGAGATAGGTAAGTCGGTTAGTATCTACCCGGGAAGCCCATCCAGATCCTCCGGGTTCTTCTCTACCCGGGATCTTACCGGAGGACTCCGACATACCGATAAGCCCGAGATCCTTCCTGGTTGCGTCTGAGTTCCACCCCTTCTCCGGAGTACAGCTTAGGATGAGTATCTCTAGGTCGAGCCTCCCAAAGATGTCTTAGGCTGTTACCAAAGACATCTTCGAGAAGCTAGTTCTTAGAGGAACCATCCGCTGGTGTTTATGCCGCCCTTACGGTCTGGGAGGCTATTTATAGCCCCCAAGGATGACCCTTGCGCCTTCCAAGAGACACCTTGGGATCAACCACCTTCGAAAGGTCAAGTTGCCCCTTCGATGCACCATAGGATGGCCCTTGCTTGCCCCCATAGGTCAATTATTGTTGCCATACTGCTGATCCATACCGGGATCTGGCCTACCCGGGGGGCAGCCCCCCGACAACCCTTCAAAATTCTTTCTCGTAAAGGTGAAGTGGCATATGAGTTAGAACTGCCAGAAATTATGTCTGCGGTCCATAATGTGTTCCATGTCAGCCATTTGAAGAAATGTCACCCTGAAATGATGGGAACTCCATTAAAGGATACTGTACCCCTCGAGGAAGTACAATTGGAGAGTGATCTCACCTATGAAGAGAAACCCATCAAGGTATTACAGACAGCAGAAACAGTCACCCCTAACAAAACCATCAAGTTTTGCAAGGTTCAGTGAGTCACCACACCGAGGAGGAAGCCACATGGGAACGAGAAGATGACCTTTGAGAAGACCATCCTGACCTATTGGCTGACCTTTCCGAAGCTCGAGGGCGAGCTTCCTCTTAAGGTGGTTAGTCTGTAACATCCCAAAATTCTAAAAAAATTAAAACTTTGCATTCATGCATCATTCATCATATAGGCATGACATTTAAATCACATAAGGACTAAATAAAAATTTAATTATAAGTTTAAATAAATTATAATTCCATAAAGTTGTTTATTTGTACTCCTTATAATATCCCTTTTATCAAAATATTTGATTGCCAAGTATGATACTAAAAGGTTCTAAATTCAATAAGCTTTCCAAAACATATTTTTATGATTCTTTATGAAATGATTTGGTTAAGTTTAAAAATCATATTTGAAATCAGGTTTGAAAAACAGAAAAGTATTTGAATAAAAATAAATTGCTTTCTGAGCCATTTGGGCCGAGGCCCGCAGCTATCTGCCGCGCGACGCAACAGCCTGCCAGCGGCCCAGCCCTCTCTCTCTCTCTCGCTGACGCAGACAGGTGGGACACACCTGTCATCTCCCCCACGGCAGCATTTCTTCCCCACATCACGCCCGACGCCGACCGGAAAAACGCCCGATTGATTTTGTTTTGATTGCGGCAATTTACTACTCCGTTTGCAACGCCCCTTTCCCCTACTAAAAGCCCTCGAGCCCCTCTTCCTTTTGCCCCAAACCATTCTTCTCGAGAGCCACCAGGCCGCACGTATTCATCTCCGAAGTTCCGCGGTTGCTGTCGGCGAGAACTCCGTTTTCCAGTGAGCTAAGGCAATGCCGAGTCCTCTCGTCACTTCTTCTCGCTTCCTCTCGTCCATGCGACGCATTTTGACACGGTTACACGATTTTTCCCGTAGCGCATCGTCGGGTTCGTCCATGTCCGAGAGGATCCGCCGCCGCGCGTAACTCTGACGAGCTGTTCCGGGGAGATGAGGAAGCACCGGTCGCCACCACCTCGCCATCGTCTTCGTGTTACAGGTTTACTCGAGGACTTCCAAACTCTTGTTGAGAGAGTGGGCTTGACCTCCTACACGAGAGATGAGAGGCCACAATACTATTGGCGTACTAAGACTTTTTTGGAGTCCTTCACTTTCAACACCAGGTCTTATGGGAAGGCTATTTCTTTCAAGATATATGATATGCCTTGTAAGCTTACCTTGCAGGAGTTTTGCGGGATAGTTGGTACAGCGGATGTGGGGACAACGGTGAGAATTGTCGCGAATCCCCTGTAGTTGGCACAAACCTACCAAGAGGTGACCGACAATGACACCCGCTCCGCACAATGCGGCAAGATAAGGAGCATCCAATTCCCTGCTATCAAATATTTTGTCTACTATCTTACTACTTGTGTGCTTGGCAGGGAAAACACTAGCAATGTTTCTAACTTGCAGCTTCCATTTCTTACGGGTGCCCTTAAGGGTGAATTTCCGTATAACCTTAGCTCTTTGTGAAGGGGATCGTGTGCAGAAAGAAAAAAATTCCTAGCAACGATATCCTTAAAACATGCCAAGATCTATTCTATGCAGATATAGTAGTATGAACGTAGATCGGAATACATACCCTTGTAGACCGAAAGCGGGGATTACGTTCCCGCACGAACGTTGACGATGAAGACCGACGAAGCCGACCTTAAGGTCGCGTAGAGGAAGCAGACCTCCCAGCACCGCTAGCGCAGCACCTCGCAGGGCGTTACACACGAACGGAGGAGACGACGGCCTCCGAAGCTCCAGTCCAGGACGAGCAGCGGAAGACTTGGACCGAAACACCTGCAACGCGGTAGCGGGCTATGGTGGAGAGATCCCCCCTCTCAACTCGGCGCAACTCCGACAAAGGGAATCACGAAATCGAGAGAGTATTGGGGAATTAATTGGTGAATTAAAAGACCAGGGGTGCCCCTCTATATATAGGGTCCCGGGGGGAGCCAACCTGCTCACCAGGCAATGTGGGACTAAACCCACATGCCTGGTGCGGCATTGGTGCGCCGGCCACCTGGTGGGCTCCTTGTGGCCCACCTAGGCCGGCCACCTTGACCCCCACCGAATTCCCCTAGGGAATTTCCCCATTTGGGCCTTCTTTCGACCAGAAGGGCCATTTAGGGAAATCAACCTAAATAAATTCGAACATAAATATATAAAATTATATTTAGACATTAATTACACTAATTAATATCAAACATAATATATATAATTTATTCTAGCTCCGAAAACTATTTTGTCGCTGTGCGATCTCCATCGGACCTTTCCCGGGACGTTCCCGGTGATCTCTTTCCTTTCTGGTTGTCTTGTCGAAACCCCTTAAGTGTGTTACCCTAGCGGTTCGATATAATAACAAGTATGATCGAGACTCCTCTCTGATCAACGACTAACTCGTAAGCTTGGACCCCATGAATTAATCCAAGTGATATAATGAATGACTTTCATCTATCAAACCTGAACGTAAAGTCTTAAACCTTTTGCCATAGCGATACTTACGTGTCCGAGTGTCGTTCATAGATATCTCCATATCTAGCTGACCTCGTTACAAACAGCGCTATCTTGTACTCGTCTATGATTTCATGTCTCTGTGACCTAGTCACATGCTTGCAAGCTCATTAGACATAATCTCACCGAGTGGGCCCTAGAGTATCTTTCCTGCTATTCGGATTGGCAAATCCCGCTCATGACCCTTCGTCTCAACTACTCCCTTCCGATACCCAAAAGTATCACCGTTATTGTCATACTAAATAAGATACGACGTTTGGTGCGATCAAAGTATCTTCCAGGAATAACAATAAGAGTTGATCTCACGGTCCAAGGCGTAATGGCTACGTCCTACAAAAATGGCTATGTCCAGCACATCGTTCTACCAACGATATGACTTCCATTGCCGACCGGCGCCATGCCCTATGATCGTGAAACCTCGATCATCGATCGTGCAACGAAACTAGTCTTCATAGAGGCTACTAGGGACCTGGTTGTTTACGCATCACACCCGTATTAATGTTTCCGCTTAATACGGTTATAGCATGACACAAAAACATATTATGAACAAACGAGATCATATTAACTGCACTTTATTAATTGCCTCTAGGGCATATCTCCTTCAGTCTCCCACTTGCACTAGAGTACAAATTAATCTAGATTACAACTTGGTAAAATCTTAACACCCATAGCAACTTGGTTTTTTTCATGCTTGTCAAGCGGGAGAGGCTTCGTCAGGGGATCTGCCACATTCAGATTTGTATGCACTTTGCAAATCTTCACTTCGCCTCCTTGTACGTACTGTCGTATCACATGGAAGCGTCGGAGATTGTGTTTGGGGGTGCAGTGAGACCTTGGATCCTTGGTGTTAGCAATGGCACCCGTATTGTCGCAGAAGAGGATCACGGGGTCTTGCGCGCTCGGGACACTCCAAGTTCAATGATGAACTTCCTCAGCCACATAGCTTCATTCGCGGCTTCGCAAGCAGCAATGTACTCCGACTCCATTGTAGATTGCGCGACGATGGGTTTCTTCCCACTTCTCCAGCACACGGCGCCTCCATTCACCTTTAACACATAACCTGTCTGTGACTTAGAGTCATCGGGGTCTGAGCAGAAACATGCATCCACGTAACCTGTTTCGCCAAGTTCTTCATCGCAACCACCATAGACAAGGAACATTTCCTTTGTCTTATTAAGATACTTAAGAATGCTCTTAACAGCAATCCAATGCGTCATTCCTGGATTACTCTGGAAACGGCTTGTCAAACTTAGAGTCAATGCCACATCAGGTCTAGTACTTAACATTGCATACATAATCGATGTTATGGCTGAAGCATAAGGGTGTTTAGTCATATCGGCCTTACCCTGTCCCGTTACAGGACATTGTGCCTTTCGCAATATTTTATTCTTGATAACCGGCAGAGAACCCTTTTTTGCCATCTCCATACCGAAACGCTTCAGTATTTTATTAAGATAAGTACTCTGACTCAACACTAATAGACGTCTTGATCTACCACGATAGATTTTAATGCATATGACGTATGCAGCTTCTCCTAAGTCCTTCTTGGAAAATTTACTGTTTAAATAATTCTTCACGCTATTCAGAAGTTCCACATCATTCCCAGTCAGCAATATGTCATCTACATATAGTGCTAAGAACACAACCGAGATCCCACTCATTTTCTTATAAATGCAGGTCTCTTCCAAAATTTTGAAAAATCCAAAACCTTTGATCACCTCCTCAAAGCGAAGATTTCAGCTCCGAGATGCTTGCTTCAATCCATAGATGGAGCGTTGAAGCTTGCATACCTTGTCAGCATTTTCTGGATCGACAAAACCTTCCGGTTGTACCATGTACAACTCTTCCTCAATGTTTCCATTTAGGAAGGTTGTTTTGACATCCATCTGCCATATTTCATAATCGTAATATGCAACAACTGCTAACAAAATCCGAATAGACTTCAACATTGCTACCGGTGAAAAAGTTTCATCGTAGTCAATCCCATGAACTTGTCGGAAACCTTTGGTAATAAGCCGAGCTTTATAGACGATCGCATTAGCATCATCGTCAGTTTTCTTTTTAAAGATCCATTTATTCTCGACGGCCTTCCATCCTTGGGAAATATCCATCAAAGTCCACACTTTTTATCATACATGGATCCTATTTCGGATTTCATGTCTTCTAGCCATTTCTCGGACTCTAGACTCGCCATTACCTCCTTGTAGTTCGTAGGTTCTTCTTGTTCAATTAACATGACGGTGCAAACCATGTTACCATACCATTCTGGTGTGATACGAGATCTACCAGACCTACGAGGTAGAATACTTTCCTCGACAGTTTCTCCCACTCCATCTGTGGATGACGTTTCTGGAACAGCTTCCGTTGCGCCACTCGAAATTTCGAGTTCAGGATCAACGATCTCATCGAGGTCTACCTTCCTCCCTCTTACTGTAGCGTACATGCACTTAAAATAAGGCAGATACATGTGTATAGTGCAAATCCCTGGATCGATTCGTTTGCACACACAGTTTATGATGTAATATCACAACAAAGTATCAATTTTATTACATCGATGATCCAGACTTACAAAATATTCAATACAAGTTGCATAGCATAAAGCTAGCTTTGAAAGAGTAAACAACGGAAATACAATAGCAGTGAGTCTCCGTCACATTCATGTTGCCACAGGCGAAAACATGTTGGTTGCAAACTCGAAACCTTTAAACAAAACCTCTCTCGTCATCCAAACAATCTGCAATAAAAAAATATTGCAACAACGTGGGTCAGATTCCATTCAAAATGGAGTCTGGCAAGTGACACTATGGTGGACCCTTAGTGGAAAAACTCTAATAACCTATATGCTTATTTGGCTGGTGGAGTTCAAGGCTATTTTGCATAAAGCCAATTTTTCCTAACTCTTTGGAAAACACTTTTCTTCTATTCGAGACATTCGTGGCATGAAAACCACTCTCTCATTCTACCCTTGTTAACCCATCAAGTTTTAATTTTTGAAGTTGGAATGGTGGAATCCTCCGTTGACGTCCGTGATCAGCTGCTCAATTTGTCCGTACCGGGGACACGGCTAAGTACTTAGTTTTACACTCTGCAGAGGTTGTGCACGTTCACCATTGTACCCATTCATCCCAGACTATCCTTTACACTCTTCTATTGATAAGGAAAAGGAGAAGAATGAGACGAGATCTTTCAGAAGCATTTTCCTCCCACCTGGCTTGACCCGTTCCACCTAACACCCTCTACATCTGCTTGTCAAGCCAGGACGAGTCCACACAACATAATTGATCAAGCCAGAGCCCATATGGCAATGTCTGCACTGGAAGAAATCGTCACTCGGAGTTCTTCAGATTCCTCTATTCCCTGGGTGGACATCCACAAGTGCACGTACTCCAGGAACCATAGACATGGGCCTGAGTAGCCCCTCAACTCGACTCCATACAACCAATCCACCTAGGAGGTTCTTTCATAACTTAGTAGAATTTATATTTTCACAAAAACAACATTTGCATAACATCAAATAATTCTACTACGTATTGCATAGGAACCTAGACACAGGAGTAAGGAATTTCTATACAGGTTTAGCATAGCAATACTATCCTACACATGCTTATATAAAAATACACTATGTAATGCATATAGAAAATAATAGGAGGTTTATGAGGTGTGCCACTTGCCTTTGGGTGATGTCTTTGCTCACAAACTCTTTTCAACGTAAGTCGAGTCGAGGCTCTCCGTTCATTCTAAACAATATAGACAAACAACAATACATCAATCAACATTCAACACATCACAACACAATGCATACAAACACATACAAAATGAACAAACAAGTTTCATAATTTTTTTAGGAAATTATGTCATGCATGATGTGTAAAAATATTTCTAGGGACTAGAAATGCATTTCATGCCATGAAAATCTTCTAAGTTTATGCAAGGAAATTATGTTAGTCAAAAATGACTAAGGGCTAAGGTCAGAGGTTGGACAAAATAACTTTGTTATAATTTATCTTGAATAAGCACTCAAATGGCTTAGCCATAATGTACATAAAATACTTAGAGAAAAATACTAAGGTTCTTCTTCAACGTGATCAACAATTATTATCACCTCTTTGTAAATTGGATATTCACGATAGTTAGAGAAACTGACACCCGGCCAGTCACTTAAGTTGTGGAACAGGTATCATGTACGTGGACATGTTAGGTTAGTCTCCAGGCCGCTTCATCTCACTATGCCGCTAGGATCCAACAAACTTCAAAGATGGAAATAACATGATCCAAAAGTTGTTTAAGTCTAAAGTGAAAGACAAGATTAGGAAAGAGAGAAAAGATAGAAAGAAAGAAGTAGTTGGTCTTCCAGGCTTCATCTCCAGACTTGTAACTTTCTCCTTGGTAACGTCTTGATGGAATTTTTGGTAGACTTGAGAAATCTACATACTTGATGATTCTTGTATCACCGAGACTGGTCTTGTATTAACTTAGTCATCATGAAGTCTAAGATAAGAAGGGAGAAAAGAGAGAGAGAGAAACAAGACTCAGAAAATATTTTTGGCTGGTCTTCATGAACTCCTTCTCGATTTTCTTCTAAGTGCTTCTACTCCCTGAAGATACTTCTGAAGTCCTGTTTTGGCTAAGTCCTTCATTGGTCTTCTAGCTCCATGTTGAAAATTCCAAGTGTCTAAGTGCATAGCACTTTACCAAAATACTAAGTTGAAATAATCCTAACTTAGAGAAAATTATGAAGAGGTTTTCCTAAGAGAAGTATAACTACAAAATAAAATATGCTATGCATAAAATGCAATTTTTTATCACAAGAAACATCACACTAATTTTCTGATATTCATAAAGTATGCATAAAGTTATAATTGCAATTTAATTAATTTCTATTATTGGAAAATATAATAAAAGGAATTACCTATAAGATTGTAACATCCCAGAATGTTAATATAATTATTAATGCAAAAATGTGGGCCAACAAAAAAACTTTTCTTATAAAAATGTGTGTATGTCTAATTCTTGAGTGTTGCTTGTTACATTGTTTGCAATATTGTTGAATTTAAGCACTAATTGAAAAATTGGAAGAAAAGAAAACACATAAAACAAACCCTAAAAGCAAAACACCATGTGACACATGTCACATTATTTTTCTAAATTAAGAAGCATAATTTATTTATACACCAAAACCAATGGAGAAATATTATAAACACTCCTAGTAAATTTTTACAAACTATTCCCTTTCAAAATTTCGGATTCAAAACTTTAAATTCAAATTAGAAATTCATGATTGAAATATTTCAAAATATTTCAAAGAGACTCTGTAACACTCACCAATAATATACTTAGCCTAGAACTTAAATTTGGACTCAAAAGAATAAAGAGAAATAGGAAAATTAAAATGACAAATGGTCACTGTTCTGGTTCAGGAAAATCATCAAACACCCTGTGTTCATCCACCCTGTTCTTCCCAATCCGAGCAACTCGTGGATCAATCCGAGGAATGTGAGGTTTATTCGTCAAATTGAGGCCAGCCCTGCACTCCTCTCCTCTCTGCGACCTCACTGCACGCCGGGGAGGAAAAAAAATGGTGGCCGGAGTCGCCGTATGGACGCCGGCGACAGGCACGACCGTGCGCACGTCGCTCTGTCGCGCCGGGCGTCCGAGGTGGCAACGCCGCGCTCTCCCGTGCCTGGCCCCCCTTTTTTCCTCGCCTCTCTGCTCCCTCGCGCACCCGCAGCACACCCCGGCACCAGCCCGTGCACGCCGCGGCCGCGCCAAGACGTGCACGCCGTGCGCCGCCCGAGCACGCCCACGGCAGGGCCATGCGCCCGAGCGCGCCCGAGCGCGCCACGCCACCCCGCCTTGCCCATTTGGTCCCCCAGACGCCCCGCAACCCAGCCGCGCCCTCCACCGGCCTACGGCGGCCTAGCCCGGCCACGAGCGCCCCTGCACCGAGCCCACCGTGCGCCGCCCGGCCGCTATAAAAGCCGCCCCGTGCCCTGCCTTCCTCCACACCGCACCACCACCCCTTCCCCTCGCTTCTTCTCCCTCTCGAGCACCGCCAGGAGGGCGGAGCAGCTGCCGCGAAGCTCCGGCCGCCCGTGGTCTCCTCGAGCCCGCCGTGCCCGAGGTAGACGACGACCGCGGCCAGGCCACGGCACCCTTCCCCTTCGCTCCCCTCGGCCTCCCTTCTCTTCCCCTTGCACACCTCTCTCACCCGCACCCCTTTTCCCCCTGATCCGTGCTCAGGTGCGCCGTCGATCGCTCGCCGGAGTTGCAGCGGAGCCGCGGGAAAAAGGAGGAGGACGCCGCCGTCGCCTGGAACATCCCCGAGCCTCGTCTTCACGCCCAGGAGCTTCCCCACCTCGCCGCCGTCGTCCTGCACCTGCCGCACGCCCTCCCGAGCCCCCTGGTGAGCGCTCCGTCCACCTCGCCGTCGCCGGAGCCGCGGCGCCGCCCGGTTGTGGTCGTCGCCGACGCGCTCGATCTCAGCCGTTAGATCTAGATCGTGCGGTAACTTACTGGTTCGTTTTAATTAATAAAACCCTGACATGCGGGTCCCACACGTCAGGTTTAAATGAACAGCGCGCGCGCTCGTTCTGTCACTGACCAGTGGGTCCCCTCTGTCAGATTCTTCAACATTATCCGTTCTGGATTTAAAATTCGAATTTAAACTTTATTTAAAAACCAGTATTAAACCTAATTTTAGAAATTCCATAACTTTAGTTTTACAACTCCAAATTTAGCAAATCCAACTGTTCTGGAAAGCTTATGAAATTATCTATCCAACTAAACTAGTTTCACTCCATTTGGATGTATAATAAAAATACAATATTTAAAATACAGTAGCATGTTTAATTTCTAAACTTGTTTGTTTCTGATACTCTGATAATCCAAATTAGTTGAAACTAATTTTATTAGATCACCCTTAACCATGGTTAGTCAATCCTAAAGGGGTTTAATTTTTAGATTAATATAATTTAAATAATAGCCAAAACCATATTAATTGGCTTCTGGATTCAAAACAATGTGTAGGGAGTTTTGTAACTCCAAATGACCCAAACCCAATTGTGTCATCTCCTACACATCATTAGATTTCTGTAGAATTTTAGTTTGTATTTTTGTGACAAACAGAACTCAAGCTATGCAATTAAACTTGTGCAACAAGTTTCTGCCCAATTTAAAATACAATGGAATAATGTTTAATTCAATTAAATTGAAACCACATGATATTGTTTGGTATGTGGAATGGTGAATTAGAACCTCTAAGAGTGTATTGCTATGCTGATTGGTTGAATAGGCTAGTGATTGTTTGTATTTGATTGCTTGTGTATTAGAAGAGAACGTTGCCGGATATATCGAGGAGGAGGGATTTGCTGAACCCGAAGACCAAGACCCAGATCACTTTGCCGAGCAAGGCAAGCTACTCTCTGAGCTTGCACCCAACTTATGCATCTAGATTTACAAATCATTTTAAGAGCAAAGGTTTACAAAAATCCTTTTTAAAAAGTATATAGAGATTATTTTGCCACTATATGTAGAAGTATATATTAAAACTATAGGATGGAAAAACAATGTTGTTTATTCAAAACTCCTTTGAAAACTTGTGTGGATATATATAGCACCAAGATGGTGTGTTGAGATAAGAAAATGGAGAAAGGTGGTTTTAGAAAAGCACATTGTGTCATAGTACTCAGTCAAGCAACCGATACTCTGTGCGACCACATTTACCCACATATGGGAAAGGGCTTAGTCATATAGTTTGCTCTTATTAGTATGGGACACTGCATCAACAGAGATGACTCTGTTATGCATGAGGGGGTGGTTTGGTGACCTAACCCTGACCTGGGTCCTCGCTCAAAAATCTATGAGTAGATAAGGAGGAGGATAGAAGGATGTCCGTATACACCGCCAGATAAAACCTATGAGTCCTCACACTTAGGGTTTCCGACGGGAAACTAGACTAGGTGTAGATGGAATGGTTCATAGGGGCAGGATCCTATACTAGCATGAGCAAAGGAAAGACTAGGGTCGGTGACTCAACTTCGCATACCACGGGTATGGCGAAGCGTGGCTGACACGATGAGTTATCGGATGAGTGTGGGAAAAGCGTGCTACCTCTGCAGAGGGTAATTAAACTATTCGAATAGCCGAGTCCTCGGATATGGACAGTTGAAGACCCTACTTAGACCATGTGCAAATTTTTTTGGAAAAGAGTTGAGTTTGAAAAGAAAAAGGAAATGGAGAGTGTTCCATACACCTATACCAACAGATCGGTATGAGGTAGTTGGAAAGATATTACCATAATGGTTTATGGTTGGAAAAGGAGGAGTTTTGGAATAACACTAATAAAATTGAGATATCTAGTAGTCATAGTTTCCTTATCTTCTTCAACAAAGATACAGAGATGTTCAAATAGATAAAAGTGAGAAATTAAAAATGGAACTAGAGCACTCATGTTGGAGTAGTTTGCGAGTACATTCAAATGTACTCATACTAGTTTGCTTCTGGCTATTGTCGTAGCCAGACATGGAGGAGTACTACACCCAGGAGGAGTATGGCGACATCTATGCCAACTAAGGATCTTCTCAAAGTCGACTGCCTGTCGGGTCTGCGTTAGTTGTTGGTGGCTACTACGTTTAATTTCCGCTGCTTATGTTGATTGTTTTGGTTTGGCCCTTGAAGGCACCTATGTAAGACTTGGTCTAGATGACCATTTTATGTAAGACTTTAATTCGGTATTGTAATGGATGTAAACTTTGGTATTCAATTCGGATTATGTGCAACGACAGACTGATCACGGGATCGTTGTGTTAAGCATAATCGGGTATTTCGGACAGTTAGTCCGGGGTCCCCACAGAATTGGTATCAGAGCCATCTCGACTTTAGGAGCCTTAGATTAGCATGGTCGTTAGGTAGTGATTGCAAAAGTTGAGTTTCAAAGAAAAACAAAGTAAGAACTTAGTTTAAGAAAATGGCTTATCTCTTACCCTCTCATTTGTGCAAAATTCTCTTCTTACCAACTACTAAGTTTTCTCTCACACTTATAAAAACTTGCCACACCTCATTTTAATAAACTTAAAATTCTGCTCACATATTTTCCCTTCCCTTAAAAATTTGATATACTTGCCATCTCACTAACTTAAAATTTTGACTAAAAATTATAGACGGCGATCCATTTCACCGAGTTCGTTCAGCTGGAGAAGGACGGCAAGTTGATGTTCGAGAAGGATTTGTTCGAGTTGACCAAGCTGCTAGGTCGTCCCACTCCTGAGTTCAGGGGAGCCCAGGTGGACGCTCCCGGTAGCGGGAACCTGTCCTGGTTGATCGAGGGTTCTGTTCGCGGGAACATCAAGTCCCCCGGATCCAGGGCACTCTCTTTCACCCTCATGGACGTCCACTGGGACGATGGACTGTGTCGTTCCATGCAGCGGATGCTATCCCGGCTTTGTGAGGAGCACAAGGCGGAGCTGGTAAACTCTCGTTTCCAGTTCTACGGGAGGCGCACCATCGATGGACACCCAATTCGGTCCCCTCTGCACCCGACATTCGGAGAGTATATTCTGGACATGGAGATTATGCTCTTTCGCACCCAGGAGGATCTGAGGTGCGCTAGGCTTCGGTCTCACTTTGAGCGTCTCTCGCTCAAGGAGAGTCGCGAGAGCGAGGCACAGCTGAAGACTGAGAAGACCGCTCTTCTAAAGAAGAGAACCCAGATGAGGAAGACCATAGCGAAGCTCCGCAAGAAGGTTGCTGAGCAGGATGAGCTGATAGAGGATTTGGAGCTCCGTACTGACGAGATGGAGGAGGAGGGCGAGGATCTCCGCAAGGAGAACAACGCTTTCCTCAGTGACGATGATGACTTTCTGGAGGAGATGGACGATGATGATGAGGATGATGAGGATGAGGATGATGAGGAGGAGGATCCAGAGGAGCCACCCTACCAGTCCGATGCTGACATGGCAGAGCCTGAGGTTCCACCTCAGTAGGCTAGTTACTTGAGTTCTACCGCAGGATTAGGTCGACCCCCCCTATCGCTAGTAGAGTCAAGTTGTGGTTCTTTTGGAACTTGCTATATGTACATTAGTTAGGGAGAATGTTGTAAGCTAGGTTTAGATGAACTCTTGATGTAATGGTTGTGATATGAAAGTGTGTGCTAGTCTTGTTGACATGTGTTAAAAGTTTTTCTTATAGTCCTTAGTAAATCAACCTCTACATAAAAACCCATCTTTCCTTGGTCGGAAACCCTTCTGCTTGCCCTTATTCCCGGTGTACTTCAGGATGGTGGAAACTCGTCGTACCAACATGGATGGAGGAGCACCACCACCCCCACCGGACCCAACCACCGCCCAACTTCTGGCGCTCATCATGGAGGAACGTCAAGCTGCCCGGACTGAGCGTCAAGCTCATATTGCTGCCCTGCAACAGATAGCTGCCGCTCACAACAACAACAACAACAACAACAACAACAACAACCACCACAACAATGGCAATGGCAATGGCAACGGCAATGGTGAAGGAAATCAGCGGTCCACTTTGAGCAACTTCCAGAGGACCAACCCACCCACCTTTTCCAAGGGACTTCACCCACTTGAGGCCGATGACTGGCTTCGCACCATTAGCAACAACCTGATAGTTGCAGCCGTGGGAGAACCTGAGAAAGTGCTGTATGCGACCCACTATCTGGCAGGACCAGCACGGTCTTGGTGGGAAGCTACCAAGGCTCTACAGCAAGCTGGTTATGCTATCAGCTGGGATGATTTCCAGGAGAAGTTCCGCAAGAAGCACATTCCCCGCGGACTCATTGAGCGGAAGAAGGATGAATTCCGCAGGCTGCGGCAGGGAAGTAAGGATGTGGTCGGATACCTCGATGAGTTCACTGACTTGTCTCGGTATGCTCCTGATGACGTCGACACTGAGGGAAGAAAGATGGAGCGTTTCATGAACGGACTTCATGATGAACTGCAATGTGCCTTGGTTATCCATGACTTTGCTGATTTGGAATCACTGGTGGACAAGGCCATACAGTTGGAGACCAAGCGCAAGTCCATGTTTGAAGGTCGTAAGAGGAGGATGATTGCCCAGGAAGGTTCGAGCAGTCAGAAACCTCGCACCCACCCACAAAACTCCAAGCCAGCATATAGACCACCACCAACTTCGCACCCCAGTTACCCTAAGCCCCCATACACACCAAACAAGTTCAGCCGTCCCAATGACAACCCCCGTCCCGGAGGGAACTCTAGCAACCCCAACATCAATCCCAATGTCGTCTGTTTCAATTGTGGCACCAAGGGTCACTACTCCAAGGCATGCCCCAATCCTAAGAAGAATGGTCCACGCCCCAATGCACCGGCGCCAAACAATGGCCAAGGCCACAATGGAAATGGCAAGAACCCCGCACCTCGCGGAAATGTGGCTGTTGCCAAGGGACGCCTGCACCACATCAATGCTGAAGAGGCCATGGAGGCACCAGATGTTGTGATGGGTACGTTCCTTGTCAACTCAGTACCTGCAACTGTTCTGTTTGATTCTGGTGCTACTCATTCTTTTGTTACCCAAGAATTTGTTGCTAAGGGAGGTTTAGTCGGGAGCCTCTTACCCAGACCCATGGTCATCCAAATCCCAGAATCCACCATAGATACCAAGTCATTTTGCCCGGACGTTTCCCTTGAGATCAAAGGGGAAAAGTTCCTAGTCGACTTAATCATCCTAGGAACCCAAGGAATAGATGTCATACTGGGTATGAATTGGTTAGCCAAGTACCATGGTAGAATTGACTGTGCCAGAAGAGCTGTAGCCCTCACCACCGACAAAGGAGTAGAAGTGGAGTATGTGTCAGAAACCAGTCGACCCCAACCAGGATGCCATGAGAGCATAGCTCGACCAGCCTTAGATGAGATCCGTGTTGTTCACCTGTTCAAAGATGTCTTTCCTGAAGAATTGCCTGGTATGCCACCGGATCGGGATATTGAGTTCATCATTGAACTTATCCCCGGGACAGCCCCCATATCCCAAAGGCCTTATCGGATGAATCCAGAAGAACTGGTTGAGTTGAAGAAGCAGTTAGCAGATATGCTCAGCAAAGGGCTTATTCGCCCAAGTGCTTCACCCTGGGGATCACCCATTATCTTTGTGGATAAGAGAGATGGTACCACACGCCTGTGTGTGGATTATCGCAGGTTAAATGATGTGACCATCAAGAACAAGTACCCTCTCCCAAAGATCGAGGATCTGTTCGATCAAATGAACGGAGCCCGAGTCTTTTCCAAGATCGATCTTCGGTCAGGGTATCATCAGTTAAGAATCCGGGAGTCAGACATTCCCAAGACTGCCTTCACAACCCGTTACGGTTTATTTGAGTACACCGTAATGTCTTTTGGTCTGACCAATGCCCCAGCCTATTTTATGAATCTCATGAACAAGATCTTCATGGAGTATCTTGACAAGTTCGTTGTAGTTTTCCTTGATGACATCCTTATCTACTCCAAAACGGAAGAAGAGCATGCTGAACACCTGCGTCTAGTTTTAGCAATCCTCCGAGAGCATCAGTTGTATGCCAAGTTCAGCAAGTGTGAGTTCTGGCTCAGTGAAGTCTCATTTCTCGGACATGTTGTGTCTGCGGGAGGAATTTCTGTTGACCCAGAGAAGATCCAAGCCATTGTGGACTGGAAAGCCCCAACTAGTGTGACTGAAATCCGAAGCTTTCTCGGACTAGCGGGATACTACCGCAAGTTCGTTGAGGGATTCTCCAGTATAGCCAAACCCCTTACCCAACTGCTGAAAAAGGACAAGAAATTTGAATGGACTCAGAAGTGTGAAGAGAGTTTCCAGGAATTAAAGAAGAGATTGACCTCAACCCCTGTCCTAATTATGCCAGACGTCACCAAGAGTTTCGACGTGTATTGCGATGCATCACGTCTAGGATTGGGATGTGTTCTGATGCAAGAAGGCAAGGTGGTGTCGTATCTGTCTCGGCAGTTGCGACCACATGAAGAGAACTACCCAACCCATGACCTGGAGTTAGCTGCTGTCGTTCTTGCCTTGAAGACGTGGCGCTCCTATCTGGCGGGACATCGCTGTGAGATTTATACGGATCATAAGAGCTTGAAGTATATCTTCACACAGAGGGAGTTAAATTTGCGACAGAGAAGGTGGATGGAATTAATCAAGGATTATGATATCGGCATCAATTATCACCCTGGAAAGGCTAATGTAGTTGCCGATGCCCTTAGTCGCAAACCCTGCACCCTGAATGCCATGATCCAAGCAGAGCAGCCAGCCCTGTTTAAGGAGTTCAGAGATTTTGGACTAGAGCTTGTTAGCCACGGCTATCTCGCCCATTTAGAGTTAGCTCCAACTCTGATAGATCAAATCAAGGAGGCCCAGAAAGGTCATGAGAGCATAGAAGGAATCAAGAAGAAGATTTCTCTCGGTAAAGCGCCTGGTTTTACCGAGGATGCAGAAGGAGTGTTGAGATTCAATGGTCGTATCTGTGTCCCCAATACCTCGGAACTCAAGGAGGTAATCCTAAAGGAAGCCCACGAGACCCCTTACTCAATCCACCCCGGAGGAACCAAGATGTACCAAGACCTTCGTGAAAGATTTTGGTGGCATGGAATGAAGCGAGAAATTGGTGCTTTCGTAGCCAAGTGTGATATTTGTCAGCGAGTCAAGGCTGAACATCAGCGACCCGCTGGATTGCTTCAACCCCTAAAGATTCCCGAGTGGAAGTGGGATGAGATTGGAATGGATTTTATCACCGGACTTCCAAGGTCCAACCGAGGCCATGACTCAATATGGGTCGTCGTTGACAGGCTGACCAAAGTGGCCCATTTTATTCCCGTCCACACCACCTATAGGGGAAATCAGTTAGCAGACCTGTATATTTCCAGAATAGTAAGCCTGCATGGTGTGCCTAAGAGGATTGTATCAGATAGGGGCACACAATTCACCTCAAGGTTCTGGAAAGCCCTGCATGAAGCCCTCGGAACCAAGTTGGCATTTAGCACAGCCTATCACCCCCAGACCGATGGCCAAACTGAACGAGTGAACCAGATATTAGAGGACATGCTTCGCGCATGTGTCCTAGCCTATGGATCCAAATGGGAAGATTGTCTTCCATTTGCAGAATTCTCCTACAACAACAGTTACCAGTCTAGTCTGCAAATGGCCCCATTTGAAGCCCTTTACGGCAAGAAGTGTCGTACACCCCTGAATTGGTCCGACACCGGAGAAGGCAAACTGTTTGGACCAGATACCCTCCGCGAAGCTGAAGAGCAAGTACAGCTTATCCGTGAGCGACTCAAGACCGCCCAATCCCGTCAGAAGAGTTACGCTGATCCCAAGCGTCGTGATGTCACCTTCAATATCGGAGATTATGTCTATCTCCGAGTGACACCCCTTAAAGGAATGCAGCGTTTCCATATCAAAGGAAAATTAGCGCCAAGATATATTGGACCCTTCAAGATTCTTGCCCGTCGAGGAGAAGTGTCTTATCAACTGGATTTGCCCCAAGAGTTAGAAGATTACCATGATGTTTTCCACATTTCCTTGCTCCGGAAGTGTCTTGAAGTTCCTGACCAGCCTGATGTTTTCAAAAACATCGATCACCAGTCCGTCGACCTAAATCAAGATCTGACTTATCGTGAGACGCCCCTCAAGATTCTCGACGAAGATGTTCGTCTCACCCGCAGGCGAGCCATCAAGTTCTACAAAGTCCAGTGGACTAACCACTCTGAAGATGAAGCAACTTGGGAACGCGAAGACTATCTTAGAAGCGAGTTTCCCAACCTCTTTAGTACCCAGACCTAGCAAATCTCGGGACGAGATTTATTTTAAGGGGGGAAGTCTGTAACATCCCAGAATGTTAATATAATTATTAATGCAAAAATGTGGGCCAACAAAAAAACTTTTCTTATAAAAATGTGTGTATGTCTAATTCTTGAGTGTTGCTTGTTACATTGTTTGCAATATTGTTGAATTTAAGCACTAATTGAAAAATTGGAAGAAAAGAAAACACATAAAACAAACCCTAAAAGCAAAACACCATGTGACACATGTCACATTATTTTTCTAAATTAAGAAGCATAATTTATTTATACACCAAAACCAATGGAGAAATATTATAAACACTCCTAGTTAATTTTTACAAACTATTCCCTTTCAAAATTTCAGATTCAAAACTTTAAATTCAAATTAGAAATTCATGATTGAAATATTTCAAAATATTTCAAAGAGACTCTGTAACACTCACCAATAATATACTTAGCCTAGAACTTAAATTTGGACTCAAAAGAATAAAGAGAAATAGGAAAATTAAAATGACAAATGGTCACTGTTCTGGTTCAGGAAAATCATCAAACACCCTGTGTTCATCCACCCTGTTCTTCCCAATCCGAGCAACTCGTGGATCAATCCGAGGAATGTGAGGTTTATTCGTCAAATTGAGGCCAGCCCTGCACTCCTCTCCTCTCTGCGACCTCACTGCACGCCGGGGAGGAAAAAAATGGTGGCCGGAGTCGCCGTATGGACGCCGGCGACAGGCACGGCCGTGCGCACGTCGCTCTGTCGCGCCGGGCGTCCGAGGTGGCAACGCCGCGCTCTCCCGTGCCTGGCCCCCCTTTTTTCCTCGCCTCTCTGCTCCCTCGCGCACCCGCAGCACACCCCGGCACCAACCCGTGCACGCCGCGGCCGCGCCAAGACGTGCACGCCGTGCGCCGCCCGAGCACGCCCACGGCAGGGCCATGCGCCCGAGCGCGCCACGCCACCCCGCCTTGCCCATTTGGTCCCCCAGACGCCCCGCAACCCAGCCGCGCCCTCCACCGGCCTACGGCGGCCTAGCCCGGCCACGAGCGCCCCTGCACCGAGCCCACCGTGCGCCGCCCGGCCGCTATAAAAGCCGCCCCGTGCCCTGCCTTCCTCCACACCGCACCACCACCCCTTCCCCTCGCTTCTTCTCCCTCTCGAGCACCGCCAGGAGGGCGGAGCAGCTGCCGCGAAGCTCCGGCCGCCCGTGGTCTCCTCGAGCCCGCCGTGCCCGAGGTAGACGACGACCGCGGCCAGGCCACGGCACCCTTCCCCTTCGCTCCCCTCGGCCTCCCTTCTCTTCCCCTTGCACACCTCTCTCACCCGCACCCCTTTTCCCCCTGATCCGTGCTCAGGTGCGCCGTCGATCGCTCGCCGGAGTTGCAGCGGAGCCGCGGGAAAAAGGAGGAGGACGCCGCCGTCGCCTGGAACATCCCCGAGCCTCGTCTTCACGCCCAGGAGCTTCCCCACCTCGCCGCCGTCGTCCTGCACCTGCCGCACGCCCTCCCGAGCCCCCTGGTGAGCGCTCCGTCCACCTCGCCGTCGCCGGAGCCGCGGCGCCGCCCGGTTGTGGTCGTCGCCGACGCGCTCGATCTCAGCCGTTAGATCTAGATCGTGCGGTAACTTACTGGTTCGTTTTAATTAATAAAACCTTGACATGCGGGTCCCACACGTCAGGTTTAAATGAACAGCGCGCGCGCTCGTTCTGTCACTGACCAGTGGGTCCCCTCTGTCAGATTCTTCAACATTATCCGTTCTGGATTTAAAATTCGAATTTAAACTTTATTTAAAAACCAGTATTAAACCTAATTTTAGAAATTCCATAACTTTAGTTTTACAACTCCAAATTTAGCAAATCCAACTGTTCTGGAAAGCTTATGAAATTATCTATCCAACTAAACTAGTTTCACTCCATTTGGATGTATAATAAAAATACAATATTTAAAATACAGTAGCATGTTTAATTTCTAAACTTGTTTGTTTCTGATACTCTGATAATCCAAATTAGTTGAAACTAATTTTATTAGATCACCCTTAACCATGGTTAGTCAATCCTAAAGGGGTTTAATTTTTAGATTAATATAATTTAAATAATAGCCAAAACCATATTAATTGGCTTCTGGATTCAAAACAATGTGTAGGGAGTTTTGTAACTCCAAATGACCCAAACCCAATTGTGTCATCTCCTACACATCATTAGATTTCTGTAGAATTTTAGTTTGTATTTTTGTGACAAACAGAACTCAAGCTATGCAATTAAACTTGTGCAACAAGTTTCTGCCCAATTTAAAATACAATGGAATAATGTTTAATTCAATTAAATTGAAACCACATGATATTGTTTGGTATGTGGAATGGTGAATTAGAACCTCTAAGAGTGTATTGCTATGCTGATTGGTTGAATAGGCTAGTGATTGTTTGTATTTGATTGCTTGTGTATTAGAAGAGAACGTTGCCGGATATATCGAGGAGGAGGGATTTGCTGAACCCGAAGACCAAGACCCAGATCACTTTGCCGAGCAAGGCAAGCTACTCTCTGAGCTTGCACCCAACTTATGCATCTAGATTTACAAATCATTTTAAGAGCAAAGGTTTACAAAAATCCTTTTTAAAAAGTATATAGAGATTATTTTGCCACTATATGTAGAAGTATATATTAAAACTATAGGATGGAAAAACAATGTTGTTTATTCAAAACTCCTTTGAAAACTTGTGTGGATATATATAGCACCAAGATGGTGTGTTGAGATAAGAAAATGGAGAAAGGTGGTTTTAGAAAAGCACATTGTGTCATAGTACTCAGTCAAGCAACCGATACTCTGTGCGACCACATTTACCCACATATGGGAAAGGGCTTAGTCATATAGTTTGCTCTTATTAGTATGGGACACTGCATCAACAGAGATGACTCTGTTATGCATGAGGGGGTGGTTTGGTGACCTAACCCTGACCTGGGTCCTCGCTCAAAAATCTATGAGTAGATAAGGAGGAGGATAGAAGGATGTCCGTATACACCGCCAGATAAAACCTATGAGTCCTCACACTTAGGGTTTCCGACGGGAAACTAGACTAGGTGTAGATGGAATGGTTCATAGGGGCAGGATCCTATACTAGCATGAGCAAAGGAAAGACTAGGGTCGGTGACTCAACTTCGCATACCACGGGTATGGCGAAGCGTGGCTGACACGATGAGTTATCGGATGAGTGTGGGAAAAGCGTGCTACCTCTGCAGAGGGTAATTAAACTATTCGAATAGCCGAGTCCTCGGATATGGACAGTTGAAGACCCTACTTAGACCATGTGCAAATTTTTTTGGAAAAGAGTTGAGTTTGAAAAGAAAAAGGAAATGGAGAGTGTTCCATACACCTATACCAACGGATCGGTATGAGGTAGTTGGAAAGATATTACCATAATGGTTTATGGTTGGAAAAGGAGGAGTTTTGGAATAACACTAATAAAATTGAGATATCTAGTAGTCATAGTTTCCTTATCTTCTTCAACAAAGATACAGAGATGTTCAAATAGATAAAAGTGAGAAATTAAAAATGGAACTAGAGCACTCATGTTGGAGTAGTTTGCGAGTACATTCAAATGTACTCATACTAGTTTGCTTCTGGCTATTGTCGTAGCCAGACATGGAGGAGTACTACACCCAGGAGGAGTATGGCGACATCTATGCCAACTAAGGATCTTCTCAAAGTCGACTGCCTGTCGGGTCTGCGTTAGTTGTTGGTGGCTACTACGTTTAATTTCCGCTGCTTATGTTGATTGTTTTGGTTTGGCCCTTGAAGGCACCTATGTAAGACTTGGTCTAGATGACCATTTTATGTAAGACTTTAATTCGGTATTGTAATGGATGTAAACTTTGGTATTCAATTCGGATTATGTGCAACGACAGACTGATCACGGGATCGTTGTGTTAAGCATAATCGGGTATTTCGGACAGTTAGTCCGGGGTCCCCACAAAGATTAAAGTTTTATGTGATTAAATGTTTATAACAAAATTTAATAAATAGTGTTAATACACAGAGGGGATTTAATTAAATTTATAGCAATTGGATGTATTCAAAAATGATTTTCCTATCAAGAGTTATGTCAAAAATTATTCAAACTATTCAAATTAAATATGTAACTATGAAATCATTCAAATACTCCTCAAAAATATTTTATAATAGATTCATCATTTTACAGATATTCCAAAGTTTCTAAAACTGTTTTATTTGCAATTTTTTAAATTATAGATTTAAAGTTATGACAAAAATACTCAAATCCACCATTTGAAATTTGAATATTTTAAACTAAGTAAAATTTGATTTTTAACAGATCTAAAATATTCTACATGTGAAAGGCTTTCCAAAATTATATAAAAATATTTGAATTTGGATAAACAGAGAAAAAGATATGATAAAACTAATGTACAGGGTCTTTTCTGCAAAAAGCCAGATCTGTTGACTCTGCCGCTGACTCGGCGTTACTGGATCTGACATGGCTGCTGACGAAGCGCTGACTGGGCATCGACGTGGCACACTCTGGTTCGCTGATACCGATTCGGCTGAGATCTAATCTGCGCCGCTAGATCTAAATCAGACGGTAGAGGAGGGGTGGCCATTACCTGGCGGCGGGGACTCGCCGGAGAGGACGAAGGCGGCGGCGCTCCGCTCGGGCGTGGACCGACCGGTGGTTCCGGTGCACCCCCAGACTAGAGGAGGACGACTTCAGGTGTGACACGTTGCGATGGAGATGATGGAGGTGACGTCAACTTCGATTTCTTCACGTACAGGCGGGGTCGCGGCCGGAGGCGAGGTTACGGCGACGAGCTCCAGTTGAGCATGCCCTGCTCGATTGGCTGCACTAAAATTTACATTCAGGGGCTCAGTGAGTGTGTGAGATCAAGGGAAAAGAGGAGGGAAGCATTTCGGGCTGAGGCACTAGCTTACCTCCCCGGGAAAGTAAGAAATACAGCGGCAGCAAATGCGAACTCCGGCGAGCGGTTGTGGCGGCCTGGAGGCGCAACAGAGAGGGAGGAGAGGGGAAAGATGAAGGAGGGCGTGGGGTATAAATAGGCCAGGAGAGGGAAAAAAATCACGCGAAGATTTCGCCGGATTTTGGAGAGGAATCGGAGGCGTGATTTTCGGCCGGGGGTTGAAGACGACATGACGTAAGCAGTGACGTCAGCACATTTTCTCTTTCTAATTTTCTATTTAATTCATATCTTTTGGTTTAAGACTCCAAATGATATCAAATTAATTTCTATAAATTTTTAAAATTTATATCTATGCTTTAAAACATTAGTGGGCATGTTTTGAGAACTTTTTTAAATTAATAATTTTGAATAATTCATAAAATGCAAATTTGCCCATTTAGGTCAACTTTGAAATTAATAATTTAATCAATTCATTTGGGGTTAAATTAAATTTATGAAATTACCACAATCTTGTATGGTTGATATTTGGTTATTTAAAACTCATTTTTAGTAACCATTCATTTTTTTTTGGTATAATAGTAAAATAATAGAATATAAATATTTTTAAGGTAATAGGAAATATAATGGATTCAATTTTAATTAAATTTTTTTTGTGCACCATTATATTTTATATTAAGATAATTCATTTGAAAACTTCATAAAACACCTTTCGAAAAGATTTTAGATTTATTTCATTTTTTTTATATAGAATATATTCATGAAAATCTTTTTATGTTTTGAAAATTAATGAAACTCATTTAAGCTAATGAAGTGCCTATTAGATAATTCATTAATTAAAATCTATGAAGTTTTAAAGATATAAAGTATAGACTTGAAATTAACAAAACTATGTTTTAAACTCAAGTAAAAGATTGAAAACCATTTGAAAAATAGATCATGTTTTAAATAGTTTAAAAGGATACTTGTAAACATTATTTTAATTTATGAATAGTTGTGGCTAAGTGTTTGAAATCAAATACTTATAAAGAAACTTTGTATTACATGAAAATGGTTTGAAAGTTTGTAAATCATTTGACAAATAATACATTGAGCTTTAAGAAATATAATGGATAATAAAATGTTTAATTTGAAACAACTTTTGGAAATAATGATAACTGAGATATTTGAAATATTAAACTCTTTCAATATGTTTGAAGTATTTTATAGTTGGTTTTCTTATGCATTTTAATATTTTATTTTAATCAAATAAAAGTTTTAAATTTATTGATCTTCAAACATTATAAAATGTTGGGATGTTAGAGACAACCACCCTTAAAAGGAATCTCGTCCCCGAGATTCGGAGAGGCTAGAAAGAAAAAGCAAATGCTTGGGATGATTGTGATAAATGGGGAAGTTTGAGAAATGTAGTTTCTGACATGGAAACATGAAAACTGGCAGGGGATGATTTTTCTGATTGGGGAGGCCAGAAAGAAAGATGGTTTGGGATCTCTGGTTTTAAATAGCTGGGTTTGAATTATCTGGGTAGCAACCACCCTTAAAAGAAAAGTTTGTTGATAGTCAACATTATTACTTATACAAGAAGATCAAGACAATTAATTACAAACAACATCTAACAAACATCAAGAAACAAGGTTCAACACTAACAAACAATCTAGTATTGTCACACAACCTAACTTCGCATGACCACAACACTAACACGATATCGTCATTCTATTTAAGTGATCGTCAAATCTACCTCCTTCGTGAGTGCTTCAAGTTCTTTTTCAACTTTCTTGAATATCTTCGAAGTGTTGGCCGAATCTTGGTTCTTCAGTGGGGTTCCATGCATGTAGAACTTCATGATGAATCGTAGCATTCCCATATGAAGTAGAAGAATCAGGCTTAGACTATAAGAACATGGTCATCTAGACTAAGATAAGGTATTTTCAGAAAGTTGATTGTAGATGAGAGTACGAGGAAGATAAAATGAAAATATTTGTTTATAGAAAAGTGAATAAAAATAGATTTTCAATCCTATGGTCAAACCTATTTCTATCCAAACTTAGGGTTTCGAACCTACAGGCAACACAGTGCTCTGATACCATTTGTAGCATACCTGCACTTAGAATAAGGCACATACCTGTGTATAGTGCAAATCCCTGGATCGATTTGTTTGCACACACAGTTTACGATGTAATATCACAACAAAGTATCAATTTTATTACATCGATGATCCAGACTTACAAAATATTCAATACAAGTTGCATAGAATAAAGCTAGCTTTGAAAGAGTAAACAACAAAAATACAATAGCAGTGAGTCTCCATCAAATTCATGTTGCCACAGGCGAAAACATGTTGGTTGTAGACTCGAAACCTTTAAACGAAACCTCTCTCGTCATCCGAACAATCTGCAATTAAAAAAATATTTTGTAACAACGTGGGTCATATTCCATTTAAAATGGAGTCTGGCAAGTGACACTATGGTGGACACTTAGTGGAAAAACTCTAATAACCTATATGCTTATTTGGTGGTGGAGTTCAAGGCTATTTTGCATAAAGACAATTTTTTCTAACTCTTTGGAAAACACTTTTCTTCTATTCGAGACATTTGTGGCATGAAAACCACTGTCTCATTCTACCCTTGTTCACCCATCAAGTTTTAATTTTTTAAGTTGGAATGGTGGAATCCTCCGTTGACGTCCGTGATCAGCTCCTCAAATTGTCCGTACCGGGGACACGGCTAAGTACTTAGTTTTACACTCTACAGAGGTTGTGCACGTTCACCATTGAACCCATTCAACCCAAACTATCCTTTACACACTTATAGTGTTAAGGAAAAGGAGAAGAATGAGACGAGATCTTTCAGAAGCATTTTCCCTCCCACCTGGCTTGACCCGTTCCACCTAACACCCTCTACATCAGCTTGTCAAGACGGGGCGAGTCCACGCAACATATTTGATCAAGCCAGAGCCCATATGGCAATGGCTGCACTGGAAGCAATCGTCACTCGGAGTTCTTCAGATTCCTCTGTTCCCTGGGTGGCCATCCACAAGTGCACGTACTCCAGGAACCATAGATATGGGCCTGAGTAGCCACTCAACTCGACTCCATACAACCAATCCACCCAGGAGGTTCTTTCATAACTTAGTAGAATTTAGATTTTCACAAAAACAACATTTGTATAGCATCAAATAATTCTACTAAGTATTGCATAGGAACCTAGACACAGGAGTAAGGAATTTCTATACAGGTTTAGCATAGCAATACTATCCTACACATGCTTACATAAAAATACACTATGTAATGCATATAGAAAATAATAGGAGGTTTATGAGGTGTGCCACTTGCCTTTGGATGATGTCTTTGCTCACAAACTCTTTTCAACGTAAGTCGAGGCTCTCCGTTCAGTCTAAACAATATAGACAAACAACAATACAGCAATCAACATTCAGCACATCACAACATAATGCATAAAAACACATACAAAATGAACAAACAAGTTTCATAACTTTTTAAGGAAAATATGTCATGCATGATGTGTAAAAATATTTCTAGGGACTAGAAATGCATTTCATGCCATGAAAATCTTCTAAATTAATACAAGGCAATTATGTTAGTAAAAATGACTAAGGGCTAAGGTCAGAGGTTGGACAAAATAACTTTGCTAAAATTTATCTTGAATAAGAACTCAAATGGCTTAGCCATGATGTGCATAAAATACTTAGAGAAAAATACTAAGGTTATTCTTCAAGGTGATCAACAATTATTATCAACTCTTTGTAAATTGGATATTCACGATAGTGAGAGAGACTGACACCCGGCCAGCCACATAAGTTGTGGAACAGGTCTCATGTACATGGACATGTAAGGTTAGTCTCCAGGCCTCTTCATCTCACTATGCCGCTAGGATCCAACAAACTTCAAAGATGGTAACAACATGATCCAAAAGTTGTTTAAGTCTAAAGTGAAAGACAAGATTAGGAAAGAGAAAAAAATAGAAAGAAAGAAGGAGTTGGTCTTCCAGGCTTCATCTCCAGACTTGTAACTTTCTCTTTGGTAATGTCTTGATGGAATTTTTGGTAGACTTGATAAATCTACAGACTTGATGATTGTACGATTCAAATACTCTTACTTTAGTATTATCTTGTATCACCGAGGCTGGTCTTGTATTAACTTAGTCATCATGAAGTCTAAGAGAAGAAGGGAGAAAAGAGAGAGGGAAGCAAGACTCAGAAAATATTGTTGGCTGGTCTTCATGAACTCCTTCTCGATTTTCTTCTAAGTGCTTCTACTCCTTGAACATACTTCTGAAGTCCTATTTTGGCTAAGTCCTTCATTGGTCTTCTAGCTCCATGTTGAAAATTCTAAGTGTCTAAGTGCATAGCACTTTACCAAAATACTAAGTTGAAATAATCCTAACTTAGAGAAAATTATGAAGAGGTTTTCCTAACAGAAGTATACCTACAAAATAAAATATGCTATGCATGAAATGCAATTTTTAATCGCAAGAAACATCATACTAATTTTGTGATATTCATAAAGTATGCGTAAAGTTATAATTGCAATTTAATTAATTTCTATTATTGGAAAATATAATAAAAGGAATTACATATAATATTAAAGTTTTATGTGATTAAATTTTTATAACAAAATTTTATAAATAGTGTTAATAGACAGAGGGGATTTAATTAAATTTATAGCAATAGGATTTATTCAAAAATTATTTTTCTATCAAGAGTTATGTCAAAAAGTATTCAAACTATTCAAATTTAATATGTAACTATGAAATCATTCAAATACTACTCAAAAATATTTTATAATATAGGTATCATTTTACAAATATTCCAAAGTTTCTAAACCTTATTTATTTCAATTTTTGAATTTATAGATTTAAAGTTATGACAAAAATACTCAAATCCACAATTTGAAATTTGAATATTTTGAACTAAGTCAAATTTGAATTTTAACAGATCTAAAATGTTCTACATGTCAAAGGCTTTCCAAAATTATATAAAAATATTTGAATTTGGATAAACAGAGAAAAAGATATGTTAAAACTAATGTACAGGGTCTTTTCTGCAAAAAGCCAGATCTGTTGACTCTGCCGCTGACTCGGCGCTGACTGGATCTGACATGGCTGCTGACGAGGCGCTGACTGGGCATCGACGTGGCACGCTCTGGTTCGCTGATACCGATTCTGCTGCGATCTAATATGCGCCGCTAGATATAAATCGGACGGCAGAGGAGGGGTGGCCATTACCTGGCGGCGGGGATTCGCCGGAGAGGACGAAGGCGGCGGCGCTCCGCACGGGCGTGGACCGACCGGTGCTTCCGGTGCACCCCCAGACTCGAGGGGCTCAGCAAGTGTGCGAGATCAAGGGAAAAGAGGAGGGAAGCATTTCGGGCTGAGGCACTAGCTTACCTCGCCGGGAAAGTAAGAAATACGGTGGAGGCAAATGCGAACTCCGGCGAGCGGTAGTGGGGGCCTGGAGGCGCAAAACAGAGAGGGAGGAGAGGGGAAAGACGGAGAGGGCGTGGGGTACAAATAGGACAGGAGAGGGAAACAAATCACGTGAAGATTTCACCGGATTTTGGAGAGGAATCGGAGGCGTGATTTTCGCCCGGGGGTTCAAGAAGACATGACGTCAGTAGTGACGTGAGCACATTTTCTTTTTCTGGTTTTCTATTTAATTCATATCTTTTGATTAAAGACTCCAAATGATGCCAAATTAATTTCTATAAATTTGTAAAATTCATATCTATGCTTTAAAACATTAGTGGGCATGTTTTGAAAACTTTTTAAAATTAATAATTTTGAATTATTCATAAAATGCAAATTTGCCCATTTAGGTCAACTTTGAAATTAATAATTTAATAATTTCATTTGGGGTTAAACTAAATTTATGAAATTACCACAATCTTGTATGGTTGATATTTGGTTATTTAAAATTCATTTTTAGTAACCATTCATTTTTATTTTTATATAATAGTAAAATAATAGAATATAAATATTTTTAAGGTAATAGGAAATATAATGGATTCAATTTTCATTAAATTTTATTTTGTGCACCATTATATTTTATATTAAGATAATTCATTTGAAAACTTCATAAAACACCTTTGGAAAAGATTTTTAGATTTAATTCGTTTTTTTATATAGAATATATTCATGAAAATATTTTTATGTTTAAAATTAATGAAACTCATTTAAGCTAATGAAATTCCTATGAAATAATTCATTAATTAAAATCTATGAAGTTTTAAAGATATAAAATATAGACTTGAAATTAACAAAACGATGTTTTAAACTCAGGTAAAAGATTGAAAACCATTTGACAAATAGATCATGTTTTAAATAGTTTAAAAGGATACTTATAAAGAAACTTTGTATTACATGAAAATGGTTTGAAAGTTTGTAAAATATTTGTCAAATAATACATTGAGCTTTAAGAAATATAATGGATAATAAAATGTTTAATTTGAAACAACTTTTGGAAATAATGATAACTGAGATATTTGAAATATTAAACTCTTTCAATATGTTTGAAGTCTTTTATGTAGGTTTTCTTATGCATTTTAATATTTTATTTTAATCAAACAAAAGTTGAAACATTATAAAATGTTGGGATGTTACACTTACTCCCTTCGCGAGAAACTACTTCTCTAGAAAGGTACCGGTCTTCGCGACAAACGTTTTCCCTCAGATTGGTTGTAGAAGGTGTATCCTACGGTTTCCTGCGTATATCCTACAAAGAAGACTTTCTACGACTTCAGTTCTAGTTGGTCGGGCTGTAGTTTCTTAACATACGCCTCAGAACCCCAAACCTACAGAAGCGATAACTTAGGCTTCTTGCCATACCATAATTCATACGGTGTCGTTTTAACGGATTTGGACGGAGCCCTATTTAAAGTGAATGCGGCTGTTTCTAACGCATAACCCCAGAAGGATACGGTCAAATCGGTAAGAGACATCATAGACCATACACTATCCAGTAGAGTACGATTACGTCGCTCGGACACGCCGTTACGTTGCGGTGTTCTGGCAGGCGTAAGTTGTGGTAAGATGCCACAACTCTTCAGCTGTGTGCCAAACTCAAAACTCAAATACTCGCCACCACGATCGATCGGAGGTGCTTGATTTTCTTATTAAGCTGATTTTCAACTTCACTTTAAAATACTTTGAACTTTTCAAAAGTTTAAGACTTGTGTTTCATCAAATAGATATAACCATATCTACTCAAGTCATCGGTGAAGGTGACGAAGTAACGATAACCATTGTGTGTCGATACGCTCATTGGTCCACACACATCTGTATGTATGACCCTCAACTAGTCCGACGCCCATTCAACGAAACCTTTGAACGGTGTCTTGGTCATTTTGCCCATAAGGCATGGTTCGCATGTATCGAGGGATCCAAAATCTAATGGGTCTGAAAGTCCATCTGCGTGGAGTTTCTTCATGCGCTTTATACCAATAGGACCGAGACGGCAATGCCACATATACATGGTGGTATCATAACTACATTTAATCATTTTGACATCTATGTTCTGGATGTGAGTACTACGATCGAGATTCAACAAGAATAAACCATTACTCTCGGGAGCATCAACATAAAAGATATCATTCATTGAGAAAGCACAACTGCTTGATACTGATTTAAATGAATAACCGTCTTGTAACCGTCATTGAAATAGCACAACTCCAAGACCCACTGATAATGTGTACACTCAAGGATGGTACAAAATAACATTTATTTAAAACCAAAACTAATCCTGATGGTAGATGCAGAGGGAGCGTGCCGACAACCACCACGTCGACTCTCGATCCATTGCCGACGTGCATCATAAACTCATCTTTAGCCAGCCGCCTCTTATTCCGCAAATCCTCCTGAGAGTTACAAATATGAGCAACATAACCAGTATCAAATACCCAAGTGTTGCTACGGGCGGATGTAAGGTAACCATCTTTAACATGTATATCAAATATACCTTGCTCTTTGTCGACTATCTTGCCAGCTTTCATGTCCTCCAGGTACTTGGGGCAGTTGCGCTTCCAGTGACCTTTTCCCTTGCAGTAGAAGCACTCCACGCCAGCTTTGGGACCAGATTTGGGAGTCTTGGGCTTGGCAATCAATTTGCCCTCCCTCCTGGACTTCCAGCTCTTCTTTCCCTTGCCACCGGATTTCTTAAAATCGACAGTCTTGTTGACCATCAACAGCGTGTGCTCCTTCTTGATCTCCACCTCAGCAGTATTGAGCATCACAAACACTTCACCCAGGGACTTAGCCATGCCCTGCATGTTGTAGTTCATGACAAAGCCTTTATAGCTGGGGGGCAACAATTGCAGCACCCTATCAATCGCCAGCTCATCAGGAATCTTGCATTCCAGAGCGTTCAGTCGTTGAACGTAGCCAGACATCTTGATCACGTGCTCACTCACACTGCTATGCTCCTCTTGCCCGAGAAGAAAAGCTTAGAAGCTTCATATCTCTCAGCCTTAGCTTGCGGCGCAAAGACAGCCTTGAGATCAGAAATTATCTCAAAGGTGCTCATCTTCTCAAAGCGCTTTTGCAGGTCGGCTTCCATGGTGTAGAGCATGCCACTCTGGACAAAGGCGGAATCCTCCGATTTAGTCTGGAAGACCTTCTTCTCATCATCAGAGGCTTCATCTGCTGGAGGATCACCTATGGTCGCCTCAATGACGTAGGCCACCCTATGGGGAGTGAGGAGGATCCTCAGGTTGTGGAACCAGGCCATGAAGTTTGACCCATTGGTCTTAAGCTTTTATCTCAAGAAACAGACCTAGGTTAAACGAGGGGCGAGACATCTACAATGGAATTTTCAACAACATGAGACTTTGTTCATAATAATGTTGAGTTATAGTATTTATAGAAAGTAACTAAATAACTCCAAACGAACATCCCTCATGGTCGTTTAAGCGATTACACGACCCGCATCCATTGCACCACCCCTCATCGTAAGAGCCGACAGCACAACTTCAAGGGTATACAATAGTCTATCACAACAATTCTGTGACTCATGCTCGACCTTTCGGCCTACGTGTTCCGAGTCCATATCTTCATATGCTACTCGCCACTATAACCTCCATGTAATTGTTGTGCAACATGACTTACACCCACTGTATGCGACCGACGATATGTCCGACACCCGATCGTCACGGCCAGCCTCATAACGAAGAACTTTCTTGGTGGTGCTCGTTGGAGGAAGAACACTAGTGGTATTTTGAAGGGATCATCTTATATATGACTACCACCGCGTAACTAATATATACTAATATATATAAACACACAATATAAGATGTACACAATAACATCAAATGTAATGCCATGTGATATAGTCCATTGCGCCATGGTCTTCTTGGCACCCGCAGCTCATAATAAATTTAATAAACATACCTTGACGATATCACATTGCCCCTACAAAATAAAGTTAGACGCTTCTACTTTATCTTTTGCATATTTTACATGGTTGGGGCTTTCGTAAAAATAACCGCTTCTTACCTACAAACTTATGACCACAACAACGATCCAATAATTGCATATTTAAGCATCCCTTTCGGGCCCTCCATTGAAAATGCAAGACCAACTAAAGAGAGAGAAACAAGCACCCGCCAGCCACAGATACGGTACAAGACGTATGTCAGTAGTGGAACCAGTCTAGTGTAAGCGTACGCATAAAGTTGGTCTAGGCCGCTTCATCAACTCGATGCCGCTAGAATAAAAAGTGCACGCTAGAGGGTAGCAAATAACAGGAACGGTGACCCCATGCGGAACACGGGTTCTAACAGCGTACATCTATATCTACGATAGATCGGCTCTAATACCAATGAAGGGGATCGTGTGCAGAAAACCAAAAATTTCCTAGCAACGATATCCTTAATACATGCCAAGATCTCTTCTATGCAGATATAGTAGTACAAACGTAGATCGGAATACATACCCTTGCAGACCGAAAGCGGGGATTACGTTCCCGCACGAACGGTGACGATGAAGACCGACGAAGCCGACCTCAAGGTTGTGTAGAGGAAGCTGACCTCCCAGCACTGCTAGCGCAGCACCTCGCAGGGCGTTACACACGTACGGTGGAGACGACGGCCTCCCAAGCTCCAGTCCAGCACGAGCAGTAGAAGACTTGGACCGGAACACCACCAGCTCGATAGAGGGCTATGGTGGAGAGATCCCCCCTCTCAACTCAGCGCAACTCCGACAAAGGGAGAAATCGAGAGAGAATAGGGGAATAAATTGATAAATGAAAAGGCCAGGGGTGGCCCTCTAAATATAGGCTCCCGGGGGGGGGGGGGAGCCAACCTTCTCACCAGGCAATGTGGGACTAAACCCCACATGCCTGGTGCGGCATTGGTACGCCGGCCACCTAGTGGGCCCCTTGTGGCCCACCTAGGCCGGCCACCTTGGCCCCCACCGAATTCCCCTAGGGAGTTTTCCCCTCTTGGGCATTCTTTCGACCAGAAGGCCCATATAGGGAAATCAGCCTAAATAAATTCGAAAATAAAAATATAAAATCATATTTAGACATTATTTACACTAATTAATATCAAACGTATTATATATAATTTATTCTAGCTCCGAAAACTATTTCGTCGCTGCCCGATCTCCATCAGACCTCTCCCGGGACGTTCCCGGTGATCTCTTTCCTTTCCGGTTGTCTTGTCGAAACCCCTTAAGTGTGTTGCCCTAGCGGTTCGATATAATAATAGGTATGATCGAGACTCCTCTCTGATCAACGACTAACTCGTAGGCCTGGACCCCATGAATTAATCCCTGTGATATAACGAATGACTTTCATCTATCAAACCTGAACGTAAAGTATTAAACCTTTTGCCATAGCGATACTTATCGTGTCTGAGTGTTGTTCATAGATATCTCCATATCTAGCTGACCTCGTTACCGACAACGCTATCTTCTACTCGTCTATGATTTCATGTCTCCGTGACCTAGTCACATGCATGCAAGCTCATTAGACATAATCTCACCGAGTGGGCCCTAGAGTATCTATCCTACTATGCGGATTGGAAAATCCCTCTCTTGACCCCTTATCTCAACTACTCCCTTTCGATACCCAAAACTATCACCGTTATTGTCATACTAAATAAGATACAACGTTTGGTGCGATCAAAGTATCTTTCAGGAATAACAATAAGAGTTGATTTCACGGTCAAAGGCGTAATGACTACGTCCTACAAAAATGGGTATGTCCATCACATCGCTCTACCAACGATATGACTTCCATTGCCGCAGCGCCATGCCCTATGATCGGGAAACCCCGATCATCGATCGTGCAACGAATCTAGTCTTAGTATAGGCTACTAGGGACCTGGTTGTTTACACATCACACCCGTATTAATGTTTTCGCTTAATACGGTTATAGCATGACACAAAAAACATATTATGAACAAACGAGATATGATAAAGAAATACACTTTATTAATTACCTCTAGGGCATATCACCTTCACTTTGATTTTCGCTATTTAGCGGCTAGAGGCCCCATCTTTGGAGGCATTATTGCCTTACGTATTGCTGAATTTTTGGGGCTGCCCATTGATCCTAATGATGTGCCACTTGAACCATGTTATCTTGGCCTTGCTGCAATGAAAGGTCATAAATTTATTACTACCCGCTCCACTTTGGAGAACATTATGTTTAGGGTTGTTTCTGCTGACGATCGTGAAAAGGAAGTCTCCTTGCCACAACCTTCTTTGTTTAGTCTTGACCGGAGATCGTGGTCGTACTCGCTGGTAGAGGGTGAGGAGCAGTTGAGCGTACTTGGTTTTCACCAGTCACATCGCATGCAGGAGCCACCGCCGGAGGATTATAGCGGATACCACGCCAGCGCATCCTCGAGCTCATATTACAGGGAAAGCTCTTCGACATACTCCGCAACATCGACGGATGGACACATTGGCCTTGAGCTCCACTTAGGCCAAAAGCCTTAGCTTGGGGGAGGTATACCGATAGCACACTCATCTATATATCATATCATTCGGTACTTTGTATATCCATGTTTCGTTTTTAGTTTTCTTTCTTTCGTTCATTTGTTTATACTTTGTTTGCTTTACATAAACCCCAAAATACCAAAAAGATTTTTGTTATTTCTCTTTCTGGTTTGTTTTAGTATCTAATATTAATATGCTCAGTATTTATTTCAGTTCAATATGCAAAAATACAAAAATATTTGGCTTTGTTGTGTGTTGTATCCCGCAGGGGAAGATTTCTGCTATCCACCGTTAAATTCATAACTTTTTACAGGAATGTCGTAATGACCTGAACTTTGGTGTGCATATTACTGGGATGTGTACGAAACTTTCATTAGTTTTGAGTTTTCTGATATGGGCATGTTAAGATCCTCGAAATTTTTTGTCTTTGCTAGCTGTTCTGTTTTTAGTTTACAAATCCGAAAACCCAAAAATATTGTTGTTTCTCTTTGCTTCTGTATAGTTTGTTTCAGAGGTCATTATCTACAATTACTACATGGATCTTGGTTATTATTTCATATCTTTCAAGCACACAAGTGATAAGTCAATTTTGATGATCTATGACAATTTCGAGTTGGGTAAGAGGCTGGTAATGAACTCTATTTGTTTCTCATTTTTTTACATATTCTCATTCATGTGAGCATGCTTAGATGGTTCGCATAAGTTATATGTCGATTGGTGGATTCTTAGTAGTTCATGTTTTCTTGTGATCGTTTCCAATTTATTTATGATGGATGTCATGTCTCTTTGGATATTATCTTCCATTGCTTTGCTCATAATAGAATATGACATTGTGGTATCCTCCTCTGAATAATTCATTTGAATTGACTTGGCACATGCTTACACATGTTATGACTAAAAACAAAAAGTCACTTAAGCCTTGATGACATATTTTGACTCAGATTTCTTGTATCTTTATTATGCCTCCGCTTATTCTATTTCGTCACAAGCATGATTATGACGGTTATTGCTCTCTTGAATTGTCGCTTTCCCATCTTTTGCTAGCCTCTACTTGTACTAAGATGAGATAATGCTTGTGCTTCCAAATCCCTGAAAACCAAGTTATTTCAAAGAGTCCACCATAAATACCTATACATGGCAATTTCAAACTATTAAGGTAAATTCGCATGTGCTAACTTAAAACATTCAAACACTTCTCAATTTGTGCCATTGATTTGAGCTCATGAGGAAGTATGTGGGGTTACGGATATCAACCTTGTCGTTTGTCTTTGGACAGACTTTCGCCAACCAGACTAGTGGCATATGCATCCGCTTATCTATTAATTTGCAAAAAGAGCTGGCAAATGGTGCCCAGCCCCAAATTAATTAAAACTTTAAGTGTTGCATTCTCTTAACATTTTTTCCCTAATCTAATCAGTCAAGCAATGACAATAGTTTTTAACTACATGTGTGTAACATCCCAAAATTCTCAAAAATTTAAAACTTTGCATTCATGCATCATTCATCATATAGGCATGACATTTAAATCTCATAAGGACTAAATAAAAATTTAATTATAATTTTAAATAAATTATAATTCCATAAAGTTGTTTATTTGTACTCCTTATAATATCCCTTTTATCAAATTATTTGATAGTCAAGTATGATACTAAAAGGTTCTAAATTTAATAAGCTTTCCAAAACATATTTTTAGAATTTTTATGAAATGATTTGGTTAAGTTTAAAAATCATTTTTGAAATCAGGTTTGAAAAACAGAAAAGTATTTGAAAAAAAAAAATTGCTTTCCAAGCCATTTGGGCCGAGGCCCGCAGCTATCTGCCGCGCGCCGCGCTACGCAACATTCCGCCAGCGGCCCAGCCCTCTCTCTCTCTCGCTGACGCTGACTGGTGGGACCCACCTGTCATCTCCACCGCGGTAGCGTTTCTTCCGCAAATCACGCACGACGCCGACTGAAAAAACGCCTGATTGATTTCATTTTGATTGCGGTGATTTATTACTCTGTTTGCAACGCCCCTTGCCCCTACTAAAATCCCTCGATCCCCTCTTCTTTTTGCCCCAAAACATTCTACTCGAGAGCCACCAGGCTGCATGTATTCATCTCCGAAGTTCCGCGGTTGCCGCCGGCGAGAAGTCCGTTTTCCGGTGAGCTAAGGCAATGCCGAGTCCTCTCGTCACTTCTTCTCGCTTCCTCTTGTCCATGCGACGAATTTTGACACGGTTACACGATTTTTCCCGCAGCACATCGTCGGGTTCGTCCACATCCGAGAGGATCCGCCACCACGCGCAACTCCGACGAACTGTTCCGGGGAGACGAGGAAGCACCGGTCGCCACCACCTCGCCATCGTCTTCGTGTCGAAATCCTCTACACTCGGATATGCGCCGTTCTCCCCCTAGGGCCGTGAAACGCAGATAACGCGAACGCTGGCCATGGCTGCGCCGCATCCAACGCGTTTCCGGCGACACGCGCCGCCCGTGTCTGGTCCGAGCGTCCTGGACGGTTGGATCTAGATCTAACGGATCTGTTTTTGTTTATTTTTCCGTATCGGTTTTAACATCCCAACATTTTGGAATGTTCAAAAATCACTAAAATTTTAAACTTTTGTTTTGATTAAAATAAAATATTAAAATGCATAAGAAAACTAACTATAAAAGACTTCAACCAATTTGAAAAAGTCTATTATTTCAAAATTCCCAATGTGTCATTATTTTCAAAAGTTATTTCCAATTAAACATTTGATTATCCATTGTATTTCAAAAACCTTAATATGTAATTTGAAAAAAATATATAAAGTACAAACCATTTTATTTTAAGTAAATAGTTTACTTATAAGTAATTGATTTCAACCACTTAGCCATATCTATTCTTAAATTCAAGACTATTAAAATGGTATAATTGCCAAATGGTTTTCATTCTTTTAACTAAGTTAAAAATATAGTTTGGAAATAATAAGCCTATAGTTTATAACTTAAAACCTTAAAGATTTTATAATTACTTAAAAACCCAAATAAACATTTCATTAGCTTAAATGATTTTCATTTGTTTTCAAAACCTGAAATGACATTCATGAATATATTTTATATATAAGAAATGAATTAAATCAAAAATCTTTTCCAAAGTTGTTATAAGGTTTTCAAATGAATTATCATAATATAAAATAGAATGGTGCACAAAATATTTTGAATTAAAAATGAATACATTATATTTCCCTTTTCATTTCAAATAAATGTGTGATGTTATTTAATATTGTACTAAAGACAAAAATTATTTAATATTGGAAAATGAGTTTAAATAACTTAATTTTAAACTTATATAAGTTTTGTATTTTTATAAATTTTATTTAGCCAAAAACGAAATTATTTAAGCCATGTTTTCAAATTTGAAATTAAGTGGCAAATTCGTAATTAATCAATAATTAAAAATTTTGATTTTTGAAAAGTGTTCAAAACATGACCACAACTTGTTTAACACAAAGATATTATTTTTACAAATTTGTAGAAATTTATTTTACTTGATTTGGAGTCTTAAATCAAAAGCTATGAAAGAAATAAGAAAAATCAGAAAAAGAAAAAGAAAAAAATACTGACATGCAGACTTTTAGAGCCCAAATCACGCACCGTTTGTTTCTAATTAAAGCCCTTGATCTCCTTTTCCATTCCCCCATAAAAGCCCTCTCTTAAATTCATAAATTGCTCTAATTTCGTCCGCCATTAAACATGAGCGTTTTTGGTCGAATTTAATGTCCGATTGATTGCGGGCAAATTACTGCACCAAATCAAGCACCGTTGGATTCTATAAATAGCACTCGAACTCCTCCTCCATTCCGCCCAAAAGCCCTCTCCAATACGCCCCTAGGCCGACGGATTTGCTTGCCGGAGTTCTTCACATCCACGGCCGATTTCATTGATTCCGGTGAGGTGAGGCGATCCCCGAGGCCGAGAACCCTCTCCTCTTTCTCCCCACCCCCGTGCGCATCCACTGACCCCGTCTTACCTCTTTTAACACAGCGGAGACGTGGAGTTCATGCTCACCGAGCTCGCCGGTGACCCGAGCTTCTCCGACGGAACGTCCACGCCACTCTCGGACACCCGCCACAACGTCGACGCCACCATCCTCTCCGTCGCGACGCGCCGCATACGGGGAGCCCCTCTACATGTCCGGAGAACCACGGGAACGTCGTCTCCGACCTCCATCTGACGCCGGCACCGCCGTCTCCCTCAACTCCGGCAAACCGCGCCGCCACCTCCAGACCATCTCGCTGTAAGCCCTTATATCTTGATCCAGCGGTGTAGATTAGATGACATGTTTGAATCTGTATCAGCCAATAGCATCGCGCCGCGCGACTGTTGTGTCAGCTATTTGCCATTTTCGTTTTTCTCACTAGACATAACTTCCAAAATTCATCAAAATTCATATTAAATCAACCGTAACTCCATTTTTGATGTTTTTGTAGTCTATGGAATCGTATGAACGTGTAGGAAATAGTGGTATAATAAAAACTTGTATTTAGTCGTGCACTAACTTGGTATTTACAGAAATATGTAAAAAAATATTTTAATTATAGTTTTAATTCTTTAAGGTCAAAATTTGTAAATAAAATATCTTTGAAAATCCCATGACCTATAGATTGTGCTAGTTCTGTTGTTTTCCAACCTTGAGAAATTTAGATGTATTCAAATTCAAAATATGATGTTTGAGAAAATTTGACATAACCTTTGATATAAACATTTTTTTTGAGTAAATAAAATTGCTATAAATTTATTTAAACCCTCTCTGTCTATTAATACGAATTATAAAATTTTCTTATAATTTTTTTTAAATCAGATAAAACTTTATTCTTATATTTATTCCTTTATTATATTTTGTGAAAATAGAAATTAATTAAATTGCATTAGCATTATTGTTCATGTGATTAAAATTTGTATTTCATGCATATCATATTTTATTTTGTAGTCATATTTCTCATAAGAAAACTCCTTCCCCATTTTCTCTAAGTTAGAAATATTTTCAACTTAGCATTTTGGTAAAGTGATACACTTAGACACTTAGGATTTTCAACATGGAGCTAGAAGACCAATGAAGGACTTAGCCAAAACAAGACTCCAGAAGAATCTCCAAGAAGTAGAAGCACTTAGAAGAAAAATGAAGAGGAAGTTCATGCAGACCAACCAGAAATATTTTCTAAGTCTTGCTCCCTCTCTCTTTCATTTCTCCTTTCTTCTCTAAGACCTCTTGAAGACTAAGTTAAATCCAAGACCAGCCTAGGTGATACAAAAATCATCAAGTCTGAAGATTATTCAAGTCTACCAAGAATTCAATCAAGACATCACCAAGGAGAATATTACAAGTCTGGAGATGAAGCCTGGAAGACAAACTATATCTTTCTTCTACCTTTTCCCTGTTTCCTAATCTTGTCTTTCACTTAAGACTTAAGAGACTTTCATGGCATGACATGCATCTCTAGTCCTTAGATACAAATTGCATATCATGCATGACATGTTTTCCTTAGAAGTTTTATGAAACTTGTTTGTTCACTAGATATGAGCATGTATGTTTGATGATTGTTGTTTGTTGATTGTTGTATTGTTGTTGCTTATATTGTTTAGATTGAACGGAGAGCAAACGTTCGTTGTTGAAAAGAGTTTGTGAACAACGACAACATTCAAAGGCAAGTGGCACACCACATAAACCTCCTATTATTTTCTATATGCATTACTTAGTGTATTTTTATATGCATGTGTAGGATAGTATTGCTATGCTAAACCTGTGTAGAATTCCCTTACTCCCGTGTCTAGGTTCCTATATCAGACTTAGCAGAAATATTGATGCTATGCAATTGATGAAAAGTTTTACAAAATACTAAGTGACTACTGAGGGTTGTGCTCATGGTTGTCGTCGCCTAGGATGAATGTCTATTCTACTTAGGGCCGTGAGCATGGTGATTTTCACCTCAGAGTACATCCACTAAGTTAATGAAACACCTGGGTGGTAAGAGGTTGTATGGTTTATGTTGAGTGGCTACTCAGGCCATGTCTATGGTTCCTGGAGTATGTACACTTGTGAATGGCCACCCAGGAACAGAGGAATCTAAAGGACTCCGAGTGACGATTGCTTCCAGTGCACCCATTGCCATATGGGATCTGTCTTGATCAATTATGTTGCGTGGACTCTCTCCGACTTGAAAAGCAGATGTAGGGGGTGTTAGGTGGAACGGGTCAAGGCAGGTGGGAGGGAAAATGCTTCTGAAAGATCTCGTCTCATTCTTCTCCTTTCCTTATCACAAATGGTGTGTAAAGAATAATTTGGGTTGAATGGGTACAATGATGAACGTGCACAACCTCTGCAGAGTGTAAAACTAAGTACTTAGCCGTGTCCCTGGTACGGACAATTTTAGCAGCTGATCACGGACGTCAACGGAGGATTTCACCATTCCAACTTCAGAAATAAAACTTGATGGGTGAACAAGGGAAGATGAGATTTATGGTGTTCATGCCATACTTGTCTTGATTTGAAGAAAGTGTTTTCCAAAGAGATAGGAAAAATTGGCTTTATGCAAAATAGCCTTGAACTCCACCAGCCAAATATGCATATAGGCTATAGAGTTATTTCATTAAGTGTCCACCATAGTGTCACTTGCCAGACTCCATTTTTAATGGAATCTGACCCACGTTGTTGCAATATTTTTCTTATTGCAGACTGATCAGATGACGAGTGAGGTTTTCGATTAAAGGTTTCGAGTCTACAACCAACATGTTTTCGCCTGTGGCAACATGAAGTTGTTGTAGACCCATTGCTATTGTATTTCCGCTGTGTACTATTTCAAAGCTAGCTTTATGCTATGCAACTTGTAATGAATATTTTGTAAGTCTGGATCATCGATGTAATAAAATTGATACTTTGTTGTGATATTACATCGTAAAGTGTGTGTGCAAACGAATCGATCCAGGGATTTGCACTATAGACAGGTATCTGTCTTATTTAAAGCGCAGGTCCGCTACAGATGTTATCAGAGCACTGTGGTGCCTGTAAGTTCGAAACCCTAGGTTTGAATAGAAATAGGATTTGACCATAGGATTCAAAATCTATTTTATTTACTTTTCTGAAAACAAAACTTTTTATTTTGTCTTCCTCATACTCTCATCTTCTATCAACCTTCTGAAAACATCTTATCTTTTTTCTAGATGACCATGTTCTTATAGTCTAAGTCTGATTCTGCTGCTTCATATGGAAAAGCTACGATGCAACATGAAGTTCTACATGCATGTAAGACCACTGAAGAAACAGGATTCGGCCACCACCTCTAAGATATCCAATAAAGTTGAACAAGAACTTGAAGCACTCACGAAGGAGGTAGATTTGACCACCACCTAAATAGAATGACGATATCGTGTTAGTGTATTGATCATATCAACTTGGCTATATGACAATACTAGATTGTTTGTTTGTTGTGAACCTTGTTGCTTGATGTTTGTTAGATGTTGATTGATTATGTTATAGATTGGTTGCCTTGTTTTGTTTTATTGAACTCGGATTTCTCCATAGTACAAATAATTCAACTCATTGCTTTCTAAACCAAACAGATGTCTCACCCCAATACCAACACCAATGATTTTCATACAACTATGCGACTACTGTTAGAGAACCAAAGTCAGCTGTGGAAGTTGATCAATGACCAACTGCCTAAGATTGATCAAAACCATAGTGATTTTGAAGAGAACCTTATGACCAAATTAAAGGCATGCAAAACTTGTGGAGAGATAGGACATACGTCGAAAGAATGTCCAGATGAGTGGTCCCATGGTCATACCATACGTCTAGTTAAAGGATGCCTCACAAGTCAGGTTACTTGCTTCATGTGTGAAGGAACAAACCATGTCCCAATTCAGTGTCAACTTTATCCCTTGGTGCAACAAGCTAACCAGCAAACCAAGGAAGGAATTGGACAGTCTCTCATGAAGATCCTATAGGAACAAAGACAAAAGGTTGAATCCAAGAAAGATTATAGCCACATAAGTTGCTACAAGTGCAAAGACAAGGGACATTACGCTGATAAGTGCCCTGAGTGGAAGAAGGATAAATCTCTCCAAGGACCGAGTGGAAAACGTGAGTACTAAAACTTTTCGTATCCACCACATGCCATTGTATTTTGAATACTTGTACGCTTTACATCAGAGAACTAAACGATATTAAACAAAGTTTTTAGACTAACCACAAAACTTTTCTTTTAAGGGTGGTAGCCACCCAGTTAAAGTAAACCCCGTTGCTTAAACCCAGAGATCCCAAACTATCTTTCCTTCTTTCGAGTCTCCCCCATCAGAAAAATCATCCCCTACCAGCTTTCAAGTTTCCATGTCAAAATCTTTCATCTCTCAAACCTCTCGAGTTATCAGAATCATTCCAAGCACTTGCTTTGTCTTTCTAGCTTCTCCGAATCTCGGGGACGAGATTCCTTTTAAGGGTGGTAGTCTGTAACATCCCAACATTTTGGAATGTTCAAAAATCACTAAAATTTAAAACTTTTGTTCTGATTAAAATAAAATATTAAAATGCATAAGAAAACTAACTATAAAAGACTTCAACCAATTTTAAAAAGTCTATTATTTCAAAATTCCCAATGTGTCATTATTTTCAAAAGTTATTTCCAATTAAACATTTCATTATCCATTGTATTTCAAAAACCTTAATATGTAATTTGACAAATGTTTTATAAAGTACAAACCATTTTATTTTAAGTAAATAGTTTACTTATAACTAATTAATTTCAACCACTTAGCCATATCTATTCTTAAATTCAAGACTATTAAAATGGAATAATTGCCAAATGCTTTTCATTCTTTTAACTAAGTTAAAAATATAAAGTTTGGAAATTATAAGCCTATAGTTTATAACTTAAAACCTCATAGATTTTATAATTACTTAACAACCCAAATAAACATTTCATTAGCTTAAATGATTTTCATTTGTTTTCAAAACATGGAATGACTTTCATGAATATATTTTATATATAAGAAATGAATTAAATCAAAAATATTTTCCAAAGTGATTATAAGGTTTTCAAATGAATTATCATAATATAAAATATAATGGTGCACAAAATATTTTGAATTAAAAATGAATACATTATATTTCCCTTTTCATTTCAAATAAATGTGTGATGTTATTTAATATTGTACTAAAGCCAAAAATTATTTAATATTGGAAAATGAGTTTAAATAACTTAATTTTAAAATTTTATAAGTGTCGTATTTTTATAAATTTTATTTAGCCAAAAAACAAAATTATTTAAGCCATGTTTTCAAATTTGACATTAAGTGGCAAATTTGTAATTAATCAATAATTCAAAATTTTGATTTTTGAAAAGTGTTCAAAACATGCCCACAACTGGTTTAACACAAAGATATTATTTTTACAATTTTTTAGAAATTTATTTGACTTGATTTGGAGTCTTAAATCAAAAGTTATGACAAAATAAGAAAAATCAGAAAAAGAAAAAGAAAAAATGCTGACGTCATGCTGACGTCAGCATCGTCTTCAAAGCTCTAGAACCAGAAAACGCGAAAACAGCTCCCGTGCAAACTTTCCGAATTGATTCCCGTTGATTCAGGGCCCCAAATGACACACCGTTTGATTCTAATTAAAGCACTTGATCTCCTCTTTCATTCCCCCATAAAAGCCCTCTCTGAAATGCACTAAATTGCTCTAATTTCGTCCGCCATTAAACATGAGCGTTTTTGGCAGAATTTAATATCCGATTGATTACGAGCAAATTACTGCACCAAATCAAGCACCGTCGGATTCTATAAATAGCACTCGACCTCCTCCTCCATTCCCCCCCGAAAGCCCTCTCCAATACGCCCCGAGGCCGACGAATTTGCTCGCAGGAGTTCTTCACATCCACGGCCGATTTCATTAATTCCGGCGAGGTGAGGCGATCACCGAGGCCGAGAACCCTCTCCTCTTTCTCCCCAACCCCGTGCGCATCCACTGACCCCATCTTACCTCTTTTAACACAGCGAGACGTGGAGTTCGTGCTCACCGAGCTCGCCGGTGACCCGAGCTTCTCCGGCGGAACGTCCACGCCACTCTCGGACACCCGCCACAATGTCGACGCCACCATCCTCTCTGTCGCGACGCACCGCATACGGGGAGCCCCTCTACACGTCAGGAGAACCACGGGAAAGTCGTCTCCGACCTCCATCCGACGCCGGCGCCGCCGTCTCCCTCAACTCCGGCGAACCGCGCCGCCACCTCCAGACCATCTCGCTGTAAGCCCTTAGATCTTGATCCAGCGATGTAGATTAGATGACATGTTTGAATCGGTATCAGCCAATAGCATCGCGCCGCGCGACTGTTGTGTCAGCTATTTTCCAATTTGGTTTTTCTGACTAGACATAATTTCCAAAATTCATATTAAATCAATCGTAACTCCGTTTTTGATGTTTTTGTAGTCTATGGAATCGTATGAACGTGTAGAAAATAGTGGTATAATAAAAACTTGTATTTTAGTCGTGCACTAACTTGGTATTTACAGAAACATGTAAAACATTATTTTAATTATAGTTTTAATTCTGTAAGGTCAAAATTTGTTAATAAAATATCTTTGAAAATCCCATGACCTATAGATTGTGCTAGTTCTGTTGTTTTCCAACCTTGAGAAATTTTGATTTATTCAAATTCAAAATATGATGTTTGACTAAATTTGACATAACCTTTGATATAAACATTGTTTTTGAGTAAATCAAATTGCTATAAATTTATTTAAATCCTCTCTATCTATTAATACAAATTATAAAATTTTCTTATATTTTTTTAAAAATCACATAAAACTTTAATCTTATATTTATTCCTTTATTTTATTTTGTGAAAATAGAAATTAATTAAATTGCATTAGCATTATTGTTCATGTGATTAAAATTTGCATTTCATGCATATCATATTTTATTTTGTAGTTATATTTCCCATAAGAAAACTCCTTACCCATTTTCTCTAAGTTAGAAATATTTTCAACTTAGCATTTTGGTAAAGTGATACACTTAGACACTTAGGATTTTCAACATGGAGATAGAAGACCAATGAAAGACTTAGCGAAAACAAGACTCTAGAAGAATCTCCAAGAAGTAGAAGCACTTAGAAGAAAAATCAAGAGGAAGTTCATGAAGACCAACCAGAAATATTTTCTAAGTCTTGCTCCCTCTCTCTTTCATTTCTCCTTTCTTATCTTAGACCTCTTGAAGACTAAGTTAAATCCAAGACCAGCCTAGGTGATAAAAAAATCATCAAGTCTGAAGATTATTCAAGTCTACCAAGAACACAATCAAGACATCACCAAGGAGAATATTACAAGTTTGGAGATGAAGACTGGAAGGCCAACTATATCTTTCTTTTACCTTTTCCTGTTTCCTAATCTTGTCTTTCAATTAAGACTTAAGAGATTTTCATGGCATGAAATGCATCTCTAGTCCTTAGATATAAATTGCATGTCATGCATGACATGTTTTCCTTAGAAGTTTTATGAAACTTGTTTGTTCACTAGATATGAGCATGTATGTTTGATGATTGTTGTTTATTGATTGCTGTATTGTTGTTTGCTTATATTGTTTAGATTGAACGGAGAGCAAACGTTCGTTGTTGAAAAGAGTTTGTGAACAACGACAACATTCAAAGGCAAGTGGCACACCTCATAAACCTCCTATTATTTTCTATATGCATTACTTAGTGTATTTTTATATGCATGTGTAGGATAGTATTGCTATGCTAAACCTGTGTAGAATTCCCTTACTCCTGTGTCTAGGTTCCTATATCATACTTGGTAGAAATATTGATGCTATGCAATTGATGAAAAGTTTTACAAAATATTAAGTGACTACTCAGGGCTGTGCTCATGGTTGTCGTCGCCTAGGATGAATGTCTATTCTACTTAGGGCCGTGAGAATGGTGATTTTCACCTGAGAGTACATCCACTAAGTTAATGAAACACCTGAGTGGTAAGAGGTTGTATGGTTTATGTTGAGTGGTTACTCAGGCCATGTCTATGGTTCCTGGAGTATGTACACTTGTGAATGGCCACCTAGGAACAGAGGAATCTGAAGATCTCCTAGTGACGATTGCTTCCAGTGCAGCCATTGCCATATGGGCTCTGCTTGATCAATTATGTTGCGTGGACTCTCTCCGACTTGACAAGCAGATGTAGGGGGTGTTAGGTGGAACGGGTCAAGGCATGTAGGAGGGAAAATGCTTCTGAAAGATCTCGTCTCATTCTTCTCCTTTCCTTATCACAAATGGTGTGTAAAGGATAATTTGGGATGAATGGGTACAATGGTGAACGTGCATAACCTCTGCAGAGTGTAAAACTAAGTACTTAGCCGTTTCCCCGGTACGGACAATTTGAGCAGCTGATCACGGACATCAACGGAGGATTCTACCATTCCAACTTCAGAAATAAAACTTGATGGGTGAACAAGGGAATATGAGATTTATGGTTTTCATGCCATACTTGTCTTGATTTGAAGAAAGTGTTTTCCAAAGAGATAGGAAAAATTGGCTTCATGCAAAATAGCCTTGAACTCCACCAGCCAAATATGCATATAGGCTATAGAGTTATTTCATTAAGTGTCCACCATAGTGTCACTTGCCAGACTGCATTTTTTATGGAATCTGACCCACGTTGTTGCAATATTTTTCTTATTGCAGACTGATCAGATGACGAGTGAGGTTTCGATTAAAGGTTTCGAGTCTACAACCAACATGTTTTTGCCTGTGGCAACATGAAGTTGTTGGAGACCCATTGCTATTGTATTTCCGCTGTGTACTATTCAAAGCTAGGTTTATGCTATGCGACTTGTAATGAATATTTTGTAAGTCTGGATCATTGATGTAATAAAATTGATACTTTGTTGTGATATTACATCGTAAACTGTGTGTGCAAACGAATCGATCCAGGGATTTGCTCTATACACAGGTATCTGCCTTATTTAAACTGCAGGTACGCTACATCGGTAGATTTATCCGGAGCGTCCGTTTTATTAGAGATCGTACGGCTCACGATCGCGATCCGCGCCGAAGCGGTACGAGCGAATCAGATCGCGCCACGTGGCCTATTCTTTTTCTTTTTTGATGGAATTTCAGAAACTAAAACAGAAAACTATTAAAACTTGCAAAATTCATAACTTTAAATCTGTAAGTCCAAATTTGATAAATTTTATATCATTAGAAAGCTTTGATCATGTAGTTTATTACTGTATCATTGGTTTGTCATTTTAGTGTCTTTTAAATTAGGAAATTAACAGATTGGCAATTCGGCAATTTAAATTCATAACTTAAATAATAAAAATGTTTTTCACATAAGTCCAATTGTTTTGGAATTGTAATTTTGCTCTCTGTCCAGAAAGTGCAACAAGAGTTTTAATTGAATTTTTCATAAAAGAACTAAATAAGTTGAGTGTAGGACTTAATTGACTATAATTGTTCTCTATATTTTAATAGTTAAAATAGATAATAAAATGTTGTTCATTGCATTTCAGGCGGAATCATTGTAAGTTGAAGCCATGGCTAAGGAGGCCGCGAGGCCTGTGGAGACGGCCTCCGTAGGCCCAGTTGAAGAGATGCCTCAGGTGGAGGAGGTTGCGCCTCAAGCGGAGGTAGTTGTGCCTGAGGCGGGAGCTGCAGCGCCTCAGGCGGAGGCAGCGGCGACACCCCCCGAGCAGATGGTGGTGGAGCCACCGGAGGAGCGGGTTGCTACCCCTCCGCGCGCCCCTTTTCCGCCTCGCGCGGCCACGCCACCGTGCGAGCCTCCTCCACTGCGCGAGTCCACGCCAGCTCGCGAGGCAACGCCAACCCGCGCGGCTACTCCGCCCCGCACGTCCACGCCTCCCACGCAGCCAGGGACCGAGGAGGGCTAGGAGCCGCGCATTGGCGAGTCTACGGAGGGAGCTCCTTCATCTCCGCCGCGCGCCGCTGTAGGGAGCGAGCCGCAGGCAAGGACGCTCCCGGATGGCGAGGGCGGCGAGGCCAGCTTGGGTGCGGCGGGAGACGGAGCATGGGCTAGCCTCCAGGTAAGCCCTGAGGCCTGGTTCACATGTTGCCTCCTCAGGCTTGCAAGGACATTTCTTCCCTGTAGATGTTAGAGGGGCGAACCCAAACGCTTGCACACGGTACTGGGGAATCGTGCGCGCTTATAGGTCCCCTCAGGCGTTCCTCGCGAGGAGAGTAAGTACCAAGGTCCTCTGTAGAGATGGCGTGTTTGTGGGAGCTTGCCCTCCATCCAGAGCTCGGATCCTTGGATTTTGAAGTGCTGCTGGTGTGTCATTTGAGGCACTGGTACCGTACTCAGCCCCCGCTCGCGAGGTGTGCATGTGTAGAGATATAAGCGCACATTTTTAAGTTAATAATGCGGAAATAAAACTCACCACCAAATATTACACAGCGGCGCTGTAGCGCAAAGTTCACTTAGGAACGAAACTGTCTCATTATGCTTGGATTTGCCAAGTTAATGTAACGACCATGTCGAGGCATGGGGACCACCCATTGGTGGCAGAGACTCTCTACGGCCTGAGGTGGCTCGTTACATGGAGAGTTCGGAGGGTTGACCCTCGAGAGAAGCCTTTGGAGCTTGGAGGTTTAAGTCGTGAGCTTTTAACCTCTAGAGACAAAAAAAATGCTTGGAGGTTGAGCCGTAAGCTGCCTCTTCCGCCAGATGTCTTGATGTGACAATGATCGCGGGCATGACGCTGATCACGTTTGCTTTTTATCCTTCGGGAGACAAAAAATGCTTAGAGGTTGAGCCGTAAGCTGCCTCTTCAGCCTGATGTCTTGACGTGACGATGATCACGGGCGCGATGATGATCACGGGTAAAACTTGCGCAGGTGCATGATGCTCCTCGGGTTTTTGACGGGGATGCCGTCTTGAGTCTCGAGGAGAGCCGCGCCAGGCCTAGCGATGTGGGTGATCCTGTAGGGGCATTCCCACATTGGTGACAGCTTGTGGAGGCCTTCCCTGGAGAGCATTCGCCTAAGGACGAGATCACATGCCTCTAGTGTGCGCGAGCGCACGTTGCGGCTATGGTAGCGTCGCAGGTCCTGCTGGTATTTTGCCGCCCGGAGGGCGGCGCGGCGGCGTAGTCACTCGAGAAGTAGCAGGTCGTCGTTGTGGAGATCCTCTTGCTCGTCCTCGTTAAAAGCAAGGACTCGTGGGGATCCATGCTTAATCTCTGTGGGGAGGATTGCTTCGGCTCCATAGACGAGGGCGAACGGTGTTTCTCCCGTAGGCTTGGGCGGCGTTGTGCGGATGGTTTAGAGCACCGAAGGGAGCTCGCTGATCCAGCCCTTGCCGTGGCCCTTGAGGACGTCGAAAGTCCTGTCTTTAGGCCCTTGAGGACTTCTGCATTTGCTCGCTCGGCTTGGCCATTGCTCTGTGGATGAGCAACCTAGGAGTAGGAGAGATTGATGCCCATTCTCTTGTAGTAAGCTCTGAAGATGCAACTGGTGAATTTTGAGCCATTGTCGGTGGTGATGCGATTAGGCACTCCGAAGCGGCAGACCAGGCCTCTGATAAATTTCACCGCCGCGACTGCTGGAATTGTGCGCGTCGCCTCTACCTTGGGCCATTTGGTGAACTTGTCGATGGCCACGAAGAGGTAGCGATATCCCCCTTGCGCTGTTGGGAATGGTCCTAAGATGTCCAGCCCCCAGACCTCGAACGGCCAGGAGAGCGGGAGGGTCTGTAGTCCAGCGCGGGCTGATGGATTTGCTTGGACGATGTCAACTGCATCCTTAAGTGCTTGAGGCTAGTAGAAACCACTCCTGAAGACAATTCCTGCGAGGGTGTGGGTGCACGAATGGTGGCCACATTGCCCGCAGTGGATGTCCTTGATCAACATTATGCCTTCTTCAGGAGGGACGCATTTGAGCGCGATGCCATTTGGACGCTTGCCGTAGAGATTTCACTCGAAGATGCGGTAGGATTTTTCCTAGCGAGTGATTCGCTCCGCTTTGACATCTTCCTTGGGGAGAATTCCCTTGGTGAGATAGTCCTTGAGCTCGTCGATCCAGCCTGTCTCTTGATGCACCGTTGTGAGCAACATGCGCTCCTCTGTCTGGGAGCCGCAATCGGGAGCCCCAGTTGTAGGTGGTGGCGGGAGCGCTTCGTGTGTTCTTGCGGGCATGGCCTCTTGAGGCTGCTTTATGGATGCCATGACGAGTCTCTCTTCAAAGACGCCTAGCAGCTGAGCTTGCCTCCTTGATGCGCGCTTGGCAATGTCATCAGCCTCTTGATTTTCCTTCCTTGGGATGTGCATGAGCTCCATGCCCCTGAAGTGCTTCTCAAGCCTGCGGACCTTTTCAAGGTATGCGGCCATGTGGTCGTCCTTAGGCTTGTAGCTCTTGTTGGAGAATTTGACGAGCAGCTGGGAGTCGCCCTTTATAAGTAGGTGCTTGATGCCTAGAGCGATGGCGACGCGTAGGCCGGCGATCAAGCCCTCGTACTCAGTAATGTTGTTGGAGATCTTGTCGATTCGGAAGCACAACTGGACCACGTAATAGAGTTTGTCACCCTTGGGTGAGGTCAGGACAATGCCAGCCCCACCATGGCGGCAGGCGAAAGCTCTGTCAAACTTCATGGTCTAGTGGCTGGGCATTTCTCTCCAGAGGGCTCTGGCTCATCTCCTAGAGGCTCTTCAGGGGTTGGATCAGTCCATTCGGCGACAAAGTCCGCCAGCGCTCTTCCTTTGATGACCCTTGTGGTATCGAAGCGCAAGTTGAATGGATGTATCTCTATGTTCCACCCCACGACACGGTCTATGGCGTTAGGGTCGCGCAGGATCTGCTCCAGGGGAAATGATGTGACCACCTTGATGGGGTGTCCCTGGAAGTAGTGTCACAGCTTCCTTGAGGCGATGAGGAGCGCAATGAGGAGCTTCTGCTGCATTGTGTGCCGTTCCCGAGCATCCCGCAATACTGTACTGATGAAGTAGACATGATTCTCGACAAGGGTTGTCAGTTTAGGCGCAGCGCTGTCTGCCAGGGGAGGCTCTTCAGAGCCCTCAAGGGGGTTGGCCTATGGAGGCTCTTCAGGCTCCTTGGCGAGATCAGCCTGTAGAGGCTCGTCAGGATTCTTGGTGAGATCAGGACTTGGGGCAGGCTCCGCTTGTGGCTCTGGGCCTGACGGTGGGTTTGTCGTGCCTGTCCCTTTGTCGAGCTCTTCGTCGGGCGGTTTTGGCCTTGGGGTTGTTGAACTCTTCTTGTGGAGGGCTGTCTCTTCTCTTTCTACCACCATGACGGCGCTGGCGGTCTGCAGAGTGGCTGATAGATATAGCTTCAGGTGCTCGCATGTCCTTGGGGAAACCATTACTGGTGGGCTGGCCAGGTACCTCTTCAAGTCCTCAAAGGCCTTTTCCGCTTCAGGCGTCCATTTGAAAGTGCCTGACCTCTTCATGATTTTGAAGAAAGGCAGGGCTCTCTCGCCGAACTTGGAGATGAAGCGGCCCAAGCTAGCCATGCAGCCTGCTAGGCGTTGCATGTCCATGAGCCGCCGGGGAGGTTGCATTTCATCTATGGCCTTGATCTTGTCAGGATTTGCCTCTGTGCCCAGGTGGGACACGAGGAAACCAAGCAATTTTCCCTAAGGCACTTCGAAGACGCACTTGGCGTGGTTGAGCTTGATGTTCATGTTGCGCAGGCTGGCGAAGGTCTCTTCAAGGTCCCTGAGGAGAGTATCTCCTTTCTCGAGACTTGACGACGATGTCATCGACATAAGCCTCTGCATTTCTGCCCATTTGGTCGCCAAGGGCTATCCTTATGAGCCTCTGGAAGGTGGCGTCAATGTTTTTTAGGCTGAAGGGCATGCAGACATAGCAATACACAACAAAAGGGGTGAGGAATGCCGTATTCTCCTTGTTTTCCTTGGCCATCTTGATCTGGTGATAACCAGAGAAGGCATCGAGAAAGCAGAGGAGGTAACAGCCTGCCGTGGAGTCCACGATATGGTCGATTCTTGGCATGGGATAAGGGTCCTAAGGGCAGGCCTGGTTGACATCAGTGTAATCGATGCAGAGGGGGCCACCTCCAGCGGGTTTTGGGACAACCACGCCGTTGGAGAGCCAAGTGGCGTGCACGACTTCGTGGACGACTTTTGGCGCTTTTAGCTTCTCGACCTCTTTGATGATGAATGCTTGCTTCTCGGGGGCTTGCTTTCTTGCCTTTTGCTTGACAGTGCGTGCGTTTGGATACAAGGCCAAGTGGTGCTCAATCACCTCCCTTGGTACACCGGACATGTCGGACGGAGTCCACGCGAACATGTCAGAGTTTGCCCGGAGGAAGGCGACAAGCGCGCTTTCCTATTTGGGAGGCAGAGCAGCAGAAATGGTGACGCTAGCCCCCGAGCCCTCAGCCACCGAGCTGCTGGAGCTCAGAGAGACCTTCTCCGTGGCTGCTGGCTCCTGAGAGAACAACTGCTTCTTCTTCTTGGGCTTCTCGAGAGGCTCCATGTCCTCATCGGCAGGGAATTCCATGGCGGCCGCCTTGTAGGCTGTCTCGACAGCGCGCGTAGCATCCAGGACATGTCAGCGGATGGTGATTGTGCCAGCGCTGCCAGGAATCTTGTCCATGTTGTAGGCATGATGCGTGACGGCCATGAACTTCGCGAGGGCGGGGTAGCCGAGGATGGCTTTGTACGGCAAGCCGATGAGTGCAACATCGAAGTCGATGTGCTCAGTGCGGTAGTTTTCCTCGTTGCTGAAGGTGACGGCAAGCCTGACCTGCCCCAGAGGTTCGATTGAGCCGCTGGTGACTCCCGTGAAGGGCCTAGAGGGCATGAGCCGCTCGTAGGGCACTTGAAGCGCTCCGAACGTCTCGATTGAGATGACATTCAGGCCTGCACCGCCATCGATGAGCGTCTTGGAGACGGCGATATTGTCGATGGTGGGGCTGCAGACCAGCAGGAGGGTTCCAACAGTCTTGGTGGACTTTGGGTGGTCCTGAGCGTCGAAGGCGATGGTGTACTGCGACCACTTGAGGGGCCTGGAGGTCTCGATACTGGGGAGGGCGGGATTGAACTTGCGAGCGAACTGCTTGAACTAGTTGCTAGATTTGGGCGCCTGCGCCCCACCAAGGATGCAGGCAATGGCGCCTCTCGGGGCTTGGTAGCCTCCATCTTCCTCATCGGGGAGGTTGCCGTTCTTTTCAGCAGCGTTGGCCTGATTGCCTGATGGCTTCTGGTAGCCGCCCTTGCGTCCACTTCCGCGGTAGCCACGGCCTCGACCACGGCTGCCGCTTCCCTCTGCTTGTTCGTGCTCCTTGCTCAGCCTCTGGAGGTGGTGTAGAGCTGGATGAACTCGATGGGGTTGCTGGAGCCATCGTAGCCCTTGGGGAGAGCCTGCCTGAACTTCGTGGGCCATACCACACGGCGCAGGGAGCGTGTGAACTCCATGCAGCCCATGGCGTACGTGGCGACTCCGTGCTGCAGCATGCCGCGGTTCTGCTGGACCGCTTGGCCAATTTCTTCCACGACATGGTTCTGCCGGTTGCCCTGGACCGCGGTGCGCTGTACGATCAGGCAGTCGTGAGGCGAGGACGCGTGGGAGGCTGCCCTCTGCGTCGCGACCGGTGTGGGCTCTGGAGGAGGCGGAGGCGCGTCTGGCGCAGCCATGCCCGCAAGGGAGTGGTGCACGATGGACTGCGACGGAGCGGGGTGAGTCGTGACGATGCCAACGAGGTGGTTGAGGCGCTCCAGCCACTGCTCGTGGGGCTCAGCGGTAGGCTGGTAGCAAAGAAGTTTTTGCGCCATGTGCAGGGCGGTGTGTGGCGCGGGGTCCGTCCTTCCTGGGGCGGAGCCGCTCGGGCGCTGCGTCCGATGCGAGGATTGCACGTCCTCCTGATGCTTGGGGTCGTGCTCGGCGTCGTGCTCGAGCTCCTCCACATGAGGGCCGGAGTTGGCGCGCTCCTCAGAGCTGGGACGTCCCCACTGTAAGTGCGTAGCGGTGGCGCCGGGTGCGGCGCGAGCTCCTTCTGGCTCACGTCTGTTGGCGCGGGCAGCGCGAGTAGCACGGGTGTCCGTCATGGCGCGGAGGCAGCTCGAAGGTCGTTGACGCGCCTCAACCCCCTACCTGGTGCGCCAAATGTAGGAGAGTGGCTCCCACAGAACAGGGATAGTCACATCCTAAAGGGGAGTTCGACGGGGGATTGAACACGGAGGTCACACAACCCTTGAGAGGCACGACGACGGTGCTCGCTGGACCTGGAGAGGTACAATCACGACAGAGATGGACACCGGCCCGTACCCAGGTTCACGGCCCTCAGGAGGAGGTAACAACGCTACTCCTGCTTGTCTGTATTGTACTGCAGAGATTACGGTACAGTGAGCTTGCCAGTGGCACGGAGGAGATGGAGTCCACCGTTGTCGAAACCTCCATGGACACGGTCCATCCGCGATAAAGTTGGGCGCGGTGGCTGACAGGCAGCAGACCGCTCATAACGGCTTGCAGGGGTTACAGCGATCATGGTAGAGCCCACGATGACGATCTTCTTGGAGCGTTGCGCCGTCCAGCCGCTTTATCACCAAAGAGGTAAGTCCCAGCTGTCCTGGCACGGGCGGCGCAGCTTTGTTGACTCCTTTATCACCGGAACGGCAACTGCAGTGCTCGCATCACTCTGCGGCTGCTGCAGAGGCCATGTGCGCCCTGCAGCGCTTGCTTGGCCGCGAAGTGTCTCCACAGGGCCGTGGAGGCTTGACGAGAGGTTTCCGTTCACTTCTCTCCAGGCGAAGTGAGCTTTGGGGAGTCTCTTGAAGCGCGTGGTCCTCTTCAGGCCCTGGCTTCCTTTTCAGGCACTCAAGAGGAGTTGCCTCTCGAGGGTCTCTCCAAGCGGTAGCTTGGTCCTTAGTCGTTTCGTCTGATCTATCAGCGTGCGAGGCCTGAGGAGAGTGGGCTCTGCACACCCCAGTCCTCACTAGGCTGAAAAATCCGTTCGCACGCTTCAGACGCTAGCCAGTGGGAAGCATTGGACGCCTTTCAATTTCGGAGGCGACGCAAGGAACGTCAGGCTGGGTATGAGCACTGATGGACTCAATCCGTTCGGCAACCCGAGTAGCACGCATAGCACCTGGCCCATGTTTGTTTGGCCTTACAACCTTCCCCCTTGGTTGTGCACGAAGAAAAGGTACATACACATGAGCATTCTCATCCAGGGGCCGAAACAACCGGGTGTCAGCATGCATCTTTATCTCACGGTGTTGAAGGAGGAGTTAGCCACGTTGTGGGAGACGCCAGCCGTACATGGGATGCCTACACTAGAGAATATTTCGACATGAGAGCCGCCTTGTTCATGACGGTGCAGGACTCTCCTGGTTGCTCCTACGTATCATCCCAGGTAGGCCACGGATTCTGCGCATGTGTCACGTGCATGTATGGGACCCCGCATCTCCAGCTACCAAGGGATGGGTCTTCGAGAAGTGTGTACCTAGGTGCTCGACGGTCGCTTTGCATGGATCACCCGTGGAGGAAATGCGGTGACCTATTCAATGGTGAACACGAGCTCGAAAGACCCCCACGCTAGAGGACCGGCACTGACTTCGACGAGGTTTTGAGAAATTTGGAGGAGTGCCCTGCTCCTAGAAAGAAGCGACCGAGGGTTGATCCCCTCTTGGGTGTATGGAAAGCGAGGTATGTTTTTCACTTGCCGTACTGGAAGGTCCTTAAAGCGCCACATAGCATCGATATGATGCACATTGTGAAGAATGTCACCGAGAGTCTACTTGGCACCCTTTCCAACATCCCAGAAAAGTCCAAGGGTGGGACAAGAGCAAGATACGATCTAAAATGGCTTGGCATCAAGAAAGATCTGCAGGCACCCGACAGTGATGATGATAACGATGAAAAGGAGGATTATCAAACAGAAGGAACTCAAGGTCGCCGCAAAAGGGAAAAGAAGAAATCGGTGGTGCTTCCTGCTACCTGCTTCACTATGAGTCTGGAAGAGCTCGGCTAGTTCTATAAGTGCCTCGTAGGAGTTAAATTTCCGGGCGGTTACGTGGGGAAGATCAGCAGGTATGTAGATGAAACGAAGAAGAGGTTCAGTGGTACGAAGTCTCACGATTGTCACGTGCGGATGATGCAGATTATTCCCGTTGCGATCCGAGGGATAATGGACGAGCACGTCCGAGATACGTTGCTTGCCCTGTGCAACTTTTTCGATGTCATCAACAGGAAGTCGATCGGCATGAAGCAGCTCGACAGACTACATGAAGAGATCGTGCTGATACTATGTGAGTTCGAGATTTACTTCCCGCCCTCATTCTTTGATATCTGCGTGCATCTCCTTCTCCATGTCGTTGAGGACATCAAGCAGCTCGGGCCGACGTTCCTGCACTACATGATGTCGTTCGAAAGGCAGAACGGTGTCATGAAAGGATACGTTCGCAACAGGGCCTGTCCGGACGCAACCATGGCGAAGGGCTTTATAACCTACGAGTGCATCTCTTTCTGCCAGAATTATCTAAGCACCGAGAACGAGGATGTTAGTCTGCCCACTAGGAAGCACCTCGGCAGGCTAGGTGGAGTTGGTCACCGCGAGGGATCCCGTTCACTCTTTCTGGGGGTTCATGGTTGAAGAGAAGACCTCGACACGGCTCACCATGTTGCGCTACAACACTTACAATTGATCGAACCTTGGATGGAGGAGCACAAGAGCTTAATCGAGCAGAATTACATGGACCTGGGGCGGCAGAGGAAGAATGGAGACGTATCCAAACAACACAACTCTGGCTTCACACGTTGGTTCAAGAACAGGCAAATGTTTCAAGCAGCGAGCCAAACGCCATCTACGAAAGATGAAAAACTCATATTCTCATTATCACAGGGCCCCAGACGGAACATAAGGAACTATCAGGCATACGACATCAACGGTTACACATTCTACACCGAGGAAAAAGGACAGGAATAGTGAATATCAAAACTCATGAGTAACTATGCTATCTGACAATGTTATATCAAACGGGTACCCCCTCATTTGGGTACCTGGTGCACGTAATGACTAAAACCCAATTGTCAATAGGTTGAAGAAGCCCAACATGTGAAGCCCAAGATGAAGACTTCTACCATAGATAGCATAGTCGGTAATACTTTTCATAAATGTAGTACTAGTCAGTTACGACCCGAGACCTGTACCCCTATATAAAGGACAAGAGGGAGACCGACCAAGGACACGCCCAACCAGACCATCAAACCCTAGCAAGATCGACATCTTGCTAGACCCCTGTACTCGCCGCATATACACAATCAATAACAGACAAGCAAGAGTAAGGGTTTTACCTCACTCGAGGGCCCCGAACCTGGGTAATTCCCGCTTGTCAGCCGACGAATCTACCAACACGACGCGTTCTCTACCTCATAATTATTACCCTAGGCTAGTAACCATGGGTAATTATGGGGACATCCCTCATCAATTGGCGCCGTATGTGGGAACAAGTGGTGTTGGATCTACGGATTTTTTGGTCCAAATTTCAAACGGTGACCCGCCGACTTCTTCGAAGGGATACATATCAGCAACAACAGATCACATCCAGATCTCAGGCGACCACTCGCCAATAACAGCGTCACCAGCGAGGTTCATGCCATACTCACCCGAAGCTCAGGAGATCTGCTCTAATCTCAAATCAGGTTTCGATCTAACCATCGGAAAACATAATTTTTTTTGTTGATCAGCTTGGTGTGCAGGACCTAGCCGAACAGATTGCAACTAAGCCACTCCAGCAGAGATCGGCTGAGATCACATCTACAGCAGACAAGGAGAATACCCCGTCATAGATCGATCTGATCCCGCCACCACAATCCCCCACGGATTCAATGACATCCGCATAATTCAACAAATTCATGGCGGATGAGTTCTCTGAAGAGTAAGGACTGTCGACTACCTCAGTCGATGATATGATCATATCGACGGCTTCAGCTGGAAGCACTGGAGCGCCAACAGCACAGATCGATCCGATCTCGTCCATACCATGGTCCATGTCCACAAGGAAATTCAACAAATTCATAATGCAAAACAAGATGGAAGAAGAAGTGCAGTCGACCCTCCATATCAACCCAACCGAAGACCAAATGCAAATCGACGCTCCAAAAGAAAGCTTTAACGTCCCCGAGTATGATGAGCGTGCAGAAGACATCATACGTCTGGCCGACTTCACAGGCGCAGAGATCTAATCTCCACAGCATGCTGCCATCGACGACGATGAACGTATGCAGCAAATAGAAGATGGCGAGAACAGAAAAAGCGTCGAGCGGGATAGCGATATCGAAGCAGCATATGAAGAGCAGTCAGACTACACATATCCCTACCACATACCCCAGCAGGTTTACGCTGCAACAGCCGCGGAAACATCAGAAAACGTAGCCAATCGACAACCAGTCGAGTACCCACGGACGGTCACTTTACCAGACGGTACCACCACTCTGGACATCACGGCAGAGATGGGTGCAAAGGTGACAAAGGTCATTGAAGAGTGCATAATGATGCCAGCAGACGCAACGCCAGATGAGCTGGCAACATACAACTACTTCAACTGGCAGGAATCGCAACGCTTGGGCAATACAGGGCAACACTCAAAGAGCGAAGAAGGCAAGCAAGCATTTCAGGCGCACGTATACGACAACTATCCATGAGTTCTACAGGCGCAACCAAGGCACGACGCAGATCCATATTCGACAGAATCCCCGAACACGAAAGGGTAGACGTCACTCGAAACCTGAACAACTCGCTCCTAACCGTCGACTGTGACGGCATAATCCAACCCAAAACAAGCAGAAGGAGCCCTCATATCCGTAGGAGCATACCTTCAAGCAGGAAAACCACCTGCAGGTGACCCTACTGAAGCAAGATACCTACAGAAAATGAAGGCCCTGGAAATTGAACCAAAGAACTGGTCGACGGAGAAGGAGAAGACGTAGCAGGAGCCGCTCGAGAGGACGTTCCAGTCGCAGTCCTCAGCGAAGCAGCGGCAGAAAAAGCTCAAGCCGTCGCAGATCAAGAAGCTGCTCAAGAAGCAGGTCCAGGAGATCAGGCAGTCGGGAATCACGTGACAATCGCAATGCAAGACCATGCGGAGCACAATGCTTCACCCAGCGGATCCAAGAAACAAAGCTGCCAAAAATTTTTGGTCTACCAACCATGCCAAAATTCAACTCAAAACAAGAATCCTCGGGATGGCTGGAAGATTACAAACTGGCAGTATATGCCAACGAGGAACAACAACGACGGCACTACAATACATACAGTTGATGCTTGAAGGCTGTATCATCCCCAAATTTCTCAAAAATTTAAAACCTTGCATTCATGCATCATGCATCATATAGGCATACATTGAAATCACATAAAGAGTAATTTGAATTTTAATTATAAGTTTAAATAAAGTAGTTTCCAAAAAGAGGTCTATTTGAGCTCCTTATAAAAATCTGTATTTTATTATTTTATTTATCTAGCAAAATGATATCAAAAAGTTCTAAATTAAATTAGCTTTTCAAAACATATTTTTATGAATTTTTCTGAAATGTTTTGATAAGTTTTAAAAATCAAATTGTTTGGAAAAGGTTTAAACAGAAAAAAATGTGTTTCGAGCTAGCTGGGCCGAGCCCCTCTGCTATCTGCCGCGCGCGCACGAAGAAACGGCCCAGCAAACCAGCCGCGTAGCCCACCTCCCCACCTCTCTCACTTCCAGACGGGACCCACTTGTCATCTTCATCCCCAAATCATGAAGAACACGAACTCACCGAACCCTATTTCGATCCAGATCAAAATCCGTTGGAAAATCGCGTTTTAATCGCTCCCTCCTTCCCCATATAAACCCCCCCCCCCCTCCGCCGCCTCCTCCCGAACCCCAAAACCCTAAAAGATCGCCCCCAGGCTGCTCAGAAACCGTCCGCCGTCGTCCGCCATTGCCGCCGCCGCGATTTGATCCGTTCCGGTGAGTACGGCGCCCCGAGCACCACCCCAACATCCCTCTGCGACTCCCTGTCCTCGTACGCACCTAACGGGCTTGCTCTGGCCTCTTTTTATGCACCAGGGCGACGTATCCGTCGACGACCCGACGCCGCCGTCCGCCGATCATCTCCGACGAGCACGTAAGGGGAGGAGCAGACCATCTCGACCGCACCTACCGCGCCATAGAGTTCGCCACGACGTTCCGCACAAGTGGTGAGCAAAACCCCCCTCCGATCTTTCTTCTGTTAGCCGTAGCCGCAACTCCGGCGATGGCAACGCCACGCTCGGATGATTTCCGGCGTCGCGCCGCCCGCTTCTGGCCCGAGTCGCGTGAAGCGTTGGATCTAGATCCAGTGGATCTAGATCAGTCGATCCTGAGCGCCCGTTTTAAAGTAGATCGGACGGTTCGCGTTCGCGATCCGCGGCGAACCGGTACCATCCAATCGGAGCGCGCCGCGTGGCCTCTTTAATTTTCTATTTTGGCTGAAAAATTGTTTTAAAAACAGAAAACATTACAAACTTACAAAATTCATAACTTTTGATCTGTTCATCCAAATTTGATGAATTTTATATCCACGTGAAGCTCTGTTCGTGTAGTTTAGTATGGTTTCATTAGTTTGTCCCTTTAGTGTATATTAAATTGCGTAATTTAATTGTTTAACTTTCGGATATTAAATCTATAACTTAGTTAATAAAAATTCTTTCCAAACAAATACAATTGTTTTAGAAGTTTATTAATGCCCTCTGTCCAGAGAGTGTAACATGAGTTTTATTTGAAACTTCTCATAATAGAATTAAGGAAAGTGGTTTTAGAACTTAAAACTTTTATGATATGCTCAATATTTTAAATGAGTAAATGAAATATTAAAATATTGATCATTGCATTCATGCATTAATAACAGAGGAAATAAAATGGTAATTATTTTTGTCTTGTCAAGTTCATGGCATAGCAAGCATGCATACATATTTTATCTTGATATTTTTAAGTGTTGTCTTGTATGTTTATTTAGTTTTATTGTTTGTCTCTAGATTGTGAAGAGGAGGAAGGACCTTGTGATTGTTATTCTTGCTGTGCTTGTTCCTCTTGCTACCAAGGCAAGTGACATTCATAATCTACCCAATGTTTTCTATATGCATTATTAGTAGATTTTTAAGTAGTATGCATGATAGGGAATTTTTGAACTATCCTATAATGCTAAGTTAGTTTACACTTTGAAAATATCCTAGTAGTGTGTAGCCATCCCTTCCCATGCAGCCACCAAAAGTTTTATTAGATGCTTAGCTATGCTATAAAAGTGCTTACTTATCATGTTATAGAAATATTGCTAAGTGTTAAAACTTTAAATGCACACCTGGGTGGAATTGGTTGCTTGGTTTATGTTGAGTGGCTTTTGGGACCATGCTTGTGGTTGTCTTTGCCTAGGATGAATTTCTATTCTACTTAGGGCCATGAGTATGGTGGTTGTCACCCAGAAGCGCACTTGTGGACGGCCACCCAGGAACAAAGAGATTTCTAAGTCCCTCCAAGTTTAGAAGCTTCCCGTGCAGCCTTTTGACAATGGGCTCTGTCTAGAATTACTAAGTTGTGAGAGTGCAACCTGTCAGCTTGACAAGCAGATGTAGAGTTGGTAGGTGGAACGGGTCTTGCTAGTATGGTTGCATTCTTCTTCTGAAAGTTCTTGTCTCAATTCTCTCCTTTCCTTAATGCACTCCGCGTGTATAGGATGTTTGGGTTAATTGAGTCTCAAGGTGAAAGTGCACAACCTCTGCAGAGTCGACAAACTGAGTACTCAGCCGTGTCCCGGTGATGGACTACTTCGAGCAACTGGACAAGGAAGGACGGAAGAATCTCATCATAGTTTTCATAAAGTAAAAATTTGACTAAGGAAAGAATTGTTGGTGCACTTGGGCTTCATCCCTTGGTGCCAAGTCTTTGAGAAACAAAAGTGTTTTACAAAAGATAGGAGAAAACTGGCTTTCCGCAAAATAGCCTACAACCCCACCAAGCCAAATATGCATATAGAGTTAGACTTGTCATAATTTATCCACCATAGTCACTTGCCAATACTTCAATGTATTGACCTCCTACGGGGGGCTGCATATTCAAATGTGCAGGTAATTCTGATGAGGAGTGAGTTTGGACTCGATTCTACACCCAACCTGTCTGCTTGTGGCGTATGCTATAAGAGGAGGCCCATTGCTTTTATTTTCGTTGTGAACTCTGAATATTTCAGCTAGTCTTCATGACTATGCACCTTGTAATAAAGCTATACTTAGCTATTTTTTGGATCTTGTTGTAGTATTTTGATACTTATGCAATGATACTATATATTTTGTACTGTGGTGCTGGCAGTGATCCAGGGACTAGCACATAACACAGGTGTTCCATCTTTATTTAAAAGATGGGGCGCTACAAAATGGTATCAGAGCAAAAGTGTTGCCTGTAGGTTCGAGCCCTTAGGATTGGTTAAGCCTCTGTTTGATCATAATATTACCATCTTTGAAGTATGTTGGATCCTAGCGGCATAGTGGGATGAAGCGGCCCGAGACTAACCTTACATGTCCGCGTACATGAGACCTGTTCCACAATTATAAGTGGCTGGCCGAGTGTCTGTCTCTCTCACTATAGTGAATATCCGACTTACAAAGAGTTGATAATAGTGTTGATCACCTTTCAGAAAAGAACTCCTTTTTCTCTAAGTACTTAAGTACACCACAACTAGTATATCTTACCTTTGTCTTGTTTTAACAAACTCTACCTTTATCACTTAAGGATGTCGTTCTTCATGTATCAAACCGCGGAGGACTTCAAGGACATGCGCTTTGGAAGATATCTTCTAGAGTTGGTAGAACTGTTGGCACTTCCAACACCCATCATCAAGCCAAGACAGCTGAAGCACTTCAACAAAGAAGACTTATGGGGAATTCGCCTTTATCAACAAGGGCGCCAGACTGAACCCAAGACCGAAGACATCCAGTACAAGTCGATTAGTGACTCCTTGGAGAAAGGGCTGAATCTCGTCACGCAGGAGCTAATAGGACGCCTTTGCTGGCAATTCCAGGAGTTGTTAAAAGACCACTACTTTTCTAACCTTGGCCAACGTGACGAACATGGGATTCCTTACCTTGTTAGCGAGGAAGACAAAAGCAAACCAGAACCTTTGTACCCATATCTCCAAGACTTAGAACTTCACCTCTGGCAACTCGAAGAGGATAGGCGCAACGAGCTATTGAAGAATGATGAAATAATGGCACAAGTCAAGGAGACTCAAAAGAAGATCGAAGCCCAAGAAGAGGTGGCCAACGCTCAAGAGGAGAAGTTCCGAGCTGAAGAGAAGAAGTTCCAAAATCAAGAAAAGAGAATTAGAGACAAGAACAAGGAGATCAAGACCTTGAAGGATGAAATTCTGAGCAACGACGTCGAGTTCGAAGCTGATCGAGATTTGATCGAGACTCTACGCCGTGAGAAGAGAATGCTGCAAGAGAAGATTGAAGTCCTGGAGAAGGAAGCGATCGAGACCCTGCACCGTGAGACGACAATGTTACAGGAGAAGAACGAGGCCTTGGAGAAGGAGGTGAATGACTACAAGGAGATCCTTACGAAGGAAGGCATCACCATCGAGAAAGTCGAAGAAGATGAAGGAGACGTCATGGACGAAGTTTAGACTTAGTAGTTGGACCACCATGTTCTCCCTCGTTTAGTTCGTCGTTCTTTTTAAAACATTGATCTCCAACTTGTGGTGTGACAATGATAGAATGTTTGGTTTGCAGACTCTGTTGTTTTATTAAATCAACTTAGATTGCTTGTTTCGACTTGCTAAGTAGACTTTTTCTTTTTAAGTTGTTTCTGAGTGTTGATTGTGTTAACTTGGTTGCTTTGTGCATGGGTAGGATTTTTTTCTTCTCTTAGTTCTGTTTATCTTTCACTCATCTATGCTGAAAACCCTACAGATGCCTCCTCCTCGTGATACTAACAACGATGATGCCATGCAACAACTGATGGCCGCTCAAGCTCAGTTGATGAACATGATGACTCAATTCATTGCAGCAACCAACAACAACAACAACAACAACCCGCCACCTCCACCACCACCCCTAGTGGACAGACTTGCTAGATTCCTAAGGCTTAGGCCTAATAAGTTCTCCTCTGATACTGAACCAATAGTGGCGGATGATTGGCTCCGTTCAGTCAACAAGGACTTAGTAACTTGTGAGTGTTCTGAGGCAGAAGAAGTGAGGTTCACTGCACACCTGTTGGAAGGACCCGCAGCATTGTGGTAGGAGAATTTTCAAGTGACTCATCCTTTGGATGGCATGACTTGGGATGCGTTCAAGGAAGGTTTCCGGAATGCTCACATCTCCTCAGGTATAATGAACCTGAAGAAAGAGGAATTTTGCAGCTTGAGGCAAGGAGGTAGAACTCTGAAGGAGTATATAGATGACTTCTGTATGCTATCAAGGTATGCGCCAGAGGACATTGACACTGATGCAAAGAGGAAGGAAAAGTTCCTCAATGGACTTAAGGGAGAACTGAAGATACCTTTGTCTGTGGCATATACTCCAAACTATCAAGCTCTGCTGGATCAAGCTATCACCCTGGACAACAACATAAGAAAGGAAGAGAATAGGAAGAGGAAGTTCAGTGCAAGTAAGGTTCATTCTGAATGGACATATAAGAAACAACACACCTCTGAAGTCAGTAGCCATAAACCCTGGAATCACTCCGACACTGGTAGTGGCCAAAAACATCATGGTCATAACCACAATGGAGGAATCAAAGGAAGCAATGGAGGATACAAAGGAAATAATGGAGGATACAATGGAAATAATGGTGGATCCAGGGGAAACCATCATCATGGCCATAATCATGGGAATGGTAATCACCGTCCTAACTATGAGGGGAAGAAAGACTTGTCTAATGTGACCTCCTTCAAGTGCAAGAAGACAGAAAATTATGCAACTGAATGCCCAGAGAGGAAAGCTGATGAAAATTCCAAGCCCAATCCTTTCCAGAAGGGACAAGTGAACCACATCAATGTGGAAGAAGTTCATGATGAACCTGATGCTGTGATTGGTATGTTCTTGCTCAACTCCTTTCCAGCATTAGTTTTATTTGATACTGGAGCATCTCATTCATTCATATCAAGAGCTTTTGTTAACAAACATGGGTTAGCTGAGCAAAGTCTAGGAAAACCTATTAGGGTAAGTTCACCTGGAGGAGAGATGATAGTAAATTCCGGGTGTAGGCAGTTAGACTTGCAAATCGGAAAACACACCTTTCCAACAGACTTAGTCATCCTAGAAACCCAAGGATTGGATGTTATCATCGGAATGGATTGGATGACGCGTTTTGAAGGAATCATAGACTGTGCAAATAGAGCAATCACCCTCACCACCCCAGAGAAAAGGAAGATTAAGTTCAGATCAACTTTCGAACTTAAGAAAGTTAGGCTAAATTCTCTTAAGGGGGTTAGCCTTGGTGATGTGCTTATTGTCAAGGAATACCCAGATGTTTTTCCGGAGGAACTACCGGGAATGCCACCCGATAGAGATGTAGAGTTTCTCATCGAACTAAAGCCGGGAACAGGACCAATAGCTAAAAGACCTTATCCTTTGGCCGTCGATGAATTGAAAGAGCTCAAGAAGCAATTAGAGGAACATATCCAGAAAGGATTCATTCGTCCAAGTTCATCGCCATGGGGAGCACCAGTCTTATTTGTTAAAAAGAAGGATCAAACCCAGAGGCTAGTCACGGATTATAGAGATATAAACGAGCAAACTATCAAAAACAAGTACCCGTTACCCAAGATAAATGAACTATTTGATCAACTAGAAGGTGCTTGTGTTTTCTCAAAGATCGATCTTCGATCGGGGTACCTCCAAATGAAAGTTAGAGAAATGGATATACCCAAAACTGCATTTGTTACGAGATATGGCTCTTATGAGTACACAGTAATGCCTTTTGGATTAACCAATGCACCAGCCTATTTCATGAATATGATGAATAAAGTGTTCATGGATTTTCTGGATAAGTTTGTGGTAGTGTTCATAGATGATATTCTAATCTACTCCAAGAGTCACAAAGAACACGAAGAGCACTTGCGTCTGGTATTGCAGAGACTACGTGAACATAAGTTGTATGCCAAGTACAGCAAGTGTGAGTTTTGGTTAGAACAAGTCGGATTTTTAGGCCATGTGGTGTCCAAGGAAAGTATAGCGGTGGATCCTGAAAAAGTTTCAGCTGTAACTAATTGGGAACCGCCGAAGAATGTTGGTGAATTACGAAGTTTTCTGGGACTAGCAGGATACTACCGACGATTCATTGAAAACTTCTCCAAGATTGCCAAGGCCTTGACGGAATTATTAAAGAAGGAGAAGAAATTTGAGTGGACGGAGGCATGCGAAGCCAGTTTTCAGGAGTTGAAGAAACGTCTGGTTTGAGCCCCAGTTCTATGCTTACCTGATTTGGAGAAGGAATTCCAAGTATACTGTGATGCTTCACGCCAAGGCTTGGGAAGTGTGTTGATGCAGGAAGGCAGAGTGGCATCTTATGCCTCTAGACAACTCAAGAAACATGAAGCAAATTATCCAACTCATGATCTCGAGTTAGCATCAGTAGTGCATGCCCTGAAAACTTGGAGACCCCACCTGATGGGAAAAAGATGTGAGGTATTCACGGATCACAAAAGTTTGAAGTACATATTTACACAGAAGGAATTGAATATGAGACAAAGAAGATGGTTGGAACTTATTAAAGATTATGATCTAAGTCTTCAATACCATCCGGGAAAAGCTAATGTGGTAGCAGATGCTCTGAGTCGTAAAGTGTATGTGAATGGCCTTACGGCAGGAGAATTACCCGAGGATTTATGCAAGGCATTTAAGGAACTCAGATTGGAAGTAGTACCTGAAGGGTTTGTAACCTCATTAGTTGTACAACCCACTTTGATGGACAAGATACATGAAGCTCAGAAAGGGGACAAGGAAATAGAGGAGATCAAAGTCAATCTAAGAGCCGGAAAAGCTAAAGGATTTCATGAGGATGAGCAGGGGATTTTGTGGTTTGAAAAACGTGTATGTGTGGCCAATGATCCTGATATTAGGAAATTAATTCTGCAAGAAGCTCATGAGACACCTTATTCTATTCATCCGGGAAATACCAAGATGTATATGGATGTGAAAGAGAGATTTTGGTGGAATAATCTGAAATGAGAAATAGCAGAATACATCGCTAAGTGTGATGTATGTAGTCGAGTAAAGGCAGAACATCAGAAACCAGCAGGACTCTTACAACCTTTGAAAGTACCGGATTGGAAGTGGGATTCTATTGGGATGGATTTCATCACCGGATTACCAAGGACCAGATCGGGTTATGATTCTATTTGGGTTATTGTTTGTCGCCTGACCAAAATAGCTCACTTCATACCCGTGAAGACCACTTATACTAGTGCAAAGCTAGCCGATATTTACATGAAGAGAATTGTGTGGCTTCACGGCATTCCTAAGAGTATCGTGTCTGATAGGGGGACCCAGTTCACTTCTCATTTTTGGAAGCAGTTGCACGAATCTTTGGGAACCAGATTAGAATTCAGTACGGCTTTCCACCCTCAAACAGATGGTCAGACTGAAAGAGTGAATCATATTTTAGAATATATGTTAAGAGCTTGTGCGCTCGACTATGGATCTAGTTGGGATGATAATTTGCCATACGCTGAGTTCTCCTACAACAACAGTTACCAAGCCAGCATTGAGATGGCACCATTTGAAGCCTTATATGGAAAGAAATGCACAACCCCACTGTTGTGGAGTGGTGTAGGAGAATGGAGTTTCTTTGGGCCTGATATAATACAGGATGCTGAAGAGAAAGTCAGGCTGATTAAGGACAGATTGAAAATCGCACAGTCACGCCAGAAAAGCTATGCAGATTCCAAGCGTGGAGAAGTCACCTACGAAGTGGGTGACAGAACTTATTTAAGAGTGTCACCACTACGGGGTGTGAAAAGGTTTGGGATCAAAGGAAAGTTAGCACCTCGATTCATTGGACCATTCAAAATTCTTTCTCGCAAAGGTGAAGTGGCATATGAGTTAGAACCACCTGAAGTTCTGTCTGCTGTTCATAATGTGTTTCATGTCAATCAGTTGAAGAAATGTCATCCCGAGATGATGGGAGTTCCTTTAAAGGATATGGTACCTCTCGAGGAGGTACAATTGGAAAGTGACATGACATACGAGGAGAAGCCCATCAAGATATTGCAGACAGCAGAAAGAGTCACCCGTACCAAAACCATCAAGTTTTGCAAGGTCCAGTGGAATCATCACACCGAGGAAGAAGCCACCTGGGAACGAGAGGATGACCTCCGAGAAGACCACCCACACCTATTTGCTGACCTTTCCGAAGCTCGAGGGCGAGCTTCTTCTTAAGGGGGTTAGTCTGTAACATCCCCAAATTTCTCAAAAATTTAAAACCTTGCATTCATGCATCATGCATCATATAGGCATACATTGAAATCACATAAAGAGTAATTTGAATTTTAATTATAAGTTTAAATAAAGTAGTTTCCAATAAAGATGTCTATTTGAACTCCTTATAAAAATCTGTATTTTATTATTTTATTTATTTAGCAAAATGATATCAAAAAGTTCTAAATTAAATTAGCTTTTCAAAACATATTTTTATGAATTTTTCTGAAATGTTTTGATAAGTTTTAAAAATCAAGTTGTTTGGAAAAGGTTTAAACAGAAAAAAATGTGTTTCGAGCTAGCTTGGCCGAGCCCCTCTGCTATCTGCCGCGCGCGCACGAAGAAACGGCCCAGCAAACCAGCCGCGTAGCCCACCTCCCCACCTCTCTCACTTCCAGACGGGACCCACTTGTCATCTTCATCCCCAAATCGTGAAGAACACGAACTCACCGAACCCCATTTCGATCCGGATCAAAACCCGTTGGAAAATCACGTTTTAATCGCTCCCTCCTTCCCCATATAAACCCCCCCCCCCTCCGCCAACTCCTCCCGAACCCAAAAACCCTAAAAGATCGTCCCCAGGCTGCTCAGAAACCGTCCGCCGTCGTCCGACATTGCCGCCGCCGCGATTCGATCCGTTCCGGTGAGTACGGCTCCCCGAGCACCACACCAACATCCCGCTGCGACTCCCTGTGCTCGTACGCACCTAACGGGCTTGCTCCGGCCTCTTTTTATGCACCAGGGCGACGTATCCGTCGACGACCCGACGCCGCCGTCCGCCGATCATCTCCGACGAGCACGCAAGGGGAGGAGCAGACCATCTCGACCGCACCTACCGCGCCATAGAGTTCGCCACGACGTTCCGCACAAGTGGTGAGCAAAACCCCCCTCCGATCTTGCTTCTGTTAGCCGTAGCCGCAACTCCGGCGATGGCGCCGCCGCGCTCGGATGATTTCCGGCGTCGCGCCGCCCGCTTTTGGCCCGAGTCGCGTGAAGCGTTGGATCTAGATCCAATGGATCTAGATCAGTCGATCCTGAGCGCCCGTTTTAAAGTAGATCGGACGGTTCGCGTTCGCGATCCGCGGCGAACCGGTACCATCCAATCGGAGCGCGCCGCGTGGCCTCTTTAATTTTCTATTTCGGCTGAAAAATTGTTTTAAAAACAGAAAACATTACAAACTTACAAAATTCATAACTTTTGATCTGTTCATCCAAATTTGATGAATTTTATATCCACGTGAAGCTCTGTTCGTGTAGTTTAGTATGGTTTCATTAGTTTTTCCCTTTAGTGTATATTAAATTGCGGAATTTAATTGTTTCACTTTCGGATATTAAATTTATAACTTAATTAATAAAAATTCTTTCCAAACAAATACAATTGTTTTAGAAGTTTATTAATGCCCTCTGTCCAGAGAGTGTAACATGAGTTTTATTTGAAACTTCTCATAATAGAATTAAGGAAAGTGGTTTTAGAACTTAAAACTTCTAGGATATGCTCAATATTTTAAATGAGTAAATGAAATATTAAAATATTGATCATTGCATTCATGCATTAATAACAGAGGAAATAAAATGGTAATTATTTTTGTCTTGTCAAGTTCATGGCATAGCAAGCATGCATACATATTTTGTCTTGATATTTTTAAGTGTTGTGTTGTATGTTTATTTAGTTTTATTGTTTGTCTCTAGATTGTGAAGAGGAGGAAGGCCCTTGTGATTGTTATTCTTGTTGTGCTTGTTCCTCTTGCTACCAAGGCAAGTGACATTCATAATCTACCCAATGTTTTCTATATGCATTATTAGTAGATTTTTAAGTAGTATGCATGATAGGGAATTTTTGAACTATCTTATAATGCTAAGTTAGTTTACACTTTGAAAATATCCTAGTAGTGTGTAGCCATCCCTTCCCATGCAGCCACCAAAAGTTTTATTAGATGCTTAGCTATGCTATAAAAGTGCTTACTTATCATGTTATAGAAATATTGCTAAGTGTTAAAACTTTAAATGCACACCTGGGTGGAATTGGTTGCTTGGTTTATGTTGAGTGGCTTTTGGGACCATGCTTTTGGTTGTCTTTGCCTAGGATGAATTTCTATTCTACTTAGGGCCATGAGTATGGTGGTTGTCACCCAGAAGCGCACTTGTGGACGGCCACCCAGGAACAAAGAGATTTCTAAGTCCCTCCAAGTTTAGAAGCTTCCCGTGCAGCCTTTTGACAATGGGCTCTGTCTAGAATTACTAAGTTGTGAGAGTGCAACCTGTCAGCTTGACAAGCAGATGTAGAGTTGGTAGGTGGAACGGGTCTTGCTAGTATGGTTGCATTCTTCTTCTGAAAGTTCTTGTCTCAATTCTCTCCTTTCCTTAATGCACTCCGCGTGTATAGGATGTTTGGGTTAATTGAGTCTCAAGGTGAAAGTGCACAACCTCTGCAGAGTCGACAAACTGAGTACTCAGCCGTGTCCCCGGTGATGGACTACTTCGAGCAACTGGACAAGGAAGGACGGAAGAATCTCATCATAGTTTTCATAAAGTAAAAATTTGACTAAGGAAAGAATTGTTGGTGCACTTGGGCTTCATCCCTTGGTGCCAAGTCTTTGAGAAACAAAAGTGTTTTACAAAAGATAGGAGAAAACTGGCTTTCCGCAAAATAGCCTACAACCCCACCAAGCCAAATATGCATATAGAGTTAGACTTGTCATAATTTATCCACCATAGTCACTTGCCAATACTTCAATGTATTGACCTCCTACGGGGGCTGCATATTCAAATGTGCAGGTAATTCTGATGAGGAGTGAGTTTGGACTCGATTCTACACCCAACCTGTCTGCTTGTGGCGTATGCTAGAAGAGGAGGCCCATTGCTTTTATTTTCGTTGTGAACTCTGAATATTTCAGATAGTCTTCATGACTATGCACCTTGTAATAAAGTTATACTTAGCTATTTTTTGGATCTCGTTGTAGTATTTTGATACTTATGCAATGATACTATATATTTTGTACTGTGGTGCTGGCAGTGATCCAGGGACTAGCACATAACACAGGTGTTCCATCTTTATTTAAAAGATGGGGCGCTACAAAGGCACAGCCCGCGATTGGCTTAAGTCTTTACCCGAAGGAACCTACGATTCTTGGGACCACTTCAAAGAATACTTCATAAAAAATTTCGACCCTCTCTGCGAAAGGTCGAAAACATTCGAGGAATTAAGAGCATGCCGGCAAAAGACATACGAGACGCTCAGGTCTTACATCAGAAGGTGGGCCTCCATCAGGAACTCCGTGGGCGCAATATCAGAAGACAGAGCAATGGACGCCTTCACTAATGGAGTCTACAGAAAAGAGTTCAGCGAAGCGTTCGGATGGAAAAAACCAAAAAATATGGCGGAGCTCATGAAGCTAGCAACCGAGTGGGCAGATGGCGAAGATGCGGTCCATAGCAAAGCTCAACACTCACCACATCGACATCGTGATCGACGAGACAGTCGCGACCACATGGACAACCCAGATCACCGAGATAGGGACGACAAACGATGACGACGCGATCACGACAGCAGAGGCAAAGGAAATATCAAATTCATGGCGGTCGGATTCTCGAATAATGATCACAATCAAGACGACAGAAAACAAGATAACCGCCGGGAAGCCAGAAGCAGCTACAAGAACGACAGATCAGTCGGTCGGCATGATAACAAAAATCATGGTCAACGCAAAAGCTACAGCAAACAAGATGGACAACAACGCTTCGATCCAAGAATAGAAAATCCATGCAGATTGCACTTACTCAAGGACCCAGAGACGGGAAGATTAATATCAAGACATACGATTGAAAACTGTCGAGAATTCGAGCAGTTGGCAATCGAGTACGCAAAAAAGCATAGGAGCAATACATTCGAGCATATGGTACCTACATCACAAGGCATAGCACAACCACCACCATCATATGACCCTAACAGTCAAGTTGCGGGAGCGGTATATTACAAACACCAAAAGTCGATAGATGAGCACTCTAGTCATCAGGGGCAAGCGTACATGATCCAGAAGGGGCGACCGTCAAACAGGCAATAGAAACTGCACACCAGGCATGTAAACATGGTAGTCATGGCACCACCAGCTGTGCTATAATACCTACGCGGATCAGAAACTGCAATCACATTTAGTCGAGAGGACCACCCAACGTCTGTATATAGGCCAGGTCATTCCCCTCTGGTACTAGAAGCCCAAATAGGAAGTTACAACATGACTAAGGTCTTCATGGATGGAGGAAGTGGCATCAATATCATCTTCGCCGACACACTGCGCCGAATGAACAGGTCAGTCGACAATTTACCTCCATCATCAAATACTTTTCATGGCATAGTTCCAGGAAAAGCCATTGTGCCAAAAGGCACGATACATCTCGACGTCACATTCGGAGATGCAACACACTTCCGCACTGAAACAGTGGAATTCGAAGTTGTCGACTGGAGGTCACAATACCATGCTATACTCGGACGACCGGTGTTTGCCCGATTTATGGCAATACCTCATTACACATATCTCCAATTGAAGATGCCAGGCCCAAAAGGAATAATTACGGTCAGGGGAAACTTTCAAAGGTCAGACGCTTACGACCGTGACTTCAACAAGATCTCTGAAACATTCAGAGCAGAGCAAACGCTGGATGAGCTTTCGCTTCTCAGCTGATGACATGCCAGGCATACCCAAGGAATTCGCCGAGCACACTCTCCAGCTCAGTCCAGGAACAAGGCCCATCAAACAAACAGTACGACGTGTATCAGGGCCTAAAAGAGAAGCCATCGAGAAGCACGTAGACAAGTTGCTGAAAGAAAATTTCATTCGAGAAATAAATAAATCAGAATTGGTAGCCAGCCCTGTGATAGTCGAGAAGAAGAAGACAACCGAGACAAGAATGTGCATCGACTTCACGGGATTAAACAAATGCAACCCAAAGGACAATTTTCCGCTACCTCGTATCGATCAGATTGTCGACTCCACTGCGGGATCCGCCCGACTGTCATTCTTGGACGCATACTCTGGATATCATCAGATAAGAATGAAGAAAGAAGACCAAGAAAAGACAGCCTTCTCCACTCGGAGTATATTGCTACACTGCAATGCCTTTCGGCCTAAAAAACGCAGGAGCTACTTACTAGCGCATGATGCAAAACTTAAAAACACAGATTGGCAAAAACGTGGAGGTCTACGTCGACGACATAGTGATCAAGTCAAAAAGGGAGTGCACACTACTAGCAGACATAAAAGAGACATTCGATAACCTCAGAAGCTATAGCATAAAACTGAATCCAGAAAAATGTACCTTTGGAGTCCCGGCAGGAGAGCTCTTGGGGTATCTGGTCTCAGCAAGAGGAATTGAAGCAAATCCAGAGAAAATATAGGCCATACTAACCATGCAAAGGCCTACGAAGCTATATGAAGTACAACAGTTGACAGGAAGAGTGGCAGCCCTCAGTCGGTTCATCAGCAAGTTAGGCGAAAAGGCACTACCGCTTTATTGATTGATGAAGAAAGCAGATAAATTCGAATGGACAGAAGAAGCAGAAGCAACTTTTATCTACCTTAAGCGAACTCTCACCATACCCCCCATCCTAGCTGCACCAAAATAAAAGGAGTCACTATACCTCTATGTGGCAGCAACAAACATGGTGGTCAGCACAGTACTGGTAGTCCAGCGCATGAAAGAAGGAAAATATCAAAGTATGCAGAGGCCAGTCTACTACATCAGTGAGGTGCTATCCCTATCAAAGCAGAGATACACACATTTTCAGACTCTAGCCTACGTAGTGTTTATAACAACACGAAAACTACGACACTACTTCACAGAACACCCAATAACGGTGATCAGCAAATCAGCAATTGGAGACATACTCACAATCCAGATGCAACAGGGCGAGTCGCCAAATCGCTCATCGAGATGGGGCCACTCGGAATAACATACGATCACCCAAAAGCCATCAAAGCTCAAGTGCTACCAGATTTGACCACAGAGTGGATCGAGTCACAACTACCAGCAATACCAAACATATCCAATTCATGGACAATGTATATCGATGGATCCAAGAAAAATGAAGGGGCAGGAGCAGGAGTAGTACTAATATCCCCAAAAGGAGACAACTGAAGTACGTACTCCAAATGAATTTCCCAACACCATCCAATAACGAAGCCGAATACGAAGGTCTAATACTTGGCATACGAATGGCCAAGGTATTGGTATGCACTCGACTGATGATATATGGCGACTCAAACATGGTGGTACAGGAAACAATGAAGTCTTGCGACGCCATAGCGGATAATATGATCGCGTATCGCGACTTATATAACACATTGGAAGGAGACTTCGACGGATGCGAATTACGGCATATTGGACGAGAAAGCAATGAGGAAGCAGACATGCTAGCCAACATTGGATCGACTAAAGCACAAGTTCCACCAGGTGTCTTCCTGGAGCGCATCACGTACAGATCTATCCACAAGAAACGACGAGGGCAAACTCAAAAGAAACTACGACAGGTAACACACCTAGCACACTAGACCCGACAGTCGAAGTTCTTTTGTGTCAGGGCGATCATGTGACTCCAGCCTGGACCGAACCAATTCTAGCATATATGCTCTTAGAGGAGCTACCAGACGACACAGCAGAAGCCAGAAGGATTACTCGAAGAGCAAAGGCATACACCATTATCAACGGTGAAATCTACAAGCGTAGCACTTCAGGTGTTTTCCTAAGGTGCAATTTCGAGGATGGCAAAACTATACTCTGTGACATTCATGCAGAAACTTGCGGACATCATGCTGGTAGTCGGTCGCTGGTAGCTAAGGCCTTCAGAGAAGGATTCAACTGGCCCACTGCGCTTAACGACGCGGAAGATATCGTCAAAAGGTGCATCGGGTGCCAGAAATTTGCAACAAAGCCCCATGCACTAGCATCAGCACTCAAAACCATACCATTAACATGGTCATTCTCCCAATGGGGGCTTGACATGGTAGCACCACTCAAAAAATCATCACCTGGAGGACATACACACCTACTGGTAGCAGTCGACAAATTCACAAAATGGATCGAAGCAATCCCGATCGCAAGTTCAACAGCAACAACAACAGTCAAGTTCATAAAATCCATAGTCTATCGCTTTGCTGTTCGAAACAACATCATCACAGACAACGGCACAAACTTCACGACGGAGGAATTCCAAACCTTTTGCAAAGAATGGGATATTACACTTAACTACGCATCGGTAGCACACCCGCAGTCAAATGGACAGGTCGAAAATGCAAACGGCCTCGTATGTGCAGGCATCAAGAAAAGACTGCTAGTTCCACTCAAAAGAGCCACGGGTGCATGGGTCGAGGAATTGCCAGCAGTGCTTTGGAGTCTTCGCACAACCCCAAACGCGTCGACAAAATTCACTCCATTCTTTATGGTCTACGGAGCAGAGGCAGTACTGCCATCAGAGATCAAATTCGTGCGCCAAGAATAGAAGCCTACGAAGAAGAAGAAGAAGCAAACGTATCACAAGCAGACGCGACACGGCTTTGGCCCACACAGTTGTTTACCAGCAGGACCTGAGAAATTATCGCAGTCGACGTCTTCGACCAAGGGCTTTCGTGGTAGGCGACTTGGTGCTGCGACTAAAACAGAAAAAAAGTCCACAAGCTCGCGTCACCATTTGAAGGACCATTCATAGTCTCTGAAGTCATTGAAGGAGGAGCCTATCGACTGAAGCATGCACAGACGGGAAAACTATCACACAACCCATGGAACGTGGCGCACTTGCGTCGTTTTTACGCATAGTTCTCTGGACTAATCATTGTAAAAAACGCAGTAGATTTCAGACGCGCTCTTTTCCATACCAGGGTACCCACGGGAACAGTAAGGTTTTTAATGAGGCGGTCTACTGGACATATATTCTCAATAAATGATATTTGCTATGATATCTTAGCCACACACACCCACCCGATGGACTCGGTGGCTGGGTCTTACTTAAAGTTCATAATCACATAAACCCACCCGACATACTCGGGGGCTGGGTCTTACTTAAAGTTCATAACCATATACACCCACCCGATGGACTCGGGGGCTGGGCTTAAAGATCATAATCACACACACCCACCCGATAGACTCGGGGGCTGGAGCTCGCTAATATTACATAATCACATAAACCTACTCGACGGGATTATAGGTTAGACCTCAAGGAAGACAAGAAAGTTAGCAAAGTTCGACCAAGTCATGAAAGCAAAAACAAGCAAAAACAGTATATTTCACGAAGGTCTTATATTACAACAAGAAGTTCAGTTGATTACAAAGGGAGCAGTCACTCGCAAGCTGCCATCTTGCCCTTGCCACCGCGAGACTGATGCTCAGCGGATACAACAGCCTGACGATGTTCTCCGCTGCAAATGCTACCTTGGCAAGACGAGCAGCGGCATCCGAGATTCCCCGAAAATACGAAGGCTTCCCGTTCGACTTCTTCGGGTAGTCTGATAAAGCAGCCTCATAATCAGCCTCGACGCCATTCGCCACCAGCAGGTTCAGAGTAATTTCTGAGCTATGAACCGTCAAATCACGTGCCCACTGGGTAAGGGTCGTCGTACCAGGTCCAAGCACCATAGAAAACTCCTTTGCAGTCGAAGGAGTGGCAATCCCAGGCAAGGCCTCTGCAAAAATAGCACTTAGTGTCTGAATAGACACGTATAGAGAGCGCCGAGTGCTGTCAAGTTCTTCACGAGAACGGACTCGCTGATCATGAAGCTTTTTCTCCAATTCGGCAACTCGATCTTCAAGAGAGATTTTTTCCTCTACAAAGTAGCATAGCGCATGAAGGTTGTACAAAAACTTAGCTTTCAAGTTACAAAACTGGCGAAAAGGTAAAGCGTTACGTATGATCTGCTTCAAAGAGGAGCGCAGGTGGGTCCTTTCTTCTTCCGCATGAACAAAAGCCTGGCCAACGGCGACCAAACCATTTACAGCAGGCTACAAAGGGAACAGGAGACGTCCATATGAGTCAAAGGAGAGTGACGACCAAAAGAAGGAAGACAAGAACAGGAAAAAGCGGAAAGTCTTACATGATCAACCCAAGAAGAAGAGGCAGAAGATAACTGCTCGACGACCCTAGCAGGAGGGCAAGTACGATCTTGCTTGACAAAGGAGTTGTTCGTGTAATCAAACGACGGAACAATAAAGAACACACAAAAGATAGTCGAAGCACAAACTTACTTCTCTACATCATCAACAGCATAAGAAGCCGCAACAACCAAGGATGGGTCCGCATAAGCGGGATCAACATCGCCAAGTCGGCGCAGTCGACGATGCTTAGTTGCGAGTGTAATCACATGATCAGTCATCATCAAGCACAAAGGAGCCTCCTCAGCAGCCTTCACCTCAGAGGCAATCACGCCATCCGATAGGTGAGAGACTCCAACTACATCAACCTCAACGGAAAGAACCTTCTCTACAGTTGAACCATGCTCGGGCAGCGGTGGCACAGAGGTAACGACTGATAGTCCCTGAGCACAGTATAAGAAAGACTAGTCAGTCATACAAACACATATGGAAGAAGGCACTAGTGACCAAGAAGACATGTAAAAGATGGGTAAGCAAAAAATCAAAAAGTACCTCGGGAATAGGTGTCCCAAGGCCATAAGGGAACACAGAGAACTCAAAAGAAGCAATATCGGCAGGCGAAATTCCAGTGATATGCTTCACATAATCATGAAATTCATGACCGGACAACTCAGTTTCACTCATACGAGTGGCGTCAAGACATCCCTCATATCGGCATAAAGGGTGTTTTCGCTGTCGCAATGGCCAGACTCGGCGTTTCACATACGTACTGACTAACTGTATCCCTGTGTTGGCCTTTCCCAACTCTTGGACCCTAAGCATAAGAGAAGACGCTTCTTCTTCTTCCTCAATCGACAAGTCATGTTCCCAGGACGCCAACCTTACGGGAGGGGCAGTCGAAAAAGCTGGCAGTAGGCTTTGGTCGACTAGCACATAAAACAATTTCTTCCTCCATTTTTGGAAAGGCTCGGTTGACATCATATCAAAATATCGACAGCCTTCGCGCACTTCAATGCTGAAACCCCCAGTCGACAAAGGGCGACCGTCACAATGGAGTAAACACACCTGGAAGATACGTTCCCCGAGAGCCCAGCTGGGGTGCACTCCAATAAAACACTCGCATAAGACCACAAAACAGGTGATATGTAAAACACCAGGAGGATTTAGATCGTGCATTTGAATCCCATAGGCAAAAAGAAGGCCCCGGACGAAGTCATGCAAAGGAAATCCAAATCCACGAGGGAGAAAATCCACAAAGCAAACTCGTTCCCCAGAAAGAGGCATGGGAAGTACCTCTTTATGGATCGGAGCCCGAGCAGCAACAACCTCAGCTGAAGACAAAATCCCCACCTGGCGAAAGTCTACCAGTTTCTTCTTTGTGACAATGGATTTAACCCAATCGTCGGTGACTTTCTTCATCGCGCCGACGGAGGTAGCGGTGGAATCAACATAAATCTTGTCCTTCGTGGACTTGTTAGTGGAGGAAATATCAGTGGCGGAGGAGATCTTGGTCAGAGACGCCATGGCGAAAGAAAAGCACAGGGAGGGCAAAGGAATCAAAGAGGAGCGTACGGAAGAAGATGAAGTAGAAGGGGTAGGATGAAATCAACAGCGACAAAGAACTCCGTATTTACGGAAAAAGCAACATACCCATCGCAACCGTTCAAGAAAAAAATACCATAACACGAGGCAAAATCAGAGACCAATCATCGGCGAGCTCACAACCCACTACGCGCGCAAAACGAGGAGATCATCATCATGTCTGCGAAAATCTTCCCACGTCAGGTCAAATCGGAACTGAACCAGCGCCACAACGGTCCAAGAGAGGGACCCACCGTGTCACGTCCCATCAGAGTGCTATTCGCACGCCAAGGATGTCACGCATGACATCATTTCAGATTAACAAGCGCAAAAGGCGTCATACCACGACTGACAAAAAGGAAAAGCTCCTTACAACTCAAAAGCAAAATCACAAAGTAAAGGTACAGAAAAGTTGAGTGGGAAACTCCCATCGGGAGAAGTCGAAAAGAATTCGATTGCCAAAGCACAAAATTGAGATTATCGTCTACTGCAAGCAATAAAGCACACTCTCGGGGGCTACTCCCATCGGGAGCACTGTCGTGCACCCGATAGAATCAAGAAGCATTCGAAACATAATAATTCTCGGGTAAGAATCAGTCGATAAGATACCTCGGATGCTGTATACGAAAAATACAAAGGTAAGACCCAGCGATCAGTTGAAAGGGTCGAGCATCACTCCAGCAGTGTTTTAATCCTAGACCTTTCCGTATCAGCAGATACGATGAAAATCCTGGCGGACACGCAGGGTAGCAAATTGAAACTGTAGAACAAAATCAGTAAGAGCATCAACTGGCCTGAGGTGTGTCTATCCAATATGTTCCAGGTTCGAGCCCAAGGACTCGAAGCCTGACTGAAGGCTAGTAAGGTTTTCCCCAAGTGCAATTAACTGGTTTCGACTCATCGAATAAACCCAGGCCTACTCAGTCGAAATCCTTTGTCAAAATTCATAAGTCAGAAAGACAAAAATATCATATCAAAAGCATAAAACATAAGACGTGCACTATGTAGTGAGTCCATGACTTATTCTTTGAATTATCCATGCACTCGGGGGCTAATGACAAGGTTATATCAAACGGGTACCCCCTCATGTGGGTACCTGGTGCACCTAACGACCAAAGCCCAATTGACAATAGGCTGAAGAAGCCCAACATGCGAAGGCCAAGACGAAGACTTCAATCATAGATAGCATAGTCGGTAATACTTTCCATCAATGTAGTCCTAGTAGGTTACGACCCGAGACCTGTACCTCTATATAAAGGACAGGAGGGAGACCGACCAAGGACACGCCCAACCATACCATCAAACCTTCGCAAGATCGACATCTTGCTAGACCACTGTACTCACCGCATATACACAATCAATAACATACAAGTAGGAGTAAGGGTTTAACTCACTCGAGGGCCGTGAACCTGGGTAATTCGCGCTTGTCAGCCGACGAATCTACCAACACCACGCGTTCTCTACCTCATAACGATTACCCTAGGCTAGTAACCATGGGTATTGATGGGGACATCCCTCGTCACTATCCTACGTTGATGACGAGGCTACTGTCAAGGAAAGATTCTTCGGAATGATCGACGAGATATGGGAGCTCAACTACTGTGGAGAGTTAGTGCCAATGGTCCGTTTAAGATGGGCCAAGGACGTCGTGAAAGAAGGTCGGTATTTCACCACCATGGTAATACCCGATGCCAAATCAAAGAAAGCCTCCGCGAAAAACAAGCCATGGGTACTCGCTAGCCAAGTTGAGCAATGCTTCTTCATTACCGACCCGTCAAAGCCTAGCCGTGTTGTGGTGAGGAGAGGCAAGATGAGCATCATCGGAATGGATGGACACGCCAACGAGGAAGACTTGGACGTCGATCCAATGATCGAGGAAGATTTCGACATGTTCGTCGACATGCCGACTACCAGCAAACACCCAAGGAAAACCTTCGTACCTACTAAAGGTTGTCCGTTCACGCGAAGAAATCTCAAGGTGCCCGGCCTAAACTATTCAACCGCGAAGAAGGGAAAGAAGAGAAGCTAGCTCTCTCGAAACCTCCCGGGATCGACAAAGAAGAATTTTTTTTGGTGTATGTGAGACAATGCAAGCATATATATGCATGTTTATATCATGAATATTTAAATTTTCATGATTTACATATATATTTTTGTGTGTGCGAGACAATATAAGCACTTGGCAACAAATTTGCCTGATATATACTTTTTTCAGGTAATAATATATATGGCAACAAATTTGTATGTATGTGTACAAGCACTTGGCAGCATATGTATGTGTATGTCATAACTAAAAAAATGAAGTACTAAAAGTTGAAGCATATATGTGGTAAAAAAATGAAGTACTAACAGGCAATAATATTCTATGGCGCACCCGTTCTAGCCATGCGCCACAACATCTAGGAATTCTATGGGGCACCGAACTTATCCATGCGCCACCGAATATTGAAGGATGAGCCAGGCGTGGGCGGGCCCACGTGTAAGCGGCAGCAAAAGAATTATGTGGTGCATCCATCCCGGATGAGCCACTGAATTCTTTTGTTGCCGCTTACACGTGGGCCCGCCCACTCCTGCCTCTCACACCCACTCCAAATTCACTAAGTCCCGCGCCCGACAAACCGCTCCTGCACGCCGACGCTGCGCCCCATCTCGTCACCGCCAGCCACCCCCGCCCATCCCTGCGCGCGCCCTGCCCAACCTCGTCTTGTGCTCGCTGCTGTCATATGCACTGTGTTGAGGAAGATTCTTGTGTTCTAATCATATGCAATGCACTGTGTAGAGTTCATGTGCTCCACGACAATCTTATCGTGGTTGTCTGTGATGCCAACAACATGATTTGCAGGTACCCTGTGAGGCCCTTGAGATTGCCGGAATGTTGATTGACTTCCGTTCCGGCAAATTCGGGTACTCCATATGTCCTTTTTTAGCAAAGGTTATGCCAAAAAAAATCGTGAATTTGAGCATGCCTTTGCTAAAAAAGGACATATGGGGGTAATGCACGTCGACCCAGCGTATCTTAGAACTTAATTAAGTCTAGTTTTGCTTATATTTGTTGTACTAATTAATGTAGTGCAAAAATGGACCCCGGCCCTTCTAAGCATATGAGAGTGGAAGAAGATGCTCGAGAGGCCAACCAGTCCTTCTAGAAGATCTCACAGGAGTTGGAGGAGGCCGCGCAAGAAAGTGCTGATGGTGACGGCGTGGAGCATACCACCACCACAGATGGAGATGCTAGTGGCGACCATGGTGACGCCGATACCACCACCGATGGCGGTGAGGACCACAGGGAGGATGGTACGAACCCGCCGCCCAGAAGAAAAAGAAGCCAAGGAGGGATCGGACACCGCAAGCACTTGGCAACGGCACAGACTCCTTCACTGAGGTCTCGCCTAGTGGCCTCCCATTGCGGCCCGAGAGACTTGCCAAAGGATACGCCATGCAATTAGGGTGCATCCTCCGGGAAACCGTGTCGATCAACACGAGGGACCTCAGGCACACGCGGAATTAGGCTTTGGTTAACATCCTCGTCAAGAAGCTTCACCAACGATACACGTTCCCACAGTCGCTCAACAAAAAGGTGGAGAGGTAAGCCATCACGAAGATGAGCACCGCCTTGAGCAGCTGGAAATTCAGTGTGAGGAGGAAGATTGAGAAGGGTGAAAGCTGGGATGAAGTAAAAACAAAGAACCGACGCTAAACAAAGATGACTTCGACGCATTCAAGTTGTCCTTGAAAGAAGAGGTGTCTTTAAAATGGACGGAATGGGACAAGAAAATGCGGTTCTTGAACCTAGGTAACCACCATTTGTGAAACGGTGGCTACCGAGGTAAACAACCCGTTTGGGACAAGGAGGATGCTGAGGTTCTTCGTCTGGGAAAATCGAACCCGTGGCACCAAATCGCGGACAGGCAGGTCCGGAACTTTGTCCGGTCCCTCTACTACTTGAACAAAGAGACGGGGGGATTCGTTACAGACGATGACGATGTGAAGAAATTTGCGAAAGTGCTGGTAAGTTATTTAATTTACCTCGTAGGCTATTTTTTCTACATATGCATGAGTTCACCTTAATTTGCTTTGTCTACAGGCTGACGAGTTGAAGGCTGACACTGAGGCAGGCCCGTCGTCCCAGGATTCGACAGAGCCGTGGGACAATAATTTCAATAGAGCGATGAACGTTTGGAAGAATAGGGACAAGACCTTGGCGCCGACGTCAGTTGACCGTGTCACCGGCTTTGGTACGAGCATGAAGTTCCTCCAATACTACATCACATACGGCGGCCAGTCGAGAAGGCAGAGGAGGAAGCCGACAAGGGATACCGCGGAGGTTATGGAGCTAAGGAATAAGGTGGAGACATTGGAGCATGAGAAAGTGGACTCCAGCACGGTGAACCAGATGGTGAAGGAGAGGTTCGAGGAGCTCTTCCCCCCTGGGTTGATGGAGGGGATAGTTGCTTGGAATGCGGCAGGTCGACAGGGGCCGATACACGTGCCTAGCCATGCCGCAAGCAACTCCAGCCATATGGCGACCCCTTCGGACTAGCTGGTGACTGTAACATCCCAAATGTAATGCCCTTCTAGAATGTATGTTTGTTTGTGCAATAAAGAAAAATATCATGCCATCATTTCATTTTGTCTCCTCAATTAATTAAATTGTTGCATTTAAATTTAAATCACACTATAAATTTCAAATGCAGTTCAACTAAATCAAATGTGATGTTTGAATCTTTTGCATGTTTCCAAACTAGTGTGTCAAATTGTATATTTTGAAACTATTAAAATTGGCTAAAAGTTTTTCTATGTCTATCTCTTTTTCTTTTCTATTTTGTTTTAAAACACAAAACAGAAAAGAATAAACAAATGAAAAAATAAAACAGAAGAAAAAGCTCACCTCCTGGCTGAACCGGGCCAGTTCGGCCCAACTCCGGGCAAGCCCACAGCCTCTCACTGTCGTCTTCCTCCGTACGGGCACGAGCTCGCTTTACAGCGAGGCCATGGTGGCTCACTGCCTCCTCGCCCCACTGCCCCCACTGCTCCCTCCTCTCCTATAAGCCGCACGCTACAGCCGCCCCTAACCCTAAGCCTAAAGTTTCCCTCTTCCCCCGCCGTCGCCGCTCCGTTCCTCGCACAAGCCGTCGACATGGATGCCGAGCACCCGCGATCGGGTCCCCGCTGATTCCATCCATCCCCTCCGTCCTCCTTGCGCCACGAGCAGCGCCTCTCCTTCCTCTACCTCCTTATCGTCGCAGACGCATGGGGGCTTCTCCTTCGTGGCCGCAACGAGCGCTTTTCCCCGACGGCGCCGCGGCTGCGAATCTCCTTCCCCGACACCAACTCGCCGTCTCCGTCGAATCCAAGCCTCTCCGCTGCCCACATCGGACTCCTCTAGGTGAGTAGTGTCGCCTACGTCTCTTTCCCCCTCTGTTTCAGCCCGCAGTCGCAGTAATTCGCGATGCCGGAGCCGGCGTCGCGCACGGCCGTGGCGCACACGCACAAACCCGGCGCCCCGCTCCTCCTCCCTGGCACCCGAGCACACATACGCACACACGGACAGAACCTGCGTCCATGCACGCGCACGCACGCCGCTGCGCCGCCGGGGTTAGGTCGCCGGCGTCCGATTCCCGTCCGCCATGCGCAACTGACTCTGGTAATGTTCAGGTTCGTCAGAAAATGATTTTCGTTCTTCGTGTTATAAACAACGCATTCCTTAGTCTAACACAAACATACACATGACCCACTGGCTATCAGCGATTCGCTCGCTCGCTCGCCAGCACGAGATCCCTTGTTCGAATCCCCTACCGGGCGCGTTGAGAAATAAAGCCCATTTTTTCCTCTCGCTAACAGCTGGGACCCACTGGTCAGCGAATGAGGCGCCTTGGAATTTTACCCAGAGCCCCCTCCACTCTCAAATTTAGTGCTTTAGCCTCCATAGACAATTTTCCATCACGGACAAGTCCCTGTACTTTTACAAAAACAACACTAACACTAAAATGTTAATAAGTTTAATTCTATAACTCCAAATTTAATAATCTATATATGTTTAATTATCAGAAAAATGCAATAAACATTAATATGCCATTCTTATGCCATGTTGCATATTTTATTTTAATTGCTTAGTGTAGTTTAATATTTGCACCTAAATAATAAATATGAAATGTGTTGGGCAATTATTTATTTATTGCCCCATTCCATTTAATTTGATTAGATCACCCATGCCATGTTTTCACCATGTTAATTAACATTTAATTTGTTGGCTAGATAAATAATTTGTACTATAATTAATTGCCGGGATTCCATCCCCGCTTTAATGTTACCTAATCATCGCATACCATATTGTATCATCAATTGGTTGCGCTTTTCTTTTTATTGATTATGTTTCCTATTTTTTCTGTGTTGCTCTTCTCTGGGTAGACGACGACGTGTTTGCTGACGATACTTACGTCCCTGAGGTTTCAGCTTTTGTGCCGGGCCACGAGCTGTCAGGCAAGCTATTGCTAACCTGTTACAGGCTGTTTGATTTTCACACTTGACGTTGATCTCTGGTACCCTAGTATTCAATTCTTTACCGCGATCCCATCACATGTTATCCTGCAGCCCATATATCTTTATCCCCACAACCTAATACCTGTTGCATGTTATCTGTTAGCCTTGCGAGTCGTAGCGCATGCTTAGAGTTGGTTGTGCGAGTCGTTTGTTGATTTTTTATTTCACATCCTTAGTATGATAGATTATTCTACCTTAATAAAATGGTATCTTATATTGGGGTATTATAATTAAATGATAAGGCACCGGCATAAGGCCTTGCGAGGTTCTTTGTTCTGCTAAGCATCGACATAGGAACTCAGTTCTTGCCCTCGGATCCAATTTTGAGCGCACTAACCACTTGTAGGTGGCCCAATGGAGCCCCCCTCGACTTTGACTGGAACTTTAACTTGTCCGGGAGCCGCACCTTGTTTGGGTTTTCCATTTATCTCATATGCATTGATGCTAGTGTAGTATTTTACTTTGGCGGTGTGCCTTGTTACATGCATATAGGGCACGACCTGTTGGTGCGGAGGGGTGTGTCCTGCGGGAATCCGCCCCTTTTTGGCCGGGACCAGCATAGCTCCCGTGGCACCTTGGACGTGTTGCCGTGAAGGAAAGGGTAGGGTTTAGAGGCCCTAATGTTTTTTACTGGGTTGATCATACGAGTATGGGTACAGTAGTGCAACCCTGCAGGGTATAATCTTATCGATGAGCCATGTCCACGGTTATGGACGACTTGGTGATGATGCTGCCTAATAAGATCATAGACAACTTACACCTAATCATTGCTAATTAACCCATTCGCGGGCTGTGGTTTCTTTCTTCAGTTAAGGATTCTCCCTACGACCAGGTGGGTGGCTATTACGTGGAGTTCGATGACGAGATCTACGACGAGTAGTTAGAGTTCCCATGGGGTTCTTCCTGGTGGACCGCGTGGATGGGCTTTCTCTTTTCGTTTTGGCCTTGTGCCTATTTGCTTCTTGTCTGTACTCAGACCGGCATGTTTCTGCTTAATGATGTAATGTTGGGACATGTGTCCTCTGCTTGGTGATATTTGCTATATTGCTCAGTGAGAGCGTTCAATATTTATTTCCTTTCTTTGTGTCTTAGGTTTATCCTGTGATTTCCATTCTTTTTCCATACCGGTTTGTATACAGTGTATGTATGTTTGAAGTATACAAATTGGTAGGATTTTGGATTTCTTTCGTACGCAATCACGAGGCGTACGTGACGTTGGGATCGCTAGCGAGCTGTAGGCCGATGATCCATTCCGAGCCTGCCTGCTTTTTCCTGGGATTGGTACACCCAGTATGCTCCTAGTTGTGTGGCCCAACCGGTACGTCTTCTTTGTGACGTCTGAATCCAGGGTCTGACAGTTGGTATCAGAGCCTTAACACCCCCAGGATCCCTTCTATTGGTCGTTGTTTGAGTCTAGAAAAATATTTTGTAGTTATCGGGAAAAACTTAAACGTGAGAGTAGGAATTCTGTTCTTTTATTCCTTTCCCCACCCACCCTCCCTGTTATTCAGGTAAGGAAGTGTTACAATGTTTTTCCCTTCTCACCTAAAATTTCAAATTAGGACATCACGTGTTCTGGGTTTCCGTAGTACCATAGTTGCAGGTGTCTTCAAGGTGGTGCATTTCGTTTTAGCAGTTATCGACCTCTTCGGCTACGTTCAGTTTCATTCTAGAATCAATCAGTTGTTTCTCCTCTTTTGGTGGTGTTACGTCAAGCTCAATTGATATTTCCTCGTGCTAGTGCTAGTCTTCGTTCTTACCTCCATTTAGACCTTTCTGTAAGTGAACAAAAATGGCGTACCATGATGGATGGCCATGTCTCGTTCCATGTTATCTTTTTCCAAACAATCTGAAGTATCCTTTAAGCACTTACATTGGATTTTGTTTATCCGATTGTGGTGTTAACGTTGTGTCCTCCTCAGGATGGAGAGTGACGAAGAAGATACTCCAATGCCTTCCCAAATAGGGCGAGTATTGTCCCAGATGATGCAAGTTTTGAGTCAAATTCAACAAAACCAAGACCAGGGCAACAATTGTGTGTCTATCGTACAGTTTCTCCATCTCAATCCCCGTACGTTTGATGTTCCCTCCAAGCCATTCGATGCTGATGACTGGTTGCGTGAGATGAACAATGCTCTTGTTGTTTCTCATGTGTCCGATGAGGACCGTGTTCCTTATGTGACCTACCTTCTCCGCGGTGAATCCATCTCTTGGTGGGAGAACTTCCAAGAGTTACGAGCACCAGGTGTTGTTACTACTTGAATGAGTTCAAGTAGGCTTTAAAACGCCACCATATTCCTGATGGGGTCATGGAAAGGAAGCGTGAACAATTCTATGACTTGACTCAGGGAAGCAGGTCCGTGCTAGACTACCAAGGTGAGTTCAATCGTCTGGCCCCCTATGCTCAAGATGAGGTATTAACTGATGCCAAAAAGGAAGCCAAATTCCACAGAGGTATAAACCCAGCTCTTAAGTACGCACTCAGTCTTATCAAGTGCGATACCTTTGAAGATCTTGTCAATACAGCTCTCCGAGAGGAATTTGGACGTGAGAAGTTCGAAGAATCTCGTAAACACGCTCTTGAAACACCTTCTTCTCCATCAAAATCGACACCTCCACAGAAACATTGTGTTTGGGTACCCTATGCAATTCAAACTCAGCCCACCTACAGTCCAGTCTCTCCGAGTCTTTCTTCCGGTCTAACCAACCCAACTTCAGCAACAAGGAGTTTCGTCAAGCAAACAACGCCTGGTCCCCAACTCTTCGGTCACATGTTTCAAGTGCGGTGAGCCGGGCCACTACTCTTACAAGTGTCCGCAAAACCAACTTCCTCCACCACCTTGTCGCCCTAAGAGCTGCGATGTTACTCCTCAGGCCCCCGACATCGACAAAAGGTATGTGTGTAGACGCTTAAGGGTGAATCTTGTTACAACAAAAGAAGCAGAGGAAGCTACTGATGTGGTTCTTGGAAATCTATTTGTGAACTCTATGCTCGGTAAAGTGTTGTTTGATTCTGGTGCGTCCCATTCTTTCATTTCGCAAAGTTTTGCTTCCAACAATGGTTTTCCTTTCAAAAAGATGGACAACCCTGTCTTAGTGCAGCAACCAGGATCCAAATGGCTTACAAAGGAAGTTAGCCTGAACAAGAGATCTTAATCGGGAACGTTCCATTCCAAGCGTCTCTTATTGCTCTTCGTTCTTCGGACATTGATGTCATCCTAGGGATGGATTGGCTTGTGGAAAATAAAGCGGTCATTGACTGTACTGCTAAATCTGTTAAGCTTACCCAATCTTCTGGCCAAATAGTCTACTTCTATTCTAAAGCTCCATCTGTTCATTTGTATGCTCTCAATGTTCATCCTCTTCTGCTATGGAAGATATACCGGTGGTCCGAGACTTTCCTGACGTCTTTCCTGAAGAATTACCAGGTATGCCACCTGACAGAGCCGTGGAGTTCGTCATTGAACTAGAACCAGGCACAACTCCTATCTCCGAACGTCCTTTCAAGATGGGCCCCAAAGAACTGGCTGAACTTATGAGACAGCTCGAAGAGTTGGAAAGTAAAGGTCACATCCAACGTAGTTCTTCTCCTTGGGGCTGTCCTACTTTGTTTGTCAAAAAACGGGACACGACTGAGCGACTGGTTGTTGACTACCGTCCTCTGAACAAGAAAACCATCAAGGACAAGTATCCTCTTCCTCGCATCAATGACCTGTTCGATCTACTGGCTGGTGCTAAGGTTTTCTCCAAGTTGGACTTGAGATCAGGTTATCACCAGATCAAGATCCGCAAAGATGACATTCCAAAGACAGCTTTCACCGCTCGTTATGGTCTCAATGAATACACTGCCATGTCCTTCGGCCTCACAAATGCTCCGGCGACTATCTCACGTCTCATGATCTTCGCTTTCATGGAATACCTCGACAAGTTCGTGGTAGTCTACCTCGATGACATTCTTGTCTAGTCCGAATCCGAGGAAGAACACGAAGAACGTCTACGCCTTATCTTGTTGAAACTCCGGGAACATCGTCTCTACGCCAAGTTCTCCAAGTGTGAATTCTGGCTTCCTAAAGTATTCTACCTTGGTCATGTCATCTCTTCTGAAGGCATTTCTGTTGATCCATAAAAAGTGAAGGCCATTCTTGAATGGTTGCCTCCTACAACGGTGAAACAAGTCAAAAGCTTTCTTGGCATGGCTAGCTATTGTCGCCGATTTGTTGAGAACTTCTCCAAAATCGCAAAGCCTCTTCCCGATCTTACAAGAAAGGATAGAAAGTTTCTTTGGACTCCAAAGTGTGATGAGATCTTCAATCTCTTGAAAGCTAAACTCACTTCTACTCCTGTTCTAGTTGGCCCAGACACTTCCAAACCTTTCCAAATTTTCTGTCATGCATCCCTTCAAGGACTAGGCGCAGTCCTTATGCAAGAATGTAAAGTTGTGGCTTATGCATCTCGTCAGTTGCAGTCTCATGAGCTCAACTATCCTACACATGACCTTGAACTTGCAGCAATCATGTATGCCCTCAAAGTTTGGAGACCTTATTTGTTGGGGCACAACTGTGAGATCTTCACCGACCACAAGAGTCTCAAATATCTCTTCACTCCACCAGATTTGAACCTCAGGCTAACAAGGTGGCTTGAGAAACTCTCAGATTTTGATCTCTCCATCTCTTACACTCCAGGCAAAGCTAATGTGATGGCCGATGCTCTTAGTCGCAAGTCCTATTGCAAGAACCTCATGGTTGAGGACATCCAACCTCCTCTTCACGAAGAATTTAAGAAGCTCAATCTCCAAGTGGTTCCTTCTGGTTATCTTGCAAGCTTGATTGCCACTCCTACACTTGAGGATAAAATCTGTGTCGCGCAGTTGCGTGATTCTGGTGTTAAGAATATCAAAGTCAACATCGGCAAGGATAAATACAACAGTTTCTCTCTCGATGACAAGGGTACCTTGCTCTTTGAAGGACGCATCGTAGTGCCTAAACTTGATACCTTAAGAGAGCTAATTCTCAAGGAGGCTCATGATACTCCGCTTTCTATCCACCCTGGCAGCAGAAAGATATACCAGGATCTCAAGCAATCTATTGATGGACCATGATGAAGCGTGAAATTGCTCGCTATGTCTCTCAGTGTGATGTTTGTTGTCGTGTCAAAGCAGTACACCAGAGACCACCTCGACTTCTCCAACCACTGCAAATTCCTGAGTGGAAATGGGACAAGATTGAAATCGACTTCGTTACTGGGTTTCCAAAGTCCAAGAAAGGCAACGATACAATATTTGTTGTCATCGATCGTCTCTCCAAAGTGGCTCACTTCTTTCCAGTCAAAGAGACAGTCTCAGCTAGTAAGTTGGCAGAACTCTATATGACAAGAGTGGTTCCTTTACATGGTCTTCCTCTGGCAATAAGCTCAGATCGTGGAAGTATCTTAACTTCTCGATTTTGGGATAGATTTCAGAAAGCCTTGGGTACCAAACTTCTGTTAAGCACCGCTTACCATCCGCAGACAAGTGGACAGGTTAAAAGGGTGAATCAAATTCTGGAGGATATGCTCAGAGCTTGTGTTATCTCCTTTGGCATGAAATGGGAGGATTGCCTTTCGTATGCTGAGTTCTCCTACAACAACAGCTTCCAAGCAAGTCTAGGCATGGCTCCCTTTGAAGCTCTCTATGGGCGGAAATGCAGAACTCCTCTGAATTGGTCTCAAGCTGGTGAACGTCAATTCTTTGGCCCTGACATAATCCAGGAGGCTGAAGAAAAGGTTCGCATCATTCGTGACAATCTGAAGATTGCCAGTCTCTTTAGAAAAGCTATTATGATAGCTAGCACAGGGACATGGTCTATGCACCTGGTGATCAATCTTATCTTCGTGTCACTCCTCTGAGAGGCACGCAACGCTTTGGCATCAAAGGCAAACTCGCTTCGCATTATGTTGGGCCTTTCAACGTTCTTTCAAGGCGTGGTGATTTGGCCTACCGTCTAGAACTTCCTCCAAACCTCTCCAAAGTGCACGATGTCTTCCACATGTCACAACTCAAGAAGTGCTTCCAAGATCTAGGACGTGCAATTGATCATGGATCAACTGAACTTCGAGGAGATCTCTCTTATGTGGAAGAACCTATTCGCATTCTTGATGAAGCTGAACGTCGCACCCGTAACAATAGTTTCAAGTTCTACAAGGTCCAATGGTCTCATCATTCTGACAAGGAAGCTACATGGGAACGTGAATACCACCTCTGTGCCGAGCATCCTGACCTCTTTGTTGCTCCATGAAGGTTCTGGGGGCGTGATTCCTTTGAGGGGGGGGGGAGTGTTATAACATCCCAAATGTAATGCCCTGCTAGAATGTATGTTTGTGTGTGCAATAAAGAAATACATCATGACATCATTTCATGTTCTCTCCTCAATTAATTAAATTGTTACATTTAAATTTAAATCACACTTTTAAATTCAAATGCAATTCAAATAATTCAAACGTGATGTTCGAATCTTTTGCAAGTTTTCAAACTAGTGTGTCAAATTGTATATTTTGAAACTATTAAAATTTGCTAAAAGTTTTCCTATCTCTTTTTCTTTTCTATTTTGTTTTATAACACAAAATAGAAAAAATAAACAAAAGAAAAAATAAAACAGAAGAATAAACTCACCTCCTGGCCAAACTGGGCCAGTTCGGCCCAACTCCGGCTAAGCACAGCCTCTCCCTGTCGTCTTCCTCCGTACGAGCACGAGCTCCCTTTACAGCGAGGCCATGGAGGCTCACTGCCTCCTCGCCCGCACTGCCCCCACTGCTCCCTCCTCTCCTATAAGCCGCACGCCGCAGCTGCGCCGAACCCTAACCCTAAATTTTCCCTCTTCCCCCGCTGCCGCTGCTCCGTTCCTCGTGCATGCCGTCAACATGGATGCCGAGCATCCGAGCTCGGGTCCCTGCTGATTCCGGCCATCCCCTCCGTCCTCCTTGCGCCACGAGCAGCGCCTCTCCTTGCTCTACCTCCTCAACGCCACAGACGCACGGGGGCTTCTCTGACGAGGCCGCAACGAGCGCTTTTTCCTCGACGACGCCGTGGCTCCGATTGTCCTTCCTCGACACCAACTCGCAGTCTCCGTCGACCCCAAGCCTCTCCTTTGCGCCATCGGACTCCTCTAGGTGAGCAGTATCGCCTCCGTCTCTTTCCCCCTCCGTTTCAGCCCGAAGTCGGAGTAATTCGCGATGTCAGAGCCGGCGTCGCGCACGGCCGTGGCGCCCATGCACGAACCCAATGCCCAACTGCTCCTCCCTGGAACCCGAGCACGCATACGCACACACAGAGACATCCCGCGTACACGCACGCGCACGCACGCTGCCATGCCGCCCGGGTTAGGTCGCCGGCGTCTGATTCCTGTCCGTCGTGCGCAACTGACTCCAGTGATGTTCAGATTCGTCAGAAAATGATGTTTGTTCTTCGTGTTATAAACAACACATTGCTTAGTCTAACACCAACACACACATGACCCACTGGCTAGAAGCGGTTCGCTCGCTCGGCCGCACGAGATCCCTGGTTCAAATCCCCTCCCGGGCGCGTTGAGAAATAAAGCCCATTTTTTTCCTCTCGCTGACAGCTGGGACCCCTTGGTCAGCGACAGAGGCGCCTAGGAATTTTACCCAGAGCCCCCTCCACTCTCAAATTTAGTGCTTTAGCCCCATAGACACTTTTCCATCATGAACAAGTCCATGAACTTTTATAAAAACAGCCCTAACACTAAAATGTTAATAACTTTAATTCTATAACTCCAAATTTAATAATCGTTATATGTTTAATTGTCAGAAAAATGCAATAAACATTAATATGCCGTTCTTATGCCATCTTGCATATTTAATTTTAATTCCTTAGTGTAGTTTAATATTTGCACCTAAATAATATATATGGAATGTGCTCGACAATTATATATTTATTGCCCTGTTCCATTTAATTTGATTAGATCCCCATGCCATGTTTTCACCAAGTTAATTAACATTTAATTTGTTGGCTAGATAAATAATTTTCACTATAATTAATTGCCGGGATTCGATCCCAGCTTTAATGTGACCTAATCATCGCAAACCATATTGCATCATCAATTGGTTGCGCTTTTCCTTGTATTGATTATGTTTCCTATTTTGTCTGTGTTGCTCTTCTCTGGGTAGACGACGTGTCTACTGACGATACTTACATCCCTGAGGTTCCAGCTTTTCTGTCGGGCCACGAGCTGCCAGGAACCTGTTATAGGTTGTTTGATTTTCATAATTGCCATTGATATCTGCTACCCTAGTACTCGATTCTTTATCGCGATTTCATAACATGTTATCTTGCAGCCCATATATCTTTATCCCCACAACCTAATACCTGTTGCATGTTTATCTCTTGGCCTTACGAGTCGTAGCGCATGCTTAGAGTTCGTTGTGCGAGTCATTTGTTGGTCTTTTATTTCACATGCTTAGCATGTTTATCTCTTGGCCTTATGGTGATCTTAACAAAGCAAAAGGCTCGTTGCTCTCTGATGGCGACACGGCTTCCTCGTCACAGAACGTCGGTCGTCAGGGGATTGGTATTGATTCAATGTTTGATTTGTTGGACATCGGTGAGGAGGAGTTCAATGACTTCGTTCATGAAGAGGATCTGGATGAGATCAAGGTCAATACCAGATGGTTGGCTGTGGCCAGAGTCCACTGCCCTAAGAGCTTCAGCCATGAAGCCTTCTTTCAGCAGATGTGCCTCGCCTGGAACCCGGCGAGGGAAATCACCATGAGAGCGGTTGGCATCAATCGGTTCGTCATCCAGTGCTTCTGGCTAGGGGATTGGGAGAAGGTAATGGAGCATGGCCCTTAGCTATTCCGTGGCTGGTCTGTCATCCTAGCTCCTTACGATGGCCTGTCTGATCCATACGTGGTGCCTCTTGAGTTCCTTCCAATCTGGCTGCTCAGGTTTCAAGTGGCGCGGGCCTCCCGCAGCGCCGCGAAGCCGCCATGCAAAATGAGCACACAAAGTGCCTAGCGGGCCAGCCGCATAATTCCTAGCGGACCGAAGCGGGCAAATCTCGCGATCCTGCCACACCACCGCCGCAGACCTGCATCATCAGTTCATCACCACCACCACCTCGCCATTCGCCAAGTCCTCGCCCTCCGTGACCCACAGCTGGGAGGAGGGTACAGTTTTTCAACTCCCCCAGCCGCCCGTCCTCATCTCGTCTCCCTCCACCGCCACTTACCCCCAGGCTGTTCCTCTGTCTCTGGCTCTATGCTCCCCTCTTGAATGGAATCGATCGGCGCTCCTGAGTCACCACCTCCTCCTTTTGCATGCGTGCGTGGGGATTAGATTGCGGGAGGGATTAGATTTCAGGTCTGGTGGATCTCCTCTTCGATATCCTGTTACTATTCCTAGTGTTCTTCCGCAGCGAGATCAGGCGGCGACTGACGTCACGGCCATGCTCATCGTACATGGCGGGCCCTGACGGGCTGATGCGGGTCGTCGCTCTCTCCCACACGAATTCCAGCGGTGACTGGCAGTCGTTCCACTGACTCCCGCTGGGTGAGAGCAGCCCGCCAGCTGAGCTTGGCGACAACCGCGGCCTGTCCCGCTTGACACCTGACTGGCTGCAAGTTCATAAATTACTGGAAGGATATAGGAAGGAGAAGTTTGTGCGTACGATGGTTAGCCGAGTTGCAAGAGAAATTGATGCGGTGGAGATAATCCCCTCTAGTGGATTTAAGGGAGATTTCATCAGGGTGCGTGTTAGACATGATGTTCGTACTCTGACCAGATGGTGAAATCAGGGTGCGTGTTAGACATGATGTTCGTACTCTGACCAGATGGGTTTCCTTCATTCTGGAAGGGAAGCGTCAGCTATACATGGTCAAGTATGAAAAGCTTGGCCTCTTCTGCCATGCGTGTGGTCATCTGGGACATGAATATAAGGAATGTGGTTCGGGCCTGTTTGAGGATAAACAATTAAAATGGGGTTAGTGGCTCCATGCTTCCCCTTCTGGTCGTGGTCGTGGCAATCCCCTACATGGTGGTTTGTGTGGTGGCGGTGTGGCTTTCAATACTCGTGGTGGTAGATCAGAGTATTTACATCGTCGTGGTAGAGGTGAACCAGGTGCTGGTCTTGGCCGTGGGTATGTAGATTGGCGCCTACACCCTGAGCGCCGCCCTGCGGAAGATAAGAACCTGAATGATACGGTATTTGAGGTATAAGGTGGTCGTATCCACCGAACCAATAAATAGAAAGAGTTGACCCAGTTTATAAGCGAAACCGGGTCCAAAAAACCATACAAGCTGTACAAAGAACACACAGACGAAGCGACCCGTCGCCCACACGACACTCCGGAGCCGCCGCTCCGACGTAGCAACCAGATCGACCTCCGCATTGCCCGAAAACGATCCAGTCTTAATCGACGAACCCCCTGCCCACGCAGTTTCTATCCAGGCTACCACCAAAGCCACCACGTTCCGGGGCCGCCGCCCCGTTATACCAACCAAATCCACCTTCGCATTGCCCGAATGTGATCCAGTCAGGTCGACGAACCCTCTGCCCATGCAGTCTTCATCCAGGTCGCCATCCAGGCCCCCGCTAGACAACGGCTCCACCTCATAGGACCGTCGTAGCGTGGGAGCTCGGGGCCGCCGCCTCGACGTCCACCGCCGTCCAGGGCCGCTGCCCCGGTATCCGCCTCCCTCGACCACGGAGCCGCCCCGCACATCCACCGCGAATCCATCGCACCGAGATGAATAATGACTCCAAGACAACGCCTCCAACAAGGTAGTGACGCGTCCGTCACCGTTGCCCGCTCCCGTCGGAGCTTGGGATTTCACCCGGAGATCACCGGACCACACTCGTCGGTAAGGGTATCAAAGATCCACAACAATGCAATCAAGAAGGAAACGGCGCCCAAAAGGCGTCGCCATTGTCGGCCCGACCGGAGTCGGCGCAAGGCTTTCGCCCAGATTTCGACCCACCCGCAAAGCTCGAAAGAGCATCAAGGATGGCATGGAGTCACCATCTTCGACCGCCTAGCTCCACCGCGCTGCACGCCTCCACGCTGCACCGGCCACCATGCCCCCGGGAGAGCCCTGAACGCACTCCTCCAGGGGACAGCACACCGCCCCCACATCACCTCCACAGCGCCTCCAGCTCGCCTGCAATCCTCCGGCGCCGCTGGGACGGGCGCCACCGCGCCTGCACTAAGAAGCCCAAACCAGCCCGCAGAGCCCTGATCTGGCCCGACCTGCGCCTGCTCTGCTCCCGCACCGCCCGCAGCTCCAGCGCCCATCCCCCCCCCTCCCCCCCCCCCCCCCCCCCCCCCCGCGCCTGCTCTGCGCCGGGACGCCTTGCGGCGGTCAGAGCCGCGCCGGCCGGCCGCCTTGCTCACCATCCACGCCGCGCCTACGTAGAGGATCCCGAGCCATAGAAAAAAGGAGAAAATGGCCCCGCCGCCACCATCCTTGGACGCGTCCGTCTTTGCCGTCGCCTCCTCCGGCGGGGATAGGGCGGTGAACGCCGGTGGGGGCCCGATGCGACGGCTAGGGTTCTCCATGTCGCCAGGCGTGACACGGGGGTGAGAGGTCGGAGGATGTCTCTGTTTTGATTTGCACTTCGGGTGTGTGATGACTGATGGAGAGAAGGCTACGCGTAAAAGGTTTGCGTTTCAGGACGGACCTCATCCAGCTGAAGGTGGTTCCCCTGGTTTGAATCCTGCTTTGCTACTTACAGCGCATGGTGTAGAGTCTTTGGATGCTGATGATAAGGAGGGTCGAGCGATAGTAAAAGGCATAAGACAAGTGATGGCAACATTGAACAAGATACACTTTCTGGATCGGCGGCATCCTACCAGGATGACCGCCGGGTCCAATGAGTTGCCTCGGTCTGAACTGTCGCGTTGTAAGGAATTCCGCGACAGTTTGTGACATCACTGTTTTGCAAAGAACAGAAAATTCCAAGGTGGTGTTTCTTTCGGAGACACGTCAAAGTTGTTATCATATGCGTCGACTTCGAGGCAGACTTGGTATTAGAGGTTTTGCAGGTGTTGATGCGGTTGGGCATAGTGGTGGCCTCGCCTTATTCTGGCATGAAAGTTTATTCGTCGATGTGTAGGAAAAGAATGAGAGATTCATTGATGTACATATGAGATTTGGTCCTAATGATCCACTTGTGCATGCCACCTTTGTCTATGGTGAGCGAAGGACTGAGAATCGTCAGTGCATGCGGGATCTTCTCACCACTCTACGTGCTTCCTCTACCCTTCCATGGGTTCTACTTGGTGATTTTAATGAGGTACTCTGGCAGTATGAACACTTTTCTGTCTGAGCGCGTCCAGACCCTCAGATGGCGGCGTTCCGTGTTTGTGTTCAGCGATGCAGTTTGCATGACTTGGGTTTTATAGGCCTCCCACGCACATATGAGAATAAGCGCGCGGGTAGCGCGAATGTGAAGGGATATTTACTCGGAGTCGTCGGTGGTACATCTCGTGACTCCCTGACCGGATCACTGCCCGATCCTCCTGAAGCTTGCGAGGGAAACTGGGACGCAACCTGTACGTCATTGTCTCCAATATGAGATGTTCTGGGAAAGGGATCCAGCAATGAAAGAAATTATTGATAATGCATGGATTGATATGGGGCCAGTGAACGAATTGGGTCAGATCAATGCTGGACTATCTTCGGTTATGGAGAAGTTACATACTTAAGCTAGGATTTTTTTTGGCAATGTCACCAATAATATCAACAAGCTGGCCTGAAACTCCAGGTGCTACAGGAAGCCAATGCTCCGAGATCGGAGATTTAAGGAGGTGACAGATCATATGAACGAACTCCTCTACAAGGAGGAGATATTGTGGTTGCAACGTTCACGCATTAACCGGATGAGAGAGGGTGATCGTAACACAAATTTGTTACATCAGAGAGCTAAATGGTGTGCGCGTCGTAACAAGATTACCAAGCTGCATGATGCGGATGGAACGATTAAAACCGTACCATCCGATATGGATAGAACTAGAAGGAAAAGACGCGTGTTGCCGCGTCCATCCTAATATGAGCGATGATAGATAAAAAATAATTTGAACGAAACATACTTATAAAACAATATTAATGATGAAAAAATAGTACAAATTGATCACTACGTGGAAGTAGAGAAGGGACATAATTATTTAGTTCTAATGTCATGAAATTTAAATTGTATACATGGTTTTATAATGATTTGATCCAATTTCTGAGAATCTAGAGACATTGTATGATGAACATTGCAAACTCAAAGAGACAGATTAGGCATCGAGGTCATATAGTGATGGTCATTGATATTAGTATAATAAAATTAAGTATATTTTTGGACATAAATTATCCGAAAATCAATAATAGTTGGCATAATTATGTCCTAACATATTTAAATAAATTGCACCGAATACGGTCGGTACTATATAAAAACAGAAGAACATTTCACCAATAAATACTATATAATTCACAAAAATATAGAGCAAACTAAGAGTTTAAAGTATTTACATGCAATATTAATCTATGCACTAGATCTAGATTGTATAAATTAAATAATAAAAAATAAAATGGTATGAATACAAATGGAGATACAGTTAGCTAAGATGAAGTTAGCCAAACTCGTTAGATGAATTGAACACAATGCTCCACCATCAATCAAGTGAGAAAAATAAGAATAGGACATAATAGAAAGTCCCCTCCACAAAACTAATAATCAAGCTCGCAAACTGACAATATCGACAAGTCTACACAACCCATTTGAACTAATGAGCAGAGGCTGCTCCTCATAAGCAGAATCATGTTCCTGAGTTTAGCAGAGAAACTAAGGAATGAATGCTTCTGACACCCCTTAAACGTAATTAAAATCCTATTCTAATTAGATCCCCTTGGAAAGCCAAAAGCCTCTAGGTTGACTTTCTCTGGGCAACCATGAGAAAGACCAATGTGAGGGCTGAGTACAAACACTTCATGGATCAAGACTTCAAGTGAAAGATGCTAATAAGGTTAAGAAATAGCCAGATACACTTACGGTAACTTCATATATTACAACAGGAATCATGTGAAACAATGTGTGTTAATGTTCTGCAGAAGTAATGAAATGTTAATGTTTGTTGCGATTTGAGGAGATTAGGAATATAACAACTAGCATAGCATATAAATTTTCTACTAGTGAACAATGACAAAGATCAAGAAAAAAATTATATTCCAACTAGAGCCCAAAATGAAGGAAAAAAACGTCACATAAAGGGAAACATGCTACACTATAACAGTATTGCAATAACGATGACATATCTCAACCGAAATGAGGAGAACAGACCATGACAACACAAATGACGTAGTATAAATAACTACATGAGATAGAACATAGCAGGGTCAGACAATATCAATATTGAGCAAACTCATTTTATGGTTCAAGCTTGAACTGAAATCAACAGTTCAATGGCAGGTTTGCAATAATCAACAATTAATTACCCCACACAACACCAATAGAGTGGCTTTCACATTTATGAGCATATTTGAGCAACCAACCATATATCAGTAGACACTAGTGGAAATTGGGGCTCTAGTCCCGGTTCCAGAGGGCCTGTAGTCCCGGTGTAGCAACCGGGACTACCAAGGCGGGACTAGAGCCCCCCCCCCTTTCGTCTCGGCTCAGCACAAACCGGGACCGGAGCCCCCCCCCCACCAATCGGAGCTCCGCACGTGGAGGGGGCAGGGGCGCGCAAGGGCGAACCCTTTAGTCCCAGTTCGTGTTACGAACCGGGACTAGGGTTTATTTTTTTTTTAGATTTCAGGGTTTTGTTTTTATTTTCATTTCAGTGCTTTGTTTTTTTTTCGACCGGTTTTCTGGGTAGGGGTTTCGGATGGTACCATGTCGATGCGTCGGGGGTAGGGGTTTCGGATGCTACAGCTTCGATGGGCGAAAAACACGTATAAATTATTATACGAACCTAGATGAAGTTGCATCATGCATATATACAATTACATGAAGATCATAACACATATACATTTAAGTACGCGTGGTACATGAATATCACGTTTCCCGGTTCCAGAGACTTAGAAATCTTTTGTTACATGGAGATCACTATATATTACATGTCCGGACTAGTCAACATAGTGGTACTCTCCGGTCTCCGGTATGACTTCGGTGAGGTAAAATCTCGTCAACTCCTCTGCAATTGCCCTGAAGCGGGTCTTTATTGGTAGCTCGTTGCGCTTTCTTGCCAACTGTAAAAAAAATAATATCACAATGAAAACATGAGATATGAAATGAATAAAACTCATCACGATTGATAATACAAAAATAATGTTGTGACTAGATCTTTACGTACTTCGATACTTCTTTTGCTCTTCAAACTCTCGTTGACCACAGTGTGCATGTACTCGCAAACGAAGAATCCACATAGATCAGTACCGGTTGGCTGTTTAAGACAAGTCTATAGAAGAATAAAATTTAATCAAATAATAATAAAGTATGATAATGGTGCATGGGCCTAGTTATAGTACTACTTACATCGTTAGTACGCCAGCGTAGTTTCTCTGGCCATCCACTGTTCGGATGTTCCGCGAGGAACATTTTCCAAACGCTGCATGGCAAGAAACTGAATGAATGAGTCATAAATTCCTTGATATTAGGAGATGAACGAAAGAGGCGATAAGAAAAGAAAGTACCTTGCCACCAAATCAAAACAGGTCTTGTATTGTTTAGGGAATCTTCTTAACGAGTCAAGGACAACAATTTCTCCTTTCCGCAAGTCAATAACGATAAGAATGTAGTGGTAGTTGCGCACGTTTATAAATAGTCATGCATAACTAATCTATTAAACTTAACATCAGGTGAGAAAAATAGAATGTGTAATAAGCAGTAACACACTCACTTGAAGTTGTAAGGCCATAATATATATTTTTTGTAAGCTTGTCGCTTGAAAAACATTAGCAAATTCCCCGGTGTATCCTTGTTAAGTAGTGGATCAATTATGTTATCTTCATGCATTATAGAGGGGTCAATGAACCCAATGTGGTTGATTTTCTTCTTCTTGCATTCGAGCATCTTCATTCTGCGTAATAAAGCACACAAAATATTATAGAGAGGATTATCACAGACAATGAACGAGTAGAGCTAATTAAAACATTAAATTACAGTAATAGATGACTTACAGACAATATGAACTTATGATGTTTTTGTCGAGGGCCCGGAGATTGTATAACTGAAAGATTTCAGCGAAGTAAAGGACAACGGAGTATTCTTGGAAATAATGCTCTTCCTTAACTGCCATCTGGAGAGCGCCTTTATCCGTCTCCTTTACGGTATCCTTGTACCAGGCTTGAAATTGACGCATTCTTGTGGGTAAGTCGCCGTCAACAAAATTTTCCCCGTGAACATAAGTACGAACAACATCCGCGAAGGGGATATCATGTCCCGAATATACCAGCTCCCGCACATTGATGTTTTTGAGAACTCTGTCATCAAGCACCTTGAGCGGGGGGGCCGACTGTGCGTCTTGTTCTCCGAGTTGGGCAACTTGTTTCCCTTTTTTCGATCGATCATCCATCTCTTCGTCATATGACTTACCAATGTTGCGATCATAGTCTGTTGGCGGCGATGGTGGGGGGTTGTATAGGGCATCGATGCAACGGTCAATTTTTTCCTGAGGAATTCCGGCAGTAAATTTTGCAGGAGGCAATTGTTTCGCTAACGCTTTCTGTTTCACGCCAGCAAGCCAGGCATCCGTATGTTCTTTGCATGCGATATCGTTTTCCTCGACGGTTCTCTCCCAAGGTAACTTTGGAGTAGGCGGCGGTGTTTTCTGCTTTCTAGGTTTCTTCCTAACAGGAGAACCAGACTGGCGCCTACTCGAGAGCGACTTAACATTCTGGCGGACTGGCACAGACTGCGATGGCCTCACGCAAGGAACCTTCTCTAGGGGCGGTTGGCTTTGCTGTTGAGCTGGAGATGGACTCGGGCTGGGGTCCCTATCGGGGAGGTGTGGGCTTTGCTGATGGGGTGGAGATGGACTCCGTCTTTGATCCCTCTCGAGGAAGAGTGGACTTGGCTGGTGAGCTGGACTCCTAGAACGAGGAGTGGACTTTGCTTGTTCTGGAAGGACGATGTATTTCTTGGGCCATAGGGCGAAGGCATGCTTGACGTCTGCCAACGTTTTCTCCTCGTCACCTCTAGGTAACTCAAGTTCCAAGGATTCAAATCCCGGCATAATTTCGTCCACCCCGACACGAGCGTAGCCATCTGGAATTTGACCACAATGGTAGAGTTCTCCAGGTTGAATTACTAAAGCTTACCCCACCGCCACCTTCAAAGTTATGTTTCGCATTGCTATATGTAGCTCACAACCTGTAGGCTCTGTGATGTCATCCACTGGGTAGGCACCAACGTCGACCTGACGCGTGGAACCAACGCTGCTTCTACGCTGAGATGGGGCGGCATGCGCTTCATGGTCTAATTGGTGCCGCTCCTGAGGTTCCGTTCTTTGCTCCTTCAATGCTTTTATTTCCGCCCGTTGCTCCTTCATTTCATGTTCCAATTGTAATATCCGGTCGGCCTCCTTCTTCTTACCTCTGCTACGGCTTCTATAAGTGTGAGCGGATTCCGGCCACGCAGTCTTAAACGTAGCACCGCCAGGAAAGCCTCGAGCTCGTCCAACATGTTCAGGATTCCCCAGTGCCAGTGTCAGCTCGTCATCCTCTCTATCGGGTTTGAACACACCATTGCGAACATCATTAATTGCTTCTTCAAGCTTCTTTTTTATACGCTCCACGAGAACCTTCCATTTTCCCCTTCCAACAATCTCTCCGGTTTTAGGGTCCAACATTGCCCCATGCGCGAACAACCAGAATTTCGACCTCTCGGGCCAGTCAAGTGTCTGTAGACGGACCCCCGATTGAAGCAGTTTTTCTTCATAGGCTAACCACTTAGGAATGGCGCTCTTGTAGCCACCTGTCCCCAATGTATGGTGGTGTTCCTTCAGCTTAGCATTCAATTTATTTATCTCCGATCGGGACACAGCCATAGGTGATTCCCTATACGCCTTAAACGCCGCCCATTCAGATTCTAACTTCTTCCCTTGTGCTCCACTGAAATCTGGCACTTCTTTTGTTTCTACATAATGATTCCATAACTTGTTCTTCCAGTTCCGGAATTGTTCCGCCATCTTAATAAGAGTCCACCTCTTGAGGTTGTCCTTCTTCACTTTAGAGAGATCTGGCGGGAGGGTGAAATGTGACAACAGCGTGTTATAGACCAAATCCTTAAGAACTTGGTGGACATAACATGGGTCGTCCACATCTGCGACCGCCGGCTTATTCCATTCGCGTATGCTGATTGGGATCATGTCCCTAACAATAACTCCAGCTTGACTTATAAATTTGTTGCGGTTCTGTTTTGGTTCGAGCGGTTCGCCGGAATCAGCAATTTCCTCAATCGGTAACTTTGGATCCTCGCTCGTCATTATTTTTGCCTTGCCTCGAGGAGCACATGGTGGCTGCTTTTTTGCAGATTTGCTCGATCCGGATGGCTAAAAGAAAAATAAGTCGTTAATAAATGCATGTAGTTAACAATAACATATCGCCATATTTATTATAAACACATATACACCTCTCCGCCGGAGTTTGCTATCACTACATCAAAGTCTTGTGACTCGATTCCAAAGTCGTTCAAAAATTGGTCGAAATCATAATCATCTACATCTCCTCCAGCTCGGGCATCATTAAAAATAAGTTGTTCCATTTGGTCTTCCATCTCTTCGTCTCGTTGAAATTGTGCTTCTTCTATCTGCTCGTCTCGCAAGTGCTCCATAGCTCAAATGTACCTGCAATCAATCAAATTTGCAATCAAGTTTGGATTTATTCAAAAAAGATACAAGTATGCAATCCTATAAATTACAAGAATATGAATATTGGGTTGAATGATTGTTTAAAATATTCTATAAATTACAATGTACCTGTTTACTACTCAAGCATGTCAAACTAATGCACCCAAGTGTAATTCTCATAAATAAAACTGGGAGGAAGCAGTTGATACAACTGGGTCATATATATTATATATATTACAATCATCTCAATTTGCATATCTAACACACAAAAGGTCTAAGATTTAATTTCAGACCTCGGCTAACTCACATCACAGTTCAAACAAATATCTGCAACCCAAATTCCATACACATAATGAAGGCAATATCTCATCTTCAGACCTCAAGTTCTCCAACAACTTTAAATTCCATCAGCTTTATATACATGTTGTAGACATATCAAGGAATCTAGAATTCCATCAGCTTTATATACAAATAGTTCGGATTTTCTTTACTACTGGATCATATAGGCATGTCTTTTACACCTGAAATCGAGGCAACGACGAGGAGGAGCGGCACAGCCTCGGCAAGGAGCAAGACCTCCTGAAAAGCCGTGGACACAAGGACCCGAGCAGCAGACCTCCTGCAAGTTGTATAATGAATTGTATATCAATCAAATTAGCATTGAGTCACAGAGAGATATAAGAGTCAAACACAACAAGTTAGCAAATAAACGCATGAGTCGACCGAAGTTGAAAAATCCTAGGATGTTACACATGTCGTCACAGCATTTTAATCATCGACATAACAAAAGATTGTAAAATGCAAGTTAAAGAACACTCAACAAAAACAACGAAGGACTCATAATTAGAAGTGACATGCTTCAGGGATGGAGCTAGTGAGCAAGGTAGGATGCACGAGATCTGTGCACTCATGCATATCACAAGCTAGGCTCACTAGCCCCACCCCTGCAACCTATATCACAACATTTAATCATCGGCATATCATAAGATGGTAAATAGTACAAAAAGTAAAATGTAATTAAAAAACAAGCAATGCCTCATGTCGAATTGACCAGTCACATATGAAATTTAGAGATGGCGTCAGTGAGCAAAAATGTTACACATGAGCACAAATTCTTGCTAAGTGCAAAAACTGCTACATATCATATATTGGACATATTAAATGCTTTCATATTCTTGCTTAAGTGCAAAAAATGCTACACATACCATGCCCTAAGCCAAAAACAGTGCACAAATTCACATATTAAATTGCAACACATATCACTTGAGCACAAATTAAATTGCAACACAAAAAATACAAAATACAGTGCACAAATTCACTTGAGCATTTTCACATACACCTTCGGTGCGGTAATGGAGAGAGGAAGGAGGGGGGAGAGCGAAGCACCTCGGGGAGTTGTCGTGTGCGTCGAGGGCGCGGGAGCGGCGGACAGTGCACGTCGAGGGCTCAGGCAGGAGGAGGCGCGCCGGCGGCAGACCGTGCGCGCGAGGGCGTCGAGGGCGCAGGCGGGAGGACCGGCTGCGGCGAGTTGCGATGCGAGCGAGAGGAGACGCCGGCGCGCGAGAGGATTGTGTCGCGTGGGGTAGGGTTTGGGGGGGGGGGCGACGGCGCGGCGGAGCGGCAGGGCGACGGCGCGGCGGGGCGGCAGGGCGATGGCGCGGCGGGGCGGGAGGCGACGGCGCTTTGGAAGATTTGGGAAAGATAAGAAAAATTTGAGCGGCAGGGCGACGAAAACCGGCGCGGAAGGACCTTTAGTCTCGGTTCTAGCCACGAACCGAGACTAAAGGGTCTTTAGTCGCGGTTGGAGTTACCAACCGCGACTAAAGGGTTCTGGCTGGAGCCAGAGCGCCTCTTTAACTCTTTAGTCTCGGTTGGTGTTACCAACCGAGACTAAAGGTTCTTTTTTCCTTATTTCTTTTTACTGATTTTTGTTTCTGTTTTCTTTTAAATTGTTTGAATTGCTTACTTTTCTGTTTCTTATTTTGGTTTACTTATTTTTTGAATTGTTTTGGTTTCTAGCTTATTTTTATGTTTTGTTTTATATTTTCTAACATTTTAAGATGCCAAGGTGATTTCTTCAAATTATATCATAAATATTATTTTCTATGTTTTAAGGTTTTTTGTGAAGTAAGTACATAAAATATGATTCCAAATGGCACCCAATTATTTTTCACTAAGAGTTGTGCACATATGATGGATGATCCCCAAGTATGAGTTTTTTCTTACAATTCTAACTAATTTCCCCTAGTTAATTGAGTTTATGTTGATTTATCGAAAGTAATTCAAATTTGAACTACAACTATTTGATAGTTTGGTCTGAAACTTTTGGAAAAATCATTTTAAGGTACACAACTAGTGGTTATATCACAGAAACATTAATAGTTCTAGAAAATATCACCTCTTCCGATGATTAGTCGTAGCGACCGTTTTGATCGTTTTTAAGAAAAAATGTAATAAAGTGATAAACACCTCAAAAAATCAAATCCTTTGGCATGGGCTCCTTATATGTGTACTAGTTGCTAGGAAAAATGATAAACTTGATTTTTGCCTACATTTGCAAAAAAAGTCTTCACAAAAAGGTCTATCATGTATGAACATCTAGAAGTTTCAAGCCAAATGACCAAGTTATGGTCATTTCAACGACATAGTTTGTGATAAAGATCTCATACTCCACACATAGGTGCATATTTGTATATTAAACAACCAAGCCAAAGGGATTCTTCAAATTATTTTCATAAATATCATTTTCCTTTTTTTGAATGCAAAAAATGAGGTTTTTTGTGAAGTGAGTACATAAAATATGATTCCAAATGGCACCCAACTATTTTTCACTAAGAGTGGTGCACATATGATGGATGATCCCCAAGTATGAGTTTTTTCTTACAATTCTAACTAATTTCCCCTAGTTAATTGAGTTTATGTTGATTTATCGAAAGTAATTCAAATTTGAACTACAACTATTTGATAGTTTGGTCTGAAACTTTTGGAAAAATCATTTTAAGGTACACAACTAGTGGTTATATCACAGTAACATTAATAGTTCTAGAAAATATCACCTCTTCCAATGATTAGTCGTAGCGACCGTTTTGACCGTTTTTAAGAAAAAATGTAATAAAGTGATAAACACCTCAAAAAATCAAATCCTTTGGCATGGGCTCCTTATATGTGTACTAGTTGCTAGGAAAAATGATAAACTTGATTTTTGCCTACATTTGCAAAAAAAGTCTTCACAAAAAGGTCTATCATGTATGAACATCTAGAAGTTTCAAGCCAAATGACCAAGTTATGGTCATTTCGACGACATAGTTTGTGATAAAGATCTCATACTCAACACATAGGTGCATATTGGTATATTAAGCAACCATGCCAAAGGGATTCTTCAAATTATTTTCATAAATATCATTTTCCTTTTTTTGAGTGCAAAAAATGAGGTTTTTTGTGAAGTGAGTACAGAAAATATGATTCCAAATGGCACCCAACTATTTTTCACTAAGAGTGGTGCACATATGATGGATGATCCCAAAGTATGAGTTTTTTCTTACAATTCTAACTAATTTCCCCTAGTTAATTGAGTTTATGTTGATTTATAGAAAGTAATTCAAATTTGAACTACAACTATTTGATAGTTTGGTCTGAAACTTTTGGAAAAATCATTTTAAGGTACACAACTAGTGGTTATATCACAGAAACATTGATAGTTCTAGAAAATATCACCTCTTCCGATGATTAGTCGTAGCGACCGTTTTGATCGTTTTTAAGAAAAAATGTAATAAAGTGATAAACACCTCAAAAAATCAAATCCTTTGGCATGGGCTCCTTATATGTGTACTAGTTGCTAGGAAAAATGATAAACACCTCAAAAAATCAAATCCTTGAACATCTAGAAGTTTCAAGCCAAATGACCAAGTTATGGTCATTTCAAGCCAAGCCAAATGACCGTGGCAAGACATCTCTGATGATCTACAACCGTCCGACAAGACATCTCTGATGATCTGCAACCGTTTGAAACGGTCGCAGATCATTAGAGACGTCTTGCCGCTGGTTGCCCAGAGATGCCTCTGCCGAGGGGAGGGTTCACCTTCAGCCTTCACTGAGTGCTCTCTGCTACCCGTGTGCTGCCAAAATGAACTACAATGAGTAGACACTGAGTGTTGAACATGTCCGGGAGGGGGGATATATATAAGGTACGTGTGCCTCTTTAGTCCCGGTTGGTAACAACAACCGAGTCATGTGGGTCACGAAGTGGTCGTGATAGTGCCCATCCAACAGCTCAGAATCTCTCAAAAGAAACACACCTCAGATCCAACGTCTCACAAGCACTAGAAAGAAACACACGATCCATGTGCTTCTTTAGTCTCGGTTGGTAACACCAACCGGGACTAAAGAAGCACATGGATCGTGTGTTTCTTTTAAGCACTTGTGAGCCGTTGGATGAAGAGATGTGTTTCTCTTGAGAGATTCTGAGCTGTTGGATGGGCACTATCATGACCACTTCGTGACCCACATGACCCTATATATAGCCCCCTCTTGAACATGTTCGGCAGTCATTGTCTCCTCATTCTACTTCATCGACAGAATACAAAGCATTCGGATTCCCTGCATACGTCCAACGGTGCATTTCATATGCAGGCACTCACGAGCCACCGTTGGGCTGTATGCAGGTGAAATCGTGTGTTTTGTTCCATGCATCGACAAAATACTTCAGTTCACTTGTTCTCCTGATACAAAACATTCGGATATTACACATCAACAATAATATCCCTCTCTAGTGTTTACTTGTTCTTCCGATTGCGCCGTAACCACGGACAATCTTCTTCATTTAACTTGATACTTGGATCAGTGTTGACTTTAAAGGGCGGAATGTCATGAAACTTATCGTAATCTTCTGACATGTCTGTCTTGTCCTCCACTCCCACAATGACTCTTTTCCCTGAAAGAACTATGTGGCGCTTTGGCTCATCGTATGATGTACTCGCTTGCTTATCTTTTCTTTTTTTCGGTAGGGTAGACATGTCTTTCACATAGAAAACCTGAGCAACTTCACTAGCTAGGACGAATGGTTCATTCTCGTACGAAAGATTGTTGAGATCCACTGTAGTCATTCCGTATCGTGGGTCTACCTCTACCCCGCCTCGTAGGTTGAACCATTTGCACTTGAACAAAGGGACCTTAAAAGTAGGTCCATAGTCAAGTTCCCATATCTCCTCTATGTAACCATAATATGTGTCCTTTGTCCCGTTGCAGTTTGTTGCATCAAAGCGTACTCCACTGTTTTGGTTGGTGCTCTTTTTATCTTGTTTGGCTGTGTAAAATATATTTCCATTTATCTCGTACCCTTGAAAAGTCAATATAGTTGAAGCTGGTGATGTGGCCAACAAGTATAGCTGTTCTTCAACATTGGTGTCATTAATGAGACGTCTTTTTAACCAACTGCTGAAAGTCTTCATGTGTTCTCCATCAATACAATCTTCAGATTTCTCCGGGTACTTGGAGCGTAAAACATTCTTGTGTTCCTCGACATACGGACCCACCAAACTGGAATTATGTAGAACGGTGTCGTGTGCTTGAGTGAAAGAATCCCCGTCTTGACATATTGTTGCTTTCTTTCCAAGGGTGCCTTTTCCATGCAGTCTCCCCTCATGACGTGATTCAGGAACACCGATCGGCTTCAGATCAGGAATAAAATCTACACAAAACTCAATGACCTCATCTGTTCCATAACCCTTGACGATGCTTCCTTCTGGCCTAGCCCGGTTATGCACATATTTTTTTAAGACTCCCATGAACCTCTCAAAGGGGAACATGTTGTGTAAAAATACAGGACCGAGAACAGAAATCTCTTCGACTAGGTGGACTACAAGGTGCGTCATAATATTGAAGAAGGTTGGTGGGAACACCAACTCGAAGCTGACAAGACATTGGACCACATCCTTCTCTAAATTTTTTAGAGTTAGTGGATTGATGACCTTCTGAGAAATTGCATTGAGAAATGCACATAGCTTCAAAATGGGTTCTCGAACATTTTCCGGTAGAAGCCCTCTCAATGCAACCGGAAGTAATTGTGTCATAATCACGTGACAGTCATGAGACTTTAGATTCTGAAATTTTTGCTCTGCCATGTTTATTATTCCTTTTATATTTGATGAGAAGCCAGATGGAACCTTCATACTGCGAAGGCACTCAAAAAATATTTTCTTCTCTTCTTTAGTAAGAGCGTAGCTTGCAGGACCTGGCTGATTCTCTGAATGAGTATCGTCTCGATGCATCTCTTCGCTCATACGTTGATGGGTCTGCCTTCCTTTCGGTGTACCTTTTTTTGACTTCCCATCTTTTTACTTCCCATACACGCCTAAGAAGTTTAGAAAATTGCAACAAATGTTCTTTGTCACGTGCATCACGTCGATTGCAGAGTGAATCTCTAGCATTATCCAATATGGCAGCTCCCAAAATATAGATTTCTTCTTCCACATGGGTACGTGGTTGTTTGCGTCATTCGGAACAGTGAGACCGCCAGGACCCTTTCCAAAGATTACATTTAAATCCTTCACCATATCATGTATAGCAGAACTAGAAGGGCGGGTAGGCCTCGGCCGATGATCTGCCTCACATTTGTAATGCTTGCCTTTCTTCCTTAACGGATGCTTGGGTACAAGAAACCAACGATGACCTAGGTACACACTCTTGTTACCTAAATGTATACTATCAGTCTCAGCTAAACAGTGCGTGCATGCATTGTATCCCTTGTTTGACTGTCCTGAAATGTTGCCTAGAGCAGGCCAATCATTGATGGTTACAAAAAGAAAAGCTCGTAGATCAAATTCCTCCAGTTTGTGCTCATCCCACACACGTACACCTTCCTCACACCACAACTGCAAAAGTTCTTCAACTAATGGCCTGAGGTACACATCAATGTCGTTGCCAGGTTGCTTCGGGCCTTGAATGAGCACGGGCATCATAATGTACTTCCGCTTCATGCACAGCCAAGGAGGAAGGTTATAGATACATAGAGTCACGGGCCAAGTGCTGTGACTGGAGCTCTGCTCTCCAAAAGGATTAAAGCCATCTGTACTTAGGCCAAATCTTAAGTTCCTTGCGTCATCTGAAAATGTCGGGAACTCTCTGTCAATTTTTCTCCAGTGGGACCCATCCGCGGGGTGTCTCAACATCAAGTCTTTTTTACGATCTTCTTTGTGCCAACGCAACAACTTGGCATGCTCTCTATTGCTGAACAAACGTTTCAACCGTGGTATTATAGGAGCATACCACATCACCTTTGCAGGAATCCTCTTCCTGGGGCGCGGCTCGCCCTCAACATCACCAGGGTCATCTCGCCCGATCTTATACCGCAAAGCACCGCATACAGGACATGCATTCAATTTTTCGTGCTCACCGCGGTAGAGGATGCAGTCATTAATGCAAGCGTGTATCTTATGCACCTCTAATCCTAGAGGGCATACCACCTTCTTTGCTTCATACGTACTAGACGGCAATTCGTTATCCTTTGGAAGCATCTTCTTAACTATTTTTAACAAATTTTCAAATCCCTTGTCAGAAGTACCATTCTCTGCCTTCCATTGCAACAATTCAAGTGTGGTACGTAGCTTTTTCTGGTCATTTTGACAAGTTGGGTACAACAATTTGGCGTGATCAGCTAACATACGCTCCAACTTCAACCTTTCGTTTTCACTTCCACAGTCCATTTGTGCATCACGAATGGCCCGACGAAGATCATCGTCGGGCTCATCAATAATGGGATCTTCTTCAGTTTCGTCTTCTCCCATTGTAGTATCACTGAACCAAGGATACTTGTCATTATCCTCCTCTTCTTCATTTTCTTCCATGATAACCCCTGTTTCTCCGTGCTTGGTCCAACAATAATAACCAGGCATAAAACCATTATGCAAGAGGTGTGAGTGAATGACTTTTGAGGTAGAGTGATCACTCATATTCTTGCAGGCACTACATGGACAACGAATAAAACCGTTCTTCGGCTTGTTTGCCTCAGCCATATGGAGAAAATTATGCATGCCATCAATGAACTCAGGACAACATCGGTCACCGTACATCCATTGTCGGTTCATCTGTATTACATAAAAGTATATCGAACCCCATTATTACACTACTATCATAAATAATATGTAAGAGCAAATTAATTAATACAATGTCATCCATTAAAATAAGAGTAGAGTATTGACAAGCGGTAATACATAGTTCTCATAAAACATACATTAACTGAAACAAATATAAAAATTATCTAAAGAATTTAAATCCAACAACAAATGCGATCAAAATCGCAACTAAGGTAAATACTGAACCCACAGCATAATGATACCAAGCCTCCCGATTAATGGCATATTTTCTAATCCTTTTTATCTTCAAGCGCATTGCATCCATCTTGATCTCGTTACCATCGACCACGTCGGCAAGTTTGAGCTCTAATTTCATCTTATCTTCTAAGCATTGAAGATAAAGAGCTTCACTTCTTTTCAATTTTCCTTTCAAATCATTGTTTTCTTTATCCAAAAACTCGACAATAGGGTCAGGTTCAATTTCTGGTTCAACTACCTCCTAGATAAAAATAATTCTATGTCAAGTTGATCGCCATAATTGTCAGAAACATAGAATGAAATAAATAGTTTTGAAAATATACCACATCCGAATCATAGACCGGACGAGGACCGACGGGGACGGATATCAGAACCATGACACTATACATATAATACAAGTTAGAAAATTATACAAGTAGTAACTATGCATCTAAATCATAAAAGCTATGTTTTTAAAATAAAATAAAATAAAATATAGAGGCTCACCGAGGTGGTGACGGGACGGCGCGGGCGATCGACGTCGATAAGGCTCCTCACCACACTAAAACACATAAATCATTATTTTAGTTTGAGAACAAATTGCACATATACATAAATGAGATCATAACTTAGGCATTACATCGAACACCTTGCTTGCACAAAAAAATTGAAATGAGCAAAATGAGCTAAATAAGCAATGCCGGAAAGAGGATGAAGAGGCTAACCGTGGGGTGTCTTCAATCTCTCCAAATGGTGTAAAAATATTGTGTATTATCTAGGCTTGGGGAGAGAAAAAGGAGAAGATGTAGAGAGAAAATTTGTGAGCTCAAACTCGGGCTGAAAATGGAGTTGGCTCGGGCTGGAAGAAGCTGATATAGGTGGACCTTTAGTCCCGGTTTGTGTTACGAACCGGGACTAAAGGTCTCTGGCGCTGGGGCCCGCCTCTGCTGCCGCACGCGGTGAACCTTTAGTCCCGGTTCGTAACACGAACCGGGACTAAAGGTCCCTCACAAATCCAGCGGTGTGGCTCTCACCCCTTTAGTCTGGGTTCAAAAAATGAACCGAGACTAAAGGGGTGAACCAAAGGCTCATTTTCTACTAGTGAGACTGCCGCTAACTCTAACTAGCGCAAGCACAGCTCAGCCAGTCAGCCTAAGCGCTAAGGTTTCAGTGCTGACATACTCAACTCCACGACAGAAATCCCAAACGAGCCAACAAAGTTCCAGAGATAAACAGACCCGACAACGACAAACGACATTGCATTCTCGAGTTTTGCCAACCACGCACATAACAACAAGACCAAAAGCATGGCAGATCTTGTTCCCGGTCTTCTCGAGAGAAGGGAGTGGCGGTGTGTGCGGGGTGGGGGGGGGGGGGGGGGGCGAGGGGAATCGAATTTGAGGGAGAAGGAGAGTGAGAGGCGGCTTGGAAACCTTCCTGCGGACGAAGTACAACTGCTGCATGCCCTCCTCCGCCATGGCCGGCGGCGCGGAGTTCTCTTGCCTTGGGAAGGGAAGGGGCGGCTAGTTAGCCTCGATATTCGCCACCTCGTCCGCTCATCTAGACCATTCGCCAATTAGAGGCCGCCTCCACCTCGGCCTCGCCCCTCTTGATCCCCATTCCGACGCCGCCGACGAATTTCACGAAGACGGCGGCGCCTGAGACCGGAGAGAAAGTGAGGGCAATGTCTGAGTTAGGTTCAAAACGTTTTTTTCTATGTTGAACTTTTTCTAACATTGGGCCGGCCCATCTATGTTTATAGGGCCTCGGCCTGTCTCGCGTACGGTACACTGTTCACAGCAGTATGATTTAAACTGCTCAAGTTTATACAAGCCGTATGATTTTGTTTGGGCCCTTGGATGAACGAAAATGAAGGGCTGCTATTCATTTGAGGCTACCACAAAACACCTCTACATAAAACATGACAACAATTACATATATAGAAACTGCTTGTTGTTTTGTGTATTTTTATGTATAAACAAATAAGATATACAAAGATGTAGTGACACCGTTACTGAAGTGAAGTCATGTTACCCCAAGTACCATGATCCAAATCTAACTCTTCATGTCGCATATCAAAGGTTTTGTTTTTTAGAAAAGGAGGCCGAGCCCAGCCTTTGCATCCGGTAGATGCATAGTCTTTTTAGTGCACATTACCAAAGTGATTGTCGAGAAACAAAGTCTAGCAACAGGTTCCAAGGCCACAACCTGCACAAAACATAAATGTAACAGTACAAAAACCCTCTAAAAGTCTAGTAATTGCAGATTCGACTATCATGTTGCCACCCATCGCGGGATAAAATAGCTCGAACCATCGCCATAAGACAGGTTCATCCATCCTCCAAAAGGGGTCACTGGTCAAAGGGCAAGAGGAAAGACCACATTGTGATCCAGTGGATAGTCTTGTTGACAACCTATAAAAAAATGAACATTTTAAATTTTGTTAAAAACCACATCATTCTGACAAATCCATATTGCCCAAATGAAAGCGGACACACCAATGCGTATCATATTCTTTGCTTTTTTTTTCAAAACCCGTCTACCAAGAGCCAAACATATTGGCTATATCTATTGGAGGTGAGATGTTAAAAGTAAAATGGAGCAATCTGCACACTATTTTTAGCAAATATAAAAGATAGAAACAAATGGTCAACTGTTTCCTCTTTGTCGCAAAAGACACATTTTTGCATTCCTTCCAATTTCTTTTAATTAGATTATCCATAGTGAGAATCACATCCTTACTAACAAACCACAAAAAGATCTTAATTTTCGATGGAATCTTCAACTTCCACAAATACTTCCCTAAGAAAGGTGTATGCGCACTCATATACTCGACATACATATATTTTACCGAAAATATACCATTTGGTGTCAAATTCCACCTAAAACTATCCTCCTCGGTTGTTAAAGAAACCACCATTAGCTTCTGAACCAACTCCAGCCACACTGTACATTTTGATCCTATTAATGATCTCCTAAAATCCAACTTTCACTAGTAGAGAACATGTCATTGGACCATGGCGAGAAACCCCATTTGTCTCGGTCGCATGCGGGCCCGCAGCTTCCCCGCCAGTCAGAGGCGGAGCATTTGTCCCAGTTCCTGACACGAACCGGGACAAAAGGTGTGTGACTCAGCGTGCCAATCTTTTTGTCTCGGTTTATGGCTGGAACCGGGATAAATGATCTATGCCTATATATATCACAGCATCCCCCCTCTCCCAAGACCATAGGAGGCATTTTATTTTACCATGGTAGGAGGGTGTGTGTTATTTTATATTTTTTTAAGTATGCACATAAGGTGTTCGATGAAATGCTCGAGAGAATTTACAAAATGATATGATGCACACTAAGTTTTATCCTTCTTTTCGATCAAGGTTTTTTTTTGTCTTTTCATTGTTATTAATATAATGCATGTTAAGTGGTTATTTCTTGACGTTTCGTAATGGTTCTTGATATAGTTCACTATATAATGTATATGGACCAACAATGGATGTACGGTGACCGACGCACTGCCGAATACATGACGGGTTTGAATAAATTTCTCAAGGTAGGCAAGGCCCAAAGTACCAATGTTTTCATGCGTTGCTCATGTGTGGACTGTCAGAATAACACTGATTACCCAGACGCGAGAACCCTTGAAGGCCACCTTATTCGGCATGGTTTCATGCCCAACTATAATTGTTGGACCATGCATGGTGTCGTGGGATTGACATGACAAATGTTTCCGGGTGGAAACTTGAGATAAGGGGCATGGCGGCTTCCGACATCAGGAGCTTGTCTAGCGTGGCGTGCTGAAACAAGGATTTGCCCAGATTCAGCCCCTCGTCTTGAGGTAAAGAACTACTTCTTGCTTCTGCTTTATTGATATGGGTTTCGTGAACTCGGCGCCTTAGCTTCCGAGTCTCGAGATTACAATGGTGGTATCGCTTCTTACTTGACTTCTCTAGGAGCCAAAAGACCCCCTTATATTGGCGGCGGGTCTCGCTGGAGGTACAACGCGGGATTCGGGCTCCTATCATACCCGTACTCTACTCTAAGTCCTCTAAGTCTTCGCCTTCCTTATCAGGACTCCGTCTTGTACTTGGTCTCCAGTCTTCTGGATCCTTCTTACTTGCAGGCCAAGGCACACGTTGTGCACCGACTTACGTGACACCCGGCTCATTTCTTTATGCTTTATCCGTCCCAGGCTCTTGCGAGGCCGGCTTATCTTCTATGTCGATGGGCCTACTGGGTTATGATCCCCCAACAGTAGCCCCCGGGATAATTTGGACATCAGACTGGACTCGCTTCACCTCGCATTCTTGGGCGTACTCTGGGGGAAGCCGTCAGTCCTTTTGTCCGGGTTATCTGAAAAACAATTAACAACTCATTATACAAGAAGGCTCTCGGGTGGCAGTCTGGCCGACTCTTTCTGGCAGCCTGTTCATAACCCGACCATCACTTGCCGGCTTTCACTTCCCTGAACCTTTGACTTTTTTCTTTCTTTAATATATTTCTTGTTTTTCGGTCAACCTTCTCGGTGAACGACATATTTATTGTCTATCCGTGCGCGGGGATCGAGTAGACAATAACCACCTCGGGGAGGCAAAGATCTTGTTAGGAATATCAACCCCTTGTTGGATTATGTCCCCCCAAGACAATGATTATCTTTTTATCTTCACTATTTTACCCCTAGGTCAAACCATAGAGGCTTATAAATAGGAGGTCAGGGTAAAAAGTGGTGCACTCTCCCCCGCACGCTTCCACTTCGTCTTCTACCTCGAGCACATCGCTCTGCCTCCTCGAGCTCTCCGCGACCAAGCTTCTCGCGCAGTTCATCTTCAAGATCCGAACGAAGAACTCCAATCTTTGCGCACTGCTCTCAGGCGTGACTTGATTCTTCTCCCTCATCCCTTGACTGGTAATCAATCAACCTTGCACGCATTTCCAATCTCCCCGTGTCCTTTTGGAGATTTTTGTGTTCTTCGCATCTTTGCTACTTCTTCTTTCAATATGGTTTTACGAGGATCTTCATATCTATTTTGATGTGTATTACTCACTCCTCTTTTTGTTTCTCTTCATGAGGTAAACGTTCCTTTTTCCATCTGCATGCATCGTCTTGGATAAACTCGTTTCTGTTCTTCGTGATCTTGAATATTCTCCTTTGATCTTGATTTTCCGGGATCGGTTTGATCCATTTCTCCGCCTACTGTTCTTCGCTTTAATGTTTTTCTTTTGCATCTGGACACTCTTTCCTTCCCGTAAATCTCTTGATGAACTTGAGCTACGACGTCTGCTCTTCTCTTTTCTTTTTGTTTTCTTCTTATGTTCTCTGATTCCTTAGATCTGTGCTGATTTCTTTTCTTCTTCGTATCCTGTTTGCAGTTTTCCGGCTTCCAGTCACCATGGGCTTAAAGTCGGCAGCTCAACGGGTTCCAAAGAAGGCGAAGAAAACACCCGACGCCTGGTCATCCGGGACAGTCGCCGCAGAACGATCGAACGGAAGTTCGGCTAAAACTGGCGGAAGTCGACCATCCGGGAGCGCAACGTCCAGCACTCCGTCGATCTTGGCATGCTCCAGGATCAGGCGGAAGTCCATGGCGCCTTCGCGATGAAGAAGAAACCCTGTCACAACCCGGCCTTGGCGAGGTCGTCGTTTTTGGTGATCACATAGCCCGGGGTTTCAAACCCCCGGGTTCTCTCTTCTTCCGCCAGGTCTACAAATACTTCAAGATCCAGCCACAAGACATCACACCAAACTCAGTGCTCAACATCAGCCACTTCGTCATCCTCTGCGAAGCTTATCTTGGTATAGCACTCAATCTCTCACTCTTTCTTGAATTCCACTATTGTGAACCCCAACGCGAGAACACGGACGTCTCTCTGGTCGCTTGTGGCAGGGTTACAATCCAGCGCCGCCGCAACCTTGTCTTCCCGGGTGTGGTTCTCACTCGCACCCGAAGGAATGGCAGAACACTTGGTTCTACTGCCGGCGTTCTACTCCCGATGTTGAGCCGGCTCTTCCCGGCTTTCGCGCCGAGAGGCTCACCCTCAATGACAACATGAACTCCTTCGCCTCTCCCGAAGACCGGAAGGCCATCAAGCCTTTGGTTGGCCGGGTTTGCGCCCTTCTTGCCCACGGCTTGACCGGCGCTGACTTTGTCATGTGCTGGATGGGGTGGCATATTATGCCACTCGGTATTCGGCCGGGGCCTGATGTGCCAATATACCGGGTCACTCGATGACCCGATGCGCTTCAACAACTAGCAGCACACTAAGGAGGTGCTGATTAGGGCCATCCGGAGAATTGTTAACGAGTCTCCGGAGAACCTGAAAAAAGATGGTCTACCGCCTTTCTCCGCTTCCAATCGCCTGAAGTCCATACTTTTTACTTCTCAATTCTCCCATCATATTACCCTCTCTGGAAACATAACTTCAAGTTTCTCAGGCGGATGATCCCTGGTGGTCCGCGACTCCGACGTCCGCACCCCACTCTGACGATGAGTCGGGTAATGAAGTTGAAGAAGCCGGCCCTGAGGCCGGTGTAGATGAGGAAGAAGAACAAGAAGGTGAGTTAAACATCATCACCCAGATCTTCCTTGAGAAACTGGACGCCGACATCCAGGAAAACCGGTCTTCTTTTAATAAAAATGCAATCGTGTCAGACACAGTCCTCCCGTTGTAACATCCCAAATGTAATGCTTTCCTAAATGTTGTGTTTGTTGTGTAATAAAGATTATCATCATGACATCATTTCTTTTTTGTCTCCTTATTTAATTAAGTTGTTGCATTTAAATTTAAATCACAATTTTTAATTCAAATGCAATTCAAATAATTCAAATGTGATTTTCAAATCTTTTTGCAAACTTTCAAACCAGTAAACTTAATTGTATATTTGAAACTATAAAAGTTTGGCTAAAAGTTTTTAATTGATTTCCTTTCTATTTTGTTTTTAAAATACAAAACAGAAAAAAAGAAAAAAAGGAAAAAAACTAAAAAACAGAGAAGAAGAAAAATAAAACCTGGCCGAGCTGGGTCGAATCAGCCCAAAGCTCAGCCCAGCCCAACTCAGCCTGCCTCTTGTTTGTCTTCATCCTCGGTACGGAACCCCTTTCCAGCAAGGCAACGCCATGGCGAGTCGCGGCACCTCGCCCCCACCGAGCCCTGCCCTTCCCTCTCTCTCTTTCTTAAGCCGCAGCCGCCCCCAGAACCCTAGCTTCCCTTCTTCCCCTCCTCGCGCCGCCGCCCCCTCTCCTTTCCTCGATGTTTCTTCCACTGAAAAAAAACCATCCGAGCTGCCTCGTCGCCGCGTCGTTCCTACGGGACGTCCCCTGCCTCGCCATCACGCCAAGAGCTTCCTTCGACTACTCCGTCCATGGCAGCTAGGAACGGGACGCAGGAGCCCCTACCTCTTCTTCCCCCTCGTCGCTGTCCGCGGCACCGCTTTACCCGTCCCCGACACCAACTCGCCACCTCCGTCGTCCCCAGGCCTTCTCCTCTCGCCATCCGCCCCCTCTCGGTGAGCCGCAGCTCCCCGACCCCTTTCCCCTTTCTTTTCCGTCTCGGTTCGACGGGATCTCGCCGGCGCCGGAGACGGCGTGCGCACGGCCGTGACCCCTCAAGGACGCCGAGCACGAACACGAGTTGCTGGCCTCTCTTCTCTTCTTCCAAGAACAAAAACGTAACCACACACACCTCTGAACACTGCACGCGCACGCCCAACTCTGCGCCGCCCTTCCCTGGTCATTGCTGGCGTACTGTTTCTTCGCCGCCGGGCACACTGTTCGTGAAGTTCAGTTTCGTCAGGTTGCGAAAACGTAACCTCGGTATAAAACGTTTCCGAAGCCTAGTGTTACAAGAAGACCAATCCAACTCTCTGGCTCACAGCGCCGCACAAATCCTCATCCGCGCGCTCGCGGGTTCGAACCCTGGCTTAGATGAATGAAAGCCACACCTTTTTTTCTTTTAAGCTCGCGGACATGTGGGTCCCTCCTATCATAGACTCCAAGAGACAGATCGGATCTGGCATTTTACCCCGAGCCCCCTGCCTTTGCGTTTTCTGTACAGAGATCCCCACCAACACTTTTCCATCACGGATAAGTCACTGAACATTTACAGAAGCACCCCTATACTTAATATTCTAATAACTTTTAATCTATAACTCCAAATAAAATAATAATTATATGTTTAAATATAAGAAAAATGCAATGAAAATTAATATGCCATTCTTATGCCATTTTGCATCATTTAATTTACTTCTTAGTTTAAATTAATAAATGCAACTAAATAATTAAAAAAGGAATGTGTGGGGTAATAATTATATAACGGCCTATTCCATTTAAATTGATTGGATCACCCATGCCATGCTATATATGTTAAGCAACATTTAATTTGTTGGTTACCCAAATAACTTGCAACATAATTAATTGCCGGGATTTCATCCCTGCTTTAATGTGACCTAATCATCGCATACCATATTGCAACATCAATTGTTTGCACATTTCTTTATATTGATTATGTTTCCTATTGTCTATGTTTTGCTTTTCTTGGGGTAGACGACGACGTATCTGCTGCCGATACTTTCATCCTTGAGATTCCAGCTTTTGTGCCGGGCCACGAGCTGCCAGGCAAGCTTCTGCTAACATGTTACACGACTGTTTGGTTTTCATCCTTACCTTTTGATCTATGCTATCATACTTACTAATTCTTGATTTGTGATCCCATCACATGTTTATCCTGCAGCCCATACAGCTTTATCCCCACATCCCATCACCTGTTGTATGTTTATCTGTTAGCCTTGCGAATCGTATTGCATGTTTAGAGTTGGTTGTGCGAGTCTTCTGTCCTGTCTTATATTTCATATTGCTTAGTATGATAGATTATTCTAGCTTAATAAAATGTTGTCTTATATTGGGGTATTATAATTAAATGATAAGACACCGGCGGAAGGCCTTGCGAGGTGCTTTGTTCTGCTAAGTGTCGACCTAGGAACTCAGTTCTTGTCCTCGGATCCAATTTTGAGCTCACTAACCACTTGTGGGTGGCCCTATGGAGCCCCCCTCGACTTTGACTTGAACTTCAACTTGTCCGGGAGCCGCACCTAGTTCGGGTTTTCCATTTGTCTTATATGCATTGATACTAGTGTAGTACTTTACTTTGGCGGTGTTCCTTGTTACATGGATATAGAGCACGGCCTGTTGGTGCGGAGGGATGTGTCCTGCGGGAATCTGCACCTTTTTGGCTGGGACCAGCATAGCTCCCATGGCTCCTTGGACTTGTTGCGGTGAAGGAAAAGGGTTGGGTTGAGAGGCCCTAATGTTTTTGACTGGGTTGATCATACAAGTATGGGTAAAGTAGTGCACCCCTGCAGGGTATAATATTATCGATGAGCCGTGTCCACGGTTATGGACAACTTGGTGATGATGCTGGCTAATTAGATCATAGACAACTTACACCTAATCATTGTTAATTAACTTGACTAGTAATATAGAATTACTTTCACAATAAATGGTAACTAAAACTGTTCAATGTGTGAGTATTCCCGAATTGCTTCCTCATACTTAGTTGAGGGGGTTAATCCGAGAATGGTTTATGATTGGTGTTAGTTGTAGTTGGTTACTTATGCGCTCTCTTATCCCTCTCTAATTAGACGGAAGTTGTAGCGTGTCTCTTTGGGTAGCTAGTGCTGATGCCGCTAAGTCCACCTACCCCATACTTTGGGAGTCAGTTTTGTACCTTGTTAGCTCTAGCTTGTTCGATACGCTCCGGTGTATTGACCCGTTCGCGGGCTGTGGTTTTCTCTGCAGTTGAGGAGTCTCCGTACAACCAGGTGGGTGGCTACTACGTGGAGTTCGATGACGAGATCTACGACGAGTAGTTAGAGTCCCCCCTGGCTTCTTCCTGGTGGACCGCGTGGATTGGCCTTCTCTTTTCCGTTTCGGCATTGTGCCTATTTGCTTCTTGTCAGTACTCAGACTGGCATGTTTCCGCTGCATGATGTAATGTTGGGACATCTGTCCTCTGCTGGGTGACGTTCGCTATATTTGCTCAGAGAGTGCTTTGGATAATTATTTCCTTTGTTTGTGTCTTAGGTTTATCCTGTGATTTCCATTCTGTTTCCAAACCGATTCGTATACAGTGTATGTATGTTTGAAGTATACGAGTTGGTAGGATTTTGGATCTCTTGCATGCGCAATCGTGAGACGTACGTGACGTTGGGATCGCTAGGAGCTGTCGGCCGATGATCCATTCCGAGACAGGCTTGCTTTTTCCTGGGATTGGTAACCCCAGTATGCTCCTAGTTGTGTGGCCCAACCGGTACGTCTTCTTTGTGACGTCTGAATCCATGGTCTGACACCTGTCTACAGACCCGGCTCCTCCGGCTAGCAAGAGGAGGCTCCGGACAGATGATGCCGAGGGAATACTTGTTGAACTTGTCTCTTTTCACTCTTTGACTGAATCTTGCTAAACTTGTCTTATGCCTCTCAGGAGAAAATGGAAGCTCATCGCCAAAAGCGCCGGCTTCGATCCTCCGACTTTGACGAGCCTCTAAATGAAGGTATTCCCTACAACCCGACTCCTCGCCAGGTTAAGCGTCCACAAAAATATCCATCAGTTCTTTATCCTTTAGCCGGGACTCAACGGAAGGCTAAGTCTCGATCTCTGTCAGACTCTTCGGATTCGAGCAATGATCTTTTTGGCGACTTTGCCGTCAACGAGGGGTGAGTCTCTATCAACTTGTAACCTACTTGCTTTTACTTCATCCTAGTTCTAACCTCTTTTTACTTGTAGAGAGCTCGCGTTGTTCCGCTCCCCGTCCCGGCTGTCCACGAGACGGTCGCACTTCTCATCTTCACGCTAAAGGGGAAGTTGTTTAGTCGGCGACGCACCCGTCTTCTCCTTCCTTATTTGGGTTATCCAATGTGGAGATAACCGGCTCTGCTATGGGCGAGAAGCCAGCCGGCTCTCGAATTACCAAGGCCGCCGCACCTGAAGCCGCCACCTCCAAATCTTCAACTGGCAAAGCCCCCATGTCCACCTCCGGCTTCCAGTCCTACAAGGACCTAGACTTAACTGCTCTTCTTTGGAGAATTCCATCGGCGCATTGGGGAGCATCGCCAGGCGGAGGACAGCATGATCGCTGAGCTCCAAGATAAGTTTGAGGTACGAGTATGACTCTCTCCTAGTCCCCAAGTGCCGCGTTACCAGCTTGAGGTGACTCGGGACTTCAAAATGACTTGTTCTTTCTGTTTGGTACATAAATTGTAGCTTTGTTGAGGAGTCCTTAAGAGTCGGAATGATTGCTTGCAATGTTCCGCGTCTTCCTTTACACGTGTCTTGATAAAACTTCAACTGAGTAGTCCCCAAGAGTCAGAATGATCGCTTGCTTCTCGGCGTGCTTCTATGTGCATCCTAGCTTTGACCAAGGCGCATTAGCCGGCTGTGGACACTGCTCTGCTGACCCGGGTGTGGCCTTCCAATAAGAGTGATGGGACTCCTCTTACACGGGAGGACATCAAGGGGATTGATGAGAAGACCAGGCATCATGCGACACTTCTTACGGATACCTTGAGCCTGAGCAACTTTTGAAACCGGCTTTAATGCTGAGGGGGCTAAATTGTATCCCAAAGACCCGGATGTGACGAAGATGGATCCGAGCTACTGTGGTCCTCTTCCGACTCAGCCGGAGGTGGCACCTATGTCTGGGACTCTAGATGTGCCGGCTCCTCCTCGTTCGGCTGTCATTGCTGTCGAGTTTCCCAACGTTTTTGAGATCTCCTGGGTGGGAGGATGATGAAGGGTTGGCCTAAAGGAAATCCAAGAAGCAGTCTGGCGCTTCCAGTTCATCCGCCCCAGCCCCCGAGACTCCTGCTGCTCATTAGGAGACTGGCCCGACAGTGTAACCGGCTTGTGATGACTTGGATACTTCGAGATTCCTACAAACAAATATTCTTTTGGCCTGTATGGCATGTAATAGGTTAGCTTAAACTCTTATTTAGCTATACCTGTTCTGGTACGCCTTCGTGCGCCTGAAAAACTTGCCTTTGTTTAATGATATCCGGCTTTGGCCAAATTCTACAGGTCTTTTTTTTGGTGTCGATGACCCTTTTGGTTTCTTTAGCTTTCTGCATAGTCGGCTTTCTCATGACATCTTTTGTGCGTGAAAACTCTAGGACGATCAGGGTCTACTAAGTCCCGATGGGCATCATAGTCAGATTGAAAGCCGGATTTTTAGCATCAGGTCATAGTGGCGTCTTTGCCGGGTGAGAATAGCATCGAGCTAGCACACAAGTATAACCAAGAATATTGCGGCGTCTTTGCCGGGTCTTGAGTTTTCAACTTATAACTTCTTGTTAGTAAGCACCCAAGACCCCTCATTATATGAAAAACAAGGATCTGAAATGACAAATTCTTTTCTTTAGAGGAATCCTCCCTACTTCATTGATCATATTATATGTACATGGCTAGCAAGCCGCCTCATTAAAAACCTTCGAGTCCCCTTAGGTACGCTGGTAAGGAAAAGAACGCGTCCGAAACCTGCTGTTGTTTAAACTGAAAAGATACAGAAAGGTGGAGCTCGTCTTATCCGGGTGCTACCAAAGTCTATGTGTAGTATGGCCTAAGCTCTCCTATGTTCCAAGGCCTGTCATTTTCTGTCATTGGAAACCTTGTATGATCTGTGTTGTTGCCTGTCAAATGAGCTTGCTCTCTGATGTCCACCAAGTAGTAGGACCCGTTGTGTAGGTTTCTGCTGACCACGAAAGGTCCTTCCCATGGAGGGGTAAGCTTATGAAAGCCGGTATTGTTATGAGCCAGTCTTAGAACCAAGTCTCCTTCATGAAAAGTCCTTGATCTAACCTGGCGGCTGTGGTACGGCCTGAGGTCTTGCTGATATATGGCTGATCTTGCCAAAGCTAGTTCTCTTGCCTCCTCAAGCATGTCAACTGAGTTTTGCCGAGCTTGCTCATTTTCTGTTTCCACATAGTTTGCAACTCTTGGAGAATCATGAAGGATATCACTGGGTAACACGGCCTCTGCTCCATAAACCATAAAGAAAGGGGTAAAGTCTGTTGACCAGTTTGGGGTTGTATTGACGCTCCAAACGATTGCTGGCAACTCTTCTTCCCAGCACCCGGGTGCCCTAAGTAATGGAACCCGGAGTCTTGGTTTTACACCTCTGAGGAGCTTCTGGTTTGTTCTCTCCACTTGCCCGTTTGACTGGGAGTGTGAAACTGAAGCAAGGTTGAGCCAGATCCCGTTCTCCCCGCAAAATATCTGCATGTCGCCGAGTGAGAAGTTGGTCCCGTTGTCTGTTATGATGCTGTGAGGATATCCAAATATGTATATGATTTTCTTTAGGAACTTGACTGCTGTTGCTGCTGTGCAACTGTTGACGGCTTGAACTTCGACCCACTTTGTGAACTTGTCCACGGCAAGTAGAAGATGTGTTTTCTTGCTGGGTGACGGCTGGAAGGGTCCTACCATATCCATACCCCATACTGCGAAGGGTCATGTTATTGGGATGGTCCTTAAATCTTGAGCCATCAGGTGAATCTGTCTCGCGTAACGCTGACATCCATCGCAAACTCGAGCTATGTTCTTTGCATCTACCAAAGTCGTCAGCCCGAAGAACCCATGTTTGTACACCTTGGCTATCATTGATCTTGTTGATGCATGGTGTCCGCAATCCCCTGAGTGGATTTCCTGGAGGATTTTCTGGCCTTCCTCTAGCAAGACACATCGTAGAAACACTCCGGACGTGCTCCTCTTGTATAGTTCTCCGTCGATGATGACATATGACTTAGCCCGGCGTACAATCTGTCTTGTCAGTACTTCGTCTTGTGGTAGCTCTTCTCTCATTAAGTAAGCCAGATACAACTCTGTCCATGACGGGATTTGGTGTAAGGCGGCAACCAACTGGGATTCCGGGTCATCTGGGACTGCTAACTCTTCTTCTGTTGGAAGTTTGACTGATGGATGATATAACTCGGCTTTGAACACGTTTGGTGACACCGGCTCTCTCCTATAGCCGATTCTTGATAATGCGTCAGCTGCCTCGTTATTCTTTCTATCGATGTGTTCCACTTGATACCCGGAGAAGAACCCGGTTACTTTATCAACTTCTCTTCTATAAGATGCCATCTTGGCGTGCTTTTGATCCCAATTCCCGACGATATTGTTTTTGCATAGCTCGAAATGTATCTGTAAGACGTAACTCAGCTTGTCTCCTCTTGGCGAAGTTAAGACGACGCCGGCTCCCGCTCCTCCAAACTGCTTTGACCCGTCAAAGTGCATAACCCAGTGCTTGACACTCGGTGCAGGGGGTAAGGGGTAAAATTATGTCCAATCATTGATGAAGTCGGCTAAAGCTTGTGATTTCATTGTTGTCGTTGGCTCGTAATTGATGTGATAAGGCCCCATCTCAATTGCCCACTTTGCCACTCCGCATGTTGCTTCTCTGTTTATGATTATTTCTTCTAAGGGAGCTGCACAAACCACCGTGATGGGATGCTCTTGGAAGTAGTGTGGCATTTTCCGGCTTGCCATGAAGACTCCAAAAACCAACTTTTGCCACTGTGGATACCCTTGCTTAGACCCGGTCAGGGCCTCACTGACGTAGTAAACCGGCCTCTGGACTAGGTATTCCTTTCCTCTTCCTTTCTCTCCACGACAACCACGGCACCGACGACTCGTGAATTGACAGAGACGTACAACAGCATCGGCTCCTTGCTCACTGGAGCTGCTAGGACTGGCACTGTAGACAGTGTCTTCTTTAGATCTTCAAAGGCATCATCTGCATTCTGACCCCACACAAACTTGTCTGATTTTTTCAACAGTTTGTATAGTGGAAGTGCTTTCTCTCCCATCCTTGCTATGAACCGGCTTAAGGCTGTGATGGAACCCGTCATCTTCTGGACATCGTTCACGCACTCCGGCTTCTTAAGGTTCATGATTGACTTAATCTTGGCCGGGTTTGCCTCCATCCCTCTTTCTGAGACTATTAAACCCAGCTGCATGCCTGCTGGGACTCGGAACACGCACTTGGTCGGGTTTAGCTTCATCTGATACTTGCGAAGGTTGGTGAAAGTTTCTTTCAGGTCTTCTAGGAGTGACCCGGCTTTCTGCGACTTGATTACAACATCATCGACATAAGCGTGGACGTTGCGTCCAATCTGATTCTCGAAACACTTCTAGATGCACCTCTGGTACACCGCACCTACGTTCCTAAGACCAAAGGACATGGTTTTGTACCAAAAAGCACCAAAAGGTGCGATGAACGATGTCTTTTACTGATCGTCCACGTTGAGCTTGATCTGGTGATACCCGGGAAATGCATCTAGGAAACGTAGCAACTAGCTGGCAGCTGTGGGATTGATTATCTGGTCTATACGAGGTAATGCAAAGGGGTCTTTCGGGCAATCCTTGTTCAAACTTGTGTAGTCAACGCACATCCTACACTCTCCATTTTTCTTCATGACGAGGATCGGGTTAGACAGCCACTTCGGGTGATACACTTCCATGATAAACCCGGCCGCTAACAGGCGGGCTATCTCTTCTCCACTAATCTTTTTTATTTCTGCATTGAAACGTCGCAAACCTTGCTTTACTGGTTTTGTTGATGGATCAACATTTAAGATGTGCTCAGAGAGTTCGCTCGGGACACCCGGCATGTCTGAAGGAGACCATGCGAAGATATCCCGATGCTCACGGATGAACTCGATGAGCGCGCTTTCCTATTTCGGGACCATGTGGGCCCCGATCGAGAACTGCTTGGAGGAGTCTCCTTCCACGAAAAATCGTCCATCTTGGTGTCCTATGCTGACTTGAATTTTTTCTCTTTTTCGTGAGCCGGCTTGTCCTGCACACGCTTGTCAGCCGGATCTACTTGAGACTTTTAGTATTTCAGTTCTTCCTCTGAGCATGCTTGGTCTGCCGTGATGGCATCACCTCTGTCGCACTCTATTGCCATGTCTTTGCTTCCCTCGGCTGTGATGGTTCCCTGGGGACCCGACATCTTCAGTTTGAGGTACACATAACACGGTCTTCTGAACAGAGCATGATATGGGCTCTTCAAGTCAACTACCTGAAACGTCAGGAATACTGACCTGAACTGTTATTTGCTTACTCCAAAGGCTACCTCCAAGCTGACTTGGCCTATTGGGTGTGCCGACTTTCCTGAAACTATGCCGTGAAAAATAGTTGAGGTTGGTGTTAGGCGATCAACGGATAAACCCATCCTCTTGATTGTCTCTAGGTGTAAGATTTTGATACTGCTTCCTCCGTCCATCAAGACCTTGTGTAGACGGAACCCGTCTACCTGAAGTGCCACGATCAGAGCTAAGAGGCCTGGGTGTTATATTCTTGGTGGATGATCTTCCAGACTCCATGTAACTGGTTGTTCGGACCACTTCAAAAACCTTGGCACGACTGTTGCGACAACGTTGACGGCTCTCTCTTTTAACTTTTGCTCCCTTCTGGATCTGTTGGTGGTGAAGACATGGTACTGACCCTTACTATGGAGCTCCATCGGGTTATGTTGATATCCACCTCCTTGGTTCTGATTAGACCCGAAATTATTGTTTGGTGGTCCCTGAGCCCCGGCTCCTTGACTCTGACCTGCCAGGTTGCCGCCGTTTTCGTTGTTTCCATTAAGGTTGCCCTGATTACGCTCCATGGCCTGTTCATGCCTCATCCAGGCTCTCATGTAGGCGCACTGGGCCAGGGTGTTACTTGTTGGCATGCCGTTCTTGGCGTGTATAGGACATGGCATGTTATATATCTCGCTGATGTTTGGCCCTCTCGCAGGACCTCCTCTGAAATTTCCGCCGTGTCTTGGCCCTCTGTAACCCGTTGACTGGGTTGTTCCGATGAACTCTAAATTTCCTCCCTAGTAGGGACGGTTGTTATTGTCATTTTGATTTGTATTGTTCTGGTTCTGACCCGGGTTACAGCCTCCATTGACCCGGTTGTTCTTTTGCTGCTCTTCTATTTCACCCGGCCTCTTGTCCGTGGCTGCATACTTGTTAGCTATTGTCACCACTTCTCCTATTGTGATCTCCTTATAGGATGTGTCTTCCTTCATACGTCCATGCTTATGCGTCAGGGAATCAAAACTACAGTTTTTCTCCATAGCTGTTATGGCCGTATGTGCCGAGATGTTGATTCACGACTGTAAAATTTCTGTGACTCGAGCTACCAATTTTCTGGGACTAACCTATTAACAAGATGCCAAAGTGCCAGTTCCCTGTTTTTCGTTGTTTTTGGTTTCAGAAAAGTACTTAAGGAAAATATTCTCAGAATTGGACGAAAAACATCCTGGAATTGTTTTTGGATTATGAACGTACCAGAAGACCGAAGGAGACACGAAGTGGGGCACCGAGGCGTCGTCACCTGGTGCTGGCGTGGCCATAAGTGGGGTCGCGCGAGCACGTCGTGACAGGCCCTCAGGCCTCCACCGACCTCGCCCTTTTGCCTATAAGTACCCCCCCCCCCAAAACCTATAAATCGCACGGTGTTCATTATTTCCTCCACGGGTCCCGAGCCGCCGCTGTCGTCAACACAAATTTAGGAGAGATCAGAACTGCTCCCTGGCACCCTGCCGGGAGGGGGAATCTTCCACGGAGGCCTCTGAGTCGCCATGACCGCCTCCGGACTTATGCGTGAGTAGTCTACCCTTGGACTACGGGTCCATAAAAGTAGCTAGATGGTTGTCTTCTCCTCTAGTGCTATCATGTTTAGATCTTGTGAGCTGCCTATCATGATCAAGATACCGTTATGTAATTCTCCATGTTGTGTTTGCCAGGATCCGATGAATATTGAGTACTAAAGTTGTTACTTCATAATATATCATGTGTGTGTTATTTAATGATCTTCCATGTTCTCCGTTACTCATGTGTGCTTTGGCCAATTAGATGCTTGTAACTCCAAGAGGGGGTATTTATGCTCGATAGTAGGTTCTTGTCTCTATTTAATATGGGGCAGTGATAAAAAGCTCTAAGGTTGTAGATGTACCGTTGCTACTAGGGAGAAAACAATAGTACTTTATCTAAGGATGATGTTACTTACTTACTTACTTACTTTACAAACAGTGCTTAAGGCGATAATCTGTTGCATGCAACTTAATACTGAAAGGGGTGCAGACGCTAATCGGAAGGTGGATTATTAGTCATAGATGCGGTTGGAACGACCTATTTATATTGTTGTAATGCTCCAATGAATCTCACACTAGACATCATATAGTTAGTATATGCATTGGTTTGCTCATCATTATTCTATCAATTGCCCAGTTGTTATTTGTTTACCCGCATGAATGAATGTTATTATTATCTATGGAGAGACACCACTAGTGAACTGTGAACCCCGGTCCTTTTCTTTAATCTGATAAAACCACAACTGCAAACCTGTTACTTTCTGCAAACAAACATCTTTCTTGAATACATACGTTTAACACTTTGTTACAGCAAGCCGGTGAGATTGACAACCTCACTGTTAAGTTGGGGAAAAGTATCTTGATTGTTTATGTGCAGGCTCCACATCTACCACCAGGAAGCTCTTTTCTAGCGCCGTTGATACCTCTGGGGAATTCTCATTTCCTACTGGTTCGATAACCTTGGTTTCACAACTGAGCGAAATTTGCTGTTGCACTACTTCATACCTTCCTCTTGGGGTCTCCCAACAACACACCCACCATGTGCATCAAGCACTTTTCTGGCGCCGTTGCCGGGGAGATAAAGCATTTTTCTACGGGGGGAGTTTTCGCACTTCCAATCTTTTTTATTTTGTTATTGTCTTGCTTAGTTTATTTTTATTACTCTCTTGTTTTCTTAATATAAAAAACATAAAAAAATTAGTTACTTGCATTACTTTGTTTATTTCGGTTTTGTCATTTATTTTCAGTTTTGTTGCTTTTGTTTATTTCGGTTCTAGCATTACTTCTTTAATCTATTTATTTCGGTTTGGTCATTTAATTTGCTGAAATGAGTTCTGCTGAAAATACTAAGTTGTGTGACTTTACAAGCACCAACAATAATGATTTTATATGCACACCTATTGCTCCATCTGCATCTAAAGCTGAGTTCTTTGAAATTAAACCTGCTTTATCGAACCTTGTTATGGGAGAGAATTTTTTTGGTGTTAGTTCTGATGATGTTGCTGCCCGTCTAAATAACTTTGTTGAATTATGTGAAATGCAAAAATATAAAGACATTGAAGGTGATATCATAAAACTGAAATTATTTCCTTTCTCCTTGATAGAAAGTGCTAAGGAATGGTTGCTTTCATTGCATAGGAATAGTATTGATTCATGGATAAAATGCAAAGATGCTTTTATAGGAAAGTACTATCCTCCCGCTAAGATTATTTCTCTAAGAGGTAGCATCATGAAATTTAAACAACTAGATAATGAACATATTTCTCAAGCTTGGGAATGAATGAAATCTTTGATAAAGAATTGGCCAACCCATGGACTGACTGCTTGGATGATCATCCAAACCTTTTATGCAGGACTAAATTTTTCTTCAAGAAACTTATTGGATTCAGCTGCTGGAGGTACCTTTATGTCCATCACTTTGGGGGCTGCAACAAAACTAGTGATGATATTATGGTGAATTATTCTGAATGGCATACGGAGAGGACACCTCAAGGTAAGAAGGTAAATTCTGTTGAAGAAACATCCTCCTTGAGTGAAAATATTGATATTATTATGTCTATGCTTGCAAGTGGTAAATCACATGTTGATCCAAATAATGTTCCTTTAGCTTCTTTAGTTGCACAAGAAGAGCATGTTGATGTAAACTTTAATAAAGCAGCAATTTCAACAACAATGCCTATTGGAACAATTATGGTAATAACAACTATAAGCTCTATCCTCCTAATAATGGTAACTCTTATGATAGTTCTTATGGTAATTCTAATAACAATAATAGGACTAACACCTCTGAACTTGAAACCATGTTAAACGATTTTATCACTACACAAAATCTGTTTAATAAAACTGTTGAGGAAAAGCTTGGGAAAGTTGATATACTTGCTTCTAAAGTTGATAGTCTTCTCCTTGATGTTGATCTTTTAAAATCCAAGGTCATGCCTACTGAAACTAAAGAGAGTATTCCTTTTGCTAAAATTAATTCCATCCAAGTTCAAATTGATGAAAATGTTAGGATGATGGCTCAACTACATGCTAGATGGGAAAGAGAGAGATAACTAGAGAAAGAGGCTAATATTTTTAAAGTTTTTACTATTATTACCACTGCAAATAATGGTGTTTCACATGTTAGTAAGCCTCCTACCATCAATGGTAACATAATTGGTGTAGGAAATGTCTCCTCTACTTCCTCCCAAAAATTTAAAATTGCCCAAAACTGGTGAAACTAGTGTTGATAAAAGTGCTGAAATTTTTAATAGCATGGGAGAATGTGGTTCTGTTAGATTTGATGATAATAATTTTGATTTTGATAATTGTAATATCTCTGAAGTCATTAAGTTGTTTCAAAAGTTGACCCCAAGTCCTAATGCTAGATCTCTTAATTTGGCTTTTACTACTCATATTACAAATGCTCTCATTAAAGATAGGGAGATAAATTAAGACTTGAAGCTTCTATCCCTAAGAATGTAGAAGATGGTTGGGTGCCCATCATTAAAATGAAAGTAGATAATTTTGATTGCAATACTTTGTGTGACCTTGGTGCAAGTATTTCTGTTATGCCTAAAAAGCTCTATGATATGTTTGATTTGCCACCATTGGAATATTGCTACTTGGATGTTTTTCTTGCTTATAATGCTTTGAAGAAACCTATGGGGAGGATCAATGATATTCCTATTATGGTTAATAATAACCTGGTCCCCGTTAATTTTATTGTCTTGGATATTGAATGCAATCCATCTTGTCCAATTGTGTTGGGACGGCCTTTTCTTAGAACTGTGGGTGCTATTATTGATATGAAAGAAGGTACCATCAAGTACCAATTCCCACTCAAGAAAGGTATGGAACACTTCCCTGGGAAAATAATTAAGCTACCTTTATATTTTATTATTCGTTCAAATTATGGTGTTGATGCTTCATCTCTTGATAATACTTGAGTTTTGCTCTTTGTGCCTAGCTCAAAGGCGTTAAAGAAATGCGCTTATGGGAGACAACCCACTTTTATTTTCTGTTATTTTATCTTTCTTGTGTCAAGGAATTGTCCTACCTCTGTAGCAATTCCTTAGTATCTTTATTTTATTGCATTGTTTTGTCAAGTTAAGGCTCTAGTTGAAAGTTGGTGCTAAATTTGGATTCCTGCGCATAAACAGTTTTCTTCAGAAAAATCTGCCCTTTTTTGTACATAATCCACAGATATATACGCAACTTTCATTAAATTTGAGTTTTCTGATCTGAGCAAGTTAAGTGCCTCGAAAAAATTCATCTTTACGGACTTTTCTGTTTTTGACAGATTCTGCCATTTATTTTGCATACCTCTTTTCCTATTTTGATTGGATCTTTTTATCCTATGAAGTATCAGTGGCTGTAGCCAATGTCCAGTAGCATTGGTAGAAATTGTGTTCCTACAGAATATCATAATTTTTCATGCACTAACCCTCCAATGAAGTTCACTCTAAGTTTGGTGTGGAGGAAGTTTTCAAGGATCAAGAGAGAAGGATGATATAATGTGATCAAGAGGATAGTAACGCCAAAACATGGGGATGCCCCAGTGGTTAACCCCCAATATATTTCAAGAAGACTCAAGCGTAAAAGTTTGGGGATGCACAAGGCATCCCCTTATTCATCGACAAACTATCAGTCCTTTCTTGTGAAACTATATTTTAATTCCACCACATCTTATGTGCTTTTCTTGAAGCGTATGTTTGTTTATGTTTTTGTTATTTTCATTCTATGAATAAAATAGATCCTAGCATTATTTTGTGTGGGAGAGAGACACGCACCGCTTTTTCTTACGAATACTCGTATTCTTCACTTATATTCGTTGTATTCTTTTCATGTTATTGTTTGCTTTCTAGCTCTTGTTTTTCATGCATCTCTTGCTAGAGCTGTTAGCTTTGCTATATCACACTCTCATATCTTATTGTTTAATTACTTGGAGAGTCTAAATTTTAAATATGTTGATTGGTGTTTGGTTGAGAACAAAAAATGCTAAAAGTGGTAGATGGTATAACTAAATGATACATAATCTTGTAGATCATTAAATTGTGTCACTTGAATCATTGATGTTGTTTTTAGATATTAATTTCCTTAATGGTAAATGTGATGCTCTAGTAAAGTGGAATGATTAATGGTTGGTCTAGAAAAGTTTGAAGTTGTGCTACACATCAATTTCCAGTTGATTACATAATAGTGTATGACTTCTATTTGCCTAAAGCAACCGTAATGACTTTATGTTATGCGCTACGGTCGGGGAAGCCAACGGTTATTTTGTCATTCGCCACGATCCCTCTAGGAGTAATTTTCATTATGCCTTGTATGATCATATTTTTTTTGGAATCTTTTTACTTGTGAGTTCTAAAATTGCGGTTTTCATGGCACTTCCACCACCATATTGCTAGCCTCTTCGGTACTTTGCATTGCCCTTTCTCACATTGAGAGTTGGTGCATATTTCGTGGGTACATCCAAACTCGTGGGAGATCTTCATCTTGCTCTCCTACACAAGCCAAATATCTTCCTCAAAACATCCACCATACTTTTTCTATTTTTTTTCTTTTTCTGTTTCTCTTTTCAATGGCCTCCATGGCTATTTTCACTTATAGGGGCAAGCATCCTAATATGATATATGATATATGACAACACACTAATGATGACAAAACAACATACTGATGATATAAGTAACTAATATGAATTTGCCATAAGAATACATATGACAACGGTGCCTATGTCAGTGTAGCAGGTTATGCAGTGCTCTAGCGTAACATGGGTAAAACCACACATCAGCTTTACAGAAACACGCAAAGCAATAAATAAGTAATGAATGACAACAGGTCATGTAATGTAAGATTGATGTTGCATGCCAATATATCTCGGAACAACTATGAAAATGTTTTAGTAGGTAGGTATGGTGGGTGTTTTGAGAAAGATATTTGTCTTATGTGTAGGAGAACAAGAAGAAGATCTCCCACGAGTTTGAATGTACCCGCGAAAAATGCACCAACTCTCAATGTGAGAAAGGGCAAAGCAAAGTACCGAAGAGGCAAGCAATATGGTGGTGGAAGTGCCATGAAAACCACAGTTTTAGAACTCACGAGTAAAAAGATTCCAAATAAAATTATGATCATGCAAGACATAATGAAAACTACTCCTAGAGGGATCATGGCCAATGACAAAGTCACCGTTGGCTTCCCCGACCGTAGCACATAACATAAAGTCATTACGGTTGCTTTAGGAAAATAGAAGTCATATACCATTATGCAATCAACTGGAAATTTAAGTGTGGCACAATTTTCAAGTTTCTCTAGACCAACCATTTAATCATTCCACTTTATTAGACCATCATGTTTACCATTAAGCAAATTAATATCTCAAAATAACATCAATGATTCAAGTGACACAATTTAATTATCTACAAGATTATGAATCATTTAGTTATACCATCTACCACATTTAGCATTTTTTGTTCTCAACCAAACATCAATCAACTTACTTAAAAGATAAAATCTCCAAGTAATTAAAAAATGAGATAAGAGAGTATAATATAACAAAGCTAACAACTCTAACAAGAGATGCATGAAAAACAAGAGCTAGAGAGCAAACGATAACAAAAGACGAATACTCAACAAATACGTGAAGAATACGAGTATTCATATGAAAAAGCGGAGCGTGTCTCTCTCCCACACAAAATAATGCCAGGATCCATATTATTCAGAGAATGAAAGTAACAAAAAAAAACAGACGCTTCAAGATAAGCACATAAGATGTGACGGAATTAAAATATAGTTTCAATAGAAAAGACCTGATAGTTTGTCGATGAAGACACTAGTAGGAAAAAGGCTACTGCTGGCGAGCTGTTTTTGCCTAGCGCTGGCGAACAACTGTCCGCCAGCAGAGCTACACCAATGGTATCCTTTACCGCTGGCGAACAGCTAATCACAAGGGGTAGAGGCGGCCACTCCTGGCGAACGACATATGTTCGCCAGCGGCAGTAGGCCACAACACTCGCGAACGAGCCTCGTTTGCCAGCGGTTCCGCATCCGCTCGCCAGCGCTAGTCCCTGCGGGGTAGGGGTCTTTTCGTCAGCGCTACCATTTGTGTTTGTCAGCGGTATAATTTCCGAATTAAATATTTTATTTTAAAATATTACTTTATAGGATTATATATATATATATATAGGACATATTCATACTACACCCGGGTGTAACTACACACACGTGTGTTTCACACGAGTATGGAGTATATATTATACCGGGAGGTATGTAACATGTAGTATGGAGTATATAATGTTATTTTAGTACTATAGATACTTCTTTTTAGGTAGTATGTAAAAAAATTCTACATATTTCTCTTTTATATGCATATATATGCATATATGACGGTATTTTTAGTATATAGTGTAAAATATGAGGACAGTTGCAATTTTTTCATGAAACTTATTTTGAGATATCTTAGATATAGTATATGAACATACTCAAAGCGATAAAGTATAACAAATATTTCTGTAATATGGTATACGAGACGTGGGTGTAGTTACACCCGGGAGTAGAAAGCATTTAACCTATATATATATATATATATCAAATTGCAGTATAGTAATTTCAGAAAGTTAAAGTGTACAGAATTCTAGAAAGTTACAATTTGACAATGCCCAAACATAGATTCACATATGCATTTAAAACATGTTCATGGCATTAAAAAAATGTTTTCATCATACACAAACATCAGAATTAAGTCCTAAGTTCTCCAAAACAAGTAGACGGTAAGTTACAATCATCACATAGTCATGACGGGTAATGAAGTGTTCATTCATCCGGTTCTAGCTTCCGGTTCCAAGCTTCTAGCTTCATGTCCTTCTCGTTGCTCTCGACTCCTTCATCCCAATACACAACATATATATATATATATAGTGTGAGAACATAGCAATGAAATTATCGACATATTGAAAACAGAATGTAAAATAAATCATTTTAGTGTGTCTAGACACACGATTGTGTCACACACACCATCAAATCTAGGACTTCTCCTTGCTCGGCTTCTTGTTGCTCGGCTTCTCCTTGGGCTTCGGCGGGAAAGGGTGACAACCTTCTAACGAGTTGAAGGGTCTGTAGTCACCCTGCTGTTGTATGAGCGTTTCAATCGCAGTGTTAGAAGTTAGTTTCCTATTGAGGTGGAATATCCCGCCTCCGCGAGAGACATCCCTACAGATTATTCGCGCAAGGTCCTGCTGGATGCGTCTGAACTCCTTTTGGATAGTGGCATGAGAGGCATTCGCCATGTCCACGGCCCATTTATCACAAGCGCTTGGATATCGTAGACGTTTAGGGTATAAGCCGATGAGGGTGTCGTATTTGTTTCTGTGCAAAACATTTCGAAAAGACAATTAAACCTTTGTGCATGGAAATGAAACGATAGATATGAACGAAAGATAGCTGATGACTTACTCGGGAAAGTAAGGCAAGGGAAAGGTGTCCTTCTTGTCATTCTTCAAGAAGCAAGATTCTAAGAATTCAGTTGCCCGTCTCCGATAGTCAGGGCTTTGCAACCATCCTTCGAGCATGTAGAAGGGGTCAATTACAGAGGTGTGGGGGGTATTCTCTCTAAGGATCTGATGCTCCATACTGAGCGCCATAAGGCGAACCAAGCTTGGGCTGAGCGCATTCATATGGAACATGTCGAAGATGTCATCAAATCTGATGAAGAGCATATGACCGGGATCTTTGTCGACAAAGTTGCAACGTTCTGGTACCTTTGCCATGAAAAGCGGGAATGTCGGATTACTATCCTTGAGAAGATTTTCCTCCAAATATAGATCAGTGTGATGTAGGTTCTGCATATCCGCATTCACGATGTTGAGAATCTTGGGCGGCAGCATTGGTTTACCTACCTCATGGATGGAATGCCCGTTCTGGATGGCTATCTTGTCATGAACCCGGCGCGGCTTGACCTTAGACCCCGGCTCTTGCTGGCTCATGAACTCAACATGAACTAATTTCTTAGTACTTTTTCGCACATTCTTGGGACCCTTTGGCTCAAACGCCTCCTTAACCGCATCCCGGACTGCGTCCTCGCTGAGACCATCTTGATCGGGAGCTTCAAGTGTTGGTTGAGAGTTGAAAAGACGCTTGGAGACGCCGGTTATGTCAACCCCGCCGGGTCTCGTCATTTCATCACGACGGTCTTGTGTATTCTCATTATTATAAAAGAATACCGGCTCGTGAACGTCATCAACGAAATAATTATCGGGGTCATGATTGTCATCTCCCTCAGTGTCGGGGTCTGTAGGTGGAGTTGGCTGTGGGGTGGTCGTAGGACGAGCGTCTAAACGAATAAGTGATTTTGGCCATGTCATTTCCCACCCCAAGCAATCGCCAAGGGTAAATTGTGAATCGACATTCGTGTTTATTGGGAGGATCCAAATGAGCGCAACCCGGGAACACCCGAACCAAGGAAATCTTGAACAAATGATCAGGCAAAGGCCTTGTGTGACACACGCGGTTAAGCGGTGCAACACTGTTAGCCTTTGCCACATCCTTGAGCTCATTGTCCACCGTGAGCAGCAATGTGCATCCCACCTCGTCGGCCTGCAGAAACATATATGTGGTAGGCGTCAGAGAGGATGACAAGAATGAAGAAATTAATGACTTATCGGTGTGCAAGTAATTACCGTGAGGGCGTTGAGCTCTTCTAATGGTGACGGACTGCGGAAGGCTGTCAGTGTGCAAGTGATGTAAGGGCTGCTACGAGGCACGCTGCCGACCTGTGATGGTGCAGGTGTAGGGTTGGCAGATGGCGTATGGTCAAGATTAGTGTTGGCGGCCGCGTTTTGCACAACCGGCTGAACATTGATCGAGTTGATGAAGAAAGGGATGCCTTGGGCATCCCCAAGCTTTGACGCTTGAGTCTTATTGAATTATATTGGGGTGAACCACCGGGGCATCCCCAAACTTTGGCATTACTATCCTTTTGATCACATAATATCATCCTTCTCTCTTGATCCTTGAAAACTTACTCCACACAAAACTTAGAGTAAATTCATTAGAGGGTTAGTGCACAAAAAATTATGATATTCTGTAGGAACACAATTACTACGAATTCTACTGGATATTAGCTACAGCCACTGATACTGAAAAGGATAAAAAGAGCCAATCAAAATAGCAAAACATGCATTGCAAAAGAAAATGACAGAATCTGTTAAAAACATAACAGTCCGTAAAGACGAATTTTTTCGAGACACTTAACTTGCTCATATCAGAAAACTCAACACAAATGAAAGTTGCGTATACATCTGAGGATTTTGCACAAAAAAGGGCAGATTGTTCTGACGTTCCAGTGAGGATATTTGAATTTAACGATGGACAGCAGAAATCTGTTTCCAGGAATTGAATTTTAACATCAACTTTCAACTAGAGGCTTAACATGACAGAACATTGCCATAAAATAAAGATACAAAGGAATTTCTACAGAGGTAGGACAAGTCCTTGACAAAAGAAAAATAAAATAAAATGACAGGAAATAAAAGTGGGTTGTCTCCCATAAGCGCTTTTGTTTAACGCCTTTGAACTAGGCACAAAGTAAAAGTCAAGTATTATCAAGAGATGAAACATCAACATCAATAACTTCTTCCAAAACATGGTTGGCTGTAATAGGTGTTTTTGGTATCCATGAGTATGTCCTATTATGTAAACCATCACTTTTAGGCATATTGGGAGGTTTGGGTTTGGGAATATAAATGAACTTTTGCTCCCTTCCTACAAAAGCTTTATCTTTCTTAATTTTAATACAAGCAAATATTGAAGCTAAAGTTTCCATAACATCTTCTAATTCATCAATTCTATGATTATGAGTATCAAGGGTGTTGCTAGTTTCTAAATCAGTGATTCTTACATTAATATCATTCATTGATTCATTACCCTTGCTAGCATTATCAAGAAAAGTTTTCTCCATAGAATCCAACCTTTTAATAATATCCTCCAAAGTGATCTCAGTTTTAACTTCTTTAGTAAGGGGTGGTGATCCTACCAAACTTTCAATTAAATTGCAGGCTTCAAAAGCAGGTGTACCAAGAAAATTACCCCCCGTAAGAGTGTCAAGAACATACCTATACCAACTAGAGATACCAACATAAAAAATCCTAAGTAGGATTAAAGTGGAGTGTTTCTTAGTGCATTTTTTATGAGCATCATTTATCCTATACCAAGCATATTTTAAACTTTCGACTCCTTGTTGTTTAAACGAATGAACTTCAACTTTAGGACTACCCATTTTCAGCAAATTTAGGACAAATCGAAATAACAAAAGAAACATAACTGAAAATAAAATAGCAAACCGAAATATAAAAAGTAATGCAAGTAACTAATTTTTTTGTACTCTTTATATTAAGCAAACAAAATAGTAATAAAAATAAACTAAGCAAGACAATAACTAAATAAAAATATTGGAAGTGTGAAAACTCCCCTCGTAGTGAATCTTTATCTCCCCGGCAATGGCGCCAGAAAAGAGCTTGACGCACACGGTGGGTGTGTTGTTGGGAGACCCCAAGAGGAAGGTATGAAGTAGTGCAACATCAAATTTCCCCCAGTTGTGAAACCAAGGTTATCGAATCAGTAGGAGATGAAGAATTCTCTCAAGGTATCAACGGTGCCAGTGAAGAGCTTGACGTAGTTGACGTGGAATCTGCACACAACACAATCAAAGTATTTTGCCCCAACTCAACGGTGAGGGTGTCAATGTAACATCCCAAATGTAATGCCATGAATAATGTTGTGTTTTGTGTGCAATAAAGAAAAGCATCATGGCATCATTTCATTTTGTCTCCTTAATTAATTAAATTGATGCATTTAAATTTAAATCACACTTTCAAATTCAAATGCATTTCAAATATTTCAAATATGATGTTCTTTTTCTTTTGCAAGTTTTCAAACTAGTGTGTCAAGTTGTATTTTTGAAAACTATTAAAATTGTCTAAAAGTTTTCGGTCATAATTCTTTTCTATTTGGTTTTAAATGCAATAAACTGAAAGAAATAAAAAGAAAAAACAACAAAGACAAAAAAAAAGGCTTACCTGGCCGAAGTGGGCCAAGTGCCCAACATCGGCCCAGCACCCCCAGCCCACGAAGCCTCCCTCGCTCGTCTCCCACCTCCGTACAGAACCTCGCTTTATAGCGAGGCATCGAGACACTGCCCTCTGCCCCCACTTAGAGCCCTACCCCTTTTCCTCCTCTCCTTCTTATCCTCTGCGCCGCAACGCCCCCAGGAAACCCTAGACCCTCTCGCAGCACCGCGCGTCCCTCTCTGTGTTCCCCTTTTCTTCTCCACCGAAAACTCACCGGAGCGCCGCCGCACCGTCTTCGACACAAACAGCTCGCCACCGTCGTCCCCGGGCTCGTTCCCCACGCAACCAGGCTCTCCACGGTGAGCCTCGCCGGTCCCCTCTCCTCCCCCCCCGTTTCCCTCCTCTGGGGGCCTAATTTCTGCCGGAGCCGAAGACGAGCACCACGGCCGGGGTGCGCCGCACCAAGTCGAGCACGGTCCCGAGCCCCCAATGCCTCCCCTTTGATTCCGAGAATGGGAATGGGATGCCCCACGCTCCCGCACGCCAGCACCCACTCGCACGCCTCCCGCGCCACCCTAACAAGGTCACCGGCGTCCGTTCCTTTACGCCGTCGCCGGTCGGGTTCAGAAAATTCAGTTTGTCAATGTCATTTCAGTTTCAGATTTGTGAGAGATAAGGAGTCGCTAAGTGTTCAAAATAAAATCGTCACGGAGTACATCACCAACACGAACATGCCCGAGTGTCTTGCAGCGCCGATCTCTGACAGATAGGTCCCTGTCTGGTTCTCTCACTTTAGACCTCACAGAAACTTCTCCCATCACAGATAGGTCCCTGTCTTTTGCAGAAACACCCCTACAACTAAAAAAGCAATAACTTTAATTCTACAACTCCAAATAAAATAATCTTTATATGTTTTAATATCAGAAAAATGCAATGAACATTAATATAACATTCTTATGTCATTTTGCATCATTTATTTTAAATTCTTAGTTTAATTTAACAAATGCAACTAAATAATTGAATATGGGATGTGTGGGTAATAAATATATAATGCCCTAATTCCATTTAATTTGATCAACCATCTATGCCATGTCTTGCCATGCTAATAAACATTTAATTTGATGTGTAGATAAATAATTTGCACCATAATTAATAGCCGGGATTTCCTCCCTGCTTTAATGTGACCTAATCGTCTCATACCATATTGCAACATCAATTCTTTGCGCATTTCCTTTATTGATTATGTTTCCTCTTGTCTATGTTCTGCTCTTCTCAGGGTAGACGACGATGTGTCTGCTGCCGATACTTTCATCCTTGAGATTCCAGCTTTTGTGTCGGGCCACGAGCTGTCAGGCAAGCTTCTGCTAACATGTTACACGACTGTTTGGTTTTCATCCTTACCTTTTGATCTATGCTATCATACTTACTGATTCTTGATTTGCGATCCCATCACATGTTTATCCTGCAGCCCATACAACTTTATCCCCACATCCCATCACATGTTGTATGTTTATCTTTTAGCCTTGCGAGTCGTAGTGCATGCTAAGAGTTGGTTGTGCGAGTCTTCTGTTGTTCTTATTTTTTCCTATGCTTAGCATGATATATTATTCTACCTTAATAAAATGTTGTCTTATATTGGGGTATTATAATTAATAGATAAGGCACCGGCGGAAGGCCTTGCGAGGTGCGTTGTTCTGCTAAGTGTCGAACTAGGAACTGAGATTTTGTCCTCGGATCCAACTTTGAGCGCACTAACCACTTGAGGGTGGCCCAATGGAGCCCCCTCGACTTTGAATGGAACTTCAACTTGTCCGGGAGCCGCACCTAGTTCGGGTTTTCCATTTGTCTCATATGCATCGATACTACTGTAGTATTTTACTTTGGCGGTGTGCCTTGTCACATGCATATAGGGCGTGGCCTGTTGGTGCGGAGGGGTGTGTCCTGCGGGAATCCGCACCCTTTTGGCCGGGACCAACATAACTCCCGTGGCTCCTTGGACTTGTTGCCGTGAAGGAATGAGACGTGTTGAGAGGCCCTAATGTTTTTGACTAGGTTGATCATGCGAGTATGGGTCCAGTAGTGCACCCCTGCAGGGTATAATCTTATCGATGAGCCGCGTCCACGGTTATGGACGACTTGGTGATGATGCTGGCCAACAAGATCTAGACAACTTACACCTAATCATTGTTAATTAACTTGACTAGTAATATAGAACTACTTTCACAATAAATGGTAACTAAAATTGTTTACCGTGTGAGTATTCCCGAATTGCTTCCCCATACTTGGTTGAGGGGGTTAAGCTGAGAATGGGTTATGATTGGTGTTAGTTGTAGTTGTTTACTTATGCGCTCTCTTATCCCTCTCTAATCAGACGGAAGTTGTAGTGTGTCTCTATTAGGTTGTGAGTGCTGCAGTTTTTGTAACTTGTTAGCTTGTTTGGTACGCTTCGGTGTATTGACCCGTTCGCGGGCTGTGGTTTTCTCTGCAGTTGAGGAGACTCCGTACGACCAGGTGGGTGGCTAATACGTGGAGTTCGACGACGAGATCTACGACGAGTAGTTAGAGTTCCCCTGGGCTTCTTCCTGGTGGACCGCGTGGATGGGCCTTCTCTCTTCGTTTCGGCCTTGTGCCCTTTGCTTCTTCTCTGTACTCTGACCGCCTTGTTTTCTGCTGCATGATGTAATGTTGGGACATGTGTCCTCTTTTTGGTGACATTCGATATATTTGCTCAGTCAGAGCTTTGGATACTTATTTTCCTTTCTTTGTGTCTTATGTTTATCCTGTGATTTCCACTCTGTTGAAAACCGACTCGTATACCATGTGTGTATGATTGAAGTGTACGAGTTGGTAGGATTTGGGGTTCTTGCGTGCACAATCTTGAGACGTATGTGACGTTGGGGTCGCTAGGAGCTGACGGCGGATGATCCATTCTGAGCCTGGCCTGCCTCTTTCCTGGGTTGGTATTACCTAGTATGCTCCTAGTTGTGTGGCCCACTCGATACGTTTTGTTTGTGTAGCCTGAATTCAGGGTCTGACAGTCAATCCCATCAGCTTGCTGTAACAAAAGGATTAAATGTATGTGTGGAAAAAAGAGTGATGTTTGTAGAAAGTAATAGGTTTGCAGTTGTGTCAGACCCTGGATTCAAACGTCACAAAGAATACATACCGGTTGGGCCACACAACTAGGAGCATACTGGGGTTACCAATCCCAGGAAAAAGCAGGCCTGGCTCGGAATGGATCATCGACCGACAGCTCGCTAGCGATCCCAACGTCACGAACGTCTCGCGATGCGCACGAAAGAAATCCAAAATCCAACCAACTCGTATACTTCAAACATACATACACGGTATACGAATCGGTTTGGAAACAAGATGGAAATCACAGGATAAACCTAAGACACAAAGAAAGGAAATAAATATCCAAAGCTCTAACTGAGGAAATATAGAGAATATCACCAAGTAGAGGACACATGTCCCAACATTACATCATTCAGCGGAAACATGCCGGTCTGAGTACAGACAAGAAGCAAATAGGCACAAGGCCGAAACAAAAAAGAGAAGGCCCATCCACGCGGTCCACCAGGAAGAAGCCCAGGGGAACTCTAACTACTCGTCGTACATCTCGTCGTCGAACTCCACGTAGTAGCCACACACCTGGTCGTACGGAGAATCCTCAACTGCAGAGAAAACCATAGCCCGCGAACGGGTCAATACACCGGAGCGTATCAAACAAGTTAGAGCTAACAAGTTACAAAACTGAAAGACTTCCAAAGTATAGGTTAGGTGGACTTAGCGGCAACATCACTAGCAACCTAATAGAGACACGCTACAACTTCCGTCTAAATAGAGAGGGATAAGAGAGCGCATAAGTAACCATCTACAACTAACACAAATCATAAACCATTCTCGCATTAACCCCCTCAACCAAGTATGAGGAAGCAATTCGGGAAAACTCACATGTTGAACAATTTTAGTTACCATTTTATTGTGAAAGTAATTCTATATTACTAGTCATGTAATTAACAATGATTAGGTGTAAGTTGTCTTTGATCTTATTAGCCAGCATCATCACCAAGTCGTCCATAACCGTGGACATGGCTCATCGATAAGATTATACCCTGCAGGAGTGCACTACTGTACCCATACTCGCATGATCAACCCAGTAAAAACATTAGGGCCTCTCAGCACGACTCATTCCTTCACTACAGCAAGTCTAAGTGCCACCCATATGAGTTGTTACCCGCGGCAGGAGTCCGGCCGAATCTCAGTTGCAGACTCATTAGTTTGTGTCCACGCGCCATGCGGCTCAAAGCACAGTGGGAACTGTCCGCTTTGCGCACACCACCCCTATATGACCCCCCGTATCATGTAACCTCTCATCAATCATCATCATCATGCACATGCATATGAGCAAATGGAAAACCCGAACTACTTGCGGCACATGGACATGCTGAAGATCCGTTCAAAGTCGAGGGGGGCTCCATTGGGCCACCCACAAGTGGTTAGTGCGCTCAAAATTGGTTCCGAGGACAAGATTTGAGTTTCTAGGACGACACTTAGCAGAACAAAGCACCTCGCAAGGCCTTCCGACGGTGCCTTATCATTTAATTGTAATACCCCACATAACATAGCATTTTATTAAAGTAGAACAATCTATCATACTAAGCAGGTGGAATAAAAGACAAACAGACGACTCGCACAACCAACTCTAAGCATGCACTATGAATCCTAGAGGCCAATAGATAAACATGCAAGGGGTTATAGGTTGTGGGGATAAAGCTGTATAGGCTACAGGATAAATATGTGATGGGATCGCAATTCGAAAATCGAATACTTGGGTAGCAGAGATCAACGGCAAGTATGAAAACCAAATAGCCTGTAACAGGTTAGCAATAGCTTGCCTTGCGGCTCGTGGCCCGGCACAAAAGCTGGAACCTCAGGGACAAAAGTACCGTCAATAGACACGTCGTCGTCTACACAGAGAAGAGCAAAACATAGACAAATAGGAAACATAATCAATACATGGAAATGCGCAAACTATTGATGTGGCAATATGGTATACGATGATTAGGTCACATTAAAGCGGGGAGGAAATCCCGGCAAAAGATTATGTTACAAGTTATTTGTGTTAAAAGTTGCTTAACATATATAGCATGGCATGGGTGATCTAATCAATTTAAATGGAATAGGCAATACTTAAATATTTGCCCAACACATTCCATATTTATTATTTAGGTGCAAATATTAAATTACACTAAATATTTAAAATAAATGATGTAAAATGGCATAAGAATGTCATATTAATGTTTATTGCATTTTTCTGATAATAAAACATATAAATAATATTTTATTTGGAGTTATGGATTAAAAGTTACTGCATTTTAAGTTGTAGGGTTCTTTCTACAAAAGATAGGGACCTATCTGTTATGGGAAAAGTATCTGGGAGGGTTCCTTTGCGAAAACAAGAGAGCCAGGGGGCTCTGTGCAAACAGCAGTGCAGAGAACTCTTCTCGGCCTTTTGTCACCGAAACAGAACCCACACCTGAGGCTGCCAGGCGGGCCCAAGTGCCATGAGGGCGTGCGGGTGCTGCGCTGGCCTCCACGGTCACTGACCTGTGGAGCCAGGGTGTCAGTGCGTGAAAAGTAAAAATGGCCTTTTTCTTCAACGCGGCCGGGAGATTCGAACCCGCGAGCGCGCTACGCACGGATCGGACGGAACCCATGCGCTAGGCAGTGGGACGGTGTGGTGTTGTTGCCAGACTTAGTCACGTTTTACTTTTAACAGGAAGCGAAGGAACTGTTGTCTTACGAAACTGAAGATTGGCATGGCCGAGCGAGCACGGCGGAGGAACTCGATTCCGGTGACTTCATTTGAGCGGCGCTACGCGTGCGGGAAAGTGTGGTGGTTCCGTTTGTGCGCTCGGATACGAAGTAGGCGGAACGGAGCCCTTATGCTCGTGTTCGAATTCGTGCGAGAAGTTCATGGCCGTGGCCACGCCGCGACGGCGTCACCTAATTCCGGCGACCGAGACAAGAAATCAAAGGGGAGAGAGGCGGATGGGTTGCGGCTCACCCCAGGGAGCTCGTGGGCGAGGTGGGAATGCTCGGAGAGGCCGAAATCGACGAGACGGTGCCGGGGAAGGAGCACTCGAGCGGCGGACGGTGTCGGGGAGGCAGGGATCTTGCGGCTGCTTCGGGTCCCGCTGCTGGTGTCGAGGACGGCGGAGATGGAGGCGCAGCCGCTGGCGAAGCAGAAGGGGACGAGGCGGTCGTGCTATGCGGGGTGGGGGTCGCGTCCCTCTCCGCCATGGCGACGGCGGAGCCAGGAGAGAGCATGCGGCGGCGGGGACGGGAGGATCTAGGGTTAGGGTTGCGGTGCGGCGCGGGGGCGTCTTAAGAAGGAAGAGGAGGGAGCAGTGGGGCGAGCATGGCAGTGGGGGAGGCCATGGCGACGTGTAAAGTGAGCTCGTTCTCCTCTGTTCCATAAGGGAGAGGGAGTGGGCTGGGCTAGAGTTGGGCTGAGGTGGGCCGAACTAGCCCAGCTCGACCAGGTTCCACTTTTTTTCTTCTCTGTCTTATTTTTCTTTTTTTTTTCTTTTATGTTTTGTATTTCTCAAAACAAAATAGAAGTAAAACAAGATAAAATATTTTTGGCAAACTTTATATTTTCAAATAGACAATTTAGTTTACTGGTTTGAATATTTGAAAAGAATTTCAAACTCCACATTTGAATTATTTGAATTGCATTTGAAATTAAAAGTGTAGTTTGAATTTAAATGCAACAAATTAATTGAATGAGGTGACAAAAAGGAATGATGCCATGATGATAAACTTTATTGCACAACCAAGCATAATTTTAGGAAGGTTTACATTTGGGATGTTACAAGTTGTAGTTTTATCAGATTAATGAGAAGGACCGGGGTCCACATTTCACTAGTGGTGTCTCTCCATAAATAATAGTAACATTCATCCATGCGTGGCAAAGAAATTACAGCTAGGCAATTGACAGAATAATGATGAGCAACCCAATGCATATACTAACGATATGGTGTCTAGTGTGAGATTCATTCGGGCATTACAACAATATACATAGACCGTTCCAACCGAATCTATGACTAATAATCCACCTTCCGGTTAGCGTGTGCACCCCTTTCAGTATTAAGTTGCATGCAACAGATTATCACCTTAAGCACTGTGTGTAAAGTAAGTAAGTAACATCATCCTTAAACAAAGTACTACTTTTTTATCCCTAGTAGCAACAGTATATCTACACGCTTAGAGCTTTCTGTCACTACCCAGATTTAATAGATACATGAACCTACTATCGAGCATAAATACTCCCTCTTGGAGTTACGAGCATCTACTTGGCCAGAGCATACACAAGAAGCAAAGAGCATGCAAGATCATTTAATAGCACACACATGATATATTATGAAGCAATATTTTTAGTACTCAATATTCATCGGATCTCAGCAAACAAGGCATGGAGAATTATATAAAGATGATCTTGATCATGATAGGAAGCTCAAAAGAAAGCACAAGACGAGAAGACAACCATCTAGCTACTGCTATGGACCCGTAGTCCAAGGTAGACTACTCGCGTATCAGTCCGGAGGCGGCATGGCGACGTAGAGGTCTCCGGGGACCATTCTCCCTCCCGGCAGTGTGCCGGGGAGCAGTTTTTGTAACATCCCAACATTTTACAATGTTAAAAAATCACTAAAATTTAAAACTTTTGTTTTCATTAAAATAAAATATTAAAATACAAAAGAAAACCAACTACAAAAGGACTTCAAACATATTGAAAGGGTTTAATATTTCAAATATCTCAGTTTAACATTATTTTCAAAAGTTGTTTCTAGTTAAACATTACATTTCTTATTGTATTTAAAAAACCATAATATGTAAATTTGACAATTGTTTTATAAACTTCAAACCATTTTATTTTAATAAAATAGTTTCCTTATAAGAAAGTAATTTCAACCACTTAGCCATATCTATTCATAAATTCAAGACTATTTAAAATGGTATAATTGCCAAATGGTTTTCATTCATTTAACTAAATTCAAGTTATAGTTTTGGAAATTATAAGTTTATAATTCATAACTTTAAAACTTCATATATTATATAATTAATGAATTATCCAAATAATGATTTCATTAGCTTAAATGATTTTCATGTATTTTCAAAACATTAAATGATTTTCCTGAATATATTCTGTGTAAGCAATGAATTAAAACTAGAATATTTCCAAAGGTATTTTATATAGTTTTCAAATGAATTATCTTAATATAAAATATAATGGTGCGCCAATTATTTTGAATTAATAATGAATACATTATATTTCCCTTTTCCATTTTCATATAGTTGTGTTATACTATTTAATAATATACTAAACCCAAAAATAAATTTAATATTTTAAAATGAGTTTAAATAACATTAATTCAAACATATTTGAATGTGGGTATTTTTACAAATTTTATTTAGCCAAGAGAAAAACTACTTAGGCTTTAATTTAAAATTTGAGATTAAGTATCAAATTAGTCTTAAACCAATATTTCAAAATTATTAATTTTAAAAAGTTTTCAAAACATGCCCACAACTCGTTTAACACAAAGATATTGATTTTACAAATTTTTAGAAATTAATTTGACATCATTTGGACATTTAAATCAAAAGATATGAATTAAATAGATAAAATCAGAAAAAGAAATTACCTGGATGACGTCATTGCTGACGTCATCGTCGTCTTCCTCCGGCCCAGAATCACGCTGTCGATCTCGTTTCCAACATCCGTCGCGAGGTTTGCGCGATTTGCTTCCCCTCTGCCCGCTACAAATACCCCAGCACCTTCGCCTCCTTTCCCCTCGAAAACCCTAAGTTATTCGCCCCTAGTCTGCCCGCAAATCGCCGGCGTCGTGCCGCCATTGCCGCCGGCGAGTTCTTCGAATCCGGTGAGCCTTGACGATCCTCTCTCCCTCCTTTTGACACTCGCGGCTCCCCCTCACTTGTGCGCTTCTTTTCGACCAGTCCGCGCCCCCCAGATCGCTCCCTCTCGACGACGTCTTCGTCGACCCGACGCCACCGTCCGCCCCCTCCAACTCAGACGAAGGAATCCCGGTGAACCGAGAAGCCCCCAGGCCTCGGACCATGCCACCAGCACCGTCTAGCCCTCCTCTTCACTGAGGTATGACCCGTTGATCCCGGGACATCGTAGGATGCGTGGAATGCGCGTCGCCGGAGACGGTGCCCGCCGGCACGTCGCCACCGCGGGCACCGTCTCTTGCGAGATTCCGCCTCCAGCTTTTGGCCGAACGCGTGTAGGCCGCACGATCTTGATCCTACGGCTAGGATTAGATCTTTATAACCGAATCAGTACGATCTAATCTGGACCGTCAGATCCAGATCCGACGGCCCAGATCCGGCAGCCGCGTCAGCGCACAGTCAGCGCCCAGTCAGCATCCACGTCAAAAAATGTTTTTCTTATTTATTTAATTTGCGAGTTTTGCAGAGAAGCCCGTGCATATTCATAACTTTTTAACCACTTATCCAAATTTGATAAATTTTATATATTTGGAAAGCCCTTGACATATAGAATATTTTAGATCTGTTAGATTTCAAATTTGACTTAGTTTAAAATATTCAAATTTCAAATGGTGAATTTGAGTATTTTTGTCATAACTTAAAATCTGTAAATTCAAAAACTGCAAATAAAATTGTTTTAGAAACTTTAGAATATTTGTAACTTGATGCCTCTGTTACAAAATATTTTTGAGTATTATTTTCATGATTTGATAGTTATATATTTAATTTGAATAGTTTCACTATTTTTGACATAACTATTAATAGAAACTTTATTTTTGATTAAATCCAATTGTAATAAATTTAATTAAATTCCCCCTGTCTATTAATACTATTTATAAAATTTTGTTATAAAAATTTAATCATAGAAAACTTTAATCTTATATTTATTCCTTGTATTATATTTTCCAAAAATAGAAATTTAAATTGCATTTATAAATTCATGCATATTTATAAAGAAATCACAAAAGTTATTTTGATGCTTTCTTGTGATTAAAAATTGCATTTCATGCATAACATATTTTATTATATAATTATATCCCGCATAGGAAAACCTCTTCATTATTTTCTCTAAGTTAGGATTACTTTCAACTTAGCATTCTGGTAAAGTGCTATGCACTTAGACACTTAGGATTTTCAACATGGAGCTATAAGGACATTGAAGGACTAAGCCAAAACAAGACTTCAGAGGTATCTTCAAGGAGTAGAAGCACTAAGAAGAAATTCAAGAAGAAGTTCATGAAGACTAACCGGCAAATATTTTCTAACTCTTGCTTCCTCTCTCTTTCATTTCTCCCTTCTTCTCTTAGACCTCTTGAAGACTAAGTTATTTCCATGACCAGCCTCGGTGATACAAGAATCATCAAGTCAGAAGATTTATCAAGTCTACAAAAATTCATTCAAGACATCACAAAGGGGAAAGCTACAAGTCTGGAGATGAAACCTGGAAGACCAACTACATCTTTCTTTCTATCTTTTCCCTCTTTTCTAATCTTGTCTTTCACATTTGACTTAAACAATTTTTGATCATATTATTACCATCTTGAAGTTTGTTGGATCCTAGCGGCATAGCGAGATGAAGCGGCCTGGAGACAAACCTTACATGTCCACGTACATGAGACTTGTTCCACAACTTAAGTGGCTGGGCGGGTGTCTGTCTCTCTCACTATAGTGAATATCCAGTTTACAAAGAGTTGATAATAATTGTTGATCACCTCGAAGAATAGAGTTAGTATTTTTTTCTAAGTATTTTGCACATCATGGCTAAGACATTTGAGTGCTTATTCTAGATAATTTATAACAAAGTTATTTTGTCCAACTTCTGACCTTAGTCCTTAGTCATTTCTGACCAACACATTTCCTGGCATTAACTTAAAAGATTTTCATGGCATGACATGCATTCAGTCCTTAGAAATATTTTGCATATCATGCATAAACATATTTTTCTTATAAGTTTATGAAACTTGTTTATTCATTACGTATGCTTGTATGTGTTGTGTTGTTTTGTTTTATGATTGTTGTTTGTTTATATTGATTAGACTGAACGGAGAGTTCCGAGTCTCGTTGAAAGGAGTTTGTGAGTAAAGACTTCATTGAAAGGCAAGTGGCACACCTCATAAACTTCCTATTACATTCTATATGCATTACTTAGTGTATTTTTATATAAGCATGTGTAGGATAGTATTGCTATGCTAAACCTGTGTAGAAATTCCTTATTCCTGTGTCTAGGTTCCTATGCAATACTTAGTAGAATTATTGATGCTATGCAAATTTTGTTTTGTGAAAATCTAAATTCTACTAAGCTAAGAAAGAACCTCCTGGGTGGATTGGTTGTATACGGAGGCGAAGTTGAGTGGCTACTCAGGACCATTTCTATGGTGTATACTTGAGTATGTGCACTTGTGGATGGCCACCCAGGGAGCAGAGGAATCTGAAGAACTCCGAGTGACGATTGCTTCCAGTGCAGCCATTGCCAATGGGCTCTGGCTTGATCAATTATGTTGCGTGGAGTCTCTCCGGCTTGACAAGCAGATGTAGAGGGTGTTAGGTGGAACGGGTCAAGCCAGAGTGGGAGGGGAAATGCTTCTAAAAGATCTCGTCTCATTCTTCTCCTTTTCCTTATCACTATAAGTGTGTAAAGGATAGTTTGGGTTGAATGGGTACAATGGTGAAAGTGCACAACCTCTGCAGAGTGTAAAACTAAGTACTTAGCCGTGTCCCCGGTACGGACAATTTGAGCAGCTGATAACGGACGTCAACGGAGGATTCCACCATTCCAACTTCAGAAATTAAAACTTGATGGGTGAACAAGGGTAGAATGAGATCGTGGTTGTCATACCACGAATGTCTCGAATATAAGAAAAGTGTTTTCCAAAGAGTTAGGAAAAATTGGCTTTATGCAAAATAGCCTTGAACTCCACCAGCCAGATATACATATAGGCTATAGAGTTATTCCTCTAAGTGTCCACCATAGTGTCACTTGCCAGACTACAGTTTTAATGTAATCTGACCCACGTTGTTGCAATATTTTTCTTATTGCAGATTGTTCAGATGACGAGTGAGGTTTCGTTTAAAGGTTTCGAGTCTACAACCAACATGTTTCGAGTCATGATATCTTCATTTTCTTTATATTGTATTAACATCTATCTGATTTTATAGGAATGGGTGATGGTAACGCTTGTTCTGAGACTCACCTTTCCAAGTGTTGGTCAGATCATACACTTCTTCCACGTTTACGTGGTTCACATGTCCTTTGTTGGATGGATTGGGCTTGACATTTTCTTTAGGCTTCCATTCTGGACAATTGCTTACATAATGTCCCAACTTCTTGCATTTATAGCATTCTATCTTACGGAGATCCTTCTTTCCCCGATGATTATGCTGACCATTACTATTTCCATTGGGGTGACCATGGTGATTGTCACTCTTCTGGTCATCATGTTTTATCTTGAAGGTTTCCTTGTTATTCTGGCTATGACGGTGGTTGCCATTTCGACCCTGGTAACCATTCCCATACTTGTGATAGTGGTGTCCACCATTTACATCATGATAATTCAACATCTTGTTGGAAGGTTCCGAGTTATGCTTGCAATTATTGTGCTTACTTTTCTTGTTTGCTTCCTTCTTTATGTTGTTGTCTAGATTGATGGCTTGGTCCAGCAAGGCTTGATAGTTTTGGGCTTATGCCACTGACAACGGTACCTTCAGCACACCATTCAACCCATTAAGAAATTTATCCTTCCTCTTAGCGTCAGTATTAATATCCTCAGGAGCATAACATGACAAGGAGCAAAAATCATCCATGTACTCTTTCAGAGTACGATTGCCTTGTTTCAAAGCATGAAACTCATCTTTCTTAAAATTCATAATCCCATCAGATATGTGCGCATTGCGAAATCCTTCCTTGAAAACATCCCAAGTGAGACCGTCCATAGGGTGCGTAAGCTGGTATGTCTCCCACCACTGAGCTGCTGGGCCTTCAAGTAAATGAGTTGTGAACCTCACTTTTTCCACATCAGTGCACTCACAGGTAACAAGGTCCTTGTTTACAGAACGCAGCCAGTCGTCAGCCACAATGGTTTTAGTTGCTGCAGAGAACTTGTTGGGTCTAAGCCTCTGAAATCTAGCAAGTCGATCCACTTGAGGTTGGGGTGGTGGTTGGTTCCGATTTGCTAAGACATGTGCCAATATGTCCATCAGTTGTGTCTTTGATGCCATCATCTGTTGCATCATGTCATTGTTGTTGTTGTCGGGGTCACGACGAGGAGGCATCTGTGGGGATTATCATAGATGAGGATAGAACAAGAGATACTAAAAAGAATCCTACACCCCAACAAAGCAGATTCAAGTCAAATCATTTTACAAACAATATCTAACAAACATCAAACCACAAGCTTCAAACACAAACAAACAATCTAGTATTGTCATACAACCCAAGTTGATATGAACAACACACTAACACGATATCGGTGTTCTAAATAGTGGTCTAGTCTAGCTCCTTATTGAGTGCTTCTTGTTCTTCTTCAACTTTCTTGAAATTCTTCCAGGTGGTTGAACTCTAAATCTTAGTTCTTCTATGGTCTTCCATGTAGTTCTCCGTGTTGAATCGTAGAATTTCTTAGGATGGATCAGACTAAGACTTCAATAACAATGGTCATCTAGAAATAGATAAGATATTTTTCAGAAGATAGATAGTAGACGAGAGGATAAGAAAAGATAAAATGAATAGAAATAGATTTTTAATCTTATTTGTCACATCCTATTTCTATCCAAACCTACGGTCTCGAACCTATAGGCAACACAGTCTTCTGATACCATCTGTAACGACCTCACCTTTTATAATAGGGTGGAGATCCCTGTTTAAATGTACTAGTACCTGGATCAAATGCTAGCACCACAGTTTAAGATGTATATCATGCAAAAGTGTCAAATACTTTATTTAATCGCATGATCCAGTGTTACAAATATCTCTTACAACTTGCATAACCTGAAAAGGCTAGCAAAATTCAAAGAGCAATAGCGGAAAACAATAGATACAATGAGCCTCATCATCTTCATGTGCCACAGGCAAAGCATGTTGGTTGTAGACTCGAAATCCTATCGAAACCTCACTCATCGTATGTCGAATCTGCAAGGTTTAGTTGCAGCCCAGCTATAAAGGGTCAGCACAATTGAATTGTGGTGGCAAGTGATACTATGGGGGATATAAATGGCATGACTATTTCTACATGCATATTTGGCTGGTGGAGCTCAAGGTTATTGTGTAAAGCAAGTTTTTTTCCTACTTTTGATAACTCATTTATGAAATCATCTTATTAACCTTTTGAGACACATAACGGACTCATCTGTGTCTCCTACCCGAGTTCACTCATCAAATTTTATTTAAGAAATTGGAATGAAGAGATTTTTCAGTATACACCCTTGTGTAGTCACTCAAATTGTTCGATGCCGGGGACACGACTAAGATCTTAGATTTTATAACTCTCGAGAGTGTGTGCACTTTTACCACCAGACTCAACCAACCCAAACTATCCTCTACAGTAATTTAGTGAGGATGAAAAGGAGAAGATTAAGAAGAGATCTTTCAGAAGCATTTTCCCACCACTACTGGCTTGACTTGTTCCACCTACGACAAAGGTAACACTGATAAACTCCAGTGAGACCGCGACAACACATGGTAAACTCCAATGTGTTAATGGCTACGCACGGTAAACTCCGGCGTGCTTAATGGCTACACACGGTAAACTCCGGTGTGCCTGGTGACTACGTACGGTAAACTCCGTCGTGTCTGGCGACAACACATGGTAAACTCTAGTGTGTCAATGGCTACGCACGGTAAAATCCGGCGTGCTTAATGGCTACACACGGTAAACTCCGGTGTGCCTGGTTACTACGAACGGTAAACTCCAGCGTGTCTGGTGACTACACATGGTTAACTCTAGTGTGTCAATGTCTACGCACGGTAAACTCCGGCGTGCTTAATGGCTACACACGGTAAACTCAGGTGTGTCAATGGTACGCATGGTAAACTCCGGCGTGCTTAATGGCTACACACGGTAAACTCCGGTGTGCCTGGTGACTACACACGGTAAACTCCGACGTGTCTGGTGACTACACCCGGTAAACTGCAGGGATGTTAGGCGACTCTGCACGGTAAACTCCGGCAAGTTTTCTTCCTATACAAATCCTAATAAGCCGGGATGAGTCCACAACTTAATCAATCAAGACAGAGCCCATATGACTAGTGGTTGCACTGGAAGCGACTATACTCAGTGCAACATCAAATTTCAAAGCCATGGGTGGCCATCCACAAGTGAGCAAACTCAGGCCGCCGCAGACCCGACCCCTGAGTAGCCACTCAACTTGAAACGTCCTCAATCGAACCAATCCACCCAGGCAGTAAATTAATTGAGTAAAATTATAATAGGTTACTACTAAGGAGTTCATATGGATATTCTAAAAAGGTTTGCATAGCATAATATATAACAGTAGTAAACCTGTCATGCATACTATTGAAAACACTAATAATGCAATAGGTAAAATAGTAGGTCTTTTATGGGATCACTTGCCTTTGAAGTTGATCGACGTTTATCACACTCTTCTCAAATAAAATATCGTTCCCCTCCGATCAATCTATAACATAGAAATAACACACCAACATGCAAACATTTCAACCACTCATAACATACGAAGACTAACATGAATAATATATTCTTTATAATATTTTCAGTTAAGGTTAATATGCAATAGAGTGAATAAGAGTGTTTATTTGTTTGCCATATTGGTTGAAGGTTGGTCAACAATTTATCTTAAAACAATTTGAATAGTTCGACAATTTAATATATATTGACGTGATGTTGAATAGGTCTAAAAGAGTTGGTCTTAAATGAAAAGATAACACGAGAAAAGTGAAGATAGCTTAACACATAGCGATATTTACAATTTTTAAAGTAACTAACATGTTTTAACACTTGTACACAATTTTATTGTTTAAAATTAAATTAATAATACTTAGTTTTAATCTTGGTTAAAAGATGACACATTAAATTGTTAAAATGTTTTGAAAAATTTATTCATCAAGTTTTTCATATTATCATATAATATTTTAAGTCCAAACTTAAACATTTATTTTAAAATTGATTCAAAAATAATGTATAAGACCGAATAATTATTATGTAGACTCTTGTAACATCCCTATATTTTGGAATGTTAAAAATAACTAAAATTTAAAACTTTTGAAAACATTTATGTATTTCTGCTTCGAAAATAAAATTTAAGCATTGCACTCATGCATACATGCATCTCATCATTCATCATCTGAATAAATCACAAAAGGTTTAAATTAAAAATCCATTATATTTCATATTACTCTAAAAATATTTATATTCTATTATTCTACTTTTATACCATATTAAAGGTGAATGATTTCAACAAAATAAGTTTAAATAATCTAAATTCAAACATATTTGAATGTGGGTAATTTCATAAATTTTATTTAACTCCAAATAATTTATTAAATCCCTAATTTCAAAGATTAACTAAAATAGGTAAAATTGTATTTTATGAATATTTCGAAATAATTAATTTTCAAAAAGTTTCAAAACATGCCCACTATTGTTTTAAAACATAGATATGAACTTTACAATTTTATAGAAATTAATTTGACATCATTTGGACAATTAAACCAAAAGAAATGAATTAAAAGAAAAAAAAATCAGAAAAGAAAAAGAAATCGCTGACGTCATGCTGATGTCATTGTCTTCAACCTCAGCCCTAATCACACGCCCGAAAATTGCTCCGATTCCCTTTCCAATATTTGTCGCGAGGTTTGCGCAATCTATTTCCTTCTCTTGCCCTACTTAAACCCTACGAATCCCTCTTCCATTTGCCCCAAACCCTAGCCCCTAAGACGCCCCCAGGCTGTCCCGAGAGCTCGTCGGAGTTCGTCGAAGCCGCCGCCGTTTCTTCTCCTCCCCCGGCGAGGTAAGCATCCCCCGCGTCCGAGGACCACTCCCCTGTCTTCCCCGCCCCATCGTGCATCTGCTCATGTGCTCTTTGCCTCCTCCCGCAGCCAGGCACTCTAAATCCGAGCTCATCGACATCACCAGCGCCCGAAGCACATCGGCCACTCCTCCACGCCGTTCCAGGACGGGCTCGAGCACGCCGTCTACACCATCGCCTCCCCCGCGACGCGCCGCACCCGAAACCGTCCTCCACGAGCCCAGGGAAGCACGGCAACGACGGGAGCATCCACGCCCGAGCGCAGCGCCGCCGTACGCTCCATCTCCGGCGACCATTCGCGCCGCCCGGTGAGCCTCTACTCCTGAGCCGTACGATTAAGATCTAGCGGCCACGATTAGAACTTTAACACGAACCGGTACGATTTGATCTGGACCGCCAGATCCAGATCACACGGCCCAGATCTACTCACTTAACCACGTCAGCGCTGAGTCAGCATGCACAGTCAGCGCCACGTCGGATCCCAGTCAGCAGCCACGTCGGAAATTGATTTATTTTAATTAGATTAAATGGCAGTTTTGCAGAAAAGCCCCTGTCTATTAAAACTATCATATCTTTTTCTCTGTTTATCCAAATTCAAATATTTTTATATATTTGGAAAGCCCTTGACATGTAGAATATGTTAGATCAGCCAAAATTTAAATTTGACATAGTTTAGAATATTCAAATTTCAAATGGTGAATTTGAATATTTTTGTCATAACTTTAAATCTACAAATCCAAAAATTGCAAATAAAATTGTTTTATAAACCTTGGAATATTTGTAATATGGTGCCTATGTTATAAAATGTTTTTGAATATTATTTTACTGATTTAATGGTTGTATGATTTAATTTGAATAGTTTGACTATTTTTTACATAACTATTAATAGAAATATTAATTTTGATTAAATGCAATTGCTATAAATTTTAATTAAATGCCCTCTGTCTATTAACACCATTTATAGAATTTTATTATAAATTTTAATCACATAAAACTATAATCTTACATGTAATTCCTTTTATTATATTTTCCAAAATTAGGAAATAATTAAATTGCATTTATAGCCTAATGCATACTTTATAAATATCACAAATTTTGTATGATGTTTATTATGATTAAAAAGAGCATTGCATGCATAACATATTTATTATATAGTTATTCTCCTCATAGGAAAACTCCTCCATTATTTTCTCTAAGTTTAGGAATATTTTCAACTTAGCATTTTTGGTTAAGTGCTATGCACTTAGATGCTGATTTTCAACATGGAGCTAGAAGACCAATGAAGGACTTAGCCAAAACAAGACTCCAGAAGAATCTCCAAGAAGTAGAAGCACTTAGACGAAAAATCAAGAGGAAGTCCAAGAAGACCAACCCCCTCTATTCTCTAAATCTTTCTTTCTCTTTTTCTTTTCTGCTCTCTAAGACATGGTGATCAAGACATCACTAAGGAGAATACTACAAGTTTGGAGATGAAGCCTGGAAGATAACCTACATCATTTTCTTCTATATTTCCTAATCTTGACTTAAAACAATTTTTGATCAAGTTATTACCATCTTGAAGGTTGTTGGATCCTAGCGGCGTAGTGAGATGAAGCGGCCTGGAAACTAACCTTACATGTCCACGTACATAAGACCTGTTCCACAACTTAAGTGGCTGGCCGGGTGTCTTTCTCTCTCACTATAGTGAATATCCAATTTACAAAGAGTTGTTGATAATTGTCGATCACCTTAAATAATAGACTTAGTATTCTCTCTAAGTATTTTGCACATCATGCATAGCATATTTTTGTATTGTTATTTTGGTTTGTATGTTTATGTGTATTTTGTTTGATGTGTTAGAAATTTCTGAGGGAAACGACAACTGTTGCAGCTGTTGTTGCTATTCTTCTTGTTGCCAAGGCAAGTGGCACACCCCAATAAAATTCCTAAGTATTTTCTAAGCATGAATTAGTTATTTTCCTATGCATGTGTAGGACTTAGTAGATTTGCTATGCAAGACTTTAGAATTCCCTATTCCATTGTGTCTAGGTACCTATGAAATGATTTAGTAGAATTTTTATGCTATGCAATTGAAGAAAGGTTTTACAAAATCTTAAGTGGCTACTCAGGACCATGTCTATGAGGGTTTTCACCTGAGATAGTCTTTACTATACTTAGGATCATAGTATGTGGGGGTTTTTACCTGGGAGTGCACATCACTAAGTTAATGAATCATCTGGGTGGATTGGTTGTTTGGTTTATGTTGAATGGCTACTCAGGACCATGTCCATGAGGGTTTTCACCTAAGATAGTTTCTACTATGCTAAGGATCATGAACGTGGGGGTTCTCACCTGAGAGTACACTTGTGGAAGGCCACCCAGGAACAAAGGGATGTGAGGAATAAATGGAGAAGATTGTGAAGGACGCAAGGAGAAGTATTTCAAGTAAAGACTACAGCTGATCAAGGAACATGGAGGAATCCCAACATTCTAATTTCTTAATAAAATTTTGATAAACAACAATGGACTACTCAGGACCATGTTCATGGGGTTTTGCACCTAAGATAGTTTCTACTATACTTAGGACCATTGAATGTGGGGTTTTTCACCTGAGAGTGCACCTAAGGACAAGATATCTTTTGGGTTCACTGGAACTTGCCAGTGTTACCACTTATGATGTCGAAACTGTTTTATGAAGTGATAGGATAAAATTGGCTTTATGCAAAATAGCCTTGAACTCCACCAGCCAAATAAGCATACAAATTTTAGAGTTATTCCCATTGAGTGTCCACCATAGTGTCACTTGCCAGACTCCATTTTTAAATGGACTCTGACCCACTCTGTTGCAAATTTTTATTTGTTGCAGAAATTTCTGACGAAGAGTAAGAACTACGTTTGGGTTTCGAGTCTGCACCAACATGTTTTCGCCTGTGGCGTATCATGAAGATGGAGGCTCACTTAAGATTTATTTCCGCTGCTTTATTGTTTTGAGCTAGCTTTAAGCTATGCAAAGATGTATCGAACTGTTTATTTTACCAAATCTGGATTATTCGTGTAATATTGATACAATGTTGTGATATTCATCGTAAACTGTGTGTGCAAATGAATCGATACAGGGGTTTGCACTATACACAGGTACCTGACATATTTTTAAGTGCAGGTACGCTACAGATGGTATCAGAGCACTGTGTTGCCGGTAGGTTTGAAACCCTAGGTTTGGATAGAAATTGGATTTGGCCATAGGATTGAAAAATCTATTTCACTCAGTTTGCTAAAAATAAGAACTTTCTCAAACTTCATTCTTGTAATTATCTTAACTATTTCATTTCTAAATTTCTTCTCTTATTTTCTTTAGATGACTTCCCTCGTTGAAGCACTCAAGAAGGGGCCAATGATAACCATGACCCTACAAAGTGAGACTGATTTTCCAAGAGCACTTAAGGATAACATGAAGAGCTTGGGATTTGAAGGAGAAGAATTATACAAAGGTTTCCCTTTCATAGGTGAAGGTCAAGAGTACTGGTGGGTGCAATTTCATCGATACAAGAGCAAACAAGATGACCACAAGACCAAGGGCTACTGCATGTTCACCAACCCTATACGCCACAAATCATTCTTTGACTCAGCAAGAAGTGCAGCATGCAAAGCCATCGAGAACCTTAGAAGAAGACTTCAATTTAGAAGTCAAAACAGCCAAAAGTATCTTGACGAACTCAAGGAAATAGAAGAGGATTTTGATGCACTCAGGAAGGAGATAGACTAGACCACCTATCTATTAGAGTAACGAGATACTAATGATGTATTGACCTATCAAATTGTGGTATGGCAGTATCATCGTATGTGTTCTCCAGAACCTCGGGTGCTTCGTTACAGAACGATTAGTTCGGTTTTCTCAAAACATGTTTGGAATTTTAATGATTGTGGTTGTTTGTGTCAATTGCTTGTATGGGTAGGAATGTTTCCCCTAGATCTGTCTATCTTTTACTCAGCTATGCTAAAACCCACAGATGCCTCCCCGCCGTGCTCCTGAAAACAACAACAACAACAACAACAACAACAATGATGTCATGCAACAACTAATGGCCGCTCAAGCTCAGCTGATGACTATGATGACTCAGTTTATTGCAGCAAGCAACAATAACAATAACAATAACAACAACAACCCTCCACCACCACCACCTCCCCAAGTGGACAGGCTTACCAGATTTCTGAGGCTTAGGCCAAACAAGTTCTCGAATGCAACAGAGCCAATGGTGGCAGATGACTGGCTACGCTCTGTACAAAACGATCTGGTGACAACTGAATGTGATGACGCTGAGAAAGTTAGGTTTACCGCACACCTACTTGAAGGACCTACTGCCCAATGGTGGGAAACTTATCAGATTACTCACCCATTGGACACCTTGACCTGGGAGGAATTCAAGGAAGGATTTCGTAATGCTCATGTCTCCACGGGAATTATGAATCTTAAACGGGAAGAGTTTCGCAATCTGCGTCAGGGAAAAAGAAGTCTTAAGGAGTATATGGATGACTTCCATTCCTTGTCTCGATATGCGCCTGAGGACATTGACACAGATGCAAAGAGGAAGTCAAAATTTCTTAATGGACTTAGTGATGAGCTGAAGATACCTCTGACTGTTTCTTATGCACCAAACTATCAGATACTTCTTGATCAAGCAATCACCCTTCAAGATATCATAAAGAAAGCTGAAAATAGGAAGAGGAAGATGGACAAGCACTCCTCTGAACCCTCATTCAAGAAGCACCTAGTTCATGATGTGAACAGTGGCCACAAACATGGGAATCACCATAATGGAGGAAGTCACCACCATCATGATCACCATGGTAGATCCAAGGGAAGCAATGGAGATCATAACGGAAATGGAATTGCCGGCCATAACCATAACAATGGACACCACCGTCCAAATCCTGAACACAAAGATATCAGTCAGGTGCTCTGTTACAAATGCAAGAACATGGGTCATTAAGCCAATGAGTGCCCAGCAAAGAAAAAGGCCGAAGAAGCTGCCAAGTCAAATCCTTTTGATAAAGGATATGTGAACCACATCACTGTGGAAGAAGTGAACGGTACATCCTGAATTAAGTTTTCATATTGAATTTTAAAATACCAACAAAGATTTCTTTTAAGGGTGGTAGCCCAACCCGATACCCAGACAGAACCTTTTGCTAGCCTTCGCGAATCTCGAGGACGAGATACCTTTTAAGGGTGGTAGTCTGTAACATCCCTATATTTTGGAATGTTAAAAATCACTAAAATTTAAAACTTTTGAAAACATTTATGTATTTCTGCTTTGAAAAGAAAATTTAAGCATTGCACTCATGCATACATGCATCTCATCATTCATCATCTGAATAAATCACAAAAGGTTTAAATTAAAAATCCATTATATTTCATATTACTCTAAAAATATTTATATTATATTATTCTACTTTTATGCCATATTAAAGGTGAATGATTTCAACAAAATAAGTTTAAATAATCTAAATTCAAACATATTTGAATGTGGGTAATTTCATAAATTTTATTTAACTCCAAATAATTTATTAAATCCCTAATTTCAAAGATTAACTAAAATAGGTAAAATTGTATTTTATGAATATTTCGAAATAATTAATTTTCAAAAAGTTTCAAAACATGCCCACTATTGTTTTAAAACATATATATGAATTTTACAATTTTATAGAAATTAATTTGACATCATTTGGACAATTAAACCAAAAGATATGAATTAAAAGAAAAAAATCAGAAAAGAAAAAGAAATCACGGATGTCATCGTCTTCAACCTCAGCCCTAATTCCACGCCCGAAAATTGCTCCGATTCCCTTTCCAAAATTTGTCGCGAGGTTTGCGCAATCTCTTTCCTTCTCTTGCCCTACTTAAACCCTGCGAATCCCTCTTCCATTTGCCCCTAAGACGCCCCCAGGCTGTCGCGAGAGCTCGTCGGAGTTCGTCAAAACCGCCGTCGTTTCTTCTCCTTCCCCGGCGAGGTGAGCCTCCCCCGCATCCGAGAACCACTCCCCTGTCTTCCCCGCCCCCTCGCGCATCTGTTCATGTGCTCTTTGCCTCCTCCCGCAGCCAGGCACTCCGAATCCGTGCTCGTCGACATCACCGGCGCCCGAAGCACATCGGCCACTCCTCCACGCCGTTCCAGTACGGGCTCGAGCATGCCGTCTACACCATCGCCTCCCCCGCGACGCGCCGCACCCGAAACCGTCCTCCACGAGCCCAGGGAAGCACGGCAATGACGGGAGCATCCACGCCCGAGCGCAGCGTCGCCGTACGCTCCATCTCCGGCGACCAATCGCGCTGCCCGGTGAGCCTCTACTCCTGAGCCGTACGATTAAGATCTAGCGGCCACGATTAGAACTTTAACACGAACCGGTACGATTTGATCTGGACCGCCAGATCCAGATCAGACGGCCCAGATCTACTCACTTAACCACGTCAGCGCTGATTCAGCATGCACAGTCAGCGCCACGTCGGATCCCAGTCAGCAGCCACGTCGGAAATTGATTTCTTTTAATTAGACTAAATGGCATTTTTGCAGAAAAGCCTCTGTCTATTCAAACTATCATATCTTTTTCTCTATTTTATCCAAATTCAAATATTTATATATTTGGAAAGCCCTTGACATGTAGAATATGTTAGATCGGTCAAAATTTAAATTTGACCTAGTTTAGAATATTCAAATTTCAAATGGTGAATTTGATTATTTTTGTCATAACTTTAAATCTACAAATCCAAAAATTGGAAATAAAATTGTTTTATAAACCTTCGAATATTTGTAATATGGTGCCTCTGTTATAAAATGTTTTGAATATTATTTTCATGATTTAATGGTTGTATGTTTTAATTTGAATAGTTTGACTATTTTTTACATAACCATTAATAGAAATATTAATTTTGATTAAATGCAATTGCTATAAATTTTAATTAAATGCCCTCTGTCTATTAACACCATTTATAGAATTTTATTATAAAGTTTAATCACATAAAACTTTAATCTTACATGTAATTCCTTTTATTATATTTTCCAAAATTAGGAAATAATTAAATTGCATTTATAGCCTAATGCATACTTTATAAATATCACAAATTTTGTATGATGTTTATTATGATTAAAAAGAGCATTGCATGAATAACATATTTTATTATATAGTTATTCTCCTCATAGGAAAACTCCTCCATTATTTTCTCTAAGTTTAGGAATATTTTCAACTTAGCATTTTTGGTTAAGTGCTATGCACTTAGACACTTAGGATTTTCAACATGGAGCTAGAAGACCAATGAAGGACTTAGCCAAAACAAGACTCCAGAAGTATCTCCAAGAAGTAGAAGCACTTAGAAAAAGACATGGTTTTCAAGATATCACTAAGGAGAATACTACAAGTCTGGAGATGAACCCTGGAAGATAACCTACATCATTTTCTTCTATCTTTCCTAATCTTGACTTAAAACAATTTTTGATCAAGTTATTACCATCTTGAAGTTTGTTGGATCCTAGCGGCATAGTGAGATGAAGCGGCCTGGAAACTAACCTTACATGTCCACGTACATGAGACCTGTTCCACAACCTAAGTGGCTGGCCGGGTGTCTGTCTCTCTCACTATAGTGAATATCCAATTTACAAAGAGTTGTTGATAATTGTCGATCACCTTAAATAATAGACTTAGTATTCTCTCTAAGTATTTTGCACATCATGCATAGCATATTTTTGTATTGTTATTTTGGTTTGTATGTTTATGTGTATTTTGTTTGATGTGTTAGAAATTTCGGAGGGAAACGAGAACTGTTGCAGCTGTTGTTGCTATTCTTCTTGTTGCCAAGGCAAGTGGCACATCCCCATAAAATTCCTAAGTATTTTCTATGCATGAATTAGTTATTTTCCTATGCATGTGTAGGACTTAGTAGATTTGCTATGAAAGACTTTAGAATTCCCTATTCCATTGTGTCTAGGTACCTATGAAATGATTTAGTAGAATTTTGATGCTATGGAATTGAAGAAAGGTTTTACAAAATCTTAAGTGGCTACTCAGGACCATGTCTATGATGGTTTTCACCTGAGATAGTCTTTACTGTACTTAGGATCATAGTATGTGGGGGTTTTTACCTGGGAGTGCACATCACTAAGTTAATGAATCATCTGGGTGGATTGGTTGTTTGGTTTATGTTGAGTGGCTACTCAGGACCATGTCCATGAGGGTTTTCACCTAAGATAGTTTCTACTATGCTAAGGATCATGAACGTGGGGGTTCTCACCCGAGAGTATACTTGTGGAAGGCCACCGAGGAACAAAGGGATGTGAGGAATAAATGGAGAAGATTGTGAAGGATGCAAGGAGAAGTATTTCAAATAAAGACTATAGCTGATCAGGAACATGGAGGAATCCCAACATTCTAATTTCTTAATAAAATTTTGATAAACAACAATGGACTACTCAGGACCATGTTCATGGGGGTTTTCACCTAAGATAGTTTCTACTATACTTAGGACCATTGAATGTTGAGGTTTTCACCTGAGGGTGCACCTAAGGACAAGATATCTTTTGGGTTCACTGGAACTTGCCAGTGTTACCACTTATGATGTCGAAACTGTTTTATGAAGTGATAGGATAAAATTGGCTTTATGCAAAATAGTCTTGAACACCACCAGCCAAATAAGCATACAGATTTTAGAGTTATTCCCATTGAGTGTCCACCATAGTGTCACTTGCCAGACTCCATTTTTAAATGGAATCTGACCCACTCTGTTGCAAATTATTATTTGTTGCAGAAATTTCTGACGAAGAGTAAGAACTACGTTTGGGTTTCAAGCCTGCACCAACATGTTTTCGCCTGTGGCGTATCATGAAGATGGAGGCTCATTGAAGATTTATTTCCGCTGCTTTATTGTTTTGAGCTAGCTTTAAGCTATGCAAAGATGTATCGAACTGTTTATTTTACCAAGTCTGGATTATTCGTGTAATATTGATACAATGTTGTGATATTCATCGTAAACTGTGTGTGCAAATGAATCGATCCAGTGGTTTGCACTATACACAGGTACCTGCCATATTTTTAAGTGCAGGTACGCTACAACTCTATGTCAATATACTTAAATTGTGCATATGTAAATTGAACGAAGTTAACCTAGTAGAATTCGAAATATAATAGTGTCAAAAGATTCTACAGGTCAAGAGCTTTCTATAGACATAAAGTTTATCAAATTTGGACATGTGGTTCAAGAGATATGAGAGTTTTAACTTATATGGGTGTTTCTGCAAAAGGTTCATACGAATTTTCTATTGGGGGTCAACCCAGAAAACAACTAGACTAAGTGGCATGAGGTGGTTGGTTAGTACAGGTTGGTTTAGACAAACTAACTATAGTCGTAAGATAAAAACATGTAGCTAAAGTTACGACATAGCTCGATTTAAAATCGGATCGTACGGTGTACGAGTAAATACTACGCTAGACTAAAAACTACACTAAAATTTATAATAAACTACGCTACAGAAAATATACGTCTGCTAAATTTTTAGTCTAAATTATACTACAAAATCTACTTTAAGAAACTATATACAAAGAGCGGAAAAGAGAAGTATGCGAATTAACTCCGTTGTGTGAGATGCACCGTCGAAAGAGAAGAAAGAAATCCCATCAAAGATAAAAATAAATATTTTATTTTATTCTATTCATACTAAAAAAGTTCAACCCCAATTTGTATTTTTGATTTTGCACATATATATGGGTCTATGTAGGCTAAAATGGGGTGTGGATGTTGCTAAAGTGGCAATGTGGGACTAAGAAGGCAAATCGGTGCGCGCACAGGCCCCGTACGCGCGTACGCTCGTACACGAGCAATAGCAGGCCGGCTGGGCCGGCGGGCGGCCGCGTGTATTGTTTTTTATTTCTCCTTTTCTTTTTTGTTTTCTTATTTCTTTAATATCTTTTGTTTTATAATTCTTAATTAAGTAAAACAAGTTTTGAAAATTTCTGAAAATCATATCTATCATTTAAAACATTCATGCACCAATTTTGAATACTTTTTAAGAAATAATAGTTTCAGATATTGATTAAACATAAATTTAACACTTTGTCAAATTAAAATAAAGTTCACACAATTCATTTGTGCCTTTAGTAAAACAAATAGTTATATTTACCATGGATTATTATGGAATCATTATCTAACTGAATTACTTTTGCAAATCCTTTAGGTTTTAAAGTACAAAAAATCATTTAGATTTCTAGAGATACATTTGAACTATTAAAATGGTTATTTGCTGTTTGAAATATATCCAGGTTGTAGTTACGAAATCTTTTATGTCAAACTCATAAAATAACATATTTAAATCAAAACTATTTTATGCAAGTGGATCATGCCTTATCAAGTAAATATTATTGCAAAGTTTGTTAATCACTCAAAGGTAACATGAAATTTTAAACCATAAAGTTTCACCAAAACCGTTTTGGAAAGAGTCATATTTTAAATAGCTTAAAACTCTTTGCAAATATGGTTTTAGGTGCTATAAATAGCAAGGCTAAGTGTTTAAAATCAAATACTTGAAATGAAACTTTTTATTAAATGAAGAGGGTTGTCACAAATTTTAATTCAATCTTTGCAAACTCTAATGGGGTTTAATAAATACGCTGGATAATAGAGTTTTAAACTAAGCTCCAAATTCAAAAATAATGATTACTTTGATATTTGGAAAGTTTAGCCCTTTTGAAGATGCTAGTGTGTTTCGTATTTAGTTTGTTTTATGTTTTAAAGTTTTATTTTAATCCAAAACAATAGTTTTAAATTTTAGTGATTTTTAAACATTCCAAAGTTTTGGGATGTTATAGTTGTTTACATATCACACGTGTATTAATGTTTCCTCTTAATACATTTCAATGATGAACTTCCCCAGCTACACAGCTTCATTCACGGCTTCGCAAGCAGCGATGTACTCCGATTCCATTGTAGACTGCGCCAGATGGGTTGCTTCCCACTTCTCCAGCACACGGCGTCTCCATTCACCTTAAAGACATAACCTGTCTGTGACTTAGAGTCATTGGGGTCTGTGCAAAAACTTGTATCAACGTAACCTGTTACGCCAAGTTCTTCATCACAACCACCATAGACAAGGAACATTTCCTTTGTTTTCTTGAGATACTTAAGAATGCAGTTAACAACAATCAAATTTTCCAATCCTGGATTACTTTGGAAACGGCTCGTCAAACAAAGAGTCAATGCTACATCAGGTCGAGTACTTAACATTGCATACATAATCGATCCTATGGCTGAAGCATAAGGATGTTTAGTCATTTCGGCCTTACCATGTTATGTCACCGCACATTGTGCCTTGCGCAATGTTTTATTCTTGATAAACGGCAGAGAACCTTTCTTTACCATCTCCATACCGGAACGATTCAGTATCTTATCAAGAGAAGTACTCTGACTCAATGCTAATAGACGTCTTGATTTATCACGATAGATTTTAATGCCTAAGACGTATGCAACTTCTTCTAAGTCCTTCATGGAAAATTTACTGTTTAAATATTTCTTCACGCTATTCAGAAGATCTACATTATTCCCAATCAGCAATACATCATCTACATATAGTTCTAAGAACACAACCGAGCTCCCACTCATTTTCTTGTAAATGCAGGTCTCTCTCATATTTTGGACAAATCCAAAAACTTTGCTCACCTCATCAAAGCGAAGATTCCAGCTCCAAGATGCTTTCTTCAATCCATAGATGGAACGCTGAAGGTTGCACACCTTGTTAGCATTTTCTGGATCGACAAAACCTTCCGGTTGTACCATATACAACTCTTCCTCAATGTTACCATTTAGGAATGCTATTTTGACATCCATCTGTCATATTTCATAATCATAATATGCATCAATTGCTAACAAAATCCGAATAGACTTTAGCATCGCTACCGGTGAAAAAGTTTCATCGTAGTCAATCCCATGAACCCGTCGGAAACCTTTTGCGACAAGTCGAGCTTTATAGACGGTCACATTACCGTCAGCATCAGTCTTATTCTTAAAGATCCATTTATTATTGACGGCCTTGCGCCCTTCTGGAATCTCCATCAAAGTCCATACTTTGTTGTCATACATGGATCCTATTTTGGATTTCATGGCTTCTAGCCATTTCTCGGACTCTAGGCTTGCCATAGCCTCTTTGTAGTTCGTAGGTTCCTCTTGTTCAATTAACATGACGGTGTAAACTATGTTGCCATACCATTGTGGTGCGATACGAGATCTTCCAGACCTATGAGATAGAACAATGTCCTCGACAGTTTCTCCCACTCCATCTGTGGAGGACGTTTCCGGAACAACTTTTGTTGCGTCACTCGGAATTTCGAGTTCAGGATCAACGATTTCGTCGAGGTCTACCTTCCTCACACTTACTCCTTTCGCGAGAAACTCGTTCTCAAGAAAGGTATCGTTCTTCGCGACAAACGTTTTGCACTCAGCTTGGTTGTAAAAGGTGTATCCTACGGTTTCCCGCGGATATCCTACAAAGACGACTTTCTCTGATTTCGGTTCGAGTTTGTCGGGCTGTAGTTTCTTAACATACGCCTCACAATCCTAGACCTTCAGGAACGACCACTTTGGTTTGTTACCATACCATAACTCATATGGTGTCGTTTCTACGGATTTGGACAGAGCACTATCTAAAATGAATGCGGATGTTTCTAACGCATAACCTAGAAGGATACGGGCAGATCGGTAAGAGACATCATAAACCGGACGCTATCTAATAGAGTACGATTACGTGCTCGGACACACCGTTACATTGCGGTGTTCCAGCAGGCGTAAGTTGTGGCACGATGCCACATGCCTTCACATGTGTGCCAAACTCATAACTAAAATACCCGGCACCACGATCGGATCGGAGGTTCTTAATTTTCTTGTTAAGATGATTTTCAACTTCACTTTGAAATTCTTTGAACTTTTTAAATGTTTCAGACTTGTGTTTCATCAAATAAATATATCCGTATCTACTCAAGTCACCGGTGAAGGTGACAAAGTAACGATAACCATTGCGTGTCGACACGCTCATTGGTCCACACACATCTCTATGTATGACTCCAAACAAATCCGACGCCCGTTCAACGAAACCTTTGAACGGAGTCCTGGTCATCTTGCCCATAAGGCATGGTTCGCACGTATCGAGGTATCCAAAATCCAACGAGTCCAAAAGTCCATTGGCATGGAGTTTCTTCATGCGCTTTATACCAATATGACCGAGACGGAAATGCCACATATACATGGCGGTATAATCACTAAGTTTTATCTTCTTGGCATCTATGTTATGGATGTGAGTACTACGCTCGAGATTCAACAATAATAAACCATTAATCCCGGGAGCATTAACATTAAAGATATCATTCATCAAAATAGTACAACCACTTGATACTAATTTAAATGAATAACCGTCTTGCAACAAGTAAGACCCACTGATAATGTTTACACTCAAGGACGGTACAAAATAACACTTATTTAAAACCAAAACTAATACCGATGTTAGATGTATAGTGAGTGTGCCGACAGCCACCACGTCAACTCTTGATCCGTTGCCACGCGCATCGTCACCTCGTCCTTAACCAGGCGCAGCTTATTCCGCAACTCCTTCTGAGAGTTACAAATATGAGCAACATAACCAATATCAAATACCCAAGTGTTGCTACGGGCGGATGTAAGGTACACATCAATAACATGTATATCGAATATACCTTTCTCTTTGCCGACTATCTTGCCAGCTTTCTTGTCCTCCAGGTACTTGGGGCAGTTGCGCTTCATGTGACCATCTCCCTTGCAGCAGAAGCATTCCACGCCAGCTTTGGGACCAGATTAGTTAGTCTTAGGCTTGGCAACAAATTTTCCATCCTTCTTGGACTTCCAGCTCTTCCTTCCATTGCCTCCGAATTTCTTAAAATTGACGGCCTGGTTGACCATCAACAGCGTGTGCTCCTTCTTGATCTCCACCTCAGCAGTCTTGAGCTTCACGATCACTTCACCCAGGGACTTAGCCATGCCATGCATGTTGTAGTTTATGACGAAGCCTCTATAGCTAGGGGGCAACGATCGCAACAGCCTATCAATCACCAGCTCATCAGGAATCTTGCATTCCAGAGCGTTCAGGCGTTGAAAGTAGCCAGACATCTTGACCACGTGTTCGCTCACACTGCTATGCTCTTCCATCTTGGCCGAGAAGAAAAGCTCAGAAGCTTCACATCTCTCAGCCTTAGCCTGCGGCGCAAAGACATTCTTGAGATCAGAAATTATCTCGAAGGCACTCATCTTCTCAAAGCTCTTCTGCAGGTCGGCTTCCATGGCTTAGAGCATGCCACTCTGGACAAAGGAGGAATCCTCCGACTTGGTTTGGAAGACCTTCTTCTCATCATCGGAGGCATCATCTACGGGAGGGTCTCCTATGGCGGCTTCAATGACGTAAGCCACCCTATGGGGAGTGAGGAGGATCCTCAAGTTGCGGAACCAGGCAATGAAGTTAGACCCATCGGTCTTAAGCTTTTCTTTCTCAAGGAACAAACCTAGGTTAAACGAGGGGCGAGACATCTACGATGGAATTTGCAACAACATAAGACTTTGTTCATAATATTTTGAGTTCTAGCAATTTAGTAAATTAACTATCAGAACTCCCACTCAAACGAACATCCCTCCGAATCGTTTCAGCGACTACACGACCCCCATCCATTGCGCAACCCCTCATTGTCAGAGCCGACAACACAACTTCAAAGGTGGACATCAAAATGTTGATCACAACAACACTGTGACTCATGCTCGAACTTTCGGCCTCCATGTTCCGAGGCCATATATGCATATGCTAGGCTCGCCACAATAACCTCCAACGTAAACGCTCGTGTAAAACTTTCTTACACCCACTGTATGCGAACGACGATATGTCTGACACCCGATCGTCACGGACTGCCTCAAAACGTAGATCTTTCTTGGTGGTGCATGTTGGAGAAGAACACTAATGGTATTTTGGAGGGATCATTTTATATTACTACCACCATGTAACTAATAAACAATCACACAATATAAGATGCACTCAAAAACATCAAATGTAATGTGACCTACTTGGCGGGTCTTCTTGGCGCCCATAGTTTATAAACAATTCAATAAACCTACCTTGACCATATCACATTGCCCTGTAAAATAAAGTTAGACGTGTTCTACTTTATCTTTTGCATATTTTACGTGGCTTGGGGCTGTCGTAACAAGAACCGCTTCTTACCTACGAACTTATGACCACAACAACGATCCAATAATTGCATGTTTAAGCATCCCTTTCGGGACCTCCATTGAAAATGCAAAGCCAGCTAAAGAGAGAGAGACAGACACCCGCCAGCCACAGATACGGTACAAGCCGTATGTCAGTAGTGGAACAAATATCGCGTAAGCATACGCGTAAAGTCGGTCCGGCCCGCTTCATCAACTCAATACTGCCAGAATCACAAGTGCACGCTAGAGGGTAGCAAATAATAGAACGAAGCACCCGTGAAGAATCACGGGTTCTAAAACGTAGAGCTATATCTACGCATAGATAGGATTTGATACCACTGAAGGGGATCGTAGGTAGAAAACAATAAATTTCCTAGCAACGATATCCTTAAACTAGCCAGAATCTATACTATGCAGATACAGTAGTACGACGGAGATCGGAATACGTACCCTTGAAGACCGAAAGAGAGGATTACGTTCCCGCACGAACGTTGACGATGAAGATGACGAAGCCGACCTCAAGGTCGTGTAGAGGAAGTAGACCTCCCAGCACCGCTAGCGCAACACATCGCAGGGTGTAACACACGTACGGTGGAGACGACGACTCCCGAAGCTCCAGTCCAGTACGAGCAGCGGAAGACTTGGACTGGAACACCAACAGCGCGGCAACGGTCTTTGGGTGGAGATTCCTTCTCTCTTTTTAGCGCAACTCCGACAAAGGGAATCACGTAATCGAGGAGAGAAAGAGAATTAATTGGATCAATTAATAGGTCAGGGGTGCACCTCTATTTGGTGGTGTGCCGGCCCTAGGTGGGCCACATGTGGCCCACCTAGGCCAGCCTCTCCCTGATCTGAACCCTGGAGGGGACCCCCCCCCCATGGGCCTTCTTTCCACTAGAAGGTCGATTTAGGGAAATTTGCCTTTAAAAATTCGAATATAAATAATTAAAAATGTATTTAACTATGAATTACGCTAATTAATATTAATCACATATTATATAATTTATTTCGACTCCGAAAACTATTTCGCAGCTGCCCGATCTCCATCGGACCATTCCCGAGACGTTCCCGGTGTTCTCTTTCCTTTCCGGTTGTCTTGTCGAAACCCCTTAAGTGTGTTACCCTACCTGTTCGATATAATAACAGACATGATCGAGACCCCTCTCCGGTCAATGATTAATCTGTAGGCTTGGACCCCATGAAATAACCCCTGTGATATAACGAATGACTTTTGTCTATCAAACCTAGACGTCGAGTCTTAAATCTTTTGTCATAGCGATACGTAGCTTGTCCGAGACTCGTCTTCTACTCGTCCATGATCTTATGTCCGGGTGACCTAGTCACATGCTTGCAAGCTCATTGAACATAATATCACTGAGTGGGCCCTAGAGTATCTATCCGGCTATACGAACTGACAAATCCCGCTCTTGACCCCTCGTGTCAACTACTCCCTTCCGATACCCGAGAGGAACACCTTTATTGTCACACTATATAAGATATGACGTTTGATGCCATCAAAGTATCTTTCAGTAATAACAATAAGAGTTGATCTTACGGTCGAAGGCGTAATGACTACGTCCTACAAAATATGGGTATGTCCATCACATCGTTCTACCAGCGATATGACTTCATTGCCAACTGACGCCATGTCACATGATCGGGAAACCTCGATCATCAATCTCAAAGTGAAATAGTCGTAGTAGAGACTACTAGGGACCTGGTTGTTTACGTATTACACGTGTATTAATGTTTCCGCTTAATACAGTTATAACATGACACAAAAACGTATTATGAACAAACGAGATATGATAAATAAATAACTTTATTAATTGCCTCTATGGCATATCTCCTTCATGTATCGATTCTTACTGGACTTCTCTAGGAGATAAGAGACCCCCTTATATAGGCGGTGGGTCTTGCTGGACGTACAAGGCGGGATTCGGGTTCCTATCATACCTGGACTCTACTCTAAGTCCTCTATGTCTTCGCCTTCCTTATCAGGACTCCTTCTTGTGCTTGGTCTCAAGTATTCTGGATCCTTCTTACTTGCAGGCCAAGGCACACGTTGCGCACCGGCTTACGTGACACCAAGCTCATGTCTTTATTCTTGATCCAGCCCAGGCTCTTGCCAGGCCAGCTTATCTTCTATGTCGGTGGTCCTACCGGGCTATGATCCCCCCAACACACAGAGAAAAAGGGGTTATGATGGAAGATAATGAATAAGAAGATGATGATGACAACTATCCTATGTTCCCCGTGTACGGAGATACTGCAAATGGGGAAGCTAAAGATGAAGAGGCACAAGATTAGCCCACCGACGATCTTGGTCGGGCCACTGCTGATGCAAAGACAGAGTGCAGAACTGAAAAGGAGAGGTTGAAGTTCGAGCAGATGTTTGAGGATCACAAGAAATTGTTGTCCCCAAGTTGCAAAGATGGTCAGACAAAGCTGGGTACCACACTGGAATTGCTGCAGTGGAAGGCAGAGTGTGGTGTGACTGCCAAGGGATATGGAAAGTTGCTGCAGATATTTAGGAAGATGCTTCCAAAGGTCAACGAGTTGCCCGCCAGTACGTACGGAGCAAAGAAGGTTATGTGCCCTCTAGGACTAGAAGTGCAGAAGATACATGTATTCCCTAATGACTGCATCCTCTACCGCGGTGAGTAAGAGAATTTGGATGCATGCCCGGTATGCACTACATTGCGGTATAAGTTCAGACGAGATGACCCTGGTGATGTTGAGGGCGAGCGTCCCCGGAAGAGGGGTCCTGCCAAGGTGATGTGGTATGCTCCTATAATACCACGGTTGAAACGTCTCTTCACAAACAGAGAGCATGCCAAGTTGTTGTGATGGCACAAAGACGACCGTAAGAAAGGCGCGATGTGCAGACACCCCGCTAATGGGTCGTAATGGAGAAAAATTAGGAGAGAGTTCCCGCAATATGCAGATGACGCAAGGAGCTTAAGGTTTGGTCAAAGTACAGACGGCTTCAATCCTTTTGGGGTGCAGAACAGCAGTCATAGCACCTGGCCTGTGACTTTATGTATTTATAACCTTCCTCCTTGGTTGTGCATGAAGCAAAAGTTCATTATGATGTCAGTATCATCCAAGGCCCGAAGCAACCTGGCAACGACCTTGATGTGTACCTCAGGCCATTAGTTGCAGAACTTTTACAGTTGTGGCGGGAAGAAGGTGTATGTGTGGTGGATGAGCACAAACAGGAAGAATTTGACCTACGAACTTTGCTTTTTGTAACGATCAACGGTTGGCCTGCTCTTGCAAACCTCTCATTGCTGACAACCAAGGGGTACAATGCATGCACACACTATTTGGGGCGAGACTGAGGACTAGAGGTTCCGAAAGAATTTAACGGGCACGCACCCATTTGGGGCGAGACTGGGAGCTACCATATTGGAAGGTCCTAGAGGTCCGATCTGCAATCGACTGGATGCACGTGACGAAGAATATTTACGTGAACCTGCTAGGCCACTTGGGCGTGAACGGGAAGAAAAAAGACACAGAGGAAGCACGTGAGGACCAGAAACGTATGAAAGAACGAGACGGCCTAAATCACGAACACTAAGAAGGTCCTGCCAGCTACGCTCTTACCAAAGAAGAGAAAGTAATATTTTTTGAATGCCTGAGTAGTATCAAGGTCACATCTGGCTTCTTGTCGAATATAAAGAGGATAGTAAATGTGAGACTCCAAAAATTTCAAAACCTAAAGCCTCATGACTGTCACGTAATTATGACACAATTGCTTATGATTGCACTAAGGGGGCTTCTACCGGAAAATGTTCGAGTACCCATTGTGAAGCTTTGTGCATTCCTCAATGCAATATCTGAAAGGTAATCGATCTGGCGACCCAGTTTACAGAGTGATGTGGTGCAGTGTCTTGTCAGTTTGGAGCTCGTGTTCCCCCATCCTTCTTCGATGTTATGACGCATCTCCTGGTTCACCTTGTCGAAGAGATTCAAATTCTCGGTCCTGTATTTCTACCAACTTGTTCCCATTTAAGAGGTTCATGGCAGTCTTAAAGAAATATGTTCATAACCGTGCTAGGCCAGAAGGAAGCATCTCCAACGGCTATGGTACTGAGGAGGTCAATGAGTTCTGTGTTGACTTTATTGCTGATTTTAAGCCGATTGGTGTTCCACAATCAGGACATGAGGGGAGACTAAGTGGTAAAGGCACACTACAGAAGAAAGCAATAATTTGTATGGATGGACATTCTTTCACTGAAGCACACTACACAGTTCTACAAAGTTCTACCTTGGTTGGTGATACGTCGCCAACGTATCTATAATTTCTTATGTTCCGTGCTATATTATACCAAGTTATTACATGTTTTATATGCATTTTATATAGTTTTATACATTTTCGTGGACTAACCTATTAACAATATGCCACAGTGCCAGTTCCCTGTTATCTTCTGTTTTTTGGTTTCAGAAAAGCACTTAAGGAAATATTCTCGGAATCGGACGATTTTTTTTCTGAAGTCCAAATTTATTTGGGAACGTTCCACGAGACCGAAGAAGAGACGAAGTGGGAGGCCGAGGCGCCGTCACCACGTGCTCGCGCGGCAGGAAGTTGGGCCGCATGAGCATATGGTGTGGGGCCCTCGGGCCTCCACCGACCTCGCCCTTTCGCCTACAAATACCCCCCGACGCAAAAACCCTAACACGGTGTTCATTATTTCCTCCATGGGTCCCGAGCCGCCGCCGTCGTCAACACCAATTCGGGAGAGATCAGAACTGCTACCCGGCACCCTGCCGGGAGGGGGAATCGTCCCCGGAGGCCTCTACGTCGCCATGCCCGCCTCCAGACTTATGCGTGGGAAGTCTACCTGTAAAGGCCCTCCTTATTATAAGGTAGAGACCTCCTGTGTATAGTGCTAGTCCCTGGATCGACTTGCTAGTACACACAGTTTAAGATGAAATACCATAACATTGCATCATATTCGTTACACGGTGATCCAAAAATAAAAGGGGTTCAATACAAGGTGCATAGCTCATGGCTAGCTCAAACCGAAATAAACACACAGCGGAAAGCAAATGGATAAGTGAGCTCCATCTTCATCATGTGCCACAGGCAAGACATGTTTGTTGGAGACTCGCGACCCTATCAACCCTTACTTCTCGTCAGGGGGTCCTGCAATGATGAGTTGCAGCCCAAACTATATTGGGTCAGCACAATTGAATTGTGGTGGCAAGTGATACTAGTGTATATAATTGGCATTCTATCATCTACATGCATATTTGGCTTGGTGGAGTTGAGGCTGATTTGCATAAAGCCAGTTTTATCCTATATTTTCAACAAATATTTTATCCTTCAATTAATATCATGTGGTTTTCCCGTGCCATATTGACTGGCATCACCACTTTATGTGAGACTATTCATTTGTGGGTTTCCTGTGCAACCTTGTAGGTTAACATCACCACTAATTATTTGACTAACCATTTGTGGGTTTCCTGTGCAACCTTATCGGTTAGCATCACCACTTAATATGATCATGTGGGTTTCCGGTGCCACCTTGTCGGTTGGCATCACCACAACTGTCATATTTTACCCTTGTTCAACCCATCAAATTTTATTTAAAAATTGGAATGATGAGATCCTTCGCCAGTTCCTTGTCCAGCTGCTCAAATTGTCCGAAACCGGGGACACGGCTAAGTACTTAGTTTTTGACTCTCGAGAGTTTGTGCACTTTCACCACAAGACCCAATCATTCACTCGTCCATGTCACCCAATTATGAAATGGAAAAGAGAAGACCGAGACGAGACCTTTCAGAAGTAATTCCCCAAAATCATACTGCGGACCCATCCCCACTTATCATCCCTACATCTGTGGGTCACGCGGATTTCAGGGTCTCACAACTTATATGGTCAAGACAGAGCCCATATGTCATGTGGCTGCACTGGAAGCAATCTAAACACGGAGTAACTTCGAATCTCTTTGATCCTGGGTGGCTTTCCGCACTTGCAATCCATCCTCCCATCCTGGGGTTACCCCGGGGGATCACCGTTTCCAACTTTCCACCAACACCCAGGTAGTTCATTAAACTTAGTTGTTTTACTTACTCAACTACTAAAAACATCTTCCATAGCATATCCAAGTATCAACTAAGTTTGGTGGCTCACTAAGCCTAGGAGGGGGTGTGAGTGGATGGCTATTCTAAATAGGATTCCCATAGCATAGCATTTTATACCAAATATGGTAGTAAGCCTATCATGCATACTACTGAAAACACTAAATGCAATAAAATAAAAATAGTTGGACATTTATGAGTGAGCATCACTTGCCTTGGTCACAGGGCGAACACACGTACCTACCACATCAACGGGAACACTCCGCACAATCTAAATAAATAAATAACACGCAATCAACATACCGTTCAATCGCATGCACAAATGAAAAACAATGTTATGCAATTATGGATTAAAACCACATTATTAAAAGTGTATAACAGTTTAATAGTTCTCTGGTTGCTAAATGTATGTATGATGGCATGAGTCAATTTTTAAAAGAATTTGTATTTGAAAATCATTTGATTTAATAAGGTTTTACACAAAACAATTGCTCTTGTGTAAATAATTATTCATAAAAATTATGTTTTAGTTTCTCTGGACATAAGATACAATTTAGCAACATTCATCAGAAGGTTTCACTTTAAAATTATTTTACAAAAACAAGATATGAATTATATGGCCGAAATGCTCCTCTGCATTTTATTTTAATTTAACAGATGCAAAAAGGAAAACAAATGAAGTTAAAATGATCTACATGAGTGTAACATCCCAGAACTTAGGGTCCAGAAATAGAGTGGACACAGGAGTGTGCATTGCATTCATGCATCAGAAAATCTGGATAATTTTCGCGCATTTAATTTTCGAAACACTAAGTGATTGAAGTTTCACTTGAGTTGGTGGAATTGAAGTAGATCATCAACTTGAGCGTTATAAACTTCGAGATGATCTCGGCTTAAACCTTATTTTGGGGTAAAGAGTTACACGATGAGAGGTTACACCAAAGAAAACAAAACTTGTTACATCAAAACAATATTTAAGAGTTAATGACCAGAACAACTATTCTTAGTTATTCTCTGATCATCTATTCTTATCAATTGTGCTAGACATATTTCTAGTACATGGAAACCATGACATTCTTGGAGACCAAACTGAATTACCTAAACCTTAAACCAGATCCTCTTACTTGATCTAGACATCATATATTCTTATCTCCTAACCTTCTCGAAGACATCAACAAGAGAAGATATCGAGAAGGGAAGAAATACAACAAGAAGACATAGAGAAGCATTCATTTGATGGACATAGAAGTGTTATGCCAATCTATCATGAAGAACTGGAACTTTTACATCCTAATCCATCCACGTTAATACCTCGGGAAATGATATGACATTACAATGTTAGTGTTATATAGAAATAGGTTGATAACAGGCTTTGCAACCTTGTTGACAACTCATTTTGGTATGCACAAACAATGGAGTGCCATATACACATGAATAGTAGGATAGATCATCTAGTACATCAAGATCTTTGATGTCATAAAATACACATACATTCACATATCACCAACCAAGAAAGTTGGTTTGGTTAAATTGAATTGTCCTCACCACAAGGGTGAGACAAGTGATGTTGGAAATTCAATACATGACAAGAAGAACTTGTCTTGAATATCTACTTCTTGTTCAAAAGGATCAATGCCAAAGTAAAGTCACATATGGATTTATGGTGTTTCTCCAAGGGGATCACAACCAAAGAGAAAGTAATGCCAAATCATAAGTGTATATAATCAATATACATATCTCAGAGTCACATGTATCATCTCTCAAGACCATGTGAAGGAAGAACCATAAAAGAGAGGAGCCACTATATCACTAATGGATAATCATCCACTGGTTGAACCAAGAATTCATTTTCAACAAAAGATAATCTTGGACATATGGCAAATTAATCATCTAGAAGCATTAGTTGATATATGATCAAGGATACCCATTTCACAAACTCAAATATATATATTATTAGATCTATTCCTAATACATTAACTCTATCAAGAAAGAATGTATCCTTATTACTCCATCTTAACTGGAGGATGGAATGAGAAGAAGTCTAAACCCATCATCTTATCACCATAAGACCTAACCTTAGGCAGGAATTCCTATCTTGTGCTTTCATAAATAATTGATCATGTTCTCACATGATTTATTTGTCAAGGATCACAAATAAAAGCCATTTGGCAATATCTCATGCTTGGCATGGATTTGACATAAAGCATTGTGTATACTCTTCTTTGGAATCACAATGACCTATTTTGTTATTTCCATCAACCATAATTTGGTGTGGTATGAAATACCTCAATCACCATACCACCAATTGGTGTACTCCAATATTTCGATATTTTAAAATCCATAACCTAGATCATTTTAGAAGTTGATGGAAACAAATTAGAAATAAATATATAAGGCCATAGAAATAATTTCACATGGTTATAATGCACCATAAAAATGATTTAGTAGAAGCAAGAAAATATAACAAAATGGAATATTCATGTTCACATATACTCCTTGAAACAAAATCTCAAATCAATTGATAATTTGGAAACAACAAATTCCAAAATTAAATGATAGCATAGGAAATATTCTCATATTCCTAAATGAATCCTAAAAATTTAATCAAGTGTAAGTTATAAATTTCATTGGAAGGAAAATAACTAAATATGTCCAAACTCAATTAAAAGGATAAAATAATTCAAAATATACCAAGCAATGAAAATTATATAAAGGAAATAAACATTTTATCTCAATTATAAAGTTTCCAGGACTCAACTGTAAGTTCCAGAATCAAAATCAGGTCCAAAACATTAAACAGGGGCTTCTGTACGTTGTTCCTGTAGTTTCCCGGAAACCCAGGGGGTTTTCCGCAAAATGGCTTTAAATCGTTTTCTTCTTCCTCTCCGGCTAGAAGGCAGATGCGAGCCGTGTCGCTTCTTCCGAGCAGCCGTGCTGCTTCTGCTCGCCCCTCTCTCGCGACGATAAGGCCGTGGAGACGTCCTCACCCCTATCCTCTCGCTCACTCTCATCCTCTCTTCTTCCTCTCTCTCTAATCCCCTCCACATCGGAAACCCTAGCTCCGGTCGACGCATCTCGCCGTCGATGAAGGACTCCCCGGACAAAGATATGAGCCCTAGGAGCTTCGCCGCTTCCTCTACTCCATCCTCGTCGAGCCGTTTGTGCTGGGAAGCTCGGTAGGAAGAGTATTTCCCCGTCGTTCCCAACTCCGGCCGCCGCTTCCCGAGACGCTCGCCGTTGACTCCAGCCACCCCATGCCAAACCGATCAGTTCTGGAGGTTCTAATCATCTTCCTCGTCCTCCTCGTCAAGCAGTTCGTGCGGGGAAGCTCTGAAGATGGAGGATTTCGTCATCGTCTCCAACTCCGGCCGCCGACGCGGCGGACGAGTTCGTCGCTGACAGACCTCCTCTCTCGTCACCGAGCATACCTACGTGATCGTGGTGAGCTTGGACATCTTCCTATATCATCGATTTGTCTCAATTTGTTCGGGAGGCGTTGATCCTCGCATGCGGAGCTCCGGCCACCGCGCGAGTCGCCGCAGGCGAGTCTCTGGTGACCATTTGGTGTGTGCTCCGCCACCAAAAGGTCCGCATGACCTCTAGCTATCTTAGGCATCAACAAATTCGTCTCGAAACATTCGTTTTTGTCAGATTCATCTCCGGTTTGGGATGAACTCAAGTGATGACGTCACCATGACGTCATCATCTCAATTTAAATCATTTTCTTTTATTATTTAAGGAATAATTACGTGTATGACATGTGGGACCTCATGCCAGACTTTTATTATTTTGGTAAATCATTTCCCTAAATATTAAAATTATGACAGGTGGGCCCAACTTTATTTAATAATTATAGAAATTGATTTAAATTGAATAAAATTTGTAAATTCATAACTAATTCATTTTAAATCAGAAAAATATAATCTTTATACCAAAATGATCAGAAAAATAAAATCTATATTTTTGTATCATTCTTACTTGTGTGTGAATAAAATTGTAACATAATAAAATTTAAAATACAAAACACTTAATCTTTTAAATATGAAGCTTATTTGAAATGCTATTTTGGATGCATTTCAAATTTCATTTAAAATGTCTCACATAATTAGCTTTCAATTTGAAAATGTGTTTTCATTATAACATGTAATATTAATATTTCAATAATTTCATTTTAATATTATATTTTTTTTAAGGAAATAATTAAAAAATATTATTTTCATAAATTGAAAAATAAAGTTATAAACTCGTAAAGGATGATCCACTTATTTCATGTATTACCTACTTCTTGTTTGCTTATAATTTGGTAAAGTGAAAAATCTTTGACAAACACCTAATGAATTGTTAACACTATGGTAGTTTGTAACTTGTTATGTTCCAAACATAAATCACTCATCCACAAGAAACAAATCTAAGTTTAGAGGTAAGTGTTTATCTGAAATAAAATCTTATTGCAACGTCTTGGGTAAAACACACAAAGAAGAATAATGTTATACGATCTTTATTAACCATGTGTTTTGGTATCAACAATGTTAGACATTATTTATGTTCTTCAAAAGTTATTCTTTTTGCCATCTTGTAATATAACACTAGTTCCCTACTTAATTAAAGTTGATACAAGTTTTCTACCAACATTAAATGAACACAACCTAAAGCGACCATTGAGTGTTCATATGTGGTTTTACGTTACTCTTAAGCTTAATATGATACATGAACATTAATGTTAAACAACTCATCTTGCTTGTGAAGTAAACTTGAAGACCAAACAACTCTAAATGAAAACACCCAACTCAAATAAAATACAATCTCCGAGAGTGAGATACGGGGTACTTTGCGATGCATCTCATAATTATGCATTAATCATGCTGCTTCTTTAAACATTAGTCCTTACCGGACCAATGATGTTGTTTCCAGATTTCTCGAGGTTATATTATATCGAAGACCCTGGCTGCATAATCTTGCAGTCAGAAAGGCAAGTTCATCCCTTTTATTCATGTCCTCTTGAAGTATTTGATAAGAAACTATTTTCAAAATGGTAGTATTGCATATCACACCAAATGGGCAGAAAACTTATTTTAAAATAATATGACCATGGTTATCCACCAGTGAGGTGGTAATCTCATATGGCTGGCAGATGGGACCACGGTAAGAATGTTGTGGTGGAGGTTCCATTTGCACGGGAAAGTATCACCTAGGACTTAACAACCAATGTCGCCAGTGATTCTTGCGCCGAATATTACGCGCAACCATAAGATTCAGAATGGGACGGAGAAGTCAGCTGTACCCTTTTCCTCTCGTACACCAACGGGTGTCTAGATCAAAGCCGGGCGGTGTGTAAATCCGCTGAGCTTGAGGTGGCCAGGATAATAACCTCACCTTCGGGTTGTGGCTTCTAGCATCTATTGAAGGTTGGCTTCGGGAACTAAGTTGGGGTGTCTCCCACTAGTTTGCAACTAAGCTGGGGTGTCTCCCACTAGTTGACAGCTGTTAAGCTGGGGTGTCTCCCACTAACATGCACCGGAGTAATGGGGGGTGTGCGGGGATGGTGGAAAGGCGCAGTGATTGGCTTGGATTACTGACTGGGCCCCACACCAAGGCAGTGTGGACGGGAAGATCGCCCGGATGTGCAACAAAGTCTTGATCTCTTATGGGTAAAGCAGCGCACCTCTGCAGAGTGTATGAATGTGACATGTTACTCCACGTTCCAGGACGGAACAACGAACGCAGCAGGAAAGGAGTCTCCTCAAAGCCCTAGCCCTGTGACTCCTGACGAGCATAGTCTTCAGAATAAAAGCAACCTTTTAAAGAAATGATTTCGAAAGCTTGTATTAGCCTACGACAATCCATTGTCTGTGGCTGTATTTATGCATCAAACTTCCCACCTTGCATAATGAACTTGCTGGGTAACGCTGTTACTCACCCTTGCCTCCTAAACCCCTGCTAGACACGAAGAACCACAAGAAGGCAGCACTCTAGGCTATGAAGACTCTGAAGACGGATAAACTCAAGATACCAAAGAAGGCAACTACATCGAGTTGAAGCAAATGAAGGAAGACGGAGGACAAATGAAGGCGTAGTGTAAAATAGGATACATTCCTAGTCATAGAACCTATCTCTGTAGGCGTTGCTACAGCGCAATTGCAAGCCTAGCCGTATTAGCAGTAGTCTTAGTTTAGGTTAGTTCCTCCGAGATTTTCCATTTGAAGTTTGAAATATATTCTGTTTTATTTAATAATTTTCAGAAAAGGCGATTAATCTAGACCGTTCGATCTAACTAACGTGAACGCACCGGATTCACTGATACCGGTTCGTAAAGGGACTTAATTACGGCCGTTGGATGGAGATCAGACGCTCACCGTGCGTTGACTAGGGAGTGGCGGCGCCGGTGGCCGGAAATGGAGGAGACGGTGGCGGCACGGCTCGGTCGTGGACACGGACGGCGCTACGGTGGTTGTCCGGGCTCCAGGAGGCGGTGAGAAGGTGCAGCATGGCGCCGCGAAAAAGATGGAGGTGGTGGCGCCGGTGATTGCTTCCTGTACAAGCGCGGCGGCGAGGGTGGAGACGCCGTTCTCCGGTGAGCTCCGGTTTGCCGACGAAGTCGAGGCTATGGCTGCGAACACATTCGTGTGAGGGGTCACGGAGGGGGATAAGGGCGTGCCCTAAGAAATGGATGGGGTCTCGGGCTCCGTTTACTACTCACATCGCCGGATTAGAGGAACTCGCGGCGGCGGCAGAAGCTACTCCGGCGAGTCGATTCGGCGGCCTGGAGGCACGAATCGGAGAAGAACCTAGAGGGAAAGGTGGCCGGGTTGCGGGGGTTTTAAAGAGGCCGTGGCGCGTCGTGGGGGTGCTCGAGGGAGAGGGGCGAGTGGAGGGAGTGGGGCGGGGTCGTGCGAGCAGTTGAAGGTAGAAGACGATGGGGGCGCTGACAAGTGGGCCCGCTGGTCAGTGGGTGAGAGGAGAGGGGAGGTCGGAGTGGGCTGCTCCTGGGCCGATGTTGGACTGCTCTGCATCGCCTCGCGTGGAAAGAAGGAACTGGGCCGGCTCGGCCGGCCTGGTTTCTATATATTTTTTTAAATACTTCTCTTTTCTGTTTGAAAATTCAGAATTTATATTTAAGATAGGATTTGATTCAAACCTTTTCTGAAAAATAAGGAAAAATATATTTTGGAAAGCTTATTTAGAATAGGTCCTTTTAGCATTACTTGGGACTCAAAATGGTTTAGGAAAAATTAATTTATTGTTATGAAACAAATAGTGCATTTTAATCGATATTCCATTTGTCATTTGTTAAAAGAAAAACAATGTGACAACTAGAGATTTAATAAGTCTTAGTAAAATCAAAATATTGTGTATGGCTCCTAAAGGCCATTTGATAAACAATTATAATTATGAATTAAAGTCAATAAAGACAATTTGTAGTATCAAGAGATTTTAAATGCAGCCATATCATGCTGATTATGATTCTATGCATAGTTTTAGAAATTTTAAGACTCCATAAACATTTTCTTGGGGTTTAATGAACATCAAATATAATTTTATTAAATTCAACTTCAATATTACATATTTTAATTTATTATATAAAAAGTTTTAAATTTTAGTGATTTCTCAACATTCCAAAATTTTGGGATGTTACAGACTACCACCCTTAAAGGAAATCTCGTCCCGAGATTCGAAGAGGCTAGAAAGAAAGATGGGTTTGGATATCTGGGTTTACGAGAGTTAGGTGGGCTAGCACCCTTAAAAGGAACTTTTGTTGGTTGTCCAAGACTCTTGTTTCCACCATCGAGGTAACTCAGGTGAGATGACTAAATCTTTAGTTTTCCAGTTGTGCTTCGTCATCCTTGCTTCCAGATATATACGATGTACTTGTATTTGAGAAATATTTACACTGAAAATTAACTGACTAAGGACTTACTGTTCACCGCTTCACGCGCCTCGTACACTTCTTCTACATTGACATGATTCACATATCCTTTCAGGAACGGGTTGGGCTTGGCTGCTTCAATATCCTTCCTTTAAGGGCATCAACTAGAATAATGTCCCATGTTCTTGCACTTATAGCATTTTATATGACTGAGGTCCTTCTTTCCTTGTTGGCTATGCTGACCATTGCCATTCCCATTGCCATTGTGGTTACCATCCATGTGGTCACCATTGCTTCCCTTTTGGTCTTCATTATGGCTGTGACCATTTCCACCAATTTGATTGTTTCCATGGTTGTCAAATTTGTTGCCACTGCTTTCCTCATAATGATTGTGCCTCTTGTGTGAAGTCTCAGAGTGGTACTTGCTTGAGATATGCTTCCTCTTTCTATTTTCGGCTTGTGTCTGTTTGTTCTCCAGGATAGTGGCCTTGTCGAGGAGTGACTGATAGTTAGGTGTGTAGACAACTGACAGTTGAATGGCTAACTCATCATTCAGACCATCCAAGAATTTCTCCTTCCTCTTGGCATCTGTGTCAACATCGTCTGGCGCGTAGCGTGCTAGATTGTTGAAATCTTCTATGTATCCAGCAACTGTGCGGTTTCCTTGACGCAGATTGCGGAATTCTCTTTTCTTCAAACTCATCACACCAGTTGATATGTGTGCAGTACAGAAACCAGCTTGGAACATCTCCCAGGTGACATCCTCAATTGGGTGAGTGATCTGATAGTTGTCCCACCAGCTGGCTCCAGGTCCTTCTAGCAGATATGCCGCAAACCTGACCTTCTCTGCGTTTGTGCACCCAATGGTTACCAGATTCTTATTCACCGAGCGTAACCAGTCATCTGCTACAACTGGCTCTGAGGCGCTAGTGAATGTTGCTGGTCGCAACCTCAGAAATCGGGTGAGCATGTCCACTTGAGGGGGTGGTGGTGGCGGTGGATTGTTGTTGTTGTTGTTTGCTAGGAACTGAGTCATCACTTGCATGAGTTGGGTCAACACTTGTTGCATCCCATCGTTGTCGTTACCATTGTTGTCTTCATTGTTGTTATTGTGGTTTTCTCGGCGAGGAGGCATCTGTTGGTTTAGCATAGATAAGCAAAGATAGAGAGATCTAAGAGGAGAAAATCCTACCCTCACAAACAAACATGACAAAAGAACCACACAAACATTCATAAAACAACAACCCTATCATTTAACCAATCAACAAGATTCAACCACAAACAAGAAAATCAATCTAGTATCGACATATAACATAAGTTGGTATGTACAATACACTAACACGAAATCGTTGTTGTAATGAAATGGTGGTCTTTGGTCTAACTCCTTGTTGAGTACTTCAGGTTCTTCCACTTATTGGATATCTTTGAAGTGTTTGCCGAATACTGGTCCTCCAATGGTCTTCAACGTAGTGATTCGTATTGATACTGTGAATTTCGCATGAATTATTGGACTCAGACTTCAAGGACATGGTCTTCTAGAATAAGAAGAGATATTTCAGAAAGTTGAAAGTAGACGAGAGTATAAGAAAAAGGTAAATTGAATTATATATTTATTTTTGAAATCAGAATAAAAATAGATTTTCAATCCTATGGTCAAAACCTATTTCTATCCAAACCTAGGGTCACGAACCTACAGGCAACACAGTGCTCTGATACCATCTGTAAAGGCCCTCCTTATTATAAGGTAGCGACCTCCTGTGTATAGTGCTAGTCCCTGGATCGACTTGCTAGCACACACATTTTAAGATGAAATACCATAACATTGCATCATATTCGTTACACGATTATCCAAAAATAAAAGGGGTTCAATACAAGGTGCATAGCTTATGGCTAGCTCAAACCGAAATAAGCACACAGCGGAAAGCAAATGGATAAGTGAGCTCCATCTTCATCATGTGCCATAGGCAAGACATGTTGGTTGGAGACTCGCGACCCTATCAACCCTTACTTCTCGTCAGGGGGTCCTACAATGATGAGTTGCAGCCCAAACTATATTGGGTCAGCACAATTGAATTGTGGTGGCAAGTGATACTAGTGTATATAATTGGCATTCTATCATCAACATGCATATTTGGCTTGGTGGAGTTGAGGCTGATTTGCATAAAGCCAGTTTTATCCTATATTTTCAAAAAATATTTTATCCTTCAATTAATATCATGTGGTTTTCCCGTGCCATATTGACTGACATCACCACTTTATGTGAGACTATTCATTTGTGTGTTTCCTGTGCAACCTTGTAGGTTAACATCACCACTAATTATTTGACTAACCATTTGTGGGTTTCCTGTGCAACCTTATCGTTTAGCATCACCACTTAATATGATCATGTGGGTTTCATGTGCCACCTTGTCGGTTGGCATCACCACAACTGTCATATTTTACCCTTGTTCAACCCATCAAATTTTATTTAGAAATTGGAATGATGAGATCCTTCACCAGTTCCTTGTCCAGCTGCTCAAATTGTCCGTAACCGGGGACACGGCTAAGTACTTAGTTTTTGACTCTCGAGAGTTTGTGCACTTTCACCACAAGACCCAATCATTCACTCGTCCATGTCACCCAATTATGAAATGGAAAAGAGAAGACCGAGACGAGACCTTTCAGAAGTAATTCCCCAAAATCATACTGCGGACCCATCCCCACTTATCATCCCTACATCTGCGGGTCACGCGGATTTCAGGGTCTCACAACTTATATGGTCAAGACAGAGCCCATATGTCATGTGGCTGCACTGGAAGCAATCTAAACACGGAGTAACTTCGAATCTCTTTGATCCTGGGTGGCTTTCCGCACTTGCAATCCATCCTCCCATCCTGGGGTTACCCCGGGGGATCACCGTTTCCAACTTTCCACCAACACCCAGGTAGTTCATTAAACTTAGTTGTTTTCCTTACTCAACTACTAAAACATTTTCCATAGCATATCCAAGTATCAACTAAGTTTGGTGGCTCACTAAGCCTAGGAGGGGGTGTGAGTGGATGGCTATTCTAAATAGGATTCCCATAGCATAGCATTTTATACCAAATATGGTAGTAAGCCTATCATGCATACTACTGAAAACACTAAATGCAATAAAATAAAAATAGTAGGACATTTATGAGTGAGCATCACTTGCCTTGGTCACAGGGCGAACACACGTACCTACCACAGCAACGGGATCACTCCGCACAATATAAATAAATAAATAACACGCAATCAACATACCATTCAATCGCATGCACAAATGAAAAACAATGTTATGCAATTATGGATGAAAACCACATTATTAAAAGTGTATAACAGTTTAATAGTTCTCTGGTTGCTAAATGTATGTATGATGGCATGAGTCAATTTTTAAATGAATTTGTATTTGAAAATCATTTGATTTAAATAGGTTTTACACAAAACAATTGCTCTTGTGTAAATAATTATTCATAAAAATTATGTTTTAGTTTCTCTGGACATAAGATACAATTTAGCAACATTTATCAGAAGGTTTCACTTTAAAATTATTTTACAAAAACAAGGTATGAATTATATGGCCGAAATGCTCCTCTGAATTTTATTTTAATTTAACAGATGCAAAAAGGAAAACAAATGAAGTTAAAATGATCTACATGAGAAGGGCTTTACAACGGTATAAAGTTTGTTAAATTTGGACCTACGGTTTGAAAGTTATGGATTTTTGAAGTTCGAAATATATTCTGTTTTATTTAATAATTTTCAGAAAAGGCGATTAATCTAGACCGTTCGATCTAACTAACGTGAACGCACCGGATTCACTGATACCGGTTCGTAAAGGGACTTAATTATGGCCGTTGGATGGAGATCAGACGCTCACCGTGCGTTGACTAGGGAGTGGCGGCGCCGGTGGCCGGAAATGGAGGAGACGGTGGCGGCACGGCTCGGTCGTGGACACGGACGGCGCTACGGTGGTTGTCCGGGCTCCAGGAGGCGGTGAGAAGGTGCAGCGTGGCGCCGCGAAGAAGATGGAGGTGGTGGCGCCGGTGATTGCTTCCTGTACAAGCGCGGCGGCGAGGGTGGAGACGCCGTTCTCTGGTGAGCTCCGGTTTGCCGACGAAGTCGAGGCTATGGCTGCGAACACATTCGTGTGAGGGGTCATGGAGGGGGATAAGGGCGTGCCCTAAGAAATGGATGGGGTCTCGGGCTCCGTTTACTACTCACCTCGCCGGATTAGAGGAACTCGCGGCGGCGGCAAAAGCTACTCCGGCGAGTCGATTCGGCGGCCTGGAGGCACGAATCGGAGAAGAACCTAGAGGGAAAGGTGGCCGGGTTGCGGCGGTTTTAAAGAGGCCGTGGCGCATCGTGGGGGTGCTCGAGGGAGAGGGGCGAGTGGAGGGAGTGGGCAAGGTCGTCCGGTCGTGCGAGCAGTTGAAGGTAGAAGACGATGGGGGCGCTGACAAGTGGGCCCGCTGGTCAGTGGGTGAGAGGAGAGGGGAGGCCGGAGTGGGATGCTCCTGGGCCGATGTTGGACTGCTCTGCATCGCCTCGCGTGGAAAGAAGGAACTGGGCCGGCTCGGCCGGCCTGGTTTCTATATTTTTTTTTAAATACTTCTCTTTTCTGTTTGAAAATTCAGAATTTATATTTAAGATAGGATTTGATTCAAACCTTTTCTGAAAAATAAGGAAAAATATATTTTGGAAAGCTTATTTAGAATAGGTCCTTTTAGCATTACTTGGGACTCAAAATGGTTTAGGAAAAATTAATTTATTGTTATGACACAAATAGTGCATTTTAATCGATATTCCATTTGTCATTTGTTAAAAGAAAAACAATGTGACAAATAGAGATTTAATAAGTCTTAGTAAAATCAAAATATTGTGTATGGCTCCTAAAGGCCATTTGATAAACAATTATAATAATGAATTAAAGTCAATAAAGACAATTTGTAGTATCAAGAGATTTTAAATGCAGCCATATCATGCTGATTATGATTGTATGCATAGTTTTAGAAATTTTAAGACTCCATAAACATTTTCTTGGGGTTTAATGAACATCAAATATAATTTATGAAATTCAACTTCAATATTACATATTTTAATTTATTATATAAAAAGTTTTAAATTTTAGTGATTTCTAAACATTCCAAAATTTTGGGATGTTACACTACCCTTGGACTACGGGTGCATAACAGTAGCTAGATGGTTGTCTTCTCCTCTTGTGCTATCATGTTTAGATCTTGTGAGCTGCCTATCATGATCAAGATCACTGTTATGTAATTCTCCATGTTGTGTTTCCTGGGATCCGATGAATATTGAGTACAAAAGTTATTGCTTCATAATATATCATGTGTGTGCTATTTAATGATCTTGCATGCTCTCTGTTACTAATAGATGCTCCGGCCAAGTAGATGCTTGTGACTCCAAGAGGTGGTATTTATGCTCGATAGTTGGTTCATGTCTCTATTTGATATGGGGTGGTGCAGCTAGCTCTGAGATTGTAGATGTAATGTTGCTACTAGGGATAAAACAGTAGTACTTTGTCTAAGGATGATGTTACTTATTTACTTTACACACAATGCTTAAGGAGACAATTTGTTGCATGCAACTTAATACTGAAAGGGGTGTTGACGCTAACCAGAAGGTGGATTATTAGTCATAGATGTGGTTTTAACGGTCTATATATATTTTTGTAATTCCCAAATGAATCTCACACTAGACATCATAACGTTAGTATATGCATAGTTATGCACTTAATATTTTATCAATTGCCCATCTGTAATTTGTTTACCTGCATGAATGTTATTATTATTTATGGAGAGATAACACTAGTGAACTGTGGACCCCGGTCCTTCTCTTTAATCTGATAAAACCATCTACTTCAAATCTATTACTTTCTGCAAACAAACATATTCTCTTCCACACATATGTTTAATCCTTTGTTACAGCAAGCCAATAAGATTGACAACCTCAATGTTTAGTTGGGGCAAAGCAACTTGATTGTTTGTGTGCAGGATCCACGTCAACTATGCCGCTAGCACTTGTCTGGCGCCGTTGACACCTCAAGTTAATTCTAATCTCCTACTGGTTCGATAACCTCGGTTTCATAACTGAGGGAAACTTGCTGCTACACTCTTCATACCTTCCTCTTGGGGTCTCCCAACAACACACCACAAGGAGTGCATCAAGCAGTTTTCTGGCGCCGTTGCTGGGAAAACAAGATTCTTTTGACGACAACTACACGAAATAAGCAATTTTTCTGGTGTCGTTGCCGGGGAGATTGGAGTTCCTCTATTTAGAAGATTTTGTCTCCCTCATCAACATCACTTCTCTAGAGTCATTGTCGGGGTCATAAGAATTCTTCTGCGAGGGGAGTTTTCTCACTTCCAATTTTTTTATTTTTTTATTGTCTTGCTTAGTTTATTTTTATTATTGTCTTGTTTGCGTAATAGTAAAAACACACAAAAAATTTAGTTACTTGCATTACTTTATTTATTTTAGTTTAGTTATTTACTATTTCGATATTAATATTTTTATTTTGGCTTGCATATTATGTCTAGTTCTTTACTTGCTATCAATGGATTCTATATTTAATTCAAAAGAGGAATATTACTTGTCTAAAAAGGGGAAATATTTATGGGAACCAATAAGTAGATTGAATTATTTTGCTAAGAACTTGTGTTCTACATATGATGAATCCTACTGCTTTAATGAATCCTTTTGTAGTAGAAGGCATAAACACCAACCTTTCCAATGTGATTATAATGATAATGAAACCTTGGCTGCTTATTCTAAAGGAAACTATGAATTTGGTAATCTTAAACAAATTGAAGAATTTGTTGTTTTTAAGGGTGCCTATGAAATTGCTGGTTATATTCAAAATGATGATGCCCCTTGCATTGGAGGATCAACCTTCTAAGGATAGTAAGTCTTTAACTCTTACATTATTTGATTGCCCTCCATACGTGCCTAAGGAGGAAGTATGCTATATTGTTGAATGTCATGAATCTATTGCAATATCTACTTCTGATAAATTTGAAAAAGACATGGTCCTTGACTCAATAAGTGAAATAACAGAAAGTAAAAATATTCTCCCCAATGTTACTCCCTCCGTTTCATAATATAAGGTGTCTAATGTTTTGGCACGGATATTAAGACACCAGTATTTTGTATGCGATGGTCTCATTTTGTTTAGACAAAAATCGAGAGAGAGAAAATACTAATAGTCATAAATTAAAAACAATAGGTCAAATGCCTTCATTCTAGATCGTGACTCGTTTTTCGATGGAAAAAATTGTCTATATATCACAATATACCTTATATTTTGAAACTTTTCTCAAAACCTTAGACACCTTATATCATGGAACGGAGGGAGTATATGATAATGCTTTAGGTGATGGTCCTATGCTTATCAATAATCATCTATGTTTAGAAGTTATTACTTATTCATGTGAGGATAAAAATTATATAATTGCTGCTTGTGATGGTACTCTTACTCATGAGGGTCCTACTTTGTTCTTGAATTTCCTAACTACACCATGGAGGAGAAATTTGCTTATGTTGAGAAATATTTATGTGGTTTGCAATTGTCTCTAGTTCCAAATCTTTGTTGCAACCATGATCTTAAATTTGATTTTGATGTTAATAACAATTTTGAAAGAGGGAAGCATGCTAATGAATTCCAAAATAAATTTAATGATCCTCTTTATGTACCTATATTATCTAAGTTGAATGATTCTTGTGGTTATATGGTTGAATTTATTTCTACTACTGAAAATTATTATGAGAGAGGAGAATATGGTTGTAGAAGTTTTCATGTTACTAAAACACCTCTCTCTATGCTAAAAGTTTTGAAGTTACTCTTGTTTTATCTTTCTATGCTTGTCACTTGTTCTGTGTGAACTTATATGTGTACAAATCCTATGCATAGGAAGTGGGTTAGACTTAAATGTGTTTTTAATTTGCATGTTGATGCTCCTTTTGCTTCTTTTTCTATATTTATGAGAGCATCATTACAATTATCAAGCCTAGCTAAAAGGCATTAAATAAAGCGCTTTTGGGAGGCAACCCATTACCTTTTATTTTTTTGAGTCAAGGACTTGTGCTACCTCTGGAGCAATTCCTTTGTATCTTTATTTTATTGCATTGTTGTGTCAAGATAAGCCTCTAGTTGATTCATTCCTGTGTAGAAACAGTTTTCAGCTATTCACCGTTAAATTGATAACTCTTCACAGGAAAATCCAAATGACCTGACCTTTTTTTTTTAGTATTCCTCAGATATATATGGAACTTTCATTAGTTTTTAAGTTTTCTTATTTGAGCAAGATAAGATCCTCGAAAAATTCGTCTTTGAGGACTGTTCTGTTTTTGACAGATTCTTCCATTTATTTTGCAATGCCTCTTTTACTATTTTGATTCGATCTTTTTGTTCCATGAAGTATCAGTGGCTGTTGCTAATGTCCATTAGCATTGTTATCAATTAAGTTCTTACAGAATATCTTATTTTTTCGTGCACTAACCCTCTAATGAAGTTTACTCTAAGTTTGGTGTGGAGGAAGTTTTCAAGGATCAAGAGAGAAGGATGATATGATGTGATCAAGGAGACAGAAAAGTCAAAGCGTGGGGATGCCCAGGTGGTTGACCCCCAACATATTTCAAGAAGACTCAAGCGTCAAAGCTTGGGGATGCCCCGGTGGTTCACCCCCAACATATTTCAAGAAGACTCAAGCGTCAAGGCTTGGGGATGCCCAAGGCATCCCCTTCTTCATCAACAAACTATCAGGTCCTTTGAAGGGAAACTATATCTTAATTCCATCACATCTTATGTGCTTGTTTGAAGCGTCTGTTTTTATTTTTCATTCTCTAAATAAAATTGACACTAGCATTTCTTTGTGGGAGAGATACACGCTCCGCTTTTTCTTATGAATACTCGTATTCTTCACTTATATTTATTGAGTATTCTTCTCTAACTACTTCTATGCTTTCTACCTCTCGTTTTACATGCATCTCTTGCTAGAGCTGTTAGCTTTCTTATATCATACTCTCATATCTCATTGTTTAATTACTTGGAGAGTTCATCTTTTAAATAAGTTGATTGGTGTTTGGTTGAGAATAGAAAATGCTAAGATGTGCTCAGCGAGTTCGCTCGAGACACCCGGCATGTCTGAAGGAGACCATGCGAAGATATCCCGATGGTCATGGATGAACTCGATGAGCGCTCTTACCTATTTCGGGTCCATGTGGGCCCCGATCGAGACTGCTTGGAGGAGTCTCCTTCCACGAAATGGACCATCTTGGTGTCATGGGATGACAAGAATTTTTTCTACTCTTCTTCGTGAGCCGGCTTGTCCAGCACACGCTTGTCAGCCGGATCTACTTGAGAATTGTAGTATTTCAGTTCTTCCTCTGAGCATGCTTGGTCTGCCATGATGGCATCACCTCTATCGCACTCTATTGCCATGTCTTTGCTTCCCTCGACTGTGATGGTTCCCTGGGGACCCGACATCTTCAGTTCGAGGTACACATAACACGGTCTTCCGAACAGAGCATGATATGGGCTCTTCAAGTCAACTACCTCAAATGTCAGGAACGCTGACCTGAACTGTTCTTTGCTTATTCCAAAGGCTACCTCCAAGCTGACTTGGCCTATTGGGTGTGCCGACTTTCCTGGAACTATGTTGTGAAAAATTGTTGAGGTTGGTGTTAGGCGATCAACGGATAAACCCATCCTCTTGAATGTCTCTAGGTATAAGATGTTGATTCTGCTTCCTCCGTCCATCAGGACATTGTGTAGACGGATGAACTTCCCAGAGCTAGGAGGCCTGGGTGTTCTATTCTTGGCGGATGATCTTCCCGACTCCATGTAACTGGTTGTTCTCACCACTTCAAAAACCTTGGCACGACTATAGCTACAGCGTTGACGACTCTCTTTTTTAACTTTTGCTCCCTTTTGGATCTGTTGGTGGTGAAGACATGGTATTGACCCTGACTATGGGGCTCCTTCGGGTTCTGTTGAGATCCACCTCCTTGGTTTTAATTAGACCCGGAATTATTTTTTGGTGGTCCCTGAGACCCGGTTCCTTGACTCTGACCTGCCGGATTGATGCCGTTTCCGTTGTTTCCATTAAGGTTGCCCGTATTCCGCTCCATGGCCTGTTCATGCCTCATCCAGGCTCACATGTCGGCACACTGGGCCAGGGTGTGGCTCGCTGGCCTGCCATTCTTTGCATGTCTAGGACATGGCATGTTATATATCTTGCTGATGTTTGTCCCTCTCGCAGGACCTCCTCTAAAATTTCCTCCGGGTCTTGGCCCTCTGTAACCCGTTGACTGGGTTGTTCGGACGAACTCTGAATTTCCTCCCTCGTAGGGACGCTTGTTATTGTTGTTCTGATTTGTATTGTTCTGGTTCTGACCCGGGTTACGGCCTCCACTGACCCGGTTGTTCTTGTGCTGCTCTTCTGTTTCACCCAGCCTCTTGTCCGTGGCTGCATTTTTTTTAGCTATTGTCACCACTTCTCCTATTGGGATCTCCTTATAGGATGTGTCTTCCTTCATATGTCCAAGCTTATGCGTCAGGGAATCAAAACTACAGTTTTTCTCCATAGCTGTTATGGCCGTATGTGCCGAGATGTTGATTGAGGACTGTGAAATCTTTGTGACTCGAGCTACCAATTGTCTTGCTGACTCGGTCTTCCTCATAACACAGTGGTCGAGATCTGCCTCAGTATATTGTTTCTTACATGTCCCGGCGAAGTTGTTGATGAACGTCGCCTTAAGTTCCTCCCACAAGTTGATGCTACGCGGTGGAAGTCGGTCCAGCCAGATCCTGGGCGCTCCTTCTGCCATCATGAGATACAGGTATCGTGCACATAGGCTCGGTGTTGCGTTCTTCATGTCCATGGCCATACTATAGCCACTCAACCAGGTCTCAGGGTTCATGATCGGCTCATAGTTGACAATCTTGCTCGGCTCTTTGAATTTTTCTGGGAAGGGTCCTGATCTAATCGCATCTGATAAGCATTTTGGACCTGTTAGTTTTGCAAACGAGCCCTTGCGTGACCCGGCGCAGGCGAAGTTGCGACGGGTCTGGGCTGAGCCATGACTCCAGCTCCGGCTTCTGGTAAATCTTCTCCCGCAGCTACGCGCCTCGCGTTTGACCTATTGACTATAGACTGGGCTGCTGAAGCAGCAGGCGCCGCCATTCTTTGTGGTGCGATCACTGATACGTCTCCAACGTATCTCTAATTTCTTATGTTCCATGCTATGTTATATCATGTTATTACATGTTTTATATGCATTTTATATAGTTATTTGCATTTTCTGGGACTAACCTATTAACAAGATGCCAAAGTGCCAATTTCCTGTTTTCTGCTGCTTTTGGTTTCAGAAAAGCACTTAAGGAAAATATTCACGGAATTGGACGAAAAACATCCTGGAATTGTTTTTGGATTATGAACGTTCCAGAAGACCGAAGGAGACACGAAGTGGGGCACCGAAGCGTTGTCACCTGGTGCTGGCGTGGCCAGAAGTGGGGCCGCGCGAGCAGGTGGTGACAGGCCCTCGGGCCTCCAACGACCTCGCCCTTTCGCCTATAAGTACCCTCCAAAAATCTAAAAACCGCACGGTGATCATTATTTCCTCCACGAGTCCCGAGCCTCTGCCATCGTCAACACCAATTCGGGAGAGATCAGAACTGCTCCCCGGCACATTGCCGGGAGGGGGAATCGTCCCCGGAGGCCTCTACGTCGCCATGACCGCCTCTGGACTGATGCGTGAGTAGTCTATCCTTTGACTACGGGTTCATAACAGTAGCTAGATGGTTGTCTTCTTCTTTTGTGCTATCATGTTTACATCTTGTGAGCTGACTATCATGATCAAGATCACCGTTGTGTAATTCTCCATGTTGTGTTTGGTGGGATCCGATGAATATTGAGTACTAAAGTTATTACTTGATAATATATCATCTGTGTGCTATTTAATGATCGTGCATGCTCTCTGTTACTCGTGTGTGATTTGGCCAAGTAGATGTTTGTAACTCCAAGAGGGGGTATTTATACTCGATAGTATGTTCTTGTCTCTATTTAATCTGGGGAAGTGACAGAAAGCTCTAACGTTGTAGAAGTACCGTTGCTACTAGGGATAAAACAGTAGTACTTTATCTAAGGATGATGTTACTTACTAACTTTACACACAGTGCTTAAGGCGATAATCTGTTGCATGCAACTTAATACTTAAAGCGGTGCAGACGCAAACCGGAAGGTGGATTATTAGTCATAGATGCGTTTGGAACGGTCTATGTATATTGTTGTTATGCCCGAATGAATCTCACACTAGACATCATAACGTTAGAATATGAATTGGTTTGCTCATCATTATTTTATCAATTTCCCAACTGTAATTTGTTTACCCGCATGAATGAATGTTATTATTATCTATGGAGAGACACTACTAGTGAACTGTGGACCCCGGTCCTTATCTTTAATCTGATAAAACCACAACTGCAATCCTGTTACTTTCTGCAAACAAACATCTTCCTTCCACACATACATTTAACCCTTTGTTACAACAAGCCGGTGAGATTGACAACCTCACTGTTAAGTTGGGGCAAAGTATCTTGATTGTTTGTGTGTAGGCGCCACGTCAACCACCAGGAAGCTATTTTCTGGCGCCGTTGATACCTCGGGGGAATTCTCATCTCCTACTGGTTCGATAACCTTGGTATCACAACTGAGGGAAATTTGATGTTGCACTACTTCATACCTTCCTCTTGGGGTCTCCCAACAACACACCCTCCTTGTGCATCAATCACCTGTTGCGGTTGATGTACGTCTTGTTGCTGGACTTGCCGGTTTACCGGTCCAAGCCTGTTCTGGACTGACCTTGCCGCTATCGGCTCTGGTTGCCGAGTTCTGGTGCGGCTTCACTAGTGGAAAACGGACCAGCAGTACCGGTCGGGGAGGGGCATCAGTACCGGATGTGCAACCGGTACTTCCCAAGGGGGACTGTTGCCCCAAAGCATCAGTACCGGGCGTGTTGCGACCGGTACTAAAGGGCCTCCACGTTGGGCGCGGAGTGCGGTTTCGTGGGGAAACCTTTAGTACAGTTCGGTGTTACTGACCGGTACTAAAGATTGGTTTTTTTGTTTTTTCCATTTTCTTTTCGGTTTTCTTTTCTTTACTACAATTTATAGGGTACTGCAATTTGATTTTATGTTTTCTTTTCCATCTACTGTCTTACATATATACGGTACATATTTCATGCATACATATTATACTTTTCGTATATGTATTCTACGCTACTATATACGAAACACATTGATATATATAAACTACAATTTACATATAACACATATTCATACTACAATATTACATACATATATATATATAGGACATATTCATACTACCCTCGAAGGTAACTACCCCACGTGTGTTTCACACAATGTATGGAGTATCTATCATAACATGAGGTATGTATCATGTAGTATGGAGTATATAATGCTATTTCAGTACTATAGATACTTTTTTTAGTAGTATGTAGAAAACTTCTACATTCTTCTCTTTTATATGCATATATGACGATATTTCGAGTATATAGTGTAAAATATTAGGCCATTTGCAATTTTTTCATTAAAGTTGTTTTTGGGTATCTTAGATATAGTATACGAACATACTCAAACCGATAAATTATGACAAATACTTCCGTGAGTTGGTATATGAGACGTGGGGTAGTTACCTTTGAGGGTAGAAACCATTTTACCTATATATATATATATATATATATATATATATATATATATATATATATATATATATATATATATATATATATATATACAATCCGGTATATCGACATCGCATTAATTACATACATCCTTCTCATTATGTTGGGAGTTCCTTTCATGTGGGATAGCTATATTTTGAATTATGGTATTCTCCCTTTGGCGACATGACCTACTCAAGAATAAATCCCGCCAACTCCTCTTGAATTGCTTCTACGAGCTGATGAGGTGGATGGCAGCGCGCATGTCGTTAAGCTTAAAGGAGATCAATATGAATATATTAGTTGTTATGTATATATATATATTGAATCATAATAAGATTGAAATATAGTGCAAGACAGTCACACTCACATCCATTCTTTTGTCAGGCGATGCCTCCTCAACGCTCAATTTCCTCATGAACTTGCAGACGTAGAATCCACATAATTCATTTCCCGGGGGTCGCTGCAAGGTCTTTACAACAATATAAATTAAGTAAATAATAATCCAAAATGATGATGAATTAAAGAGACTATGGTCAATAGTAGTACACTTACATGAATATGTTTAAACGTCAGCTTTGGTTTCCATTCACCAGGCTCTCTCTTGATGAATATTTTCCAAATCCTACTCACAAAAGCAAATGAATAACGAGTTATTGATTACTTGATATTATGAAATGGATTAATGGTTGAATTTACCTCTGAATCATGTCAATCAAGTCCTGGTAGTTTGATTCTGGTTTGCGTAATGAATCAAAGACTTCAACTATTCCCTTGTCAATGAGAATGTCCAGGAGAATCCAATGGTAGCTGCACACATTTATATAGTGGGGCATGCATAGAACTCATGAATTAAACTTAGCATCTAGTAGTTAGCAATATAGAAATGTGTTCAAGACCGTCAGACTCACCCGAAGTTGTAAGGAAGAAGTATATCTGCCGCCTGAGTTTGCTTCAATAGCCCGGACAACAATGCCTCCTCGCAGTCCTGGGGCTTCCGCACTAAGTTTTTGCAGTTAACTATGAATGGGTCAATGAACCCAACATCCCAGACTCTTGACCTTTTGCACTCCACAATCATCAACCTTCATATTTAATAACATACAAAAGAATATAGTGAGTATAATATCCACAAGCTCAGCCAGCTAGAAACTTAGAAACAATCACTTACAGAACATAGAAACTCATGATAGTTGCGTTGAGAGCACGCCGGTTGTATAACTGCCATAATTCTTCAAATTCGACACATATCTCGTTGTTGATGAAGAATTGGTCGGCCCGGTATGTCACGTAAAAAACTAATAGGCCATTTTTGGTGCTTTCCTTGTACCAGTCATGCAATTTCCGCATGTGATAAGCTAGACGCACTATCTCATCAGGAGGGAGAAGATCTTCCCCGTAGTCCCCGACAGCACCAATATTTTTCTCAATGTTGGAACCCTTGTCTGTCTGTACCTTCAGCGGGACGAGGGACTGTGCTTTCTGTTCTCCGAGCTGGGGAACCTGCTTCCTCTTCTTTTCTTTTGCAGCTTGCCGCTTCTTTTTATTATCCTCTTTTTGGTTATAACTCTTCGAGATAGAGCGTGCATAGTTATCATCCAAAGTTCTACGATTAGGATCATACACCATGTCTAGAATGTGTTTAACACCCTTAGGGTTTAGTACCTGCTTTGGCGGGGGGACTTTCTTTGCAGTGCTTGCAGCGGCCCGTACTTGAAGTTGTCCTTTGGAGCACCACTCGCTGCACCTGCAAGCATCCTCTGCCTCATTGAGAAGGACCTACTGCTGGTGGGCGGACTCTTCGCATGCTCCGGCGTGGACTCATGCGTAGGGGGGACTCTTAGCACGCCCTGACGTGGACTCATGCTGAGGCGGACTCTTTGCACGCTCCGGGGTGGACTCCCGGTGGGTTGGACTCGTGCACCGGGGAGATGGAGTCGCGCTGGGTTCCCTCTCCGTATTATCAAAGTGTGGACTTGTAGGTTGATTGCTACTCGGTGGGGGGGGGGGGGGGGGATTTGTGGCCTACGCGTCGATTCTGGAAAAACGATGAGTTCCTTTCTCCATAGAATGATTCCATGAAACACTTCTCCCAGTGTCATCTCCCCTTCTACTGCAACAATGTCAAGCTCCAGTTCCTCATATCCCTTAACAGTTTCATCCACACCGACTCGAGCGTAGCCAGCTCGAATTGGACGGCCATGGAAGGTTACTCCGGGCGTATTCTCGAAGCAGTGCCGGCAGCCACCTTCATGGATAGGTTCTTCATTTTGGTGTGGAGCTCACACATCGTCTGAAGCTTAATCTGATCCACGGGGTATATTGTGTCATCGGCCTGAATATACGGCGTCGAAGCCACGCTGCTTCTCCGCTGAGATGCCATATCTAGTTGGTCCTCCGGCGGCTGAGATAACCTATTGTCCCTCTCTGCATTCTTCTGTTGCAGCTCTACTATCATGTTTTCTAATATGACATACTTGTCGGCCTCATGTTTCTTCTTCCTATCGCGGCTCCTGTAACTGTTCTTGTACTTGTCGAACCCAACCTTCCAAGGGACGACGCCCACGCCTCATACTCGTCCGGTGTGTTCGTCATTCCCGAGAACGAGTGTCAACTCGTCGTGCTCTCTATCGGGTTTGAAGCTTGCCTCTTGAACAGAAGCTAGTGCTTCATCAAGGTCTTTGACAATGTTGAAAATTGTTTCTCTTTCTTTGGCTGCTTCTCTTTCTTCGGCTGCTTTGGCTGCTGCTATATTATCAATTTCTTCTGTGCGGCCTCGTTTAACTTTTGGCCTCAAGACAAGACTCCATGTTTCTGGGTTGGGCTCCAGCCCTAAGGCGTACACCCAATTTCTGACCCTTGTGGTATTTCTCGATGTAGATGGAGTGACCCCGTTTTCAATTAACTTGGCGTCTCTTGCTTCCCACAAAGGAACAATTGTCCTGTAACCACCGGGCCCCAAACGTTGGTGATATATCTTTTTGTCCGCGTTTAACTTATTTTTCCTTGGTTTTTCTAGAGCTTCTTCTGATTCCTTATAGGCCTTGAAATCTTCCCACTGTTCTTTTATCTTCACGTACTGCCCGTCAGTAAAATCTGGAGTTTTTCCCACCTTGATAAAATCCCGATATAACATTTTCTTGTAGTTCATGAATTGTTCGGCCATTTTCTGAAGATTTCATTCGAAGACTTTCTTTTTCTCGGCATTTGAGAGGCCTGTCGGTAGGTGGAAATGCGCATACAGCGACTTCAGAAGTTCCTTCATGACACGATTGTCAACAAAACTAACTGATCCTCTAGACTTCGGCTTGTGCCATTCTCGGATGGTGATCGGGATGGTCTCCCGAACAATAACTCCGCACTGACTGACATATTTACGTGTGTGCTGCTCGGGGGCAATAGGTGCACCCGTTTCAGGGCAGATTTCTTCGATGTCAAACCTTTCATCTTTCAACTTTTTGGCCGGGCCTCGTTTTCTTTTACCAGCTGATTTACCAGACTGGCTCGGTCCCGATCCGGAGGGCTAAAAGAAGAAATATTTTGTTAATCTATGTATATGTATACATATCTCAAATCATTTATCACTAGAGGCTATGTATACCTCGACGGTAGTCGTCGATACATTCTCATCGGCGTTAAAAATGCTCGGTCCGAAGGGAATATCTTCTATGTTAAAAATGTCGTCGTCCTCCTCCATTCCATCCTCATCCATTCCAGCGCCGGACAGGTTAAGATATTACGAGCCATCATCTTCATGATCACTTTCTCTGATAAAGCTGAACAATTCCTCTTCACCAACTCTGCTGTCCATAGCTTAGCTAATAATACAAAAAAAGATACAACAATTTAGTGCCATATATACAAAACATGTGCACGGTACAAACTTAACATTCTCAAATTTAACATATATACAAAAACAGTAGCATATATACAAAACATGTACATAAAACATTGCATTTCCCATATATTCAATCAAAAATAACAATAGCATTTCATATAAATAACAATATATATAAAGTCTAACTACAACCTCCTAGCAAGTCTAACTAGCAAATATAACTAAATTGTCCTAACAGTAGCTAAATTCTATTTAAACCTCTAAATGCAGACACTAAATACTACTAAAACAATGGCATTTTCTGGAAAAAAAACACTGACGTCAGCATGACGTCAGCAATGGCGCTCTCCTCCCCTGCCTGCTTGTTTTCCTCGATTGCACACCAAATCGGAGCCGGTGACTTGCCCCCAACCGTAATGACGGTGGCGCCGCCCTAGAATGGTCACCGGAGGAGGGCGCAACGGCTGCGGGCGGCGATGCTACGGCGGCGGCAGCGGTTTTTCTAACCCTAGCTACGGTGGCGCCGACGAGGAGGGAAGAGTGAAGGGGACCTCACCCTCGATGGAGTTGGAGGAGACGAGGACGACGTCGGGGAGCAGCACAACACGATGTTTCCGGTGATGGCGTCGGGGAGCGACGTAGGGATCGATTCGAAGAACACGGCTGCGGCCCATCGGGAAGGCACGCACGGAGTCGTAGAACGGCGCGTCGGGGAGGCGCACGCAGTCGAAGAGTGGCACGACATCGCCTCTGACGACGGCGGCGCGATTGGAATCGACAGCGGCGTCGGGGGGCGGCACGGCAGCGGGGAGCAGCACTTCCTCTCCGTCGATGGTGTCTGTGAGAGTGAACCGCCAATCTGGGCGAGGAGGCATATAAGCACCCACCTTTAGTACCGGTCCATGCCCTCAACCGGTACTAAAGCACCTTCAGTACCGGTTGGTGGATGCAACCGGTACTGAAGGTCTTTTCTTTTCTCTTTTCTCTTTTCTGTTTTTTCGTATGTATAGAATTAATTGTTCAAATTCTAATAATTTGATAACGACCGTTTTGACCAATAAAAAGCCAATTAAATAATTTTTATAAATATCATTTTCCATTTTATGAGTGCAAAAAATGACATTTTTTGTGAACAAAGTACCAAAAATATGATGCAAAATGGTACCCATTTAATTTTCATGGAAACTAGTACACACATTACACATCACCAATATTCAACATCATCAAAGTAGTGTTATGTTTAATACAATATTACACATCACCAATATTCTCATATGTTCTATATATTACTCCTCATTATCATCGATTGCTTAACATTGGGTAGGAACCACGGGGAATCCTCATTATTTAACGTGATTCTTGGGTCAGTGTTGACTTTGAAGGGCGGAATTTCAACAAACTTATCATAATCTTCTGACATGTCTGTCTTGTCTTCCACCCCCAGGATGTTTCTTTTTCATGAAAGAACTATGTCGCGTTTTGGCTCGTCTGATGTATTCGCTTCCATGTTTTTTTCTCTTTTTGGATTTTTGGTAGACATGTCTTTGACGTAGAAAACTTGAGCTACATCATTTGCTAGGACGAACGGTTCGTCTTTATAATCAAGATTGTTCAGATCCACCGTCGTCATTTCGTACATCGGGTCTACCTTGACCCCGCTTGCATTCAGCTTCACCCATTTGCGCCGAAACAAAGGGACCTTCAAATCAGGTCCATACTCAAGTTTCCATATCTCCTCTATGTAACCATAATATGTGTCCTTTTGCCCATTGTTGTTTATTGCATCAAAGCGGACACCACTGTTTTGGTTGGTGCTCTTTTTATCTTGTGCGATCGTGTAAAATGTATTACCATTTATCTCGAACCCTTCGAAAGTGACTATAGTTGGAGATGGTGTCCTGGCCAACAAGTACATCTCAACATCAACTTTGGTGTTAGCCATGAGATGTGTTTGCAACCAATCGCTGAATTTCGCCTTGTGTTGATCTTTAATCCAGAACTCATCCTCCACTTGGTTCTGAGATCGTATAATATTCATGTGTTTCTCGATATACGGAGTTGCCAACGAGGAATTTTGTAGAACTGTGTAGTGTGCTTCACTGAAAGAAGGTCCGTCCCTACATACTAATACTTTTTTCCCTAAAGTGCCTTTGCCACTCAGTCTCCCCTCGTGTCGTGACTGAGGAACACCAATCAGATTAATGTCGGAAATAAAGTCAACACAAAACTCAATGACCTCCTCGGTTCCATAGCCCTTGGAGATGCTTCCTTCAGGCCTAGCACGGTTATGAACATATTTCTTTAAGACTCCCATGAACCTCTCAAATGGGAACATATTGTGTTGAAATACGGGACCGAGAATTTGAATCTCTTCGACTAGGTGAACCAAGACATGCGTCATAACATCGAAGAAGGACGGCGGGAACACCAACTCAAAACTGACAAGACACTGGACCACATCAGTCTGCAACCTTGGTAGGATCGTTGGATTGATTACCTTCTGAGATATTGCATTGAGAAATGCACAAAGCTTCACAATGGGTACTCGAACATTTTTCGACAAAGGCCCCCTCAATGCAATCGGAAGTAATTGCGTCATAATCACGTGGCAGTCATGGGACTTCAGGTTTTGAAATTTTTGCTTTTCCAAATTTATTATACCCTTTATATTCGACGAGAAGCCAGACGGGACCTTGATACTGCCCAGACATTCAAAAAATATAGATTTCTCTTGTTTGGTTAGAGCATAGCTGGCAGGACCTTCATAGTGTTCTGGAAGCAGGCCGTCTCGTTCTTTCAAACGTTTCTGGTCCTCCCATGCTTCCTTTGTGTTTTTTTTGTTCCCATACATGCCCAAGTGGCCTAGCAGGTTCACGCAAATATTCTTTGTCACATGCATCACGTCGATTACAGATTGGACCTCCAGGACTTTCCAATATGGTAGCTCCCAAAATATAGATTTCTTCTTCCACATGGGTGCGTGTCCGTTAGCGTCATTTGGAACTTGTAGTCCTCCAGGACCCTTTCCAAAGATTACTTTTAAATCCTTGACCATATACAATATTTGATCACCGGTACGTTCCATAGGCCTCCTACGGTGATCTGCCTCACCTTTGAAATGCTTCACTTTCTTCCGTACGTTATGCCTGACCGGAAGAAATCGGCGATGCCCCAGGTATACACACTTCTTACATTTATCCAAGTATATACATTCAGTATCATCCAAACAGTGTGTGCATGCATGGTATCCCTTAGTTGTCTGTCCTGAGATGTTACTAAGAGCAGGCCAATCATTGATCGTTACGAAAAGTAACCCTCGAAGGTCAAAATCCTCCTGTTTGTGCTCATCCCACATACGTACACCTTCTTCCCTCCACAACTCTAAAATTTCATCAACTAATGGCCTGATATACACATCAAGCTCGCTACCAGGTTGCTTCGGACCATGGATGAGCACTGGCATCATAATGAACTTTCGCTTCATGCACAACCAAGGAGGAAGGTTGTAAATACATAGTCACATGCCATGTGCTATGACTGCTGCTGTGCTCCCCAAAAGGATTGAAGCCATCCGTACTTAGACCAAACCTTATGTTCATTGCGTCATCTGCAAAGTCCGGGAACTCTCTCTCGATTTTTCTCCACTGTGACCCATCAGCGGGGTGTCTGAACATCGCGTCCTTCTTACGGTCATGTTTGTGCCATCGCAACATCTTGGCATGCTCTCTGTTGCTGAACAAATGTTTCACCCGTGGTATTATAGGAGCATACCACATCACCTTGGCAGGAACCCTCTTTCTGGGGCGCTCGCCCTCAACTTCACCGGGGTCATCTCGCTTAATCTTATACCGCAGTGCACCGCAAACCGGGCATGCATTCAGATTCTCGGACCGCTCACCGCGGTAGAGTATGGAGTCAGTAATGCATGCATGTATCTTCTGCACCTCTAATCCTACAGGGCAGACGATTTTCTTTGCCTCGTATGTACTATCGGTCAATTCGTTATCCTTTGGAAGCATCTTCTTATCTTTTTCAGCAACTTTTCAAACCCCTTGTCCGATACACCATTCTCAGCCTTCCATTGCAACAAATCCAGCGTGGTACCCAACTTTTTCTGGTCATCTTCGACACCTGGGTACAATTTTTTTTTGTGATCCTCTAACATGCGCTCCAACTTCAACCACTCCCTCTAGTTTATGTTGTTTCTCTGTGCATCAGCAATGGCTCGAGCAAGATCATCAGCGGGCTCATCCGACGCCTCTTTGTCAGGCGCGTCTACCCCAGGTCCCCCCATTGTAGTACCGTCGTATTCAGGAAATGCAGGATAGTTGTCGGGGTCCTCTTCTTCTTCATTGTCTTCCATTATGACTCCTGTTTCTCCGTGTTTGGTGCAGCAATTATAGCTGGACATGAAACCGGACTCAAACAGGTGGATGTGAATGGTTTTTGATTTGGAGTAACCCTTGATATTCTTACAAGCAGAACATGGACAATACATAAAGCTATCCCGCTTATTTGCCTCAGCAACACGGATAAAATCCTGCACGCCGATCATGAACTCCGGAGAGCGTCGGTCAACATACATCCATTGTCGATTCATCTCTGCATTATGTTAATATATCTAAAACAATTACACAATAGCTATATATATCATTAATAGAGAGATAATTGACCAATGCATCAATACAAGTTCACCATATTTAAAGAAATCTAATACATAGTTCTCATAAACATTCATTAATTGAAACTAACATACAACTAGTTAAAGAACTTAAATCCAAGAAAAAATGCGATCAATATCGCAACTAAGGTAACTATTGAACCAACAACATAATGATACCAAGCCTCTAGACTAATGACATATTTTCTAACCTTTTTAAGCTTCAAGCGCATTGTATTCATCTTGATCTCGTTATCGCAACGCATTGCCTCCATCTTGATCTTGTTATCATCGACGACGTGGCGATCTTAAACTTCCATTTCATATTCTCTTCGAGACGAAGATCTTCACTTATTTCAATTTTTCTTTCAAATCATAGTTTTCTTTTATAAAAAACTCGACAATAGGGTCGGTTGGAATTTTCGGCTCAACTACCTCCACATCCGAATAATAGAGCGGGTGAGAGCCGGTGTGGACAGATGTCAAAACCATGACACTATATATACCAAAAAAAAAACAAATAAGAAAATTATACAAGTAATAATTCTATAACTAAGAATTATTAAAATGCATATACTACAAAAGTGGACGACGCGGGAGATCGACGATGGTGAGAAAGTGGACGAAACAACACTAAAAAAACCACAAATCATATTTTAACTTGAGCTCAAAATGCATATAAAACAAATGAAATGACTAAGTTAAGCATTTCATCGAACACCTTGCTAGCACTACAAAAAATAAATGAGTTAAACTAGCAAGCAAATGAGCTAAACTTGAAACGCCGGAGAAGTAGATGAAGGTGCTAACCCTTATGTAGATAGATGTGCCACCAATCTAGACAAATCTATAATACTATTAAACAAGCAAACTTTATCTTTCCTACAGCCACCCCACGTGGTGTACACAGCGCGACCTAGATTGTTGGATTACCCGATCTGATCAGATCTAACGAACAAAATTTATCTAACCTTAGCCTCGGGTGTGCTTAGCAATTAGTTTGGCGAAACGCCGAGCAGACAAAATTCTGACCGCACGCACAAATTAGGAAAAAACATGCCCAACTAAACGTCCAGCTAATGGAGTCAATTTCCGCATCTCCCTGTATCGGCCTCACCGCCGCCGCACTGCTCGCTGAAGGACGCACAAACGGTCTCCCTACCCGTCACCAGCGTGGCCTTCGCCGTGTTCCGGGACGCTGTCGTCTTGCCCGTCATGAGGACGCCCCCGTTCTTCACCAGGGCGCCCGCCGCGGTCGCCCTGCCCGTCGTGAGGATGTCGCCTCCCGTCATGTCCACCCAGCTCGATGGCGGACTGCTCCAGGGCGCCGGGATCCTCGACAACGATCTATGCACACGAATTCGACGCACGGAAGCTGCTGCGAGGCCGCCACCCTTCTCGCAAACAAATGGCGGCGGGAGCTTCAAGTTCAATAGCCACAGGAACTCAAGGTCGACGGCGGCGACACATCTGGGCGGCCTGAGTATGTGAGGTCAATTTCTCTCTATTCCCTCTCGCATCTCTAGGTTCTCCGAGGCTGCATCTATACTACTACTAGATGACCCGTTGCGCCGACTGGCGCAAATGTCCGAGTTAACGCGAATTTATTGGCATAAGAAAAACTTTATAAATTAATCATGGGGCCACTGCTTTGTAAAAAGCAATATATTCTACTTAAGCTATCATGATCTGCTCAGCTGCCTTGCAAAAGAGCAATCCAGTCTAATGCTGCTAAGAAACCAATCAGAGACTTACAGAGTTACAGTTCATGGAACATAGATATACAACTATAGTGTTGCGTGTGCCTAAGAAATATAATATGAACATACTAAAAGCTCTAAATCTTTGGGCGGGCACAACAGTTGGCATCAACAAAAGTAGATATAATTCACTTATACTCCCTCCAGTCGGTATTTATTATCGTGAGTGTAGTAGAAGTTTGTACTACCTCAGTGCAGTTTCCACGCCAATCAATTCGGGCCAGAGGTAGTGCAAAATATAGTCCACATAGGCATGGTCTTAGCCATAACTTAATAAGGGAAGGCATGAGATAGCACATAGGTAGATAGATAGACTCTCGAATCAGCTCGATAGTGCAATGAAGGAACAACGCTGAGTTACAGCGTGAGTCAAAGCAGCCAAGATGCATTACCCAAATATCATGCGCCCTGTCCCAAAGGATCTACCGTACAGCGAACGATCTGTAGAATGACAGAGAAAATCAAAGCCGGGACTTATCATAGAATGACAGTGTTACCGGATAGAGAAAAGATCGCATATATAATCACAATTCATACCGTATATACAAGCAATGTTTGTAGATGTCTATAGACAGCAGAGGAACTACTACTTCATCTTCTTCAGAGGACCACCACTCTTGCTGCCACCAGCAACCATAGGTTATAAGTTGTAAGAAACGTCAAGAAAAATGAATATCTGTAGCAACAATACACAATACAGATGGCAGAGAAATTCAGCATGTATATATAACGACTGCAACGCATACCGTAGATTGTAACAGTTTACAACAGGAAGTAGATGTGAATAAACCGAAGGTAAAAGTATGATTAGACTTAGAAATCAATTTGACTATGAATAAACAAAAGATAAAGACCCCAACTCTAGAGCGAAAGAACAATCTAAGCTGAAAGAGAACGAAAAAAGAAGGCAATAACAAAGAAACTAAGACTGTGATCATAAAATGCAAGTAAAAGGTAGCATGGTTGCACCAATGATGACAAAAGTTAGGATCGCGTAGGAAGTTACAATGGAACTATCATGGGAAAAGGATATACACATGAATAAGGAGGATCGCCTCTTCTTTTTTAACGGGATAGGGGGCTTATCAATCTGCGCTGGGGCATGCACAGAAGAAACAACGTCGGATTGCAGCGATTCAGACACAACATCCACAAAGGAAAGGTCGTCCGTTTGCAGAGTCTAAGACACAGTAGCCACATAAGAAGTCTAGAAAATCATACCAGATAGTAGTCAAGCCAAGTAGGAAGCCCAAGAAACAATCAAAAGAATTTAAATTAGCAGATAGTAGTCAAGCCAAGTAGGAAGCCCAAGACACAATCAAAAGAATTTAAATTAGCAGGACGTATGCTTTGGCACAGCTTAATATTCAGAGAGAAATTTCCTGGAAGGTTTTTTTTGGTGGTTGGAGATCCAAAGAAAAGAGAGCGCCTGACACCACTTTACATGTCTACAAAAAGTTAAAGCCACTTTAAAATGTCAATGATCGTATGTATGTGCAAAATTATCCAACAATATCCATTATTCTATTGCAGAAATCATGTGGCACATGATTATTTAAACTATGTACATACGGTTAAATTTTTTAATATATCAAGAGACTATGTGACCAAAACCTCCCTGTAAAAGTAACTCGCTTCAATTGTGTTACAAGAACATAATGCGTAATAAAAAGTAGCCACTGATTGAAATTCCTCACCAAGTGTTTATCAGAGTTTCTAAAGGAAGCAAGCAGCAAACAATAAATGAGTCCATAATGTCTTGGTGTCGAGTACAGAGAAGCAAGTATATTTTACCACCGCGGGAGATAAAATGCAGGTTCACCTCGCAGTAGACTTTAGGAAGAGCAGAAGCATAAAAAGAATATAAGAGGTGGAGCTAGGCATTGTACTGCTAACAAAAGACCCCTACCTCTTCAAACATGACTGCTCACACTGATGGAAATCGCCTAGCAGCATTGTTGCTGACAGTACAGTGCATGGCACACTAACGATATTGACAAGCATGCTATACACAGACCCCGGTCATGCGATACATATAAAAGAACCAGGGATAGGAGATACCTTTCGCATGAGGGCCGGAGAGGAAGCCATAAGCCTTGAGGAGAAGCGCAGAGTACAGACAACACAACCTAGAAGAAACAAAGCAAGGAAAAACCAAATTATCAGGTAGACATTTCATCAAACAGAATGGCCGCAGGTAATTGAAAGGTAACTTGACCAAGAGAAAGAAGATGATCTAGAGATGAAGACCAACCACAATGCGTGAGCAGTGGAAGAAACAGAGCAGCAACTTGGACCTGCAGGAAAAAAGAAGAGAAGGTTTACGCAAGGAAACTAAAAAGGAAGCAAATCACAGGAAAAGAACGAAAGGAAGAAAGAACACACCTCAACCATACTCGGTATCAACAGAGAGCTCCATCATGATATCAGAGTGAAGCAGCCGAGGAAAAGGGCACGCAGCAAGCAGAGGAGAGCGCGCCGAACCGTGAGCTCCTTCCCCACACCGTCGGCCTGTCCTGCTCCTCCACGCCAACCGTGAAGACCCCGTCGCTCTGCTCTCCCACGATGAGAAGCGCGGCCGATCTGGAAGGGGTAGAGGAAGAGAGAAACGAAGGGGGGGGTGAGAAGGGGCTCGAAGAGGACCGAAGCAACACGAGGAGGGGCGGCGCGTGGGAGCCCGACATTAACGAGGGCGACGGGCATCGACGCCGCGGCCGAACCTGCCGCGGGCGGAGACGAGGGGCTGAGTGGAGGCGGCGGAGGAGAGGAGCCACGGGCGGAGTCGAGGGGCTGAGTGGAGGCGGCGGAGGAGAGGAGTCGATGGAGCTCGGGGTCGCGAGCATGGGTGCGGGGAATGGCGGCTAGGTTAGACAATTGAGCGGCCCAGATCGACGTGGAGCTCGTCCTATGATCGAACGGCTCGGGACGGTTTTCTCCTCGCCCACCCAGCCCTTGCCTGCGAAATCGTAGTTGGGCCCAGTCATCAGCGAGAAGGGTAGACAGAGGGTGTGTGCAAAACAGAAAAAAACGAAGATGTGCGCTTGGCGAAACGCTTGTGTTGGCCGGGTTTGCCTTCAGCCTTTATAAGTTAAATTAAACAAGCAAATTTCATCTTTCCTACAGCCACCCCACGTGGTGTACACAGCGCGACCTAGACTGTTGGATTACCCGATCTGATCAGATCTAACGGACAAAATTTATCTAACCTTTGCCTCGGGTGTGCTTAGCAATTAGTTTGGCGAAACGCCGAGCAGACGAAATTCTGACCGCACGCACAAATTAGGAAAAAACATACCCAATTAAACGTCCCGCTAATTACTGATGGAGTCAATTTCTGCATCTCCCTGCCTCCGTATCGGCCTCACCGCGGCCGCACTGCTCGCGGAAGGATGCACAAACGGTTCCCCTACCCGTCACCAGCGTGCCCTTCGCCACGTTCCGGGACGCTGCCGTCCTGCCCGTCATGAGGACGCCCCGTTCTTCACCAGGGCGCCTGCCGCGGTCGCCCTGCCCGTCGTGAGGATGTCACCCCCCGTCATGCCACCCAGCTCGATGGTGGACTGCTCCAGGGCGCCGGGATCCTCGACAACGATCCATGCACACGAATTCGACGCACGGAAGCTGCTGCGAGGCCGCCACCATTCTCGCAAACAAATGGCGGCGGGAGCTTCAAGTTCAATAGCCGCAGGAACTCAAGGTCGACGGCGGCGACACATCTGGGCGGCCGGAGTATGTGAGGTCAATTTCTCTCTATTCCCTCTCGCATCTCTCTAGGTTCTCCATGTGCACGGACGAGGCTGCAGAGCGCGCGACACCGGCGGCTTCAAGGGGCCGGAGGTTTCAGGGCGGACCCGGCACTGGGGGCTGCAAGGCGTGCGGAGACGATGACATGAGGACGCACGGGGACCCTTTCGAGTCTTCTATGCACAGGGCGGGGCGAGCAAGCGCCGCCAACATCTGCTCATGTTCAAATGCAGGTGCCTGTACCAGACCTATATGAGGAAACAATGCCTGGAGGGAAGGCCTCCTGGTCTCACCTTGTGATTTGAGCGACCATCGAACAATCTTCATCTCTAGATGCAGCTTGGTGCAACGTCCGTCATCATTTGCTTGTGTATTATGTTTTTCTGCTTCAAATTTTCGTTGTTGTGTGCAGAAGACATATGTAGTTCAGTTCAGACAAGATCTGAGACGATGGATAGTTTTATCCTTTTAATTAGTATATTTGGTTGTAAGTCATTTATTCAAAAGAAAATGGAGTGTGAAGTTGTGCTCATTTACTATGCATACGAACCAAAGGACACTTGGGGATTTCATATGGTGTTTATTTCATCATAAGGAAAAGAAATCTACGGTCGTGCCAATTTGGAATAAATCAAAATCATGGTTTGTATTCTTAACCGTCGAGCTAGCTGCATGTCTCTTCTTATATATATTTGTTTTGCATTGAACTTATGGGATTTATTGATCATAAACATTGGACTCTTACTTCTAAGGAGATTGCCTAATATGAAATTCTCATAACATTGGACCAAATCCAAGAGTTTAGTTTTGCACATGTTGCCCTGTATCAGATATGCACTCTTGCAAAAATTATGTCTGATACTTTTCAGGCCTGAGATAGTTTGATGCAAAACATGGAATTGCCCATCACCGGTGCTGTGATTTCATTCCTAATTTCCAGAATTAAAAGGTGAGTTACCAGATAAATATATCGTCTTAGAGGATTGCAAGGTTAAGTGGCGTAATAATGATTTAGAGTTAAGAGAGGATGCATAATTTCTTTTCAGATTTCCATTTTCGTGCTATATCTGCATACCTCGTTTGTTACACTTTGTTTTCTTCTTTAAATTGCGTTCTGTAAATCGTGCACAGACTTTCCTTGCAGGCAACATAAGTGAAGTCTAAAGACATGAGGAGGCAGCACGATACATCCAACGCCTTCAATAAAGCCATATAAGTAAATTTTAGGTAAACTGGTTGTGAAAATGCCGTAACAATTTTCTCAATTTGCAAGCCATGTACAAACTTCACATGCAAGTTCGGTGAATTCATAGCTGCTACAGGTGTTTTACATCTGGAACTGTAGAAGTTGTAGGAGCGTAGAAGAGTGCTCTTTTAATCTTTTTGGCTTTGCTGTGTTAGACAAGCTATTTGTTGCACATGTATTGGTCGGTGCATTTGGTCCTAGCACTGATGATAGTTTCACCCTGTTAATCGGGGAATGATGAGCCCTTCACCGGTGCACCTTGATTTAGTATACGAGAAATTGGGAAAGCTGATTACTGGAACATGAAGAAAGATGGAGGATGTAGCGGACTGGGAGGGTAATGCTTGTGCTTACTTCATAAGGCTGAAGGATACGTTGCTTGTTACAGTACTGAATGTTTGTGTTGTTAGGGAATCTGAAAGAGATGTAATCTGGAGTTTTAGCCTAGGGGAGGAGGTTTATCTTAGAGGTAGTGCTGCTGAGCGGAGGGGCTGTGTTCTAATGGTTTTCTCCCTGTCCCACTTAATTGTCTTTTTCTTATTTTTTCGGTTATGGTAGAGGCCTGTAACTAATTATTTGGTTTCTGATAATGAAATAAGAGAGGAGACTCTCTTTCGTTCAAAAGGAAAGTTTGGACGTACAAGTACTGGTCAGAAATAGTTGATGTTGTGTCTTTTTTATGATATTGTCTTTAATTGATTCTCATTATATGGCTTACAAGAACTAAAGATGTACCCAGTTTTGGTATATATGGTTTTAATTTGGATGATAACTTTTTTAGTTAAAAGGTTCTATATTGGACAAAAGCGAAGGGCGATAAATGTTGTCAGATGCACTACGGGACTGGCAGCGCAGCCCGACGGCAAAGATAACGCCGACGGCCAAATGTCGTGGCCGTCGGCGTCACAAAAGAACACCGACGGCCGTAAAGGTACCGTCGGGCTAAAAGTGCCGTCGGCGTCCAAGAAGCTAGCCCGACGGCCACCGTCGGCGTAGAAGTACCGTCGGTGTTCCCCCCTCGTGCACGTCTCCGGACGCGTCGATCTGACGGCGTAATCCCCCCCTCCCCCCCCCTCCCCCCTCCCACTATGACGCCGACGGCAATACCGTCGGGCTCAGTACACTATTTTCCAGTTTTTCTTAAAATATTAGATTACGTTTTAAAATATTATTTGTAAGACTACTAAATCATAATAAATAACATAAAAACTAATTTATACAAATGTGGCCATAATATAAGGACACATATGCGGGTATCTCCGGTGTTTTGTTGTGCCGGGTTCTTGCACTTAGAGGTGAAAACCCCCGTTTCGGGTTTCGGGCATGGAACCGTGCGACGGAACACATGAAATGTTTGTTTTTTATGGTTCAATATACCAACCTAACACATCCAAGCAAAAAAATCCATGCGTCTACCCCCTCCCGACGCCGTTTAGAGGGGTAGATCGACGGGTCAGACTTTTCTCCAGCGGGAGTAGGGTTTCGCCGTAGAGTGGGTCCGGAGGGTCAATACCCCATCAAAACTTTCATAGACCCCTAATATATGTATACTAGTGTGTTGGTAGTTTGTGGGAACCAAGATACATCTCCGAGGTGCGACCCGCTACACTGACCCCTCTTTCTCCGTCGTAAGTTCTTGCACTTAGAGGTGAAAACCCCCGTTTCGGGTGTCGGGCATGGAACCGTGCGACGGAACACATGAAATGTTTGTTTTTTATGGTCCAATATACCAACCTAACACATCCAAGAAAAAAAATCCATGCGTCTACCCCCTCCCGACGCCGTTTAGAGGGGTAGATCGACGGGTCAGACTTTTCTCCAGCGGGAGTAGGGTTTCGCCGTAGAGTGGGTCCGGAGGGTCAATACCCCATCAAAACTTTCATAGACCCCTAATATATGTATACTAGTGTGTTGGTAGTTTGTGGGAACCAAGATACATCTCCGAGGTGCGACCCGCTACACTGACCCCTCTTTCTCCGTCGCAAGTTCTTGCACTTAGAGGTGAAAACCCCCGTTTCGGGTTTCGGGCATGGAACCGTGCGATGGAACACATAAAATGTTTGTTTTTTATGGTCCAATATACCAACCTAACACATCCAAGCAAAAAAATCCATGCGTCTACCCCCTCCCGACGCCGTTTAGAGGGGTAGATCGACGGGTCAGACTTTTCTCCAGCGGGAGTAGGGTTTCGCCGTAGAGTGGGTCCGGAGGGTCAATACCCCATCAAAACTTTCATAGACCCCTAATATATGTATACTAGTGTGTTGGTAGTTTGTGGGAACCAAGATACATCTCCGAGGTGCGACGCGCTACACTGACCCCTCTTTCTCCGTCGTAAGTTCTTGCACTTAGAGGTGAAAACCCCCGTTTCGGGTGTCGGGCATGGAACCGTGCGACGGAACACATGAAATGTTTGTTTTTTATGGTCCAATATACCAAGCTAACACATCCAAGCAAAAAAATCCATGCGTCTACCCCCTCCCGACGCCGTTTAGAGGGGTAGATCGACGGGTTCAGACTTTTCTCCAGCGGGAGTAGGGTTTCGCCGTAGAGTGGGTCCGGAGGGTCAATACCCCATCAAAACTTTCATAAACCCCTAATATATGTATATTAGTGTGTTGGTAGTTTGTGGGAACCAAGATACATCTCCGAGGTGCGACCCGCTACACTGACCCCTCTTTCTCCGTCGTAAGTTCTTGCACTTAGAGGTGAAAACCCCCGTTTCGGGTGTCGGGCATGGAACCGTGCGACGGAACACATGAAATGTTTGTTTTTTATGGTCCAATATACCAAGCTAACACATCCAAGCAAAAAAATCCATGCGTCTACCCCCTCCCGACGCCGTTTAGAGGGGTAGATCGACGGGTTCAGACTTTTCTCCAGCGGGAGTAGGGTTTCGCCGTAGAGTGGGTCCGGAGGGTCAATACCCCATCAAAACTTTCATAAACCCCTAATATATGTATACTAGTGTGTTGGTAGTTTGTGGGAACCAAGATACATCTCCGAGGTGCGACCCGCTACACTGACCCCTCTTTCTCCGTCGCAAGTTCTTGCACTTAGAGGTGAAAACCCCTGTTTCGGGTTTCGGGCATGGAACCGTGCGACGGAACACATGAAATGTTTGTTTTTTATGGTCCAATATACCAACCTAACACATCCAAGCAAAAAAATCCGGGGTGTATACTAGTGTGTTGGTAGTTTGTCGGTCCGGGGTGTTCAAATATGTTATTAAAACAATATTAGTAAAGGAAATTATAATTTATATTTTGTAACTGTTAATTCAAAAATTGCAATAGAAAAATTGCAATAGATTAATGTTATAAAAAATGAATTTATTTGTTGGAAAAAAAAAATCCAAGCCCGACGGTAATGCCGTCGGGCTAGCTTTAGGTTTAGAAAGTCAACACCCGCGGGATTGGGGATTATTCCCCATCCAACCCAATCCCGCGCCACCCTCTTCGCTAGCCGCCTCCCCGCCGCCGCCGCCGCCGCCGCCGCCGCCCTCCCGCACGCCGCCGCGCCAGCCCGCACGCCGCCCGTACCTCGCCGCCGTCGCCCGCCCGCCGCGACGCCCTCCCGCGCGCACGCCCGCCGCCGCCGTCGCCCGCCCGCGCGCCTGCTTTGCTCTGCCCGCGTCTGCCCGCGCGCACGCCGGCCCGCCGCGACGCCCTCCCGCGCCTGCCCGCTCTGCCCGCGCCTGCCCGCGCCTGCCCGGTCGCCGTCGTCGCCCTGCCCGCGCCTGCCTCGCCCTGCCCACGCGTGCCCGCCTGCCGCCGCCGTTCGTGCTCTTCTTGGGGCTCACCGTGTGGCACCTCGCCTGCGCCACCTCTCCTGGTAATCTCTAATCAATCCAGCTCTTCCACTAGTGAATTTGACATCTTAGAAAATCACTACTGTTCGGTTAATGTTGCTTCTGCTGCAATTGATCACGGGAGTTAGTGCTGCGATTAATGATGACAGTCTTGAGCCATGTCTTGCATTTCCTTGCAAACATACCTTTTCCTCTTGGAAATAACCAAAACTAGATACGAGTATAGTGTTTAATTATCTGCCCTGAACATGCCAAACTTTAGTCCGGCAAGGACGAAGAAACAAAGGTTGAACTTCTCTATTGCTTCTTGGTTCCCTGTTGATGATTGATTCATCCGTCCCTTGATGTCGGCTACGTGGTTTGGCCTAGGTGCCGAACTTTGTCCCACTACCACCATTGCTTGAAACATTTTCACATTAATCCTTACTGTCATCATTAGCTAAAGGTGATTCTGATTCTTAACAATCCTTGCTAGTATTAATCTGCATTATATTTTATCATGTAGGTTTCTCGGAGCCGTCGTGTCGGAGCCGTCGTCGTGTTCGTGTTGTTCGACTACCTCCTCTACAGCGGAGGGTGAGATAAAACTCCTTCTCCTCTCTTGTATTTTTATGTTCTAGATATTAGTTTCACGTCAAGTCACGTAACCTAGGTGTCTTTTCCCGTCCGAAAGCGTTACGTGGATAAATATGCGTTAGAGGTCAGCATATTATGATGCGTAACGCTTCGGCATTTACGGGACAGTCGGCGGATGCGTAGTTGGGTACGTTCTCTGTGTTCTGCTCCGGTCCGAGTCAGAATTTCTGTAGTGCCTCCCCGTTGTTCTTCGGATGCACATCCTCTCGGCTTTTTGCCGAGACGTGTATCGGGAGAGCAGCGGGGAGGTGCTGCCGAAATTCTGTCTCGGATCGGGCTAGAGCATGGAGAACGTACTCAATCTACGGATCCGGTGGCTGCTAGGAGGCTATCCTATTAGAGATGTAGGATGATGCACGCGTTTTCCCCGGTAGAGAATAGCTGTGTATCAAGCTCAGCAGTCGCATCAGTTTGCCTATATGACGGTGAGTTGTAGTCCATCCAATCCTAGCCAATAAATTTCATTGTCCGAGTTTGTACTTCATAATGCGTGACATCTAAACTCACTTGCAGGCGCTTAGTACGGCAATGAGAGAGGGTGCTCCACTACCCGAGCCAGTACCGGCTCCGCCACCACCGCCGTACCCTCCACGGCCGTGCTACGCCGATTTCGTCGCACACTACACCCAGGCGACTCCTGTTAGTACTTCACCAAAGCTTCACTAAGTTATTTTTTGTACATCTAGATATTTACACTTAGTCATATTTTGTTCAAACATGTAGGGATCGTCTTCTTCACGGGCTCCGTTTGGTCGAGCTTCTGCCTCACCCATGGCCACTCCGGTTCACTCACAAGGTCCTAGCCCGGGTGCTTCTACCTCGCTGCATCGATCACCCCACCACGAGAGCCGCGAGATGCGTCAACAATCGCCAAACCCGGTTAGTTCATGAAAAACTCTGACATAAACCAACCATAGACTTAGAACTATTTTTCATGGTTCAGTTTGGACTTAAAATGTTTGCATGAATTTGGACTTAGAACGTTTGCATGAATTTGGACTTAGAACATTTGCATGACTTTGATCATTTTTCCTTGTATGAATTTGGACTTAGAAGGTTTGCATGACTTTGATCATTTTCACTTGCATGAACTTGAACTTGATACATTTGCCATGCTAACCGGAGTTCGTTTTCATTTTGTAGTGATCATGCTCTTGGCGGTGGAATTCGTGCTTGAGAGTTCCATTGGAGAGATCATTTTGTAGCTTCATGAGCTACAAACATGTAGAAACGTGTGATATATGTGACGCGTGTGTCGTGATGATGTTTATATGTGTCGTGATGATCCCTATATGATGATGTTTATATGTTTGATGATCCCTATATGATGATGTTCATGAGTTTGATGATGTTTATATCTGAATCCCAGAAAAATTTGAATTTTGCAGGGAATAAAAAAAATGCAGCAAAATGCTGCTGTTTTCACTCCAGAATGAGCCCGACGGCAATGCCGTCGGCGTCACTCTGTATTGCATTATTATGCAGTGGTGAGGCCGACGGTATTTGCCATCGGCGTAGTCTCGGTATGGTGAGGCCGACGGCAATGCCGTCGGGCTCACCGTATGGCCTGTGCAGCTCCAGCTAGTGACGCGTGTCTCGTGACGGAGCGCCGTTACGAGTTTCTGCGCCGAGGGTTTTTTACCACCGACGGCCTAAAATCACCGTCGGCGTAACGCGCTAGCCCGACGGCAATTGTGAGCCCGACGGCCACGGCGTGAGCCCGATGGATCACAGCCCGACGGCCTTAGGCCGACGGTGGCCGTCGGGCTCACTGAGGCCGAAGGTGACTGTGATGAGCCCGACGGCATTTGCTGTTACTCCTGTAGTGATGTATGTGCTATACAGGAGTAACAATATTGTTAGAATTATTTCATGACCAAGATTGTAGCTATTTTTTCGCATTGACACTTGGTAACCATTCTGCACGAAAGGCAGGTGCACCTGAAAAATGACATGATATAGTTTCGAATCTCTAATGGATGTCCTTAAATTATAGCCTTGAATTCTGTTGCTCCGATCTTAGCGGCAAACTGATATGTTCTTATTGGCAAACGCTGTTCTAAATGAGCTTCAAGATAGATATGTGTTTAAAGGACTTTCTTTGAACATTTCTGGCATCCGACCGTGGATCACTAGCCACGTAAATGTATTGTGCTTCAGTTGGCAGGTACTCTTCTATATAAGCTTCAAGAAGTTATGAATTAGGGCATTAGTCATCAATATATTAAGCATTCTTAAAGATTAAGAATCATATGATGTATCTTGTAGAGACGTGCGTGCACGTGCAAAGCTATTGTGCTTCAATTGGCAGGTATTCTTCTATATAAGCTTCAAGAAGTTATGAATTGGAGCATTAGTCATCAATATATCAAGCATTCTTAAAGATTAAGAATCATATGATGTATCTTGTAGAGACGTGCGTGCATGTGCAAAGCTACTAGTGTTGGAGAAAAATGTGGTGAACTAGAGCTCTTGGGAGAGGTAAGAGAGCAAAAATGGAGTGTGTGCTCGAGCTGAAAAATGGAGTGTGTGGCTCGGGCGTGGGAGAAGCTCTAAGTACAGTGACCAATTCTGTACCGGTTGGAGACACCCGCCGGTACTGAAGGTGCTTGTCCTACCGCAGCCGATTCCCCAAGACCTTTTGTACTGGTTGGTGTCTCCAACCGGTACGAAAGGTCACTACGAACCGGTACTGCTGCCCCCCTCGCCTCTCGCTGTTCGGACCGGTACTGATGCCACACTAGTACCGGCCGCAAACCTGGCCGGGACTGATAGTCTGGACGTAAAGTCCTTTTTCCACTAGTGCTTCTTGGTGGTTCTGAGTTGAAAGCTTGCAAGCCGCACAGGTTGTTATTTTGCTGGACCACGGTGGTTCGTAGTAGATCAACAACTATCCTTGCCTCTAAGGCGGCCGGTGAGTTATCAAAAGGCATCTGCTCTAGGGGGTGCGTCGGTGCAAAAATATTATCAAGTGGGTTATTGTAATGACCCGGAGGGGGATCGAACCTGGGTGGTGGTGGTGGTAGTTGTTCCATGACTGCCGCCCTGGCTCCTACCGCCGGACTTCTCGCTGGCGCTCCTGGTAACCCGGCCGGTGGCACACCTGCTCCTGGTGCCGGGTTAGCCATCGCCACTTGTACTGGCGCACCATTGGTCGGCGTCTGATATCCAAAGCTCGAGGTTCTATGGCGTTTGTCCCGGTGGGCAGATGTAGCCGGCTTTCGTGCCTTCTGTTCTGAACTGCGGTCATCTCGTCCCTTCTTCTCTGAAGAGTGTTTCTTTCTTTTAGCAGTCTCTACTCTTGCTGAGCCACAAGCCGCTCTCTATCTTTTATACGCCGGGTTTCATGCGCATGCTCTTGATTTTCTCTTGCCACTGCCTGCCTTAGGTCTCCATCTCTCTAATCAGGGCAGTGCTAGTGTTTGTTGCATCTCCCATATGCTGTGCAGGGCATGCCGAGGTCCCAGCGAGCACCTGGTGCTCCAAAGGCGGTGGCTGCACCAGGTTAGTTGGGTTTGGAGTTGGTACCGGAGTATGCACTAAGATCGGATTTCCGAGAGCCGTCCCTGAAGCTGGTACACGTTCCTGAGCCATCGAACTAAAAGTTGGTCGAATTGCTTCGGTGTTGGGGTTAGGTGGTGCATAGTTCGCTACTGGTGCAGCAACTTGATCACGATCCCAATTTTCTCTGTTCCGCCTCGTGGTCGCTTCCGCGCTTGTCTCGTCACTCACGGAAGCCTTAACTCCATCTGCTGGCGGTGCCCGGGTCACGACGTGAACCGTCATATGACGTACGGGTCCCAGTGGTGCTAGATGATCTTCATCTTCAAGCCCGTCTCCATAATGATCCTCGAACAATGGTAAGATTGACTCTTTGTCTGTGTCAAGATCTGATATATTGGTGGGGGTGGTAATGGAACCCTACATAGCTTGGATCGCCGCATCTTGCTCTTTGGTGATAGCTTCAAACTCTAGCGATCCGACTGATGCTTCTCCGTCTGTCTGGGCCATCGTGGTTGACACGGACTCTGACTCGAACTCCGGCTCATACTGATTTTTGCTGGCTCCGCTAGATCGGATCACACCAACGAAAATATCGATCTGGCCGAAGATGAGCATAAAATATCGGATCACACCATCGTGGTTTCCAAAAAGTCTGCTTCTTCTGACCAGCTGGAGTCGTCCACGATCCGCTCCCCTCCTGGAAGCGTGTAGATCTGGCTGATAGCTAGGTTTTCCATACCTCGCCGCGCTTCGCGTGAAAAAGTGATGCTCTTGGCCACAGGCCCCACGATGGTCGCTAACTGTCGATGGATTGTCACGACAGAGTTTCCGAGTGGAAACTTGAGATAAGGGGCAAGGCGGCTTCCGACATCAGGAGCTTGTCTAGCGTGGCGTCGGGAAACAATATTTTACCCAGGTTCAGCCCCTCGTCTTGAGCTAAAGACCTACTTCCTGCTTCTGCTTTATTGATATAGGTTTCGAGGACTCGGCGCCTTAGCTTCCGGGTCTCGAGATTACAATGGTGGTATTGAAAGGGATCGCAGGCAGAAAACAATAACTTTCCTAGCAACGATATTGTTAAACTAGCCAGAATCTATACTATGCAGATACAGTAGTACGGCGGAGATCGGAATACATACCCTTGTAGACGGAAAGTGGGGATTACGTTCCCGCATGAACGTTGACGATGAAGACGACGAAGCCAACCTCAAGGTCGTGTAGAGGGAGTAGACCTCCCAGCACCGCTAGCGCAGCACCTCGCAGGGCGTTACACACGTACGATGGAGACGACTCTTGAAGCTCTAGTGCAGGACGAGCAGCGGAAGACTTGGACCGGAACACCAACAACGCGGCAACGGGCTTATGGTGGAAATACCCCTCTCTTCTCGGCACAACTCCGACAAAGGGAATCATGTAATCGAGGAGAGAAATAGAATTAATTGGATCAATTAAAAGGCCAGGGGTGCACCTCTATTTGGTGGTGGCCAACCTAGGCCGGCCTCTCCCTGATCGGAACCCTGGAGGGGACTCCCCCCCCCCCCCCCCCATGGGCCTTCTTTCCACTAGAAGGCCCATTTTGAGAAATCTGCCTTTAAAAATTCGAACATAAATAAATAAAAATGTATTTAACTATTAATTACACTAATTAATATTAATCACACATTATATAATTTATTTCGACTCCGAAAACTATTTCACATCTGCCCGATCTCCATCGGAACATTCCCGGGACGTTCCCGGTGTTCTCTTTCCTTTCCGGTTGTCTTGTCGAAACCCCTTAAGTGTGTTACCCTAGCAGTTCGATATAATAACAGACATGATCGAGACGCCTCTCCGATCAATGATTTATCCGTATGCCTGGACCCCATAAATAACCCCTTTGATATAACAAATGACTTTTGTCTATCAAACCTAGACGCCGAGTCTTAAACCATTTGTCATAGCAATAGTTAGCGTGTCCGAGACTAGTTCATAGATTTCTCCATACCTAGCTTGATCTCGTTACCGACAACACTATCTTCTACTCGTCCACGATCTTATGTTCGGTTGACCTAGTCACATGTTTGCAAGCTCATTGAACATAATCTCACCGAGTGGGCCCTAGAGTATCTATCTGTCTATACGGACTTACAAATCCCGGTCTTGACCCCTCGTCTGAACTACTCCCTTCCAATACCCGAGAGGGACACCTTTATTGTCACACTATATAAGATATGACGTTTTATGTGAAGGGGATCGCAGGCAGAAAACAAAAAATTTCCTAGCAACGATATCCTTAAACTAACCAAGATCTATACTATGCAGATATAGAATTACAAAGGAGATCGTAATACATACCCTTGTAGACCGAAAGCGGGGATTACGTTCCCGCACGAACGTTGAGGATGAAGACGACGAAGCCGACCTCAAGGTCGTGTAGTGGAAGTAGGCCTCCCAGCACCGCTAGCGCAGCACCTCGCAGGGCGTTACACACGTACGGCGGAGACGACGACCTCCGAAGCTCCAGTCCAGAACGAGCAGCGGAAGACTTGGACCGGAACACCAGTTGCGCGACAGCGGGCTATGGTGGAGAGACCTCCTATCTTCTCGGCGCAACTCCGGCAAAGGGAATCACGAAATCGATAGAGAAAGGAGAGATTAATTTGTGAATTAAAAGGCCAGGGGTGCCCTTCTTATATAGGCTCCGGGGGGAGCCAACTTGCCAGCCAGGCAATGTGGGACAATTCCCACATTCCTGGTGCGGCTCCAACAGGTGCACCGGCCCTAGGTGGACCCCATTTGTCCCACCTAGGCTGGCCTCATTGCCCTCACCGAATTCCTTAGGGGAATTTTCCCCCCATGGGCCTTCTTTCCACCAGAAGGCCCATTTAGTGAAATCAGCCTACATAAATTCGAAAATAAATATATAAAATCATAATTAATCATTAATTACACTAAATAATATCAAACGTATTATATATAATTTATTCTAGCTTCAAAAACTATTTCTGCTCGATCTCTATCGGACCATTCCCGGGAAGTTCCCGGTGATCTCTTTCCTTTCCGGTTGTCTTGTCGAAACCCCTTAAGTGTGTTACCCTAGCGGTTTGATATAATAACAGACATGATCGAGACCCCTCCGATCAATGATTAACTCGTAGGCCAGGACCCCATGAATTAACCCATGTGATATAATGAATGACTATCGTCTATCAAACCTAGACGTTGAGTCTTAAACCTTAGCGATACTTAGCGTGTCCGAGACTCACTCATGGATATCTCTGTACCCAAAATGATCTCGTTACCGACAACACTATCTTCTACTCGTCTATGATTTCATGTCTCCGTGACCTAGTCACATGTTTGCAAGCTCATTAGACATAATCTCACCGAGTGGGCCCTAGAGTATCTATCCTGCTACGCGGACTGGCAAATCCCGCTCTTGACCCCTCGTCTCAACTACCCCTTTCCGATACCCGAAAGTATCACCGTTGGTGCGATCAAAGTATCTTCCAGGAATAACAATAAGAGTTGATCTCACGGCCGAAGGCGTAATGACTACGTCCTACAAATATGGGTATGTCCATCACATCGGTCATCAATCGCACAATGAACTAGTCTTATTAGATGCTACCAGGGACCTAGTTGTTTATGCATCACATGTGTATTAATATTTTCGCTTAATACAGTTATATAATGACACAAAACGTATTATGAGCAAACAAGATATGATAAATAAATCACTTTATTAACTGCCTCTAGGGCATATCTCCTTCAGTCTGCCACTTGCAGTAGAGTACAAATTAATCTAGATTACAACTTGGTAAAAGCTTAACACCCATAGCTACTTGGTGCTTTTCATGCTTATCAAGCGGAAGAGGCTTCGTCAGGGGATCTACCACATTCAGATCCGTATGCACTTTGCAAATCTTCACATCGCCTATAAATACTGTCGTATCACATGGAAGCGTCGGAGAATGTGTTTGGCGGTTGAGTGAGACCTTGGTTCCTTCACGTTAGCAATAGCACCCGTATTGTCGCAGAAGAGGATCACGTGGTCTTGCGCGCTTGGGAACACTCCAAGTTCAGTGATGAACTTTCTCAGCCTCACAACTTCATTCACGGCTTCGCAAGCAGCTATGTACTCCGACTCCAATGTAGATTGCGCGACGATGGGTTGCTTCCCACTTATCCAGCACACGGCGCCTCCATTCACCTTGAACACATAACCTGTCTGTGACTTAGACTCATCGGGGTTTGAGCTGAAACTTGCATCAATGTAACCTGTTACGCCAAGTTCTTCATCGCATCCACCATAGACAAGGAACGATTCCTTTGTCTTCTTGTGATACTTTAGAATGCTCTTAACAATCCAATGTTCCATTCCTGGATTACTTTGGAAACGACTCGTCAAACTAAGAGCCAATGCTACATCAGGTCTAGTACTTAACATTGCATGCATAATCGATCATATGGCTGAAGCATAAGGATGTTTAGTCATTTCGGCCTTACCTTGTTCCGTTACCGGACACTGTGCCTTTCGCAATGTTTTATTCTTGATAACCCGGCAGAGAACCTTTCTTTTTAGTCTCCATACCGAAACGCTTCAGTATTTTATCAAGATAAGTACTCTGACTCGACGCTAATAGACGTCTTTATATATCACGATAGATTTTAATGCCTAAGACGTATTCAACTTCTCCTAAGTCCTTCATGGAAAATTTAATGTTTTAATAATTTTGCACGCTATTCAGAAGTTCCACATCATTCCCAATCAGCATTATATCATCTACATATAGTGCTAAAAATACAACCGAGCTCCTAATCATGTTATTGTAAATGCAGGTCTCTTCCAAATTTTGGACAAATCCAAAACCTTTGATCACCTCATCAAAGTGAAGATTCCAGCTCTGAGATGCTTGCTTCAATCCATAGATGGAACGTTGAAGCTTGCATACCTTGTTAGCATTTTCTGGGTCGACAAAAACCTTTCGGTTGTACCATATACAACTCTTCCTTAATGTTGCCATTCAGGAATGTTGTTTGACATCTATCTGCCATATTTCATAATCGTAATATGCATCAACTGCTAACAAAATCCGAATAGACTTTAGCATCGATACCCGTGAAAAAGTTTCATCATAGTCAATCCCATGAACCTGTCGGAAACCTTTTGCGACAAGTCAAGCTTTATTGACGGTCACATTACCGTCAGCATCAGTATTCTTCTTAAAGATCCATTTATTCTCGACAGCCTTGCGCCCTTCGGGAATCTCCATAAGAGTCCATACTTTGTTATCATACATGGATCCTATTTCGGATTTCATGGCTTCTAGCCATTTCTCGGACTCTAGACTCGTCATTGCCTCCTTGTAGTTCGAAGGTTTGTCCTGTTCAATTAACATGATGGTGCAAAATAGGTTGCCATACCATTCTGATGTGATACGAGATCTACCAGACCTACGAGGTAGAACAGTGTCCTCGACACTTTCTCCCACTCCATCTATGGAGGACCTTTCCGGAACAACTTCCGTTGCGTGACCCAGAATTTCGAGTTCAGGATCAACGATCTCGTCCAACTCTACCTTCCTCCCACTTACTCCTTTCGCGAGAAACTCCTTCTCAAGAAAAGTACCGATCTTCGCGACAAACGTTTTGCCCTCAACTTGGCTGTAGAAGGTGTATCCTACGGTTTCCCGTTGATATCCTACAAAGACGACTTTCTCCGATTTCTGTTCGAGATTGTCGGGCTGTAGTTTCTAAATGTACGCCTCACAGCCCCAAACCTTCAGAAACGATAACTTAGGCTTCTTTCCATACCATAACTCATACGGCGTCGTTTCTACGGATTTGGACGGAGCCCTATTTAAACTTAATACAGATGTTTCTAACGCATAACCCCAGAAGGATACGGACAAGTCGGAAAGAGACATCATAGACCGAACGCTATCTAATATAGTACGATTACGTCGCTCGGACACGCCGTTACGTGGCGGTGTTCCGGCAGGCGTAAGTTGTGGCACGATGCCACATTCGTTCAGATGTGTGCCAAACTCAATACTCAAATATTTGCCACCACGATCAGATCGGAGGTGCTTGATTTTCTTGTTAAGATGATTTTCAAATTCACTTTGAAATTATTTGAACTTTTCAAAAGTTTCAGACTTGTGTTTCATCAAATAGATATAACCGTATCTACCCAAGTCATCGGTGAAGGTAAAAAGTAAGTATAACCATTGTGTATCGACACGCTCATTGGTCCACACACATCTGTATGTATGACTCCCGACAAGTCTGACGCCCGTTCAACGAAACCTTTGAACGGTGTCCTGGTCATCTTGCCCACGAGGCATGGTTCGCACGTATCGAGGGATCCAAAATCCAACAAGTCCAAAAGTCCATCGGCATGGAGTTTCTACATGCGCTTTATACCAATATGACCGAGACGACGATTCCACATATACATGGCGGTATCATCACTAAGTTTAATCCTCTTGGCATCGTTTTTATGGATGTGAGTACTACGCTCGAGATTCAACAAGAATAAACCATTACTCTCGGGAGCATTAACATAAAATATATCATTCATCAAAATAGTACAACCAGTTGATACTGATTTAATTGAATAACCGTCTTGCAACAAGCAAGACCCACTGATTATGTTTACACTCAAGGATGGCACAAAATAACACTTACTTAAAAACAAAACTAATCCCGATGGTAGATGTAGAGGGAGTGTGCCGACATCCACCATGTCAACTCTTGATCCGTTGCCGACCCGCATCGCCACCTCGTCCTTAGCTAGGCGCAGCTTATTCCGCAACTCCTTCTGAGAGTAACAAATATGAGCAACATAACCAATATAAAATACCCAAGTGTTTCTACGGGCGGATGTAAGGTACACATCTATAACATGTATATCAAATATACCTTTCTCTTTGGCGACTATCTTGCCAGCTTTCTTGTCCTCTAGGTACTTGGGGCAGTTGCGCTTCCAGTAACCATCTCCCTTGCAGTAGAAGCATTCCACGCCAGCTTTGGGACCAGACTTGTTAGTCTTAGACTTGGCAACAGGCTTGCCATCCTTCTTGGACTTCCAGTTCTTCTTTCTCTTGCCACCAGATTTCTTAAAATCGACTGTCTTGTTGACCATAAACAGCGTGTGCTCCTTCTTGATTTCCACCTCAGCAGTCTTGAGCATCACCAACACTTCACCCAGGGACTTAGCCATGCCATGAATGTTGTAGTTCATGACGAAGCCTTTATAGCTAGGGGGCATTGATTGCAGCACCCTATCAATCGCCAGCTCATCGGGAATCTTGCATTCCAAAGCATTCAGGCGCTGAACGTAGCTAGACATCTTGACCAAGTGCTCACTCACACTGCTATGCTCCTTCATTTTGGCCGAGAAGAAAAGCTCAGAAGCTTCATGTCTCTCAGCCTTAGCCTGCGGCGCAAAGACATCCTTGAGATCAGAAATTATCTCGAAGGCACTCGTCTTCTCACAATGCTTCTCCATGTCGGCTTCCATGGCGTAGAGCATGCCACTCTTGACAAAGGCGGAATCCTCCGATTTGGTCTGGAAAACCTTCTTCTCATTATCAGAGGCATCATCTGCGGGAGGGTCACCTACGGTGGCTTCAATGACGTAAGCCACCCTATGGGGAGTGAGGAGGATCCTCAGGTTGCGGAACCAGGTCATGAAGTCAGACCCATTGGTCTTAAGCTTTTCTTTCTCAAGGAACAGACCTAGGTTAAACGAGGGGCGAGACATCTACAATTGAATTTGCAACAACATAAGACTTTGTTCATAATATTTTGAGTTCTAGCAATTTAGTAAATTAACTACCAGAACTCCAACTGAAACGAACATCCCTCTAAATCGTTTCAGCGACTACACGACCCCCATCCATTGCACAACCCCTCATCGTAAGAGTCGGCAACACAACTTCAAAGGTGGACATCAAAATGTCGATCACAACAACACTGTGACTCATGCTCGACCTTTCGGCCTCCATGTTCCAAGGCCATATCTGCATATGCTAGGCTCGCCACAATAACCTCCAACGTAAACGCTTGTGTAAAACTGTCTTACACACACTGTATGCGAACGACGATAAGTCTGACACCCGATCGTCACGGTCTGCCTCATAACGTAGAAATTTCTTGGTGGTGCATGTTGGAGGAATAACACTAATGGTATTTTGGAGGGATCATCTTATATTACTACCGCCGTGTAACTAATAAAAAATCACACAATATAAGATGCACTCAAAAACATCAAATGTAATGCGACGTGATATGGTCCATGCGCCATGGTCTTCTTGGCACCCACAATTTATAAAAAATTTAATAAACCTACATTGACCATATCACATTGCCCCTGCAAAATAAAGTAAGACATGTTCTACTTTATCTTTTGCATATTTTACTTGGCTTGGGGTTGTCGTAAACATAACCGCTTCTTACCTACGAACTTATGACCACAACAATGATCCAATAATTGTATGTTTAAGCATCGCTTTCGGGCCCTCCATTGAAAATGCAAAGCCACCTAAAGAGAGAGAGATAGACACCCGCCAGCAACAGATACAGTACAAGCCGTATGTCAATAGTGGAACTAGTCTTGTGTAAGCGTACGCGTGAAGTCCGTGCGGGCCGCTTCATCAACTAAATACTGCCGGAATCACAAGTGCACGCTAGAGGGTAGCAAATAATAGAACGAAGCCCCCGTGAAGAATCACGGGTTCTAAAAACGTATAGCTATATCTACGCATAGATCGGCTCTTATATCACTGAAGGGGATCGCAGGCAGAAAACAATAACTTTCCTTGCAACAATATCCTTAAACTAGCCAGAATCTATCCTATGCAGATATAGTAGTACGACGGAGATCGGAATACATTCCCTTGTAGACCGAAAGCGGGGATTATATTCCCGCACGAACGTTGATGATGAAGACGACGAAGCCGACCTCAAGGTCGTGTAGAGGAAGTAGACCTCCCAACACCGCTAGCGCAGCACCTCGCAGGTCGTTACACACGTACGGTGGAGAGGACGACTCCCGAAGCTCCAGTCCAGGACGAGCAGCGGAAGACTTGGAACGGAACACCAACAGCGTGGCAGCGGTCTTATGGTGGAGATACCTTCTCTCTTTTCGGAGGAACTCCGAGAAAGGGAATCAAGTAATCGAGGAGAGAAAGAGAATTAATTGGATCAATTAAATTGCAGGGGTGCACCTCTATTTGGTTGTGCGCCGGCCCTAGATGGGTCCCATGTGGCCCACCTAGGTCGGCCTCTCCCTTATCCGAACCCTGGAGGGGACTCCCCCCCCATGGGCCTTCTTTCCACTAGAAGGCCCATTTAGGGAAATCTGCCTTTAAAAATTTGAAAATAAATAAATAAAAATGTACTTAACTATTAATTACACTAATTAGTATTTATCACATATTATATAATTTATTCGGACTCCGAAAACAATTTCGCAACTGCCCGATCTCCATTGGACCATTCCCGGGACGTTCCCGTTGTTCTCTTTTGTTTCCGGTTGTCTTGTCGAAACCCCTTAAGTGTGTTACCCTAGCGGTTCGATATAATAACATACATGATCGAGACCCCTCTCTGATCAATGATTAATCCGTAGGCCTGGACCCCATGATTAACCCCTGTGATATAACGAATGACTTTTGTCTATCGAACCTAGACGTCGAGTCTTAAACCTTTTGTCATAGCGATACTTAGCGTGTCCAAGACTCGTTCATAGATATCTCCATACCTAGCTTGATCTCGTTACCGACAACACTATCTACTACTCGTCCATGATCTTATGTCCGGGTGACCTAGTCACATTCTTGTAAGCTCATTGAACATAATATGATCGAGTGGGCCCTAGAGTATCTATCCGGCTATAGGGACAGACAAATCCCGCTCTTGACCCCTCGTCTCAACTACTCCCTTCCGATACCCGAGTGGGAAACCTTTATTGTCACACTATATAAGATATGACATTTGATGCAATCAAAGTATCTTTCAGGAATAACAATAAGAGTTGATCTTACGGTCGAAGGCGTAATGACTACGTCCTACAAAATATGGGTATGTCCATCACATCGTTCTACCAACGATATGACTTCATTGCCATCTGACGCCATGTCACATGATCGAGAAACCTCGATCATCAATCGCACAATGAACTAGTCGTAGTAGAGGCTACTAGGGACCTGGTTGTTTACGTATCACACGTCTATAAATGTTTCCGCTTAATACAGTTATAGCATGACACAAAAACGTATTATGAACAAACGATATATGATAAATAATGAATTATTAATTGCCTCTAGGGCATATCTCCTTCATGTATCACTTTTTACTTGACTTCTCAAGGAGCCAAGAGAACCCCTTATATAGGCGGCGGGTCTCGCTGGAGGTACAAGGCGGGATCCGGGTTCCTATCATACCCGGACTCTACTCTAAGTCCTCTAAGTCTTCGGCTTCCTTATCAGGACTCCGTCTTGTACTTGGTATCAAGTATTCTGGATCCTTCTTACTTGCAGGCCAAGGCACACGTTGCGCACCGTCTTACGTGACACCCGGCTCATATCTTTATTGTTGATTCAGCCCAGGCTCTTGCCAGGACAGCTTATCTTCTATGTCGGTGGGCCTACCGGGTTATGATCCCCCCAACACACGGAGAAAAAAGGGGTTCTGATGGAAGATAATGAAGAAGAAGATGATGATGACAACTATCCTATGTTCCCGGAGTACGGAGATACTGCAACGGGGAAGCTGAAGATGAAGAGGCACAAGATGAGCCCGCTGACGATCTTGGTCGGGCCATTGCTGATGCAAAGAGAGAGTGCGGAACTGAAAAGGAGAGGTTGAAGTTCGAGCAGATGTTAGAGGATCACAAGAAATTATTGTCTCCAAGTTGCTAAGATGGTCAGAAAAAGCTGGGTACCACACTAAAATTGATGCGGCGGAAGGCAGAGTGTGGTGTGACTGACAAGGGATTTCGAAAGTTGCTGCAGATAATTAGGAAGATGCTTCCAAAGGTCAACAAGTTGCCCGCCAGTACGTACAAAGCAAAGAAGGTTCTATGCCCTCTAGGATTAGAAGTGCAGAAGATACATGTCTTCCCTAATGACTGCATCCTCTACCGCGGTGAGTACGAGAATTTGGATGCATGCCCGGTATGCGCTGCATTGCGGTATAAGATCATACGAGATGACCTTGGTGATGTTGAGGGCGAGCGTCCCCGGAAGAGGGTCCTTCCAAGGTGATGTGGTATGCTCCTATAATACCACAGTTGAAACGTCTCTTCACAAATAGAGAGCATGCCAAGTTGTTGCGATGGCACAAAGAGGACCGTAAGAAAGACACGATATGTAGACACCACGCTGATGGGTCGCAGTGGAGAAGAATTGAGATAGAGTTCCCGGAATATGCTGATGACACGAGGAACTTATGGTTTGGTCTAAGTACAGACGGCTTCAATCCTTTTGGGGAGCAGAGCAGCAGTCATAGCACCTGGCCTGTGACTTTATGTATTTATAACCTTCCTCCTTGGTTGTGCAGGAAGCTGAAGTTCATTATGATGTCAGTGCTCATCCAAGGCCCGAAGCACCCTGGCAACGACCTTGATGTCTACCTCAGGCCATTAGTTGAAGAGCTTTTACAGTTGGCGGGAAGAAGGTGTATGTGTGTGGGATGAGCACAAACAGGAAGAATTTGACCTACAAGCTTTGCTTTTTGTAACGATCAACGATTGGCCTGCTCTTGCAAACCTCTCAACGCAGACAACCAAAGGATACAATGCATGCACACACTGTTTGGATGAGACTGAATGTATATATTTGGGTAAATGTCGGAAGTGTGTTTATATGGGGCATCGTCGATTTCTTACGATCAAGCATACCGCAAGGAATAAATGAAAACATTTCAAAGGTGAGGCTGATCACAGTAGGAGGCATGTCGACCATACTGGTGACGAAATATTTGATATGGTCAAGGATTTAAAAGTAATATTTGGAAAGGGTCCTTGAGGACTAGAGGTTCCGAAAGACGCTAACGGGCACGCACCCATTTGGAAGAAAAAATCTATATTCTAGGAGCTACCATATTGGAAGGTCCTAGAGGTCCGATCTGCAATGGACGTGATGCACGTGACGAATAATATTTGCATGAACCTGCTAGGCCACTTGGGCGTGTACGGGAAGAAAAAAAAACACAGAGGAAGCACGCGAGGACCAGGAACGTATAAAAGAACGAGACGGCCTTAATCCCGAACACTATGAAGGTCCTGCCAGCTACTATAACATCCCAATATTTTGGAATGTTTGAAAATCACTAAAATTTGAAACTTTTGTTTTTATTAAAGTAAAATACTAAAATTATAATAGAAACCAATATATTTGGCAAGGTGATTTAAAATTTTTCAAAGACACATTCAACTTATAAAATGTTTCATTCCAAATAGTTGATTTTAAATATTTAACTTTTGGCTATTTATTAAACTAAAAAACCATATTGGCAAAGTGCCTTAAAATTATTTAAAAGTATGCCTAATTTGTAAAATGGTTTTCATGAATAAAGTCAACAAAAATAATGAAATGTTTCCCAAATTTATTTTAGGGAGTTTCAAATAATACATATCATTTTGAAACTTAACTTTGCATAAAGTGTTACTGGTTTGAAAGTGAGTCCATTATATTTTCCATTTCTTTTCAAATATTTGTGTTATGTGATATTACTGTTTTACTAAAGTTAAATAAAAATGGTTGTGGGAAAATGGACTTAAATAGGTTAATTTCTAAAATTTATAATTGTTGTATTTTTATAAATTTTATTTAGCCAAAAATAAATTTAATTAAGCCATATTTTCAAATTTGACATAAAGTGTCAAATTTTATATATAATAAATATTTCAAAATTTTGAATTTTTAAAAGTGTTCAAAACATGCCCAAAATCGGTTTAACACAAAGATATGATTTTTTATAAACTTTTGGAAATTATTTTGCTTAATTTGGACACTTAAAACAAAAGATATGAAATAAATAAGAAAAATCAGAAAAAGAAAAATTGCTGACATTAGCGATGACGTCAACATCATCTTTAATCTCCAGCCGCGAAAATAATACCCGAAAACAGCTCCTCGGCCGTTTCTTTTCGACTTGATTGCGGGCGTTTTACTCCATCAAATTAAGAACCGTTTGTCTCTATAGATAGCCCTCGACCTCCTCTTTAATACCCGCACAAAAGCCCTCTCCAAAACGCCTCCAAACATCCTTATTTGCCCGCCAAAGATCTCGCCCGATAGTTAGGGCCAAATCAATCCCGCGAAAATCTCGCGATTAGGTAGATAAAATTACGCCGTGCCTAGCCCTATTTAATATCTAGCCTCTCCTCCATGTTTTCCCTCTTTTGTCATCTCAAATCGTGCCCCCAGTATGAGCAATTTGCTCGCCAGGGTTCTTCGGTCGCCGCCGCATGTTTCTTCAATTCCGACGAGGTGAGCCCTCTTCGTAGCCAGAGACCCCTCTCCCCTTCCTCTAGTTCGTCGTGTGCAGCTTCTGACCCAATCCTCGTCCATCTTATGCAGCTAATCGAGAGGGGGAGCCCGAACGGAAGATCGCCGGTGGCTGCACTTCTACGACCTCTCGTCCTCGCCGTTTCAGCACCGGATGCTCGACTCCACCACCACCATCAGACCCGCCGTGCCCTGCAGCGTCTCCTCGTCACCTCCCCGAGCCAAGACGACCATGGGAACGCCATCCCCGTCAACCACCAGAGCTCGCCGGCGCCACCGCATCCGCATCCAGGCTGCGTCGTCGCTCCAGAAAGTGCGCCACGACGCCGACCAGCCCATCCAACTCGCCGTGCTGCGGGGAACTTCCTGCCATCCTTCCCACGCCCGGGGCACCACCGGAGGAGCCACGTCGGTCTTTCCCGAGGCGCAGCGCCGCCACCTTCCTCAATTCCGGAGAGGATCCCGCCGCCACGGTAATGTAACATCCCAAATGTAAAACTTCCTAGAATGTGTGTTGTTTGTGCAATACAAATTATCATCATGGCGTCATTCCATTTGTTTTTTGCATTTAATTAAATAAGTTGCTTTCAAATTCAAATTCCACACTTAAATTCAAAGGCAAATTCAAATAAAAATCAAATGTGTTGTAACAAATATTTTGCAAACTTTCAAACCAGTAAATTAAATTATCTATTTTGAAACTATAAAAGTTTGTCAAATTTTATATCATGTTTTCTTTTCTACTTGGTTTAAAAAAACAAAACAGAAAATAATAAAAACAACAGAAAAAGAAAAGAAGAAAAACAGAGAAGAAAAAACTGAGTTCTGGCCGAAGTGGGCCAACTTGGCCCAACTCCGGCCTAGCCCGCTCCCTCTCCCTACCGTCTTCCTCGTACGGAATAGATGAGAGCTCACCTTTACACGTCGCCATGGCTTGCCCACTGCCATGCGCGCCCCACTGCTCCCTCCTCTTCCTTCTTAAGCCGCCCCCGCGCCGTAGAAACCATAACCCTAGTTTTTTTTCCTTCCCAGGCGCCGCACGCCCTTTCCCTCGCATCCGCCGTCGCCATGCCCGAAGACTCGAGCTCGAATCCGGCGTGATTCTGGCCACCCTCTTTTCCCTCCTCGCGCCAGCAGAGCCACCTTCGACTCCTCCTTCCACGGCAGCCAGGAGCCGGACCCGGGGAGCTCTGCATCCACTCCGTCCTCGACACCGACTGGTCGCCCTCTTCGTTCCAGCGCCTCCTCCTCTCTCCACCGTGACCGCCTCGGTGAGCCCCGGCCATTCCCGGTCTTTCCCCCTTACCGTTCTTCTTGGTTCATCCTAATTTCATCGACGCCTGAGTTGTTCCCGCATGGCCGTGGCGAACGCCGCACGCACACGCACGAGCACGAGGAAAAAAGAGACCCTTTTCGCTTCCGAGCACGCCCGCGACTCCGCTAAACACCCTGCACCCGTTCGCGCACACATGCACACGCAGCGCCGCCAGGAATGGTCGCCGGCGTGCCTTTTCCTCGCCGTCGTGGCACTGTCCCACGCACTTTGTTAGTTTCGTCAGAGAAAGAAACAGAGAAACTTTAGCTGTTTAAAACTAAACCTAAACTAAACCTAACACTAACACTCACTCACCCTACTGGCAAGCAGCGACGATGCGCTCGCATCCGCGCGCGCGCGGGTTCGAATCTCCCTGGTGCGTTGATAAAAATGCCAGCTTTTGTTTTCTCGCGCACATTGACATGTGGGTCCCGCTTGTCAGCGACAGCGGAGACCAGCTCAGTACCTGCACACCAACGAGGCAATTTGGGCCCGCCTGGCAGCCTCGGGTGTGTCTCTCTTCGGTGAGAAAAGTTCAGAGGAGAACCCTGCACCTAAAGTTTTGCACAGAACCCCCTGGTTCTCTGGTTTTTGCACATAAACCCTCCCAGATACTTTTTCCATCACAGATAGGTCCCTGAACTTTACAAAAACCACCCTAACTTTTAAATGCTAATAACTTTTAATCCATAACTCTAAATAAAATAATCTTGATATGTTTTATTATCAGCAAAATGCAGTAAACATTAATATCAGTTTCTTATGCCATTTTGAATCATTTATTTTAAATGCATAGTGTAATTTAATACTTGTACGTAAATAATAAATATGGAATGTGTTGTGCAAATATTTAATTATTGCCTATTATATTTAAATTGATTAAATCGCCCATGACATGCTTTATATGTTAAGCAACATTTAATTTATTGGTTACACAAAGAACTTGCAACATAATCTTTTGCCGGGATTTCATCCCCGCTTTAATGTGACCTAATCATCGCATACCATATTGCACCATCAATTGTTTGGGTATTTCCATATATTGATTATGTTTCCTACTATTTCTGTGTTTTGCTCTTCCCTGGGTAGACGATGACGTGCCTGCTGACGGTACCTACGATACTGAGGTTCCAGCTTTCGTGCCAGGCCACGAGCTGCCAGGCAAGCTTCTCCTAACATGTTACAGGCTGTTTGGTTTTCGTCCTTGCCTTTTGATCTATGCTAGCCTAGTTTACGATTCTTGAATTGCGATCCCATCACATGTTATCCTGCAGCCATATACAACTTTATCCCCACATCCCATAACCTGTTGTATGTTTATATGTTAGCCTTGCGAGTCATAGTGCATGCTTAAGGTTGGTTCTGCGAGTCTGTATGTTCTATGTCTCACATACTTAGCATGATAGAATATCTACTTAAAATAAAATGTTTTCTTCTGTTGGGAATTATAATTACAAGATAAGGCATCGGCGAAAGGCCTTGCGAGGTGCTTTGTTCTCCTAAGTGTCGACATAGGAACTCAGTTCTTGTCCTCGGATCCAATTTTGAGCACACTAACCGCTTGTAGGAGGCCCTATGGAGACCGCCGCGGCTTCGTTTGATCTAATCCGCTTGTTATCCAGGGCGCCGCAAGTAGTTCGGGTTTTCCATTTGATGCATGCATATGGTTGCATAGCGGTCTCATGATGATGGAGTATTTGATTCTCATATAGGGTGGCTTTCTTAGAGTGTTGCTAAGTTCCTGGTATGGGGCTGAGCAACCGTGCACACAATCATGTGGTTCCCTGGATGGGTTGCAGAGAAGAGATTTGCCGTGTTGAGATGCCCTACCTTCTAGCTTGCTTTTTCGGGTTGATCGAACGAGTGCGGGTACAGTAGTTCACCCCTACAGGGTATAATCTTATCGATGAGCTGTGTCCACGGTTATGGACGACTTGGTGATGATGCTGGCTAACAAGATCATAGACAACTTACACCTAATCATTGTTAATTAACTTGACTAGTAATATAGAATTACTTTCACAATAAATGGCAACTAAAACTGTTCAATGTGTGAGTTTTCCCGAATTGCTTCCTCATACTTGGTTGAGGGGGTTAATCCGGGAATGGGTTTTGATTGGTGTTAGTTGTAGTTGGCTACTTATCTGCTCTTTCATCTCTCTCTAATTTAGACGGAAGTTGTAGCGTGTCTCTATTAGTTTCCTAGTGCTGCTGCCGCTAAGTCCACCTAACCCCATACTTTGGGAGTCTTTCAGTTTTATAACTTGTTAGCTCTATCTTGATTGATACGCTTCGGTGTATTGACCCGTTCGCCGACTGTGGTTTTCTCTGCAGTTGAGGATTCTCCGTACGACCAGGTGGGTGGCTACTAAGTGGAGTTCGACGACGAGATCTACAACGAGTAGTTAGAGTTCTTATGGGCTTCTTCCTGGTGGACCGCGTGGATGGGCCTTCTCTTTTCGTTTCGGCCTTGTGCCTATTTGCTTCTTCTATGTACTCAGACCGGCATGTTTCCGCTGAATGATGTAATGTTCGGATATGTGTCCTCTGCTTGGTGATATTTACTATATTTTCTCATCGAGAGCTTTGGATACTTATTTCCTTTCTTCGTGTCTTAGGTTTATCCTGTGATTTCCATTATGTTTCCAAACCGATTCGTATACCGTGTATGTATGTTTGAAGTATACGAGCTGGTAGGATTTTGGATTTCTTTCGTGCGCAATCATGAGACGTACGTGACGTTCAGATCGCTAGCGAGCTGTCGACCGATGATCCATTCCGAACCAAACCTGCTCTTTCTTGGGATTGATAACCCCAGTATGCTCCTAGTTGTGTGGCCCAACCGGTACGTCTTCTTTGTGACGTCTGAATCCAGGGTCTGACAGTTGGTATCAGAGCCTAAACGCCCTCAGGTTCCCTTCTACTGGTCATTGTTCGAGTCTAAAAAAATATTTTGTAGTTATCAGGAAAAATCTTAAACGTGAGAGTAGGAATTATGTTCTTTTATTCCTTTCCCCAGCCACCCTCCCTGTTCTTCTGGTAAGGAAGTGTTACTATGTTTTTCCCTTCTCACCAAAAATTTCAAATTAAGACATCTCGTGTTCTGGATTTCCGTAGTACCATAGTTGCAGGTGTTTGAAGGTTGTTTTTTTGTTTTGGCAGTTATCAACCTCTTCGGATATGTTCAGTTTCATTTTTGAATCAATCAGTTGTTGTTCTACCTTTCAATTGAATCATCTCCTTGTCATTGTACAATCTATTCTGTGCAATCAATCCTTTTGGTTTCCGGCGGCTAACTTCTACTTCAAACTGCTATGTAGATGGCGCACTACCAGGTGGTACGTATGATGCAGTGCGAGCGGACTACCGGTTTCCCGAGGCTCTCAGAGGCATGGTTGACTATCTCGGCTTCCGCTGGCTTCCAGAGTACCAGGTGTTTGAGATCCCGTTGGATTTCAGACAGACCTTCTACAGAGCTATAGTTCGGATCAGGGGAGATGATGGTGGTACTGTGCACAAGTACGAGGCTGCAGCTTCCAGTGTGGATATGACAGTACACTTGGCAGCTTAAGAGGAAGATGTGACTCTGCGTAGGGACTACTACTGTTTCAACTACCCTCCGTTTTGCTACGTTCCAGACTTCTTCTACACAGACTCTCAGTACGAGACCGATGCTCTCGACAGGACCGCTCAGTTTGGCCAGTCTTCGGACTCAGTTGCTAGAGCTCTACGCTTGGAGCTAGCAGCAGTCCGTGAGCAGCTTCAGTGGGCACTCTCTCACCTCGGTCAGTATAACAGGGGGAATGTCACACATGATGCGTACCCGAGGTTCCAGCTTCCACCACTGAGTCGCCTGTCGGGTGTGGGCAGACACACTCCAGAGCGTGGTCCTCTACTCACTACTTCTCCAGACGACGTTGGACCACTGCTGTACGGGAGACAGACACCAGATGCCTAATTCTACGAGATACTTCCTGTTGTGCCGGAGTACCACACGTACTTTGACCGCCGTAACACCCATCGCTACAACAGAGAGGGGTAGATAGATTCGCCTTCCGAGGGAAGTGCGAGCTAGTCTTAAAGATGTATCTCTTCCTTTGTAATAGTAGATGTGCTTGTTGTACTTAAACCGAGTTGGTTGTACGGATGGTTAACTATGTGCTAGTAGCTATCTTTGTTGTACTGAACCTTGGTGGTTGTACTGATAGCTAACTAAGTGTCATGTTGTGATCCTTTTCTATGAGAAGCCTTTATCCTTGTTATCCTACAGTCTGTAACTGTTTTCTGAGCAAGAATTCTACTTTGCAAGTTTTTCTTCCCCGGCATTATGTTTCTTGTTGTTGTTCTAATATCCAATGTCTCCAGGATGACGAACACCAGGAACAACCGCAATGCGGAAGGCAATGAGCCGCCACAGATCACTGAGTTTCTTGGGTAGATGACCCCCAAGTCCTAGCTCAAATGGCGGAGCATCAAGCCTACCAGAACAACCACGGGCATCGCAATGAAGGCAATGCACGTGTGACCGTCAAGTACTTCCTCAGTCTGGGCCCAAGGAACTTTGCTTCACCCACTGACCCTCTAGAATCTGATGATTGGCTTCGCGAGATGGAAAGGACCCTTGCTATCGCCCACGTGGCTGAGCAAGACAAGGTGCCTTACGTGTCCTATCTTCTTAGGGGCAAGTCTGCCTCATGGTGGGAGAACTTCCAGGTTATGAGAGCTCCCGGGGGTGGTTACCACTTGGGGGGATTTCAAGACAGCCTTCCTGCGCCACCACATCCCAGAAGGCCTCATGGACATGATGCGCGAGCAGTTTAACTCGCTGACGCAAGGAAAGATAGATGTGATGGAGTATAACGGCGAGTTCAATCGCCTTGCTCGTTACATTGGAGATGAGGTGAATATTGAGGTCAAGAAGATGGCCAAGTTCCGCAAGGGTTTCAACCCCGCGCTCAAGTACAAGCTGAACCTCATCAAGGCTGATAACTTCGAGGACCTCGTCAACATCGCGCTCAATGAGGAGCATGGGCGCAAGATCTTCGAGGAGTCGCGCAAGCACTCTCGTGAGAGCAACTTTTCTTCCTCCTCAAACGCTGCCGCTCCTGCTCATAAGTGTCGCATCTGGGTGCCCAACAGTGCACTCGCACAATCTACCTACATGCGAAGAGCTAAAGGACTCGCGCCTCGCCTCCCGAACCCGCCTCTAGCTATGAGGGGTTTCGGAGGACCGCCAAGGCCACCGAGAGTTCGCCCCGACGTGATCTGCTACAAGTGCGGGCAAAAGGGCCACTACTCCAACAAGTGCCCTGATATCCGCCATCCTCCACCACCACCTCGCACTACTACAACTCAGGCGATGGTTCGTGCACCTGCTCCGGCTAGGCCTGTCTTCCCCAACAATAGGTCTGGATCAAGGAGTGGAAGGGTGAACCACCTCAACGCCCAGGAAGCAGAAGTAGCTCCTGAAGTTGTGATGTGTACACTCCTAGTTAACTCATTTCCTGCTAAGGTGTTATTTGATACTGGAGCATCTCATTCATGTGTGTAAAGAACCTTTCCTGAAACAATAAAGCTGCCTCTAGATCCCTTATCTATTCCACTCGTGATCCATTCTCCGGGAACTCAGATGCAGACTTCCAGTGTGAGCCATGGAAACCAAATCGAAATTGGAGGTCACTTGTTCCCTGCTTCTCTAATCCTACTGGGTAACTCGGACATTGATGTCATTCTAGGTATGGATTCGTTGAAACTCAATCAAGCTAAGATAGACTGTTCCACAAAGACTGTAACTCTTTCTCATCCTTCTGGACAGATAGTCTATTCTCCAAACCAAACCTCTTCAGCATAGCTTTTCGCTCTCAATGTTCATCCTCTTCCTGCTATGGAAGATATACCGGTGGTCAGAGACTTTCTTGGCGTCCTTCCTGAAGAATTGCCAGGTATGCCACCTGACAGAGCCGTGGAGTTCGTTATTGAACTGGAACCAGGCACCGCTCCTATCTCCAAACGTCCTTACACGATGGGCCCCAAAGAACTGACTGAACTTAAGAGACAGCTAGAAGAGTTGGAAAGTAAAGGTACCTAGTACTTTTCCTTGGGGTTGTCCTACTCTCTTTGTCAAAAAGAGGGACACGACTGAGCGACTAGTTGTTGACTACCGTCCTCTGAACAAGAAAACCATCAATAACAAGTAACCCCTTCCTCGCATCAATGACCTATTTGATCAACTCGCTGGTGCTAAGGTTTTCTCCAAGTTGCTTGAGGTCAGCTTATCACCAGATCAAGATCCGCAAAGAAGACATTCCAAAGACAACTTTTACCACTCGTTATGGTCTCTATGAGTACACTGTCATGTCCTTCGGTCTCACAAATGCTCCGACGACTTTCTCACGTCTCATGAACTTCATTTTCACGGAATACCTCGACAAGTTCATGGTAGTCTATCTCGATGACATTCTTATCTATTCCAAAACCGAGGAACAATACGGAGAACATCTACGTCTTATCTTGTTGAAACTCCGAGAACATCGTCTGTACGCTAAGTTCTCCAAGTGTGAATTCTGGCTTCCTAAAGTATTCTACCTTGGTCATGTCATCACTTCTGAAGGCATTTCTGTTGATCCAGAAAAAGTGAAGGCCATTGTTGAATGGTTGCCTCCTACAACGGTGAAACAAGTCAAGAGTTTGCTTGGCATGGCTAGCAATTGCCGTCGATTTGTTGAGAACTTCTCCAAAATCGCTAAGCCTCTCACCGATCTTACTAGGATGGATAGAAAGTTTCTTTGGACTCCAAAGTTTGATGAGAGCTTCAATCTCTTGAAAGCTAAACTCACTTCTACTCCTGATCTAGTTGGCCCAGACACTTCCAAACCTTTCCAAATTTTTTGTGATGCATCCCTTCAAGGACTACGCGTAGTCCTCATGCAAGAGCGCAAATTTGGCTTATGCTTCTCGTCAGTTGCAGCCTCATGAGCTCAGCTATCCTATACATGATTTTGAACTTGCAGCAATCATGTATGCCCTCAAGGTTTGGAGACCTTATTTGTTGGGGCACAGCTGTGAGATCTTCACCGACCACAAGAGTCTCAAATATCTCTTCACTCAACCAGATTTGACCCTCAGGCAAAAAAGGTGGCTTGAGAAACTGTCAGATTTCGATCTCACCATCTCTTACACTCCAGGCAAAGCTTATGTAATGACTGATGCTCTAAGTCGCAAGTCCTATTGCAACAACCTCATGGTTGAGGACATCCAACCTCCTCTTCACGAAGAATTCAAGAAGCTCAATCTTCAAGTGGTTCCTTCTGGTTATCTTGCAAACTTGATTGCCACTCCTACACTTGAGGATAAAATCTGTGCCACATAGTTGCGTGATTCTGGTGTCAAGAATATCAAAGACAACATCGGCAAGGATAAGTACAAGAGTTTCTCTCTCGATGACAAGGGTACCTTGCTCTTTGAAGGACACATTGTAGTGCCCAAGCTTGATAGCTTAAGAGATATGATTCTCAAGGAGGCTCATGATACTCCGCTTTTCTATCCACCCTGGCAGCACAAAGATGTACCAGGATCTCAAGCAAATCTATTGGTGGACCAGGATGAAGCGTGAAATTGCTCGCTATGTCTTAGTGTGATGTTTGCTGTCGTGTCAAGGCAATTCATCAGAGACCACCTGGACTTCTTCAACCACTGCAAATTCCTGAGTGGAAATGGGACAAGATCGAGATGGACTTCGTTACTGGGTTTCCAAAGTCCAAGAAAGGCAACGATGCAATCTTTGTTGTCATTGATCGTCTCTCCAAAGTGGCTCACTTCTTCCCAGTCAAAGAGACAGTCTCAGCTAGTTAGTTGTCATAACTCTATATGACAAGACTGGTTCCTTTACCTGGTGTTCCTCTGGCAGTAAGCTCAGATCGTGGAAGTATCTTCACTTATCGATTTTGGGATAGCTTTCGGAAAGCCTTGGGTACCAAACTTCTATTCAGCACCGCTTACCATCCGCAGACAAGTGGACAGGTTGAAAGGGTGAACCAAATTCTGGAGGATATGCTTAGAGCTTGTGTTATCTCCTTTGGCATGAAATGGGAGGATTGCCTTCCGTATAATGAGTTATCCTAAAATGAATTCCAAGCAAGTCTAGGCATGGCTCCCTTCGAAGCTTTCCATGGGCGCAAATGCTGAACTCCTCTGAATTGGTCTCAAGCTGGTAAAAGTCAATTCTTTGGCCCTGACATTATCAATGAGGCTGAAGAAAAGCTTTGCATCATTCGTGACAATCTGAAGATTGCCCAGTCTCGTCAGAAAAGCTATTATGATAGCAAGCACAGGGACATGGTTTATGCACCTAGTGATCAAGCTTACCTTCGTGTCACTCCTCTGAGAGGCACGCAACGCTTTGACATCAAAGGCAAACTCGCTCTGCGTTATGTTGGACCTTTCAACGTTCTTTCAAGGCATGGTGATTTGGCTTACCGTATGGAACTTCCTCCAAAACTCTCCAAAGTGCACGATGTCTTCCACGTGTCACAACTCAAGAAGTGCTTCCAAGATCCCAAGGGCGTGCCGTTGATCATGGATCAACTGAACTTCGAGAAGATCTCTCTTATGTGGAACAACCTATTCGCATTCTTGATGAAGCTGAACGTCGCACCCATAACAACAGTGTCAAGTTCTACAAGGTCCAATGGTCTCATCACACTGACAAGGAAGCTACATGGCAACGTGAAGACCACCTCCGTGCCGAGTATCCCGACCTCTTCGTTGCTCCATGAAGAATCTCGGGGCGTGATTCCTTTGAGGGGGGGAGTGTTGTAACATCCCAAATGTAAAACTTCCTAGAATGTGTGTTGTTTGTGCAATAAAGGTTATCATCATGGCATCATTCCATTTTTTTTGCATTTAATTAAATAAGTTGCTTTCAAATTCAAATTCCACACTTAAATTCATATGCAAATTCAAATAAAAATCAAATGTGTTGTTACAAATATTTTGCAAACTTTCAAACTAGTAAATTAAATTATCTATTTTGAAACTATAAAGTTTGCCAAAAGTTTTTATCATGTTTTCGTTCCTATTTTGTTTTAAAAAGAAAAAAACAGAAAATAATAAAAACAACATAAAAAGAAAAGAAGAAAAACAGAGAAGAAAAAACTGAGTTCTGGCCAAGTGGGCCAAACTTGGCCCAACTCCAGCCCAGCCCGCCCCTCTCTCTGTCGTCTTCCTCGTACGGAACAGAGGAGAGCTCACCTTTACACGTCGCCATGGCTTGCACACTGCCATCCGCGCCCCACTGCTCCGTCCTCTTCCTTCTTAAGCCGCCCCCGCGCCGCAGAAACCCTAACCCAAGTTTCTTTTCCTTCCCCGCCGCCGTGCGCCCTTTCCCTCGCATCCGCCGTCGCCATGCCCGAAGACTCGAGCTTGAATCCGGCGTGATTCCGACCACCCTCTTCTCCCTCCTCGCGCCAGTAGAGCCACCTTCGACTCCTCCATTCACGGCAACCAGGAGCCGGACCCGGGGAGCTCTGCATCCACTCCGTCCCCGACGCCGGCCGCGCACCCGCCACTCCGTCCTTGACACCGACCGGTCGCCCTCGTCTCCTCTTCTTGCCACCGTGTCCGCCTCGGTGAGTGTAGTGCCCCAACTTTTAATAAAGATGGAACACATATGTTAAGTGCTAGTCCCTGGATCACTGCCAGCACCACAGTAGAAAATATAAAGTATCATTGCATAAGTATCAAATTACTAAAACGAGATCCAAAAATAGCTAAGTATAGCTTTATTACAAGGTGCATAGCCATGAAGGCTAGCTAGAATATTCAGAGTTCACAACAAAAGCTAAATAGCAATGAGCCTCATCTTCAAGCATGCGCCACAGGCAGACATGTTGGGCGTAGACTCGAGTCTAAAATTATTCTTCATCTGAAATACTTGCACATTTGAATATGCAGCCCCCGAAGGAGGTCAATACAATGAAGTATTGGCAAGAGACTATGGTGGATATAAAATGACAAGTTTAGAATCTATATGCATATTTGGCTTGCTGGAGTTGGAGGCTGTTTTGCAGAAAGCAAATTTTCTCCTATCTTTTATAAAACACTTTTATTTCCAAAGACTTGGCACCAAGGGATGCACCCCAAGTGCACCAACATTTCTTTCCTTAGTCAAATTTTACTTCATGAAAACGGTGTTCAGATTCTCCAGTCCATCCTTGTCCAGCTGCTCGAAGTAGTCCATCAGCGGGGACACGGCTAAGTACTCAGATTGTTGACTCTGCAGAGGTTGTGCACTTTCACCTTTAGATTCAATTAACCCAGACATCCTATACACCCGGAGTGCATTAAGGAAAGGAGAGAATTGAGACAAGAACATTCAGAAGAAGAATTCAACCATACAAGCAAGACCCGTTCCACCTACCAGCTCTACATCTGCAAGTGTACTTTTCGGTGAAAACCACCATGCTCATGGCCCTAAGTAGAATAAATTCACCCTAGGCAAAGACAAACACAAGCATAGTCCCAAATAGTCACTCAACATAAACCATACCGACCAATCCACCCAGGTGTACATTTTAATTTTACACTTAGAAATAATTTCACAACAAACTATGTAAATATTTTTATAGCATTGCTAAGCATCTAATAAAACCTTTTAAATGGCTGCATGGTGGAGGATGGCTACACACTACTAGGTATTTGCATAGCATAAAACTAACTTAGAAAAATAAATAATAATTACAAGAGTTTCCTCTCATGCATACTACTCAAATATTTTACAAATGCATACAGGAAAAATAATGGGTGATTCATGGATGTCACTTGCCTTGGTAACAGGATGAACAAGCACAGCAAGAAAAATAATCACAAGAAAATCCTTCCTCGTGTTCAGAATCTAGCAATAACAATACATAAAATAAATAAACACACAACACTTAAAACATCAAGACATAAACATGTATGCATGCATTATATGCTATGAACATAACCAAACAACTTATTATCATTTTATTTTCTCTGTTTATTAAATGCATGAAATGCAATGAACAACATTTTATTATCTTATTTCTAACTAATAAATATAAAGTACAAATATAGTAAATTAAGTCGTACAATCAAATTATTTAATTATTTTATGAAAAATTTAAATAAAAATCATGTTACACTTTCTGGACAGAGAGCAAAATTACAATCCCAACACAATTGGGTTTATGAGAAGAATAATTTTATTATTTAAGTTATGAATTTAAATAGTCAAAATACCAATCTTTTAATTCCGCAAATTAAAAGACACTAAAAGGACAAACTAATGAAACAGTAATAAACTACACGAGCAGGGCTTTCTAATGATATAAAAATTATAAAATTTGCACTTACAGATTAAAAGTTATGAATTTTGCAAGTTTTAATAGTTTTTTGTTTTAATTTCTAAAATTCTATCGAAAAAGAAAAAGAACAGGCCACGCAGCGCGATCTGATTCGCTCGTACCGCTTCGCCACGGATCACGATCATAATCTGTTCGATCTAACTGAAAACAGGCGCGCCAGATTAATCGATCGAGATGGAAAATAAATAAAAACATATTCGTTGGATCTAGATCCAACTGTCCAGAACACGCTGACCATACGCGGGCGGTGCGAGTCACCGGAGACGCTTTGGTTGCGGCGGTGCCATGGCCGGCGGTCGCGCTCTCTGCGTTCTATGGACCTAGGGAAAAAACGGAGCATATCAGGGGATGCACGACGTCGAGATGGAGACGATGGCGAGGTGGCGATCTCCGGCGTGCACTCCTCCTTCCGGAACAGCTCGCCGGAGTAGCACGAGGCGGCGGTCTCCTCGGACGAGCACGGCCACCGTGTTGCGCTGCGGGAAAATTATCAAAACCGTGTCAACAAGCTTCGCAAGGGAGAGGGAGAGACGAGAGCGTCTGGGGTGGCCGGGTTAGTGCGCACGGCGAGGTTCTTACCGACGGCGACAGCTGAGACGCAGGGTTTCTAGCGGGCATCCTAGGGTCTCTCGGGAGGAGTCGTTTGGGGCAAAACACGGAGGGGCTCAAGAGCTTTTAGTAGGGGAAAGAGGTAGAGGTAAATGGAGTAGTAAATCGCCGCAATCAAACGAAATCAAATCGGACGTTTTCGGTCGGCGTCGGGGCGTGATTTGGGGAAGAAAAATTGTCGCGGGGGAGATGACAGGTGGGTCCCACCTATCAGTGTCTGCGAGAGAGAGAAGGAGGGCTAGGCCGCTAGCGGGCTGCTGTGCTGCGCTGCGCGCGACAGGTAGTCATGGGCCTCGGCCCAATTGGCTTGGTTTTCCTTTTTCTATTATTCAAATGCTTTTCTGTTTTTCCAAACTGATTTCAAAAATGATTTTTAAACTTAACCAAATCATTTCAGAAAATTCTTGAAAATATGTTTTGGAACGCTTATTAACTTTAGAACCTTTTAGTATCATACTTGTCTATACATAAATTTGATGAAAAGGAAAATTATAAAGAGTACAAATAAACAACTATATGGAAATAAAATTTATTTAAACTTATAATTAAATTTTTATTTAGGGCTTATGTGATATATATGTCATTCCTAATGATGAATCATCCATGAATGCAAAGTTTAAATTTTTTTAAATTTGGGATGTTACAGACTAACCCCCTCGGTGTGGTGACTCCACTGAACCTTGCAAAACTTGATGGTTTTGTTACGGGTGACTCTTTCTGCTGTCTGTAATACCTTGATGGGTTTCTCTTCACAGGTTAGATCACTCTCCAATTGTACTTCCTTGAGTGGTACAGTATCCTTTAATGGAGTTCCCATCATCTCGGGGTGACATTTCTTCAACTGGCTGACATGGAACACATTATGGAGCGCAGACAGAATTTCGGGCAGTTCTAACTCATATGCCACTTCACCTTTAGGAGAAAGAATTTTGAATGGTCCAATGAATCGTGGTGCTAACTTTCCTTTTATTCCAAACCTTTTTACACCCCAAAGTGGTGACACTCTAAGATAGGTTCTATCACCCACCTCGTAGATGACTTCTCTACGTTTGGAATCCGCATAGCTTTTCTATCATGACTGTGCTATCTTCAATCTATCTTTGATTAGTCTGACCTTCTCTTCAGCATCCTGGATTATGTCAGGTCCAAAGAAACTCCGTTCCTATGGGGTAGTGCATTTCTTTCCATATAAGGCTTAAAACAGTGCCATCTCAATGTTGGCTTGATAACTGTTATTGTAGGAGAACTCAGCATAAGGTAGATTATCATCCCAGCTAGATCCATAATCGAGTGCACAAGATCTTAACATATCTTCTAAAATCTGATTAACTCTCTCGGTCTGACCATCTGTTTGCGGATGAAAAGCCGTGCTGAATTCCAATTGTGTTCCTAGTGATTCATGCAATTGTTTCCAGAAATGAGATGTGAACTGGGATCCTCTATCAGACACGATACTCTTGGGAACGGCATGAAGGCACACAATTCTTTTCATGTAAATATCAGCTAACTTAGCACTTGTATAAGTGGTCTTCACGTGTATAAAGTGAGTTATTTTTGTCAGACGGCAAACAATAACCCAAAATGATTCATAACCTGATTTGGTCCTTGGTAATCCGGTGATGAAATCCATTCCAATAGAATCCCACTTCCAAGCCGGCACTTTCAAAGGTTGTAGAAGTCCTGCTGGCTTCTGATGTCTTGCTTTTACTCGACTGCATACATCACACTTTGCGATATATTCGGCTATTTCCCTCTTCGGATTGTTCCACCAAAATCTCTCCTTCACATCCATATATATCTTAGTATTTCCCGGATGAATGGAGTAAGGTGTCTCATGGGCTTCTTGCAGAATTAACTTCCTAAGATCAGGGTCATTGGCCAGACACACCCATTTTTCAAACCACAAGGTTCCTTGCTCATCTTCATGAAATCCCTTAGCTTTTCCTGCTCTCAGATTGACTTTGATTTCTTCTATATCCTTGTCTCCCTTCTGAGCTTCGCGTATCTTGTCCATCAAAGTTGGTTGCACTACTAATGAGGCTACAAAACCTTCTGGTACCACTTCTAATCTGAGGTCCTTGAATGCCTTGCATAAATCCTCAGGTATTTCTCCTGCCGTGAGGCCATTCACATAAACCCTACGACTCAGAGCATCTGCTACTACATTAGCTTTTCCCGGATGGTATTGGAGACATAGATCATAATCTTTGATAAGTTCCAACCATCTTCTCTACCTCATGTTCAACTCCTTCTAGTGAAAATAGACTTCAAACTTTGTCAGTGAATACTTCACATCTTTTCCCCATCGGATAGGGTCTCCATGTCTTTAGGGCATGCACTACTCATGCTAACTCGAGATCGTGGGTAGGGTAATTTGCTTCATGTTTCTTGAGCTGTTTGGACGCATATGATGCCACTCTGCCTTCCTGCATCAATACACTTCCAAGGGCTTGACGTGAAGCATCAGAATACACTTGGAATTCCTTCTCATAATTAGGGAAGCATAGAACTGGAGCTGAAACTAGACGTTTCTTCAATTCCTGAAAGTTGGCTTCACATGCCTCAGTCCACTCAAACTTCTTCTCCTTTTACAACAATTCCGTTAAGGCCTTGGCAATTTTGGAAAAGTTTCAATAAACCTTCGGTAATATCCTGCTAGACCAAGAAAACTACGTAATTCTCCCACATTATTTGGTGGCTCCCAATTGGTTACAGATGAAACTTTTTCAGGATCCACTGCTATACCCTCCAAATGGCCTAGAAATCCGACTTGTTCTAACCAAAATTCACATTTGCTGTATTTGGCAAACAACTTATGTTCACGTAGTCTCTGGAATACCAGACACAAATGCTCTTCATGTTCTTTGTGACTCTTGGAGTATATTAAAATGTCATCGATGAAAACTACCACAAACTTATCCAGAAAATCCATGAACACTTTATTCATCATATTCATGAAATAGGCTGAAGCATTGGTTAATCCAAAAGGCATTATTGTGTACTCATAAGAGCCATATCTCGTAACAAATGCAGTCTTTGGTATATCCGTTTCTGTAACTTTCATTTGGAGGTATCCAGATCGAAGATCAATCTTGGAGAAAACAAAGGCACCTTCCAGTTGATCAAATAGTTCATTTATCTTGGGTAACGGGTACTTGTTCTTGATAGTTTGCTCATTTATATCCCTCTAGTCCGTGACTAGCCTCTAGGTTTGATCTTTCTTTTTAACAAATAGAACTGGTGCTCCCCATGGCGATGAACTTGGACGAATAAATCCTTTCTGAATGTGTTCCTCCAGTTGCTTCTTGAGCTCTTTCAGTTCATCAACGGCCATAGGATATGGTCTGTTAGCTATTGGTCCAGTACCCGGTTTCAGTTCAATGAGAAACTCCACATCTCTATCGGGTGGCATTCCCGGTAGTTCTTCTGGAAAAACGTCTGGGTATTCCTTGACAATAAGCACATCACCAAGGCTAACCCTCTTAAGAGAATTTAGCCTAACTTTCTTCAGTTCGAAGGTTGATCTGAACTTAATCTTCTATTTTTTTGGGGCGGTGAGGGTGATAGCTCTATTTGCACAGTCTATGATTCCCTCAAAACCAGTCATCCAATCCATTCTAATGATAACATCCAATCCTTGGGTTTCTAGGATGACTAAGTCCGTTGGAAAAAGGTATTTTCCAATCTTTAAGTCTAACTATCTACAACCATAATTTACTATCATCTCACCTCCTAGTGAACTCACTCTAATAGGTTTTCCTATGCTTTCCTCAGCTAGCCCATGTTTGTTTACAAAAGCTTTTGATATGAATGAATGCGATGCTACAGTATCAAATAAGACTAATGCCAGAAAAGAACTGAGCAAGAACGTACCAGTCACAACATCATGTTCATCATGTACTTCTTCCACATTAATGTGGTTCACTTGCCCCTTCTGGAAGGGATTGGGCTTGGAATTTTCATCAGCCTTCCTCTCTGGGCAGTCAGTTGAATAATGCCCCGTCTTCTTGCACTTGAAGGAAGTCACATCAGACAAGTCTTTCTTCCCCTCATAGTTAAGACGTTGATAACCATTTCCATGATTATGGCCATGGTGATGGTTTCCCTTGAATCCTTCATTATTTCCTTTGTATCCTCCATTGTTTCCTTTGTATCCTCCATTATTTGCTTTGTATCCTCCATTACGGTTACGACCATGTTACTTTTGTCCACTACCGTTGTTGGAGTTATTCCATGGTGTATGCCCACTGCCTTCAGTGATGTGGTGCCTCTTGTGTGTTCCCTCAGAATGAACCTTACTTGCACTGAACTTCCTCTTCCTGTTCTATTCCTTTCTTATATTGTTATCCAAAGTGATGGCTTGATCTAGTGGAGCTTGATAGTTAGGAGCATTGGCTACAGACAAGGGTATCTTCAGTTCTCCCTTAAGTCCATTGATGAAATTTTCTTTCCTCTTAGCATCAGTGTCGATGTCTTCCGGTTCATAGCTTGATAGTGTGCAAAAGTCATCCATATACTCCTTCAGAGTTCTACCTCCCTGTCTCAAGTTGCGAAATTCTTCCTTCTTCAGATTCATTATGCCAGAGGAAATGTGAGCATTGCGAAAACCTTCCTTGAAAGCATCCCAAATCAGGTCCTCTAGAGGATGGGTCACTTGATAAGTCTCCCACCACAGTGCAGCGGGTCCTTCCAACAGGTGTGCAGTGAACCTCACCTTCTCTGCCTCAGAATATTCACAAGTCACTAAGTCCTTGTTGACTGAGCGGAGCCAGTCATCTGCCACTATAGGTTCTGTGGCAGAAGAGAACTTGTTTGACCTAAGCCTTAGGAATCTGGCAAGTCTGTCCACTTGGGGTGGTGGTGGAGGTGGTAGGTTGTTTTTGTGGGTATTTTTGTTGTTGGTTGCTGCAATGAACTGAGTCATCATAGTCATCAACTGGGCTTGAGCGGCCATCAACAGCTGCATAACATCGTTGTTGTCAGGATCACGACGTGGAGGCATCTGTGGGGTTTTTAGCATGGATGAGTAAAAGATAGATATAACTAAAAGAAGAAAATCCTACCCAATGCACAAAACAATCAAGTCAAGCAATCAACAATCAATAAACAACTTAAAAAATTTCTTTCTTAGCAACTCAAAAGGCATTGTTGGTAGATTAAATAAAACGACAAGGTTTGGAAACTAAGCATTGTGACATTGTCATACCACAAGTTGGAGATCAATGTTTTTAAAACGACAAACTAAACGAGAAGTAAAACATGGTGGTCCAACAACTAAATTAAATTTTCTCCCATGACATCTCCTTCATCTTCTTCGACTTCCTCGATGGTGATGCCTTCTTTCATGAGGATCTCTTTATACTCGCTCACTTACTTCTCTAAGGCTTCATTCTTCTCATGTAGCATAGCCTTCTCACGACGCAGAGTCTCGATCACTTCCTTCTCTAGGGCTTCATTCTTCTCTTGTAGCATTCTCTTCTCACGGTGCAGAGTCTCTATCAAATCACGATCAGCCTCGGACTCGACGTCGTTGCTCAGAATTTCATCCTTCAAGTTTTTAATCTCCTTGTTCTTGTCTCTAATTCTCTTCTCTTGATTTTGGAACTTCTTCTCCTGTGCTCGGAATTTCTCCTCCTAAGCGCTGGCCACTTTTTCTTGGGCGTCAATCTTCTTTTGAATCTTCTTGACTTGGGCCATTATTGTATCATTCCTCAGCAGCTCTTCACGTCTATCATCTCCTAGCTGCCAGAGGTGAATTTCTAAGTCTTGAAGATATGGGTGCAAAGGATCTGGTTTACTTTTGTCATCCTCATTTACAATGAAGGGTATCCTATCTTCATCACGTTTGCCCAAGATAGAAAAATAGTGGTCCTTTAACTCCTCCTAGAATTGCCACAAAGACGTCTTATTAGCTCCTGCGTGACAAGATTAAGTCCTTTCTCCAAGGAGTAACTAATCGTCTTGTACTGGATGTCTTCGGCCTTGGGTTCAGTCTGGCGCCCGTGTTGAATAAGGCGAACTCCCCACAAGTCATCTTTGTTGAAGTGCTTCAGCTGACTTGCCTTGATGATGGGTGTTTGGAGCGCCAGTATTTCCACAATCTCCAGAAGGTATCTTCTAAAACGCATGTCCTTGAAGTCCTCCGCGGTTTGATACATGAAGAACGACATCCTAAGATATAAGAGTAAAAGTATCAAAACATAAACATAAGGCAAGAATTACTAGTCATGATGTGCAAAATACTTAGAGAAAATACCAATTTTATTCTACAAGGTGATCAACATTATTTACAACTCTTTGTAAATTGGATATTCACTAAAGTGAGAGAGATAGACACCCATCCAGCCACTTATAATTGTGGAACAAGTCTTATGTACGCGGACATGTAAGGTTAGTCTCCGGGCCGCTTCATCTCACTATGCCGCTAGGATCCAACATACTTCAAAGATGGTAATATTATGATCAAAAAGGGGCTTAACCAATCCTAATGGCTCGAACCTACATGCAACAATCTGGCTCTGATACCATTTTGTAGTGCCCCAACTTTTAATAAATATGGAACACCTATGTTAAGTGCTAGTCCCTGGATCACTGCCAGCACGATAGTACAAAATATAAAGTATCATTGCATAAGTATCAAATTACTACAACGAGATCAAAAAATAGCTAAGTATAGCTTTATTATAAGGTGCATAGCCATGAAGGCTAGCTAGAATATTCAGAGTTCACAACAAAAGCAAAATAGCAACGAGCCTCATCTTCAAGCATGCGCAACATGCAGACATGTTGGCTGTAGACTCGAGTCCAAAATTATTCTTCATCTGAAGTACCTGCACATTTGAATATGCAGCCCCCGAAGGAGGTCAATACAATGAAGTATTGGCAAGTGACTATGGTGGATATAAAATGACAAGTCTAGAATCTATATGGATATTTGGCTTGGTGGAGTTGGAGGCTGTTTTGCAGAAAGCAAATTTTCTCCAATCTTTTATAAAACACTTTTATTTCCAAAGACTTAGCACCAAGGGATGAAACCCAAGTGCACCAACATTTCTTTCCGTAGTCAAATTTTACTTCATGAAAACGGTGTTGAGATTCTTCAGTCCATCCTTGTCCAGCTGCTCGAAGTAGTTCCTCACCGGGGACACGGCTAAGTACTCAGATTGTTGACTCTGCAGAGGTTGTGCACTTTCAACTTTAGACTCAATTAACCTAGACATCCTATACACGCGGAGTGAATTAAGGAAAGGAGAGAATTGAGACAAGAACTTTCAGAAGAAGAATTCAACCATACTAGCAAGACCCGTTCCACCTACCAACTCTACATCTGCTTGTCAAGCTGACAGGTTGAACTCTCACAACTTCGTTGTTCAAGACAGAGCCCATTGTAAAAAGGCTGCACGGGAAGCTTCTAAACTTGGAGGGATTTAGTAATCTCTTTGTTCCTGGGTGGCAATCCAGACGTGTACTTTTGGGTGAAAACCACCATGCTCATGGCCCTAAGTAGAATAAACTCACCCTAGGCAAAGACAACCACAAGCATAGTCCCAAATAGCCACTCAACATAAACCATACCAACCAATCCACCAAGGTGTGCATTTTAATTTTACACTTAGAAATAATTCCACAACAAAGTATGTAAACATTTTTATAGCATTGCTAAGCATCTAATAAAACCTTGTAAATGACTCCATGGTAGAGGATGGCTACACACTAGTAGGAATTTGAATCGCATAAAACTAACTTAGCAAAATAAAAAATAATAACAAGAGTTTCCTATCACTCATACTACTCAAAAATTCTAAAAATTCATATAGGAAAAATAATGGGTGATTCATGCATGTCACTTGCCTTGGTAACAGGATGAACAAGCACATCAAGAAAAACAATCACAAGAAAATCCTTCCTCCTCTTCACAATCTAGCAATAACAATACATAAAATAAATAAACACACAACACTTTAAACATCAAGACATAAACATGTATGTATGCATGATATGCTATGAACAAAACCAAACAACTTATTATCATTTTATTTTCTCTGTTTATTAAATGCATGAAATGCAATGAAAAACATTTTATTATATTATTTTTAACTATTAAATATAGAGTACAAATATAGTCAATTAAGTCCTACAATCAAATTATTTAATTCTTTTATGAAAATTTCAAATAAAACTCATGTTGCACTTTCTGGACAGAGAGAAAAATTACAATTCCAAAACAATTGGATTTATGAGAAAAATAATTGTATTATTTAAGTTATGAATTTAAATAGCCAAAATGCCAATCTGTTAATTCCGCAAATTAAAAGACACTAAAAGAACAAACTAATGAAACAATAATAAACTACACGAGCAGGGCTTTCTAATGATATAAAAATTATGAAATTTGGACTTACAGATTGAAAGTTATGAATTCTGCAAGTTTTAATAGTTTTCTATTTTAATTTCTAAAATTCTATCGAAAAAGAAAAAGAACAGGCCACGCGGTGCAATCTGATTCGCTCGTACCGCTTCGCCGCAGATCGTGATTGTAAGCCGTTCGATCTTACTGAAAACCGACGCGCCAGATTAATCCATCGAGACGGAAAATAAATAAAAACAGATCCGTTGGATCTAGATCCATCGGTCCAGAACGCGCTGACCATAAGCGGCGGTGCGAGACACCGGAGACGCTCTGGTTGCGGAGGTGCCATGGCCGGCGGTCGCGCTCTCTGCGTTCTACAGCCCTAGGAGAAAAAAGGAGCAAACCAGGGGATGCACAACGTCGAGATGGAGACGATGGCGAGGTGGCGATCTCCGGCGTGTACTCCTCCTTCCGGAACAGCTCGCCGGAGTAGCACGAGGCGACGGTTCTCCTCGGACGAGCACGGACACGGCGTTACGCTGCGGGAAAAATTATCAAAACCTTGTCAACAAGCTTCGCCAGGAAGAAGTAAAGGGAGATGGAGAGACGAGAGCGTCTGGGGTGGCCGGGTTTGCGCGCACGGCGAGGTTCTTACCGACGGCGACGACGGAGACGCAGGGTTTCTAGAGGGAAGCCTAGGGGCTCTCGGGAGGAGTCGTTAGGGGCAAAACACGGAGGGCCTCGAGGGCTTTTAGTAGGGGAAAGAGGCGAGGTAAATGGAGTAGTAAATCTCCGCAATCAAACGAAATCAAATCGGACGTTTTCGGTCGGTGTCGGGGCATGATTTTGGGAAGAAACATTGCCGGGGGGGAGATGACAGGTGGGTCCCACCTGTCAGGGTCTGCGAGAGAGAGGAGGGCTGGGCCACTTGCGGGCTGCTGTGCGGCGCGCAGCAGATAGTCGTGGGCCTTGGCCCAATTGGCTCGGTTTTTCTTTTTCAATTATTCAAATGCTTTTCTGTTTTTCCAAACTGATTTCAAAAATGATTTTTAAACTTAACCAAATCATTTCAAAATAATTCATAAAAATATGTTTTGGAAAGCTTATTAAATTTAGAACCTTTTGGTATCTTACTTGTCTATACATTAATTTGATAAATAGGAAAATTATAAAGAGTATAAATAAACAACTTTATGAAAATAAAATTTCTTTAAACTTATAATTAAATTTTTATTTTGTCCTTATGTGATATATATGTCATGTCTAATGATGAATGATGCATGAATGCAAAGTTTTAAATTTTTGAAAATTTGGGATCTTATAGTAAGCCGTAGCCATTCCCGGTCTTTACCCCTTCCCATTCTTCTTGGTTCGTCCTAATTTCATCGACGCCGGAGGTGTTCCCGCACGGCCATGGCGAACGCCGCACGCACACGCACGAGCACGAGGAAAAAAGAGCCCCTTTTCGCTTCCGAGCCTGCTCGCGACTCCGCTATACACCCCGCACCCGTTCGCACACACACGCACGCGCAGCGCCGCCAGGAACGGTCGCCGACATGCCTTTTCCTCGCCGCCGCAATCCGTCAGTTTCGTCAGAGAAAGAAACAGGTAAACTTTAGCTATTTAAAACTAAACCTAAACTAAACCTAACACAAACACTCACTCACCCTACTGGCTAGCAGCGACGATGCGCTCGCATCCGCGTGCGCGGGTTCGAATTTCCCTGGCGCGTTGATAAAAATGCCAGCTTTTGTTTTCTCGCGCACATTGACATGTGGGTCCCGCTAGTCAGCGACAGTGGAGACCAGCTGAGTACCCCGCGCGCCAGCGAGGCAATTTGGGCCCGCCTGACAGTCTCGGCTGTGTCTCTCTTTCGGTAAGAAAAGTTCAGAGAAGAACCATGCGCGTGAAGTTTTGCACAAAGCCCCCTGGTTCTCTTGTTTTTGTGCATAAACCCTCCCAGATACTTTTTCCATCACAGATAGGTCCCTACGATACTGAGGTTCCATCTTTCATGCCAGGCCACGAGCTGCCAGCCAAGTTTCTGCTAACCTTTACAGGCTGTTTGGTTTTCAACCTTGCATTTTGATCTATGCTAGCCTAGTTTACGATTCTTGAATTGCAATCCCATCACATGTTATCCTGCAGCCATATACAGCTTTATCCGCACATCCCATAACATGTTGTATGTTTATCTATTAGCCTTGCGAGTCATAGTGCATGCTTAAGGTTGGTTTTGCGAGTTTGTCTGTTCTATGTGTCACATACTTAGCATGATATAATGTCTACTTTAATAAAATGTTATCTTCTGTTGGGAATTATAATTATAAGATAAGGCGCCGGCGGAAGGCCTTGCGATGTGCTTTGTTCTGCTAAGTGTCGACATAGGATCTTAGTTCTTGTCCTCGGATCCAATTTTGAGCGCACTAACCGCTTATGGGAGGCCCTATGGAGCCCCCCGCGGCTTCGATCTAATCCGCTTCGTATCAAGGGCGCCGCAAGTAGTTCGGTCTTTCCATTTGATGCATGCATATGGTTACATTACGATCTCATGATGATGGAGTAGTCGATTTTCATATAGGGTGGCACGTTCTTAGAGTGTTGCGAAGTTCCGGGTATGCGGCTGAGCAACCGTGCGCACAATCATGCGGTTCCCTGAGAAGAGATTTGCCCTGTTGAGATGCCCTACCTTCTGGCTTGCTTTTTGGGTTGATCGAACGAGTACGGGTACAGTAGTGCACCCCTGCAGGGTATAATCTTATCGATTAGCTGTGTCCATGGTTATGGACGACTTGGTGATGATGCTGGGTAATATGATCATAGACAACTTACACCTAATCATTGTTTATTAACTTGACTAGTAATATAGAATTACTTTCACAATAAATGGTAACTAAAACTGTTCAATGTGTGAGTTTTCCCGAACTGCTTCCTCTTACTTGATTGAGGGGGTTAATCCGAGAATGGGTTATGCTTGGTGTTAGTTGTAGTTGGTCACTTATCTGCTCTCTCATCTCTCTCTAATTTAGACGGAAGATGTAGCGTGTCTCTATTAGGTTTCTCTGCAGTTCAGGATTCTCCGTACGACCAGGTGGGTGGCTACTACGTGGAGTTCGACGACGAGATCTACGACGAGTAGTTAGAGTTCCTCTGGGCTTCTTCCTGGTGGACCTCCTGGACGGGCCTTCTCTTTTCATTTCGGCCTTGTGCCTATTTGCTTCTTGTCTGTACTCAGACCGGCATGTTTCCGCTGAATGATGTAATGTTGGGACATGTGTCGTCTGCTTGGTGATATTCGCTATATTTGCTAAGTGTGAACTTTGGATACTTATTTCCTTTATTTGTGTCTTAGGTTTATCCTGTGATTTCCATTATGTTTCCAAACCGATTCATATACCGTGTATGTATGTTTGAAGTATACGAGTTGGTAGGATTTTGGATTTCTTTCGTGCGCAATCGCGAGACGTACGTGACGTTGGGATCGCTAGCGAGCTGTCGGCCGATGATCCATTCCGAGCCAGGCCTGCTTTTTCCTGGGATTGGTAACCCCAGTATGCTCCTAGTTGTGTGGCCTAACCGATACGTCTTCTTCGTGACGTCTGAATCCAGGGTCTGACAGGTAAAGCCTCTTCCCCTGTGTCGTATGATTTGATTTGATCGGCCCGGATTTGAAGCTATTTACGAACCGGTACGATTAGATCTGGAGCGTCCGATCTGGATCTGGCGGCCCAGATTTAACCGAGCCGAGCCAAGCCCAGCCAATCAGATCGCGCCATGTCATCGAGCGAATTTTGGTTTTATTTCCGAATAGAAATTAAATGGCTTTTTATAGAGAAACCCTTGCCTATTATAATTGTTATATCTTTGTAAGCACAAATCCAAATTGGATAAATTTTATATCATTGGAAAGCCCTTGACCTGTAGAATAATTTGTTTCCGTTATAATTCAAATTTGACCTAGGTTAAATTATTTAAATTTCAGATTGTCAGCTTGAGTAAAATTTTCATAACTTTAAAACTATAAGTTCAAAAAATTTAAATAAAATGGTTTTAGAAACCTTAGAATATGTACAATATTATGCCTCTGTTAAAAAATATTTTTGTAAAACATTCTAAATGACTTTTGTAATAATATTGATTGAATACTTTAGTTGTTATTTAATGTTTAAAATTGATTACAAATTTATTTTCATCTTTTATTCGAATAACAAATGACATAGTCGTATTATGAGCACTTTAGTTACAAAATTATTAGAAATATTTTTTGCCTTTTTAAACAAAATAATTTCTTCCTTAGAAAATATTTGATAAATATTTGACAACACTTTTTCCTTAGAAAAATTTCAACATCTTAAAAATGCTAAATCCATTACTCAGAAAAAGTTTAGCATCTAGAAAACTTAGTTGTTTTATTTTGAGAAGTGTTGTCCTTAGAAATAAATTGCATTGCATGCATGGCATATTTATTGTAGTTACACTTCTCGTAGGAAAACTTCTTCATTATTTTCTCTAAGTTTGGATTATTTTCAATTTAGTATTTTTGTAAAGTGCTATGCACTTAGACACCGGAAGCATCTCCAAGAAGCCAAAGCACTTAGAAGAAAATCGAGAAGAAGTTCTTGAAGACGAACCAACTACATTTTCTAAGTCTTGCTTCCTCTTTCTCTTTTCTCCCTTCTTCTCTAGACCTCATGATGACCAAGTTATATTCAAGACCACCATGGATGCTTTCAACACCTTCAAGTCTTCAAAACCATCAACTCTACAAAATGCAATGAAGTCAGCACATCAAGGAGAAAGCTACAAGGAAGCAAGGAGAAGATTCCTGGAAGACCAACTACAACGTTCTTTCTATCTTTTCCCTCTTTCCTAATCTTGATTTTTCACTTTGGACATAAACTCCTTTTGATCATGATATTACCACCTTTGAAGTATGTTGGATCCTAGCGGCATAGTGAGAAGAAGCCGCCCGGAGACTAACCTTACATGTCCACGTACATCAGACCTGTTCCACAATCATAAGTGGCTGGTCGGGTATCTGTCTCTCTCACTATAGTGAATATCCGATTTACTAAGAGTTGTTAATAATTGTTAATCACCTTGAAAAATAGACTTGGAGTGCTAATTGAAGATGAATAAAACTACAAGGGAGTTAAAGATTTCGAGAAGCATGTGAATACTTGGAGCAGCCTTACAACTTATTCAAGTTGATTTATAACAAAGTTATTTTGTCTAACCTATGACCTTAGTCCTTAGTCATTTTTGACTAACATATTTGCCTTGCATTAACTTAGAATATTTTCACGGCATGACATGCATCTCTAGTCCTTAGAATTATTTTTGCACGTCATGTATAAATATATTTGTCCTTAAAAAAACTAGGAAACTTGTTTGTTCATTATGTATGTGTTTGTATGCGTTGTGTTTTATGTTGATTTTTGAATTGTTGTTTTTCTATATTGTTTAGATTGAACGGAGAGGCTCGAGTTACGTTGAAAAGAGTTATGAGCACCGACAACTTCCAAAGGCAAGTGGCACACGCATAAACTTCCTAGTATTTTTCTATGCATGAGTAGCCTTTTTTTCTATAAGCATGTGTTGGATAGTATTTCTATGCAAGCCATGTTTAGATTCCCCAATTCATGTGTCTAGGTTCCTATATAATACTTAGTAGAAATATTGATGCTATGCAAATGTTGTTTTGTGAAAAATCTAAATTCTACTAAGTTAAGAAAAAACCTCCTAGGTGGATTGGATGTATACGGAGGCGAAATTGAGTGGCTACTCAGGCCCATGTCTATGGTTCCAGAGTATGTGCACTTGTAGATGGCCACCCAGGGAACAAAGGGATTTGAAGTTACTCCAAGTGAAGATTGCTTCCAGTGTAGCCATTGCCAATATGGGCTCTAGCTTGATCATCTAAGTTGCATGGACTCGCAACGCCTTGACAAGCAGATGTAGAGGGTGTTAGGTGGAACGGGTCAAGCTAGATGGGGGGGGGGGAAATGCTTCTGAAAGATCTCGTCTCATTCTTCTCCTTTTCATTATCACTTCCAGAGTGTAGAGGATAGTTTGGGCTGAATTGGTACAATGGTGAACGTACACAACATCTGTAGAGTGTAAAATCTAAGTACTTAGTCGTGTCCCCGGTACGGACAATTTGAGTAGCTGATCAAGGACGTCAACGGAGGATCCCACCATTCCAATTTCTATGTTAAAACTTGATGGGTGAACAAGGGTAGAATGATAAAGTGGATTTCATGCCACGGATGTCTCGAATAGAAGAAAAGTGTTTTTCCAAAGAGTTAGGAAAAATTGGCTTTATGCAAAATAGCCTTGAACTCCACCAGCCAAATATGCATATAGGTTATTAGAGTTATTTCACTAAGTGTCCACCATAGTGTCACTTGCCAGACTCCATTTTAAATGGAATCTGATCCAGTTGTTGGAATATTTTTCTTATTGCAGATTGTAAGGATGACGAGAGAGGTTTCATTTAAAGGTTTCGATTCTGCAACCAACATGTGTTCGGCAGGGGCAACATGAAGATGATGGAGACTCACAGCTATTTATTTCCACTGTTTACTCTTTCTGTGCTAGCTTAATGCTATGCAAATTGTAAAGAATATTTTCTAAGTCTAGATCATCGATGTAATAAAATTGATACTTTGTTGTGATATTACATCGTAAACTGTGTGTGCAAACGAATCGATCAAGTGATTTGCACTATACATAGGTACCTTGCCATATTTTAAGTGCAGGTACACTACAGCTACGCTCTTACCAAAGAAGAGAAAGTAATATTTTTTGAATGCCTGAGTAGTATCAGGGTCACGTCTGGCTTCTCGTCGAATATAAAGAGGATAGTAAATGTGAGACTCCAAAATTTTCAAAACCTAAACTCTCACGACTGTCACGTAATTATGACACAATTGCTTCTGTTTGCACTGAGGGGGCTTCTACCGGAAAATGTTCGAGTACCCATTGTGAAGCTTTGTGCATTCCTCAATGCAATATCTCAAAAGGTAATCGATCCGGCGAATCTACCCAATTTACAGAGTGATGTGGTGCAATGTCTTGTCAGTTTTGAGCTCGTGTTCCCCCATCCTTCTTCGATGTTATGACACATCTCCTAGTTCACCTTGTCGAAGAGATTCAAATTCTCGGTCCTGTATTTCTACCAACATGTTCCCATTTGAGAGGTTCATGGCAGTCTTAAAGAAATATGTTAATAACCGTGCTAGGCCAGAAGGAAGCATCTCCAACGGCTATGGTACAGAGGAGGTCATTGAGTATGTGTTGACTTTTTTGCTGATCTTAAGCCGATTGGTTTTCCACAATCACGACATGAGGGGAGACTAAGTGGAAAAGGCACACTACGGAAGAAAGCAATAATTTGTATGATGGACATTCTTTCACCGAAGCACACTACACAGTTCTACAAAGTTCTACCTTGGTTGCTGATACGTAGCCAATGTATCTATAATTTCTTATGTTCCATGCTATATTATACCAAGTTATTACATGTTTTATATGCATTCTATATATTTTCTGGGACTGACCTATTAACAATATGCCACAGTGCCAGTTCCCTGTTTTCTGCTGTTTTTGGTTTGAGAAAAGTACTTAAGGAAATATTCTCGGAATCGGATGATTTCTTTTCTGAAGTCCAAATTTATTTGGGAACGTTCCAGAAGACCAAAGACGAGACGAAGTGGGAGGCCGAGGCGCCGTCAACACGTGCGCGCGCGGCAGGATGTTGGGCCGCGCGAGCATATGGTGTGGGGCCCTCGGGCCTCCACCGACCTCGCCCTTTCGCCTACAAATACCCCCCGACGCAAAAACCCTAACACGGTGTTCATTATTTCCGCCACGGGTCCCGAGCCGCCGCCGTCATCAACTCCAATTTGGGAGAGATCATAACTGCTCTAGACTGATGCGTGAGTAGTCTACCCTTGGACTACGGGTCCAGAACAGTAGCTAGATGGTTGTCTTCTCCTCTTGTGCTATATTGTTTAGATCTTGTGAGCTGCCTATAATGATCAAAATTACTGTTACGTAATTCTCCATGTTGTGTTTGCTGGGATCCGATGAATATTGAGTACTAAAGTTATTGCTTCATAATATATCATGTGTGTGCCATTTAATGATCTTGCATGCTCTCCGTTACTAGTAGATGCTCTGGCTAAGTAGATGGTTGTGACTCCAAGAGTGGGTATTTATGCTCGATAGTAGGTTCATGTCTCTATTTAATCTGGGATGGTGACAACTAGCTCTAAGGTTGTAGATGTACTGTTGCTACTAGGGATAAAACAATAGTACTTTTTCTAAGGATGATGTTACTTACTTACTTTACACACAGTTCTTAAGGCGATAATCTATTGCATGCAACTTAATACTTAAAGGGGTGCGGATGCTAACCGGAAGGTGGATTATTAGTCATAGATGCGGTTTGAACGGTCTATGTATATTATTGTAATGCCCAAATGAATCTCACACTAGACATCATAACGTTAGTATATGCATTGTTATGCACTTAATTATTCTATCAGTTGCCCAGCTGTAATTTGTTTACCCGCATGAATGTTATTATTATTTATGGAGAGACACCACTTGTGAACTGTGGACCTGATCCTTCTATTTAATCTGACAAAACCATCTACTTCAAACCTGTTACTTTCTGCAAACAAACATCTTCCTTCCGCACATACGTTTAATCCATTGTTACAACAAACGATGAGATTGACAACCTCAGTGTTAAGTTGGGGCAAAGTATCTTGATTGTTTGTGTGCAGGCTCCACATCAACTACGTCGCAAGCACTTGTCTGGCGCTGTAGACACCTCAGGGTAATTCTAATCTCCTACTGCTTCGATAACCTTGGTTTCATAACCGAGGGAAACTTGCTGCTACACTCTTCATACCTTTCTCTTGGGGTCTCCCAACAACACACCACACGGAGTGCATCAAGCAATTTTTCTGGCGTCGTTCCTGGGGAAACGAGATTCTTTTGAAAGACCTTCACACTCCCACGACAACTACAAGCCATAAGCAATTTTTCTGGCGCCGTTGCCGGGGAGACTGGAGTTTCTCTATTCATAAGATTTTGTGTCCCTCATCAACAACTCTTCTCTGGAGTCATTGCTGGGGTCATAAGAATTCTTCTGCGAGGGGATTTTTCTCACTTCCATTTTTTTTATTGTCTTGCTTAGTTTATTTTTATTATTGTCTTGTTTGCTTAATATTAAAAACACACAAAAAACTAGTTACTTGCATTAGTTTATTTATTTCGATTTAGTTATTTACTATTTCGATGTTAATATTTATATTTTGGCTTGCATATTATGTCTAGTTCTTTACTTGCTATCAATGGATTCAATATTTAATTCAAAAAAGGAACACCGCTTGTCTAGAAAGGGGAAATATTTATGGGAACCAATAAGTAGATTGAATTATTTTGCTAAGAACTTGTGTTCTACATATGATGAATCCTACTGCTTTAATGAATCCTTTTGTTGTAGAAGGCATAAACACCAACCTTTCCAATGTGATTATAATGATAATGAAACCTTGGCTGCTTATTCTAAAGGAAGCTATGAATTTGGTAATCTTAAACAAATTCAAGAATTTGTTGTTTTTAAGGGTGCCTATGAAATTGTTGGTTATATTCAAAATGATGATGTCCCTTGCACTGGAGGATCTACCTTCTTAAGATAGTAAGTCTTTAACTCTTACATTATTTGATTGCCCTCCATCCATGCCTAAGGAGGAAGTGTGCTATATTGTTGAATGTCGTGAATCTATTCCAATATCTAATTTTGATAAATTTGAAAAAGACATGTTCGTTGACTCAATAAGTGAAATAACAGAAAGTAAAAATGTGCTCCCCAATGTTATATATGACAATGCACTACAAGAAATATGTCAACTGGTGACCCTCAATTTTGGTTACACAAAGGTCACAATAAGTCATTTGTGACCTTTTTGTGACCAAAACAGGGAGGTCACATACTGAGGGTCACTAATGGCATTATGTGACCTTCTTTCAATTGGTCATATATTTTTGTGTGACCAATCCAACTGTTTGGTCACTAGCAATCCCAGCCAGGTCACGTTGGAAAGCTGAGCTGGCAGTCATCCGACGTGGTACGTGGATCAGTGACCAAATAAGATGGTCACAAACAGATTGAGCCCAATTTAGTTGAGTCATCTAAATGGGCCAAACCCAACAAGCAAGCCTTTCTAAATTTGTTTTTATATTTAATTCGACAGGTTAAATGGGCCAAGCCCAATGGGCTGCACGGTCTCACTTGTCATTCTGGCCCCACTTGTCAGACGAACGGACCCACTAGTCAGAGCGAGCCCACCTGTCAGGTTGGACCCACCCGTCAGGCGACCCCATATGTCAGTGTGGATCCCACCTATCAGGTTGGACCCACCCGTCAGTCGACTCCACCTGTTAGTGTGGATCGAACCTGTCAGGTTGGACCCACCTGTCAGGTGACCCCACTAGTCAGTTTGGGTCCCACCTGTCAGAGTGGGTCCTAGTTTTCAGTGGGTCCCACATGTCAGAGTGGGTAATAGTTGTTTGTGAGTCCCGCCTGTCACAGTGGGTCCTACATGTCAGGGTGGGTTCTAGTTATCAGTGGTACCGCCTTTTAGAGTGCGTCCCAAATTGGTCCAACGTGTCAGAATTTTTTGGGTCCCACCTGTCAGAAATTTTTGGGTCCCACTTGTCAGAAATTTTTGGGTCCCACCTGTCTGAAATTTTTTGGGTCCACATGCCGGAAATCAATTTGGTCCCACATGTCATAATTTGATGGGTCCCATATGTCAGTCCTATGTTGGCCCACGTGGCAAAAAATACAATACAACACAAAGTTGAACTGAAAGCACATGCTATATTGCTATAAATCATCAGGACATAATTTGTGGTCCGAATTGCCAACAAAGGCATCCAAATGACAGTGGTCTGAATTGCCAACAATGGCATGCATGTGTTAATAGACAGCAAAAAGGCAGAACGGAGCCAAAAATGGATCAACTATCAAATTACAGGTACAGATGGATCAAACAACAACCAACCTAAGTAGGCTTAGCAGCCATGAGAGCAATCGTCTGAGCAAACTGCTGCCGTTGTTCTTTCGTCTTCTTGAACATGAGTTCATATTTCTCGTCGTGGGCAGCATGTGCAGCTTCAGGTTCTTTAGTCCTCTTCCGCAATGAAGAAACTTCTTCCAGCATGCATTCACTTCTCTTTTCAGCTCGTGCCAGCTTCTCCTTGAGCTCTTGGACATGGGATGCCGCCTTGGTGCAGGATGATCTTGACTGCAGCCCAGCATTCACCAAGAATGTGCTCGAAGGGGATGTTGAAGTCAGCACTTGACCAACAACTTCCACAGCGGACACTGCATGTTGTCCTTCAGGTATTGGGGCATCCAGCTTCTCCTCCAACTTAGCCTACCAGGAACAATTAAGATTAATCAAACATCAAGTATATTAGAAGATGCAACATTCTACATCTACTGCAACTTCTACTCGCACTGTAGTAATTTTGGTACTAGGTCTACAACAACACAAGTTTGAACAAGTAAGCACAAAGTTTATATATATTGCAGACTGAGTAAACAACTTCAGAAATAGAGCAACAAGCAAACACAACAGCTCAAAATAGACCTTGCACTACAGCAGGAAGCAAACACATCAGCTAAAATGACTTACAATTGCTATCTTGGCTGCCTCTGATAAGCCTTTCACTGAGCTCATGTGTGTGACCTCGAACACCCCAATCGCATTCAGCTCCTCATCACCTTTGATCTTCTCCCTCTGATGTTTGTTCAACAAGTATCAAACCACAAGTCAGCAAGACAAAATCTAATTGAGCCGAATAAAGATAAAATATGCTTTGCTCTTACAGTTGCATGGATAGTTGCTTCATAGGACCTGGAACCGGTTGTCTGCTAGAACTCAACCTTCTTTCGAATACTCGAGTTAGAGAGACAGGTTTTCTACCAAAACAATGTACAAAAAGATGATCACATACATGAGAACAAAAGCTGAAAGCATGTACATGCAAACAGCAGCAGATACATATAAGTACATGTAATAAGACCAAGGGCACATGTACAAGCATACCTTGTGTTTTGGTGTGTTCCACAAATTCAATAGAGCATGACATTCATCATCATTCAGGTCCTTTACTGGAGAGTAGATGCAAAGACCTTTAGCATTAACTGGATCAAAGTATTTCTTTTTGATCTTGTGCGCCTGATCTTTGATACTACCTGCAACTTCTTGGTACATGCTTCCTCTATGGCCTTCGAGCTGGTATCCATGTTAAAATTTCCCTACAAATGAAGCAAACAAGCAATAGACATTATTTGTGATCATATGAAAGGTGTAAAATAAAGAAAGAAAAAACATCCAACAAAGAATCACAAAGAGGCAAGTAACTTACAGCAACTTTGCCGATGTAGTCCTTGATCAAGTTGGCATCTTTCTTGTAATCCTTGAAATGGGGAAGAACTGGTGTATGGATTCTGGCAGTATATCCACACTGATGCAAACTTGGCAGACAGCACAGGCTCCTCAGGAGCCGTCTTCCCTACAGCAATTCGAATTGTGACCTTGGAACCCGTCGTCTTAGTCATCCTTTCCAGTCCTTTGTCTTTTCTCGTACGCACAACACCCACAATTGCATTTCCTGAATAGGAAACAAACTTTGATTAGGAACAAACATTTCACATTCTTCATCAAACAGTAATGTAAATATTCACAATGAATGTGAAAATGACAAGGCAATCATGTGGCATGTAATCAAATAGAAGCAAACAAGAGAGTAAGAGACAACAGTCAGATGAACTTGCCTTGATTACAAGTAGGCAGCTCGGTTTCTTGCTCGGTTTCTTGCTGAGTTCCTTGATCATCACATACGGGTTGACTGTCATCAAAGAACACTACACCACAGCAGAAGAACCCCGACAGGCCGGTTGGTCGGGAAAACGACCTTCGCCGACAGAAAGTCGGTCGGGGATTAGTATTGCCGACCGACAAGGTCGGTCGGCGTAAGTGGGGTCGGCAAAGCCCTTTCCCGACCAACCTTTATTTGCCGACCGACGGTTTGACACCAAGCCTAGAGCTTTGCCGACCAACTTTTGCTTTGCCGACCGTCAATTCTTTGCCGACCGACATTTTCAGTAGACTGCAATGCAAGAGATTTCCTTCTAGCAGTCGGTCGGGGATTAGTATTGCCGACCAAAGATTAAGCAATTTTAGGTTTTTGATATTCAAATTTCAGTACATTTTCTGATATGAGACAGGTATACTTCATATCATACACAGAAGAGCATACATGACTTAAATTCTTACAATACTAATACTCATATACGTTCTCAATTGATTGCGACATAATCAAGTTCACATAATAATTGATCAGTAGCTTGTCACCCCATAAGTAGGTTTACACAGAGAAAGTCAAATGACCACCATATAACAAGGTTTACAAAATGGAAGCCAAGTTACTAGCATAGAAAATAAATAGAGCAGCATCGTCAGACTGTGTTCATGAATCTTTCACCATGTAGCAACTCAAATAGAGCAGCATGCTACAGAGTTGTCCCAAAAGAAAAATACTATATATATGTAATGTCCAGCAAACTATTTGACACAAACCAAAGCTTGATCGCATCTGGAAATTAAATTAATTTGGGCTTCACCGTGGTTACCCACTCTGCATGGTTTGCTTTAAAATCAGACCTGAAAAATGAGTGGTCACAGAATCAGTCTCATCCATGGATGAGGGTACGTGCAATCTGAAGTGAACTGCTGCCATTCTGCTTGATTAATGTGAGTAAGTGCAGAGTCTGTAGGCAACTGAAAGCAACGAACCTCTGAAGCACTCGCATGACGTACGATGCTCGGGACGTTGCTGGACACGAAATCACCAAGATCTTCATTGCCTACCACGTGACCTGTCAGTTATGTAGCAGCTGGAAAGTAAATAGTCGATCGCCTTGAGAAAGTTCCGAAGTGTAGGTTGCTCTGCTCTGTTCTGCTATGAGTTCTGCAGTATAACCTGGAAACAGTCTGCCGAAACCGTCACACGGCTCGGGCATCGCTCGGCCGCTGCTGCCGCCGGCAGCAGCACATAAGTGACACGAGCCAGCCTAGCCAGGTCTCTAGCAAACCAACCTGCAACCAAAGAAGGTGTCACACTCTAGAAACAACATCAACCAAAGAAGATGTTCCCCGCAGCATGTGATAAACAAACAAAATCCTCTACCTCAGGTCTACAGAAAGTTTGAAAGCTAAACCATAAAAATCAATTCCACAAGCACCCTATCCTATCTCCAGTCGATAATATATGTATAAATAATTGATAAAACCCTTACAAGGAAAGTCAGAGCTAGAACTCATGCAAAACACTATTCTCACATGTCCTGTCCTAGGTGCATTTCATGGAACGGAAGGGATTAAAACCATCTGTGGCTAGTGCAAGCCTGATGCTTCGGCTATCTTGAGCAAATTTTGGATTTTTTTCCTCAAAGTCTTTCCAAAGAAGAGAATCTGCGGGATGTCTAAGCAAACCATCTTGCGTGCGCTCTTCTGCATGCCATCTTGTGAGAGCTGCAGTTCTAGAGCACGCAAACAACCTCTGAAGCCTTTTCTTTATTGGGAAGTAGCGCAAAATCTTCCTAGGAGCCTTGTGAACACGTGTCCCATCTGCATGCTTTCTTTCAGATTTCCATCGCGAGGCTTTACATTTTGGGCATGAATTGGCACTGGCATTGTCTTTCCAAAAGAGAATGCAATCATTCTCACATGCATCAATCTTAACATACCCAAGTCCCATGCATTTCACTAGTTTTTTAGTTTCATTGCAGTTTTTAGGTATTGCGGACTCGGGGTAAGCCTCTTTAAGAAGATCTAATAGAAGATTAAAACTTTTATCAGACCACCCTCCTAGCATTTTGGTGTGAAGAAGCCTGACTAGGAAACGGAGCTTCGAAAAGTTTTTACAACCAGGATATAGCTCTTGTCTAGATTCAGCTTGCAGCTTGTGAAGAGATTGTAAGAAAGGATCATCCTCATTTTCAGCACCACCATATTCAAATTCTCCCCTATCATCATCTAAACCACCGCCTAGGTCTCTTAGCAAGGCAGAAATATCATCACCCTCATCCCTCTCTTGGACATCATAAAAATTTAGTGGATCCTTAGAAGAAGAGGCGCACTCTCCATGAAAAATCCATTGGCTATATCCTTTAGCAAAACCCTCACATACCAGGTGCTCACGAACTATTCTTTCTTCTCTCCAGTATGAGTTCACACAGTTTTTGCAAGGACATAAGATTTTGTTCTCTACCGATGATTTAGCAAACGAGTAGCCCAAGAATCTAGCCAGCCCTTGTAAGTACTCCTCTGTATGCCTACATGCGAGTGTACATATGCAGCGTGTTATATATATAATTTCAGAAAGTACAAACGTCTAAGAATTTTTAAAATGTGATATGTACCTAGGTGCATCCATCCATGTTTTATCCATGCTAGCTGCAGACTTGATTACTACCAGAACAATAAAAATCCTGAGACAAAAATGGTAAAACCATGAATTCAGGTAAAATGCATTGGGGAATTGGGGCTTCGGTCTAAGAAAACTTGCATCTATTAATTTAGACTTGCATCTCACAAATTAGATCTACTACTAGAAAATCTGGGTGGAGCAAGTAAATAAAATCCAACCAAATCGTCGCCAATTGCTAGCTAGGGCTGGCCGCTTTGTGCGTCTGGTCAACAGAGAAGAGAGAGCAAGTCTGGCAGGATGCTTCGCTGTGACTTGCAAGGGGATACAGGTGCGCTGCTGCCATACGAATACTTGCAAAATACTTCTGATTGCGAGCGAATGCAAATGTGTGCGCTGCTGCCATACAGGTGCAGAACCCAGCGCCGCCACTGGCCTAGGCACAGAGAAAGGGGAGAGAGAGGTGACTCACTGCGCAGGTAGGAGAGCGCCGCCGCCGGAGGTAGGAGAACGCCGCCGCCACCACCCGTCCGAGAGCGCCGCCGCCACCGCCCGTCCGTGAGCGCCGCCGCCACCGCCCGTCCGTGAGCGCCGCCGCCACCGCCCGTCCGAGAGCGCCGCCGCCGCCCGTCAAGAGAGCCGCCGCCGGACGGAGAGAGCACGTCGGCTGCGGAGAGAGCTCGAGCGAGAGCTGGGGCAGTAGACGGTGGAGAAAGACGGGGGAGAGAGATTGGTGGGCAGCAGGGTGGAGAGAGACATGGAGTCGAGGGTGGAGAGAGATTGGTGATTTGGGGATTTAGGGTTCTACGCGTCGCGCGCAGTGATTTGGGGATTTAGGGATCCAAATGAAACTTGGGCGCGTGGCCTATTGCTTTGGCGCTAAATTTTCGCCGCGCGCGGGCTGAAAGTTGGTCGGGATTCTTTGCCGACCGATGGTCCGATGAGTATAGTGGTATTACCGACCGATGGTTAGACAGCAAAAGAGGTGGTATTACCGACCGACTGTCTGATGCTATACACCAATTTTACCGACCAACCGTTGGACGGAAGCTTTCCCGACCAACTTTCTGTCGGTGATGCATACTTTTGCCGACCGACGCCCGTCGGGAATGTACTGCTGTGGTGTAGTGGAAAGGTTGCCTTTCATCCAATGGTCCAAGAGGGATGATGAGTGGGTGCACAGTGCTTCCGTCATCCTCATCACCTTGCTGCGTGCTTTCTTCAATGTCGGGAAGCGGAGTCTTTTCAAGGTTGGCTTCAACAGCATGCGTTGCTTTGTTTCGGGTGACTCTAGCTAGAGCAGGGTCCTCAACTTCTAGCAATCTCTTTGTGTTTCCAGGGGCTATCCCAAACACCCTAGAATGAGCCATTTGACTGGTTGTTTCTTCCGGGCTTGCCACACTCCTCTTCTTCTTCTTCTTCTTCTTCTTCTTCTTCTTCTTCTTCTTCTTCTTCTTCTTCTTCTTCTTAACAGCACACCTTTTCCTCCTACTAGTAAACTTCTGTGCCTTCTATAAACAACAAAGCCAGAAGCTTGAGAAAAAAAGTAATAAAATGCTGCAAGAACAGAATGAAGTAAAAGAACATGGAAAGTAAATAGCAAACAACTAATCCCAACCCACCAAAAAAGATAGAGTTGCACCTGCACAGTCGTGTCCACTTAACATTCATCGACTTGTTCATCAATAACTTCCTCGTTGCAAGGATCATAGTCCGAGCTTTCAGCTTGTGTGATGGCAGACATGGAGGATTCAGCGGTACTTGCACTGCCTTCTCGATTAACCCCATTTTTGTTTCTAAGCAAATTCACTAAAGCAGGGAGACCAAGGGACCTTAACATATAGTTATTGCTCATCATGGTCCTAGCTCTAATCTTCTCGATTTCAGTAAGCGGTTCCAATTTACATGAACAAGAAAAGATAACCATTAGATGAATGGTTGAAATGCATAGGAAGCAAGACAACACAAGCAGCCAAGGTGTTTAACTAAGCTTCTAGTATCATTTAATTATACTTCATTAACATGCAGAAAGCTTGACATTAAAACCTACCAAAACCATCAAAATGTTTTCAATATGCAACAAATATTAACAAGACATGGAATCATTTCAATATGCAACAAGTATTAACAGGACATGGAATCATTTAAATATCCAACAAGTATTAACATGGCATGGAAACTACCATTTCAATATGCAACATAACACCAAATCAATCCAATTCATTTCAATTTGCAAAACATAGGATACATTTGATTGTGATTGCATAGCAGATCAATACAAAAAGGCTACTACATGCCCAAGCTAGGCACATTACTGTACAGAGCATAGACAAAAATCATTTGAAAAACTTGTAGCGCATGCAAGTGTAGCAATTTACATACCAACGGTAGGCTGCCTCTTTGTTGGCTTCCTCCCCATTGTTGATCTTGACGTAGTTGGATTGGTGCCGCTAGGTTGTTGATGTCCACTTGCCCTATGTGATTGGACAAAATAATGTAGATTAACTAGATGTAGCAAGGATAAAAGCCTCATGGTTCTTGCAAAAAAGAATGAAGCAAGCAATTTATTGCAAAACACCTTTTTATCTGACCAATTCCCCTTGCTTGGCTCTGTTTAACTGCAAAACACCTTTTTAACTGATAGTTTCCTACAATGTAGTGCGAGAGCATAACATGTCCATACTACAATAAGGAACACATATGAACATATTCACTTAATGGATTCAAAGAACTAGCTACCAGATGTCGTGGTATCGGCATAATTGATAGGAGACGGGGGTCCTCTAGCCTACGTATGGATTGTGGGGAAGAAGGTTGGTGTCGTCGAGGACAGGATTGAACACGGCGAGTATACCCAGCTTCAGATCCCGCAGCGGTGGTTAGATCCTACGTGCTGCTATAATTCACTATGAGGCAATAGCCGTGAACAGGTTACAATGTGTATGATGCGTATTGGGGCGTGCCCTAAAGGCTTCCTGGTGGCCGACTTATATAGGCGGGCAGACCTCGGGATACAAGGCAAGTACTTGTCCGGCAAGTAATCAAAGTCCTAGACCTAGCTTGCTTAGTTGCCGCCTTCCGGCTTGGGCTTGGTGGCTTGATGGGCTTCGGCCTTTCGCCTTCCTTGGACCGTCCGCCTACTTCCTTGTACGTCAGCTATCTGGGCCGCCCGGAAGGCTTCAGCCTTACCACCCTTGGGCCACCTTGGACTAGACAGATTGATCCATGTTGGAGATACCCCTAGTTGATATACCCCCCACATTAGCCCCCAGAAAGGTTGAGGTTCTCCAGGCGCCGGCTTCTTCTTCTTGATTCTTCATTCGTCAATGTTGGCGGCTGCAGGACTTGAACCATTCTGAAAAACAATGGGGGCGCGTGTACCCCGATGTGGGCACACGGCCGCCTTTATTCAACATGGGAAAAGACGGATAAACGAAACTTCGCCGATAATATTTCTTGACGGACATCGCCAGGCGGCTCACGACAGTTTGAAACCGGCCGAAGCAAAAATCACGTCATGATTGCAAATCACGGGAAAAGAGGAGGCGTGGAGATCGTGCGATCATGCGTTGCAGCGGACGCTAGACACGTGTCCGCCTAGCAATGCCGTTGCACATGAAATAACCTCTGGGCCTATAAATAGTGAGCCGAACGGTTCATTTTTCACCCCTGCTCCTGCTCTCCTCTGCCCATTGCTCTCCCGCTCTTTTCACCGAGCGAACTCCGGCGAGCATTCTTCTCCGGCGACCCTCGCGTATAGCAATGTCCACCGGCCAGAACATCCCTTCTGCGGCGTCCAGCAGCCCGACGGCCGAGACCACCTCCGCGGCGGCGATGGGCGGCGCATCGTTACTCCTCGCGACGGCGGCGACAGGCAATGTCGCCACCGTCGCCTCTCTGACTCCCACCGCACACGCCTAGGCGGCGGTCTCCTCGACTCCTTCGTCTTCCGCCGCGCCGGCGGCGTCGAAGAGCGCACCCGCCGACGAGGTGGAGGAAGCAGCCGACCTTGGGTCGCGCTATTGGCTTCCCTCCATCATCGACGAAGAAGCACTCCAAGACTTGGAGGCCGTCGGCTACCTCCCGACTCGGGAGGACTGCCAATGGAGATCCGCCTTTGGGGACGTCATCCCGGCTCCGAAAGCCGGGGAGCGGGTAATCCTCACCTCCCACTTAGTTAGAGGAATGTCCTTGCCGCCTTCCGCCTTCTTTAGCGAGGTGTTAGATCACTACGGGCTCCAGCCCCACAATATAGCGCCCAATAGCATATTAGTCTTAGCCGGCTTCACAGCTTTGTTTGAGGGCTATCTAGGTATTAGGCCTAGTTTAGACTTCTTCGGATACTGCTTCCGTTGCCGGCGCCAGACTGTGCCGGACGGCGGACTGGCGACCTGCAGCAGTGTCACTTTCAACTGCCGCCAAGGACGCCAATGGTATCCCAAGATACCATACATCGAGTCTGTCAAGGGCTGGACGTCCACCTTCTTCTACTGCCAAGACATGGCAGCACCGGGGCGCCAATTTGGCGTCCCGGACTTTGTCAATGCGCCGCCTATGCCCAGGCCATGCTGGGACGAGGGTCCCCAAGTTGATGGAGGAACTGCGCCTTATTCAAAGGCGGATCGAGTTCCTCACCCGCACGATGGCTCCCCCCTTGCTGGATGGGGTGGACACCGTCATCTGCTAACTTAGCCGGCAGATACTGCCTTTGCGGTATAGCCCGCACAAGATGTGTCAGTATTCGCCTACTGCCACATCCTCTCTTCGCGTAAGCGAAGAGGGGTTACCAGCCGCCGTCCTGGCGTTCCGACTTTGCAGCCTTGTCAAAGCAGGGCTGGTGAAGGAGGCGGAAGGTGTGCCCATGCACACCCACGACAACCCTCCCCTTGAGGTAGATATCCTACTTATTACCCTTCTTTAACGGCCTTTGCCGGCTTACTAGAGTCTTATTAACACTTGCCTTCTTTCTCAGCTCTCCGCCCTGGGGGAGGATGACCAGGCTCCCGACTTCTACGAGTCGGAAGTCGGGAAGACCAAGAAGCGCAAGGCGTCCGGCGCTGCTTCCTCTACGGTGAATGCCGAGAGGAAGAAACGGACCACAGCGGCTGCCGAGCCGGTGCTCGTCGATCTCGACGAGAACGCGGGGATTAACATCCCCCGAAGGTACTTATTTCCGCCTTAAACAGTCGTCGAATTTCTCTAATACTGGCATTCATCTGGCTGTGCTTGGTTTATTGACAGGGAATGGGCGGCAACTTCCAGGTTGCCGACCAAGCTTCTTTCCATGGGAAAGCGGCCCCAAGGTAGCTCGCCCGCTACCATGCCGCCAAATCCCTAGCCCCGGGCCAGCGGCTTTATGAGCGATGCTCGCCTCCAGCCCCAGGCTCCGGCTTCTGGTCCGCCGCCAAAGACTTCCTCCGCTAGTCGTGCCACCAGTACTCCCCTTCCATCGGCTGAGGCTACGGCCAGTGAAGCCGTCCAATCTCGTGCCGCCAAGGAGGAGCTGCTGGAGGCGGTTGCCAGTGGGACGCAGAGGGCAGCCTCGGCTGCAGGAGGCGGCAGAGTTAGGGATCCTTGGTCCACTTTTAAGGAGGCCAAGGAATCCACCCTGGCTTTCGCCAACCTTGCCTCCCGGGCCTTTGCCGATTTGGAGGGCTTCATGTCTGTAAGTTTTTCTATCTTCGTGGCATACACATAGTCTTCCCCCCGAGCACTTAGATGGCAGGTCAAAATCATTGATCGCCGGCTTAGTGGTTTTTGACTATATGCTATATGACTTTTTCCTTGTCTGCAGGGCCTCCTGTCCGCTAACGTTGAGCTTATCTCTTCCCGGTTTGAGATAAACCAGCGGTGCCACGATCTGAAGAAGGATTGCGAAGTCAAGGACTTGCGGATTGCCGAGTTGGAGGCGGCCCGCAAAAAAGACGAAGGTAGAATTTTTCTTCCTGCCTTCTGTCATTTTTCAATTTTTGTTGCCGCCAATCGTTTAGCTAGTGAATCCATATTGTAGAACTGCTAGATCACGCCCAGAATATATTGAAGGCGTCCACTGATATGCAAGCTATTATGAATGAAGCTTCCGATCAGGCGGCCACCAATTTGTTGATGAAGGAGGAGCATCGGAAGGAGATGGAGGCCCAACAGTTGAAGTTTGCGCAGGAGTCTAGCCAGCTTACTGGGGAGCTGGATGGCCTGCGCAAGAAATTGGCGGAGGCGGAGAAGGCGGCTGCTGAAGAAATATCCAAGCAGTCTTCTCGCGCCCAAACTGCTGAGGACGCTGTGGCAGCTCATATGATTGAGTTGTCCGCCTTCCATAACTCGGTCCTTGGTAATTTCTCACTCTTCATTTTCCATCATCAATATGCTTAGCCTGAGCCGAACTGACGCTTTTATTTTTGATACAGTTGCTACCGGCTTAGGCGACGACAAGGCTGTCAGCCCCCGCTTAGATCGCCTTGCGCGGCTGGGTGAGCTGATCACCGAGACTTTGGCGGCGTCCAAGCGGTTTGCCACCAAGTTCTTCATCTCTTCCGGCAGTCAGGAGCCGTCCGAGTTCAGCGATGTGCCCAGCATGGTGGAGCAAGCCACGAAGCTACACAAGAGCTCGCTGAAATCGGCGGCGCGGGGTGGTGCCAAGACTGCGCTTGGACTATTCATGGCGCACTACCCCGAGGCGGAGATAGAAGCCGTCACCGAAGGCATGCCGTCTACTTATGAAGACGGCAGCGAGGTCAAGCCGGCCGCTGTGTTGGACAGTGTTGCCGGCTACGCCACGCATGTTGCCGACATGGTTGACACTTCGATCTTCTACCGGCGCCATCCTATGCCTGCTACTGGGGAAGCTGGAACTGCCGGTACGACCAAGGCGGAGGGGAGTGATAGCTCAGGGGCTGAAGTTATCAGCCCCCAAGCCTGATATAGGCGTCCCCCCGAGCCATAGTTGCCTTTGCCTGTCTCTTTTCTGACTCGACAGCCTGCCTTTTCCTGCCCCTGAAACAAAACTCTCAACTTGTAATATTTGTATGTACTTTTGGAGCTGCTCTGCTAGGCGGGGAGCTGGCAAACATGTTTTATTTTGCCTTATTTTTTATTTGGCCCGCCTTAATTTTACCCTGACTAATATGCTTGACTGTTTGTATGTTGGCAAACCTCAGCCGGGAAGTTTAGCTGAAACAACCAGGGTGAAACCATGTGTTTAGAATCAGAAACCAAAGCCAACATGTTGGTGCCAAAGACATACTACTAGGCGAACCACATATAAGTAATTAGAAGAAAGGAAATTAGGCGGCGCAAAAAAGTTGATTTTTGCTTTGAGTTGGCTCGAAAGCTGCAAGTATCTACCAGTTTGAACCTTTGCACGGAGCTAGAAAATAGGTAACTTACATACATAGGGGATATATGACTGTAAGAAAGGACAAAAGATGGCATGCTTCTCAACACATATGAGGAACCATAGACTTTTATTTCGTAATCATATATAACTTATTACAATTATAAATTGCTAAGTGTACAAAGGACGGAGCTGCTCAATATTCCCAGGCCGGCTTGTTTGTTCGAACGGGTCGTCAATGCCTCTTTTGCGCTTGGTTCCCCTCCTTCCTGCCGCCTTCTTGCGCCTCTTCTGTTCCTCTTCGTCGTGGATGTCGGCTAGGTAGTAGGAACCATGGAGCAACGCCTTTGTGACTATAAACGGTCCTTCCCATGGCGAGGATAACTTGTGCAAGCCTTTTTCTGTCTTGAACTAGGCGGAGAACCAGGTCACCTGTTTTGAAGCTTCGCTTCCGCACTCTCCGGCTATGATAGCCACGAAGTTGTTGCTGGTACAAGGCGGAGCGATGTAGAGCGACGTCTCTTTCTTCGTCTAGCAGGTCTAGGCTATCCTGTCTTGCACCTTCTATGTCTTGCTCGATGTAGGCTTGAACTCTTGGGGAATCGTATTTCATGTCGGTAGGTAGCACCGCCTCCGCGCCATATACTAAGAAGAAAGGAGTGTAGCCGGTAGATCTGTTTGGCGTTGTGCGGAAACTCCAGAGTACGGACTGTAACTCTTCTGCCCAAGCGCCGACTGCCCTATGTAACGGAGCTTCAAGACGGGGCTTAAGTCCTGAGAGGACGAGGCCGTTTGTTCGCTCTACTTGTCCATTAGATTGTGGTGTGACACGGATGCCAAATCAAGTTGGATACCTAGATCACTGCAGTATTCTTCTATGTCGCCTTGAGATAGGTTGCTGCCATTATCAGTGATAATGTTGTGTGGAACTCCAAACAGAGAGATAATTCCCCAGAGCAAATTGGTGGTTGTTCGTGCGTCAAGTTTGCTGATCGGCTTGGCCTCGACCCATTTGGTGAACTAGTCGACATCGACCAACAGGTGGGTGTATCCACCACGTGCCTTCTTGAAGGGACCAACCATGTCTAAACCCCAGACCACGAATGGCCAGGTGATTGGAATTGTCCTGAGCTCTTGTGCCGGCATGTGAGGTTGGCGGGCGTACAATTGGCAGCCTTTGGATGTTTTTACGATGTGCTCGGCGTCTTCTTTGGCGGTAAGCCAGTAGAAGCCTTGGTGGAAAGCTTTGGACACGATGGACCATGCGGAAGCGTGATGCCCGCAGGTGCCAACATGTATGTCTTTCAGAATTTCCTGGCCTTCTTCTGGCGGTATGCACCGTTGATAGATTCCACACGTGCTTCGCTTATATAGCTCGCCTTTTATTATTGTGAATGCCTTGGCTCGCCTTATGATCTGCATTTTTAGCACCTCATCGTCCTCCGGCAACTTTTTGTCGATTAGAAAATCGAGGTATGGGACAGTCCAATCCGGCTGTGTCGAGTAGACAGCGAGACTTGCTCCTTCTACCGGTTCTTCTGCATCGGGGTCCAACAAGTCGGCGCCCTTAATGGACGGCTTGTGCAAATGTTTCAGGAAAATATCCTTTGGTACCTTTTTGCGTTCTGACCCTAGTCTGGCAAGTGTGTCTGCCGCCTCGTTCTCAGCTCTTGGAACATGCCGGACTTCGTAGCCCACAATTTTTTTGGCGAATTCATCAAATTTGGCCCTATATGCCGCCATTGTTGCGCTTTTCGCATCCCATGTTCCGCTTACTTGCTGCGCGACCAAATCTGAGTCACCATAACAGAGGATTCTTTTGACGCCGAGGTCGTTTGCCACGTGCAACCCGTGAAGCAAAGCTTCATACTCTGCGACGTTATTTGTTGCTGTAAAATGAATCTCCAACACGTAGCTGAGCTTGTCGCCTTTGGGTGTGCGTAGAACAACTCCAGCCCCCGATCCTTTGAGCATCTTTGATCCGTCAAAGTGCATGACCCAATATTCTGACTCGGGGAGTACTGTTTCCTCCATGGCTTCTGTCCAGTCGGCAACAAAGTCTGCAAGCGCTTGAGACTTAATGGTGTTCCGTGGTTTGTAGACTATATCAAAGGCGGCAAGTTCGATGCCCCACTTGGCGACTCGACCTGTTGCCTCTGCATTGTTGATTATGTCTCCCAACGGTGCCTTGCTGACTAGTGTCACTATGTGCTCCTGGAAATAATGCCTAAGCTTTCTGGCGGCGAAGAATACACCATAAGCCAGCTTTTGGTAATGCGGGTACCTCTGCTTGGAGGCGGAGAAGACTTCACTGATGAAGTAAACCGGTCGTTGCTCAGACGTCGCGGCTTCGTTCTCCTTTCTTTCCACAACCAAGACAACGCTAACAACTGATCCAGTTGCCGCGATGTAGAGCAGCATTGGTTCCTGCGATCGAGGTGCTGCCAATATCGGAGCGGATACGAGAGCCTCCTTAAGTTGTTGTAAGGCGACGTCTGCCTCCGTTGTCCACTCAAAGTTGTCGGACTTCTTCAATAGCCGGTAGAGAGGCATTGCCTTTTCCCCTAGGCGGCTTATGAAACGACTGACGGCTGCCGCCGATCCGGCTAGGCGCTGCACGTCCTTCAGAAAAGTGGGTCTGGATATGTTTTGGATAGCCTTGATCTTCTCCGGATTAACTTAGATCCCTCGTTCTGAGACGATAAATCCGAGTAGCTTGCCGGATGGAACGCCGAAAACACACTTGGTGGGATTGAGTTTCATCTTATACTTTCGGAGATTCTGAAAAGTTTCTTCTAGATCCTCTAGGAGATCTTCCTTCTTTTTCGACATCACCGCAATGTCGTCTACGTAGATGTGAACATTGCGGCCGATCTGATCGTGCAGGCAATTTTGCATACAGCGCTGGTATGTTGCCCCTACATTCTTCAGGCCAAAAGGCATCGTGATGTAGCAGAAAATCCCGTATGGAGTGGTGAAGGAAGTTTTCAGCTGATCTGACTCCATCATCTTGATTTGATGGTATCCTGAGTAGGCGTCTAGAAAACAAAGCAGCTCAGAGCCTGTTGTGGAGTCTACGACCTGGTCGATTCTAGGCAGCGCAAAGCGATCCTTTGGGCAGCACTTGTTAACACTGGTATAGTCGATACACATCCTCAGCTCTTTATTCTTCTTTGGAACTAGTACAGGATTTGCCACCCAATCGGTGTGTACAACTTCTTTTATGAAATTGGCGGCCTTCAGCCTATTTATCTCCTTTCCTATAGCCTTGTGTCTCTCCAAAGCGTCTTGTTGCTTGCTTCACCGGCTTGGATCCTTTTATGACGTTGAGTGAGTGCTCGACAAGTTCCCTCGATACACCAGGCATGTCGGAAGGCGACCATGCAAAGATGTCGCGACTCTCACGGAGGAACTCGACGAGCGCGCCTTCCTATATGTTGTAAAGGTTGGAGCCGATGACGACTTGCTTAGACTTGTCGCCTGGGATGAGGTCCATCTTTTTGGTGTCTTCTGAATCTTCAAAGGTCTTCTTGACATCCATCTTTGGCTTCGGCATGGAGTTGTCTGGTTCCGCCTCAAGTAGTGCGAGTTCTTCCTTGTGGATGACGGCTTCTGCGAAGGCGGCCATGCCACGCTCACACTCCTTGGCTTTCTTGAAGTTGCCGGAAACCGTGATGGTTCCGTTTTCCCCCGGCATTTTGAGCTTGTTGTATATGTAGCACGGCCTTGCCATGAATTTGGCGAAAGCCGGTCGTCCGAAGATTGCATGATAGGCGCTTTTGAAGGGGACAACTTCGAACCGGATGAACTCTGAGCGGTAGTTCTCTTTTAGTCCAAAAGTTACCTTCAGCCTAATGCTCCCCATTGACTTTGCTTGCCTGCCGGGCACTATGCCATGAAAAGTGAGGTTGCTGTGATCAAGCTGATCCTCTGACAGGTTCATGCGGCTTAGTGTGTCATAGTACAGCAGGTTGAGGCTGATGCCGCCATGCTTGAGTACCTTTGTGAGTCTGAAGTTGTCGACAATGGGATCGACGACAAGGGCGTACTTGCCTGGGTGAGGAACGTGATCAGGGTGTCGGACCGATCCCAGGTGATCGCCGCCTCGGACCAGTTCAAGTACTGAGTGACGTCCGACATTGTCGCGTTGAGTTCGTGCATCTCCGCCTTTTCCACCTTAGCCGAAGGCGTGCCGACAAAACACACGAAAGATTCTTGGACCTTCGGCTATGGTTTCTTTTTCTTGATGGCCGCGTCATCCTCGCTTGAGATTGACATGTCGTCGTCATCCTCGTCGTCCTTGTTGTCTTTCTTGTCGTACTTCTTTGACTTCCAGCCAACTGTGGGGTCCTTTTTGAAGTCGTCCATGAAACGACACTCGCTAAGCATATGGTTGACCTTGCCAAGTGAGGCGTGGATAGGGCATGGCAAAAGTTTTACCTGCTCGTAAGTTATACGCGCCGCCTTAGGGCCTGAGCTGGCGTCGCGATTGTCTTTCTTTTTCTTCCACTTCTTTTTGCCGGCATTCCCTTGGAACGCGACGGCTACCTCGTTGGAAGGTCCGGCTTTGTTGTCCGTCGTCTGCTTGCGTTTGTTGTTCCATTTTGGCACGATGATGACGTCTGGATCATCGTCACATGCGTCGTCATCCGCCGCCGCGTATTGGGCGGCTAGGTTAAGCATCTCGCCAAGGTCCGTGATTTGCTCGCGGACGAGCCGATGACGGAGCAGGGACTTCTTCTACAGGCCCGTGTAGAAGGCATGGATAGCTTGTGCGTCAGAAACACCATGACAGTTGGCCTTTTCGGAGATCCAACGGCTTATAAAGTCTGTCATGGTTTCGTCCGGCTTTTGGATACAACGTTGTAAATCCGTGTAGGTATTTGGACGCTTGTATGTTCCTTGGAAGTGCTGGGAGAAAACCTTTTCCATGTCGTACTAGCTATGGATAGACTTTTCAGGAAGGTTGTCGATACAAGCCCTTGCCGTGCCTTCCAACATGAGAGGTAGGTAACGGACGACAATATGACTGCTTCCACCGGCAATTTCTATGGCCATAGCATAATCGGCTAGCCATGAATCCGGCTTAACGAGGCCGTTGTACCTAGAACAATTTTTAGACACTGATGTCATGTCCTTTGGAAACGGTTCTCTGCGGATGGCGTCGCCAAAGCACTTTGGTCCAGAATATAGCGGCTCCTTTCCTCTTGCTATGTCTTGTAGGCGAGGTCGCGCGTCTTTTGGATCGAGCTGCTGTGCGCCTCTGTTTGCGTTTGGCTCGTCCTGCGCTACCCGGCTTACGTTGCGCCTGGGCCCTTCTGCCGCCCCCTTCCTCTTGCTGCCGGTGCTACGCTGCGGAGACCGGCTTCGACCTCTCCTGGGAGGGTCGTTACCGGCATCCTTCCTAGGCGACTGTCCATTGCCCCGGCTACCGCCAATGTCGCGTCTTGGCTGCGCTGGAGGTGGCAGGTCTCCTCTGCTTCCTGTCCTTGAATTCTCGTCCCGCCTTGCTTTTGGCGGTGACGACTTCTTTGGAGGTGGCGTTGCTTTCCTTTTGCCGCCATGGCTACTGGAGCCGTACGGGCCTTCGGGGTCGGCGCCAGGTGCAGCTTGGCACTTTCCTGACTTGGATTCTAGGTCTCCCCCGCGGGCATCCACCATGTGGCCATAGGAGTCAGCGCGGGCTTGCTGTTCGAGGGGCTTGCTTACAAAGTGTCTTGCATTGGCCAGTTTTTCCTTCGATGTGTAAGTCTTGTCGTCTAGGGTGTCTAGCGCAGCAGCATCGTTAAGGATGGGGGTGCAGAAGACGACATCCCCCCTTCTGTCCACGCGTTGTGGTGTTGTGCGCCAGTCGAACACGAGATCCTGAGCCGCTTTGCACGCGTTGGCGGCTCCTTATCACGGCAGTTTTTGTATGGCCTTTTTCCCTCGAAGAGCTGCCGACTTGTTTTGGCCGACATCTTTTCTTGTTCTTTCTCGATCTTCTTTGCAAGGCTCTCGACATGCTCCTCTCTTTTGCGCAGGAAATCAGAGTGCTTAAGCATATTAATCCTAAGCTCTTCCACTTCGTCGAGTGGGATGTCCTTGTTCACCGGAGTGTGCATAATCTCTTCTACTTTCTTGATGACGGAGAGCAAATCCGTGGGTTTGCTGCTGCCGCCTTTCTCGAGGCCAGTTTTCTTCTTTGCGCGCACCTTGTCGGAACCTTCAATGAGTTGACCGGCAGTGGGGACGCCGGCATCTTCCACCGGCTTGTTTTGCGTTTCAGAAGCAACTGGGGTTGACTCGTGTCCGACGACTAACATCATAGCCAACTTGTCAGGCATATCAGTATCCGATGTGCCCTCTGAAGGAGCCGGATTATCACTGGAAAAGCGGCTTTTGATCTTCTCTTCGAAGAGACTAGCATCATCATTAGAGTCAGAGTCTACGTTGACTTGAACGGTAGATCTGGATCCGGCATCTGACATCGCATCCTCCTGAAGAGCAGGAAGGATTGATTCAGGATCGTTGTTTTCCGGCTGGGAGTCGGATCCCAGTCCGACAACTCCGACGAAGTGGAAATCAGATTCGGCCGACTCTTGGGAGAAGGCGGATTCAAATCCATCTTGTCGGTCGACTACTTGGTCGAATTGTTGGTGGGTGGGGTTGTAGAAACACGGTAGGCCGTACGCCTCTGGTGTGTACCCGATGAAGACCTCGATCCCTCCGATCGGTACGATTGCACATCCGATAAGGTAGTCGTCCGCCGGGAGCCAGGACTCATCCGACTTGACGTAGCTGTGGCTGCCATACCTTGTGACGCGACCGACGTTGATCTGCTTGCCCACGCCGCCAAGTGTTCCCGCCTGGAACGTGACGCCAGGAACCTTATGCCCCACGGTGGGCGCCAACTGTCGTGGTATCGGCATTATTGATAGGAGACGGGGGTCCTCTAGCCTACGTATGGATTGTGGAGAAGAAGGTTGGTGTCGTCGAGGACGGGATTGAACATGCTGAGTTTACCCAGCTTCAGATCCCGCAGCGGTGGCGAAATCCTACGTGCTGCTATAATTCACTATGAGGCAATAGACGTGAACTGGTTAAAATGTGTATGATGCGTATTGGGGCGTGCCCTAAAGGCTTCCTGGTGGCCGGCTTATATAGGCGGCCAGACCCCAGGATACAAGGCAAGTACTTGTCTGGCAAGTAATCAGAGTGCTAGATCTAGCCGGCTTAGTTGCCTCCTTCGGTCTTGGGCTTGGTGGCTTGATGGGCTTCGGCCTTTCGCCTTCCTTGGACCGTCCGCCTACTTCCTTGTACGTCAGCTATCTGGGCCGCCCGGCAGGCTTCAGCCTTACCACCCTTGGGCCACCATGGACTAGTCGGATTGATCCATGTTGGAGATACCCCTAGTTGATATATCCCCAACACCAGAAGAGGACATGAAAGTGAGTGAATGGCATGTAACTAAGGAAAGAACAAAAGGTATTTATACTAAATATCAATCATATGCAAAAAACAAAAGCTGGAAACCCTAACGGCCTAACCCTAGCCCTGGCATGAATCCCTAACGGACTAACCCTACTACTACTGCAGCAAGGAGTGGAACGCAGATCCTAACCCGCCTATGGCATGAAACCCTAGCCTATGGCATGAAACCCTAACGGACTAACCCTACTACAATGGTACACAGACCGGAGATCCCTCGCCGTGTCATGATAGCACATACATGGCATGAAACCCTAACCCTAGCTCTACAACCAGATAGAAGAAGGGCTGAGGAGCATGAGGAGATCAGGAGATGAAAAGAGGAACTCGCCTGAACTCGTCGTCATCGTCGATTTCACCCGCATGTTGAAGGGGTTCCGGTGCAGAAAACAATAATTTTTCTAGCGTAAGAACGCCCTAACTAGCCAGGATCTATCTATCTAGTACATGCGATAACGGTGGCGGAACTGGTCACATACCTCCATGTAGACCGATAGCGGGGATTACGCTCACGCACAAGAATTGACGATGAAGTCGTACGTAGCCGACCTCGAGGTCGCGGAGAACATGCCGCGATGTTGTAGACGATGACAGCGGGATGTCGACGATGGCCTGCGTCGGGCGGAAGATGGCGTGGCGCTGGCGGCTGGGGGAGGGGGGGGTGCGCTGGCGGCAGGGACATCGGCAGGGCTGCTGGGTGGGCGAGACGACGTCATCGCAAGCATACGGAGCTCAACAACAACCCCCGGTCACTTAGATCCAGATGAGATCGCAGGGGTAGAACTTTTCTGGAATCCCACAGGGCAACGGCGCCCGACGGTATAACTTCGGTGGAGAGAGGAGGCAAAACGGGCGGAGAAACAGCTCGGCCGGCCTGCTACAAATTTAATTGTATTTTTTGTAATTATCCAATTAATATGCCTTGCTATATAAAGGGGGGAGGGGGTGTGCCAACACCTTGCCTCCACCATGTGGGACAAAAGGAAAAGGAGGGGGGAAGGGGTTCGGCCGGCTCTCCGAGTCCGAATTGGACTAGGGGCCCAAGCCCCCTTCCTCTCTCCTTGGTGCGGCTCCCTCTTGGGCCCTCTTAGGGCCCATTTAGGTGGGCTGCCCCTTTTACCTTTTTTAAATTAATATAAAATATAATAAATTCATAATTAATATATTTAAATACTATTTAATCTCCCGTGACCCCGAAACATTTTCCGGACCACCCGACATTTTTCAAACATTCCCGGAACTCCTCCCGGACCACCGGAACTCTTTCTGGATCATTTCTCTCTCTCAATAAAATACTGTAATATTCCAAAACTTTCTCCTAGTGTCGTTAAGACCTTAAGCTTGTTACGCTATGGTTCGAGAACACTCTAGACATGGTCGAGACCCTTCGCTCGCCAATGACCGCCAGGGATACCTGGATGCATATGATGGTCCCTATGTATTCTACAAATATCGTCGTTGAAGCATAAACTTGAAGCATAAACTACCTTGTCTGAGATGTGATCGTAGACATCCGATGCCTTGTTGCATCTCGTTACTGACATAGGTTATTAACTCGTTTATGATATTACATCTCCATGAGCTAGTCATAAGCTCCGCAGCTATATAGATGCAATATCACCGAGTGGGACCAGAGTATCTTTCCACTACAAGAATGAACAAATCCCGCTCTTGATCCTCACGTCTCAACATACTCTTTCGGGACACCCAAGATGGACACCGTTATTGTCATGCTATATAAGACACGACGTTTGATGCTCTAAAAGCACCCCTACAAAGTAGCAATAAGTACGGTCTCACGCTCTAAGGAATAAGCTATCATATTACTTATTTATTGCAAATGATAAACATCGTAATACGATCTTATTGCAATACTTAGCGTATGTCCATCACCTTATTCTACTAATAATATGACCCCACTGTCAACCGACGTAATTGTCCATGATCGGGAATCTCGATCATCTGTTGCCCAATGGACTAGTTTATATAGAGTCTCACTAGGGACTCTAGTTGTCCATGTATCACATGTGTATTAATAATTCCGATTAATACAGTTATAGCATAATAAAAAAACCTATTATAAACTTATGAGATAATGCGATAAATACTACTTATTTATTTGCCTCTAGGGCATATCTCCTTCACACGTGCCCGTCGTTGTCGAGCGAGCGCGGCCGCCATCGTCCTCCCGTGGCGGCCGCTATTCGCCTCGTGGGTAGGGATGGGTGGGTGGGTGGGGTGGGGAACGGGAACAAGTGGAGGGGACAGTGGAGGAGAGGGCTCGGTATAGTTGGTTGGGTGTCTTTTCCTATTTTGTTAGAGGCATACCATTCATTTCCTGTCTTGGTAGGTGGGGAATCGTCCAAATCCGAAATTTGAGATGGAGGAGCGGGAAAATGAGAGGGAAAAGTGAAAATTTTCAGATTAGTAAACCACAGTCAAAACACCGCTGTTTTGTGAAGCAGGTACCGACAACATGTTTTCAAAATGGAATTTCACAATTTATTTAAATACTTAGGACCTATGTAATGAACAATTCAACCTTTGTTTGCAACAACAACATTTTTAGGCACTGTTGGTAAAAAAGAAAAAAACCATATCGAATCAGCTGGAAATGCCGGAAATTTGAACTGTAGGTGCCTCATATGTTGCTCCTATTTTTCCTCAAAAATCATTTTTAGGTTCACAACATGTGATTTCATGGGAGATACAACTTTAGTTTTGGAAGGTTCCACCCTTAGCTAAGAACGACATCGCTAACCGTGTTGACATTGTTTTGAAACCGACATGTGAAATTCAAAAAAATCGAAAAAATAGTAAAACCTTCGCGTAGCATCATTTAATGTGCCTCATTATCCATTAAAAATTATAAACATGGAAAAGTGAACTATTTGGAAAAGGTGTTCACAGAAATGAGCTATCATGTATGACGTTTCTTGGCTATCGAGCCACATGACCAATGTTACGGTTGAAATCATGACATAGTTTTTCTTACCGAGGGCATATTGTGCACACATGTGCCCCTTGGCATGACACAAAAATCTCATACACATTGTTTTCTATTTTATTGTGTAGAAAATTCATTTTCCATTTCCTAATCGTCAAAACACCGCAGTTTTGTGAAGCAGGTACCGACAACATGTTGTCAAAATGGAATTTCACAATTTATTTAAATACTTAGGACCTATGCAATGAACAATTTAACCTTTGTTTCCAACAACAACATTTTTAGGCACTGTTGGTAAAAAGACAAAACCCTATCGAATCAGATGGAAATGCCGGAAATTTATAATGTAGGTGCATCGTATGTTGCTCCTATTTTTCCGCAAAAATCTTTTTTAGGTTCGCAACATGTGATTTCATGGGAGCTACATCTTTAGTTTTGGAGGGTTCCACACTTAGCTAAGAACGGCATCACGAACCGTTTTGACATTGTTTTGAAATCAACATAAGAAATTAAAAAAAAACGAAAAATAGTAAAACCTTCGCGTAGAGTCATTTTATGTGCCCCATTATCCATTAAAAATTGTAAACATGGCAAAAGTGAACTATTTGGAAAAGGTGTTCACAGAAATGAGCTATCATGTATGGAGTTTCTTGGCTATCGAGCCACATGACCAATGTTACGATCGAAATCGTGACATAGTTTTTCTGACTGAGTCCATATTGTGCACACATGTGGCCCTTGGCATGACACACACATCCCATACACATAGTTTTCTATTTTATTGTGTAGAAAGTGATTTTGCATTTCCTAATCGTCAAAACAACGCTGTTTTGTGAAGCAGGTACCGACAAGATGTTGTCAAAATGGAATTTCACAATTCAACCTTTGTTTGCATAAAAACAACATTTTTAGGCACTGTTGGTAAAAAGAAAAAACCCTGTTTATTGAAAACTATAATATTTGTCATTTCAAACGGTGAATTCTAATTTGTGTATTGAAAACTAGTGTTTTTTCATTATTCAGAATTTTGAACACAAAGTGGGATTTTGCAAAATTGGGCCATTCATGCGACCATATGGCCCAATAAAGCAGACAAAGGGTGGTGAGCGTGGGTCGGTGAGAGTCCATTCAGTCAGTTGTTCCTCCTCTCAGACAGTTCCTCTAACGGTTCCTCTGCCGGTTCCTCCTCTCTTCCCTCTCTCCCTCTCTCACTTATTTTCAATTTGTGCTTATGTCTTCCAATCTTAACTTCATCATTGTTCTTCAACTACTTCAGAGGGGAAGACAAGAAAGAGATCGAAGCACGAGTTATTACAATCGAAAAGCATAGGAATCCACCAGAGAAGCAAGAGGAGCACGAGTTCTTGCAATCTAAACTCATTGGTAAGTTATCTTCTACTCCCTCCGATCCCACCACAAACTTGCACAACCGTAGCTCACCCTCCATGCCAATCTTTTCAGACCAGAGGGTGTATCACTCATCTAGTTGCGGTTTTCCCCTTGTTAGATCTATTTCCCCTAGTTAGTAACCTTCTGGTTTGTGCTTTCAGAGGATTAGGTTTTTTATTTGCATGCATGAACATTCGAATCTAACCTCCCCCTTCTTGTTCAACTTTCACAGAACTGCTTCCTCTACTTCTTCATCGGAGAGGAAGACCATATGCTCTGTGAGATCTGTTTTATCCTTATAGTTGCAGTTGTTCTTTCTTAAATCGATTTGTAGAAATAGTTTGCTTCGTGGCTGTTCAATGTTTCCAACTGCTTGCCTGTATTGAAAATTAATGTGATGTCCAATGTTTATTTAGTAATGGATACTGAGTTGTGCAAACTCCACTACCAGCCTACTTCGGCCATTTCGTGTGTTATACACATGACAAAAAACTTCAAAGATTACGTGGTAATGTACAATTATGTAATCACAATTTTTTGCTTTTATATCATTTGGCTTCAGATTGTTTGTTGGCTAAATATGCCGAGATGCTTTTAAAAACAGGTTGTCCCTTGTTATTTCAAGGTGAAGATGGATGAAATAGCAGACAAGTGGCTGCTGGCTCAGACAGAGCAACCAGTTCATGGGGTGGTAAGATTGCGTCGGTATGACTTCAATGTTTGTATGAATGAGGCCAAGACTTGGATCTGTGGTGCATACTGGAGGGCCTTACCGAGGGAACATGTTGTAGTGAAAGGAGACTACCTAAAAAAACACGATGAGGCTCCTACAACTTCATATCCAGCACATGTTGTTCTTTCTGTTTTTGACAATAATGGGGAGAAGAAGCCCATAGTGCCTCTGCCTGGTATGATTCTTGAACTCTCGTCTAACTTAGTATGAATATTGATATAGTAGTTTCTTTGAATGACATGAAGAGCATAGATTTTAATTTTAACTGAGTTTGCTTGATTGTAAGAAAGGGCTATTCTCTAATTAAATTTCTTTATTGTTTACAAGACTCCCTGTTTCAAGTTTGTTCTTCAATAAGGCCAACAATGATGAAGTCTACCATTTCAAAACCATGTACCATAACTGAGAAACTATGGCTTCCATTAACTGGGAAGTATATAAAGAGGTTCACAGGTTTGAAGAGGAAGAATTCTTCCATGTACCAGATCTTCAGTACTATGTGCACAAGATCACACAGCGTGAAGCGAAAGATGGAAATCTGGTAATAAATTTGTGACATCGTTAAATATGCATAGCCTGTATAATTGATTGAATTGATATGTGCATAAAATACGCTACATGCTAATCACTCTATGTTCTTTTTTCAGCTCCTACCTAAGGAGCTCATCCAAGGTTACAATTACCGTCGTGCTGGAGATGTGATGTACTGGAATAGACGCATAACTGAGCCTACTTGGGGCAAGTATGCTCCACTTTATGAGGGCAAACCATGTACAAGTCTTTTGTTGTACACTGGATTCAAGGAATTCTACGCGGAGAACAACTTGGTCGCAGGCTCAGTCATAACTGTGAAGGTTGAGGTCAGAGAACTGTGCGTGGCCCTAGAAATTGAGAAGATCTAGTTCCAGTTTAGTTATGTTAGGACTGTTATAAGTCATGTTAAGACTGTTGTGAACTTAGCTGGTTTGTGAAGTACTAATTATTAGTTATTTTAAAGACTGCCGCTGTAATATGGTTAGTATCCTGCTGTAATATTGGCTGATATGTGATGTGAACTCTGTTATATGGTTAGTAGTTGTAGTATTGTTTATTAAGTCTCGTCATTTTATGTGCCCCATTATATGTGCATTCGCGTAGCGTCATTTTATGTAGTTGGTACTGGATACATATGCAATTTCCTCAAATAACACATCAAACACTACCAACATAATCACAGATATATAGAGTAGACCAAATTAATGTCACCAAGTCATAGAACTATATATCTCACAGCTAGCTAGTGCTGGCAAGAGTTTCAAATTAATGTCAAAAAGTAATAGAACAATATGTCTCACAGTGCTAGAGTTGCACTTCTACAGTACATAAGTGACAAACACTTACAAATTCTGACTTACAAATCAGTGACACAAACTGCTCATGTTTGACCACATACAGAAACATCAGGACCACTAATAGTCCTAAAGCACATATCACAGTTTTGAGCAGCCAGATGATCTCCTCCAACTGCCTTTCGACTCCATTGCTTTCATTCTTTCTCTTCCTTGTCCATCCTCCTTTTCCTTCCAGGAGGATGGACAAATAACAACAAACTGCTGCCAGGTTGTGAAGGCGACCAAGATGCAGCGGGGCGATGTCTTCATGTTCCGCTTCCGCAACAGTGCTTCCCAAGGCCGCAGGTTGATCGTCCAAAAGGTCGAGTAGTTAGCTTTTGGGGGTTCGTCATGTACATTTTGGTGCTAGTTAGATGTGGTTGTTGGTCCTGAACTACTTAACTACTTATGCTACCTGGCATGTATACTTTTGCAAATTATGTGGTACTTATGATATACTACTTGAATCTGGTATGAAGTATGGTTATGAACCATGTTTGGTTATCTTCAAGTGTAAGTGAATCTGGTATGAAGTATGACTACATGTTTCTGTTGTTTGAAAAGAACCAGAGATAAGAATTTGGATGGTTATTGAGTTTGTGGTGGAGATGTTGTGTTTATGTTGTTTCAAAAGATAAAAGGTATATGAAGTATGGTTTATGACCCATGTTTTAAAAAATGGCAAAAAAAAAGTGTTCTCAGCCGGGGAATCGAACCCAAGACCAAGCGCTGGCAGCAATACCGCTCATCCCCGGTTCCATTAAGCAACGCCAAACGAATCCAGCGAGACATCATGCCAACCGGCAAGTTCAGAAGTTCTCCGGCAAAAGTAAGAACAGGAAATTAAAACTAAGACGACTGCTACAGCTCCCGAACGCAACCAAAATGGCCAACTTCATGGACCCTCCTAGCCAAAACACCACCAGCTACTTAACAAGGTTTTATCTTACAGAACACAGCGAGCCAAAATCTAGAAACTCCAGGGAGCCAGCCTTCATCTTCGGACGAGACATCTTGCTCGCATCACCACGTGGATCCTCTCGCTCTCCTCAGGTAGGAGACGAAGATACTCGAGGGTGGCCCTGCCATCAAACATAGAGGTGGCCGTGATCCGTTGCAGATTTGCAGCTTCCTATATCCGGATCAGGTTCCACTGGATTTAGCATGAAATCCCCAATTCGCAGAGATTGAGAACTGCCCATAGATGGTCCAGCTCTATTAGCGCCATTGCCGTCAATCAGAACTCTGTTAGCGCCATTGCCGCCTCCATCTCTGGCCCTTGCATTTGGATCGGCTCCACTAGTGTTGGCACCACGAACGCTAGGCCCTTCCTCTGCTTCCAGCTGCTCAGCTCACGCATGGACCCAAACCTCCTTGCTGGACGTAAGCGCAGCCTCTGAGGTTTTCCCCACCGAAGTGCATGCGTCGTCTAGGCTTGTTTGAGGATCATCTACAGCGAGACCTTGTACCGCGTGCTATGGATCGATGCTGCCCGAGAGTTTGTCGACCGTCTGTTTGCGAACTGCGTCGCTGCCCTTCTCGGAGACCGGGGCCCGAATCTCACCCAAACTCATCTCGCCGCTGAGAACATAATAGCAGCGAGCCCGAAGCCCTCTACACCGGCTCCGCAGCCCGCCGTGCTCGCCCCCGAGCACTCCCCCCACCACCATAGCGAGCGCCGCCACACATCCCGCCCTCTCCATCCACTTCCGACTCCATAGTCGATTTCCTCCGTGCTCGCTCCGAGGAATCGCCCAGAGAGTGCCTGTGGAGAAGCCGAGACGACAGGAAGGAAGGTAGAGTGTCGAGTGTGGAGTGTCGAGTGCCGCGTGTGCCGTGTGGCGGGGTATTCATGTCGGAGCTGACGCGCCATGGCCGGAAACCGAGATGGAGAAGTGATGTTTTAAAAAGTAGCGAAAAAAGGAGTTACTCAGCTAGGGAATCGAACCCAAGACCAAGCGCTGGCAGCAATACTGCCCTGCCACTTTGATGGAGAAGTGATGTTGTTCTGTGTGCAACAGTTGAAAATATATAGGTTCGTATTTGTATTTGACTGCTCTGTACCAAAGCAACGCAAACATAGAGGGTGACCTAGCGACTGATTCAACGAAAATCAAATCCCTCTTTCCTAGCGACTTGCGGCGGGTGACCTAGCGACTGGCGGCGCTGCGGCCGAGCAAGGGGCATCGGCGGCGTGGGTGGCGGTGGCCGTCGCTGGCCGGAGGTTGAATCGGCGCCGTCGCCGATGAAGGGTTGTGTCCGCGTTCGCCTCGGCAATGGAAGGACCAGACCAGTAAAGAAGATCTCCTTCTGCGATAAACTTCTCGAGAACTAGTCCCCTCCCACCGCAGAACTCCCCGTTGGTGGATAACCTCAAGGTCTGCACCACTCTCTTATCTCCTCTGTCCCCTCTCTATCATTAGAAGCAGGAATTTGGTTGTTAGGGCATGGATCTGCTGGATTCTTTGTGTCTCTTGCATACAGATGGACAGAAGCACACCGCTCCATTTGATCTCCTTCCACGACTAGAGCTCTCCCACCGCTGTGGACCTGCTCGAGAACTGGTCCCCTTATGAGACGACCCCTCCCAGCGTAGTACTGCCCGTCGGTGGACAAACTCGAGGTCTGCACCCTTCTCTTGTCTCTTGTCTCCTCCTTCCTCTCTCCCCTCTATCATTAGAAGAAAGTGGGAATTTTGTTCGGCCATTGATCTGAATGGAGTTGCAACTGCTGTATTCTTTTGTTTTTCCATATAGATGGACATAAGCTGGATCACAAAAAGAGTTAGAAGGCTTTCATTTGAGCATCTAAGGGGGGTGAATGGGTTCATTCAGTTTTTTCTCAGAAGTGTTGCTGTTGATGCTCAAGTACTTTGCACATGCCCCAGCTGTAATAACTTTGTTCACCAGACTGTACGACATGTGGAGGATCATCTTCTCCTACGTGGGATGGCATCCACGTATGCTAGGTGGATCCATCATGGGGAGCCTTTACATACAGAACCTGGAGGTCAACCTGAACATGAACCTGGAGCTCAACCTGAACATGAAACTGATGCACACCATATTGATGACGACAATGAGTTTGTAGGACATGATGTTCCGCAAGATGATGCTGGTTTGGAAGAGGAGGATGGGTTTGAGGATGACAGAATCCCTAACCTATTCAAGGATTTTTCTGAGTCAGAACCACAACATGATGGAGATAATACAATTTATGCTGAACTTATAGAGGAGGCAAAGCGGGCAGCTAGTTATGGCGGGACATTGTCCAGATTTGCTTTCACCGTGAAGTTACTTCATGTCAAGTCCTTCTACCCGATGACCAACATCTCCTTCAACGGAATACTCTGTGTCATGGCCCTCCAATACCCTAAAAGCTCAATTCCCAGAAGTTACAGTGAAGCACTTGGTATAATTGGCAGATTGGGGCTTGGTTATGATACAATACATGTTTGTCCGAACAACTGTGTCTTGTTTCGGAAGACATATGCCAAGCTTGACATGTGACCAAAATGTGATGCCTCTAGATGGAAAGATGCGGATGGCAGGAAGCGGATACCGGAGAAGGTGTTGAGGTACTTTCCAATTCTTCCAAGGCTGTAGAGGATGTTTATTTCAAAGAAACAATCTGAGGAGTTACAATGGCACAAGCTAAAGCGGGAACCTGTGGCTCATGAGCTTAGCCATCCAGCGGACGGGCAGGCGTGGAAAGACTTTGACGATAAACATAAAGAGTTTGCTGCTGATGCAATGAACATAAGACTCGTCCTTGCCACTAATGGCTTTAATCCGGCTGGAATGAGCTCACAATATTTATCGTGCCCTAAAACCTTCCACCATGGTCGTGTATGGATCAATCCAATTTCATGATGGCTCTGCTGGTCCCGGGTCCACATTCTCCGGGAAAGGATTTTGATGTCTTTATGGAGCCCCTCGTAGAAATTCTGCTCAAGCTATGAGGGGGTGTACAGACCTATGATGCCCTGAGTCCCCATAAGTTCAGTTTATGTGCTGCGGTCATATGGTACATCCGTGATTTCCCGGCGCTGCACACCTTGTCGGGGAGGATCACGGTTGGCTATCAAGCATGTGTGCGTTGTGACAAGGACCTGTGCTCGGAGAGAATAAGGAACAAAATATGTTGGACCGGGCACCGCCATTTTCTTGCTCGCAACCATCGTGGGCGAAAAAGCAGAGAGTTTAATAGCAAGATTGAAACTCGGGGCTGTCCGACAGAGTTTACTAAAGAAGATCTCGAGCAACAACTTGACAAGGTTAAAGATGTGAGACCGGGAAAGCATCAAAAGAAAAAGAAGCGGGAGGATGGTCAATGCTGGGACCGGAGGTCAATTCTGTGGGACCTCCCGTATTGGGCAAATTTGAAGCTGAGGCACAATCTGGATGTAATGCACATCGAGAAGAATATCTTAGATAATCCGCTATGTACATTTTTTAAGATTGAAGGGAAGTCAAAGGAAACACTAAACTCGAGAATATATCTCGAAGATATGGTCATACGACAGGAGTTGCACGTACGTCCTGTTAACGACGAAGAGTCCTTTCACATGCCGGAAGCATGGTACACAATGAGTAAAGAAGAAAAGAAGGCATTCTGTGAATTCATCAAAGCGGTAAGGTTTCCAGATGGGTATGCAGCTAACTTAGCGAAATGTGTGTCTCCCGATGGATGCAAGCTCCAAGGGCTAAAAACCCATGATTGCCATATTCTTCGCCAAAGGATATTACCAGCTGGACTGCGTGGAATAATGGATAAAAAAATATAAGAAGCGGCTGCTGAGCTAGGAAATTTCTTCACAGAGTTGTGCTCCAGAACATTAAAGCTCTTTGTTCTTGAAAGACTCGGAAAAGAAATCCCAGTAATTCTCTGCAAACTAGAAATGATCTTTCCTCCCGCCTTCTTCACTGTGATGGTTCATTTGGCGGTCCATTTACCCAAAGAGGCAAGGCTTACAGGCCCTGAACATTACGGTTGGATGTATCTCGTTGAAAGAAGAATGCTTACATTCAAGCGCTATGTGCAAAACGCGGCCAGACCAGAGGGGTCAATTGCCGAGGCATATGTTGTTGATGAGTGCCTGACATTTTGCTCTTGGTACTTTGACGATGTCGAAACGCGATTTAATAGGCCGACCGGAAATCCACAGCAGGTTGATTCAGAAGGTTCTGATGTATCAGTTTTCGACCATGGTGTCAGTTTTATTGGAGGGTCACAATACTTGGAGGCTGGTGAGGAGTATGAGCGGATGCATTGGTATGTGCTCAGAAGTTGCCCTGATGTTCTACCATATATCGAGTCTGTCATCTCTTGTGCACTCTCATCTTTTTTCTTCGGTTGGAAGGAACCAATATTTTAGGCCTAATGTACAGTTTGATTAACTATATGCTTCTGTGGGAATTGCAGTTTGTGCAAGAAGGAGCTGAAGGATCAAGATAGCCGTATCAAAGTTCACAAATGGCTTGCGGAAATTTTGCTAGATGGTTTAAAGAACATGTGAGATCTTTAGCTATTGGTATTCATCAGGCATGATCAATACCTATTGCTTAGGCTGCTTGATGTCCTGGCCATTTTATTTGCACATTATACATAATTTATTTGCCCATGGACATGTTTGTACAGATTGGGAAATTGCACGAGGAAAAGAAGGTCAGTGATGATCTGTTTTCATTGGCATGTATGCCGGATAGCCGAGAAAAGCTGTATTTCGCATGTGTTGCTCATGGTGTACGCTACCACATCGTATACCGTGAGTTAAATAGGAACACTCAGAATAGTGGAATTGTTGCAGAGGAACTACATGAGAATGCCTTCATTGACTTCTATGGTCAGCTGAGGAGCATTATGAAACTGCAGTACAACTCCAATGGAGGAGTCCATCGTTCCATTTTCTTGTTCCGTTGTGAAGTGGTTCGATCTTGGTGGCAAGAAGACGAGCCGAGTCCAGGAATATAGACACTTCAAAAGCATTAACACCGGAAGGTGCTGGTACAAAAGTGAGCCTTTCATTCTAACAACACAATCAACAAAGGTCTTCTATGTGCCAGACACTGATTTGGGTGGGCATTGGCGAGTTGTGCAAAAATTCCAGCACAGACACCTATGGAGTGTGAAGGAAAATGAATTTGGAAGGGGTCCTAGGTGTGGTGGTAGGCTATCATACCAAGATGATGACACACCAGAAATTCCAGTGGTACTTCATTGACCCAACGTGGAAACCAGATCCAAAAGGCACCGTGAACGAGTGTTAGTTGATGTTGTTGTTGTGGAAAGAATGAAGAAGAGAGAGGAAGCACGTAGTGGATCAGCCTGAAAGCGATGATGAGGAAACAAACATAGCCGATGACACAGCTTTCCAATACTGTAGCGACGGTGACAATAATGTTGAATCATCTGTAAGTTGAATTGCTCATTTTTGCTGTTGTTTGGTAAATATATGTTCATTTCTGGAACTAGCTTACCAAGTTGAATCTTGTTTGCAGGTCTTCAATCTTCAAGACGGGGCAGGGCCATGAAAGTGCATATTCATGAAGGCTAGCTAGAATATTCAGAGTTCACAACAAAAGCAAAATAGCAATGAGCCTCATCTTCAAGCAAGCGCCACAGGCAGACATGTTGGGTGTAGACTCGAGTCCAAAATTATTCTTCATCTGAAGTACCTGCACATTTGAATATGCAGCCCCCGAAGGAGGTAAATACAATGAAGTATTGGCAAGTGACTATGGTGGAGATAAAATGACAAGTTTAGAATCTATATGCATATTTGGCTTGGTGGAGTTGGAGACTGTTTTCCAGAAAGCAAATTTTCTCCTATCTTTCATAAAACACTTTTATTTCCAAAGACTTGGCACCAAGGGATGCAGTCCAAGTGCACCAACATTTCCTTCCTTAGTCAAATTTTACTTCATGAAAACGGTGTTGAGATTCTTCAGTCCATCCTTATCCAGATGCTCGAAGTAGTCCATCACCGGGGACACGGCTAAGTACTCAGATTGTTGACTCTGCAGAGGTTGTGCACTTTCACCTTTAGACTCAATTAACCCAGACATCCTATACACCCGGAGTGCATTAAGGAAAGGAGAGAATTGAGACAAGAACTTTCAGAAGAAGAATTCAACCATACTAGCAAGACCCGTTCCACCTACCAGCTCTACATCTGCAAGTGTACTTTTGGCTGAAAACCACCATGCTCATGGCCCTAAGTAAAATAAATCCACCCTAGGCGAAGACAACCACAAGCATAGTCCCAAATAGCCACTCAACATAAATCATACCAACCAATCCACCTAGGTGTGCATTTTAATTTTACACTTAGAAATAATTCCACAACAAAGTATGTAAATATTTTTATAGCATTGCTACGCATCTAATAAAACCTTTTAAATTGCTTCATGGTGGAGGATGGCTACACACTACTAGGAATTTGCATAGCATAAAACTAACTTAGCAAAATAAAAAATAATAACAATAGTTTCCTCTCATGCATATTACTCAAATATTTTACAAATGCATATAGGAAAAATAATGGGTGATTCATGGATGTCACTTGCCTTGGTAACAGGATGATCAAGCACATCAAGAAAAACAATCACAAAAAAATCCTTCCTCGTCTTCACAATCTAGCAATAACAATACATAAAATAAATAAACACACAACACTCAAAACATCAAGACATAAACATGTATGCATGCATTATATGCTATGAACATAACCAAACAACTTATAATCATTTTATTTTCTCTGTTTAATAAATGCATGAAATGCAATGAACATCATTTTATTATCTTATTTTTAACTAATAAATATAGAGTACAAATATAGTCAATTTAGTCGTACAATCAAATTATTTAATTCTTTTATGAAAAATTCAAATAAAACTCATGTTGTACTTTCTGGACAGAGAGCAAAATTACAATTCCAAAACAATTGGATTTATGAAAAAAAAAATATTTAAGTTATGAATTTAAATAGCTGAAATGCCAATGTGTTAATTCCGCAAATTAAAAGACACTAAAAGGATAAAGTAATGAAACAGTAATAAACTACATGAGCAGGGCTTTCTAATGATATAAAAATTATCGAATTATCAAAACTAATGAAACAATTATGAATTTTGCAAGTTTTAATAGTTTTCTGTTTTAATTTCTAAAATTATATCGAAAAAGAAAAAGAACAGGCACGCGGCGCGATCTGATTCGCTCGTACCGCTTCGCCACAGATCGCGATCGTAAGCCGTTCGATCTAACTGAAAACCGGCGCGCCAGATTAATCGATCGAGATGGAAAATAAATAAAAACAGATCCCTTGGATCTGGATCCAACGGTCCAGAACACGCTGACCATACGCGGGCGGTGCGAGTCACCGGAGACGCTCTGGGTGCGGCGGTGCCATGGCCGGCGGTCGCTATCTCTGCGCTCTATGGATATAGGGGAAAACGGAGCATATCAGGGGATGCACGACGTCGAGATGGAGACGATGGTGAGGTGGCGATCTCCGACGTGCACTCCACCTTCCGGAACAGCTCACCGGAGTAGCACGAGGCGACGGTTCTCCTCGGACGAGCACGGCCACGACGTTGCGCTGCGGGAAAATTATCAAAACCGTGTCAACAAGCTTCGCAAGGAAGAAGTAGAGGGAGAGGGAGAGACGAGAGCGTCTGGGGTGGCTGGGTTTGCACGCACGGGGAGGTTCTTATGGAAATAAAATTTATTTAAACTTATAATTAAATTTATATTTAGGGCTTATGTGATATATATGTCATGCCTAATGATGAATGATGCATGAATGCAAAGTTTTAAATATTTGAAAATTTTGGATGCTACAGACTAACCCCCTCAAGAAGAAGCTCGCCGTCGAGCTTCAGAAAGGTCAGCAAATAGGTGGGGATGGTCTTCTCGGAGATCATCTTCTCGTTCCCATGTGGCTTCCTCCTCGGTGTGGTGACTTGACTGAACCTTGCAAAACTTGATGGTTTTGTTACGAGTGACTCTTTCTGCTGTCTGTAATACCTTGATGGGTTTCTCTTCATAGGTTAGATCACTCTCCAATTGTACTTCCTCGAGGGGTACAGTATCCTTTAATGGAGTTCCCATCATCTCGGGGTGACATTTCTTCAACTGGCTGACATGGAACACATTATGAACCGCACATAGAATTTCGGGCAGTTCTAACTCATATGCCACTTCACCTTTAGGAGAAATAATTTTTAATGGTCCAATGAATCGTGGTGCTAACTTTCCGTTTATTCCAAACCTTTTTACACACCTAAGTGGTGGCACTATAAGATAGGTTCTATCACCCACCTCGTAGATGACTTCTCTACGTTTGGAATCTGCATAGCTTTTCTATCATGACTGTGCTATCTTCAATCTATCTTTGATTAGTCTGACCTTCTCTTCAACATCCTGGATTATGTCAGGTCCAAAGAAACTCCGTTCCCCTACACCACTTCACAACAATGGGGTAGTGCATTTCTTTCCATATAAGGCTTAAAACGGTGTCATCTCAATGTTGGCTTCATAACTGTTATTGTAGGAGAATTCAGCATAAGGTAGATTATAATCCCAGCTAGATCCATAATCGAGTGCACAAGCTCTTAACATATCTTCTAAAATCTGATTAACTCTCTCGGTCTGACCATCTGTTTGCGGATGAAAAGCCATGCTGAATTCCAAGCTGGTTCCTAGTGATTCATGCAACTGTTTCTAGAAATGAGATGTGAACTGGGATCCTCTATCAGACACGATACTCTTGGGAACGGCATGAAGGCACACAATTATTTTCATGTAAATATCAGCTAACTTAGCACTTGTATAAGTGGTCTTCACGTGTATAAAGTGAGTTATTTTTGTCAGACGGCAAACAATAACCAAAATAGAATCATAACCTCATTTGGTCCTTGGTAATCCGGTGATGAAATCCATTCCAATAGAATCCCACTTCCAAACTCGCACTTTCAAAGGTTGTAGAAGTCCTACTGGCTTCTGATGTTCTGCTTTTACTCGACTGCATACATCGCACCTTGCGATATATTCTGCTATTTCCCTCTTCAGATTGTTCCACAAAAATCTCTCCTTCACATCCATATACATCTTAGTATTTCGGGATGGATGGAGTAAGGTGTCTCATGGGCTTCTTGCAGAATTAACTTCCTAAGATCAGGGTCGTTGGCCACACACACCTGTTTTTCAAACCACAAGGTTCCTTGCTCATCTTCATGAAATCCCTTAGCTTTTCGTGCTCTCAGATTGACTTTGATTTCTTCTATATCCTTGTCTCCCTTCTGAGCTTCGCGTATCTTGTCCATCAAAGTTGGTTGCACTACTAATGAGGCTACAAAACCTTCTGGTACCACTTCCAATCTGAGGTCCTTGAATGCCTTGCATAAATCCTCAGGTATTTCTCCTATCGTGAGGCCATTCACATAAACCCTACGACTCAGAGCATCTGCTACTACATTAGCTTTTCCCGGATGGTATTGGAGACTTAGATCATAATCCTTGATAAGGTCCAACCATCTTCTCTGCCTCATGTTCAACTCCTTCTAGTGAAAATAGACTTCAAACTTTGTCAGTGAATACTTCACATCTTTTCCCCATCGGATAGGGTCTCCATGTCTTTAGGGCATGCACTACTGATGCTAACTCGAGATCGTGGGTAGGGTAATTTGCTTCATGTTTCTTGAGCTGTCTGGACGCATATGATGCCACTCTGCCTTCCTGCATTAATACACTTCCAAGACCTTGACGTGAAGCATCAGAATACACTTGGGATTCCTTCTCTTAATCAGGTAAGCATAGAACTGGAGCTGAAACTAGACGTTTCTTCAATTCCTGAAAGCTGGCTTCACAGGCCTCAGTCCACTCAAACTTCTTCTTCTTTTTCAACAATTCCGTTAAGGCCTTGGCAATTTTGGAGAAGTTTTCAATAAACCTTCGGTAGTATCCTGCTAGACCAAGAAAACTATGTAATTCTCCCACATTCGTTGGTGGCTCCCAATGGGTTACAGCTGAAACTTTTTCAGGATCCACTGCTATACCCTCCTTGGAGTCCACATGGCCTAGAAATCCAACTTGTTCTAACCAAAATTCACATTTGCTGTATTTGGCATACAACTTATGTTCACGTAGTCTCTGCAATACCAGACACATATGCTCTTCATGTTCTTTGTGACTCTTGGAGTAGATTAAAATGTCATGGATGAAAACTGCCACAAACTTATCCAGATAATCCATGAACACTTTATTCATCATATTCATGAAATAGGCTAGAGCATTGGTTAATCCAAAAGGCATTATTGTGTACTCATAAGAGCCATATCTCGTAACAAATGCAGTCTTTGGTATATCCATTTCTCTAACTTTCATTTGGAGGTATCCTGATCGAAGATCAATCTTGGAGAAAACACATGCACCTTCCAGTTGATCAAATAGTTCATTAATCTTGGGTAACGTGTACTTGTTCTTGATAGTTTGCTCATTTATATCCCTCTAGTTGTAGCGCCCCATCTTTTAAATAAAGATGGAACACCTGTGTTATGTGCTAGTCCCTGGATCACTGCCAGCACCACAATACAAAATATATAGTATCATTGCATAAGTATCAAAATACTACATCGAGATCCAAAAATAGCCAAGTATAGCTTTATTACAAAGTGCATAGTCATGAAGACTAGCTAAAATATTCAGAGTTCACAACGAAAATAAAAGCAATGGGCCTCCTCTTCTAGCATACGCCACAAGCAGACATGTTGGGTGTAGAATCGAGTCCAAACTTACTCCTCATCAGAATTACCTGCACATTTGAATATGCAGCCCCCGTAGGAGGTCAATACAATGAAGTATTGGCAAGTGACTATGGTGGATAAATTATGACAAGTCTAATTCTATATGCATATTTGGTTTGGTGGAGTTGTAGGCTATTTTGCAGAAAGCCAGTTTTCTCCTATCTTTTGTAAAACACTTTTGTATCTCAAGGGATGAAGCCCAAGTGCACCAATAATTCTTTCCTTAGTCAAATTTTACTTTACGAAAACCATGTTGAGATTCTTCCGTCCATCCTTGTCCAGTTGCTCGAAGTAGTCCATCACCGGGGACACGGCTGAGTACTCAGTTTGTCGACTCTGCAGAGGTTGTGCACTTTCACCTTAAGACTCAATTTGTCCGAGAAATCCTATACACGCGGAGTGTATTATGGAAAGGAGAGAACTGAGACAAGAACTTTCAGAAGAAGAATGCAACCATACTAGCAAGACCCGTTCCACCTATCAACTCTACATCTGCTTGTCAAGCTGACAGGTTGCACTCTCACAACTTAGTAGTTCTAGACAGAGCCCATTGTCAGAAGGCTGCACGGAAAGCTTCTAAACTTGGAGGGACTTAGAAATCTCTTTGTTCCTGGGTGGTCGTCCACAAGTGCGCTTCTGGGTGACAACCACCATACTCATGGCCCTAAGTAGAATAGAAATTCATCCTAGGCAAAGACAACCACAAGCATGGTCCCAAAAGCCACTCAACATAAACCAAACAACCAATTCCACCCAGAAGTGCATTCAAGGTTTTAACACGATAAGTAAACTCCTTTATAGCATAGCTAAGCATCTAATAAAACTTTTGGTGGCTGCATGGGGAGGGATGGCTACACACTACTAGGATATTTTCAAAGTGTAAACTAACTTAACATTATAAGATAGTATCAAAATTTCCGTATCATGCATAGTACTCAAAATCTACTAATAATGCATATAGAAAACATAGGATAGATTATGAATGTCACTTGCCTTGGTAACAAAGGGAACAAGCACAACAAGAATAACAATCACAAGGACCTTCCTCCTCTTCACAATCTAGAGACAAACAATAACACTAAGTAAACACACAAGCATAACACTTAGAATATCAAGACAAAAATATGTATGCATGCTTAATATGCAATGAACTTAATAAGACCTTATAATTACCATTTTAATTTCTCTGTTATTAATGCATGAAATGCAATGATCAATATTTTAATATTTTATTTAATCATTTAAAATATTGAGCATATTAGTAGTTTTAAGTTCTAAAACCAATTTCTTTAAGTCTATTATGAGAAGTTTCAAATAAAACTCATGTTACACTCTCTGGACAGAGGGCATTAATAAATCTCTGAAACAATTGGATTTATTTGGAAAGAGATTTTATTAATTAAGTTATAGATTTAATATCCGAAAGCTAAACAATTAAATTCCGAAATTTAATATACACTAAAAGGATAAACTAATGAAACCATACTAAACTACACGAGCAGAGCTTCACGTGGATATAAAATTCATCAAATTTGGATGAACAGAAAAAAGGTTATGAATTTTGTAAGTTTGTGTTGTTTTCTGTTTTTAAAACAATTTCTCAGCGAAAATAGAAAATAAATATGCCACGCGGCGCTCTCTGATTGGCCGATACCGATTCGGCGCGGATCGCGAACCGTCCGATCTATTTTAAAACAAACGCTCCAGATCCACCCGATCTAGATCCATTGGATCTCCGACGGCCGGGATCAAAAGGGGGCGGACGAGCGGCGCGGTTCGCCGGCGAACTCGTGCCCGCGGCGGCGCCATGGCCGGCGTCGCTCGTCTTCGCGTTCTACGGCTAAGGAGAGAGGGAAACCCATACCGCTTGAAGCGGATCGTCGTGGCGAACTTGTTGGCGAGGTAGGCGCGGTCGAGGTGGCCTTCTCCTCCCCTGCGTGCTCGTCGGAGATGCGCGGCGGACGGCGGCGTCGGGTCGTCGAAGGATCAGTCGCCCTGGTGCAAGAGAGGACGCCGGAGCAAGTCCGTTAAATGCGTACGGAGACGGGGAGTCGCAGAGGGGGTGTGGGGGTGGAGCTCGGGTGCTAGACTCACCGGAACGATGCGAAACGCGGCGGCGGCGATGTCGGAGATGAACTCTCGTTTTCCGCAATTTTGGCGAGTATCGGTTAGGGTTTTTGGGCGCGGGAGACGGCGGCGGAGAGGGGCTTTATATGGGGAAAGAGGGGAGCGATTTAATCGCGATTTACCAACGGATTTTGATCCGATTCGATATAGGGTTCGGTAGAGTTCGTGTTCTTCACGACGGAGAAGATGACGAGTGGGCCCCGTCTGTCAGCGACTGAGAGGAGGAAGATGGGCTGCGGTTTGGGCCTCTGCGCTTCGCCTGCGCTGCGCGCACGAGAGGAAACGAAGTGGGCTTCGGCCCAGATTGGGTCGGGCCGTTCTTCTCTCCCCTTTTTTTTTAACAAAACATTTTCTGATTTCAAACATTTAATTCAAATTTGATTTTAAAACTTAGTCAAAACTTTTCAGAAAAATTCATAAAAATATGTTTTCAAAAGCTAATTTAATTTATAACTTTTTGATATCATTTTTCTAAATAAATAAAATAATAAAATACAGATTTGTATAAGGAGCTCAAATAGACCTCTTTAATGAAAACAATTTTATTTAACCTTGTAATTAAAATTCAATTTACTCCTTATGTGTTCTCAATGCTATACTTTTATGATGCATGATGCATGAATGCAAAGTTTTAAATTTTTGAGAGATTTGGGATGTTACACTAGTCCGTGACTAGCCTCTGGGTATGATCTTTCTTTTTAACAATAGAACTGGTGCTCCCCATGGCTATGAACTTGGACGAATAAATCCGTTTTGAATGTGTTCCTCCAGTTGCTTCTTGAGCTCTTTCAGTTCATAAACGGCCATAGGATATGGTCTCTTAGCTATTGGTCCAGTACCTGGTTTCAGTTCTATGAGAAACTCCACATCTCTATCGGGTGGATTCCCGGTAGTTCTTTTGGAAAAACGTCTGGGTATTCCTTGACAATAAGCACATCACCAAGTCTAACCCCCTTAAGAGAATTTAGCCTAACTTTCTTCAGTTCGAAGGTTGATTTGAACTTAATCTTCTATTTTTCTGGGGTGGTGAGGGTGATAGCTCTATTTGCACAGTCCATGATTCCCTCAAAACGAGTCATCCAATCCATTCTAATGATAACATCCAAGCCTTGCGTTTCTAGGATGACTAAGTCCGTTGGAAAAAGGTATTTTCCAATTTTTAAGTCTAACTATCTACACCCAGAATTTACTATCATCTCACCTCCTGGTGAACTCACTCTAATAGGTTTTCCTACGCTTTACTCAGCTAGCCCATGTTTGTTTACAAAAGATCTTCATATGAATGAATGCGATGCTCTAGTATCAAATAAGACTAATGCCGGAAAAGAATTGAGCAAGAACGTACCAGTCACAGCATCAAGTTCGTCATGTACTTCTTCCACATTGATGTGGTTCACTTGTCCCTTCTGGAAGGGAATAGGCTTGGAATTTTCATCAGCCTTCCTCTCTGGGCAGTCAGTTGCATAATGCCCCGTCTTCTTGCACTTGAAGGAAGTCACATCAGACAAGTCTTTCTTCCCCTCGTAGTTAATACGGTGATGACCATTTCCATGATTATGGCCATGGTGATGGTTTCCCTTGAATCCTCCATTATTTCCTTTGTATCCTCCATTGTTTCCTTTGTATCCTCCATTATTTGCTTTGTATCCTCCATTATGGTTATAACCATGTTAGTTTTGGCCACTACCGTTGTTGGAGTGATTCCATGGTGTATGCCCACTGCCTTCAGTGATGTGGTGCCTATTTTTCGACAACACTCTTCCTTAGAAAAATTTCAACATCTTAAAGATGCTAAATCTTTTCCTTAGAAAATTTTAGCATCTAGAAAACTTAGTTGTTTTATTTTGTTAAGTGTTGTCCTTAGAAAAAAATTGCATTGCATGCATGGCATATCTATTGTATAGTTATACTCCTTATAGGAAAACTTCTTCCTTATTTGTTTCCTAAGTTAGGACTATTTTCAACCTAGTGTTTTGGTAAAGTGCTATGCGCTTAGACACTTAACACTTAGCCAAGAAAAACAAAACTCCAAAGCATCTCCAAGAAGCAAAAACACTTAGAAGAAAATCAAGAGGAACTGCAAGAAGACCTTCCCCCTTTATTTCTCTAAGTCTTTCTACCTTCTTTTGTATCTCTTAGACTTCGTTGTGACTAAGTTATATCCAAGACAACTCTGAAAAATCATCAATACTGAAGAATCATCAAGTCTGAAAAACCAAAGTCTAGAAAAGTTTAATGAAGACGTCACACCAAGGAGAAAGTTACGAGGAAGCCTAGAAGAAAAAATTACATCTTTTCTTTATCTTTTTCCGCCTTCCTATTCTTCTTTCACTTTGGACATAAACCAAGTCCTTAGTGAATATGACCAAGTCAAAGTGGTAGTTGAAGATGAAGAAAACTACAAGGGAGTTGAAGATTTCAAGACCAAGCATGTGAAGACTTGCAGCAGCATTACAACTTATTCAAGTTGATTTATAGCCAAGTTATTTTGTCCAACCTATGACCTTGGTCCTTAGTAATTTTGACTAACACATTTTCCCTGCATTAACTTAGACTAATTTCATGGCATGACATGCATCTCTAGTTCTTAAGAATATTTTTCATATCATGCATGTCATATTTTTCTAAGTGTTGCATTTATGCTTGTATGTTTATTTGTGGCTTGTTTGACTTGTTAGAAATTTCGGAGAGAAACGAAGGCTTTTGCAACTGATACTCCTGCTCTCCCTGTTGCCAAGGCAAGTGGCACACCCTCATAAACTTCCTAAGTATTTTTCTATGCATTACTTAGTGTATTTCTCATATGCATGTGTTGGATAGTATTGCTATGCTAAAACTACTATATCCCTTACACTAGTTGTGTCTATAATCCTATTGGTAACTTGGTAGAAATATTGATGCTATGCAAAAGTTCTTTTATGATAAGTTAATTTCTACTAAGTGAAGAATGAAACTCCTGGGTGGAATTGGTTGTATGTGGTTTTTGTTGAGTGTTGTATCTTAAGGGTGACCTCTAAGGGATGGTCACTTGTGGACGGCCACCCAGGGAACAAAAGGATCTGAATAACTCCAAGTGATGATTGCTTCTAGTGCAACCATTAGTCAATGGGCTCTATCTAGATGGATTAAGTTGCGTGGACTCGCCCCGGCCTGGCAGGTGGTGGTAGAGGTTTTGTAGGTGGAGCGCGTCAGGCCGTTATGGGGTGGGAAGATGCTTCTGAAAAGTCTCGTCTCAACTCTCTCCTTTTCCTTAGCACAAAAGGTGTGCTTGAGGATAGTTTGGGTTTGTTGGGTCTAATGGTGAAAGTGCACAACCTCTGCAGAGTGTAAAACTAAGTACTTAGCCGTGTCCTCGGTTACGGACAATTTTGAGCAGCTGACCAAGGACGTCAACGGAGGATCCTATCATTCCAATTTCTAAGTTAAAATTTGATGGGTGAACAAGGGAAGATGAGATTATTGTTTTCATGCCATACTCATCTTGATTTCAAGAAAAGTGTTTTCAAAAGAGTAGGAAAAATTGTCTTTATGCAAATTAGCCTTGAACTCCACCAGCCAAATATGCATGTAGACTTTAGAGTTATTCCATTAAGTGTCCACCATAGTGTCACTTGCAAGACTCCATTTTTAATGGAATCTGACCCACTTTGTTGCAAAATTTTATTTGTTACACGTTATTCAGATGACGAGTGAGGTTTTTCGTTAAGGGATTTCGAATCTGCAACCAACATGTTTTCGCCTGTGGCAACATGAAGATGGAGACTTACTGCTATTGTATTTCCGCTGTGTATTCTTTCCAATGCTAGCCTTATGCTATGCAAATTGTAATAAATATTTTTAAGTCTGGATCATCGATGTAATAAATTTGATACTTTGTTGTGATATTACATCGTAAAACTGTGTGTGCAAACGAATCGATCCAAGGATTTGCACTATACACAGGTACCTGTCATATTTTAAGTGCAGGTACGTTACACGTGGTGGTGAGAAGGAACTGTTAGGTGCTTATTTTGGTATTTTAAGTTGGACTGTAAGGTACCTGGTTGGGTGTTAGATTAACGTGGTGCCTTATTTTGTTAATCTTAGGTTGTCGCACAATTGGATCATGTTTAAGTGTGTGCAACCAAGTGGTTCCAGGAACGAATAAACATTAGTTATGACGAATGAACTTAGTTGTGTTGGTGAATATGACTCTTATTTTGGTACTGTAATTTGGTGAAAATGACTCCAATTCGGTACTGTCGGTGAAAATGACTCCAAATTTTTGGAACAAATTGCTGGAAATTTAGTTGTCTGCTTAATACTGTAATTAAAGAAATTGCAACATGTTGTTTTCTTGATCAGACTCCTCTAGCTCAGCTTCAGTTGCCCACCACGCTGTTAGCAGGCAAAAATTGTAAAATTATATTGTCTCAGATGGGATTTGAACCCACACCATTCGTCATGAGAATATCAGTTGTCGAACCAGTGGGCAACGAATGTTTCCTGATGGCTTTGCGATGCAGTTAGTACTATCGTGTACCAGCGAGATGATGGGCCACCAGGATGGTTGCTGGGCCTCCCGTTTACGAAGAGACGATGTCATTTTCCGATTCGCAGTCAGATCAGATAACCCCTCCCATGAACCTCGCGGCTGCCCTTCACCTGAGCGGCGGCAAGTTTCTTCGCCGCCGGCGGCAAGTATCCTTCACCGGAGCAATTCCTCGTCACCGGGCGCCGCCCTTCGCGAGATTCCATCACCGACGACGGCAAGTGTGCGTCCTTCTCGACGTCGCCGCCTCCAAGTCTGCACATCGCCGGCGCCTCCACCTCTGCACATCGCCGGCGACTCCACGTCAACACATCGCCGGCACAAAGTCCGCCTGAGGCGGGAGGTACGTACTCCCTCAATCACAATAACAAATTCAAGAACAGATAAGCAATCCACCAAGGATTGTTTCTGTAGAGTATGATGTGGACAATGAAATTACAGTATTTGTTAGTTGCTGATGTAGCAAGTGCTGCAGAACATGTCAAGAACAGAGATAATGTAAGCAATTGAACCTAGCAAATCCATTTGTGTTTACTGCTCTAAATGACAAACCACCATTGGAAAATTTATATCCCGTGCTGTAGATCTACATTCAGTTAATATGGTCTGCATTATGCTAAAGTTCCACATAAACTAATGCAGC